>CM070587.1:58564056-59797390 GCA_036346355.1 Rhipidocladum racemiflorum
CGCGAGCGCGTCACTCGGAATCACACCATCAAATTCTTCAAGGTTCAATGGAGCAAGCATACTCCCGATGAGGCTACATGGGAGTGTGAAGATCACCTTCGAGCTGAGTACCCTCACCTCTTCACCGACCTAACTAAATCTCGAGGTTGAGATTCTCTTTAAGGGGGGTAGGTTTGTAACAGCCCAAAATTGTTGATAGCTAAATTTGTACTTGACATGCTAATATCATTCATATTAGTGGCATGATTATCACTTAATTAAGACTTTATAAATGCTAGCATCATTTTAGTTAGATGAGTATTAAATTATCATGTTCATGACCCTTTTAAAGTTGCTACTCAATTATACCCAAACTTCATCCACCTTAGTCAATGACATGTGGACCCTACATGTAAATGAGAGAGGAGTGGGCTGCACTTCCCATCATGTCTTTTCTCACCTTATTCACTTCTACCCACTCCCCCACCCACTCTATGACATGTGGGACCTTGGCCCACATGTAAGGGAGAAAGTTGGCAACCATATATAAGGGTTTTCCACCTCTTTTTCTCCTCCAAGCCACCTCATTTGCTCCTCCCCAACCAGAATTTTGGCAAGCAAAGAGAGGGAGAGCAAGAACACACTCCCAACCCTTCTCCCCCAAAAATACATCCAAATATCTAGATTGAGCTTGTGCATGCTATACCATTGGATTCCCCTCATCAAGAACTTCCAATCCATCCAAATGGATTGTTGATGCCCTAAGTATTGGGTGAGTTCCAATCCATTCTTCATCCATCCATGTTCTAAATTTTGGTAGCATTGAGCTCATTTCATTTCTCTCCATGAAAACCATCTCCAAGTTGAGGATCGGATCGTGCATGTCATGTTGCTAGCTTAAGGAGGGGAAGGAGAAGCCATTGCAAGCACTAGGAGGAGAAGGTGTCATCTCCAAGAGCTAGGAGGAGGAGTTGATACCGAGAGACCCAACGAAGATCACCATCTTGACGTCATTCTTGATCTCTTCATCTAACCAACCTTCCACCGAGTGCAAGAGCATCTCCATAGTGGTAAGGCTATACCCAAGTTATTATTTTGAAGTGTAGGAGCACAATGCACCCATACCTATTTTCGGACAGAACAGTCAACCTGGACACTCCCGGGATTAAACCCTGATACTCCGGGTTCGTCAGTACAAACTAGTGAACTGGAACCGAACAACCCAGCCCAGAAGGTCCGGGATTTTATCCGGACACTCCGAATGGGTTGGAAAAATTGAAATCAAGAATGCCAACCCGGACACTCCGGGTCATGTCCGGACATTCCGGATGTGTTAGGCGAAACCAGAAATTGAAACAGAGAGACCCAACCCAGACACTCCGGGTTTAAACCCGGATAGTGCGGATAACCCGGATACTCTGGGTTAGTCAGCACTAGAGTACCGAGAGGGTCAACCCGGATACTCCGGGTTAAAACTCGAATACTCCGGACCCAATTAGATAAAATGCTTCTCATATGCATGCTAGGATTAGGAATATAATCATGATGCATTTCATGCAGGGTTGTGCAAGTTCTTGTGTTGTTTATTGTTTGTTTCTTGATCGGTGTTTCCTTGGATTCGGATTTTCTCGTTAGGTGTCGACGCTTCGGAGGACAACCCGGAGTACGACTACGCCTACGACGTCAAGAGCGAGCAGCAAGGCACTACTTTACTCCTTGAACATGATTGCTCCTACTAATTGCAACTACACTTTCAAGTTATTTTACGAATCGCATGCTACTTTCAATTACACCAGTGGGCACCTACAACTACATCGTGGAGGTTGAACTGGGAGAAGACCGATCTGTCCGTCAGTTGGCGAGCTTGGTCGATACTTTGGACCGGGCTCATCGTTGTGTGGTTCACGAGTTATGGGAGACTCGTGTCCGTCTTCGCACCGCCTAGAGGCATCTTCATCAATTTTTGCAGACTGGTCTCGTGCCACGAAATGTGGTGTATGGGCACAATTCTACTTCGCCCCATGATGCAGCTCTAGGCCCTTTCCAATTTCCACGCGTGACGGCGGTGGAGGCCCAACACTGCAACCCCAGCCATGCACGCATCAACTCGACGAACGCAATGCGTCTCCGTGGGCAAGGGTTAACGGAAACGCCTACATCCTTCTTGGGATCTCCGTGCACACTCGTCGATGTGCACCCTCTCATTCCCTTCCATCCTATATAGGGGCCTACTTTTACTAACTCGCTCCCATCCATCCCTGTGGCTGGGACTACGATGTAGGTCTTTCGTGCTCACTACGTGTGAGCACAAAGGCCCACATCCACATGAATCGCCTCTTCCATCATGAATATATAAATGCAAATGACATGAACAAGTTGCAAATTTCATTCTTTTCCAACATTCGCATAGCCATAACCAAATACATAAACATTAAATTATCCTCACATCCAAAAAATCATCATTCATAATATCCTAATCAAACTCATGAGTAAAAAACCACATGGTAACCAAACACATAAATTCCATAATGTAGATGTGTCACACAACATTGAGCAACCATTGCACTACCAAGCAACACTCATTACGATACATTTGCCTTTAACCTCAAGAAGCGGTGTGGCGGGAGGTTGACGCCACTCCTGGGTTTACACCACCTGAAATAAGTTGCAAACATCTCAAAAACATGCCACCACAGCAAACACGAAACATAAAACGACAACGAACGTACGATCAACATAATTGTTCATTATAATCTTGACTAGATACTTAATTGTTTTATTTATTTAGTTGATTTTCAGGGTCCTTACACTTTGATTCTGTTTTGGAGGGAAAGATCTGAAAACACATGGGAGAATAGATTAGTCCGTGTTCATCAAACTAGTTGGCAAGCAACATATAGTGTTCAGCATGGTTCAACTTATCGTCGGAAATCGGCCGATTTTCGCGATAATCGACCTTATCGAGCCGGGACGATATGAAATACCGGTCGATAAATTAGTTAAATTCAAAAAAAAATCAAAAAAATTTGTGCGACGCAAATATCACGATTATTGAGGCACATCGAGCGATTATCGAGGTATATCGATCGAAAATCACTCAAAAAATCGATCGCGCGAGGAAGTTCGCATGATCGGCTGATTTTCGAGGAAAATATCGCGATTATCGAGGCATATCGAGCGATTGTCGAGCATATCGAGAGATTATCGACCAAATATCGTGATTTTTGATATTTTTTTTCAAAAAATTTGTATTTTCAAACTATTTAATTTTTGATGATTTTCGACCGATTTTTGGCTCGGTTTTGCCGATTATTGAAATTAGATTTTCGCGCGATTATTGAGTGAACGGTAAGTGAAACCCTGGTGTTCAGTATATCATTTTTCTATAGTATATTCTTTCTTGTTTTTTTGGGAGACATCTAATAACAAGAGCATAAAGCACAAATATCGATGTGGAGGGTTCAAGAATTCAAATACCGGTCCCTCCGTTTAGAAATACAACAACTATAGTTTAAATAGTGCCATATAAAAATACAAGATTTGCATGTAGATTTAATAAGGTTTTTCTAATTATACCTCTATTTATTTTCTTTCAACTATATGCATTTGTTCATTACCACCCACACAAAATATTGTCTCTCATTTTCCAAGATAATTAAGTGGGGGTATTTAAGTTATTTTATCTCAAAAATTTCTCAAATTTACTGTAACATTAATCATTGTGCAAAGTCAAAATATGACTTATATGTCCGAACAGAGGGAGCAGTACTCACTTTGTTTGATGATTAATATATATTAAAGTATGTAGATTTGCTATGTTAAAATGATATAACTGGATTTGAATTGCAAAATTATATATAATTTTTATTATTTTCACTAACATGTTGAAAGGACCAACGATGTCGCCTAGAGGGGGGGGTGAATAGGCGGATTAAAAAATCGCAGCGGAATTAAAACTGGCCGAACTGGTCAATCCGGAGTCTCCGGGTATTTGGTCCGGAGTCTCCGGCTTGTCCGGTATTTTATCCGGATACTCCGGGTTAGCTGGCTCGGGAGCGCGACTAAGAATACTCTAGCAAGCACAATAAACTACTAAAAAGAGATAGCAAAAGCAACTTAGATCAAAAGCTAGTATGGATTTGAATTAAAGCTAAACAAAGAGCTAGATCTAGCTTTACAAAGACAAATCCACACAAGCTCGACTAGGAAGTAAAAGTGAAAGAGAGGGATACGGATTTTTCACCGAAGTTCGGATTCTTGAAGGGAATCCTACGTCTCCGTTGAGGTGGCTCGGTTGCACTTGAGCCGGGGTCTCTTTCAACCCGCTTTCCTCCCGGTGTTGCACAAATGCACTCGCCGGCTTCATTTCTTGTCTCTTTCCTTTCGGAGGCGAGACTCGCCTTCACAAACGACGGGGCTCACCACACGCGTTGGTACCTCCCGGTGACTCCTAGCCGTCTAGGAGACCTTCAACCTCCAAGAGTAAAAACACCACGAAGAATCGCTTGGAGGATGAACTAGTGCTCAACAACTCGAAATGAATGCACCTAGCACTTCTCTTCTTCCTCACCACACCAAAAGAGATCAAACAACAAATCAAATGGTGGGAGGAAGTATGAGCTCTATTGAATGCTTGGAAGAGGTTAGGAATGGCTTGAATGCTGCTATGAATGAGCTCAATTGAGATCCTTGCCGTTGGGAGAGAGTGGAGGCTTTAAATAGTCATTTCAAAAACTAACCGTTACTCTCGATTTTGTACAGGCCGGAGTGTCCGGACAAATTACCCGGAGACTCCAGACAAATTGTCCGGATACTCCGGACACCTGGAACTCAAAGTTGCCGAGGGGTCCAACCCGGAGACTCCGGACAAATTGTCCGGATACTCCAGATTCAATCCGGATACTCCAGATTCAATCCGGATACTCCGGGTTGAATGTCTGGAGAGTCCGGGTTGCCCAGCTCGGTTGGAAATGAAAACTTTTGCAAACTAAATGCATGAGTGCTAATTTGAGATGTAAGTTTTGACGTTGAGCACATGCACATCCTAAAGGCGATTTCTCGTCGTACCCTCTTAATAGTACGGCTATCCTTAAGACACAAATATAAAATGAAAATTACAACTCTTGTCTTGATGCCGTCTTTTCAACTTTTGAGAGGTTGTGGGGGCATTCAATCCCATTCCAACTTGATATCTGCATTAATCTTAGTTAAAGCATTAGATCACTTTAATTGTGTCATCATTAATCACTAAAATAATTTGAGGGGCCTAGATGCACTTTCACATGTAAACTACAGTCAAAGTGTTGTGTTCGAGAGCGTAAAAAACGTTTTACTTACTTGGTTCAAGTTTATAAGACGTATTTTTTTAATGTTCTTATCCATAAATATGTTGTATTTTATATTCCAATGTAAAATCAGTGTGATACTCACTATATACCCATAATAAATATCCATCTTTACTTCATATTCTCTACATGTATCCATTGAATATAGTGTATAGTGGTAATAATTAGGGGTAATTTAGTTATTTTCAATATTTCTTAGCCTATATGGCAAAAAGAAATAGAACCCATCGCTTATCTCACCCTAAGCTTCATTTTTTGCAAATATAACTCCACGCGTATGAACATGTAAATTTGACACGCTCCTCGACCCCTACCGCCCCGGGGACCGCGGAAACTCCATGCCGCGCACGACGAGCGCGGAAGCTTGCCAGCGCCGTGGCGGCACTCGCGAGCGCGGGCCACCGCGGCAGGAGAGCTTCTGCGCTACTCGGCCGCGGCAGCGAGGCTCGCCTCTCTCGCATGCCGGCGCCCCGCGGTAGGTTTCACACCTGCAGGGCGCGGCAGGGAGCTTCCGTACCACCCAGGCGCGACGGAGTATACGTGTCGCCTGCCACGCGTTCCGCGGTAAAAAAGAACCAAATTTACAAACACGCACGCAAGGAGGCTAGATTTAAGGGGGAAAAAAGTAAAGATCCAAAGAGTACATAATCGATGCATCTTCAAGGAATACGTCTTGCAGACTAACTCGAACGGACGGAGAATATCAACAGGAGAAAGTTATCTTTGCAGATGGACGGCGGGACCTCAAAAAGGGCAGGGAAATCAAAATTTGGCAGCACGGCGGTAATAATGGAGGCGGGGCCCGCGAGGCAGGGAGGCTGGCCCAGCGGTCAGCCAGAAGGCTGACGCGAAAATTTGAATCGTCCCGCCAAAAGCGGAGGCCCTCGCCGCCAAAATTCGGGCTTCCCGCTCCTCCCTCCGCCTTCCCAATCCCAATCTTCTCCTAAAAACCCCCTCCCCTCCCCTCCCCTCGCCTCGCCTCCCCCAACCCTAGCCGCCTCCGGAACCCAACCCAGAGTTGCACGCCCCCATGGCGCCGACGAGCTCCCCCTCCTCCGCCGGTCGCACGCGCTCCTCCGCCCGCAAGAGGCCCGCCTCCGCCGAGCCCGAGCTCGACCGCGCCGAGCCCGCCGCCAAGCGCGCCCGGAAGGAGCCCGAACCGGCGAGGGCGACAGGGAGGAGGAAGAGCAAGGCGGAGGAGCCGGAGGATGCGGCGAGGCCGGCGGAGGACGACGTCTGCGGCGATGAGCCGGACGAGGAGGAGATGGCCATGGGCGAGGAGGAGGACGACGACGCGGGGGCGCAGGAGAGGGAGCCCGGGTCCGCGGGGAAGGCGGCGGCCAGGAGGCGGGTGGCGCAGCCCAACAGGGTCCGGCACAGCGCCAGCGGCGACAAGGAGCCGGAGTTCCACGGCGACCCCTTCCCCGCCGACGAGGCGCGCGCCAAGTGGCCGCACCGCTACCAGCGCACCGCGCCCAGGAGGTACCTCTCAATCTCTACGAGAAATCCCATTTGGTCTCCGAGCTAAGTGCGCGCTCGTGTCGCGCAGGCCGGACGAGGACGAGGACGTCAAGGCCCGCTGCCACTACCGCTCCGCCAAGGTCGACGACACCGTCTACTCCCTCAACGACGACGTCTATGTCAAGGTCGGCCTCTAGGATCCCTCAAGCTTCACTTCTCCCATGACCTTTTCGCAACAATGGTTTCTGCATCTTTACATTTGTGGTTCCTTTCTGCCACTCGTAGGCTGGGGAAAACGAGTCTGATTTCATCGGCCGAATAGCCGAGTTCTTCGAGGGGACCGACCGCCGCTGCTACTTCACCTGCCATTGGTTCTTCCGTGCGGAGGACACGGTGTGTATCGAGCACCGGAGCAGTACATTTTCCTAAGTCCTAGCGGGTACAGAGCTAACAGCTACACTCGCAGGTTATCTCCGCAAAGATGTCGGAAAATGTCAGCGATCACAAGCACGACCTTAAGCGCGTCTTCCTCTCCGAGGAAAAGAACGACAATGTGCTCGACTGCATCATCCGCAAGGTCAAAATAATCCACGTCGATCCAAACGTAAGTGTCCTTGTGCAGAAGCCTGTGCTATCTATCTCATGCGTACAATGTTTCTCACTGTAATTTTTTGTTTTTTTGCCCTTCATTGCAGATTGATCCAGAAGCCAAGGCTCAGCTGGTGGCGGACTGCGAGTTGTACTACGACATGTCTTACACCGTTGCATATTCAACATTTGCAAACATCCCGGCAGGTGATTGCTGCTACAAAGCCTGCAACTTCCTTTCTGACATTTTGCTAGTCGAATGCCAGCAGCTTGCACTAGGCTAGTACTCCCTCCGTTTTTTTATAAGGCGTATTAGGTTTCGTTAGGACAAGACTTTGATCAACGATTATTCTAGTAGCATATAATTTTTATGACACAAAATTGATATTAGCAGATTTGTATTCAAAAGTATTTATATATAATTATGATTTTGTATTGCATAAATGGTATATTAATGAAGTAATCGTTAGTCAAAGTCTTGTCCTAACGAAACCTATTGCGTCTTATAAAAAATGGAGGGAGTGCTTTGTGGATAAGCAATGTGTAATCTTTTTCAAACACGAACCTAACTTGGGCAATTGCTCACCCAGAGAATGGGGCATCCGGCAGCGACACCGCTTCTGGTATCTCTTCCGACGATGTGGATTCCGAGACGCCATATGGTACGCCGGTGAGGACGGCGGCACTTCTTGATCTTTACTCCGGCTGCGGGGGCATGTCCACCGGGCTTTGCTTGGGTGCCGCACTCGCTGGTCTGACGCTTGAGACGGTATTGTTCTGCCATTGCCATTTGTTCAGGAGAGCATGTGTTCGTGATCTCATCACCAGTTGTGCATTGTTCTGCTGTCTTTGCAGAAATGGGCTGTTGATCTCAACAGCTTTGCTTGCGAAAGTCTGAAGTACAACCACCCGAAGACTCAGGTATGCCTGTAAATCGCGTCACGGATGATCCCCTCTGTTCCCTACGGATGGCGTGTAATGCCTCTGGATCTTGGAGTGCAGGTTCGAAACGAGAAGGCCGAGGAGTTTCTTGCCCTCCTTAGGGAATGGGCTGTCCTGTGTGACAAATACGTCTACGGAGACGCGGGTTCTGATCCGGCCGGCTCGGAGGACGAGGAGGAAGACGACGAGACGCTCGCAAAGGATGAATTCGTGGTGGAGAAGCTCACAGGGATCTGTTATGGCGGCTGTGGGAGGAAAAATGGCATCTATTTTAAGGTACTTCCGTGCCATTTGTTCAGCAAGGCCTCCTGGTTCATGCAGTAGTACTTACCACTTCAGTTAATCCATTTTGAGAGTTTTCAGAATTTGACACACTTTAAAATTCGTATTTTGGAATTTGACATTCTGGTTCACTGTTATACACACAGACGGTCCCATACGTCATCTAAATAAGCTGAAAGGCTTGCGAATTGAGTGTCAAATTCTGAAATAATCCATTTCTGTATTGGTTGCTGTATAACACAAGATTTCTTGCAGGTGCAATGGAAAGGCTATGGTCGTGAAGAGGACACCTGGGAGCCTATCGAGAACCTCAGGTTTGGTGTCTTCTCATCAGTCATATGCCCCCCATTGCATGGTCTCTCTCTGCTTGCACCGTACTAATGCTTGTTCCAAAAATCATATCCTAGTGATTGCCCGCTGAAAATTAAAGAATTTGTGCAAGAAGGATACAGGGAAAAATCCTTGCCACTGCCTGTGAGTATTTGCGTCTCATTTGCCTCCTTGTTTTAGCAACGATGCTGTATACTACGGTCCATGCGGATTAGTGCTACGTGTCCCGCTGCGTTAATCTCTATGCAAAAAACAATTAAGTGATAAAGATTAAAGTGCATTAAAGTGCTTGGAGATTGACGGATTTGCATGGAGATTGCACAATGAGACGCGTGGCGCTAATCCGCACGGTGCTGCACAGACCGCGGTATGCAGCATGGGTGTATAGAATTTGTTTCCCATACTTTTGGCTTGCCGATGCCATCTAACTTGGGCGTCGTTACAATTCCAAAGGGTGATGTCGATGTCATCTGCGGCGGGCCGCCGTGCCAAGGGATCAGCGGGTTCAATCGGTTCAGGAACCGTAACGAGCCGCTCAAGGACGAGAAGAACCAGCAGATGGTGACCTTCATGGACATCGTGGCGTACCTGAGGCCCAAGTACGTCCTCATGGAGAACGTCGTGGACATACTCAAGTTCGCCGATGGCTACCTCGGAAGGTACGCCCTGAGCCGCCTGGTGGCCATGAACTACCAAGCGCGGCTCGGGATGATGGTCGCCGGCTGCTACGGGCTGCCGCAGTTCCGGATGCGCGCGTTCCTCTGGGGAGCTCTTCCTGCCATGGTTTGGCCCCGTTTCTCGCCACGTTAAGCGGGAAAGTTTGATCATTTGCCTCGAAGTTGAGCGGTCTTTGATCATTTGCCTAAAGTTGATTCGTATTTGATCATTTGTCCTATGTTGTCTTGTTGACACGTGGGTTCTGAGTCCATATGTAAGTGAGATATCGTAGGGCAAATTATCAAAGAACGATTAACTTTGGGCAAATAAGCAAAGGCCGATCAATTTCGAGGCAAATGATCAAATCCCCTGTTAAGTGCTTGCTAGAGTTGTACTGCCCGGACCGGTAATCAGGTTGTATCTGGCAACGCAGGTGCTCCCAAAGTATCCTCTCCCCACGCACGATGTTGTCGTAAGGGGAGGAGCCCCGAATGCCTTTTCTGTAAGTCCAATTGCGACATTGAAATCCATTGAAAGGTGTGGTTTCGCTGACCCAACAAAATTCCAATTTTGTTTTTGCAGCAAAGTATTGTTGCATATGATGAAACACAGAAGCCAACCTTGAAGAAGGCTCTGCTTCTTGGCGATGCAATTTCAGATCTGCCAAAGGCGAGTGCTCTTTGGAGTTTGCACGTTTCTTTCTCGACCTGTAGATGCAATCTCAACATTAGCCCTTCTTCTGCAGGTGGAGAACAACCAGCCTAACGATGTAATGGAATATGGTGCTCCACCCAAGACGGAATTCCAGCGCTATATTCGACTTGCTCGTAAAGGTAAACGCAGTAAGCTCTACCAGCTGATCTTGTGCGATGCGAATAAGATGAAAAAGTTCAATCTTTGCTTGTGGAGAGGTCTTTCCTTGTGAATTCCAGCATGTAACTTCAATTGCACCGCCTTTCCAATGCTGGTGCTTAATTTTTTTCTCGCCTGCATGGTGGGTTTAGCTCATTTTTATCCTGACTCATGTTCCAGACATGTTGGATGATTCCTTCGATGGAAGGGTTGATCAGCACGAAGGCAAGCTTTTCGATCACCAGCCCTTGAAGCTGAACAACGACGATTACGAGCGTGTTCAGCAGATTCCTGTAAAGAAGGTTGGCGACCGAATGACTCGACGTGCTTCTCCTGTGTTCACTCCTCGTCTCCCCCTTCTGCAACCATGATCGATCTCTCGTGTTTCAGGGAGCCAACTTCCGCGACCTCAAGGGTGTCATGGTCGGAGCTAACAACACCGTGGAGTGGGATCCGGAAATCGACCGCGTGTATCTGACGTCCGGCAAACCTCTGGTATTATACATGTTCTATATCCAAATCAATACATCACCCAAAGTACTGGTTCTGCACCTAGCTGCAATTTGCTGAAGAGCTCGATCGTCTTTGTGGCTAGGTCCCCGATTACGCAATGTCGTTCATCAAGGGGAGATCACTGAAGTAAGTGGCTCATTTTCTCAAGTAAAACTGGATCAGATTAGGAGAGCTGTTCTTACATCCGATGCTCTTGCAGGCCGTTTGGGCGCCTGTGGTGGGACGAGACGGTTCCCACGGTCGTGACCAGAGCGGAGCCGCACAACCAGGTCAGCTCTCCATCCCAACGCTGTGCCTCCAATCCCGTTCTGCTGTGCCATCGTCAGACAATGTTCTGCTGTGTCTGCAATCCATCTGCGAATGCGTAACGCGTGTGTTTGCCTGCAGATCATACTGCATCCGGGCCAGGCAAGGGTCCTGTCCGTCCGGGAGAACGCGAGGCTGCAGGGGTTCCCTGACTACTACCGACTGACCGGCCCCATCAAGGAGAAGTAAGAATCTCTTCTCTGCTCATCGTTTACTGGTCGCCGGGCGCCGACGATCTCACCTACCTTGCTGCCTGAAATGGGGATAGACGGCGTAGTAGGTTGTTCTTCCGGTGGTGAGGCGCCGGAGGTTGGTCGGTCCTGAACAGTTCTTGGTTTTGTCTGACGGTGGCAGGTACATCCAGGTGGGCAACGCGGTGGCCGTGCCGGTCGCGCGGGCGCTGGGCTACTCGCTGGGGCAAGCGTACCAGGGCGAGTCGGAGGGGAGCCAGCCGCTGTTCGTGCTGCCCGGCAGCTTCAGCTCCGTGGGGCAGCCCGCGGCGCCGGCGAGAGCCTCCTCTGTCGGGATTCCCGCAGGGGAGGTCATAGAGCAGTAGCAAAGCACGCACGAGACTGCAGAGCATAGCTGAGCTGAGCTGAGGTAGTAGCATTATTTGGTTGGGTTCGATACGAGTTCATCCAGGAAGGAGCAGCTTGTTATCCTGGATTGAGTTTGATTGGACGGATGTTGTAACATTGTTGGCACTCCTGCTAGAGTGCTTGTTCCAGTACCTCATTGCAGCATGATTTTGCCTTGCCATCAGAACGAAACCAAACCGAAATGCCAACACTATTCGCTGCTATTTTCTTCGTTGACCCCTGTGCATTGCCGTCCTTATTTTTCCCCATGCCTCCACTGCTAGCCTACTCTTCCCTTGCTCCTCCTTTGGCTTTGCTCTCTCAGATCACTTGTGGTCAGCAGCTAACAAGATTAGCACGAAACAAGCTCCCTCCGCATTGTCTCCTTTCAATTACCAACAAAAACCAATAATCAGCGAATGCATATTATACCATTGCGATTCTCATTGCATGATCATTCCATTTTTGCAAAAAGCTTTCGCATACATGTTGATTTGAAATTTTTTTTAGAGTAGAGGGAGAGGATTAGTAGCTTGTCACGGAGCGGCGCTAGAATAAGATCCCATTTCTTTTCTCTCCTACAGTTGAACCCATTCTATTTGTTGGAAAATAATCAAGACTTGACAAATATTGTTGATTTGCCGTGTCATGAAAGGCAAGAAATCATGATACAATAGGCAATCAGATCAATCAATAGGTTTGTTTCCTTAGTTAAGCTTTCTATGTTTAGAATTTGCCTTGGTTATCAAGTTAGTTAGGTGATCCATCCACTATATAAGGGCATGTAACCTATGAGTTGAGAACAAAAAAAACAAGAATATAGCACAAGAGAATTTTTTGAGTTCTTTGTGTTCGTGTGCGTGTGTTCATGATCTTGGGATAGTTCCAACACTATTCACCCCCTCGTTGCCTTCTCCCCCTCCTACCACTTTTTTTGCCCAGACAACAAGGTATTTAAGCTAGAAGAAATTTTATGCTGTATTATATTGGTAGTATAAAATATGTAGTAAAAATTACATCTAATTTTTAATTTGTTAAGGGTGTTTCTACTACCCTACTCCCAGATGAAGTGTAAATAAACTCTAGTTAATCTAATCTATTGGATTGAAAAGAATGAACGGTTTATATTCAATTTAGTGTATAAAAGAGCAAATTGAATATAAACCGTTCATTCTTTTTGATGTATCGTAAAACTTGACCATAATTTCGATATATCATAAAACTTGACCATAATTTTGATAATCTTATTGACCATAATAGTCAATGAATATAAATGATATATCATAAAACTTGATCATAATTTCGATATAAACCGTCATTCTTTTCTGTGTGAATATAGCTAGACCATGTTTACGAGAAGTCAATGATGTATCATAAAACTTGATCATAATTTCGATAATCTTATTGATCGATCACTCGTTATTCCTCATCACATTATTCGGATGATGTGGTCGGCTAGCTTGCAGTGTTCAATTACTATGCGAGTAATGTAAATGCTGCTTCAAGAACATTGTTCTTATTGAGACAATGATGGTTGAAGATCACTTGTGTCAATTTTTTTAAATAATATTTTTTTTAAAAATGAATTGTGGTACTGATACGCGGAAAACAAAAACTACAAAAATAACACCTATTTGCCAAACGGTACGGTGAACTAGCTATTTTCGCCCAACGGTACGGCAACAACACTATTTTCGCCAAACAATGTGGCGACAAATGCCTAATTACGCAGTTAACAGTCGGCCGTCAGAGTTTAGGGGAAAGAAGCTATTATCGCCATATCGTATGGCGACAATAGTATTTTGCTGAGCCGTATGGTGACAATATCGAAATTTCTATATGATTAAGAAACTATACAAACCATGGCCCCACAAATCATGAAATAAATATCACGTATTCCTAGGGTCTTAGATGTCCCAATTTTGCAAAAATATATAGGTATGAACTAAGTTGAATAAACCAAATAACTATAAGAAGCCTCTGTTGCATGAAACGCTTAAACCTTTTCGGCAGCCCAAAAAATATCACATTTGAATGTAATTTTTTGGAATAATGGAGCAGATTTGCTCTTTGATATATGGACAACCAAATAGTGGAAAAATATTTTATTTACAAATTTCTTTGCATCTAAATTCTACTAGTGCAATAACTCTTAAGTATTATTGTCGACAACAAACGATAACGCTTTCGGCAACCCGTAAAATATCATGTTTAAATGTAATTTTTTTGCAATAACAAAGCAGATTTGCTCGTTGATATATGGACTACCATATTCTGTAAAAATATTTTATTTACACCTTGCTTTGCATACAAATTCTACTATCGCAATAACCCTAAGTATTATTGTCGACAACAAACGATAACGCTTAAGCCTTTTCGGCAGCCTATAAAATATCATGTTTAAATGTAATTTTTTTCAATAATAGAGCATATTCGCTCTTTGATATATGGACTACTGTATTATGCAAAAATATTTTATTAACACATTTCTTTGCATACAAATTCTACTATCGCAACAACCCTAAATATTATTGTCGACAACAAACGATAACGTTTAAGCCTTTTCGGCAGCCCATAAAATATCATGTTTAAATGTAATTTTTTGCAATAACAGAGCAGACTTGCTCTTTGATATATGGACTACCGTATTATACACAAATATTGTATTAACACATTTCTTTGCATACAAATTCTACTATCGCAACAACCCTAAGTATTATTGTCGACAACAAACGATAACGCTTAAACCTTTTTGGCAGCCTATAAAATATCATGTTTAAATGTAATTTTTTTCAATAATAGAGCATATTTGCTCTTTGATATATGGACTACCGTATTATGTAAAAATATTTTATTAACACATTTCTTTGCATACAAATTCTACTATCGCAACAATCCTAAATATTATTGTCGACAACAAACGATAACGTTTAAGCCTTTTCGGCAGCCCATAAAATATCATGTTTAAATGTAATTTTTTCCAATAACAGAGCAGACTTGCTCTTTGATATATGGACTACCGTATTATACACAAATATTTTATTAACACATTTCTTTGCATACAAATTCTACTATCGCAACAACCCTAAGTATTATTGTCGACAACAAACGATAACACTTGAGCCTTTTCGGCAGCCCGTAAAATATCATGTTGAAATGTAATTTTTTGCAATAACAGAGCAGATTTGCTCTTTGATATATGGACTACCATATTCTGCAAAAATATTGTATTTACACATTTCTTTGCATCCAAATTCTAATAGTGCAATTACCCTAGTCGACAACAACTCATGATATGAATAGTTTAGCCCAGGAAAACTTTAGCTAAAGTGTTTAAGTCATTACGATCATTGTGAAAAGCATGTAGATGCACATACCTACAATAAACTATCATAAAAAATAGAAATTCTAGTTTGAATTTCAGTTCAAACTTTTTTGAACTAGTTAGAAAACTAGTTAAACTCAATATTCTAAAAATTTTCGCATGCAAATACATGGGAACATACCCGTTTTGGATCATTGTGCCTCCAGGTAATTGTACTAGAGTTTCTTTTTCTGTTGATAGTTTGATTGTTGGTATGTGATGATTATATATATAAATTAGCAAAGTATGTGATCTAAATCCGTTCAAATCTTTGAATTCGAGCATATTTTTTCAATGGTATGTGTTTTATTTGAATTGTTATAGATGGGTATATACTTTTAAACTGAAAGTTTTAAAAAATATACCCAAATTTATCTTGAATTCCTGCATTTAAAATCATGGTGCTTGGACCATGGTGTCCCATTACAGTGTCATATATATACACACACACATATATATGTATGTATATACATATATATGTAAATGGTTCCATACTCTTGGAAGTATATACATATCTATATATATAGGAAAGGAAAATAGTTCTATACTCTTGGAAGTATGTACTCCCTACTCCTGTATATTAATTGATGTTACGCAGGTGGAAGCATATTCTATAAGTGAAAGTTGTCAACTGATTCATCCTGATTAGGAAGTTATTTTTAACCAAATAGGGTTAGGGAGTACATACACCTGGAAGTACAAAACATGCTTCCTATAGGAAAATAGTTTCATACCTCTGAGAGTATGTACTCCCACTCTCAATATACTGTTTAAATGATGTTGTTATACTTTTTTTAATCTTTTTAGTATGCTGCAATACTAATCATAAGATACTCTAAAGTGAGTTTTTATGGAATTTTTTTTTATCAAAGTCCATCCTTTATAGCATAATTTATTTATATATACTCTCTTTTTACATGCACTACAAGGTTGCAGCTTTGGCCAGAGTGTTTCCCACACTCGGGATAGGGGCAGAAACACTCGGAATAGGGTATTCCGAGTGGGCACACTCGGCGTAGTGCACTCGGTGTTATTTTATCGGGAAAAATCGGCTACACCGAGTGGACTCTCAGAAACAATAAATATGGCCCGAGTGCACACTCGGGATAGTGCTGCGATTCTAGACACCATCCTCTGCCCCCGTGTCGTCCACGGTGGTGACACGTCAGCATCTATGCCGAGTGTACTCTCGGGGAAAACCTCGTCTATTCCGAGTGCACTCTCGGCATAGAGGTATCGCGAGTGCACACTCAGTATTTAGGTATAAACCGAGTGCACACTCAGTATTGAGGTATAAGCCGAGTGCACTCTCAGGATAGGTTGTCCATGCTATGCCAAGTGCACTCTCGGGATAGGTTGACCATGCTATGCCAAGTGCACTCTCGGGATAGGTTGATCATGCTATGCCAAGTGCACTCTCGGGATAGATAATTTCCCCTACCAAACAGCCAGCTCAAATATTCAATATATTCACATTCACAACATCAATTCAACATTTCGCATCCACAATATAACAGTTCACAATTTCACATCCACAATATAACAGTTCACAATATGACATCCACAATTCACTACATAACATCCACAAATGAAGTCCGAAGTTCAACAAACATAACATCCACAATTCACAACATAACCCATTCATCGCACATTCACATATAATGCACATATCGCAAACATTTTTACATTCATAAGTCTGAAGCGCACATATCACAAATGAAGTCCGAAGTTCAACAAACGAAGTCCACATACTCAAAACATAGTAAGTTTTCATACATATCACATCCATACCAAATCCAAAACCACTCCTCGAGGGCTAGATGAATCCAATTAGCTTCGGTCCCTTGTTTCTTCATCCCCTACACATTACATTTGAATAAATAAAATATATTATATCATTTCCATTCAATATCATACATGGTTACATATTCATAGAAAAGACATATAAGTTAAACGTATTCACACACACGATATATCCATATATAAGTTAAACGTACTCACCTGAAAACCAGTTTATTTCATGATTTGGAACACCAACATTATCTTCACCCGATAAGGCATCCCCTGGACTATTCCTCGATGATTGTCCAATGTTAATAGCATGATGAGAGTTTTGGTTGTCCTAAGCAGAAATTTCAATTTAGTACCAATAATGCATAGTTTCATATATTTACCCAACATGGAGTTATATACATACCTCTTGTCTCGGTTGATGTTGAGACGTCGAGAATGCATTGAAGTTAAAGTTCAATACAGGTGGCGGAGGAGGTGGATTTCCTGAAGACGTTGATAGAGCATAATCCTGCCAACAAGAGTGTTACCATTTGACTACTATGAACATCTCAAATTTAACACAAATGTCAATTAATTTTTACCTTCATCCATTGTGCCATGGCCGTGAATCCCGTATGCATAGCATTCCGCATATCTCGGTTCTCATCCCGCACGCTCGCAAGATATGCAGTTCATTACTCTTTGGTTGCTTCACGTTTTGGGCTTCCTGCATTCACACACCACTCTCGTGTTCCTATCAACACTGGTGACAGAACTTCACGGCTTAGAATTGGGTATGAGATCTACTTCTACTACATATTGTCCCGAAATGTTGCTTCCTGACAAAATTGTTATGTCCATTTGGTTTTAGATATGTGAGTAGTGACTTTGGCAACCATCCTCTGTCTCATCTCATGGGCTCTGTATTTGGAATGCACAATCTAGACACTATAGAGGTTATCAAGACTTTTGCCCTGTCATGTTGATAGTACTCTAGTACTCCCTCTGTTGATAAATATAAAGCGTATTTTGACTTTGTACAAGGTTTAAGATTGCAGTGAAATTGATAAAGACATGAGAGGAAATGATTTACATATCCCCTCTTAATTGTCTTGAAAGATGAAATATAATATTTTATGTGGGTGGTTGAATAAATACACATGGTTGAGAGAGAATAAATAGGAGTATAGTAGAAAAAGCTCATTAAATCTACATGCAAGCCTTATATTACTAAACAAGACCATTCAATCTATAGGCCTTATATTTATCAACAGAGGTAGTAGTATTTATTATTATGCATACCAAGAGTAAATAGTTTATGTTGAAGAGGGCAATGATTATTTATAAATCTGCTTGCAGGTTTTTTGTTATGCCCTGAACCAAGATGATGGTACAGAATGGAGGCAACGTATTCAATCTGAAGCAGAGCATTTCATTGATGTGTCAACGATGTCATCTGATATGATTGCTAAAGTTATCAATGAAGATGCGATAGAGATCCTTATAAATCTTAATGGCTATACAAAGGTATTTACTTACTAGGACTGGTCACCATAACATTCATTTACAGGACATCATGGCACTTTTGCGAACCCCCTCTTCTTTTGTTTTGCCTTTTCACTCTATTTAATCAGTACTGTACAGCATTAGCAGCTAAGGTAACAATACCCTGTAACAATTTGTGAATATTCCCTGCTCGTCTGCAGGATTGTAAAAGCTTTACCAAATTTTGTTTTACACAGTGTAGATGTGTGTGAAATCCTGAGCTCCTGATTGTTATAATTGTACTTTAGTTTTTGACACCAGGACACATGTCCACAATCTTGGAACTGTTTTTCCTATAGGGAAAAAGTTAAGGTAGTAAAATTCCGCATTTCACGACTTTAGGTCCCAAAATGAACCAGAGCTCAAAACATAAAGTTGGAGGACCAAAGGATTTTTCTCCAAATAAGTACATACAGCAAGATCAGTTTCTGTATATGGGTTTATATTCATAATGTATATTCATGCCCTGCAATAGAAAAATCAAGACGTTCTTGATCTTGTTTGCCTGCACAAGCGAAGCCGCTATGGTCCGCCTTGAGGACAAATTTATTTTTGCATGCTTCAATCAGCTCTACAAGATGGACCCAGATATATTCAACACCTGGTAAATTTATGTTATGTATTGTTGCTAATATGCACTTCATGGACACAGATTATTCTGATCTTAGTGCAACTAGTTGCATTGTTAGATTGTTGTCGCTTTCTAATAAAGCGGGGCTCCTTTAGGAGTCTGTTTCTAAAAAGAACTAACTGCATGGTTTGGAAATGGAAAATATATGATCAAGTTTATTCAAACAATTGCAGTAACTTATATATACCATGCATGAATTTTGACTAAATACGAACACAGCATCTAGTATTGCATCCATATTTGTCATCTATATCATGAACATGAACAAATCTAACATCCATATCACGAAAAAATCTAACGAAATGAAAAGAATGACAAACATATAATCTTGGCTATACCTTCTGTATCACCTCCAAAATGCTAAAAACCTCATCAAGAATCACCGGACGCAGAGCAGGGAGGGAGGCCGGACGGGCGGAGGTCTGGGCCGTGGTGGCAGAGGGAGGACGTCGGGCCACCGGCGGCGGTAGAGAAGGGCGGCGACACGGCGTGCGAGGGCGCTGGGCTGGCGGGAGAGAAGAGAGGCTGGCGTGGGCCGGACAGAGGGAGGCCACCAGCCGGAGAGGAGGGCGGCGGCGCGGTTCTTGAGAGGAGGCCGAGGCGGTGCGTCGCTGCTCGAGCGTGCAAATGTGGCGGCCAGCGGCGGCCGAGAGGAGGTGGGCTGCGGCTGTAAACGCGGTGGGCGGCGACTGGAGAGGAGGTGGGCGGCGGCGCGACGGCTGGAGAGGAGGCCGGGGAGGGCGCAGGTTACGATTTGGGGCTGGAGGCGATTTGGGGCTGGAGGCGTTGGTGGGGCTAATTAAGGTATTGACCCCGAGTGCACTCTCGGGAAAAGTCTATACCGAGTGCCAACTCGGAAAAAGTAATGGTAAGCCGAGTGCCCTCTCGGACTAGAGCCCGCGCATCGCCAAGTGCCCTCTCGGCATAGATGAGTCGGCGCGAATTTTTTGAGAATGTGAAGTATGCTGGTTGCCCTAATCGATTTTTTCTGCGAGTGTACTCTCGGTATAGAGTAGAGCCAAGTGCCCTCTCGGTAAAGAGTTGAGCAGGTTCACCGAAGGCACTCTCGGGATAACTCTACACCGAGTGCCCACTTGGTATAGATATAGCAGTCCTTTGCTGACATGGCAGGTTGGTAATCTATACCGAGTGTACCCTCGCACTATTGTGTCCTACATGGACAAAACCATCCTATTGCGAGTGCCCTCTCGGAATAGAGAGAATATGTTGCGAGAGCACACTCAGAATAGATTACACTCGGTATAGGCGCATCTACACCGAGTGTACACTCGGTTTGGTATTTACACACTCGCCCCACAACAGGATTCTTGTAGTGATGTGGAAAAGGGTATATATCAAAAAAATAAAGGGTTATGATAATTTTTTTCCAACTATGTCGTATTATAGTATCTTAAAATTATTACTGGAGTATATTAAAAATAATAAAGGAGTATAATACATTTATTTAAATGGTATACTAGAGGTGGGAGTATATACTCTCAAGAGTACAGAAAAAAAATATATATTCACACACGCTTGACTTATCTCCGGGCAGGCGATCGCGAAACGAGAGCGCACGCGATTGGCTGCCTGGCCGGAAGTGTCGCGTTTGGATACAAGCATGCATGCTGCAGTCTGATCTGCTTGCCTAGAGGTATGGTGTGCTGATTGCTCCGAAACCCAGAGGTACGTACGTCCATATATACGACCTGCAATCTAGTTATGTTGGTTCTTTCCTTAATCTTAGTGCAGTTGTGCTTGTATACTGTCGGGACCCCGAATTTGCAAATCCGGACCCTCTGTGTATTCAGCACTAGTCCAGGAACGCGCTAGTGCACACAGTCTTAACATCGGTATATATCACAATCATACCATACGATACTATCAAAGTACTTTATTTAAATAATCAAAGGGTTACTCGACCTTATGGCCAAGTTACAAATATATGCCTTGCAAGGCGAAACTTATTAAAAGAGAAATAGCAGCAGCGGAAAATCAAATAAACTTCGTGGCGCCATCCAAGATACCACAGCAACTGACCGGGCTCGCATCCCCTAAGTAGACGGGTCTTCTTGGAGTTCCTCCTCCAAAGTCGGGCGTAATCTCCTCTTCAACTGATATTGTGTTGAGGCAAGGGTGAGTACTTGGTACTCTGCAAGTCATGCACGTAATGCAAGCTAATATACTATATGCATGGCTTAGTACAAAGGAATAGCTCGGGGTATATTTGCAAGAAATGACTTTTGACAAGTAATATAAGTAGATTCGAAAGCAGAGAAATAAGTAAAGCATAAATAACTTTTCAAGAAGTTTAATAAACATTTTTCCCATCCTAAACCATATTTCCATCATCTTCCTTGTTAAACCAACCCATCTTTTCAAAACCAAGTTATTTTCGTAAAGTCTACCCCTTGATCAGTAATTCCCGAGCATTGTCCAATCACAGTGGACTCGGCTATTCAAATAGATTCTACACTCTGCAGAGGTTATGCACTTTACCCACAAGATACTTCAAACACCACAAAGGCGAAGTTCAGTAACAAAGCCTTTCTAAGCCTCAAACAACACAGGTGGTCCTCTCCAGACGTGCTCTACACCATCCCTTCCCTTAGCCAAGGCGAAGTATGGGACCAACACACCGTTAGATGGGTACTGGCCACAGCCACGATACGCCTCCCGCACAATCACACAAAAGGTGTAATCGACACCTGAGGCTCCACAAGTGAGTCCTTAGCGACTTAGTCAACTAGGGCCGTCCCATTCCAGCCATGTGGTTGCAAGTATGACCCAGTTCAAAGGCTTGCAAGGTTAAGTCCTTAGAGTGACCAGGGCAAGACTACCCGAAAACCAAATCATCACTCCCAATGCCACAATCGGCCCACTGATTACTCTTGCCACATGCCCCGATCGAAATCATTTATCAAACCCGCTTGATTACCATGCACCACGTCGTCAACATCACATGATACTTTTCCAAAACAGGTTCAATATATCATTAAGTCCATATTAGCATTTGATTGTCCAAAATCATGTCATGAGCACGTAGCGTGTCTAAGCGATACTACAACGGTCTAAACCCCTGTTGGCAATTTAATAATGTCCAACTAGTAAACCACAACTAGGGTGACAAAGGTCATGGCACATACTTAAGTAATCAAGGTGTCATATATCAAATTGGTATTTATCTAACCCCTGTGTTTAAACAAAGTATCTTTCTAATTGAACTAGCATGCAATAGTTTAAATCAAAATAGATTTCAAATGGGATCAATATGGTCAAAGCACAACTTGCCTTCAAAAAGCACTTGCTCTTGGTCTTGAGTTGGATCCTGAGTCAACACTTCTCCTCGAATCCTTCCTGCACTTCAACGCCTACTCGTAAAGCGTGCAAATAGCAAATACACAAATGAACACTATGCAAAAGATCCCAAAACTCCAAATAAAATCCATAAACAGAGAGAACATAATTTTCTGGATTTTTAGAAACTGGAATCGTCAAATTTGGAGTTAAAAGCATAAAAGTTATGATTATTTAAAGTTTAAATAATCAATTAAATAATTTTACAGAGAAAAACTTTAGTCCAAAATTAAATAAAATTCATATTTAGGTAGATCTCAATTTTATACAAATTTAGAAATTTGAATCGCTCAAATCGGAGTTGAAACGCAAAAGTTATAAGCGTTTGAAGTTTGAATCTAAATTTGAATCAATATTTCGAATTAATAAATCATTTTCTTTTTCGGAAATTAATTATTGCGTCAGCATGGACACGTGGCAGCCTCGATTGGCCTCGCCGACGTCACCGGTCCATGGACTTGGTCCACGCTCGGCTTGGGTCTACCGTGGACTCGGTCCACGACTCTACGTGTCGCTGACATGTGGGCCCTCTCGGGTGACGTCATCGCTGACGTCAGCGGGCTCACCACTGCCGGCAGTGGGACCCATTGTGACGTCATGGGTGACGCGTCGGCGCTGGCGAGGTCGACCATCGACATGCGGCCCCTCGACACGCGGGCCCGTAGCGTCGGCGTCTGCCTGCCACGCGCGGGGACGGCGTTGACCGCGGCGGTCCATCTTCCCGACACGTGGCGCAATCTCAGCCGTTGGTTTGAAAATCAACGGCGCGGATTAGATCCAGGGTTAACACGTTGAAACTACTCGTTGCTCGTGGGCGTTCGATCTAGATCGGACGGTCGAGATCTAATCCTATATTCGCATCGCTACAAAGACGTGGCAATTGTGAACCGTTGGATCTTGATCCAACGATCCGAATCTAATCGGGTTTGGGAACACGTGAGCTCACCTCAACCGTCCGATCTGGATCCGACGGTCCTCCGAGCTCGCGGACGGCGATGGCTTCACTGGCGCTGGCTTGACCGGAGACGGGACGACGACGAGCCCGACGGCGGCGTTTGGGGCGTGCTCCGGCGAGATGAAGCCTCCTTCGTGCGCCTCGTCGCGAGGACTCGGATCTGGGCTCCTTCGGCGGAAGACGACGGACGACGGCGAAACCGGCGCAAACCGCAATGAGGGAAGAGACAACTCCGGCGAGCGATTGCGGCTCAACGGTGGCGGCTCCGGCGAGATGGCTCGGGGGAACGGGTGCGCAAGGATGAGGGCAACCTCGGGGGACGTCTCACGCTTTAAATAGCCTCGGCGTCCGTGCCCTAGACGGAAACCTAGTTCGCTACGGCGGCGGGCGCGGCGGCGAAGTCCGGCTCGGACTCGGCGAAGACGACGAAATCGTGGCCGTCCACGTGGCGCGATCAACGGCCACGATCGCACGGGCGCGATCGGATCCGGCCCGGTTACGGCTCGAACCGGTACGGGCGGATCTCAGCCGTTGGATCTTGATCCAACGGTTGGGATTGATTAGGTTTAGGAGTGGGTTCGGTCGAGTCAACTGGCTCGGTCGGGTTCGAGTCCGACTCGGGTTCCGACTCGGTCGGATGAACAGTACTTGACCCGAGTTGGATTTCCAGCGATTTAATATTTAAAATAATTCCCAGTAATTCATTTAATTCATTAAAAATAGCAAAAGACTCAGAAAAATTCCAGAAAAATTCTGGAAAATATTTTGGAACATTTTGGACTCAAATAAAATATTTCCAACAAAATTTTATTTGCAAAATTAAATTCTTTAATTATTTCAAAATGGAATAAATTCAAATAAATTCCAAATAAATCCAAATAAATTCCAGAAAATTCCAAAAATTCACCAAAGTGCCAAATCACACATGAATTTAAGAAAAGCAAAATTTTGGGGTGTTACAAACCTCCCCCCCTTAATAGAATCTCGTCCCCGAGATTCAGGGCTCACTACAGAATAGGTTTGGAAACTCTTTCTTCAAATCCTCTTCAGCTCCCAAGTCGCTTCGCTTTCCTCATGGTTGCTCCACCGAACTCTACGGAAGCGGGTTGACTTGTTTCTAGTTTCTCGGTCCATTGTGTCTAGAATCCTCACAGATGTTCCTTATAAGTCAAATCCTCTTGCAACTCAATTGACTCTAGCGGTGTCTGCTCCTCGTGAACTCGGAGACACTTCTTTAATCGGGACACATGGAATACATCATGTACTCCGCCAACGATCGTGGCAACTCCGGTGATAAGCAACTTCGCCTCTGCGGCTCAAAATCTTAAATGGTCCAACATAACGGGGTGCGAGTTTCCCTTTGGCATGGAACCTCTTAACTCCCCTGAGAGGCGTAACTCTGAGGTAAACAAAATCTTCTGGTTCAAAACTCAAGTCTCGGCGACGATTGTCAGCATAACTCTTTTGTCGAGATTGGGCTATCTTCAACCTTTCCCTAATCATAGCGATCTGCTCTTCAGCCTCTTGAAGAATATCAGGTCCAAAGACAAGGATCTATCCTGTCTCATTCCAAATCAATGTCGTCCGACATGGTCGACCATACAGGCCTCAAAAGGTGACATCTCAGAACTAGCTCGATAACTATTGTTGTAATCGAACTCAGCATACGGCAAACTCTTATCCCAAGAGGTAGCATAAGCCAATGCACAAGCTCTTAGCATATCTTCCAGAATCTGGTTGACTCTTTCGGTCTGTCCATCCGTCTGTGGATGATAAGCCGTACTGAAGTTCAAACGGGTCCCCATGGCTTCATGCAACTTATTCCAAAACCTTGAGGTAAATTGGGTACCTCTGTCCGATACAATCCTCTTGGGCACTCCGTGCAAACAGACAATCCTGATCATGTACAATTCTGCTAATTTATCTCCCGAGTAAGTGGTCTTCACGGGGATAAAATGGGCTACTTTAGTCAAGCGATCCACTATAACCCATATGGAGTCATAACCCCCTTGAGTCTTCGGCAAACCGGTAATGAAATCCATTCCGATTTCCTCCCACTTCCACTCAGGTATTTTCAGCGGTTGTAGCAATCCTGCTGGTCTCTGATGCATTGCCTTGACTCTCTGGCATACGTCGCACAATGCAACATGCTCGGCAACTTCACGTTTCATACTCGGCCACCAGAATCTCTCCTTCAGATCCTGATACATCTTGGCGCTTCCAGGGTGAATCGAGTACTTGGAGTCATGGGCTTCTTCCAAAATCAGCTGCTTTAACTCCTTTTTGTTAGGCACACAAATGCGATCCTTCATCCACAACGTGCCTTGCTCATCCAACTTGAAGTCTTCTGCCTTGCCTTCTTCCTTGATGGACTTAATCCTGCGGATCTTGTCATCATCCTTCTGTCCTTCTCGAATCTGATCCTCTAGGGTAGGTTTTACTTCTAATGCGGCCAAGAATCCGCTAGGTACTACCTCAATCTTCATTTTCTGAAAGTCCTCACATAACTCATCTTGATTTGTGGCTAGCAACATACTCACGGTATGGCTCTTCCGACTCAGAGCATCGGCAACTACGTTGGCCTTCCCGGGATGGTAATGGATTCCAACATTATAGTCCTTGATTAACTCTAACCATCTCCTTTGCCTCATATTCAGATCCGACTGGGTGAATATGTACTTAAGGCTCTTATGATCCGTATACACTTCACATCTGTTTCCAATCAGATAGTGACGCCATATCTTCAAGGCATGCACTACGGCAGCTAACTCTAGGTCATGTGTCGGATAATTTTCCTCATGCGGCCTCAATTGCCTTGATGCATAAGTTTAATACCTTTCCATTCTCTCAGACAAGACACATCCAAGTCCTTGGCGCGATGCGTCACAATAAATATCGAAGCTTTGAGCAACATCCGTAGAACTAACACTGTGCCGACGTCAATCGCTTCTTCACTCCTGAAATCCTTTCTCACATTCTCAAGGCGTCCATGCAAACTTCTTTTCCTTCTTCAAAGCAATTGCGTAAGAGGCTTCGCAATTGTCGAAAAGCCTTCAATGAAACGGCGGTAGTATCCTGCCATTCCAAGGAAACTCCGAACTGGGTCACAGCCTTCGGCGGCTCCCAATGTAACACAGCTTCTACTTTGCTTGGATCTACTGGCGACTCATACTGCAGTCATTACATGTCCAAGAAACTCCACTTTGTTCTTCCAAAAGTCACACTTGCTGAACTTGGCGAAAAGTTGTCGCTCCTCGGCTTTTCCAAAACTCGCCTTAAGTGTTCGGCATGTTCATCCTCTGTCTTGGAGTAGATTAGGATATCGTCTATGAACACGACGACAAACTTGTCCAAATATTCCATGAACACCTTATTCATCATATTCATGAAATAAGTCGGGCGCATTAAATCGGCCAAAGGACATAATCAGAACTCGTAATGTCCATATCTTGACGAGAATGCGATCTTGAATATCTTCTCGATCGGATCTTCAATCGATGGTATCCCGATCTCGGATCAATCTTGGAGAAAACTCCGGCTCCTCTTAATCGATCAAACAAATCATCAATCCTGGGTAGCGGATACTTATTCTTCACGGTGACTTCATTGAGTGCACGGTAGTCGATGCACATCCCGAAACTCCCGTCCTTCTTCTTGACAAACAAAGCGGTGCTCCCCACGGCGACTAACTTGGTCTCTGATAAATCCTTTCTCCATCAACTCTTCTATTTGTTTCTTCATCTCTACCAACTCCTCGGTGGACATCCGATAGGGTCTCTTTGCTATCGGTCTGTACTGTACAAGCTCTATAACAAACTCTATGTCCCTCGTCTCGCGGCATACCTGTAGATCTTCGGGAAAAACATCGGGTACTCATTCACTCTTTGGAACATCCTCTATGCCGATCGCCTTGGTACTATTAACCATCAACTGTCCGTCTCTAATCATGCGGTGGCTTGAAATTCCACTTTCTTCCCACGGGCTCTCAATCGAGATAGTCCTTCGTCCACAATCCAATACGGCCTTGTGCTTGGATAACCAATCCATTCCCAATATAACATCTAAGGTCCTGGTCTCCAAAATTATAAGGTTTGCTAGGAACTCTATTCCATCTATTAGTATTCTCACCCGGAACATCCTACTTCCGCTCGGAGTTCGAACCAGGGTTTGAACTAAAAGCATGCACTTAAGTCTTGCAATTCTCAAGTCATTTCTAGCAGCAAAGCCTTGCGAAACAAACGAATGCGAAGCTCAGTCAAACAAAGCTGTTGCAGTCTTGAGTTAACAAGTAACTTACCCAAGATCGACGTCAGTAGCATTCGCAGTGCATCTGCGGTGACATGGTTGACTCGGCCTCTCACCACGATGCAGGGTGTGGCTCTGTCTTTGGCGTCCTAGCTGGGTGGTTCCTAGATTGAAGCGAACCGGGTCGCTCTGCTGTCTTCTTCGGACAAGCTGTTGGCAAAGTGTCCTGGCTCGTTGCGATTGTAATAGCGTCTCACTGTTCCTTCTTGTTGCACTGGGTAGCGTTTCTAGCGAAGGGCTGGGGTTTGGTAGTTACGATTGGCAGGTCTTGGTGCTTTGGGGATGGTGTCCTCGTTGCATTACGTGGTTGGAATCAAGAATTGATTTGGTGCAACTCTCGCCGCTATGCGTTCCTCGACGTGATCCTTCTTTGTTGCATCCTGCGCTTCTGTTCTCATCCGGTTCCTTGCGCTTTGTCCTCAAGAATAAGTGCCTTATTCACCAACTCTTGGAAATCCGGGAAGGTGTGGGTGATCAACCCTACTTGCAATCCTGAGTTAAGTCCCTTCATAAAGCGAGGTACTGCAGGTTTATCTGTCGCTACATCCTCAAAGCGTGGCGTGCTAGCTGTGTGAACTTGTTCAGTAGTCGGCCACTGGTCGATTACCTTGCTTGATGCCCTGAACTCCTCCTTCTTAAGGTCCATAATTCCTTCAGGCACGTGATATCGTCGGAATGCAATTGTGAACTCTTCCCAAGTGATATCTTGAGGGTTCTCTGCGTGCACGAAGTTCTCCCACCATTCTGGCCAATTTGTTCCTTCCAACCGATGAGAAGCGTAAAGTACCTTCTCATTCCCTATGCATTGAGCTATATGTAGCTTCCTCTCGATTGATCTTAACCAATCATCGGCCTCCAATGGATTGGCATTTCCAGAGAAAGTGGGTGGGTGAGTCCTCATGAACTCGACAAACCTTGTATTCTCAAGCGTGGTCCCTCGATTAACTTGATTAGCAAAGTGGCCTGAGCAAAGGACGTGCTGCATTTGTTGCATCATAGCATGCATCAACGGGTCTCGAGCAGCAAGAAATGCTCCAAAATTCTGCACATCCGATGGCGGTCTGGTGCTCCATCATTGGGGTTTTCATTTGGCGAGATCCACTCCCATTGCTTCCAAGGTTTCCACGGGTGTTCACCATCTGCCGATTTGCTCTAGGTTTAGAGATGAGAGGGAAACAAGAATAGACAAGTAATATGGAACTTATGCGGGGCAAAAGGGGTAACTTTAAGGTCCAACTTTATTATTAATAACTTGGTATGGCTGCCATAATGCCTAAGGGCCTTGCAACACATAATGCACACTCGACAAACAAAGCAAATCCAAATCGAACTAACTCTGGAGTCTAACGCCTAAAGGGTGACTCTTTATTCTATGACTCGTGAAGGAGTCTCACTATAGAACCTAAGCTCACTCATCGAGAAAACCTCCACGGCACTGGTACGGGTCTTTGCGGCATAGGCGCGAAACGATCGCCATGTCCAAATGACTATGTCATCTGTGGTAGTCGAAGAAGCGGTGTCCTCATCGAGATCCGACTCCTCTGGATCGGCTCGTGTAGCTCGAGTCTTGGCTCTGGGTGCAGTCCGCATAAAGTCATCTCCAACTCGTCAATCCTTCGTAGAAGGTGTGCCACATACTCTTGAGCTTCCCGCCATCTGTTCTTCTCTGTCGTGATCTCCTTGCGGGCCTTCTGTAGCTCCTTGCTTGTATTATCTAGTACATCTTCCTGGGCGACGACGAATCGTGCCAACTGTGTAACCGTGGCATCCTCATCCTGAATCGCCTTCGGGTCAAGAAGGTTATCGCTGCGCGGATGATAACGGAACACCGTGCTTTCCAACTCTCTGGCGTGGATACTGGTAATGTGCCGCATTGCTCGTCGTGAAACTTCTTGGATACCCATCTGCATTGTAGACCTTCTAGCAGTGCAGTGTATCGGGCGATTGCCTGGGCCCCTCTTCCTGACAGGTACCTCAATCCTCACGTCACAAGCCTTGATCAATCCTGCTTGTCTGATCACTTCCACTTGGTATTGGGGCTTCTCAAAATCTTCGAGAGTCTCAGAGCATACGCCAAAGTTCTCATGGCGTGACCAACTCCTAGATCAACGTAGTTGAACTCTTCCTCCATCTGTCACAAGAGTGCTTTTCGTAAGAACTCGGATTTTTTAAATTGTGACAAGGTAAGGGAAAATTCCAGCAAGAGACAAGAAAAGAGAGAAGGGGATAAGTCGAGAGGTCATTTCTTATCTTGACAACTTTTTAGCTTTAGAAAATAGGTTTTATCCTCACTACGACCATTCTAGCTAGGGTTGAGCCTACAATCAAGTATGGCTCGATACCACCTCTGTCGGGACCCGAATTTGCAAATCCGACCCTCTGTGTATTCAAAGACTAGTCCAGAACGCGCTAGTGCACACAGCCTTAACATCGGTATATATCACAATCATACCATACGATACTATCAAAGTACTTTATTTAAATAATCAAAGGGTTACTCGACCTTATGGCCAAGTTACAAATATATGCCTTGCAAGGCGAAACTTATTAAAAGAGAAATAGCAAAGAATGAAAATCAAATAAACTTCGTGGCGCCATCCAAGATACCACAGGCAACCGACCGGGCTCGCATCCCTAAGTAGACGGGTCTTCTTGGAGTTCCTCCTCCAAAGTGGCGTAATCTCCTCTTCAACCGATATTGTGTTGAGGCAAGGGTGAGTACTTGGTACTCAGCAAGTCATGCACGAGAATGCAAGCTAATATACTATATGCATGGCTTAGTACAAAGGAATAGCTCAGGGTATATTTGCAGAAATGACTTTTGACAAGTAATATAAGTAGATTCGAAAGCGGTAGAAATAAGTAAAGCATAAATAACTTTTCAAGAAGTTTAATAAACATTTTTCCCATCCTAAACCATATTTCCATCATCTTCCTTGTTAAACCAACCCATCTTTTCAAAACCAAGTTATTTTCGTAAAGTCTACCCCTTGATCTCGTAATTCCCGAGCATTGTCCAAAGATCGTGGACTCGGCTATTCAAATAGATTCTACACTCTGCAGAGGTTATGCACTTTACCCACAAGATACAACAAACACCACAAAGGCGAGTTCCTCAGTAATAAAGCCTTTCTAAGCCTCAAACAACACAGTGGTCCTCTCCTAAGACGTGCTCTACACCATCCCTTCCCTTAGCCAAGGCGAAGTATGGGACCAACACACCGTTAGATGGGTACTGGCCACGCCCACGATACGCTCCCGCACAATCACACAAAAGGTGTAATCGACACCCGAGGCTCCACAAGTGAGTCCTTAGCGACTTAGTCAACTAGGGCCGCCCCATTCCACCCATGTGGTTGCAAGTATGACCCAATTCAAAGGCTTGCAAGGTTAAGTCCTTAGAGTGACCAGGGCAAGACTACCCGAAAAACCAAATCATCACTCCCAATGCCACAACTGGCCCACCTGATTACTCTTGCCACATGCCCCGATCGAAATCATTTATCAAACCCCGCTTGATTACCATGCACCACGTCAGTCAACATCACATGATACTTTTCCAAAACAGGTTCAATATATCATTAAGTCCATATTAGCATTTGATTGTCCAAAATCATGTCATGAGCACGTAGCAGGTCTAAGCAGTATACTACAACGGTCTAAACCCCTGTTGGCAATTTAATAATGTCCAACTAGTAAACCACAACTAGGGTGACAAAAGGTCATGGCACATACTTAAGTAATCAAGGTGTCATATATCAAATTGGTATTTATCTAACCCCCAGGTTTAAACAAAGTATCTTTCTAATTGAACTAGCATGCAATAGTTTAAATCAAAATAGATTTCGAAATGGGATCAATATGGTCAAAGCACAACTTGCCTTCAAAAAGCACTTGCTCTTGGTCTTGAGTTGGATCCTGAGTCAACACTTCTCCCTCGAATCCTTCCGGCACTTCAACGTCTACTCGTAAAGCGTGCAAATAGCAAATACACAAATGAACACTATGCAAAAAGATCCCAAAACTCCAAATAAAATCCATAAACAGAGAGAACATAATTTTCTGGATTTTTAGAAACTGGAATCACAAATTTGGAGTTAAACGCATAACAGTTATGATTATTTAAAGTTTAAATAATCAATTAAATAATTTTACAGAGAAAAACTTTAGTCCAAAAATTAAATAAAATTCATATTTAGGTAGATCTCAATTTTATACAAATTTAGAAATTTGAATCGCTCAAATCGGAGTTGAAACGCAAAAGTTATAAGCGTTTGAAGTTTGAATCTAAATTTGAATCAATATTTCGAATTAATAAATCATTTTCTTTTTGAAATTAATTATTGCGTCGGCATGGACACGTGGCAGCCTCTGATTGGCCTGCTGACGTCGGCCGTCCATGGACTTGGTCCACGCTCGGCTTGGGTCTACTGTGGACTCGGTCCACGACTCTACGTGTCGCCGACATGTGGGCCCTCTCGTGACGCCATCGCCGACGTCGGCGGCTCACCACGGTCTTTGGCTGTGGGACCCATTGTGACGCGTCATGGGTGACGTCGGCGCGCAGGTCACCATCGACATGCGGCCCCTCGACACGCCGGGCCCGCTGGCCGGGCTACACGCACGCGTGCGGGGACGGCGTTGACCGCGGCGGTCCATCTTCCCGACACGTGGCGCAATCTCAGCCGTTGGTTTGAAAATCAACGGCGCGGATTAGATCCAGGGTTAACACGCGTTGAAACTACTCGTTGCTCGTGGGCCGCTCGATCTAGATCGGACGGTCGAGATCTAATCCTATATTCGCATCGCTACAAAGACGTGGCAATTGTGAACCGTTGGATCTTGATCCAACGATCCGCATCTAATCGGGTTTGGGAACACGTGAGCTCACCTCAACCGTCCGATTGGATCCGACGGTCCTCCGAGCTCGCGGACGGCGATGGTTTACTGGCGCCGGGCTTGACCGGAGACGGACGACGACGAGCCCGACGGCGTTTGGGGCGTGCTCGGCGAGATGAAGCCTCCTTCGGTGCGCCTCGTCGCGGGGACTCCGGATCTGGCTCCTTCTCACGGAAGACGACGGACGACGGCTGAAACCGGCGCAAACCGCATGAGGGAAGAGATAACTCCGGCGAGCGATTGCGGCTCAACGGTGGCGGCTCGGCGAGATGGCTCGGGAACAGTGCGCAAGGATGAGGGCAACCTCGGGGACGTCTCACGCTTTAAATAGCCTCGGCGTCCGTGCCTAGACGGAAACCTAGTTCGCTACGCGGCGGGCGCGGCGGCGAAGTCCGGCTCGACTCGGCGAAGACGACGAAATCGTGGCCGTCCACGTGGCGCGATCAACGGCCACGATCGCACGGGCGCGATCGGATCCGGCCCGGTTACGGCTCGAACCGGTACGGGCGGATCTCAGCCGTTGGATCTTGATCCAACGGTTGGGATTGATTAGGTTTAGGAGTGGGTTCGGTCGAGTCAACTGGCTCGGTCGGGTTCGAGTCCGACTCGGGTTCCGACTCGGTCGGATGAACAGTACTTGACCCGAGTTGGATTTCCAGCGATTTAATATTTAAAATAATTCCCAGTAATTCATTTAATTCATTAAAAATAGCAAAAGACTCAGAAAAATTCCAGAAAAATTCTGGAAAATATTTTGGAACATTTTGGACTCAAATAAAATATTTCCAACAAAATTTTATTTGCAAAATTAAATTCTTTAATTATTTCAAAATGGAATAAATTCAAATAAATTCCAAATAAATCCAAATAAATTCCAGAAAATTCTAAAAATTCACCAAAGTGCCAAATCACACATGAATTTAAGAAAAGCAAAATTTTGGGGTGTTACATATACGTACACGTACCTTGAATTAATCCATCTCTTCAAACTATATATGTATGTATGTATGTATGTATAAATTAAAACTCACAGCGGAAGCAAAATAAAGAGACAACAAAATCTAACTAGTATGTCCCTACCCATACACAGACAACTGACTAGGGTAAGATCTTTAGAAGTTGGCGTTGTCGTCGCCATAATCCACGGCGTAGGAGTAATCATACAACGGGTCTTCTTTCTCATCCTCTGAATAAGTTTAACAAGTAACAGTTGAGTATGAAAAGCGTATTCCGCAACACTTCTACACAAATGTGTGTGTGTATACACACACACATGCTGGATCTTGATAGAATGTATATATATATATAGGAGAGAGAGAAATCATGGGAGAGAGTTGAGCGCCATGGCCAATCTTATTCTCGAGCTTGCTGGTGGCGAAGAGGTCAAGGCGAAGCCAGAAATGGAACAAGGGCTTCAAGGTGAAGCTCTGGACAGTAATAATGGTCATAATGGTGCTCGGAGTCGACGACGTGACTGCGGAGGCTTTTGGATCGAAGGGCAACTAATTGAAAAAGACTAGAATACCCCTTTTCTATCATCACCCTCCTTTCTTTTTCCTCATCGCAATGCTGTCGCCTTCACCGCACTTAGGGCCTGTTTGGTTTCATGCAGCTAATAGTTAGCTGCTAAAAATTAGCTGGAGTGGATCCAAACAACCCCAGCTAATAGATCAGCTAACTATTAGCTGGACACCCAGCTAATGGTTATCTCATTAGCTAGCCAAACCCAGCTATTAACAGCTAATAGGTGGCATTTAACCAAAATACCCTTCACGTCTATCACCAATAGCATTTAATAGCATGGGTATTCTGGACAATAGCATCTATTAGCCACATATTAGCTGGTGAATCCAAACACCCTCCAGCTAATAGTTAGATAACTAATAGTTAGCTAGCTAACTATTAGCTGCTAATGGATCCAAACAGGCTCTTACTGTAGACATCGTGGCGGCGGGAGGCGAAGGAGCACAAGCGTGCAGCTCAAGTTTTCTCCTCCATCGGTGACATGCAGAAGAGAAAAAGGAGAAAAAAAGGCCATGGAATAGGACGGGTCGGTGGAGACATGCGCTAGGTTGACTGGGAACTACTTGGTCGAAATGTGGCACGACTATGCGAGGCGAACAACAAACGAGCGTAGTGGCGAACAGAGGGCAACAAGGTGGCTAGCAGAGTGTACGAAAAGGTCCATGAGTCAGATGAGAGATAAAGGGGTGAGTTTAAGGCTCCTCCTCACTAGGGCTGGAAAAAAAAGCTCGTTGAGCTGGCTCGGTGGCTCATTTTAAAATTGCTCTGATAACATTTATTTTTTTTTAACATAAAAATTAGTTGATTTGGAACTAGAGTCAACTTCGGCTCGGCTCGTTAAGCTCGGTTCGAAGTTGGGTCTCAAACAATACAGAAGACTATAATAAATAAGAATAAATCAGTGTCGAAGAAAGCTCGAAAAAAAGTTCAACTGGCTCGTTATCCACCCCTACTCCTCACACAGTCGATGTCGGGACCCGAATGTGCAAATCCGAACCCTCTGTGTATTCAGCATTAGTCCAGGATCACACTAGTGCACATAGTCTCAACATTGGTAAATACCACAATCATACTCAATGAAATAGTAAAGTACTTTATTCAAATGGAAATATAACCAGTTGCTCGACCTTATGGTCAAGTTACAAAAGTACGCATTGCAGGGCTAAGTCTTAAATAAATAAACCTGCAGCGGAAGGATAATTAAACTCATGGCGCCAACCAATATGCCACAGGTAACTGACTGGGCTCGCTCCCTAGTTTGTCGGCTCCTCCTCCAGTGCTGGCATTGATTCTTCCTCAACTGGTGTTTGTATTGTGGCAAGGGTGAGTACTTAAAGCACTCAACAAGTCATGCACATAAATGCAATTCTAATAGTTACATGCATGGCTTATTCCAAATAGCAGACTAATTGGCTCATTTGCAGTAAAGCAACATTCATAAATAACAATAGTAGATTGAAAGCGGTAAAAATAGTAATAACATTAATAACTTTCTTTATCAATTTTCCAAGTAAAGCATTTATCCTCCTTATCCAGTTTCATCATTTCCATACCATGTACCAAAGTTATTTTTATGAAATTCCAACCCTTGACTGTAATCCTCGAGCAATGTCCAATACTGTGGACTCGGCTATTCGAATAGTTTGTACACTCTGCAAATGTTATACACTTTACCCACAAGATACAATAAAACACCACCAAGGAGAGTGACTATAACAAAGCCTTTGCAATGCTCCTTCTAGACCTAGTACTGCCCGCTAAGGTTTCAACACTGAAGGGTTACACCACCACAACAGGGACCCCCTCTTGCGCCGTGTGAGTTTTCACCCGTACACCCGGAATCCACACCACCACGACAGTACCGAAGACTAGACATCACAAATTAATCAGCTAGGTCTGTCCCATTCTAGACTTGTGGCTGTATATCAGACTCAGTTCAAATTCCTGCAAGGTTAAGTCCTTAGGGTGACCAAGGCAAGACTACTTAAAGAATTCATAGGTAACCGAATCATAAAAACCAAATGCCACCGCCCAAATGCCACACCTGGCCCACCATAAACAATCTTGCCACTTGCCCCAGTCTAAATCATTTTATCACCCAGTTGAGTACCATGCACCGCGTGCCATCAACATCATCAAAAACACACGTCACATTTCCATAAATAGTATCCATATCTCATTAAGTCAAGATTAACTTTTAATATTCCAAAATGATGTTATTTACACGTTGCAGGGCTAAGCATACTACATACGATATATTTAACCTATGTTGGCAAACTTTTAATATTCAACTAATATTCCATAATCTAGGGTGACAAATGATTCATGGCATACAATTATTTTAGACAAGGTGGCATACCACAAATAGGTTGAATAACTGTTTCCAGAATTAATTGAAAGCATTTTAAATTAAATTAGCATGTAATAATTTAAATAAACATAGTTACAACAAGTGAGATCAATATGGTCAAAGCATAACTTGCCTTGGAAAATGTCTTGTTCCTGGTCTTGGACTTGTTCCTGGGTTAAAACCTACTCGGCAAGTGGCGGGTCCGTGTGTAGCGGCTCAGCCGAAGCCGAACCGGCCGGCATGGCGCGCAAGACGCATGCGTGGCAATGGCGGGCGCTGCGCTGGGCCGACGGAGCCACCACGGCGCCGGCCAGCATCGGCGGCACCGCGGCGACGGGGTGGTGGCGCCGGCCGGAACGGCGACGACGGGCGGCAGTCGCCGGCGATCACAAGCGTGGCGAGGGCAAACAGAGAACCAAACTTTTGCCCAAAAACTCGAAAATTACAAGGATTTTGAATGAAGCCCCAACAATTAATGGATGTATCAACTAAAGAACAACCTAAAGATTGCGTAGATGGAAGGAATTGCCTCAATTCTCACCGGAGACGGAGAAATCGGCGACGAACACGAGTCCGGCCGAGGCGATGAAAACTCGAAATTTGACGTCAATTCTTGAAGAATCCTGAAATTGATTGAAGGAATATGAGCACCACTACCACACGGACACGATGGTTCAAACGGAATTGGATTTGGCTCACCGAGGAAGAAGCTAGAAGGATGAACGCGAAGAACGCGAAGAACGCGAAGAACGTCTCGTTTTCGTCGGTTTTCTCGATCTCACGGAAGAATGAGAAGGAGAGGCTAAAGGAGAGTGATAGTGCTGGAGAGAGGACTCCAACACGAAGCTAAAGGAGGTGGAGGTGCGTGATTTGAGGAAGAAACGGAGAAGTTATGGCCATGAATGCGATTGTCGGTTTTTGCTCCACCGTTCAAATTCCAAATGAGGTGGAAGAGGAAAGGATACCGGGGATGGCAAGAGCTCGTCGCTACGGTTCCAACGGATCCGGCCTTGCACGATTTGGACCATTATAGAAGGAGTTAATGGCACTCAAATGGAGAGAAACCAAATAAAACTGCTTCTGTTCTTTCCTGGGAATGGAAACCATCGTGAGGAAGAAGCTGGAATAGTGTCAAGCCACTTTGCGACCTCCGGTTGGCCGGCTAATACGCGAAAGTGACGCCCTAGAGAAAAATAAGGAAAAATGGCCTAAAAATTCCGGAAAAATTCCTAGAGCCATTTTAGAATATTTGGGACCCAATAAAATTGGTTCCGCTGAATTTGGAGGATTTTCGTGGAATTGAATATTCCAGAGCGAAATGCGAGCATTAAACAAAAGCCGCGCGAGATAAAATAGGAACGGAGGCCCAAAAATCCGGGGAATGATTTCTAAAATCATTTTGGAATATTTGGAACATTTTAGAAGTGGTTTGGAGGTTTTTGGAGCATTTTTGGACTCGGGTGAATTTTCGGATACCGGCGGGAACTGGAAAATCCGATTTTTCAACGGGAGGGGAATTAATTCCCGATTTTGGATGGAAAAGGATGCCAGGTTAATATAAACACCAAAGAAAGACCAAGTTTTGAATTTAACTTATTTAAATTAGGTTTTTCTCCAGAAAGCGAAAACTAGGGCGTTACATATGACGTCATGCTTGCGTCAGTACCGAATTTGATTTTTGGCCGAATTATTTTTCTAAATAAAAATCGATTTATTGCGTCATGCTTGCGTCATCCCGTCCATGGGCTGGGTCCACGGTCGGCTCGGGTCCACGGTGGACCCGAGCCACCGAACCGCTGCGGACATCGACGCTGGGCTCGCTCGATGACGTCATGCCGACGCCGCGATGGCCTGGTCCGGAATATCCGGACAGGTGGGCCCCACGGATGACGTCATGCTGATGTCATCGCTGACATCACGCACACGCGGGCACGCCACGGCGACGGTGGGTCGATCTTGATGTCATTGCCGACATCGGCGGCGACGGCGCCGCCCGCCCCGGCTCCGGCGTACGTGGTGAGATCTCATGTTGATTCAAAACCGACGACCACGATTGAATCCTAACTCACGTATACGGATCTACGCGTTTCGATATGGTCAGTTCAACTCAAAATCAACAGCCAAGATTCAATTGGATTCACCGCGTTTAAGTGCGACATGGCATGACCCATTGCTTGCCACGTGGAAGCATCTGGACCGCACACTATGGACCGAACAGCTACGATTGAATCTAGCGCTAACACGTGAGTCAATCTTAACCGTACATCCTAGATCTAACGGCTCAGATCCAATCTAGCACGGTGCAATGTAAATCTATGCGGCTTACTCTCGCCCGTACGATCTAAATCCAATGGTCCACATTACTCCCTATTTACGGCATTGAAGGCTACGTGGCACAATCTAAGCCACCTATCCCAGATGCAATGGTTGAAAATAGATCTAACTGGAACTACTCGGTCTAATCTAACCCGCACGATCTAGATCCTATGGATAAGATCTAATCTGGATTTTCCAAAGGAAAACGCAACATGGACGAACCTGGAGCGTGCGATTCGGATCCGACGGTGGGTAGAGTTCGCGGTCTCCGGCAATGTCGCGGCGAACGAGAGGCACCAGAGTTGGGGACGACGACATGCAAAACAGCGCTTTGCTGGGTCTCCGGCGAAGTGAGTCCTCTGCTCTAATGCGTCCCGTCGTGGCGGAACTGGATCCGGGCACGGAAGCGGCGGGGATGGCTCGACGGCGGCGCAGTTCACCCAAAACCGAAGTGGCTCCCTTCCTGACTCCGACGAGCAATCGCGGGGATTCGACGGCGCTACGGGCGAGGGGACCTAGGGCAAGACGCAAAGGACCAAATGGCGAGCACGACGCGCAAGTCCACGCTTTAAATACCGGCCTCGGCGTTCGGATTCGGCGCGGAAATCTCGGCGAGTCCGTTTCGGCGACAGAGTCTGGTGGAGCTACGAGCTGATGACGTGGCACAATCTCAGCCATTCACACGAACGCGATCAACGGCCATGATCGCGTGTCGCGAATGGATCGGATTCGAAATCGGCTAGGGCGATGTGGCGCAATCTCGGTCGTTGGATCCAAATCCAACGGTCGGCGCAAATAGGGTTTCGGGTTTGCAGTTTGGGTTCAACGACGTGACCCATTAAGGTTTTCAAAATTTCCTTTTCTTTTTTCCATTTAAATTAATTCCAGAAATTCAATTAAACCGAGAAAAATAGCAAAATGCTCAGAAAAATTCTGGAAAATACTTTGAGACATTTTGGACTCAAATAAAATATTTCTAATAAAACTTTATTTAAAACTTTTAAATATTTAAATAATTCAAGAGAGAAATTAATCCAAATAAATTTCAGAAAATTCTAAAAATTCAAATAACTCACTAAATTGAATAAGAGTACAAATTTGGGATGTTACAGTCGAGTGCAGCCACGGTGATGAGTAGCGTGGGTGCAAGGTGGACGTAGGTGTTCGACAGGTGCGGCTAGGTTGGCAATGAGAGAGAGAGAGAGAGAGAGAGAGAGAGGGGGGGAGGGAGTTAAGATAGAACACAACTGGTGAAAATATGCTTTCATGTGAAGAAGACGGGTTTTAGCTTGCTGCTTTTGGAGGGTGGGCTCGAGCCCAATAGTGCCCCATGTTGGCTACACCCCTGCATGGAAAAACGGACACGACTTTTGAAGATTCTTAACTGTTGGATCTAAAAATAATAGCATAGATTTGATGCTATAGAAATATTTCTTGGTCAGAACAGTACAAATCTATAGTATTCTCATACAAAATTACGCACTTTTGCTATTCATACAAAATTACACACTTTTGCTATAGTGTTTTGCAATTCTCTAAATTTGCACTGTACAACACTGTTCCCCTGTACCTTAGTATTTTTGAGAAATTTTTTTGTACGCCAGTGAGTAGACATGGGAGATGGGTTGGGCTTTTCATGGGCGGCATCAAGGTTCGGCGTGGCCACCCAAGCACTAAGACGAGCCATCGGGCCGGCCTGGCCTACGATCGGGGCCGTCGGCACCTACCGACGACATGTTTATTATGTTTGCTTGAATATCTTATGTGGTAAAGAGCCAGCATCAACGGATACAATGCCAGTTCAACTAATATCGTCAATTCGGTGAGCTAAATGTTGTGTTATGAAGTTACTGTACTCTTTTACTTTGCTTATTTACATAAAAAGCCAGGTCCAAACGCTTGTAGCTGGTGGGCCGGGTCCGAACCGACTCAGCCCGACTCTGACCCGCCATACTTCTAGATCGAGCCGAGCCCTATAAAACCTCTCCCGCGCTGGTCCAGCCCGTTAGCCTTTCCGTGCCAGAACGGCCCGACTCTCCATGGCCTGAAACTCGGCGTGCCGGGCCGACCCGGCCCAACGCCCAGCTCGCGGTGAGAACTGTCCCGATCCTGGGTATGCCAATAAAAAAACTGATTTCCTAAAATTCCTCGTCTTCGTGAATCGTGATCCCGTACGCTGCCGCCTCCGCCGCACTTGCTCATGCGGCCGTCACTGCCCTTGCCGTCGGGCGAGTCCCTTCGACAGCACATCCTCCTCCGCATCACTCGACTACCCAACTTCCCCTCTCTCTCCTCTTATCTCTCTTCAACAGCACGCCCTAGCGCCGCCGGCATGCGCCGCCGGCATGCGCCGTCGCTGCCGAGCTCCAATGGCCTCCCGGCCTCACCTCCGGCCGGATCTAGCCCCCTACGTGAGCTCTTCCACCCGTACTTCTCCTCTCTTTTTGAGCTCATCCACCCACCCACATTTCTGCACACTTCTCTATATGTCATGAATTTCGGCATAGCTCATCGGTGAGCTCGTCTTCTTCAAATTCCGGTGGGCGCTGTCGATGAATTCGATGGTGGCCAGAGAGACGGCTGTGGCGGTGGTTATGGCTGCGGCGTGGTCGCTGGATGCGGGCGAGCGGAAGGCCGGAATTGGGAAGATAGGAGTGGGAGGAAAAGGAGTGGCAAAAAGGTCTTTCACATGCAATTTTGGGCCAAGAAAAAGAAAAAGAAAGGTACCAGAATACGGTAGAAGTGTAAATCATATGTATTTCTCTCTTAGCAGTGATAAATTATCAAACAAAATCTTATTGCCGGCAAATACTAAACCCAGTACTTAGGTGTGGCAAATAATCATTTTTTTCCTTTTTTAGTAGGTTCTCAAGAAAAATACTCTTAACCTCACAATACTAGCAATGACCAAATCTCTGTTGCCAATAAACAATCAAGACCAACTGAGAATACGTTTTAATTTATTCATGACATTTTAGCAATCAAAACTTTCAATTTGTGAACCCGACCCTTTGTCTAAGATTTTTTTTCTCATTTTTAGCGCCTGGCTTGCATTTCATTTTTTGGCCGTTACTCTATTTCCCACCAAATGAGGCTATGATTATCATTCGGTCAAATTTAAAAAAAAGGTTTTGTATATTCTTCGAACTGAAATGTTCTATTCAACCCAGCCTGAAAATCATCATGGTTGCTACTTTGACTCCAATTTTTCAGTGTACTAATTGAATATTCATTTCAAACAAACCAAAAATAACCGTAAGACTTGAATGCTTAAATTTTGAGCTATGTAGCACTAACACATTGGTTTGATGCTGTGTCGGTGTCTGACACGTGTCGGACATTGATACGACACCGACACGATGCTAGACACGTATTGGACAATTATATAGTCAAATAAATAATTTTAATTTTGGACACGGCTTCGACAAATATGATGACACAATCCGGTCCACCTTAGCCACCTAAAGGGTAACCCTAGCCACCCGAGAGAACCAGAACATCAATATCAAGGTTTCATTATGGAACCATATTGATGTTCTAGATTAGGGTGGTCCGTCAAGAGCATGGGCCAAATTTGATAAGTGTTATGAGATCACATCTTCGACGGACCAAATTTATTGATTGAATTGGTTCTGATTTTGGTGGTTTGGAATTTTTAAGGCCTTAGAACTATTTATATTGTGTTTTTAGCAAATTTCAAATATATGTGTTGAATTTATCATGTTCCGAAATAATTGTAAAAAGCTATAGAGTCGTATGTATAAAGTGTGCACCCCCAACAAAAAATTTCTAGTTCCGCCACTGCTCAATAGGAAATGTGAAATAGAGATGCAAGTATTGCAAATATGTTGACACTAGTAGCTACTCTAGAGCCAAAACACACTTGCTGAAAATTAATAATGGTGATTGAAAGATATGTTCTAAGGTGATGGTATCTATTTTTGCTCAGCTTAGAAGTGAAGTTGCAAAGGCTGAAGTACATATTCATAGTTTACACTTTACATTATTTTAGTTTGATAAACATGTAAAAAATGGAAAACAATACATATGTATATTATTATTTAATATATATAGCCGTGCCGCCTCGATATTTTTGGAAAAATGGTGAATTTTGTCTCGGTGTCGTGTCGACGTAACCGTGTCGGTGCACCATAGATTAGTAGTGCAAGAATTTGAAAAATATTCTTAGCATGTAAAAATTTAGTAGATGAGATATAGACATTATGGTCTAAATAAAACATTCGAAATATGACATCTTTTTTTTAGAAACTGGATCGCTAGGAAGTTCGACTATATTTACTAAGAGTGAGGGAGAGTTCAAATAGAGTTTGAAAAGATTACATTACTCTATGATGTAGGCTTCAATCTTATTTTACTATTTCCTTTGTAAGCTTTCGCAGGCACTATTCTGAAGGAAGGGACCAAACATTGAACTACTTGGTAGCATAAATATAAGGAGCGAGGCCGTCCATTAATTTCAAGTATTGTTCAAAGATAAAAAAATCACAAGCAGATAAGCTGAAATGGGGGTTAGTATTCCAGGATGGAAAAACACGACTTATATGATGGAGGGGATCAATAGCCCAAGAGTCCGCTTGATCTGGATCGAAGTGCTTGTGCTCTCTGGCGTCTCCAACTTGTTTCTCCTCCTTGTACTCGGTTCCTTCCGTCGGCGGTCCAGCAACGAGGCCGTTAAGCTCGTTGTTTGGGCAGCCTACATCGTTTCCTACACCGTGGTGAGCTACACCACTGGATTGATGCAGTCTTCCCCCTACGGCAACAGCTTGTTCACTGTGTGGGTCGTTTGCTTGATGCTGATCCTTGGGAGTGTTGATTCCCTATCAGCATACAGCTTGGACGACAATGATAGCTGGAAGAGGTTCTACTTCCTGAACCATGTCCAGAACTTCTGGGTTGGTTGGCTACTTGGTACATTTGGCCAACACTCGAATTTCCAAGGCCCAGTGTGGGCCATCTATACAATTGCCGTAGTGAGTACTTATACACGAATGATGTCCTTTCGAATAGCGAGCAAATATTACCGCCTTTCTGACCACACAAAATGGGTAGCAGACTACATGAGCTACGAGCACGAGCTAGAAGACGCAGTTGTGCCAAATCCCTTAACCATGCATGGGTACCGTTATGTGGTTGCTGGAGAAGCTGGACAAAAGTACAAGACTGAACCACCAGACTACTTGCTGAAATACACAGCAGATGACATCAAGTTTGTCACGGTGGAACAGATCTGGCAGTGCAACGGGAAATTGTTGCGCTCTGAACCTCACGAGGGTTCACTGCTAAAGGATATATGCCTCTCCATGGCCCTGTCAAAGATGCTCAACCGTAGATTCGCAGGCTTCGATCTGGCTGAATCCAAGCTTGAAAAGACGCATGATTTCGTGTTCGAAGGATTGCTCTCCGGTGATATGAGGTATGAGCGAGCCTTCAGGGTCATTGAGGTTGAACTAGGATTTGTCCATGACTTCTTCTACACAAAATACTACGGATTGTCTGAGAGCCACCTCTTTTATGCCATTCTTTTACCTGCCTTGTCATTCCCATTTTTCCTTTGGTTGGCGTATCTGCTTTTTGTGCATTTCCACACGCCGAACGACACACTCACCATCGGCAGGAACAACCGGAGAAACTACGATGCTTTGGTAACTATGATGATAGTACTTGGCTTTGCAATCTTGGAGCTAGTGCAGCTGTACTTCAACATAGCTTCGGATTGGTTCAAGGTGCACTTGGTCTCCATGTATGTCAAGAAACCCACATGGCAGAGTAATGAAAAGATTGAGAAGGTAATTGCATTTGTTGTGAGGAGGATGAAGGCTTTTGGCTACTGGGAGAATAGGATTGGGCAATACTCCCTACTGGACACATTCCATTATAGATCAACGAATGTCTTTCACCGTGTGTCATCTGGCCTTGTTGATGAGACCAAGAAAGGGCGCAAGAAAGGGAAGCCCATCGATCTCCCAAATGAGGTAAAGCAGGCAGTGGTAAATTCGCTGGTTAACAGTTTTGGTCGACTGACGAACGGGATCACATCGCTGACAGCCAATCAAGCTGGGCAACTCCTGTGGACATGCACTGGCCTTCGAACTGTAACTCACACCATATTGATCTGGCACATCGCTACAGCTCTCTGTGATCACACAGTAAATGGAGGAGGAGGAGGAGATGGCGAACAGCTCTCTGATGAAGATGCAGATGCAGATGCAGATGGAAGGGCGGAGATGAGAAGCCACGCTCTGGTAGCTTCCAGCTTGTCAAAGTATTGTGCCTACCTGGTAGCATTTGAGCCGAATTTGCTGCCAGATCACAGCTCTGACTCCGCAGCAATACTGGATGCACTGGTTGATGAAACCAGTGAAGCACTTGCAGGTACCAGGTCAATGCAGCAGAGGTACAGCACTTTGATGTCCAGGGGTGCTGACCAAGAAGACAGACGCCTCATCGCGATGGGCGCTCGGCTTGGGAGGCAATTGATCGTCGAGATCGCCGACCCGAGGCTGCGATGGAAGGTGCTCCATGACTTCTGGGCAGAGATGATGCTGTACGTCGCCCCGTCCAGCGATGCCACGGCGCATCTGGAGACGCTGACCAGGGGAGGAGAATTCATCACCCACCTGTGGGCTCTTCTTACGCACGCCGGCATACTTGAGCGGGACGACCGCTCAAATGTCTGAAGCCTCGACAACATGTCTTACAAGTCCTTGACAACATGTACTAGCCACTTTCTGCATGCTTTTATTTGATTTGGAGATCATGTCGTGTACACTATATCCTGGAGATGCATCTTATGCTGAAAACACTACCTACCATTTATCTGAATTAGCCTGGGATCGGACCTATGTATATGTAACTCTAATATTGTGATATTTAACATGGTCCAGATGTGTTGTCGTGAAAGAAAGAACCTATCATGTCTACAGCAACTCTATTTTCATCTTGTCGCATACTGAAGTCTATTGCTTGTCCAGCCTAACGAAGCCCTCCACCCCTGAATTGGATTTTATCTGTTATGAGCTAGCTAGATTGTTGCAGTTCCTGCATGCGAGCTTGCACTAGTGTTAATCGGTGGTATACTCGTAGTAGTGAAACCTGTACATTGTGTCCGTTAGATGCGCTAAAACTTATTGACATATAGTTTTTTGGTTCTGGACTGTAGCTTCTCTCTGTCGAAACTTGTAGCGCACATAGCTTGTTTCTGTCAAAGCATTGCAGGAGCAGCAGGGCGGGTGCCACGCCGGTGCATGTGGGCTAGATTTGGTACAAGATTTGATCCGTATTCACAAAACGATACGACACTTTCGCTTATTTACAAAAATCCCACTCATACCTGGAATTTCATATTCCGGTTATGCATATATTGAATTTCAAATTTCGGGTATGGCGTATTTGAGAAACCGAATACGCCATACCCGAAATTTGAAATTCAGGGTATGCATAACCGGAATTTGCAATTCTAGGTATGAGTGGGATTTTTGTAAATAAGCGAAAATGTTGTATCGTTTTGTAGCAGTGATAAATTATCAAACAAAATCTTATTGCTAGCAAATACTAAAACCAGTACTTAGTTGTGGCAAATAATCATTTCCCCCCCTTTTTTAGTAAGTTCTTAAGAAAAATACTATTAACCTCACATTGCTAGCAATGACCACTGTTGCCAATAAACAATCAAGACCAAATGAGAATAAGTTTAAATTTATTCATGACATTTTCGAAACTTAGGATAGGAGCTCTGTCATTCATTCAGAAGAAAGAAAACATCCGAAGAGGAAAATACAAAGAATATAGCAACTCAATCCACTAACAAACGTAACCCTCGGCCAACGCCACCGAGCTCATTCGCCAGTACGGCTTACAACTCGAGCACAACCACGAACACCACCCTAAGCGCTGCCGGCGCCAAGTACCACAGCTAGGAATTGTCCCTGCTGCGACACGTTGTCACTACCGCGGAGACCCTTGGAGAGCTTTTCCGCCTCCTCCAGCCTAGTCGCCCTGCCCCAGGCCGTGCACGCCTTCTGGAGCTCCCTGGATTCCACTGAAACGCGGCTCTCATTGTACCTCGTCCTCCTGCTCAGCTCGCCAAAATATCGAAAAAACGCACCAACCAGCGGCTTCCCGTCGCACCAACCTCGGCCACCACCCTCAGGGCCCGCCGCAGGCTGCGACCGACTCGCCATCAGAGCCAAGGAGCCTCGTCGTCGACACCAAGTACCACCCTCGAAATAGAGGAGCCTTGCTGTCTCCCAACGCCCGATTGCCACTCCCGTCGCCGGGGAGAAAACAAAGCGCGCACGACCGCACCCCTAAAACCGGCGGATCTTGAGGGGAGAAACCTAGATATGGAATTCAACACCATAGTCTCCGTCGCTCGTCGCTAAGCCCAAGCAACCCCCACACCGCCGCGTTGTCTTCGCCATCCCTGAGGTCAGCAACGAAGACGACTAGCCTTCTCCTCCTCCTCCGTCGTCAACGAAGAGGCTAGGAGGAGGAGCGTTAGAGGAAAATGGGAAGACGAAGTGGAAGGTCCCGTCGCCACCGCCGATGAGCCGAAGGCCACCAGCGGCGGTGGCGAGGAGGAAGGTGAAGAGGGAGGCTCCCTTGGCTGGGCCCTTGGTGTCGCTTCCATAGTCGCCTTTGGGCGACTGCGGAGGCCTCCGTGAAGAGGGATTGCTAATTTGTTTGCCTCCATGAAGAGGCCTTCATGACATTTTAGCAATCATAACTTTCAATTTGTGAACCCTATCCTCTGCCTAAGATTATTTCTCATTTTTAGCACCTGGCTTGCATTCCATTTTTTGTCCGTTCTGCTTTGGTTTCGCTTGTGTCGCTTCTAGCTTGGGGAGATTCACGTACGCACAGACGAGATTTGCATTGCCTGTTTGTTCTCGTTTACTCTTATTGCTTGATGCTTACAAATCAGAGTACAAGCTCTCTTATATAGCAGATTTTTCATTCGATTCATACATGCAATCGGACAATAAAATCCAGCCAGAATACGTATGGCAAACTGATTCCACTTGGACTCCATTTAAGACTCTTATCCTACATGTATACAAAATTAGTTTCAACATTCACCCTTCTAATTTTGTAACATCTAATTTCTAACTTGTTAAGTCAATTGGTCACAACTACGATTTTTCTCAATTTTTATTCGACACTAGATGGATTCTCTTCGACACCCCCGTACTCAACTTACTTAATTCAAGACGGCGAACACATTTTTTCTAAGTCTTGGACTCATCTTCAACGGACATGAGTTTTGATAGCGAACACAACTCTTCAACGCCCCGAACTTGACTCTGACGAACTCGACTTTGGACGGCGAACACATCTCTTTAATGTCCCGGACTCAACTCTCTTATTTGACATAACTTCAAAGCAACTCCGGTTCATCGTTACCTTGAACCTCGGTAAGGAGCTAGCGCCTTTTCTCCTCCTTTAGCTTGCGGCACTCTGAAGCAAAATGTCACACGCATGCATGTAGACTCAGCTCCGCTTTGGTTTCGCCTGCGTCGCGTATTCTACACGTACATGTAGACTCCGTATTCTACACGTATACAAAATTAGTTCCAACACCCACGTCTATTGGGATGGGGTGGGTTTATTTGGAGTGTGGCTAAAAATGGTGAACGGAGGAACGAAAGGCGCGCGCGATGCCTTCTTCCCTCCCCCCGGTCGCCCCCAATCCGCCTTCCACCCACCCCTTCTCCTTCTCCCTCCACGGCTAGGCATCACAGGGGAAAGGGAAAGGTAACCCACGATTTCTCTCTTACTTCTTGCATGGATCTTGTTTGAGACGTTCTTGCATGGATTTTGTTTGACTTCTTGGATGGATTTTGTTTGAGATGTTCGTGTTCCGCTCGATGCTCGTTCTATCTCTCCTTTTTCCTGATCAGTGGTGATCCGTTTCACACGTTGTTGCTGCGAGTGAGTTCTTCGTTTTTTGCAGGGGTTCGCATGCATGCAATGCACCACAACAAGAGTAATTAATACAGGTACGAGCTAGGTGACTAGCGATTGCCCTGTCCGGAGGGTGGAGTTCTCTCCGTATACAGGAAGAGCTCCATCCTTGGTCCGCCGGAATCAATAAATTAATGGCCTCCGCGCCGCCGCCGGCCAACTCCACGCGGTCACCACCGCCCCCCGGCAAGTCACCCCCGCCTCATTCACCGTCACCGCCACCGCCCGCCACATCACCCCCCTCGCAGCCAAAGTCGTCCGTGGACTCGTCGCCCTCGCAACCAAAGGGCGGTTCAGCAGCCTCGTCGAAGCCTTCACCCTCGCCGCCGCCGCCGCCGAGGAAGAGCGGCGGGTCGAAGGATGGGAAGAGGAAGTCTTCGTCGTCGGGTGATCAGTCGATGGGGGCTGTGGTCGCCGGCGTGGTGATCGGGGTGGTGGCGTTCGCCGTGCTGATGGCTGTCGTGGCGTGCGTGTGCTGCTCCAAGAAGAGGAGGAAGAGACGGCCGCCCCCCATGAACGTCCCCTTCTACACCGACGAGAAAGGTACACATGGGCGGCTTGGTTTTACAGGTCTAGCGATAGAACCCTAATAAGATGGATGCACCGTGCGCATGCAGGCAACGTGTACTACCCGAACGCCGGCTTGCCGCCCAAGTGGCAGCAGCACGGCAGTAACAGCAGCATCCCTCCGCCTCCGGGGTGGCATCCGCACGGCGGCGGGAACGCGCTGTCCCCTCCGCCGGCGCCCCTGAGCGGCGAGATGGGCCCCTACTCGTCGGGCCCCTACGGCCCTCCCCTCCCGCCGCCGTCGCCCAACGTGGCGCTGGGGTTCTCCAAGAGCTCCTTCTCGTACGAGGAGCTCGCGGCGGCGACGGCGGGTTTCTCATCGGCGAACCTGCTGGGCCAGGGCGGGTTCGGGTACGTGTACAAGGGGGTGCTCGCCGGCAGCGGGAAGGAGGTGGCGGTGAAGCAGCTCAAGTCCGGCAGCGGGCAGGGGGAGCGGGAGTTCCAGGCGGAGGTGGAGATCATCAGCCGCGTGCACCACCGGCACCTGGTGTCGCTCGTCGGCTACTGCATCGCCGGCAACCAGCGCCTGCTCGTCTACGAGTTCGTCCCCAACAACACCCTGGAGCACCACCTGTACGGCAATGGCGTCCCCGTCATGGACTGGCCCGCGCGCCACAAGATCGCGCTCGGCTCCGCCAAAGGGCTCGCCTACCTCCACGAGGACTGCCATCCCAGGATCATCCACCGCGACATCAAGGCGGCCAACATCCTCCTGGACACCAACTTCGAGGCCATGGTCGCCGACTTCGGGCTTGCGAAGCTGACGACGGACACGAACACGCACGTGTCGACGCGCGTGATGGGCACGTTCGGGTACCTGGCGCCCGAGTACGCGTCCAGCGGGAAGCTGACGGAGAAGTCGGACGTCTTCTCCTTCGGCGTCATGCTGCTGGAGCTCATCACCGGCCGGCGGCCCATCGACACCGCCAACTTCATGGAGGACAGCCTCGTCGATTGGGCGCGCCCGCTGCTCGGCCGCGCGCTCTCCGGCGAGGGCAGCTACGAGGAGCTCGTCGACGAGCGCCTGGGCGGCGAGTTCTCGGCGGTTGAGGTGGAGCGCATGGCGGCGAGCGCCGCCGCGTGCATCCGGCACTCGGCCAAGCGCCGGCCCAAGATGAGCCAGATCGTGCGCGCGCTGGAGGGCGACGTGTCGCTCGAGGACCTGCACGAGGGCGTCAAGCCCGGCCAGAGCATGCTCTTCTCCTCCGGCTCCGACAGCGCCTCCAACATCTCCCGCCTACGCCAGCTCGCGTTCGACAGCGGCGACTACACCGACGACTACAGCGACTACAGCACCGACTCCTCCAGCCGCCGCGGTGCCGCCGGCGCCGGCGCACACAAGTAACCAAGGACCGACGCCGTACACACACACACACTAGATACGTATGTACGTACTACGCCATGCATGATCGTAGGGAGCTCGCTCGATATGATCCATCAATCTAAGCTTAAGATCAATTAATGGAGATCATGTGAAGGGAAGGAAGGGAGAGTGAAGTTAACTATTTGAAGATTTGATATTGTTGGATAATTAAGGGTGATGATAAGCTAACTAATTGATATATACATGTTGTTGGGTTAATTTTGGGGCCCTAGATGCCGGACCGCAGCTTAATTTGCTGTTAGTCATGGAGTACTACTGTATGCCATCCGTATGTATGGTGTTGCTGCATGCATGGATTCTACTTGATGATCGCCGCTTGTTTCACCCTTTTGCTTTGGTAAACTACTAGTATTAATTGTCATTGTTATGGTAGTGACAATATAAGCAAGGAGCATGTAAAATATATATGTATGAGACACGATCGAGTTGTAAATTAAGGACAATTCATGTATAGAGGGTAAATTGGTAATCTTGTATCATCTCATGCTGTGGGTCCGGTGTGTCATTGTGTGGTACCTGCAAAAAAAATATACATAAGAAGTACTAGGAAATTGAGCGCGGCGGCACGCCGCGCACGTGAACGGAAAAAAAAAATTAATATGAAAAAAACTGAGAAAATGTTTTTGGAGGAAAAACGGACCACGAGAACACTTTAAAACATTTTTTTCATGCTCTGAAGGAAAAACGGACTACAAAAACTTTTTTTTTTGGGTAAAACGGAAAAACGAAAACATTTTTTCCATGCTTCGGAGGAAAAACGGACCAACAAAATATTTTTCGTTTTTTTAGGGAAAACAGAGAAACGAAAACATTTTTTGCATGCTCTGGAGGAAAAACGGATCACAAAAACATTTTTTCCGGGCAAAACGGAGAAACGAAAACATTTTTCCCATGCTCCGGAGGAAAAACGGACCACGAAAACATTTATTCGGATTTTTTTAGGAAGAACGGCCAATGAAAACATTTTTTTCCATGCTCTGGAGGAAAAACGAACTACGAAAACATTTTTCCGGATTTTTTTAGGAAAAACGGCCAACGAAAACATTTTTTCCATGCTCCTCCCATGCTCCGGAGGAAAAACGGACCACGAAAACATTTTCCCGGATTTTTTTTAGAAAAAACGGCAAATACAAACATTTTTTGCATGCTCTGGAGGGAAAACGGACCACAAAAATATTTTTTCTGGGCAAAACGGAGAAACGAAAATATTTTTTCCATGCTCCGAAGGGAAAACGGACAACAAAAATATTTTTTTCGGGAAAAATGGAGAAAGGACCTGAACGAAAAGTGCACGGACCTATTTGATATGATTTTGGACCTGTTCGCTATTTTGAAAAACTATAAAAGGGCTCGTTTACGATTCGTATTTAACGGGAGGTTTTTTACGTAAAACGGCGAACGGGGGACTTAAACGCAAACCGGGGAAAAATTTTTCCTCTCACAAAAAATTGCAAAAGGACCTATCCGTAATTTCAATAAACTGAGGGATTTTTTCGCAAAAAGAGGAGAGAGGGGGTGGGACACGTGGGTGGTCTCACCGGCCCCCTTTCCTCCGGAACGTAATGGAGGTATAATGTGCTCGCATTCCGTGAGGCCTCTTGGTGCCCCTACTATAGAAAATAGTATATTAGATGCTTCATCATAGATAAAAAAAAACATTTTTCACAGGTAACTGACAATGTAAAACTCTAGATAAAAGAATAGTAGTTATTCCTCGCATTCTGCGTCAACATATGTATCTTTGGAATATTCTATCTCTTCAACTAAAACAACGAATATAGCAAGGTTGAGTATATTGTGTACTCGGCAAGACTTAAAGTGTTTGCAAATCCTAATTACATGCAAGCTGATACAAAGGAGGCTACTACAGTTATCTGACGCCCAGTAGTGCTGACCTCGACCCCAACGGTCGGCTAACGACTATATTCCTGGTACAACCGCAGGTAAAGTCATGATAGTACTGCTCGAGCGACAGTATTGGCCCCAACGGCCAGTACTGCCAGTCTTAGGCTACCTCTAGCACATTCTTTCTGGAAAATAACTACTGGCATGTAAACAATGGTAGTGCCACAAAAATAACTACCTGCATGTAAACAGCGGTAGTACCGATCTCGGGCGGCACTACCGCTGCCCAGGGACGTTAGTGCCGCTTGGGGCGCTACTTCCGTTGTCTAGGGGTAGTAGTGCTGCACTTTTCAGACTAAAACGGTCATACTTTTTTACTTCAAAGTCCGATTTAGGTGATCTTAGACTATATGAAAAGCTTGTCAAGAAGGTTATATTTTTCATCCTTTTAAGATTTAAGCAATCATAGATATTTCTATAAATCATAATCTTTACCAAAAGTTTGACTACAAGCTAGCAAGAGTCAACAAGATTAAATCTTGAGCCATGTGATGATCAACCCATGATCAAAACAATTTTCAAAAACACATTTACAAATTCTATTCACTTCCAATTCTGACCGCAAGCAAAACATGCGTGTGATTTCCACGCCGTCGAGATTATTTTGGTATTAGCAATCGAATCAGCAGAGAAATACACCGTGCACCGTAGAAGTTACTAATCATTATGTTGAATCCCATGATATGATATGATATGATATGCATGCACTCCAGCAAATACACACGAATCGTTCGATCGATCTTGTACGGCAAAAAATTACCATACCAGAGGTTAGCAAGAAACAGAGCAAAGCGGAGGAAAGGCCAGAATCTTGGAAGTGCTTGAGCGCGAATTTCAAAGCGTGCTGGTGAGTATCTGTATTTAGAAAGGGGGAGGAAAAAAAAAATGAGAAGGATGCGACGCGCCAGGTAGGGGTCGAACCTACGACCTTCTGCTTAGGAAACAGACGCTCTATCCACTGAGCTACAGGCGCACGTTTCACGAAAGTATTTCGTCATCTATTAGAACGTTCAAGGAAGAGGCACCATATAAAAAGTTCTATTTGTGAGATCAAACGCGTTCCAAAATATATTTGATACTCCAAACGGTATTATGAGACCATCCTCATCATAGATAGAACCCACACCGCGTACATATGGTCATCACCAAGTGTTACCGTAATTATATCGACTACGTCCTCTTATTCCATTACGTTTGGGATAAGTTGGCGACACTTCGCGGCATCTTCTACTTCGTATACATCTACTACGATGGCTCCATCTGCATAACTTTATCGACCCCCACCTTGCCAGATCCACAACTCCCACAGGCTTCGCCGGTTCAAGGACCATTGGCTCGAGCTCGAGCCCGTCAACTCAATTATCAGGTAAAGTCGTTCTTTAACATATCTAATTACATTTTTAAGAAAAATCCACTACCTGATGCGTGGATGTGCTTATACTTATGAACCATGGTTTGGATCAACAATGATGCACATCTACATCAAGCAAAGTAAGAGATCAAGTGTGCCACGTTTTTTAAGCCAACTTAGCCTCCGGATAACAGCCTGAAGTAAAACGAGCATAACTTTTGCATACGGAGACCAATTGATATGTTCTTATACTTGTCGGGAAGCTTACTTCGAGATCTTTCCAACGGATCCGATCTCACCTCCAAATTCCTTATATGTCGACGGGAATCTGCAAAACAATTCGGGTTAACTTTCCTGAATCACCTCTGTGTACCATGCAGGCCAGCAGGATGACCCCTAACAAGAATGTCTAATATTACTGAAACGAACCAATTAATTTAGGAGAAATTTCACGGTGCATGTAACAGCCGGATTTTTTTTCTCTGCACAAAATAAATAAAATAAAATAAAAATAAAAATAAATTTTTTTGTTGTTGTCGTCTTCAACCTCCCACCGCTCCTCTCGTGCCTCCACTCACGGCGGCGCCGCTTGCCCTCGCCTCCGTCTTGCCGCCAACTACACGACTCCGTGCCGCCGCGCCTGCCTCCGTTTTTCCGCCACAAGGCCGCCAGCGCTAACGGCTCGCCGCTTTTCAAGGCCCCTCAAGAATCCCGCCCTCTCCGCCGACCATCATACAATCCAGGCTGCCGGCGCCGCGCCTCTCCTCCCTCCTATAAAACCCCGAGCCCTCTCTCCTCTCGCTTCCACCCCTCAACCGCCGTTTTCCCTCTTCTCACTCTGCGCTGAAAGTCAAGCGCCCGGCCGCTTCGCCAGCCGCCTGAGCCCTCCAGCCTGGCCACAGCTGCCGGCTGCTCGCTTCTCTCCGCCGCCGCCCGCCGCCTCGCCTGCTTCTCCGGCCGCCGCGCCGCCATGGCCAAGGCCTGGCGCTCCTGCAGCGTGTCCTGGTCCGTCGTGGATCGAGTCCACTGTAACATCCCTGAATTAATTAAACAAGAAAATAAAATATTTAAAGGTAAATTTGATTTATTAATATCTTTCTGCAAATATAAAAGTTTTTGTTAAAAAAAAATAATTGAATTCCTGAAATTAGAAAAGGAAAAAGTTATAGAAGAAAATGGTAAGAAGATAAAGTAAGCCAATTGCCATTTTCTGATCAAGAATATTCATTATCATTCCTGATCCAAATCATTCATTACAGAGTTTAAACAACAACATTGTTAATTGTTACGCCATAGTTCACATTTACAATTCATAAGAGTTACAACGATTCTCACAAAGACATACAACAATTATCTGGAATACGACTCAATACAATCATTAGATTACAAGTCCGATTACATCATAAGGAAATAAACTACAAGACCCTATGCTATGGTCTTTGTACTGTCTTGATCTGCATTCTGTGAACCTGCACATTCAACTGCACATGTATAAGAATAATAGAATGAATGCATTAAATTAAGAACAGTAAATAGAAAAGAGAAATAATTGCCGTCAGCTGAGTTTGATCGCTCAGTGAGATACCCTAGATTGTCCGGGGGCCAATCTGGCTCCTCTCGCGATTAGATTGCATCATCCGGCAATATACAAACCTGATAAGCCGTAGACGCAAGTACTTAGAAAATATCATAGAGGTAAAAATATTTTACCGCAGTAAATAGTGAAAAGAGATAGAGCCTCGGCACAGTGCCTTCAGGACAGCTCAACCCGTTTCAGAGTCCAACCGAACACACCAGGGAAATCCCAGCCGAAACCAGGGCAAGTAGCCAACTGTTCACTTAAGCCACCAAAGCAAGTCACCAGACTACACAAGAAAGCTCTAGATTAACCTAGCCAGCCGGCCAAGCACATGGGTCAAGGCTAAGACCAAGCCACTTGAGCAAAGTACCCAGTAACCCCTCCAGTAAACCGCGAGCAGGCCAAACCAACATCCCAGAAGACCGGCGCAGCAAGACACGCACGGCCAAGTTTTAGAAGCATGGGGAAACAGAGATTAAGCATGGAACCAAAAGGCTCCAGAATAAGCTAAGCAAACCAAGTCATCACTATTTATGCCGACTGAGCCAGCCGACCACCAAAAGGCACAGACCAAGAATTAATGCACTGACAAGATTAGTAAATGAACAATCAATCCAGCCGCAAGGACCTTTGGACCAAGCCCCTCTTTCAAACCCTGTGCACACCATCTTTGCCATGGCTATATAATCTAGCCAAACCTCAACTAAGGAGACACAAAACAAGCTATTGCCCAGAGCAAACCCACATAAGATAGGAGAAGCCAGGAAAGGCGAGCCTCAAAAATTGGCGCAAGAAACCACCAGCAGGAAGCTAGGAGAGCCATATCTCAGGAGCAAGAATGGGAGATCAAGCCTCCAGCTATATAAATGCCTGATCACCCCTTTAGCAAAAGTAAGTTCCCAATATTCGATTCCATTAGAAGTATGTTACCACATCTAGTAAGCATGAAAATAAGCTGGATTAGAGAAGGATAGTAGAAGAGAAAATATAGAGTCAGTGGTCTCAGTTTAGATGCTTAACAAATATTATGAGGGTTGCGTCATATGTTCTCTTGAATTGCTAATACTCCCCCGGCGTATTGCGACTCAAGATCATCGCTATGACGCCATCCAACTCATAATTTGAAAGTGCCCGACTCATCATAGACCAATGGGACATAGCCAACATGGTATCAATCTATCATCTACCACGTGAATCCGTTAATATTCAAGCCAATATTAGTATCCCATCATTAGATATTCAAAGATCTTCAAAGTTCAGCTTAGTATCAATTTCTTTATCATCTACTAAGCCAATCTACCCTTAAACAAAGTGCGGTGAAACCTCTCACCAATACTTCTAGATCATGATCCATCAGTATATAATCATGGCCATTAAGCGATCAATGGCATTAAAACCATTGTCTGCCACCTAAACAAATTAAAGCCATCACAACACACACCGAATCTATGTTCAAGAATCATTACAGATTAGGGCAAGAAATCAATACATGTAAGACAACTATGCAAATAACAGTTTTCCAAAGAAGCACGGCATAGCACAAATCAATAAAATATACAGTACATTAAAAAGCATAAAAGGATCTCGTTTATTCCTGTAACATAATTCTAACCCCTCTTCATTTCAAGCATGAACATGAATAGCAGGCACACAAAAGAAGTATTTACTACCTTAGGCTTTCACAGTTCAATAGAGTCCATTATGTATATAAATATATATTGGCCTTTGTAGCTCAATGGGATACAACATAAAGAAAACGCTAGTCACTCATCAATCGAGATATGTATCAGGTTAATATTACACGATGGCCTGAACATCTATTTTGAGTAAGAATTGTGTAACCTGTTGCTTCATCCATATGGACTCATAAAGAATCGGATGCAAAAGATTAAGCGTACTATAGAATAGCATATTACAGCTTTGTGTTTCTACACAACGATTCTTATAGGGTAATTGTATTCAAAGCATGCAATACCTATCCATATACTACCTGACCTTAAAATACAAGGTTGGCAGCACATAAGGTCCTCAAGAATTCAATATGATATCTAAATATAGATGACAATGCATCCAATCATACGCTGACCACAATTGCATTTTTAGCATAGAAGATTCATGAAACCTTTACACTACACATTTTATAATATTACCATAAACAATTTGCGTATCAGGGAAATGCTCACAACAATCACCCTCAGAATGAAATTATCATTCATAAAGTTTACCTCTGTGTTTTATCACATCATGAACCATATTTAGCCAATCAGCTAGACTATCAAAATAAAAATTAAGAAGGAGGGAGGAATTACTTAGCTCTTGAAAAGGGGGGAATAAACCCTAGCAATAGCCGAGCCATAGCCGAATGGTGTTAGTCTACTGTAGCCGCCAATGTTGGAGAAACCCCAAATCCCAGAGGCGACAACCCAGAAAGGGGAAGAGGTGAAGGATTAGGTAAAGAGGAGAAAAAGTGAGCAAAGGAAATGAAGGTAGCGAGAGATACTTAGCTCAGACGGAGGAGGCGTAGGGAGATCCGAAACCGGGGGCTAGACGGAGGATACCCACGGAGTCAGATCCGAACAGATCAGAGATCGGGGCATTAGCCCTAGGGCGCGGCAGCTAGGGCGAAGGACCGGCGCAAGGGCGGCGCTAGGAAGGCCCGGCGACGGCGACATTGGCCTGAGGCGCGGCGCTGGAGTGGAGCCGACGGAGGCAGAGACGGCAAGGAGCCAGAGGAGGCTGGACAAATTAGCGTCGGCACCGGCCAAAGACCAGAACGAGTGGAGACATGAGAAATGGGGGAGAGACTAGCAAAAGTCTCTGGAAGGAGATGGGTTTGGTTAACCGAACCAATAAAGAATAGGAAAAGAAAATAATAATAATAAAGGAAATATTTTGGTTGAGTTGGAATGGTTCTTTTAAATGATTCAAATCAAAACCTAGTCAATCAATAAACTCTAATCCATTAATTTATTCAATTAAAGTCTGACAGAGAAACAATAGATTGAAATTTCCTTTATTAGACCCATTCTTCGAAAACCCTTTTTGAAGATAACTTGCCAACTTCCACAATATTTGATCTTAAATGTATATGTTTATACAATGTTTAATTTAATTTCAAACCAAACCATTTCACTTACTATTAACCAAACACAATTAGACAAATCCTAGGGCATTTCTTAATATAAGAATCACCTAACCCGTAGAAACCTTTTCATTATAATATGCTTTGCGTCTGAATCCTATTGAAACATGATCATGCGACTAATTTATATTAATACAAGCAGCTCTACACCCTGAAAATGAATTTTAGTTTATTTAATCTCACAATCTTAGCTTCCTGAATTCGTAAAATAAAATAGCATGGATCATAAGGAATAGGTCTCGTATGTGATGCAACCCTTAAACTGTTGATCAATGATAGAGAATATAGAAGTAACACACTTATACGTTCACAAACCCAAATCCATACTTGTGCTTGTTTTATGTAATGTTTGTTATTTGATTTTTCATCTGATTTCCTTTTACCCTTATTGAAAGTGTTATTTGCTATTTGTTATTCTTTTCTGTTACACGACGTGTAGAATCCGACGTCTCGGACTTCATCGTCGACTACTTCGAGAATACGTCTTCGACTTCGTCACTGAAAACAATGGATAGCAAGGCAAGCACCCCCTTTGAGCATTTTGAATCCAGATTTCATAATCAACTAAAATGTGATTAAGAATCTTCCTGCATGCTTATATTTCGATAAATCCTTATTTTGTGTTACTTGGTAGTTATAACCCAAATTGATGGATTCCCTTAATCATGTTGACATACGATCCATGAAAACCATAGGAATGGTTAAGTTCTTTGAACTGGGTATAATCGTTTATTAATCTGCATATGCTTAGCACTGCTTTAGATCAATGTTGGAAATGTTTACACCCACACACCTTTCTTTATGAAATCTTTTATGGTTTATTTAAGCAGTAAAGGATACTGGTAGTTTGATAAAAATGAAAATAAAACTACTGTTTTGACGTGGGTGATTATTGGCAATAGCCGGATGTACATGTTTTAATGTGTACGTAGCTAGGGTGGAGTTATTACCCATGTCACTTTAAGGACTGAACGTAGTGTTGCATGATCCAAGTATAACCGTACATCCACAAGTATCAGAATGGGACAGTCTTAACTTATTAAATTATTTGGGAATTAGCTTTGCACATTGGTAGGCGCTGTAGCACGGGCATTCCTGATATAGGTTTGCTCGAGGAGGTGTCATCACCGAGGTGTTGGCATCTGCCGTTGTAACGGTGTACGCCGCTATGAATTGGGGCTGTTGTTGTACCATTTGAGCCGGGCTCCTGAATACTATTGCTTCACTGTTTGTTTGCTTCCATCATAGTCGAGTAATGCGTCATTTGGGCTAGTGCAAAGTTAAGATTCAAGTAATCGAACAGTTTCGTTATGAACTCCTCGCGGGCATACCAAAGGAAGTGTGTCTTATAGCTTGCAAAAAGGGAGAACATATCTTGTGGGTAAAGCAGTACAAACTCTGCAGAGTCTAAAACTATTCGAATAGCCGTATCCACGGTCATGGATGACTTGGCGAATTGACACTAGTTAGCTGTTTCTGTTTTCAAAAACCTTTGATTAAATGATTTGAGAAATGGTTTATACCCCTTTTATGTCACTTATTGTTACATTTGTCCATATAAGACCATGGAGGGTCTTTTTCGTTATTTTACTCACAAAAGGGCCGTGAGTAAAATGTTATTATCTTTTTATTAATTGTTATCTCAATTACTTATCAAACTGTTTTAATGTTTTATTTACGCTTTCCATTACTATCCAGTATTACTTCATTCAAAACTTTCGCTTTATGCAAAACAACCGTAGAAACCCACTTTCTATTCAGCCTGCATATATTTCAGGTTTTGCAAACACTACAAGTCTTGCTGAGTACGCAACGTACTCACCCTTGCTATTATTGTTGTTTTTAGACAGGATAGCTCGACAATTACTCCGACGCAGGAAAACGGGATTATTGACGACATTTCTTTCTAAGGCTTTACCTTGTCAGTTGCCTGTGGATTATGTGGCAAACTACAAGTCATCTGATTCTTTGCTATGTTTAGTTGACCTTCTCGGTCATATTGTATCAATACTTCCGCTGTAATAAAATATGAAACTTTTGTATGGTTGTGATTCCAAATTGTGTTTTGTGCGTGCCAGCCACTGATCATGGGAATGGTACAGTATGCACTTAAGAACCTCATATTTATGTTACTTAGTGACATAAAAATGAGGGTCTCACAACGGCCCGGCGGGTCCCACCAGTCAGTTTTATATAAAAAAAAGATTTTCCAAAAATCCTTTATGACGTCATGCTGGCGTCATAAAGTTGTTTTTCATTTTAAAAATAATTCCAAAAACCGAATTTAACTGCTGACGTCAGCATGACGCAGTAAATTCCGTTTTTCTTTTAAAAATGATTTAAAAATTCCAGAAAACCCGTTTTATTCGTTTTTAAACTTCCGGGAGCCCGTTTTCACCCGTTCGAACTCTGTTTGGCTCCGTTCTTCCTCCTAAATTCATTAAAAGCTTTAAATTTCGGTTTAGAGCTAGTTTGAAATTCAATTTCTGTTTATTTGAATTCGTTTGGGTTTTATTTGAATTTGGTTGTTTTTCACGCGTAGATTACGGAGAGACCGGGGAGTTCCCGAACGACGATTTCGAGCAGCAACTCGTCGAACCAGGCAAGTCACACCCCCCTTGACCATGTTGCTCCCAGTTTTATGAACTTGTATGTTGTATTTACAATTATTGCATGCGTATTTATTATAGACATTAATTTTCGACCTAGTTTCAAATGATAGTTATATCCAATTTCGACATGTGACCTTTGACATTTGAATTCCGATTCCCTTGTAACCTTAGTAAAAATATGAATTATGACTATAGTAATATTTAGACATTGCTTAGACATGCTTAGAACTGAACTTAGGAAGTTTTGGGGAATTTTATGCCAAAATGATGACATGTTCAATTGGAAACTTATAGTGATCAATGTTAGTGATAATGTGGAGATTAGTATGGTTAAAATGAAAATGACTTAGACCGGGCGAGAATTGGTTGGAAAGTGGTGAGGTCATGGTTCTGGGTTTGTGGACAGTCTCGCCTAGTCAATTAAGGACCGGTCTGAGTCTCGCTGAATGTAAAGCCTAACCGTACTACCACGAGTCTGGAATGGGACAGACCTGGCTATCCTTATTAAATCATTTCATGGACAGTCATGCCATATGGGGGGGTGTGGTGTGGTGAAAGCGAGATGCTGCCACTCTGGCGCAAGAGGGGGCTTCTGAATAGAGGGAGTCTTTCAGCGGTGAAACCTTAGCGGGCATGACTACATGTATGAATTTAATATAGGGGCCTTGTCATAATCTTCTCTGTCACTCACCAAAGGAAGTGTGTTGACATAAAAGGGAAATATTATGTCTTGTGGGTAAAGTTGTACAACCTCTGCAGATGTCAAACTAATCGATTAGCCACGCCCGCGATTATGGGCATGCCGAGCAAGCCATTCTCAGATTAGACTTTGGTAAATTAAAATTTGGTTTCCAAAATGATGATTGGATGGAGGGAGTCCATCATGGGTATAACTTAGCCAATTCCAGGAGAGATTCCTGAGTTAAATTATATAGATTTGATTTTTGGAAATAAAGTATGCCTTTTAAAATTATTGAAAATGTTATTAAACTATTGCTTTATGCTTAAACAAACCATAATGCCATCCTTTGATTACCCGTACATTTATATCGCATTTCCGGTGTGGTTTGCTGAGTATGTATGTACTCACCCTTGCTTAATTTACCACTTCAGAGGAGGACTACCACGATGGTGAGGAACAGTTGGACTAGGCCGCGTCCCCAGTCGATTGCCTGTGGCAAATTAATTGGGCTCTATCTTTTGATCTTCATTTCCGCTACTTTATTTATTCGTTTATTTATTTGTTGGCCTGCGCGCCATTTCCTATATAACCTTGAATATTTATTATTAATAAAGAACGCTGGATATGCTATGGTTTCATTTCTACTGTGTGTACTAGCATTTCCTGGACTAGTACAGAATACACAGAGGATTTCGGAGGTGTTATTCCGGGGTCCGACAGTGCATTATACTGGTACGTAGTATATAACATGCAGTAGAAATCATATCTAATCGTTGATTTGTTTAGTGTATTTCTGCTACTCTACTACCAGATGAAGTATAAGTAAACTCTAGCTAATCTGATCCATTGGATAGAAAAGAATGAACGGTTCATATTCAATTTAGTGTACTGTAATTCTGTAAAAGAGCTCTTAATTTTGATAATCAACTGATTGGATAACTAGGGAAGGAAATCCCGTGGCGCCCTGCTTCTCAAGTTGCTGCGGTAGCTGGACCTACCACCTCCTTGCCACGGCTGCCTCGCTGATAATGGCGACCGACGAATTTTTTTTTAAAATAATAATATTTTAATCAATATTTACAAAAATAATATGCCGAAAATAAAAATAGCAAAACTACCCCCCTATGTCCATTTGAATTGGCGATAGGGTCCTGTCGCCATTTGAATTGGCGACAGGGCTCCTATGTCCATTTCAAATGGCAACAGGGGGTAAAATCGGAATAGGAGCCCCACGCAGGCAGCAGTGGGATGCCCTCCTATCGCCATTTGAAATGGACATAGGAGCTCTGTCGCCATTTGAAATGGCGACAGGACCCTGTCGCCAATTCAAATGGACATAGGGGGGTAGTTTTGCTATTTTCTTTTTCGGCATATTATTTCCGTAAATATTGATTAAAATATTATTATTTAAAAAAAAAATTCGGCGACCGACCATGACATCTCTCCCGTCCTTCGGAAATAGCTCATCCTCGAGATGGAACGAAGGGTACAGCCTTTTGAAATCACCTGGTCTCTAATCCTCTCATGCATCTCTACCTTTGGATGAGTGGCTTCTTTGCTTTGTTGCTTGGATTATCTATGACTAACGTAGAGGTGGGCACTCAGGCTGGGATTTTTTGGACCAGCCTAAGGCACGGAGGGCCCAGCCTACTCCAAAATCTGGCATGGCACAAAGTGGACTGTGCCGTGCCAGCACAAGACTATAGCATAGGCTGTGTTGGGCTCGAGAACCAGGCACGATGGGTGGCACGGTCCGACATGGCATGAACGAGGGACAGGCGGCGCGGGCATGCCATGGCAGTAGGACACGTCGACCACGACACGGCACGTCGACCGCGGAAGGGAGGTGGGGCGCACGTGCGGGAGAGTGCGCGGGACACTACATATTTTAAATATAGTCTTCAATTTCAAATTTAATTAAGGTTCAGGGTATTACATATTTCTGACTTGGTTTAGCAATAAAAAGTTTCAAGACAAGTCAGGGATAACAAATTCCCAATTTCTATTGCTAGCCGCCGCTGAGACATAAAGAACAGCATTGTTTTTTAGGTCTTTGTCTTTGCCTCAATTCAGGAGGAGTACGGTAGGTCGCAAGCAAGCTGTACTGATGTCTCGCTTTCCCGACACATGGTGATGCGCTGAGCTCTTTGCACCAAATTTCGCACGATAATCATCGGACCAAATTTCGCATGGCGCAGCATGATGCGGTTCTCACTTCAGCTAGAGAAAGAAGTGATCACCGATCAACAGCTATGATCTTAGGTACTGCAATGGCTTGCAAACTTTACTCTGGGATTGCTCAGATAGTGAGAAGATGGAATAGGAATTCTTCAGAAAATGACTGGCTAGTTCCATCAAATTAATCAATATCCAAGTATCTACCTGTATTTCAGATAGTGAGAAGATGGAACAGAGCTTCTCACTATCATGGAAATTCTACCTGTATTTCGGCGAAGTATCAGTATCTGAACGAAGCTACTCTGGGATTGCTCAGATAGTGAGAAGATGGAATGGGGATTCTTCAGAAAATGACTGGCTAGTTCAGTATTTTTCGGTCGACATATCCAGTTAGAAGTGCATGTGAGAATGAGACCAGAAATTTGTCCATCAAGAATAATAAATTCCCCTCATGCTCCATCAAATTTCAAATTAATCAAATTAATCAACATAGCTTTCGCGGTTACCGCACCAAGCGAGCAGCTCTGGCTACCTGACAATATCCAAGTCAACACATGGCTTTTTCCAAGGAAGAAGATATGTAAACATCAGACTGTTTGTTAGTTTCATCGTCTTCCAAGTTCCAACTAGATGCATCAAGGTCTCAAAATCTTTTAGGTATTTTGCGTGTGATGCATCCTATCTCAGGTCTAGATTAAGAACACAAGTAGTTGAAACAATCACATCAGTGCTATCCAAAGTCCCATTCTCTCTCTCTCTCTAAGAACACAGAGTCCCTTTCTGAAGACCATACATTTAGGAATACTTCTAACATGCCCAAATGATTGGTCTCAGTCATATGTTATTGCACCGATGCACTAGTCAGTGGGGTTGGTTGGTTGGTTTACCTGGGCCTCTCAATTCCATACAGGCCATCCCAACCAGACAGAGGGCAAACAGAAAGACATGTACCTAAGTGATAGGGTTTCACTCTTCGACGAATTTCGCTTGAAATTCGCCTTCGTTTCGGAAAAGGATTGTGTTCGGTTTACCGTTTAAGTTCAAATTCAAATTCAAAAAATTCAAAAAAAATTGGAAAAATCTATCCATAAGTTCCCTAACATTAGTATTAATAGCTTTATGACCTAAGTGATAGGTTGCTATCAGCATATTACCTCCACCTCATCATGCTTGTGTCCGAAAAATTATTCGTCGGTAGAGGATCATAGTGGAAAGGAAAACAAACACCCATCGTTTCTTCTTTGATGCCTTGTATCGCCGTAGGATAGGATACTTCTCACGTTGGGAAGGGATTCGGAGCACCCTTTCACAACGACGACCAAACATTTCAGCTTGATTTTTCGTAAGTGGCAGATTCTTTCTGCCGCAGAGAAGTCGAAGGATTAATATTACAGCAAAATTGTCGGCACCAGCTGTAGCACCCCGGATCCGACGGAGAGCGCATAAGAAGATAGGGGGTGTTTGGCAGAGCTCCAGCTTCACCAAATTTGTGCGAGGGTAGGTGGCTCCTTCCCCAGACGGCTAGAAGGTCACACGAAGTCAAGACACCAGTCTCATCGCCCAGACATGCGCAGCGGAAGAGCGCGCTCCCTCCCGAGGCAACGCCAGAGTCAAAGCGCTACGTCAGCGCCTGACAGATACGCAGAGGGCAGGTGCGCCACTTCCTGTCGAAACGGATAGCCCAGTCGTTCGGTGTGTCTGCCGGCTCAGCGTGGGAATAGCAGGCACCGGTCACTCGCAGAAGACTAGGACCCCCAAGCATGGGACGTTCCGTCACTCTTCCACCCCCAGATTCTTGTGTAACCTACCCCTCCGACTGTATAAAGGGGGTAGGGCCTTTAGGAAGGGGAGGATCGGATCGCTCTCCCACGGTCTCTCTCTTTTTCTCTCTTCACTTCACTCTATCTCCAACGAGGCGCTCAAGGCCAGCCCTTAGCCCTCGCCTGTAACACCGTGCCCGAAAGCAATATAGATCTACCCCACGAACTGGAGTAGGGACGTTCAGCCCGAACCAGTATACTTCCTGGGCTCCCTGAGTTGACCATTCAAGGAGAGGAAACGCGTGGCCCCTTAGACTAAAAATCGTATTGCCGGTGCTCGAAACACCGACACACCGGCTTGTTGAAATTCAAGGTCGAAACATTATTGTTAACCCTGCCAACCATGATATACACAAACTACCATGAAGCATCAAATATCTCACTAATAAAGTTCCAAATAAGTGATCTAGTTTTCTAAGATATTAATGAGATAACTAAAGGCGAATAACTAGTAGTTGCTTGCACATAATGTACATGTGCTACTCCTATCCCACGCATGTCGCCCTCAGTGATTACCTAAAAATAACAACAAAGCAAGAGTGTGTCAAGACTTAGCAAGTACGTAACAAAATAATAAACACTAACAAAACCATAAACATCAACATAATCATACCATCTTCCACATAACTCTTTATCACCTATGTCTTTCATTAATGCAATACAAATGCTCATGCACATGGCTCATCATCTCTTTATGCTATACCGATATAGCAGAGTGCAACACCCATCGATGTGCACTCAAACCTACCCTCTTTCATGTGGGGACCTCAAGTCCATCCTTTTTCATACGGAGACCACATCTCCACTCCCGTGGAGTGACTACCAAAGTTGGTCTTACTCTTTCCACTCTCGTGGGTTACGCACACAAAGTAGGCCATAGACGCTCACACATATCATCTATTTTCATGTCATGAATGCATATGATGCCATAATTTTTGTTATCCAGCTATCATTCATATTATCCACTATCCAGTAATCAGCATATAACCATCATCATTCAGATAATATCATTAATAGAAGTAATCATACGAGCAGCATGGTAATCATATCAAAATCATAAAGCATCAAAACAAATAAACAATCTATTGTTCTACCACGCACTTGCCATTATTACCACGTAGAGTGGAGTGATATGTGGGCCACTCGAACCCCGAAGCCACTCCTCCTATAATAAATATATAACCTCAACACGGTGCCACAACAATACACAAACATCAAATAAATCAATATCACAACTATGCACATTTTCAATTGTGGGACCCGAGATCACATGATTCTGGACCCTCCTATGTGTTTTCGTACTAGTCCCATGATCAGTGGTCATTGCACATAGATACTCAGAGTATAACATCATCATCCATGCATGAATTTAAATAAAAGAGTACATAGATAATATTACGCAGTCTTACAAACGGGGCCATGAGAGTCGGGTACAATAAAAAAGGTCTGTAGTGGAAGCTAATTAAAGATAGAGCCCAAGTGGTCTGCCATAGCCCACATGCAACAGCTAGGGTTTGCACCCTAATATTCGGCCTCGTCGTCGTCTCTAAGTCCTACGGCATAGAAATACCCCATTGCTAGATCTTCTTCATCTGATAAATTTTTAACAAGTAAGGTAAGCACTTTCGTACATGTAACATCCCAAAATTTTGCTTTTCTTAAATTCATGTGTGATTTGACACTTTGGTGAATTTTTGGAATTTTCTGGAATTTATTTGGGTTTATTTGGAATTTATTTGAATTTATTCCATTTTGAAATAATTAAAGAATTTAATTTTGCAAATAAAATTTTGTTGGAAATATTTTATTCGAGTCCAAAATGATCCAAAATATTTTCCAGAATTTTTCCGAATTTTTCTCGAGTCATTTGCTATTTTTAATGAATTAAATGAATTATCGGGAATTATTTTAAATATTAATTATTTGGAAAAGGACCGACCAAGGTCGGTTACTATTCCTCGTCCGAGTCGGACTCGAGTCCGAACCCGACCAGAGCCAGTTGACTCGACCGAACCCACTCCTAAACCTAATCAATCCCAACCGTTGGATCAAGATCCAACGGTGAGATCCGCCCGTCTGCACGGTTCGAGCCGTAATCGGGCGGATCCGATCGCGCCCGCGATCGTGGCCGTTGATCGCGCCACGTGGACGCCACGATTTCGCCGTCTTCGCCGAGTCCGAGCCGGACTTCGCCGCCGCCCGCCGGCAGTAGCGAACTAGGTTTCCGCTTAGGCACGGACGCCGAGGCTATTTAAAGCGTGAGACGTCCCGAGGTTGCCCTCATCCTTGCGCACCGTTCCCGAGCCATCTCGCCGAGCCGCCACCGTTGAGCCGCAATCGCCGCCGGAGTTGTCTCTTCCTCCGCCGCGGAGTTGCGCCGGTTTCCGCTGGCCGTCCGTCGTCTTCCGCCGAAGGAGCCCGGATCCGAGTCCTCGCGACGACGCACCGAAGGAGGCTTCATCTCGCCGGAGCACGCCCCAAACGCCGTCGGGCTCGTCGTCGTCCCCGTCTCCGGTCAAGCCAGCGCCGCCGTGAAGCCATCGCCGTCCGCGAGCTCGGAGGACCGTCGGATCCAGATCGGACGGTTGAGGTGAGATCACGTGTTCCAAACCCGATTAGATCTGGACCGTTGGATCAAGATCCAACGGTTCACAATCGCCACGTGCCGTAGCAGTGCGATTATAGGATTAGATCTGGACCGTCCGATCTAGATCGAACGGCCCATGAGCATCGAGTAGTTTCAACGCGTTAACCCTGGATCTAATCCGCGCCGTTGATTTTCAAACCAACGGCTGAGATTGCGCCACGTGTCGGGAAGATGGACCGCCGCGGTCAACGCCGTCCACGCGCTGGCAGGCAGTGACGCCGACGCGGCCCGCGTGTCGAGGGGCCGCATGTCGCTGGTCGACCGCCAGCGCCGACGCCACCCATGACGTCACAATGGGTCCCACCTGCCGACTGCGGCCGAGCCTCGACGCCGGCCGATGACGCTACCCGAGAGGGCCCACATGTCGGCCGACACGTGAAGTCGTGGACCGAGTCCACAGTGAGACCCAAGCCGAGCGTGGACCAAGTCCATGGACCGGCTGACGTCAGCAGGCCAATCAGAGGCTGCCACGTGTCCATGCTGACGCAATAATTAATTTCCGAAAAGAAAATGATTTATTAATTCGAAATATTGATTCAAATTTAGATTCAAACTTCAAACGCTTATAACTTTTGCGTTTCAACTCCGATTTGAGCGATTCAAATTTCTAAATTTGTATAAAATTGAGATCTACCTAAATATGAATTTTATTTAATTTTTGGACTAAAGTTTTTCTCTGTAAAATTATTTAATTGATTATTTAAACTTTAAATAATCATAACTTTTGCGTTTTAACTCCAAATTTGTGATTCCAGTTTCTAAAAATCCAGAAAATTATGTTCTCCCTGTTTATGGATTTTATTTGGAGTTTTGGGATCTTTTGCATAGTGTTCATTTGTGTATTTGCTATTTGCACGCTTTACGAGTAGACGTTGAAGTCTTGGGAAGGATTCGAGGGAGAAGTGTTGACTCAGGATCCAACTCAAGACCAAGAGCAAGTACTTTTTGAAGGCAAGTTGTGCTTTGACCATATTGATCCCATTTCGAAATCTATTTTGATTTAAACTATTGCATGCTAGTTCAATTAGAAAGATACTTTGTTTAAACATGGGGTTAGATAAATACCAATTTGCTATATGACACCTTGATTACTTAAGTATGTGCCATGACCTTTGTCACCCTAGTTGTGGTTTACTAGTTGGACATTACTAAATTGCCAACATGGGTTTAGATCGTTGTAGTATCTTTGCTTAGACACCTTTCGTGCTCATGACATGATTTTGGACAATCAAACGCTAATATGGACTTAATGATATATTGAACCTGTTTTGGAAAAGTATCATGTGATGTTGACGACACGTGGTGCATGGTAATCAACCGGGGTTTGATAAACGATTTTCGGCCAGGGCATGTGGCAAGAGTAATCAGGTGGGCGGTGTGGCATTGGGAGTGTTGATTTGGTTTTTCGGGTAGTCTTGCCCTGGTCACTCTAAGGACTTAACCTTGCAAGCCTTTGAACTGGGTCATACTTGCAACCACATGGTCGGAATGGGACGGCCCTAGTTGACTAAGTCGCTAAGGACTCACTTGTGGAGCCTCAGTGTCGATTACACCGTTTGTGTGATTGTGCGGGGCGTGATCGTGGTCGTGGCCAGGTACCCATCTAACGGTGTGTTGGTCCCATACTTCGCCTTGGCTAAGGGAAGGGATGGTGTAGAGCACGTCTGGGAGAGGACCACCTGTGTTGTTTGAGGCTTCCGAAGGCTTTGTTACTGAACTCGCCTTTGTGGTGTTTGACTCAGATCTTGTGGGTAAAGTGCATAACCTCTGCAGAGTGTAGAATCTATTTGAATAGCCGAGTCCACTGTGATCGACAATGCTCGGGAATTACAGTCAAGGGTTAGACTTTACGAAAATAACTTGGTTTTGAAAAGATGGGTTGGTTTAACAAGGAAGATGATGGAAATATGGTTTAGGATGGGAAAAATGTTTATTAAACTTCTTGAAAAGTTATTTATGCTTTACTTATTTCTACCGCTTTGAATCTACTTTTATTACTTGTCAAAAGTCAAGCATTTCGCAAATATACCCTGAGCTATTCCTTTGTACTAAGCCATGCATATAGTATATTAGCTTGCATTCTGCATGACTTGCTTGAGTACCAAGTACTCACCCTTGCCTCAACACAATATCAGTTGAAGAGGAGATTACGCCAGCTTTGGAGGAGGAACTCAAAGAAGACCCGTCTACTTAGGGATGCGAGCCCAGTCAGTTGCCTGTGGTATACTGGATGGCGCCACGAAGTTTATTTGATTTTCCGCTGCTGCTATTTCTCTTTTAATAAGTTTCGCCTTGCAAGGCATATACTTGTAACTTGGCCATAAGGTCGAGTAACCCTTTGATTATTTAAATAAAGTACTTTGATAGTATCGTATGGTATGATTGTGATATATACCGATGTTAAGACTGTGTGCACTAGCGCGTTCCTGGACTAGTGCTGAATACACAGAGGGTCCGGATTTGCAAATTCGGGGTCCCGACAGTACACTCTAAGACTTTTGCAAATGCTATTAACTACGCTTATGGCTATTCAAATGAAAGATATATGCCTTTTTTCTCAAAGTTAATTCTTAGTTTAAATATGAATAATAGTAATTTCCAAAACAACAATTGTAAAAGCATAATTTAAACAAAATGTAAGTACATAATGAGTAATAATAATCAACAATAATTTGAAAAGGTATTGTCTATGTACCTATGCTAGCATTGTAGCACAAGCCCATTAGTGCATCATATAAAAATAGATTTAAAAATATAGTTTCTAAAGCCAAAATCTAACCAAGTGTGGCATTTCTTTGCAATATCCATGATGGGGACAAAACTATATAAATAGATTTGATTATCACTCTACAGAGGACGTCACTGGGAAAGAACTATTTAAATATTGGGGAGAGTGAGAGTATTTAAACATGGGGACAGTACACTGCGCGAATAACGGGGGTGCATGTGGTGCGAGTGTCAGTCAAGCTGGGGAGAGGAAAACATTGGGAGGCGCATTCATCAAGAATACCAAAGGCAATAGATAGGCGGAAAAGGAGAAGATGACTTCGGGGGTTGGCAATGGGCTTGACTTTGGGCTGAAAGGCCATATGGTAATGAGCTGTGGGCGGAAACAGTAATGAGTCAAGGATATGATTCAACCCAAAGACATTAGGGATTTTCAGAAATGATTTCATAATAAAATAAAACCAAAAATGTTTTCAAAATTTCAAAATTAGCAAACAACTTACGCAAATTATAAAAAAAATTTCTAGTTTTTTTTGGAATATTTAGAACCCAAATAAAATATTTTCAAACTTTGAAACTAATTTGGAAAATATGCAAAAACTAAAAAGTTCTTGGGAAAATAAGACAAAAATTCTAGAAAATTCCGAAAAGCTCAAAATTTATTAAATACAATTTAGTTGTTTATTCTACATAAAATTTAATTTGTAGGTTGTGACACTGGCCTAATTATTCACCCTCCACTAGACAACCTCTCCGCTATCCCGATGATTAAACGATCATAACTTTGACTTAGGAATCGGCACATAGCAAACATATGAGTTTTGGAAACTATGCAAAATTTTCTAAGAGTTTCTAGTTGGCCAAAAATCCTGATTAACCCATATGAACTCTCATTTTTAATCCCAAGACTATTCTGTTGCATTACTAGGCAACAAGCTAAGTAATTTAATTTCTATTTTTATACAATACAAAAAGTGTCAAACCATTCCAATCTCGGAAACTACAGGAAATCATCTAATGTTTCTTAGGACTACAATTTAATTCGAGTAACTAAAGGTGCAATAAACCCATAAACATAACTATTACCAAGCGATAGTTTCCTGCACAGTAACCTTTCTAGCGCCATAACTTTCGAACCACTCTCCACCGACATCGGTAACCTTGTGTGAGGTATTTTTATTGTATTTCTTTCTTCTTTCTTCTTTTTGTTTTTGTTCAATTCATATATGGATTTGGATTACACAAGACTATATTTGCTATGTTTGTATATGGATTTGGATTGCACAAAACTATGTTTATCTCAATTATTCCCGTCTTCGCTACTGACAGCTACCCTTCTTTCATCTTCCTCTGTTCTCCTCCCTTCCGTCTTTGTTGCACCACAGCCACCCTGGGCAGCAAATATAGCCCAGGCGGCAGTGCCGCAGTAATGGCAGCAAGGCTATGGCAGCATGTTGTAACACCCCAATTTTTGCTTTTCATGAAATTAAATATTATTTTGCACATTTGTGAATTTTTGGAATTTTCTGTAATTTATTTGGATTTAATTTGAATTTATTCCATATTGAAATAATTAAAGAAATTAAATTTTCAAATAAAGTTTTGTTGGAAATATTTTATTTGAGTCCCAAATGCCCTAAAATATTTTCCAGAATTTTTCTGAGTATTTTGCTATTTTTCTTGAATTAAATGAATTACTGGAAATTATTTTAATTATTAAATCATTTGGAAAATCGAAGTCGGGTCAAATCGTTTCATCCGACCAGGACCCGAAGTCCGAGTCGACTCGTGTCCACCCGAGCCACGTGATTCGGTCGAACCGCGTCCAAACTCCTAATCGTTGTGGACCGTCGGATCAAGATCCAACGGTCGGGATCCGCGCCGCCGTTCGATCGGATCCGATCCGGATCCGTCTTGCGCCAGGCCATCGTGGCCGTGGATCGCGCCACGTGGGCGGTGGAGGCGTCGTCTTCCGGCCGAATCCGGCTCGGATCGCTCGCCGTGTGGGCATAGGGCTCCACCTCTGGCGCATGCCGAGGCTATTTAAAGCCCCGCCCGCCTCAGGGTTCGCTTCAACTGCGTGCGCACCTTTGCCCCACCTCCGAAACCCAAGCCGCCGCCGTTCGTGCCCGATTGCTCGCCGGAGTTGGTCGGGTCTCCACGGTGGTTTCTGCCGTCTCCCGCCGTATCCAGAGCCGCTCCGTCGACACCGAGCCCGGATCCAAAACCCCCTCGCCGAGACGCGCCCGAGCCGTGAACCCATCTCGCCGGAGGAGCACCGCAACGCCGCTTCGAAGGTCGCCTTCCCCAGCTCCGTTCGTCCCCGACCACCGCACCGCCATCAGCCCTCGCGAGCTCTGCGCGCCGTCCGATCTTGATCGTGCGATTGAGGTGAGTTCACGTGCTTCCAAACCCGGTTAGATCTGGACCGTTGGATCAAGATCCAACGGCCCACGATCACCACGTGCCGTATCAGCGTTAACGTAGGGTTAGATCTGGACCGTCCGATCTAGATCGAACGGCCCACGATCACCGTGTAGTTTTCAACGTGTTAACCCTGGATCTAATCGCGGCCGTTGATTTTCAAATCAACGGACACGATCGTGCCACGCGGTACCCTGGCCGCGCGCCACACACACGCTGAAGCGCGTGTCTCGACACGCCAGGGCCCGCTTTGTCACGGACAAAGAGAATCGCACCATGGACGCTATCGGCCGACGCCACGGTGGGGCCCGCTTGTCGAGCGCTGCCGGCGTGGTGACGCTGCCGACGCTATCCAATGGGTCCCACGTGTCAGTCTCACGTGAGCCATGGACCGAGTCCACGGTGGACCGAGCCGAACCGTGGGCTGAGCCCATGGACCGGCTGACGTCAGCCAACCAATCAGGAGCCAACGCGTGTCACTGCTGACGCAATAAATAAATTCCGAAAAAGAAAATGATTTAATAATTTGGTTTAATAATTGATTTGAATTTCAAACTTCAAACGCTTATAACTTTTGCGTTTCAACTCCGATTTGAACGATTCAAATTTCTAAAAATTCATAAAATTCAGATCTACTCAAATATGAATTTTATTTAATTTTTGGACTAAAGTTTTTCTCTGTAAAATTATTTAATTGATTATTTAAACTTTAAATAATCATAACTTTTGTGTTTTAACTCCGATTTGAGCGATTCCAGTTCCTAAAAATTCATAAAATTATGTTCTCTCTGTTTGTGGAGTTTATTTGGATGTTTGGATACTTTTTTCCTATTGTTTATTCGTGTATTGCTATTTGCACGCTTTACGAGTAGACGTTGAAGTGCCGGAAGGATTCGAAGGAGAAGTGTTGACCCAGGAGCCAGCTCTGGACCAAGAACAAGTACTTTTTGAAGGCAAGTTATGCTTTGACCATGTTGATCCCATTTTGAAACCTATTTTGGTTCAAATTATTGCATGCTAGTTCAATTAGAAAATACTTTACTTAATTATGGGAAATTAGATAAATGCCAATTTGCTGTATGACACCTTGATTACTTAAATATGTGCCATGACCCCTTGTCACCCTAGTTGTGGATTATTAGTTGGACATTACTAAATTGCCAACATGGGTTGTAGATCGTTGTAGTATATGGCTTAGACCTGCTACGTGCTCATGACATGATTTTGGACAATCAAACGTTAATATTGACTTAATGACATATTGAACCTGTTTTGGAAGGATATCATGTGATGTTGATGGCACGTGGTGCATGGTAATCAACTGGGGTTTGATAAATAGTTTTCGACCGGGGCATGTGGCAAGAATGATCAGGTGGGCCAGTTGTGGCACCGGAAACGTTGGTTTGGTTCTTCGGGTAGTCTTGCCCTGGTCACCCTAAGGACTTCACCTTGCAAGCCTTTGAACTGGGTCTAACGTGCAACCACATGTCTGTAATGGGACGGACCTAGTTGATTAAGTTGCTAATAACGTACCTGTGGGACCTTAGGAGGTCAACTACACCCTTTGTGTAAGTTGTACGGGGGAGCGTACCGGGGCTGCGGCCAGGTAACCATCTAACGGTTGGTTGGCCTAAACTTCGCCTTAGCTAAGGGAAGGGTTAGTGTGCAACAACCGGGGAGGACCACTTGTATTGTTAGAAGTTTCCGAAAGACTTTGTTACGGGAACTCGCCTTTGTGGTGTTTGACTGTATCTTGTGGTTAAACTGCATAGCCTCTGCAGAGTGTAAAATCTATTCGAATAGCCGTGTCCGCGGTATTGGACATCGCTCGGGAATTACAGTCAAGGGTTAGATTTTCTTGAAAATAACTTGAACTTGAAAGGTTGGGTTGGATAAATAATGATGTTGATGGAAATGTGGTTTAGGAATGGGAAAGATGTTGATTAAACTCATGGAAAAGTTATTGATGTTATACTTGTTTCTACTGCTTTCGAATCTACTTATGCTACTTGTCAAATGCTGTTTTACTGCAAATATACCCGGAGCTATTCCTTTGTATTAAGCCATGCATGTAGTGTATTAGCTTGCATTCTGTGCATGACTTGCTGAGTACCAAGTACTCACCCTTGCCACAATACAACACCAGTTGAAGAGGAGACTACACCAGCTTTGGAGGAGGAGCTCCAAGAGGAACCGTCTACTTAGGGAGCGAGCCCAGTCAGTTGCCTGTGGTATACTGGATGGCGCCACGATGTTATCTTATTTTCCGCTGCTATTATTTCTCTCTTAATAAGTTTCGCCCTGCGTGGCGTTTATTTGTAACTTGACCATAAGGTCGAGCAACCAGTTTGACTATTTAATTAAAGTACTTTATTAGTATCGAGTGGTATGATTGTGATATTTACCGATGTTAAGACTGTGTGCACTAGCGCGTTCTTGGACTAGTGCTGAATACACAGAGGGTCCGGATTTGCAAATTCGGGTCCCGACACATGTACATGAACTCGGCATGGACAACAGTTGCAGCAGCAGTGTAGGGCAACACCAGCATAGCAACTTATTTCTTTCTCTCTTGTCTATTTCTCTTTGTTGCTAAGGAAGGAACTGTTAGAAATTAGCCCATGGGTGGCCTATTTCCTTTAATTCCAAAGCATGCATGATTTAGTACCATATTGCCTAGCCAAGTGGAGGAAAGGCAATTTAAAAGATGAAGTCCTTACCACCTCTTGATTAATGTGACACTTGGCATGAGGATGGCATAGGGTGAATAGTGGCTAAACACACAAGCACGTGTGCGCACATTCGCGTATTTTCACGTGAAAATCCGCGTGACTTGTGACTTGCGACGAGCGACCACGCCGCATCGTAGTATGTGCCCTGGCACTTTGGATTCACCTTTTGTTTTACTAAATCTTGCAATTATCTCTCTATTCATTTTGTTTAAATGCGATTTAAACATATATTTCAATTCAGTGTAAGTGTCATAAACAACATCAGTTTCTAGTGAGTTAATTAACATTATGCAATCAGTTACTAGTAACTACCGCATTCAACTGACTTAATGTTGTCAGTTACTGATGCACATATATAAAAAAAACTTGGAGACGTCCAGGCAAGATACGCTAAATTCCTCCTCCATTCTTCCTGCTCCTCTTTGAACTCTGTACTATTGTGTTGAGTGGTTGAACCTCGCCATCCCTCCTCCTCAACGTGCATCATGAAGGAGGGTGAGCGGTATCTTCGAGCCATTGCCGCTGAGTTCACCTGCACAGGGCGGCAATAAGGTTTCTGGGTAGCGCTTCAGTGCGACCGCTTTGCTTCTTCCTCAACGTCGACTACTTCCACGACCGAGTTAGCGTTGTGCTGCTTCCTATTCTTTGGCAAGCCCAACTGTAAGTCGTTCATGTGATCGTTCGACTCTGTTAATTTACAATAATTGAGCATATTTTAAAGTACAATGTGTTACTCGTTGTTTTATGCATATATAGTCTTTTGTTATATTTGCCTCAATATAAAATCTGGAATAAAAATATTGCGCTTGTTTCCAACAATTCGGAAACCTTATTGGTGATATTTCTGTGATTCAGTAATGGCTAGTGCTTCAGATGCTATGAAACCTGAGAGGTTTTCTGGTGCAAATTTTCATAAATGGTAGATAAGGGGTAAGTTTTGGCTTATATCGTTGGGGCTATGGTGGGTGATCCACCCGTAGTATCCATTTGCGGTTGACCAGTACATGCAATTTGATAGTGTGAACAACACTGCGTTAGGAAAAGAGCAGCATGCTAATCATGGAGCCGCTGGACAAAAGATAAAAAGACTACGAATAGTTGATAAGTCTAATGAATAAGGTGTTCAAAAGATATTATAAAAAGAGGTCAAGATACCGTCCATTCCAGAAATCCCTTTGAGTCCGTACTACATTTTCGGTACGCATGCAAGCAATATTCTTATATCGCATTTCGTAGTAAATAACTCCTTCCATGATATTTTAGTTTATTCAATTTTTGCAATGTCACAAGCTACCACGAGGCACAAATTTATGTGGGTATTTTGTGTGCAATACATGTGTGAAATCTTAGGTTGCATGCTAATATCACACATTGATTCGCACCACTCAATTTCTATATATATACTCTGAGATTTATTTTTCCTACTTATAGCGCCTCAAGTTGCCTACAGGAGGACTGTTTCCTATTAAAATCCAGGCCATTCAGGGACAGCTCGCCTACTTCATCATGAAGAAAATCATCAACAAAAACGGTGAGTTTTATAACAAAGACAATAACGATCCAGTCATCCATACTCATCTTACACGTCATGCGTCTCCAACCAACACCGAAGGCTCGTAGGCTTGTAGGTTACAAAACTAGTTTAGGCTTTTATTGTTTAAACTTTGTTTCAGTACAAAGTGTAAATTGATGTTTCATTCTGGCTAATCTTATGCTACTTTGTGTATACATTTGTTACAATTTGTATTATATATCTGTTCTTTGTATATATCTGTTACAATGTGTATGATATATCTATTCTTTGTGTATGCTGCTTCAAAGGGCATGGCTAGCGCTTCTTGAGGCTAGCCCGAAATGCTGGTTTTTTATTTTGTGGTCTGGCATTATTTGTAGCTGTTTTTGGCTAAAACCGCCACTAATAATATGGGTATTGGTGGTGGTTTTATCCAAAATCCGCCACTAATAGTATGAGTATTTATGACAGTTTTTGCCTAAAACCGTCACTAATAATATGATATTTGTGGCTGTTTTAGCCAAAAATCGTTACTGATAGTATGAGTATTTGTGGCGGTTTTTGGCTAAAATCGCCACTGATAATATGAGTATTTGTGGTGGTTTAAGCCAAAACCGCCACGATAGTATTATCTATGACAGTTTTAAAACCGCCACTGATAATCCATGATTATCAGTGGTATTTAATCTGTGACGGTTTGAAAACCGCCACTGATGTCAGTTAAAAACCACCACTGATAATGATTTCTGTACTAGTGGTACCACCCCCTTCCGAATAAATAAAAAAAAATGCATTCTTCTTTCTGCAAATTAAAAAGATTAAAAATTGCATGTTTTCCTTTTCAACTTACGTTGGAGCGTGTTTCATGCATGGTTTTTTGTTTCTTTTCCATTTGACAATTAAGTTATGTATATTTTACACAATTTCCTTTCCAACTTCAACAAAAAAATATGGATAGTAACAGGTAACAACAACTATAACTAAAATGTGGGTGACTTGGCTTTATGAGAGTGCTTTTCACCGGTCAATTGCGCAGGAAATTAATTTCGGTACAAATTTATATCATTGAACAAATAATGGCGAACGTAAATGCACATAATTTGGTTGCGTCTCAAAGAAATCAAGTTTATAAAACAGGGCTTACCCTTACCGGCCGGTGGCGCCTTGATTAAATCTTTTGACTACTCCCTCAGGTCTGGTAATATCTGTCGTTTTGGACATCGACACGGTCTTCAAAATACAACTTTGACCGCTGATTTTTATTATAATATATTTATAAAACCCAATAAAATTATAATATTATGAAAGTACTTCTCGAGACAAGTTTACATATATAATTTTTATGTATCCAATTTAAATATTTAAAAATATATTGTTAGTCAAAGTTTCGGAAGTTTGACCATCACTATGTCCAAAACGACAGGTATTATCAAACCGAAGGGAGTATTTGCCAAATGTAAGGATTGCATTTCGCCGAACTCAAGCCTTTTTTCTCTCTCTCTCTCTGTAATACAAGTTGGATTGCAATTAAACATATCTCTAAATCTTATCGATTTGGTGATCGATGGCGATTGCATCCCAACATGCATGGGTCTCCTAACATGCATCTGCATGGATGATGATTAATCACCGGGCCGGAGAAATTACACGGTCGTAATCTCGATCATTGAATTGTCTTAGTCAGATAGAAACTCCCAACTCTCCGAGAGATATATTGCACGACTCCGGTTGCAGTCGTTCGTTTGAAGGCTACATGGGAGCCACGTCTTATGGATATATATATATGTGGTTGATGTAATTAAAAGGAGCTAGCTGCTCCGTGGGCCCGCGCGTTGTGCGGCCGGAAGGAGGTGCCGAGACAGGCAGATGAGATTTTAACACAGAGAGGAAATCGTTTTTTCTAAAAAACAATTAAGAAACAAAAAATATACATTTTTTAAAAGAATTACTTTAAAAAAATAAAGAATACCGTAGCTACTGTATCTTACCACTATAGAATCTACTGTGTCTGGCGCCATGTGACCTTGCTCCGGCTGCCCTTCCGTCTGAGGGATTCAGCCCCGGCAGAGTAGGTCAGAAATGGCCCTGCAGAAAGTCCATTAAAATTTTACGAAAAACTATCGAAAAATAATTGAAAACATAGATTTAATCTAAGATCAGCTGGCCCAGCTTAGGGCTTGGGCCTGGGCTAGCTCCGCCCCTGCTTCCGTACATCACTAAGAATAGTAGTATATATAGATTAGTCTCAAGTTATCCTTTATGGTGTACTAATTGATTACTTGATTGCCTGTTAAATCGTGTGGCAGGAACTATAAGAATTGTCGGCAGCAGATATGATTTAGTATTGCTAAAGAATCGTGTTCATACCTCTGGCATAACCATCTTGGAAGGGTGAAAGATAGCAATATTCCTTCCTTTGGATGTGTGAAACGAGAAGCTCTTCACACCAACACGTTAGTTATACTGTGGTATGATATGTATATAAGTGGCAGAACTAGAAAATTTTTGTTAGAGGTACACACTTCAAACATGCAACCTTATAGTTTTGTATAATGATTTCGTACTATCATAAATCCAACATATATTTGAAATTTGCTAAAAGTACAATATAAATAGTTTTAAGGTTTTATAAAAGTTTTGTTATAATCTTCTTAGCTGCATTAATTCTATCATGTTGAGCGTGAGCGGGTAGCACATCCTTACATAACTCCTTGCAACTTAATAGTAATAATAATAAATATCCAACTTCACCATGAGAAGGAGAGGGAGAGAAAAAAAAAATGAAAAGCAAAGCAAACAAGATTTTATATAGAAAGGTTGAGTGGTATCCAGCAGATGATATCATCATCACCACACGTAGAAGGGAAGGTGTTCATCCATGTGTTTGGACTGTTGGATTGGGATATACATCAATACATGTGAGTGTTGTATTCGGTCAGGTGTAAGCTAGGCTGGTGACAAGGATGGCACATAGAGACACAGAGGCTCCTGCAGACAAGATTGGTCGGCTCGGTTTTTTCTGTTGCGTTGGGAGAGATTATTATTATTATTATAGATAGTAGATAGAGGTACGTCGGCAGGGGCGGATTTAGGCCTATGACAGAGTAGGCTATAGCCGGGGGCTTGAAATTTTAGTTTGTATTTAGCCCAGGTAAGACCAGGGTATAATAAATATATTAGCATATGGTATATGATCTTAATTGGACCTATTGTTCATCACTTAGCCCGGAGCATGTTCAAATTCTAGATCCACCACTGTATGTGGGTATGAACTTGATGGCCTCCACTTTGACCAAGTTACATTGTTTAGTGCATGATATACCCACAGAGAATCCAGAGACATGATATACACTAAATTGAATATGAATAGTTCATTTTTTTCGATCCAATGAATCAGATTAACTAGAGTTTATTTACACTTCATCTGGCAATAGAGTAGTAGAAACACCCTTAACAAATCGACGGTTAGATGCGATTTCTACTACAAGGAGTAGTTAATTTGCAAAACAAGAGGGAACTTGTAGGCGTAATTAATGTAAATGCCACAAAGTAATAATTTATTACTTTTTTTCATCTGCTGGCATCAACCGAAGTCGGCGATGATTAGCTAAATATTCTGAAGGGGAGATGGTTAATTAATTAAGGATAAGCATGGCAATAAAAAAGTAGGAGTATTTCTTACTAAATATTTCCTTACGTGTGGTCGGATGCCAATCATTAAAGAAGTTTCTTACTATATTTTTCATTACGTGTGGTCGGATGCCAACAAAAGCAGGTGTTACGCTTGATTAAGTTTCTTACTATATTTCTTACTAGATTGATGTGTATCGTAAGATATTGGTCGGTCGGTATTGCTAAACTATAATTGAGTCAACTCATTTTTGTTTATGTTAGGCGCATGCCACGAGGGTTCAAAATTTCGGTTCAGGGTAAAATCTCGTCACTCACCGAAATCCGATTTTTCGCCATTTTGGAGATTTCAATCCATTTAGCCGAAATTTCACCGATTAATTGATTAGCCCATCATCTCCTACCTGCATCAACATCTCCAATCTAGCTAGCCTGCTCTACACATCGCTGCCAAAAGTGCAGGGGGGAACCAATTAATTGATCAGACGATATGTTCTTCCATAATCCCCGACAGTGAAGCACTGTTTGTTAACTTGGGTAGGGCATGCAGTTCCCTGTGAGGCATCAAGATACAGCTAGCTGATTGATGATGAGATCTCGAAGTAGTTCGGACAGTTCCCTGTATGGCATCAAGAAGACTGAAAGGTGATGGAGCGCAAGACTGTAAGTACAATCCATCTGATTTGTCTCTTCGATGAGGTAAAAATACTCGGTGATCAAGGAGAATTCACCGAAGAATTTATGAAAGGACATAGAAGAATTGTATATGGCAAAGTCGTCGATAAACTAGTGGGTGCTGAAACGAAAACTTTATAGATTGCGCATAGAGGAAGATACACGGTTCGTTGACCATCTCAATATATATCTTCAACAAGCTTATTACATAGCTTGTTAGTGTGGATGATAAAAATGAGAAGAACGATAAAGTCGTCATACTAGTATCATGTCTACCACCATCTTACGAGCAATTGATACTTTCTTTCAGAGTAGGATCTCTACTTGCTTTGGAGGACTAAGGGAGCTATATAAACTCATAAGGTGGTAATGGAGAACCCAAGCAGCTAAGAAATTACAAGCCAACTCATCCAAAGCAAGATGTGCACGAGGGATTACAAGCCAACTCATCCAAAGAAAGATGTGCACGAGGGGATTAGAGGCTAGGTTATTGTTTAGCACTAGACTCTTGCATAGGGCAAGGATATAAAAATCCTAAAAGTTTTAAGAGATCGTGAGAGAGCAACAATCACCTGTACACTCTTTTGAGGTTGTGCTTAAATAATTTGCGTCCAGCTTCGCCAAATATTTTCTTTCCCGTTATGGTTGCTTCAACGTTGTTATTTTGATTCTCTACGAGATTCATCCTCTTCATTCTTGAGACCGTGCACGTTCACGCCATATCTCACAAAACTCTGATCCGATCCGAGACCGCTTCGCATAAAAAGGAGTATCATGGTAATAATTAATTCATAAAAAAAATCGAAAGAGATGATTACATGAGCATGTGGTTTGTCCGACTGAAAATTCATTATGTGCCACCGAAAACAAACTGTTAACCAGATACCTGGTCGTTGGTAGTATATAGGCGGATAGACTGCCAGATGCATGCCCTAGCACATTGATCCATTAGTTTTTTATTTTATTTTTACAAAAAAACAGGCATTTCCATTAGATAAAACTTAACACTCATTATTATCCAATGAAGTCCAAGAGGGAAAATCCCAAAATCTTTAGTTTAGCTTTAATTGAAGGATGCATGCATGATTGGGCACCTGTCCAATGGTGTCTGTCATATCATGCATACTCAACTAGGATAGGGGAGGCCATACCAACCCAAAAGGATTTGATTTGATCATATACAGCAGGGGCGAAACTAGAGAAAATATTATCGGGGTTCACCACTTTATCATATATGTGATAACAACTTATTATTTTTGCCATTTGCTTATTATTTGCCTCCCAGTGTCACAAGATTTAGATCAAGGGGTTCACATATACTATATATATAGACTAACGTACAATAATTCTTTTTATATATAGATTAGTATACACTATTTTTTTTAACCCGGTGTCCTGTGACACCGGGTATTACCATGTACTTCCGCCCCGATATACAGTGCAACGTACTACTTCCAGTGTGCTACGTACGTATCTCGATCACCACCGCAGGATATACCAACCCAAAAGGAATCCATTGCTTTGCCTTTGTTTCAGGTCAAAATTAGGATTCCATTGGTACGTACAGTTAGTTAGACCAGTCGCCTCACAACAAGAGCCTATGTATACACACAACAATCTACAGACAATCTTGTTCCCTTCAAGGCATAATATATATATATATATATATATATATATATATATATATATATATATATATATATATATATATATATATATATATATATATATGCGCCTTTATTCTTCTCGGAACGTTTCTTCTTTTTCCACTTTGTGGTTGAATCAATCTCAACCCCGTTCCACCCGATTCATAGAATCTGGAACCGTTTCCGTTTCTACTAGAATCCGGAACCGTACCCAATAGGACCTAATTATCTAGCTAGAAGACCACCATGAAAGATATATAAAAGACCATATATAATATAACTTTTACAATTCTTTTTTCGTTGTTTTTCTAGTCTTGTAAGCATTCCTCTGTAAGTCGACGAGATCAATAAAGAGTTGCTCATCGCCAATTGTTGATTCCGCCGATTTCGCCCAGGTTCGATTTGCTTTATGTTGTTGCGCATCGCCTCTCAAAGCCGGTCTGCCTTTAGCCTCGGAATAGCTGTAGTCGACTAATCTAGTTATCCCATGATCGGCCCTTAGCCGACCGGAGTTACACCGATAATTGTTCATTATCGGCTTTGATTGATTTTTCGATCTTCATCTTGTCAATTTCAGGTCAAATTGACCGGCACGTTCAAACCCGGCGTTTGATTTGTATGTTTGAGGCCAAAAACCATATCTCATGTTTTTAGCGCGAACATATACGTACCAATAAACAAAGTGGGATTTAGAGAAGGGCCTACCTCAGTCGATGAGCCACAGCTAGTGCACCCCAATTGGACAAGAGAATGTAGATCGATGAGATCCAATTAATGTGACCCCCCCCCACCCATCATTAAAAAGGCTAATCCAATTACAAAACGAGCTAACCACCTCCTGTACGCCCCACATCAGATAGACACCTTTCCCATGTGGAAAGCAATTGCAAGGTGTGGAAAGAGGGCAAAGGCCTAGCTTGAACAGGCATGCAGATGGAGAAATCTTGGCAGATGGTAGCTAGTACCATCAACTACTCTACATGGTATAAATGGGGAGAAAAACAAAAGGAAGAGGTTACTTAGGCTTCGTTTGGTACGGTTCCAGGTTCTTAGTAGAAACGTTTCAGGTAGAATCACAATCACTGTCTGGAAATCGTTTGGCTAGCTGTCCGGACTCTGTGAATCGGGGTGGAACAGGGTTGAGAACGATTCGGCCCCAGCGTGGGAAAAGAAGAAACATTCCGAAGAGAATCGCTCTGAGCTTTAACCCGCTGATTTCAAATTGCCAAACCAGGCCTTACTTTGGAGTCACCCCACCCTGCATATATGCGTCCAGTAAATGGCCACATCACACAGGGGTGTTGTGGTTGGGTGAGTGGAGGATCGATGGGTGGTGCTGCTGCCACAATTACACCCATGCTAAGAACAGATTCTACGAATCGATTACGTGCGTGGGTAACCAAAACGTAGCCTAGCTAGCAATGAACGTGGCACACTACCGTCCCTGGTCGATGGCAAAAGTTGAGTAATTAATAGAACCCATCAACGCTAGCTAGCTAGGTTGGGTAAACTATAATTTTTTTTTTTTGGGTTTGATAAACATCGTCGGATGTTTTTATCGCTGAAATCACCCAAATCTAGGACTATCGGATAATTGTGGAGATTCGGGAGTATCGATCACATCCGATCCTACGATTTGATCGAACGGCCCGGTGATATCCGGGTGAGGCATCCAACGGTTCAAAATTTGGACGTTAGCTGAAACGAAAACATCAATCGGGATGATGCCTAACCTCTCGTGATGACAGCTAATTAATTATTAACCATGCTTGCTGGTGCCTACCAAGTAATTAGCCGGCGGGAGAAGTGGAAAAGGGAAAGAATTAAGTCAAGTGTGCATCATAGGATAGGAGAAGAGGGAGGAGTGCTGCTACTTCAATTCCCTCCTACCTTTTTTCCTTTTTGTCAACCTTTGCAAGTGTCAAGTGCATTATTGTCTTGTCTCTGTTTGCTTGTGTTGTTTTGGCTCTCTTGCCTGCCTCTATATCTATGGGTGTCCAGGCCCCTCCTCTCTCTCCCCCTCCTCTCTCCTCAACCATCTCTCTCTCTCTCTCTCTATAGAGTCTACACACACAAAATTGAAGATAGAGAAGTAGCTAGCCTAGCACAGCATATAGCTAGGGATTATATATATAGATATATATAGTTTTGCTAGGAGAAAATTAAGTGTGCATGGAGCAAGAAGACGTCGGCCTAGCCCTGGGCCTCTCGCTCGGCTCCGGCCACCGCCAGCCGAAAGAACAGCCGCCGTGGCAGCTGTGTGCGCTGGAGCCGTCGCTGACGCTCAGCCTCCCGGCAGGAACCGGCCTGACCCCGCCGGTACGGCCACCACTGATCGCCGCCGTGAAGAGGGAGCTGCGGGCGGAGGACGACGACGACGACGAGGCCGCCGAGAGGGCGCTTTACTCGGCCGCGGCCGACGACGACGAGGGATGCAACAGCCGGAAGAAGCTCAGGCTGACCAAGGAGCAGTCGGCGCTGCTGGAGGATCGCTTCAAGGACCACAGCACTCTCAACCCTGTAAGTACATATCTACTACAAATATACACCTCTCTAAATATATATATATACACTACAAATTTTTTAGCTGGATCGGCACTGGCTTTTATGTTTTCCTCAATCGATCTGCCTTTTTGGTTGATGAATTTGAGCAGAAGCAGAAGGTTGCTTTGGCCAGGCAGCTCAACCTCAGGCCAAGGCAGGTCGAGGTGTGGTTCCAAAACAGAAGAGCCAGGTCAGTGAGTCATTACTCATTAGAGGAGAGAGAGAGAGAGAGATGGTTAATTGGTTAATTAGTGATATGGATGGATGTGTGCGTATATGGATGCAGGACGAAGCTGAAGCAGACGGAGATGGACTGCGAGCTGCTGAAGCGCTGCCGCGAGAGCCTCGCCGAGGAGAACCGCCGCCTCCACCGCGAGCTCCAGCAGCTCCGCGCCCTCGTCCACCCCCACCCCGCCGGCTTCTTCATGGCGCAGCTCCCCGCCGCCACGCTCTCCATCTGCCCCTCCTGCGAGCTCCTCGCCGGACCGCAACCCGCCGCGGCCGGCCGCCCCGGCCCCGGCCGGCCAGCGCACTTCCAATTCAGCCCTTTCACCCACTCCGCCGCCTGCTGATCCATCCATCCATCCATCAACCATGATGTAATTAATTCACTAGCAAAATTAATTACTGTATATATATATATATATAGATATATTTAGCTGAGCTCATCGTCGATCGTGTCCATGTAATAGTTACCTAGCTCATATTATTCATGTCATCCCCTCTCCTCTAATTGGTTAGCTTCATTTTTTTTTCACCACTTAATTAATATTAAGGGAGTGTATAGGTATCATCCGGATGTTTTTGTCCCAAAAAACATTCAAACTTTGGACCGTATTATCAAAACACACATCCGTAGGATCAATCCACCTCGAATTCAGGGGGCCGTGCATTGATCTGAAAGCAAATCCAATGACCAAGAATTTGGATGATGGTTATTAAAGAAAACATCCGAATGAAACTTATCAAAACCCTGATATTAATGCGTGAGGAGGATGGAGCACCTGCATCTAGGAAAAAGAGAGCAGCTGCCGCTATAGCATAGCAGTGGTTGTTGTTGGCGTAGCTAGCTCGCTTTTGGTTGTTGTTATTGTCAGGAGATTAATTAAGTATTGTTATTATTATTATTAGACGATGATGGTGATGATGATGATGACACCTCACTCGCACATCCCGGTTTCTTTGGATGTCGCATGTGTACATGATGTACTATTTTGTCTCAGAAATTATATATGTGTATCGATTAATTTGTTTCATAGATTATTACACGTGTGCTTCGCTAACTATTCATGAATCGGCCACGCCTGTCCAGTATATATACCATTTCGTACACGCAACCAAACACACCCTAACTAACTAGTATATACGCACGAGTTTGCGATCGACATGGTGGGTATATGTGGATTAATTTGTAGGGATCGACAAGCTCACATGCACGCATGTGTCCGAAGAATTTTCTTGAACCATCTTATACATGTATCACCCGATACACGCAACCAAACACGCCCTAACTAGCTACTATATATGCACAAGCCTGATCGACAAGCTCACATGCACGCATGTGTCCGAAGAATTTCCATGTCGAGATCTACGGCCGAATCCGTGTGACGTCGTCTTGTGATCGAGCCAGGAAGGATGAAAGCTCGGAGGAATTATAATGGTGGAAAAGTCCATGGAGACGATCGGGCAAAGTCAGCCAATGATACCTCAACTTGTTCGCGCTATCGGGAATCCCCTCTTCCTTCCTTGTATGATCTTCACGGGATCGTGCATGGACTTCTCTCTGTACATTCGGTAGGCCAAGTCCACCATGGCATGGGCAGCTCAAACATATGTTAATGGTTAAAGCTGTATCGTCGATACCCGAAACGATAACTATTTCTGACCGAATGGTGTATCTAATCAACTTGTGAAATTAATTCGTTTGATGGCTTGACCACTAGTTCACTTGTGAAATTAATTGAGAGTTTAGTTTGCTTGTGAAACTATAATCAAGAGTCATCATGGCTACCTTAACCTCCACCAAAAGTGCCATTATATATATATCTCAGCAAAGTATATGATCTAAATTCGTTCAAATCTTTGAATTCGAGTATATTTTCTCAAAGGTACGTACGTCTTTCATTTGAATTGTTATGGTGTGTATGTACCCTAAAACTGAAAGTTTCAAAAAACATATCCAAATTTGACTTAAATTCGTGCATTTAAAATCACGGTGCCTGAGCACCACGGTGTCCCATTACGACGTCATATATATATATATATATATATATATATATATATATATATATATATATATATATATATATATATATATATATATATATATATATATGAAAAATACTTTTTACTCCCAGGAGTAATTACTCCCATCTCTGAAATACCACCCAAACGAACTTAAAATACTCCTCACTCATATACTAATTATAAGACATTCCAACGAGATCCACATGAACAAAATTACAAGGCAGTACATAGTTTTTAGCCTATTTTGCAAATACCTCCATACACGCACGTAAAAAGGAGTATATTTAAAAAGTGTACATACCACCTCTGAAAAAAATATAAATACCACCTAGATGATATTATATACTTATATATTACACGTGTATACCCTTCGTTACGCGAGACACTCCCTATGTTGTGAGATACGGCAACGACACAGGGAGTAATTACTCCCTGTGTGGACCGAGTTCACCGAAAGCTCAAGATGTAGCCGGCCGGCATCGTGTCATGGGTGGCCATCATCTCTTGTCCCCAAGAAAAGAGAGGCTGCCTGCCCCCACACGAATAACAAGATCAAAGCCTTGGAGTCGGCCATCAGTCATGAATAATTTAGCATCCCTAGCCTGGACGTTGACAAAAGGAGTATACACAGTAGTGGCCTCACTGACGGCAGTGGCGTTCTAGACCTTTGCCAAGGAAGCTTCCATAGTGATTGTACGTACGTACGTATACGTATACGCTTTAGCAACCTATATACGCAATGTGGAGGTCACATCGATCGTTTGGGCTAGCTATCGATCGATTCCTTCCATTCCGATGTCGGTCTTGTCAAGCGAGATATGCCATCGGATTTAGAGGCTGTTTATATCGTAGCCAGGTATCGTAGCTAGATATTACCGTAATTTACCGCACGTCGAGCTAGGCAAGTTTAGCTGAGTTAGCTAGGTATATATCCGTTTAGTTCGTAACCACATTTGTAACAAGATTCTTTCTTGCCATCCAGATCCCATATATGTGTGTGTTTGTTGCAGTTGGTCGACCTTATTTGGCTGGTGTAGCATTTTTTCGAGGATAAACGGATGAGCGAGCGGTGCTTGTCAGGGACCATCTCATGCTATCCTCTCATCATTTGCGACGGACGTGTTTGATGATTTCTGTGGATATGGAGTTTGCAGTGGATTTTCTTCTGGATATGGATATAATGCATGCCCACACGACGACGTGCGTTCCGGACGGGTAACCTACGCTTGCTTGGAGCAGTTAATTAGTGGTCAAAGGTTTTCGATCCGTTGTAATGTTTTCGTATTTTTAAATTTGGCTTATCAATGTGACATTGATGTACGTGTCTCCAATTCACTACTACAGAATCGATCATCATGGCGGTTCAGAATCGCTTTAAGCGGTTTTAGAACCAGTGTTAATCGAGTGATACCCTTCGGGGTATCACAAGCGGTTCGGACAACCGCTTATGGTGAGACACCAGAAGCGGTTCAAACGGCGTCCAGGAAGGCTCGGGGGACCGCCACGTGGGAGATCTTCACAAGCGGTTTGTGTTATAAACCGCTTGTGAAGACTTCCTCTCCACAAGCGGTTCGTATTACAAACCGCCTGTGGAGGTGCTCTCTCCACAAGCGGTTGGAGATAATAACTGCTTGTGGAGAGGCATTGTATATTATATATTCAATATATAATATGTTTTTGAGTAGGGTATCAATATGTATGGATTTTGACATTAAAAATACATAGAAATATTTGGTTGTGTATACAATTAAATATATATTACTCATGCGTACTCATTCAAATAATCACAGATCATTTACAGAAAAGTACGAACTTAATAGACTAAAAGATGGACATGTTTGATGGACACATGAAATAATGAGCACTTTTACAAGTTTGATTTACACATAAGCAACTTTTACAAGTTTCAAAGAATAAAAGGGTGAATCTCGAGCTGATTTAATTCTTGCGTGCATCGCTGTTTACGTCCTTGGTCGACGTTGATGTCAGTTCACCTGTCCTTATAGAAGGACAATCTCTCCAACCCGCTGTGTGGAACTCGCCGTCGAGGATACAATCTAAATCGACAATGAAGCCAATGAGTTGTTCTTAGAGTGCTTCAACCCGGTGCGGCGGGATCACATCTTGCACATCGATGTTGGGCTGACAAAGAGCAAAATTAATAAATCTCTGAGCATGTAATTAAAGTGTAAGTATTAATTGATATGTGCACTCACCTCATTGTCGCTTATGGGGACATCGCCGTGGGTAATATTTTGCATGTAGTGGCACACATAATAGCCACATAAGTTGTTTCCAACTGTCTGTTTTAATACTCGAGTGCTTATTTGGATAGTGAATTCATTCTGGAAATGTCCTTTTTGCTTCTTGCGAAACCTTGCGAATGCCCTGTGTGACGCGTTATTACGAATAGCAATTTATCAGACTTGGAATTAGCAAGGTATTTGAATATATTAAGGAAACAATTGTATATATATTTGCTATATACCTGTTTAGGACGTCAATGATATACTGATATTGTTCCACCGGTCCCCTTTTTGAGTCTTGGACAACGATCTTACTACTATCAAGCTTGATGACCAAAAGGATCCAGTGATACCTGGTCATATATTGCGACATATATATAACTAGCTAGCAGTATTATCAATGCCTTGGAAAAGATAAGTTTATTAATGCGTTATGAGAACACGTAAATATACGTACATGAAGTTGAAGGGCAGGAGTATGTATGGTTTGTAGTGCTGTCCCATGAATGCATCTAGAACGTAATCCTCAAGAGCCTTAGCGCTGTATCGAAAGACGATCTCATTGACAATTTTCGGGTCGAGGAAGCACACGTTGAATATGTTCTGTTTTCTACATCGTTGTATCTCCATTCTACGTAGAAATGGATAAGTTATTAGAGTTGCACTTCTATAGTACAAGGAAGTAAATGGTAAAGTTATGAGCTTGATACTTACAGGCACCAGCAGCTCATGAGAGACACGTTCACAGAGTCGCTATGGTAGATATTGTATATATCTTCGAATTCGAGCCATATGGTGTTGTCCCCACGATAGAAATCTTCTTGTCTGACCTAGAGGGGGGATATTTTTCTTTGTTGAGCAGACTCTATCATGTACCATTCATGAAATTGTCGCATCTTGGTTGGCAGGTCCTTTACCTTATTTGGGTCAATTAACTCCCGGCCAAACTTATATTGCCATCTGACTTCTGCCATTGGGAGAACATCTGATCCTAGAGCGGCGACTACGGGCCCGAGTCCTGCCTCCTTCATAAATCTCTCAAGGTTCTCCTGATCTTGCCGCGGTGATCTTGATCTCTCTTTGCCGCCGCTGACCCGTTTACTCTTAGTGTAGCCTTTTATTGTACGTTCGTAGTTGGACGGCACAGGGAGTGGCTCTGCACGGCAGGTCAAGAAGTGTTCCATCACTTTTGGATCAATTTGTACGTTTGGGTCAGCTGACTTCTTTGGTGCGAAATGTGCAGCCACTTGTTTGTTGACGATCGCGTAATTCTCCTCGTCGGTCCGATCATATGCCCTCTTTGGAGGTTCCTTTACCCTTTTTGACCGGCTGGACTGTGCCTTCATGGGAGCAGGTGGAGTAGTATGGCTCCTGGGCTTCTTCCTCGGAGGAGATGGTGGAGGCGTGGTCTGTCGTTGTGGAGGAGGTGACGCTGAAGGAGGCGTCGGTTGTTGTTGTGGAGGAGGAGTCGGTTGTCGTTGTGGAGGAGGAGTCGGTTGTCGTTGTGGAGGAGACGAGATTCCTCCAGCCGGCGGCTCCGATTGCGATTCAAGTCTTGCCGGAGATGACGCCTCCACGCCATCTGGAAATATGATCATCCTTTTTCGCCAGAGGATGATATTGTGGAAGGCCTGTCCAAGCTTGGTAACGTCGTCGCCTCCAGCAATATCGAGTAGTAGTTCTTCAAATCCGCTCAGCACCTCCTCCACAACGACTTTCGAGTAACCCATCGGTATTGTGTTGAAGTGGAAGGTCTGGCCCAGTGACACCGGCAATGCCATGCCGTAAGCCACCTTGATGGAGAGGTTGCGCGCATCAACGTGTAGCTCACACTGGCGTCGAACCCTTATGTCATCAACGGGATAATGGGCTTGCAAGTCTTCGTCCCTTTGAGGGGCCCCGGTGGACGCGCAGCTGCTCCGCCGCGCTGAGGGGCTGATCGTGGCGTCCGGCTGATTGATTGGACCTGCTGATCCCTGAAAGTTACTGAGAGCTATCTGCACTTGTTGCGCAACTTGTTGCGCCACTAAGTCTCCAATGCTAGCCTGGGTTGCTCTAAGCTCCCGTTCCAATTGACGCATTTTATTAGCTTCTCTTGTTTTGCTTCTCTGGCGGCTCCTGTACGAAAGCGTATCCTTGACAAAACCGTACTTCCATGGCATCTTGCCAAAACCTCGTGTCCGTCCCGGGTGCTCAGGGGTTTGGAGGGCATGTGTTAGCTCATCGTTCTCCCTGTCTACCACAAAAGAGCCTGACTGAGACTGCTCAACGGCTTGTGCAATTCTCTGGCCAACATCTTGTACATTTGGTAGCATCACCAAACTGCCATCATCTGCAAGGCTCCCCCCGTGACCCATGAACCAATTGCGCAGGCGCTCTTCCCACAAAGTAGTAACCGGTGTGACATCCTTGGCCAATAAGTCTTCTTCTTTCTTGTCCTATTTCGGTACAGCCTTGAGGTAACCACCGGTGCCGAGATGGTGGTGGTACTTCTTCATCTGTGCATTGGTCTTATTCTTCTGACTTGCAGCCTGACCTTCAGCTGACATCTTGTACTCCTCGAATGCTTCCCAGTGATCGGCCAGATTAGGAAATTGGTTGAAGTCAGGTCTTTCTCCCTTCTGCACGTACTTTTTGCTGAGAGCCGATTTCCATGACTGAAATGAGAGTGCCATCTTCTTCAAAGTATAATTCTTGGCCTTGTCTCTTCTTTCTTGAGGAAATGTGAAATTTTCCAGAATATCTTGCCAGAGGAGGTCCTTGGTAGCTTGAGGAACTTCAGCCCATTTCTTGATGCTAATTGGGACGTGATCCCTTACGTGGTAACCGCAGGCGTTGTTGAACGACCCAACTGCTGAAAGAGGGGCAATCGGCTTCCCATCGTGGTCAATGTCGGTAAACACATGCTTTGTGGACGGCTTCTTGTTATGTCCCCGATTCTTGGATTGGTTGCTCGATGTACCAGGCTTTAAATAAACAAACATATATATAACATGTCAGAGTGTATTCTAATAATGAATTGCGATTAATTAACATGCCCACGGGAATTATATTCTTCTGACTATACCTCCGTGTCAACGGTGTCCACGTTCTCGCCGGAACCAGTGTCACCGGCCACAGCGGCTGCAGCGCCAATATCATCATCGGCTGCAGGATCACCTTGATAGCCGGCGATGGAGTTTAACAGGAACTGTTCTTCCTCGTCGAAATTAGGGTCACCACGTGTTGGTTCTGCCATCTATCCTAATTCGAAGTAAATGTTGACATAATGTAACCTTAAATTCGAAAACATCTATAACAACATATATATAGGTATACATGTACCAACATGAGGAAACAACATACATACATATATATATATATATATATATATATACACAATGTTGTTAGTGGTGATCTCAGGTCAAGTAACTGATCCAAAAATTTCGGATCTAATTGACACCACTAAATTAGTTGCGCTTTAATCGGGAGCGTGATATACATATATTGGTGTTGGTCCCATTAGCCAGCACGACATAGAAAGGGAGAGGCTGGGACTCGATTTGGGTGCTAATCTCACGAGTTTTGCTACTCTCCTAAAACCCATCCGATTAGGGTTCGAGTCTGGGCTAACGAAGATCATCTACCATCACCGAACATTGATCTCGGTGATCTTCTTTCTACTGCTACTTCCTCAACAGATCAGGAACCTTAATGGCGTCTCCTTCTAATCCGGGTCAGTGATTTCTAATTTCCGCATTATCCATTGTGATCATGACTTAGGCTAGATGAGATTAAGACTTAGCACTTAGATAATTTCTAACAAATGTCTCTCAATATATATACACAATAGTGAGCACACATTCATATAACCAACATACATATATAACCAACATACATATATATAACCAACATACATATATAACCAACATACATAACCAACATACATACCAAATACATACCAACATACATAATCAACATACATATATAACCAAACCATCGCCAACATATCTATACCAACATACATGAACCATCGCCAACATATATATATACCAACATACCAAATACATACCAACATACATACCAACATACATGAACCATCGCCAACATATATATACCAACATACCAAATACATACCAACATACATACCAAATACATACCAACATGCATACCAACATACATACCAAATACATACCAACATACATACCAAATGCATATATGAACATACATAGCATCATACCAACATACATATACCATCGCCAACATACGCAAACATGAAAACGCTTTGTGGGCATTTCGTCGAACACCTTATGGGCAAGCGCAACAGGAGGAGCTGGGGGTGTACACACAGCCATACCTAGGTCCTCCGGGGTGGGGTGGCGTAGGGCGACGTCGGCGTGGTGGCGGAGGCGGCGTCGGCGCGGTGCGCAGAGGAGGCGAGCAGGGCGCGCACGACGTGACCAGGGCGCGCGGGACTTAGACAAAATTGGAAGTGTGACCAAGTGAGAGCATGCAAGCGATATATAAAGGATGCCACTTCTACAAGCGGTTCGTATTACCAACCGCTTGTAAACGGGACCTCTACAAGCGGTTCATAAAACGAACCACTTGTAAAACCTTCTACAAGCGGTTATTAATTGGAACCGCTCGTAGAGAGAGATCTCTACAAGCGGTTATTAATTGGAACCGCTTGTAGAATCCATCTGTACAAGCGGTTATTAATTGGAACCGCTTGTAATAGTACCGACACATAATAGTTAAAAGATTGCGTTGCCTATTTAGGTTAACAAGATCTCTCCCCTCCCCCCTGGCTAGCGCAGGCGCTTGAGTGCGGGCTCAACCACGAGGGAGCCTGTTCGAGCCCCACTCGCGCCCCGCAGGCCTTTCTTTTTTTTTACTTTCTTTATTTCGGCTGTTTATTTCTTTATTGTTTATTATTTATTTCTTTATTGTTTATTCCATAAGGTTTATTTCTTTTATGTTTATTCTTTATATTATTTATTTCTTTTATGTTTATCCTTTGTATTCATTGCGCCTTTTTTTTACTTTCTTTATTTCGGCTGTTTATTTCTTTATTGTTTATTATTTATTTCTTTATTGTTTATTCCATAAGGTTTATTTCTTTTATGTTTATTCTTTATATTCTTTATTTCTTTATTGTTTATCCTTTGTATTCATTATTTCTTTTATGTTTATTCTTTATATTCTTTATTTCTTTATTGTTTATCCTTTATATTCATTATTTCTTTATTGTTTATCCTTTATATTCTTTATTTCTTTATTGTTTATTCCATAAGGTTTATTTCTTTATTGTTTATTCTTTATATTCTTTATTTCAAATAAGCAGTATAAGACACGTCTAAAAATGATCACACAAGTTCAAATAAATAAGTTTGTACAGTACTACTACATTTTAAGTAGTACCATACTATGTCTTTACAAGTCTTCCTTCGTTATGATTGTGACGTATGTAAGGAGCATCCACGTCTGTGTCATTCAGGAGGCTTACGTCAACATCCACCGCAAAAGGAGGGAGCTCGTCGAACTGACTATACTCTTCCTCATCTGTGACGTCCTCAACTCCGACAATCCTTCGTTTGCCTTGGAGAACCACGTGTCGCTTTGGCTTATTATTATCTTTCTGCTTCTTAGGTTTGCTTGACATGTCTATTACATAGAAGATCTGTCTCACATCATTTGCAAGGACGAACGGTTCGCGCCTATAGCCAACTTGCGTGAGGTCAACGGTTGTCATGCCGTATTTGTCCACCTTTACGCCGCCTGAAGTCAGTTTGACCCATTAGCACTTGAATAGAGGGACCTTTAAAGGTCCATAGTCAAGCTCCCATATCTCTTCTATGAAACCAAAAATATGTGTCCACCTTGCCTTTGTTGTCTTCAGCATCTATGCGGACACCGCTGTTCTGATTGGTGCTCTTGTTATCCTGGGATCTGGTGTAAAATGTGTAACCATTTATCTCGTACCCCTTGAATTTCACGATTTCACTAGAAGGTCCCCATGCCAATCGTTGCAACTGTTCATTGTCTGACCCTTTGAAAAGGATATAGTTTTGTAACCAAGCGCCGAAAGAATCCATGTGCTTCAGTGTTATCCAATCCTCAGACCTCCCAGGGAATTCACGGCGTAGAATACTCTTGTGCTCAACAACATACGCGGCCACCACAGTTGATTGTTTCAAAACCGTGAAATGTGCTTGCTTAAATGTAAGAAGATCATTGCATGCAATTGCTTCCCTTCCTAGTGTCCCTTTTCCCCGTAGCCTCCCCTCATGGCGTGATATAGGGACGCCGATCGGATTTAGATCATTAATGTAATCCACACAAAACTCAATCACCTCCTCTGTCCCATAACCCTCGGCAATGCATCCTTCCGGACGAGAACGGTTACAAACATACTTCTTTAGCACACTCATGTACCTCTCGAAAGGGAACATGTTGTGCGGAATACACGTCCGAGAATACCTATCTCTTTGACAAGGTGAACAGTGAGATGAACCATAATATCAAAGAACGCAGGAGGAAATATCATCTCAAGACAAACCACACTTTGTACCACGTCATCCTGCAGCTTACTTAGTTTATCTGGGTCGATGACCTTCTGCGAAATCGCGTTGAAAAAAGCACAGCTTTGTGATTATCCCTCGTACCCACTCGGAAGTATACCTCTTGTAGCCACTTTGGGAGCATTTGTGTCATCAATACAAGGCAGTCATGGGATTTCGGATGTACGATTTTATTCTCTTTCGTGTTTATGAGTCTCTTTACATTCGATGAGTATCCTAAGGGACCTTCACACTATTCAGGCACTCTATCATGCTTTTTTCTCATCTTTGCTTAGAGTGTAGCTCGCAGGATGTAGGTAATGTTGTCCTTTTTCTCTCTTTTCCGGATGTAGGTCGTTCCTCAGTTCCAAGAGTTTAAGGTCCTTCCGAGCTTGCAGTGTATCTTTTGATTGGCCATACATATCTATGTAGCCTAGCAGGTTCAAGCAAATATTCTTCGTGATGTGCATGAAGTCAAGTGAGTGTCGAACCTCCAAGACTTCCCAATAAGGCAAGTCCCAAAATATTGACTTCTTCTTCCACATTGGTGCATGACCATCCTCATTCTGCACAGGTTTACTTCCAGGACCCTTTCCGAATACTACTTTCAGATTCTTTACCATAGCAAGTACATGTGGCCCAGTACGATGTTGAGGCCTAGCACGAAGGTCTAGTTGCCCGTTAAATTTCCTGCACTTCTTCCGCCATGCGTGACTCGCAGGAAGAAACCTACGGTGACCCATGTACACAACCTTTCGAGAGTTTTTCAGGTACATGCTGTCCGTTTCATCTAAGCATTGGACGCAAGCTCTATATCCTTTGATAGTTTGGCCGGAGAGGTTACCGAGAGCAGGCCAGTCGTTGATTGTTACAAATAACAATGCACGTAGGGTGAAATACTCCCTTTTGTACTCATCCCATACCCGTGCACCATCCTCCCACAACGTCACAAGATCTTCAACCAATGGTTTCAGGTAGACATCGATGTCATTTCCAGGTTGCTTGGGGCCTTGGATCAACAACGGTATCATGATGTACTTTTGCTTCATGCACAGCCATGGAGGAATGTTATACAAACATAGTGTAACAGGCCAGGTGCTATGGTTGCTGCTCAACTCTCCGAAAGGATTCATCCCATCGATACTTAACCCAAACCTTATGTTTCTCACCTCTTGTGCGAAGTCTGGGTACGTCCGATCGACTTTCCTCCACTGTGAGCCATCTGCAGGGTGTCTAAGCATACTGTCATCCTTACGCTCTTCTTTGTGCCAACGCATCATCTGGGCATGCGCTTTGTTAGCAAACATACGCTTCAATCGGGGAATCACAGGGAAATACCACAACACTTTAGCTGGAGGTCTCTTCTTCTTACGCTCCCCATCTATTTCACCTGGATCATCTCTCTTCACCTTATACCGTGATTCTTTGCACACTGGACAAACATCCAAATTGGCATATGCATTGCGATACAGGATGCAATCGTTACGACATGCGTGTATCTTCTGTACTTTCAGTCCCAAAGGGCAGACAACTTCCTTTGCTTCATATGTAGATTCAGGCAGAGTGTTATCTTCTGGAAGCAACTTCTTTATGAGTGATAACAACTCATCGAATCCCTTATCTGACACACTATTTGTGGCCTTCCATTGCATCGGTTCAAGTGTGGTACGCAACTTTTTGTGGTCCTGCCCACAGTTTGGGTACAGAGGAGTTCTGTGGTCCTCTAACATGCGCTGGAACTTCTCGAACTGTCTTTCATCTGTGTAGTCTCCCTCACCATCACGCAGCATCTGGTCCAGCTCATCACCACCAAAGTCACTGAGTGTATCTCCCACGGAATAGCATTGCGTGGCGTCCGGGATATTGTTGAATCCCTCTTCTTCTTCCTCGTCTTCCTCGTCTTCGCCATGGTTGGTCCAACAGGTATAGTTTGGCATGAAACCTCTCATCATCAAATGGTTCATAACCTGCCATCGCTGTGAGTGCTCCTTCTCGTTCTTGCAATCTACGCACGGACAACATATGAAGTTGCCTGGAGGCAGGAATGCAATGGCCGCATCGAGAAAAGCCTGCACGCCATCAATGAACTCTCTCGAGCGACGGTCCGCATTGTACATCCATTGCCGGTTCATCTACAACAAGTTATAATTTCATATATTTTTTCTTCTCCAAGAAAAACAAACCCACCTACACCTTCATGCAATTAAAGATCTACCTTTCTAATGATTTTTTTATCCCTTTCTACCTTTGTAATTATTTTTTTATCCTTCACATGTTTTCCTATTTTATTTTATACACTACTAATTACTTCATTAATTGCAATGTCATATTTTGAACTATATCACCACCATACATCTTCATACCATAACAAAAACAAGCATACGAAATAAATTTTGGGGAACAACTTCATACCATACACATTCCAACATGTTCTAGAGTGACCTAGCAAATTAAAGAACACATTTCAACATGAATAAATCATGATTTCTCCACATCCAATGCATAAAAAACAGCAATATGTAGGTGAGAAAGATGCTAACATGCTCTTACTGACCTTGAAACACTTAATTTGAAGCTAAATCACCGGCAATTTAAAAACTAAAAATTTGGGCAGCACCTCCCCGGAACGAACAGTGCTCGGCCTCCATTGTTCATGACTATTGGCTCGGGGAGGAAGAAGGGTTTAAAATGTGCTGGGCGGGAGGGCTTCTAGAACCGGTTGGAGACACAAACCACTTCTGATAGTTGAATTCTAGAAGCGGTTTGTGTTTCAAACCGCTTCTGACTTTCCAGAAGCGGTTTTATACACGAACCGCTTCTAAAGCTCAAATATCAGAAGCGGTTCGTGGCTCAAACCGGTTCTAGAGGTCCTCTCCTGCCCGTTGCCACGAACCGCTTCTGGTGCGCACATTTCAACCGGTTCGCATGAAACCGCTTGTGATAGACCGATTGTGAAGGCCGGTTCTGTAGTAGTGATTACATCACTTTTTTTATTGGGTGTTTTTTTTATTTAGTCTTTGTTTTGGAAACCTAAAATTCTGGCCTACCTACATGGATGGATTGGATTTTGGTTTCCTAAACAAGGCCTACTTCGTCATATTGCTCTTTACGTAGCCTATTAATATTTGTATAGCACAGGTGATATTATTTTCATAGATAACTATAGGGGTATCAACAGTATTAAGACTACATAACTTCGAGATATGCTTAATTACACATCTTAGCCAAACACACTCACGTGAGGTTTTATATAAAGTTATAATCTCTGAGTGGCTGGTTGAAGTACCTACCAGTGTCTGCTTAAAAGACTGCCAACAAATGACTGAACCATCTAAAAAAAACACAAAACTTGTCTTAGATTTGGCACTGTGGGGATCAAATAGATAGCTAACATTCATACATCCCACCATGGTTGTCTTGGTTCTTCTGGAAAAGTAATCCAAGATCTTGAGTACTTTGTAGGTATATGAGTAAAGTCTTGACATTAGCCCAATGTCTTTTGGTTGGGACTATACTATTTCATGCTAGTAAATTTGCTGCGAATACAATATCAGGTCTTGTGTAATTCGCAAGATACATAAGTATGGAACTTTAGGTCTAAAGATTTTCTCATTTTCCATTCTTGGTCTGAAAAGGGTTTTTATCTGCTTCAAGGGATCTTACAACCATGGGTCTTTAAAGGATGAGATTTATCCAAATTAAATATTTCCAATACCTTCTTAGTATAGATAGACTGGTGTACACAAATTTCTTATGGGAAATACTTTAGCTATAGGCTTAAGCAACATTTGGTTTTAACCAAATCTTTCTTCTCAAAATTCTGTCGTAAGGTAAGCACTTGCTTTCTTTATTTCCTCTATGGTTCCAATGACATTCAGATCATCAACACGTATCGAGATGACATAGAATTCATTTTGGGAGTTCGTTATGAACACACATGGACAATATATCTTCTTCAGGAGGAGCTCACAAAGTCGGTTATACCACATTCTTCACGATTGTTTTTATTCGTATAGTGATCGCTAGCTAGTTGAACGATTTTGTCACAATCTAGCAAACCGGGTACTATAGGTATCGTGAGGCATGGCTGACATGATTGCTAGAATGTATCATGTGGGTAAAGTGTACACTCTTTGTAGAGAATTAAATCTAATTAATTAACCGTGCTCACGGTCATGAGCAACTTGGGAAAGTAATATCAAGTATTGCTTTAATTCCATCATTTCATGACCCTCCATGGCCATGAATAATGAATAAATCACAGCCAACCTTGGCTTGAGGAAAATACCAACCTGTTACAATACATTTTCCAAAATCTTGTCTAGGAATTGTTCTCAACTGTCAGACGTGTGGACATGAGTGACTATCTTTTCTTGTCTATTGCGACGCACACCCCTCTGTGAGTGTGGGTGATACTAAGGTCCTGAGGTGGCCGGCGTGTGCTACATCCAGAAAGGTTGGTTTCAATCCCGGTATGATTATTCGGAAACGAATCGGAACTCTCTCTTAGACGCGTAAGTTTGTACAGTGCAATTGGGTGGCTCATATTTGTTTGAGTGGGGGCTATCTGGTTAATACTCCGTGCACGGGACTATTGGTGGCAGTGAGCATACACTTGAGTGGTGTATGGGTGTCACCCCTAGTCCAATGCATGAGTGAGGTTTGATTCATATTTCCGGGTGCCCACAGAAATAGATCTAGAGTTTGGGTCGAGGGGCTTACGCTGATCATTATGCGCACCTTTATAGCGCCTAAGCGTCCGTGTTGCGCACGACAGACATGGCTCGAAAACAGAGCCTGTCGCATGCACGGTTGAAGACGAAGCTGACAGGTGGTTCCCACCTATCAGCGACACACACGCGGCGTGGATCGAGCCGGGCTGGTTGAGTTGCAACAGTGTGGCTAGCTAAGCCTTGGCCGCTGGACTTCAGGCCAGTTGGCTCGGGTTACGGACCAAAGACTATTTGATCATTTTCAAATGGTTTTTCTTTTTTAGAAAATACAAAAAAAAATACAAATAGACTCCAAATAAACATTAGATAAACTTTAAAAAATTCCACAAAATTCTGTACAATAGTTTAAAGCATATAGAACCCAAATAAAGTAATTTTGACAATCGTTGAACTAAGCATTAATCATATTGAGTCTTTTTCGAATTAAAGAAATTCCTAATTAAGCTTTAATTAGAAATGAAGTTATCAAATTGTCTGAAAAAGCTAAAACAATTAAAATAATTTTAAATATGTAAAAATGGGGTTGTTACAGCTGCAAGCCCACCTCGATCACTCGATGACTCCGATGACACTAGCATCTAGGTATCTATCTCGTAGTTGCTAGTAGGGGTGAAATTGGGTCGGATACAGGCGGATATTGCTTGTCCCGTATCCTAACCCATATTTTTTTTCGGATTCGGAGTCGAATACGGATGTTCCGGATACGGATACGAATTCGGATTATTCAGGATTCGGATACGGAGCGGATACCTGACGGATTCGGATCGGGATCGGATATCATAATCGGATAGTAGTATAATACATAATTGTGTACGTAAAAGAAAGAATGAAACATTAGCTTCAAGTCATAATTATCATAATTTTCAACGTAGGATAGTAGTATAGTTAGAGGTGCAAATGGGTCGGATACAAGGAGAGAGATCGAGACATAAAGAAAACAGAGAACAAGGGGAGCTCTTCCATCAAACTTAACCTTACGGAATAAATTCTTGGAGATATTAAATAGTGTTGAATTGTTACATTATGACAAACTGAAGATAGACTTCTCTCATAATGAGGACTACTCGGATTTGTTTGCTATGCTTCAATTTAGCGACACAACTAATTCCAGTAATTTGAATAGAAAAAAAGTTTATCAAATAAGTTGAACAAATCAATTTAGGTAAAAGCATTATGTCATCACTCTATTTGTTTGTTAATAGATTTGTTGAAGTTCACTCTTAATAACAAAGTAGTGTTTTTTAGTGCCAATATCAAACAACTACTCTATCTATCCAATAATGAACCAAATTAATAGAAGAATAACTAATTTTATCCGGATATTCGGGTTGGATATTTACTGGATATCGGGTCGGATATTGCTCTTCCCATATCCTAACCCATATTACATGAGATTTTTCAGATACGGATCGGATATTGCTCTTTCCATATCCTAACCCATATTACACCGGATTTTCCGGATACGGATACGGATAACATCGGTACGGATTTTAAACAGATTTAGTATCGGATCGGGCGGATATTTCCTGTCCCGTTTTCACCCGTACTTGCTAGCCACGACAAAGCTGATCCTCCCATCTGCCACTTACGAGATCGACCAGTAAACTCGTAAATTTCCATACAGGAAAGACTAATGTTCCTCTCCAATACCTAAAAGGCTGAGTACTCTTTGAAAAATAGTACTCCCTCCAGTTGGTAATAGCTGTTGTTTTGGATATAGTGATGGTCAAACTTCTGAAACTTTGACTATCGATATATTTTTAACTATTAAAATTGGATACATGAAAATTATATGTGTAGATTTGTCTCAAGAAATACTTTCATAATATTATAATTTTATTGGGTTTATAAATATATTATAATAAAAATTAACGGTTAAAATTGTGTTTTGAAGACCGTATCGATGTCCAAAATGACCGATATTACCTAACTAGAGGGAGTAGTCAAATAGAAGAAGAGAAGTCAAATTGATTTTATCCATTGAATCCTCATAACTTAGCTTGCGCCAATGGGTACTTTCGTTCGTCATGCCAAGTTGGATCCCACCACATCCTTCTAAGCAAGTTCTGACAGTGCCTTGGTGGCTTGGTGTGTGGCTACATTAAGTTTGATGAACTAAAGCTAAAATTATATATTTTGAGCTATGTAATTTATATAATATTTATGTGTAAATTTATAAACTGGATTGGAATTTTGTATGCAACATATGAAAATGTAAACATTATGATACGTTGTAACATATCCAGTGTAATTAAAGTTTTCGTACAATCACCGTGCAACAATTATAGTTTCTCCGGCATATGGATTGTGAGAAGATAGTGCATGTCTGAGAATTGCACGGCCTGTTTGCATGTTCGCCCATGTAGACGTAAGTGGGTATTGTGTTGGACATTATTGGGCCTACCTAATCTCGTCTATAAATCTCTCTCTATTCTCGTGAGCCTACAGTGCTACAATAATTTTTATTTTCGTTTTATTATTTCCTGAACAAGTGCGGTAATTTTATTTTTAAAATTATTTTTTAGAAAGAAAATCTGTAAAACATTGGAAACAAATCCCACTCCCTCCATTTTAGTTTTCTTATTTCCCTTTTTTCAGAGAAAAATATGGTTTTCCTCTCTTTGTCTGGAGTATTGCTGTATGGATGTGAAATTCCATGTCACATCAACTGAACTAAATACCTCATTTCTGCAATTCTGCTATTAGTTCATCACATCAACTGAACTAACACAAGTACTCACCAGGAACCGGATCAGGCACCTTTTGCATGCTCATCCTTGAGAACTTCCACAAGAAAAGGCAATCCCTTGTAGTGAATTAACCAGGGATCAGGTTGCTTGGGCTCATACCGATAGGGCTGAAAATAAACTCGTGGCTCGTGGCTCGGGCTCGCCCAAGCCTGGCTCGGCTCGCACAAGCTCGTGGCTCGGACCGAGCTCGAGCCTAGTCTATTTTTCAGGCTCGCAAAAACACCGAGCCGGCTCGTGAGTCAAATTGGCTCGACGGTCCAGCCCATGCGGGGAATTTAGTATGACTAATGACTTGTATTTTCAGGAAAATGATGATGAGGGGCATCACTATGACATGTCACATGGACACACATAATTTCTTGTTTCAAATTATTATTAAAAAATTGCAAAGTTGAAGCCTTGAAAATTTATTTTTTAGTTCATCTAGTTTTGATACCACAATTTAAGATCAAAATTTTGAATTATTTCAGACAAATTATATATTTTTTTGAATTATGAGTTAATTTATTCTGGATTTAATGCTTACAATTATATAAAATTTTGAATTAATCGCCAAGGATACGATGTTTTTTGCATTGTTGTATTTGGAAGCAAGTAGGACCTTTTTCCAGCTCCACAATCCACGTACACAATATCTAATCCTTGCCAAATATTGTATAAATCAGATAATTTTAGCGGTTTAGCGGTTTTCCTTTTCTCATTAATCTAGGGATCTCTAGGCTGTTCTTTTTTCTGATTACTACGGTAATTTGTAGTTTAATTTTTTTCCATCTAGGATTAACATGCAAAGGCACCAAACGTGCAGACGTGAATACTTTGATTAAATAATTCTACTTGGAAGGCAGGTTGGTGGCCTGCCCTTGACATGCATTTATTGGTGAAGTTTGCAAGCTTTCGTACAGGTGCGTCAACGTATCAAAGTAGTCGTGGGAGTCTGGGCCGTGTTTCGATGGGCCGGTCCGAAACACGGCCACGTGGTCTGGTTCGTAGCTCGGTCCGACACGAAGGTGGGTCATATTGGGCAGCATGGTACTGTTTTATCGGGTCATGCCGAGCTAAAGAACGTGACACGGTGGGTGGCCTGGCTGTTTGGGCTGTGCCCGTGCCGGTCCGGCACGGCAGCGGCACGCCGAGCACGGTGGCGACACACCGACCGAGAGGCACAGCCGGCACGGCAGCAGGGGAGGAGAGGCGTTGACTCAAAAGCATAAAGGCAGGCAGGTGTGTCCCATCTTTATAACCATGTCGTATTTAACCATCTTGTTTGGTTGTCAAATCTATTAGAAGGCAGGCAGGCAGTTCTTGTTTGTTTGGTTGTCAAAGAGTAGTATATAGTGATTGATCTATGATCGATATCGAGGAGAATATGAAATTAATGAAACTAATTAAGTTACCCAGAACTGACACATTGGCCAACTCTCAGATCGTAATGGCAGAGATCGACTGTGATTCTCGCAGGAACCGGCTCCCAAGCCTTGCAGGTGCCACAAGATCAACAGCAACATCAATCTCCTCATTTGTTTCCTTCGCAGATCCTTCTCCCATTGTGAGGCGCGTCACTGCCTGCGTCGTAGCCTCCAATTGCTTGGCGAGGAGATGCTGTTCCTTGGCGTTTTGCTCTACCGTCCTTGTCGTGAGCTCCGATCGAATCACCAATTGTTGCTGCATGGTTTCTATGGATTCAACCCGCACAAACAATAGATCAAGTCTCTCCTTAATCCTTGCCAGTTTCTCTCCCTGCTCCTTGTTACGCTCGTTGCTGATCTGCTGCACATTATCTTCCTCCCTGGTGCTTGTCATTCCACCAAACAGTTGGCGGGCGGCCTTCCCATGGACACCATCTGACGAATGCTTATACCATGGGTAGTCCCAGCAGCCCAGAAACCTCGAGCGGGCTGCCTTCAAGGCCCAGCTCCAGCCGGAGACCGGCGGGCCGCAGACAAGCTCGGTCCCCGACCAGGCCTCGGCTCAAACACTCCGTCCAACCTTCTCTGGTCACCCAGGTCGGAGAGCCTCCCTCGGTTGGGCGCTCCGGTACTCGAGTACCTGCTCTGCCAAACGCGACATCCCGAGACGTCCGTGTCAGGGTAGGTGGTTCCTTCCCAAGGTGTCAGGGGAGCCGCCTGCGAAACCAGGCTCCGGTCCCATCGCTCTGACATGGAACAGAAGGGAACGTCTCCACCCAAGGCCTCAAGGGTCATTCGCTATTAAAACCAGCCACCTGACAAAGCGTGCGGGGCGGCACGTCACGTTCCTCCACAGGACGAAGCCTTCCACCACAAGCCTACCGACCAAGCACGCGGGGAGGTGGAGGCCGGTCGGATGCCAAGGCCGAAGACCGAACCCCGAGACAGGACACCCCGGCTCCTTCTTTTTTCCTTTTTTTAGAGGAACTCCCGTGTAACCCGCAGCTCCCGCCTATATAAGGGAGAACGGGACCCTGGGGAGAGGGAGAGAACAAAAAGAAGATAGAAGAACATCTTCGAAAAGGGTGTTTGGACAACGAACAAACCCTAGCTTCCCCTTGGAAGCGGCGATTGTAGTACCCCGAAAGGGCATATACACAGCAAACGAACTGGAGTAGGGATATTCAGCCCGGACCAGTATACACTTTGGGGCTCCCTTGAGCCAAGCTATTCGAGGAGAGGGAACGTGCGATCTCCCCTAAGACCGAAAAATTGTATTGCCGGTGCTCAAAACACCTCCGGCACCAAGCTTCAGTACGCCATCCGACTGCTCTTCGACGCAACCAACAATGTCGCCGAGTACGAGGCCTTGGTCAACGGTCAACGGATCACTGCTGACCTCGGTGCCCGATGACTCTACGTCTGCGGCGACTCCAAGCTCGTTGTCGACCAAGTGATGAAGGCCACGGAGCCTCGCGACGCTCGCATGGTGGCCTATTGCTTGGAAGTGCGCAAGCTCGAGGAAAGGTTCAAGGGTTTCGAGCTTCACCACAGCTACAGACGCAACAACAGCGAAGCTGACACGCTTGCCAACCTCGCCTCCAGCAGGGGACCGGTCCCTCCCGAGATCTTCGTCTCTGATCTCCACAAGCCATCCATCCGGTTGGACTCAACAGTCGAGAGCGCGTCCGACCCCCTGAAGGCGACCGCCCCGATCGCCGAGCAGTTGGGCTCGGGCTCAGGCTCGGGCCCTCCTGGGTCGAACCGAAGCGTGCTCACCGTCGACTCCGACTGGAGGGAGCCCTTCCTCGCCCGGTTGGCGGACGGATCGCTCCCCGCTGACCCAACTGAGGCCCGGTGCCTCGCTCGAAGGGCGATATCCTTCATCCTGATCGAGAAAGAGCTCTACAAGAGAAGCCCTTCCGGGGTTCTCTAGAGATGCATATTGGCCGACCAAGGGAAGGAATTGCTGATCGATATCCACGGCCGCATCTGTGGCCACCACGCCGCGCCACAGTCCCTGGTAGGAAAGGCCTTCTGACAGGGCTTCTACTGGCCGACCGCCGTGGCCGACGCCAAGCAGATCGTCCGCACCTGCGAAGGATGTCAGTTCTTCGCTCGGCAGACGCATTTCCCGGCGTAGGCTCTACAAACAATCCCCATCACCTGGCCGTTCGCGGTCTGGGGACTTGATCTGGTTGGACCCTTCAGGAAGGCGCCCGTGGGTTTTACTCATCTGCTCGTCGCGGTGGATAAGTTCACCAAATGGATAGAGGCAAAGCCACTCGCAACCATCACCTCGGCGCAAGCGGCGAACTTCTTCCGCGACATCGTCTACCGATTCGGAGTGCCTAACTCCATCATCACCGACAACGGAACACAATTCACAGGGAAGGAATTCCTCGAGTTTTGCAACGACTTCAACATCCGCGTCGACTGGGCAGCAATAGTGCATCCCCGAGCCAACAGCCAGGCGGAACGAGCAAACGGCATGATTCTCCAAGGGCTAAAGCCGCGAATCTTCAGTCGATTGAAGACATTCGCGGGACGATGGGCGGCCGAGCTGCCCTCTGTTCTCTGGAGCCTGCGGACCACGCCGACCCGGTCGACTGGGTTCACGCCGTTCTTCCTGGTATTCGGGGCAGAAGCTGTTCTCCTGACCGACCTGGAATACGGCGCTCCAAGACTTCGAGCCTACGACGAGACTCGGGGGCTCGAAGCGCAGCAAGACGCCATCGACCAGCCGGACGAACTACGTGACGTCGCCACCCTGCGATCCGTAAAGTATCAATAGACCCTTCGGCGGTACCACAGTCGCCAAGTTCGCAGCCGATCCTTCGACGTCGGCGACTTGGTCCTACGCCAAGTCCAGTCCAGCAAAGATAAACACAAGCTTTCTCCGCCATGGGAAGGTCCCTTCACCATCTCGGAAATCCTTCGACCCGGCACCTTCCGTCTGAAGGATGCCGAGGGCAACGTTATCCCCAACGCTTGGAACATAGAAAAACTAAGGAAATTTTATTCTTAGACAATTTGTTTCCACCATTGTATTGCTCGAGATGTTTTCAGTTTGCGGAGCTTGTAGCCGTTCAGTGGTCCGGTCGAGCCGCTGGTCACCCTCTTGACATCCTCCTCGTCTCGGACGCTGCAGCCTCCGCGATGCCGCCGACGCATGTGTACGGTGCACCGATTCACCCCGCGAACGGGCTCTGACCGCTACTAAAAAGAGTGGTTCGCCTCAAAGAACGAGAAGGAAAAAAGGAGTGTGCCGGACGCATTGAACATCTTCTTCCGGACGGAGCGCCAGTGGCCGGGCTCAGAAGCAGGAGCACCCCGAGCCGTCTCTGACCAAAAACCAACCACACAGAAGATAAGTCAGCTTTGACCCTCGAATTTTTTCTTTTTGCCGCCTCCCGAGTTTTTCAGCAGCGCGTGACGACTATGAACCAGTCCTCACGCCCCACTCAAGGGCTGCTCATACCCACTCGGGCCGGTGACCCGACCGACCACCTGGCTCCTCCTCGTAGTAACGCTCTCAACCCAAGCGCTACGACCTACGCCCCAGCGGCTACGGTTGCGAAGTAGCGCTTCGCGGTAGAAGCAGATGCTCGAGAAGGGCGACCTCCAAGCCGGTCGGGAATACTCCGTTCCCGCAAAGTGAACGGTCTAAGTAAGATCTGTCTTCGTTTCTTTCAAGCATGATAAACCTGGCAACCTACGCCCGAGCAACCCCGCGGTTCTCATAGCTATGGTCGCCAGGTGCCTATCACAACGAGAAACGCAAAGGCAGACAAAAGCCAGCACTTAGACTGGGCCTGTCGGCCAAAAGTCACTTGCGCAACCCGTAGAAAGTCCTTTGCATAAATTTCGTCGCGCTAAGAAACCGGATCTCGGCCGCCTTTCTTTGCGCACACCTGGGTAGGAAATCCGACCAACCTTCGGAACTCTCCTCGACGGTAACCCTCTCAACCCGAACGCTACGGCCTACGCCCCCGCGGCTACGGTTACGAAGTAGTGCATCGTGGAAGAAGGAAGTGCCCTAGCGGAGTAGTCCGAGGCTGGACCGGAACGTTCTCTTCCCACGCGAGCGCAAGAAGGATAGCCGCTCTCCGCGCTTACACGAGGCGGCGACCCGATTAACCCTCGGATTCCGCCCAACGGTAACCCTCTCGACTCAGGCGTTATGACCTACGCCCCAGTGGCTACGGTTCCGAAGTAACGTTCTGCGGAAGAAGGAAGTGCCTGAGAGGCGGCGATCCTTGGCTAAATCGAGAATACCCATCCCTCGCGCAATCCATCGGAGCACTTCGCACCCGAGTAGCCCGCTTTCTTTCGCGCCTCACTCATTGCAAAGGTCGAAGCACAAGAGCCCTAGTTCGTTACTTGCTAAAATCGTTTTGCTGTAAAATGAAATGGTCTAACATGATCTCTACCCCTAGTGGAGAGCGTCCCGCGTTGGCGTCCGCCGGGCAATCGTTCGAGGGGTGGTCCATGACAGGACCACAAGCTCGACGGCTCCTGCTGAACCAAGGCAACCCTGCGACTAGCAGTGTCAGCGATTGGGGAAAGGAAGACGGTAGCAACCCAGCCACGACAATGTCGACCTGCGCTCGGGGACCTTACGAGGTTCCTAGCGGCTATGGGTAGCAAGAAGCATCTGCTGAAGCAAGGATTATCATCCGTTCCCATTCGTCAAGACAAGTACAAATATGTCCAGACGACAGCTGCTTAAAACCAAAAAGACACCAAAACACAAAAACAAAGGGCGACGACGGGGCGAACTCGAAAAGCTCCCAGGTGTGCATCCCTAGGAATCACCCTTGTCGTCATCGTCGTCGTCGTCGCTCTCGAAGGACGCGCCCAGGGCCTCCACGCGCAGCCGCTGCGCCAGTATCTCCGCCGCCACCTGAACGCCCGGCTGGGCGCGGCCCGCGTCCCCCTTGGGCCCGTCCACAACCGCCATCGGGTCGAAGGAGGCGTTGCGGCTGGCGCACCGAGCCAGCACGTGCTCCGCCACCACAAGCGCGATGTCCCACCCCTCGCGGACCGAGCATTGGCGGAGAGTGCGGGGCAATGCAGCTAAGGCCCCGGCCGCCTGGACGAACCCAAGAGCGTACTGCGTCGCAGTAGGCTCCGAGGGCTCCTCCAGTCACACGTTTAGTGGCGCTAGGGCCCTGGCCATGCCCTCGAAGGCCGGGCGAAGCACGGTGGTGAGCTCCTGGTGCGTCGAGGAGAGCTCCGCCTCGGCACGAGCACGCTGGGCCAGCGCTTCCGCTTCGCGAGCACTAACGACCTCGACCTAGGAAGCCAAGGTGGCCTCGAGCCTCTTCAGCGCGTCCGTTAGGGCGGCCGTCCGCAACCTTATTTCGGAAGGGTTGCCCACGGCGAGCCAGGCAGCGTGGCGGCGGCGCTGAGCATCCGCTCCCCCGCGGCCGCGCCAGCAAGCGCGGGCGGTGAGCGAACGCCCGGCGAGCGAGGTAAAAATTTCGTTTTAGGGCAAATCTCGTCAACGACCGAAATCCGTTTTTTCGCCGAGATCTCGTTATTTCAGACGAAATCCGAACAAAATTCAAAAAGCAAAATTTGAATCCGGTTTTTTTAACCGAAATTACCGAGATTTCGGTTCATAAACCGAAATTTCGGTCCATTTAGCCGAGATTTCGGCCAAATTAAAATGATCTAAAAAGTGTGCAAAATTCCTTAATTTTTTTTGAAATTTTTTATGTATGTTTCTAACATATCATTAATATTGCCATGAAATTTGTAGATAATGATCAAGCTTGAGGAATTTATAAAAATTTATATAGTGAAAAGTACTATAAAATGGTATCCCAGAGCTAGAAAAAAATAGGAATTTTTTTGAAAATAATCATGAAAGAATTTATGTGACATTTCTATCTGTTTGAATGAAATTTACTTAGTTTTTGCACATAAAATACCGTACACAACCAAATTTGGCAGCATTTCGCCTGATTTTTTGATGTAAACACTTTAAGTAGGCAACATAATAAAATCATTACATAATATGATCACAAATGATAAATATTTAAATTACAAGAAGTGGATAATGAATAAAAATAATCTTATTAGTTATTTACTTCTGACAAACATTCAACTCAATTTTGTATATAAGGAACGGTAGACCATTGTGCTACCTGTATTTGTTGTTCACCTTGTTGTGCTCGGGAGTAACTCAGCTTCCTAAAACTGTACAGCCATGACATTGATCATTTTCTTCAAATGTAGAATATTTTAAATTACTTAGTCCGCCCCCATGTGTATCATAAGGCGGAACAAAAAAATGCTGTCATTGTGGCATTTCTAGGCATACTTTGTATCTATCACTAAGTTTATCTAAACACAAATAGAACCTGTGTACTTCTGTACATTTTGAGAGAAAATCACCCAGCTAGATGAGATTGGAGGGAGTAGTACATGATCCAGGCATCCACCGCAGCAGCCAAGCGGGCTTCAACGGAGAGGAGTATTCAGATCTCCGTTCTTGGTGCAAACAATGCTAATCATCAGGCCGGCAGATCAGGATACCCCCATGAGTTTATGAAACAAAGAAAAATGAGACTATAACTTAGCAATTTTAATTTTATGGTGGTAAAAAATCGTCAAATTTTTTTGAAATTTTGGTTAGACATGGAAAACGACTTGAAGAATCCAATCCGGTCAAACTCCGGTCAAATTTTGGTCAAATCTCGGTCAAAAAACCGAGATTTCGGTCCATTTAGCCGAAATTTCGCCGAAAAATAGGGTACTGTAGCACTTTTAAAATTTTTTAGGGTTTTTTTAGATTTCGCCGGGATTATGGGCCAGGGGTCAAATCAAATTTGTGAAATTCGCGGATTTCGGCGGGAATTTGAACCCTGGCCGGAAGCACTAAAGAAGGCAAGAAAAACAAGCTAGAGTCAGAAAAAGACCCGAAGTTCTACCCAAAAACCGACGACGAAAACTCACCCCAGAGGCGGATCCCGCACGCGGAAGGAGGACGAGGGCGACGAAGCTCACCCCGCCGCTTAGCGTAGGCCACGGCAGCCGCAAGACGGGGCCGTTGACGGCCCGAGCCCAGCAGGTTCGCGGGTGCAGGGCGCTTCCCGCCCCCGCGGCCGCCCCCGGCATCGTCACCTTCACTCGCCATCGACGCTCGAGAGGAGAAGGATGCCGAAGTGAGAAGGAAACAGAAGCAAAGGAAGCAGCACGTGGGAGGCGATGGTGAAAACCGTTCACGCCCCCCCCGTTTTATAGACGGGTGCAGAAAACGGAACGGCAGAATCCAGACGGCCACTTCGTCGATCGAGGAGGCGCGTCACCCTGCACCCGCGGTTTCGCATTTAATCTGAAATGCGAAGGCAGAAGCCGAGGCAACGTCGCCTCGGAACAATCGCCACAACTCATCCACTCCGTCCACCGGGTCTACCGTACCACAGTTACCTGGAGGGAGAAGGCGGAGGCCCACTGGGCCGACCAGGCAGCTGGGCAGCGAAAGGCCTAAGCGGTGGGCCCCTTGCGAAGCGGACGACCTCAGCTTCCAACAAGGGCGCCCCAATGACCAAGGCCCAAGGCAACCGGTCAAGTGTGCCTCACATCCGCTCCTGACGAGGGCGCGGTCGGGTGCTCGGGGGCTACTGACGAATGCTTATACCATGGGTAGTCCCAGCAGCCCGGAAACCTCGAGCGGGCTGCCTTCAAGGCCCAGCTCGGTAGAGCCGTGAACGCATGACAAGCTCGGTCCCCGACCAGGCCTCGGCTCGAACACTCCGTCCAACCTTCTCTGGTCACCCAGGTCGGAGAGTGTAACACCCCAAAAATTTTGCTTTTCTTAAATTCATGTGTGAATTGGCACTTTGGTGAATTTTTGGAATTTTCTGGAATTTATTTGGATTTATTTGGAATTTATTTGAATTTATTCCATTTTGAAATAATTAAAGAATTTAACCTTGCAAATAAAATTTTGTTGGAAATATTTTATTTGAGTCCAAAATGTTCCAAAATATTTTTCAGAATTTTTCTGGAATTTTTCTGAGTCTTTTGCTATTTTTAATGAATTAAATGAATTTCTGGGAATTAATTTGAATTATTTAATCGCTGGAAAATGCGAGTGGGTTTTACTGTTCATCCGACCGGACCCGAGTCCGAGTCAGACTCGAGTCCGACCGAGCTGCACCCTAATCAGCGTGGCCAGTTGGATCTTGATCCAACGGCCACGATTGAGCCACGCCACCGAGCCCGGCCCGACCGAGCCACCACCGCCGAGCCACCATTTCGCCGAGCGCATCCGAGCCCGAACCCGTGCGACCGTTGGATCTTGATCCAACGGCTGAGCGTGTGTCACGTCGCCCTCGCCGTGTCCAGGACGGACTCCGCCGCCCGTACCGGCTTCGCCGCGGATTCCGCGGGGATCTCGGCGTCCGTGCCGGTATTTAATGCCCGGACTCGCGCCCGAGGTTCGCCCTTGCCTCGTGCGTCGATTGCCCCACGTGCCCTAGCCCTAGCCGCCGCCGTCGACCCGCTATTGCTTGCCGTAGTTAGCTCTCTCCTCCGCCACGGTTCTTGCCTCGCCCCGCCGCCGTTGAGGTCAGATCCGGAACCGCAGGGCCAAGACGCGTCGGGAGGTATCATCCACTCTGCCGGAGAAGCCTCGGAGCGTCGTTGGGCTCGTCGTCGTCTTCGTCTCCGGTGGCCTCTGCTCCGCCGCGTCGCCATCGCCGTCCGCGAGCACCGCCAGCCGTCCGATCAGAATCCAAGGGCCCAGATCGCGCCACGTCACGCCACGGTGAGATCTCACGTGCAATCTTCTAGATCTAACCTCAACCGTTGGATCTAGATCCAACGGCCTAGATTGTGCCACGTAGCCTTCACCGCACAGTACTAGATCCATTCTCAGCCGTTAGATTTAGATCGAACGGTTAGGTTTAGCCGTGTTGTTTACGTTAGATTGGATCTTGACCGTCCGATCAAGATCGAACGGTCCAGATCAGCCGAGTAGTTTTCTACTACGTTAGGTTAGATCCGATCTGGCCGTTGATTTTCAAATCAACGGCCGAGATCGAGCCACGTGTAAAGAAGTTGGACCGGCGCGGTCAGCGCTGTACGCGTGTGTGACGCTGACACGCCGGGCCCGCGTGTCAGCGACGCGGCCAAACCGCACCATGACGTCACGCTGACGTCATGGAGGGTCCACTCGGCCACGGCCGCCCGCGTGCGGTGGCGTCGGCAATGACGCGTCACCGATGGGTCCCACTCGGCCGATGTGCTAAGTCCCCGCCGACGTCGGCAATGGCGTCACCGTAGGGTCCCACATGTCGAGACACGCGAGTGGACCGGGTCCACGGTGGACTGAGCCGAGCCGTGGGTGAGCCTGTGGATCGCACGACGTCGGCCAATCGAGAGGCTGCCACGCGTGTCCTTCGGCGTAATTAATTTCCGAAAAAGAAAATGATTTATTAATTCGAATTATTGATTTCAGAATTTGATTCAAACTTCAAACGCTTATAACTTTTGCATTTTAACTCCGATTTGAGTGATTCAAATTTCTAAATTTGATTAAAATTGAGATCTACCTAATGATGAATTTTATTTAATTTTTGGACTAAAGTTTTTCTCTGTAAATTATTTAGTTGATTATTTAAACTTCAAAATGCTATAACTTTTGCAGTTTAACTCCGAATTTGACGATTCCAGTTTCTAAAAATTTATAAAATTATGCTCTCTCTGTTTGTGGACTTCATTTGGATGTTTGGACACTTTTTGTCTACTGTTTTATTCATTTGTTGCTATTTGCACGCGTTACGAGTAGACGTTGAAGTGCTGGAAGGATTCGAAGGAGAAGTGTTGACCCAGGAGCCAGCTCAGGACCAAGAGCAAGTACTTTTTGAAGGCAAGTTGTGCTTTGACCATGTTGATCCCATTTTGAAATCTATTTTGATTCAATGTATTGCATGCTAGTTTAATTAGAAAATACTTTTTTTAAATTATGGGAATTAGATAAATGCCTAATTGCTGTATGACACCTTAGTTAATTAATTATGTGCCATGACCCCTTGTCACCCTAGTTGAGGTTTAAATAGTTGGACATTACTAAAGTGCCAACCTGGAAATTTAGATCGTTGTAGTATATTGCTTAGACCTGCTACGTGCTCATGACTTGATTTTGGACAATCAAATGTTAATATTAACTTAATGATATATTGAACCTGTTTTGGAAAGGTATCATGTGATGTTGATGGCACGTGATGCATGGTAATCAACTGGGGTTTGATAAATAGCTTTTGACCGGGGCATGTGGCAAGGATGATCGGGTGGGCCAGTTGTGGTACTGGGAATGTTGGCTTTGTTCTTCGGGTAGTCTTGCCCTGGTCACCCTAAGGACTTAACCTTGCAAGCATTTGAACTGAGTCAAGCGTGCAACCACATGTCTGTAATGGGACAGACCTAGTTGATTAAGTTCCTAATAACGTACCTGTGGAACCTCTGGGTGTCAACTATACCTTTTGTGTAGTTGTACGGGGGAGCGTACCGGGGCTGCGGTCAGGTACCCATCTAACGGTGGATTGGCCTAAACTTCGCCTTCGCTAAGGGAAGGGTTAGTGTGCAATCACCAGAGAGGACCACTTGTACTGTTAGAGGTTTCCGAAAGACTTTGTTACGGAAACTCGCCTTTGTGGTGTTTGACTGTATCTTGTGGGTAAAGTGCATAACCTCTGCAGAGTGTAAAATCTATTCGAATAGCCGTGTCCGCGGTATTGGACATCGCTCGGGAATTACAGTCAAGGGTTAGACTTTCTTGAAAATAACTTGGTCTTGAAAGGTTGGGTTTGGTTTAATAATGATGTTGATGGAAATATGGATTAGGATTGGGAAAGATGTTTATTTAACTCCTGGAAAAGTTATTAATGATATACTTGTTTCTACTGCTTTCGAATCTACTCATATTATTTGTTAAATGCTCTTTACTGCAAATATACCTTGAGCCATTCTTTTGTATCAAGCCATGCATATAGTATATTAGCTTGCATTCTGAGCATGACTTGCTGAGTACCAAGTACTCACCCTTGCCGCAATACAACACCAGTTGAAGAGGAGACTACACCAGCTTTGGAGGAGGAGCTCCAAGAGGAACCGTCTACTTAGGGAGCGAGCCCAGTCAGTTGCCTGTGGTATACTGGATGGCGCCACGAAGTTATCTTATATTCCGCTGCTGTTATTTCTCTCTTATTGAGTTTTCGCCCTGCGTGGCATATATTTGTAACTTGACCATAAGGTCGAGCAACTAGTTTGATTATTTGATTAAAGTACTTTATTAGTATCGAGTGGTATGATTGTGATATTTACCGATGTTAAGACTGTGTGCACTAGCGTGTTCCTGGACTAGTGCTGAATACACAGAGGGTCCGGATTTGCAAATTCGGGTCCCGACAGAGAGCCTCCCTCGGTTGGGCGCTCCGGTACTCGAGTACCTGCTCTGCCAAACGCAACATCCCGGGACGTCCGTGTTAGGGTAGGTGGTTCCTTCCCAAGGTGTCAGGGGAGCCGCCTGCGAAACCAGGCTCCGATCCCATCGCTCTGACATGGAACAGAAGGGAACGTCTCCACCCAAGGCCTCAAGGGTCATTCGCCATTAAAACCAGCCGCCTGACAAAGCGTGCGGGGTGGCGCGTCACGTTCCTCCACAGGACGAAGACTTTCACCGCAAGCCTGCCGACCAAGCACGTGGGGAGGTGGAGGCCGGTCGGACGCAAAGGCCGAAGACCGAACCCCGAGACAGGACACCCCGGCTCCTTTTTTCCTTTCTTTAGAGGAACTCCCGTGTAACTCGCAGGTCCTGCCTATATAAGGGAGAACGGGACCCTGGGGAGAGGGAGAGAACAAAAAGAAGATAGAAGAACATCTTCGAAAAGGGTGTTTGGACAACGAACAAACCCTAGCTTCCCCTTGGAAGCGGCGATTGCAGTACCCGAAAGGACATATACACATCAAACGAACTGGAGTAGGGATATTCAGCCCGAACCAGTATACACTTTGGGGCTCCCTTGAGCCAAGCCATTCGAGGAGAGGGAACGCATGATCTCCCCTAAGACCGAAAAATCGTATTACCGGTGCTCGAAACACCGACACCATCCTTGCTCAAATCCAGCCACCGGTCATGTGTACGCCTGTACGGCCACCAGGGATCTCCCACACCATCTCCTTGCTAGGAACCCGATGAATCCCTTGCGCATGCATGACCCGACTTGACGGCTGCAAGGGGAACTACTGGGACGGCGCGTTGAGGAACGTCGCAGGCGTCGCGGATGATGGACAAAGGAAGCCTGACGCGGTTGGTCGGTGCTGAGGTCGACTGGAATCGACGACGACCGATGGCGAGGCCAATGCGGTCGCGAGTCGGAGTGAGCGGCTGTAGTGTCAGCGCAAATCTGAAGGACGGCGGAGTTGACGCCCGCAATCGGCGTTGGCGGCGCGGACAACGGACGCGGGCGAACTCCTGCGGCCACTCGATTCGGAAAGCCGCGGTGAGCGCGACGATGCTGCCGGGGTCCGAACAGACAGCCGAAGAACCGAAGATCGGGTGGAGCAGCCGGAGCGATGTGGGATTTTACAGGGATCAGCTTGCCGCCTGCGACGACGGTGGGCGATCCCCAACTGATCAGCGATCGTGCCGTGCTCTGAAACCAATTGTTATGCCCCTTGGCTACCGAGCATCTCGGAGCGTGAGGTTCAGATGGATGAATACCAGAAGAAGGGTATAGAGGGAGAACAGAGAAAGGGGGAAGAGCAGAAGAACGACAAAGGAAGAAGGCAAAAAGGAAATTGTATTCATCTCATATTTTGCTCTGCCCTCTCCAATCGGTTACAAGGTATTTATACCTTTTTTTTTCTCAACAGCTAGGTCCCACCCGAAGTCTCAGGGATCGTTACAAATATATAATAAAGAAATAATGCAGCATGTTGGACAATAATAGAGAGACCTACACGCAGGGTTCACAAAACCGTCGAAAACCGCGGTTTTCGAGCGTACTGCTCCGGTTCGAGATGCAAAACCGCTCGGTAAACCGGTCTAATTGAAAAAAAATTGAAAAAAATTTAAAAAATTTGAAAAAATTTGTATGTTCGGTTTTTCGCGTAAAACCGCTGAAAACCGTTTTCGAAGAGGTCGGGTTAGTTTTTCGTGAAACCCTAGCGGTTTTTCGTGAAACCCTAGCGGTTTTTCGTAAAAACCGAGCGGTTTACCGTGAAAAACCGTGGTTTACCGTGAAAAATCGAACGGATTTCAATTTTTTTTCAATTTTTTTGGATTTTCCAACTCTTCAGTTTTTTTTTCGGTTTTTTAGCGGTTTTTCGTGCGGTTTTTGCGAAAACCGTACCGCGAAAACCGAACCGGTTTTGGCGGTACGGTTTTGTGAACCCTGCCTACACGTACCAGTACCATAAGCAAGGGCGGATTCACCGTGTAAGGACTGGGGTCCTTGGCCCCCACTCAAATTTTAAGTTTAGTTATACCCTTTAAACCTATGACACTTGGGCCCCCAGTCAAAACTGAATTATGGCCCCCACTCGGGCCACTCGGCCATGAAAATTGTGAAGAATGCTTTAAGGAACAAGATTGGGGACAAGTTTTTGAGTTATAGCCTCATTTGCTTCGTAGAAAAGGATATGCTAGACACGATCACTAATGAGGTGATCGTTGATCGTTTCCATAAGACAAATAATCGTCGTGGAAAAAATGCAGTGTATGTGCTAAAAACTTATTACAATGATATAGATACTCCCACTCAATTTTTGTTCTGCGTCCGCCCGTGACCACAAGCAAGCTAAGCTTCATTGACTTGACTTGCAACCCTGCAGGTTCTTCAGTTCTTGATGGCTTCAACAGCAACAGGACTAGCATCCTCCACCACTCAAGAGGCCATGAGACTGCTATTGGGAAGGAAGCAGCAAAGCATGCCAGTGCCTTGTCGTCTCCACTTTGACGTCTAGTCTCTGCATCCACGTACGTGAACATTAATTTCTTTTTCGTACGTCTAGTGTGCGGCGGCTGGTCGCCATCTGCAAGTGCCATAAACGCTGGATAAGACGATAGTAGCTAGCTAGTGTGAAGCTGGTATATTAGTCAAAGTAAACCAAAAGGTCATTCTTCTTTAGAAAAAATGGATAGATGAGAAACTACGCACGAAGCCTTCTCGATGGTGATCATCACGTCGTACCACTACCTACGTGTATGAGTCAATATGTGTTTTGAGATAGAGATATTAATGGTTCTTGTCTTAGCTTCTAATTAACGTTGCATATGGATGTCTGAAATATTAATTGTGGTGTGTGACGCATAGTGAACTAGTATTGTATTGTGTCATTCTCTGATACAGCAGTGGATAGCTAGACAAATTAATAAGTACTTGGTTCACTACTAGAGAACTAGGCTTCAGTAATTTGTAACTGTCATCAAGTACCGGTTTTTGAACCGGCACATGCCATCCGGGACTGGTTCCACGGCACTAGAAATGCTTCAAAATATGTCGAGGATGTTGGCAGAAAGCATCCGTATCCGGGACCGGTTCGTAATATGAACCGATACTGATGCACTCATCCGTATCAGTTGGTAACACGAACCGGTACTAATGCACTCTCATTAGTATCGGTTCATGTCACGAACCGGTACTAATGTGAGGGCATCAGTACCAGTTCGTGTTACCAACCGGTATTGAAAGCCCACTATAGCCATGTAGCCAATGAACCGGTACTAATGTTACTATCAGTACCGGTTCAAATCTAATCGATAGTGATGTGCCGGTAGTAAAGTTTAGTTTTCTAATAGTGCTTGTTAGTTCTTAAGTAGTCGAGTTGCAATTGTATTGTTCGATGTACGATATTGTTCGTGTAATGTTGTAATATATCATCTCCTTGTCAAATGAAAGATGGGCTTCGCTTTGTTTTCCAGAGGTAATGCAATATACAATCGGAATTGATATAGTTTGTCAGATTGTATTTTTTTTCTCAGAAAGTAAACCAATTTCCATTAAAAACGCAAACTACCAAAGTACAATAACCTGCTGTTCAAGGATCAAAATCTCAACGAAATTTCACAAAATTTCAACGAAATCTTGGATTTTGGCTGCTCGAAAATCATAATCCTGACGAAATAAAAAAATCGAGAAGCTAGTAATCAAGAACTACAGAGGTGGAAAGTTCCCATACTGGATGACAGGTCCCAAGCAAGGCACCTCCTTCCCTGGGCATTAGTTATGCATTATGACCATCCACAAAAAATTTTAAAATTTCTAACGTGGTTTGAACCATTTTTCATTCGGTTGAAATTTGTTGGTCAGTTTTCAGTAGCACTATCTGAATTTTTGAACATTCCTTAAGATTAATCATCATATGAAAATTTTATGAAAATATTATGGATGTGTCAGGACCATCCATAAAACTTTTCAAAATTTTCTAGCATGGTTTGAACCATTTTTTATTCGGTTGAAATTTGCCGATCAACCTTCAGTAGTACTGTCCAAATTTTTGAAAATTCCTCAAGATTGATCATCATCTAAAATTTTTATGGATGTGTCAAGAACATCCAATTTTTTTTCAAAAGTTTCTAACAAGGTTTGCACCTTTTTACATTTGATTGAAATTTGCTAGTCAGCCTTTTATCAGGATAATAGCACTATTATATTTTTTAAAAAATTCCTTATGTTTGATCATCATCTGAATTTTTATGGGAACATTAATGATGTGTCAAGACCCTTGAAAACATTTCAAATTTTTTGACATCGTTTGAGCTATTTTTCGTTCGGTTGAATTTTAATGAGATTTTGGCAATTTTGGACGAAATTTTAGAAACCCCGGTCCAAAAAATTCCGGATTTGATTTTTTTTAAATTTTGTCTGGATTTCATCTAAAATAATGAGATTTTGCTGAAATTTTGGATTTGAATGGTGTTAAAATGTAAACCGAAAACAAAATTTGTTGAGAGCGATGGTGTACCCTAGAGGGGGATAGGGCAGTCCTCCAGTCTTGGCCACAAGATATCCTTTGATGTTAGGCAGCTCCTAGAGGCCACCTGTAATATCACGAGTGGTCATCCCAGTTGTGGGGCTTTCTTGGTCCGGGCGTAGGGTTGTTCTGCTTGTGGGTTGCGGGAGTCAGGGAGTAGGTGGAGTGGAAAATATCTTTTTTTTTTCTTTCCTTATAAAATTGCCCCACTAACCTAATCTCTCTCTTCACTCCCCATCTCTCCCTTCTGTTTTGGGTGGCTGGCTACCCGTTCCCTGGCCGACTCCCCTACGCCCTCCTGCTCCATGGTCGGCGTGCCCCTACGCCCTCCTGCTCCCCAGCCGGCGCACCGCCCCGGATCCTCCTCGCCCCGTTCGGCTCCCAGCCGATGCCACCCGTTCCCCCTCTCGACAGTGCCGCCCCCTCCTCCCGATCTCTCCCAGCCGGCACGGCTCCTCCCGGCCGGTGCAGCCTCCGGCCGCCGGAGCCTCCTTCCCTCCCCGAGTCGGCGCCCTACCCCTCCTCTTCCACTGGCGTAGCAGCCCCTCGCCTTCCTCGGCCGTGTGGTAAGTGGAGGCGAAGTTCTAGTTCATGGATTAATTGTTGTAGTCTAGGTGTATGATGAAATGCTTACAAGATTTAATTTCCTCATCCCAAGTTTGCAAGTTGCTGCCCTGTGCTTCCTGGGAAGCTGGATTGGTGAGCCAGGACAGGAGTTAGAGGTTATACAAATACCGTATACTATCGGAAGCTTTCTTATAGTTTTGTTGCTATTTTACTTAATAGATGTCAGAGTGATGCATATTTGTGGAAGGTTTGCAATACTTTATTCATGGACGGATTGGCTTGATAGATGATAATTTGGTACTAGGATTGCTATCTGTGGGTGCATAAGTTCAATGTATCTTGGTTAATTGGTGATGTCTCACAGTAGCATAGAGTATGTATGATGCTTGTGCTGTAAATATTGACTTTCTTGGCTCAATCATAAGCTTATGTTATCTGAGTTCATACTAGGCTGGTTGATGTGGAGTGCTAGTATGAGATTCATGCATTTTTGCTGCTTAGTTCTTGATTATCGGCTGATAAATTAATTTTATTTGTGGACTATGATGGATGTTGCTTGGCCCTGTTCTTTAGTAATGATGTGTTTTGTAAGCCTGATTTTCAAGAACTTAAGTTGTCTATTTTCAGATGTGGTAAATCCTAAAAAGGAATAACCTGGGATGTATGATTGTTTAGTTGTTAATGGATTCTTTGATTATAAGTGATGAGGACATCACTACCATGGATACGGCCATGCCTACAAACCCAATTGAAACCAACAATGTAATACAAGGGCCAATTACTCGAGCTCGTGCACGTCAATTCAATTGCCAGGTGAATGCGTTCCTCGGGTTGCATACAAATAATTTAATGAATGAAATGGTATTTAATCCTTGTGATGATTTTATTGTCCTTAGGAAAAAACTAGTACACACAGCAAAATGATAAACAATATATCCATCGTATTTATTAATAATAATCAGAGTTCACATTAAAGGTGGCATGAATACCAAATAAAATATTACAGTGGAAGCAAAATAAATAAAAACAGTAGTAGAGCCCAATACAATTGCTGCAGGCAATCAACTGGGGCAGCAGCCTAGTTAACTTGGTCCTCACCAAAATAAAGTTCTCTGAAAACAACAAAGTAAGCAAGGGTGAGTACAAAAGTACTCCGTAAGTCACACCGAAAAATATAGTATTAATGTAAGGGTGACAAAGAATGGCATAATATGGTTAGTTTGAGCAATAAGCAACATTTCAAATACAATAAATAATTTCAAAGGCATAGTTAATTAATAAAATTGAGTTTTAAACAAATTTTCAACGCAGGATGAAACCCGGAGCTTAATCCCAACTTTTCTTCTAGATGGAACCCCTTTCCATCTATAAATCATCTTCCTCCTGAAATCACTTTTGGAAAACCAAAGTCTAATTTGTGAATAACTTGCTCGGCACACCCATGATCGCGGGTACGGTTAATCGATTAGTTTTACACTCTGCAGAGGTTGTACAACTTTACCCACAAGACATGATCGTCTCCTTGCACCAAAAACACACTTCCTTAGGTGTGCGGTAGAGAGATCATGACAATGTCTTTACAATGAGCTGTGCCAAGCAGTCCCACCTCGCTAAGGTTTCGCTGCTAGTAGGGTTAAACCGCCCAGTCTAGAAGTCATCTCTTGCGCCACTCAAACAGCCAAATGGCATGATTGACATTGGGACTTTGCAAATTAGCTTACCAAGTCTGTCCCATACCAAACTTGTGGTAGTACGGTTAGGCTTTACATTAAGTAAAACTCAGACCGATCCTTAATTGACTAGGCGAGACTTCCCCACAAGCCCAACTCACGTACTTCACGCACTCACCTAACAACCATTTCTCGCCCGATCTAAATCACATTTTCACTTTCTTTTGCACAATAGCATTTTTCATGCATTTTATGGTACACCGATACCAAAGAATAATATTATTTTAATAGAAATCTTTGTTTGGCTCAAAGTCTCATAAAAATTATAAATTCAGGTCTAAGCATGTTTAAGCCATCTACTATATAGAACTAGTTAATACTATATTAATGTACCAACTGAGATTTTTCTTAAGGTGACAAAGTATATGGAATATCAAAGTCAACTGAGGTCATAACAAATAGGAGTAATTATACATTTAAAACTAAGAATTTAAATTACATTAATAAAATTATGCATGCAATAATTTAAATTCCAAGTACAATTTAAAAACTGGGATCAACGTGATCAAGGTGGTGTAACTTGCCTGGATCGAAGGGAAGGTGCTCTGAGTCAACAATCGCAAATCTTTTCGGCTCTCCGAAAACTATACGTTCGAAAATAGCTAAATTCAAGCAAAATCCAAATAAATTCGAATAAAATACAAAACTAACTTAAATACAAAGAGTATAATTTTATATGAATTTAGGAAGAAAAATGAGGCCAATCGAACATAAAATGGAGGAGATCAGACCTTTTGAACCTCACATGAAATGATGAAATTCCAACAATTGAACTCCCACCGGTCTTGAAGGAGAAATGGTTGCCGGTGGTTCTCCAGTGAGAATTTTAAAAATCTGATTTTACTGGATTTATAGGACAATGAGAGGAAGCTCCAGTAAAAATTTGAGGCTGAATGGAGGTCAGGAGTGGTCGGAAGAGCTAGCTGAAAGTTCACCGGATTTCGGAAAGAATGGTTTCTACAGGGAGATTTGTAGGTTGGATTGGAGAAATTCCAAATGTGTTGTGTGAGGAATGACGAGAGGAAGCTGGGGTTAAATTTATAGGGCGATCGAACCAGAGGATCGCTGGAAAACGATCGCCGTAGTTATGGCCGGAATAGTAATGGGTTCGCCAGAATAAATGAGATGAAATGGATGGGTTTTTATGTGGGTTTACTGTACCAACTTATTTAATTCCGAAAATAATTAATTTTCCACCGAAAATCTAGATTAAATCCAAAAAATGACAAATAAATTCTCATAAATTCATAAAAATGAAGAGACAACCACTTTAGCAATAAAAGCATGAATAAATATGTTTACATAAATATTTTTAAATAATATAATATTATTAAATGAAGAGCAAAGCTGGGCAACTGGGCGAGCCAAGGGATGTAATGCGTGTCGTGGGTACTAGGTTAATAAGCGCGGCGCACGCCGCGCTCGTGAACGGAAACGAATTTGCAGTTTTTCGGAGAAAGGACCTGGACGTAAGGAACATGGATGTGCTTGTAATTGTTTTGGACCTGAACGCTACGTCAAAAATTTAGGAAAGGGCTCGTTCGAGATTTGTATTTAACGGGAGTTTTTTCGTAAAGTAATGAGCGGGGTACCTAAACGCTATTTGGAAACGTTTTTCTGACCCTCACAAAAAATTGCAAAGGATTTTTTGGTAATTTACAAGAATCTATACGTAATCTTTAAAAAACAGAGGAACTTTTTCGCAAAACCGGCGGAAGGACACATGGATGGGCTGGAGCTTTGCCGTCCTCTAAAAGTCTAAATAGGCAAGGATTTCGTATAGGCAAGATTTGAACGCGAGTTTGTCTCGGCAGCCGGCTCGACTTCGTTGATATTTATGAGCACTAGATGCTGTGGCACCGCTTGAGACACAGTTTCCTCTGACTAGATGCCTGACAGATATTTATGAGCAGGATGGAGCAGAGAATTGCGGCGCGAGTAAGATGGGCTGGGCTCATAAATGGAGTGGTCCGTGTGGGCTCACAAATGGGCTGGGTTCAATGCGCCTGCTGAGGGGCGGAGGTCTATTTAATGAGGGGGGGCCCACAAATGATTAAGGCATGGCAACTCCATTTTCCTCTTCCTGGAGCAGCATCCTTTAATTGCTAAACAGGTTTGTTTCAGTTAGAATTAGATTTTGTGGCACGCACAGCAATCGGTTGCTACCTTGCGCCGTGAATTTGTTGTAGGTATAGTTAGATTTGCTGCATACATTATAAAGAAATGTTGTAGCTATAGTGTTTTATTTAAAGCGGTGATTAAAAATATTATACATATTATTAAAAAAATAGGGTTTTGATAAGTTTCATCCGGATGTTTTCTTTAGCAATCATCATCCAAATTTTGGGCCATTGGATTTACTTTCAGATTGATGCACACTCCCTCTGAATTCGAGGTGGGTTAATCCTACGGATGTGTGTTTTAATCGTACGTTCCAAAGTTTGGATGATTTTTAGGACAAAAACATCCGGATGATGCCTATACACTCCCAAAAAAATATTGCGGCGATACGTCCGATAAAAAACTTTCCATCGAACGTATCATAGGTATAGTTAGTTTTTTTTTGTTTAGAAAAAAAATGGATAGATGAGAAACTAGGAAGCTAGGAGGCAAGCACTTTCAGCTAGCTCTTCTATATAAACGCTCCGCTGGTGCGATGCAGCTAACTGTAGCAACACCAAAGAGAGCAGTGATCGATCAGCTTCTCATCATTTTGCTTAGGTGGATGAGAGAAAAAGAAGAGAGAGATATAGACTGACTACTAACTTATAGTCAGGCTATAGCTGATTCCAAAGCATTTATCACCTCTTACATATGGGCTCATATTTAATTTTGTAGACAATGCTATAGCTAATCCATTAGAGATGTTGTCTATTAGCTATCTATAGATGATATGTACATTTTTTATAGTTAGTAATTGACTACACCATTGCAGATGCCCTTAGAATTAGATTTTGTGGCACGCACAGCAATCGGTTGTTGCCTTGTGCTGTAAATTTGTTGTAGGTATAGTTAGATTTGTTGCATACATTATAAAGAAATATTGTAGCTATAGTGTTTTTATTAAAAACGGTGATTAAAAATATTATACGTATGATTAAAAAATATTGCGGCGATACGTCTGATAAAAAACTTTTCATCGAACGTATCATAGGTATAGTTAGTTTTTTTTGTTTAGAAAAAAAATGGATAGATGAGAAACTAGGAAGCTAGGAGGCAAGGCACTTGCAGCTAGCTCTTCTATATAAACGCTCCGCTGGTGCGATGCAGCTAACTGTAGCAACACCAAAGAGAGCAGTGATCGATCAGCTTCTCATCAATGAAGACAGCATTCTTGCTGCCTGCGCTGCTGCTACTCGCGGCAGTGGCGGCCACCTCCGAGAGCCTCACCGTGACGCCGGGCTGCCAGGCGAGCTGCGGCGGCGTCAACATCCCCTACCCGTTCGGCATCGGCACCGGCTGCTTCCGCAAGGGCTTCGAGATCCGGTGCGTCAACAACGGCGGCGCCGGCCCCATGCCGGTGCTTGCGGCCACCAACCAGTCCATACGGGTGCTGAAGCTGTACGTGACGCCGCGCCCGGAGGCCCGGGTGATGCTGCCGGTGGCGTGGCAGTGCTTCAACTCCACCGGCGGCCGCACCGGGAACTTCAACGGCGAGGTGAACATCGACGCGACTGGCGTGTACCGCATCTCCAACACCCACAACGAGCTTGTCATCCTCGGCTGCAACACCTTTGCCTACATCAAGAGCGGGGAGCGTGGCCGCTGGCCATACACCTACTATACGGGGTGCGTGGCCTACAGCAACGACTCGCGGAGCGCGCGGGACGGCGCGTGCGCGGGAGTCGGCTGCTGTCACGTCGACATCCCGCCGGGGCTCACCGACAACGTTCTCTCCTTCGGGTCCGGTGGTGGGTGGTCGCACGCCAACCAGGAGTTCTGCCCCTGCGACTACGCCTTCATCGTTGACAGGGACAACTACACCTTCCGGACGGCCGACCTTCACATGGACGTGAACCGGACCCGCATGCCGCTGTGGCTCGACTGGGCCATCCGCGACAACAACAGCGGCGGCGCCGTCCCCATGTCCTGCGCCGCGGCGGCGAAGAACCCGGGGTACGCCTGCGTGAGCGCCCACAGTGAGTGCTTCGAGTCCATCAATGGCCCCGGCTACTTGTGCAACTGCACCAAAGGTTACGAGGGCAACCCCTACGTCTTCAATGGATGCGCTGGTAAGTAAAAATGTTAATGTTTATACTACTGTATATTATGTCCTATATTAGGGTTCTGTTTGGCAGAGCTCCAGATCCCAACTCCGTCTCCGATTTGAAACTTGTAGGTTAAAATAAAGTGAATTAAGTTCATATTTTTATTCTAAAATATAAAAAAAATGATCCACCTAAACACTCTGTTTGACATAGCTCCAGATCCCAGTTTCACGTCGAAGCTGAAACTTGTAAACTGAAATAAAGTGATTTAAATTTATAATTTTATTCTAAAATATAAACAAGATGACCCGATCTAAACACTCTTAGATCCTATTTGATAGAGCTCCAGATTCTAACTTCACCTCAGAGCCGAAACTTATAGACTTAAATACAATGACTTAAGTTTATAATTTTATTCTAAAATGTAAACAAGATGACCCTCATGCATTCATGCATCGATCCATGGACTAGATACTATTTTCAGATTGGGTGTCCGGATACTTGATTTATGCATGCGTGATCGATCGACGACACAGATATCGACGAATGTGGACATCGGGCGAAGTATCCTTGCCACGGCGTTTGTAAGAACACCCCAGGATCATACGATTGCAGGTGCCGTGCAGGTTATCAGAGCAACAACGCAACAACAGAAAGATGTACTCCAAAGTTCCCACTTGTAGCACAACGATTCGTAGGTACGTACAATATGCTACTAGCTAGTGATGAAAAAATCAAGACATTTTTTTCTAGTTTAAAGTTACTTGAAGCATAGCCATTCATATTCTTCTATCGTTTTCTTTTTTTTTAAAGTTGCACAAATATTAAATTATGAATGAAGGGTTGATAGTGATTACTGATTATTTAACCATTCGTTTGCTTCAAGATTTGTACAATTTATATTGGGAGGGAAAGTATAGAAGCACCTCTCATATCCACATATTAATTTGACGTCAATATATATTTGCAACATATCTATCTATCGGTTCAAATTGACACATAGATCATCTCTATCTTTTTTTTTATCAAAAATATAAATGGGTAATAAATAATTAATGACGACATAGGCATCAATGATCTTAATTTGTAGGCATCACTTTGGGAATTTCCTTGTTGGCTATTGCTGTACTTTCAACACTACTGATGCTCCAAAAGAGAAGAATGAAGGAATATTTCAGAAAGAATGGAGGTTTGACACTTCGAAATGTGGAAGCCATAAAGATTTTCTCAAAGGAGGAACTAAAGAAAATCACCAAGAACCATTCAGAGGTTCTTGGTAAAGGGGCCTTTGGTCGAGTCTACAAAGGTATCCTTCTGGACGGTACCATGGTGGCAGTCAAGACCTCCATCGAGATAAATGAAGCTCGAAAGGAGGAATTCACCAAGGAAGTGGAGATCCAATCGAAGATGATCCACAAGAACATTATCAAGCTCTTGGGTTGCTGCCTGGAGGTGGATGTCCCAGTGCTGGTGTATGAGTTTGCCGCTAATGGGAGCCTCCATGGCATTCTCCACGGTAGCACTACCCCTTTCCCACTGGACCTACGTTTGGATGTTGCAGTTGAGGCTGCAGAAGGGTTGACGTACATGCACTCGTCCACCGCTCGTACCATACGACATGGTGATGTCAAGCCAGCCAACATACTTCTCGACGACAGGTACATGCCAAAGATCTCAGATTTCGGGACATCGAAGCTTCTCACAATGGACAAAGCTTGCACCATGTTTGTGGTAGGGAGCATGGGTTATATGGACCCGGTGTTCCATAGAACCGGGCTTCTAACGCAGAAGAGTGATGTCTATAGCTTTGGAGCTGTCCTCTTGGAACTCATCACCCGAAAGCCAATTGTTTATGATGGGAACCGTAGCCTCATCATCGAGTTCGTCAAGGATTACGAGCAAGACAAGAGCGGAAGGGCTATGTTTGACAAGGAGATTGCAGCTGAAGAGGATATGTTCATCCTGGAGGAGATTGGCAGGTTGGCGGTCCAGTGCTTGAAAGAAAAGGTAGAAGAGCGTCCGGAGATGAAGGAGGTGGCAGAACGGCTTGTGATGCTTAGAAGAGCGAGGAAGCACGGCAAAACAAGCTACAATATAAGCTCTTATCAGTCGGAGGAAATTAGTGCTGATGGTGCTCCCAAGAGCTTTGCTTCCGAAATTAGTGAAACACTTTCTCTGATCCTGTGAGCAGTGATTTCCTAATCCACAGCACAAATCAGACACGTGGCGAAAAAAAGAGAGAAATATTTTATCGTCTGCGCGAGCCTTCTCAATTGTGATCCTCACGTCGTACCGCTACCTACGTACTGCATGTTTTTTTCCCTACCATGAGATAGAGATATTAATGGTTCTTGTCTTTGCTTCTAATTAACGTTGCATATGGATGTGTGAAATATTAACTGTGGTGTGTGACGCATAGTGAACTAGTATTGTATTGTGCTATTCTCTGATATAGCAGTGGATAGCTAGGCGAATTAAGTATTTGGTTGTTTGTAACATCTCAATTTTTTTTAATATATTCAGTGTGTTTCTGGGATTATTTGTAATTTTTCGGAATCTACTTGGAAGCTTCGCGAGTAAGTCAGATTCACATTTATTGAACTAATCGTATTAAATAAAGATCAGGCATTCTTGAATAAGTGTAAAATCTAAAATTTTATTAATAATTAAGATAGTTGGTAGACAAGAGTGTTTGCTTCAAATATTTTCGAAAAACGTGCTATATACCGTAAGTCGTTGATTTTTCAAACATCTGTACAGGTGTCTGATTCACAAAAAGAATTTTTACGAAAAATCGACATATCGAAAAATCGCGAATCCAACTTTGTTAAGTTCATAGTATTTTAGAGGAATTTTTCGGATTTTTAGAACCTCTCGGTTATTTTTTTCTCAACACGTTTGGAGAACGTATATGCGTATATAAGCACAACACAGTAACCAACCGAGCTATATGCTTGGGCGTTGGATTTGTTCCAGCCATTTCCTATGCATGCGTGCATGGAGGCTGTTCTTCCTTAATTCACGTTGTAACGTGTCCATTCCTTCTGCCGTTTCCTTTTTCTGGCAGCATGAATCATTCCTTTATTCCTGTACGATTTGCATTCTATCCGTTCCTTTCTTTAAGCCGTTTTTAGGTGCAGGCAAGTAGGAAAAACGTCACTTCCTTAATCAAGCCGAATGCATGCACATAATGGAGACGTTTCCATCTTTTTCACTCGTAACGTCTGCATGATCTCCCCGTTGCTAGCACCCACGCATGATTTCTTTCCTTTCGCTTGCTCCTAGAGTCTCTCATACCTCCGGCCATTCTTCACGACACTTTTGCACCATCCAAAGCTCAAGTACCTCCTCTACTGCATCCACGCCTCTCTGCCATTTTCCGTGACACCGTCGCCGCCGTCACCGTCGCCACCATCGCCGTCGCCGTCGTCGTCGTCACTTGTGGCTCGGACCGAGCTCGAGCCTAATCTATTTTTCAGGCTCGCAAAAACACCAAGCCGGCTTGGATCGGTTCGCGAGCCAAATTGGCTCGGCGGCCCAGCCCATTGTAACATCCCAGAATTTACTAAACAGTAAAAGTAAAATATTAAAATATAAATTTGATTTATTATTGTTTCTCCAAAATTTAAATGCATTTGTGGGAAATCTTGCTAAAAGATAATTGGACGTTAGAATTATGATGAGAAATTTACTTAGCAAGACATACTGGAAATAGTACGTTAACAGATAAAGTGAATCAATTATCATTCATAATCAGAAAACACTCATTACATGAGAACAAGATACAACACTCAATTTTATTGATACATTGTAACAAATCAAGGATACAAGAGCCTTTATGATGACATACAACAATCATATGAACTACAACTTATACAATTACCCGATTACATAGCCAATCACAATTACATAATTTGTTACATCCCAAAAATGTAAATTACAAAACTATAGGCTACAAATTCTATGCTGACTTGATCTGCATTTGAGAATCTGCAAATTAAATTGTTCACACATAAGTATACGAATAAAGTAAGTACATTAAATTAGATACAATAAATAAAAAGGAAGAAGATTTGCCATCAGCTAAATTATATCGCTCAGTGAGGTACCCTAGATTGTCCGGGGGCCAATCTGGCTCCTCTCGCTATTAGATTTGCATCACTCGGCAATTTGCAAACATGTTTAAGCCGTAGACGCGATTATTTAGAAAATATCGCAAGGTAGAAATATTTCACCTCAGTAAAACAGTAAAAGACCACAGTAGAAAAGATAAGCCTCGGCACTGTGCCCATAGGTCAGCCCAACACATTCCAGATTCAACCGAAACACCCCAGAGCTCAGCTCTTTCCGTAACTACACGGCAACCCAAATTAACCTGCAGTATACAGACTGTGCCTCAGCCACAAGGATGATATTTAGACCACAATATTAAAGCATTTTATATGATTGAGATAAAGCAACCCAACCGAAATCACCAGAAGACTTGAGACCAAAGCATAGTACGCCAAGCCTGAGCCAAAGACTAAAGCTAAGACCAAGGCCAATACTAATGCAATCGACGGTAATAAATATGCCATCACCCAACCGCAATAAGCAAGCCACCAGGCTAACCATGCCGATCGAAAACCCCAAATCAATCAAGCACAAAGGCTCCGTAACCGGCCACGATACCAAGCCCAACCGAAACATCCAGACAATGCCCACCAAAGAAGTTGTATTGGTCTTAAAGCCAAAATCATTGCACTGACAAGTTGAACAAGTGAGCAATTAATCCAGCCGTAAAGACCAAGCCATTAGGCTCTGCCTTCACACCCTGTGGCAAAATACACTACCAAGGACTATATAAGTCACCCAAGCCCTCAAATCACTATCAACATCCATACAACTCAAAGAAAGCCTCAGGAAGCCATCCAAGAAAACCATAGAAGAGTGGACCTCCAGAAAGGTTACCACTGAACCAGCAAGGAAGAAAGTAGTCAGGAAGGTTAAGTTCCAAACGCAGATCCCAGGAACAATCGGTGGAAAGAAAGGAGAAATCAAGCTGAACAGATATTCATCCCTTTTTCACAAGTATGCTTCCACGAGTTCGATTCTATTAAAAGCATCATAGCGTATCCAGTAAGCATGGATATGAAGCTAGATTAGAAAATGACAGTAGAAAGACAAAGGAAAAGTAGAGGAGAAGTGGCCTCAGTTTTTATGCATAACAAAACTTCAAGGGTTGCGTCATATGACCCCTTGAATTGCATATACTCCCCCGGCGTATTGCAAGTCAAGGTTGTCGCTATGACGCCATCCAACCCGAGAGATTTAAGATGCATGAATCATCATGGGCCAAAGGACAATAGTTCACCCATAAGACATGGTATCATTTCATCATTTACCATGTAAATCAATCTATTCCGAAACTTTGTCATCATGCTAAGCATTCAAGGATCATTAAGCACAACTTAGTATTAATCCATCATCTACTAAGCTTTTCTATTCCTCAGTAGATTCAGAGAAATCAATCCTCAATTAAATCATCCAAACACATCACAGAGGGACAATGAAATCGCACAGCAAAGCATCAACTTCATCATCTGCTAAGCAATCTAATCGGAACCATTATCAACATCTCAACATTAAGCATTCAAAGAACCTCAAACACATCTAGCATCAAGCTCACCTTTAAGGCATGGCATCAAATTATATCATTTACCATGCAATCAGACTACTATGAGGCTACTGTCACTATATTCCCCCTCAACATTTAAAGACCATTCAGTAACCCGACCTCAAGTAAATCAGTCTATCAAGTTCATTCACATCATAGCAATAATCAGTACAATGAACTGCTAATCCATCTTCTAAACATCACAGATCAAGGAAGCATGATCTCAGCGCTAGAATCTAAATCATAGACATCATGAAACCCTAACGTCAGGCAACACAGAATCATCTCCAATCGCAATAAGGATTCGACATGTAAGGAAAAGGGGACAAGAAATTAGGGATCCCAAACCCTAATTTGAACCCGAGCCCACATCCCTCGGCACAAGAGGCAACAGGGGAGGAAATCGGCATCTAGAGAGAGAGAGAGGATTAGGGTTACCAACCCTAATTAAGAAAATGGAGAAGGGGAGGAAACCAAACCGTAGGAGAGGAAGGAAGAGCCGGTGGAGTCGGTGTAGCGATGGTGGAGGCGACGCGGTTGCCCGGGACGGTGTAGGCCGACGCCAGCCAAGAGGGAGGCGACGACACCAGAGACCAACGGCGCCGGGCGGAAGCCAGTCCGGGGCGCACGAGGTGAGTACCGAACGGGGGTCAGGCGGCGGAGAAGCCAGGCCAACGTCGCCCGTCTCGAGCCGAACGGCCGGCGGCGCCGAGCCAACCGACCAGATCGAGAGAGAGAGCAGAGAGATCTGAGGAATGGGGAAAAGAAAGGGGAAGGTGACAATGAAACCGACCGGCTAGAAAAGGAAAAAGAAAGAATAAAAAGAAAAGAGAAAGGAAGGAAGAAATAAGGAGAAAGAAGGAAATAAGGAAAATAAAAAGGATAGTAGGGAAATAAAAATAAAAATAAAATAATAATATATGACTATAATAAATGGAGTATTTGAATAGGCAAAGGTTTTATATGATTAAGCTAGCTTGGTTAATACGCATGTTTACTTAATGTATCTGTACAGAGCATAATCATAATCCTGTGAAAAGCAAGCATACATATAAAATTTGTTCAAAGTAACCCATAATTGGTTCCAGCCTATAAATAAATTCCTAGATATAATATTCACTTAACTCTCGACTAACCCATGCTTTTGCTTGCTGAATAAACCGTGGGTGCAAAAATCTATAGATTCATCCCTTGATCATATTGATCCAAAATTTTCATAATTAACTAAAATGTTGATTAAAACTTGCTTGCATATGCTATGTTCCATAAAATTGTATTTGGGTAATGGTAGATATAACCTTCATTGATGGCTTTCCTTAATCAGTAGTGATAAATGAAACCCTAAATTGTTGTTGGACACACAAAATGGGTATATTCGATTATTACATGCATATGCTTAGCCATGCTTTAGACTGGGAACACGAACAGATGGTTATCCTGCTCGTGAAGAACTTAAATTGTAGACATAATGAACTCTGTTCATGGACTTATTGGAATATTGTGATTATTGAAACTTTCATTTTCTGGAAATAAAACTATTATTTCGATGTGGGTGATTATTGGCAATAGCCGGCTGTACATGTTTTAACGTGTACGTAGATAGGGTGGAGTTATTGCCCATGTCACTTTAAGGACCGAACGAAGTGTCCCGTGATCCAAGATTACTCGTACAACCACAATGCCGGTATGGTGACGGCTATAACCAATTAAGTTATTAAAAACTGATCTTGCATTATGGAAGATAGTAGTAGTACGGGCATTCCAGATATAGGTTTGCTCGAGGGAGGTGCCATCACCGAGGTGTTGACACTTGCCGATGCAACAGTATACGCCTTACTAATGGGGAGAAATGATCCGTATACACGATGTGCTTCTACCGCCATTTTCTAATGGGGAGGAATGATCCGTGCATACGATGTTCTTCGGCCGCCATTAGTAAGTCTGTCATACTGGACTGGTGCAATGTCAGGGTTTAGTAATGTAAAGGTTATATATGGGTTTCCCTGGCGACACACCAAAGGAAGTGTGTTAATAAGCTTTGCAAAAAGGGAAGTCATTGTTTGTGGGTAAAGCTGTACAACTCTGTAGAGATTAAACTAATCGATTAGCCGTATCCACGGTCATGGATGACTTGGTGAACCCACACTAAGTTAGTTGTTTTATAAAATGATTTGGTGAGCTTACCCTTACAGATGATTCAATACTTGACATTACGTTGGCAAGATTGGATTCAGCTGTTGTGCCCTGTGTGGACAAAGATTTAATCCCTAGATAATATTTCATATGATGGGACTGGACGTTTATCACTCACTGAAAGTGCATCTAGGCCCCCTAAAATTGTTTTGAGTGATTAATGACAAACGATTAAAGAATCTAATGTGTTCAACTAGTTTATGAACAGGCAAACGCTTCAAGAAGAGATCGTCTTTGTACGCGAAGTGTTCCCGAGTAGCGTTGAGTAAGAAAAACGGCATTTAAGCTTGTAATTTTAATCTTTTGAGTCATAGAAATGCCGTACTATTAAGAGGGATGCATTGAAATTGACTTGGAGATGATCTCCTCACTCAAGATGAATTTAGTTGAGTCTCTCAAGGGTTAGAAGTGTTCTCTCTAGCTTCGGAATGAGTTTGTGGTAAATTTCTAGTCGGATGTTCCGAAGTTGTATCGGACATTCCGATGTTTCAGAAGTTCCGAAGTGTAGTTGTGCTTTAGTCCGTTGTGTTTTGTTAGGGTCGGACATTCCGATTTGTTTGCTTCGGATGTTCCGATGCCTATCGTTTCTGTTTGAGAACCTTCTGTTTGCTTCGGATATTCCGATCCTTGGTATCGGAATGTCCGATGTGCCGCCGAGAAAAAGGGTGCTCTGCTCTGTTCGGACCGTCTGAAGTTGTTTCTTCGGAAGTTCGAAGTGTTTGTTGTCCTGTTTGGGAACCTTCGCTTGGTTCGGATGTTCCGATGCCTTTTTCGGATATTCGATGAGGACTTAGAGTGTTTAGCTTGGTTCCCTTCAGGGTGTCATCGGATGTTCCAGTTGTTATCGGACATTCCGATGCTTGTTGTTTTCGACCGCTGGAAGCTTTCCAATTTCTCGTAGTTTGCACACATTGGATGTTCAAGTTCTTGTCGGACATTCCGATGTGAGGTGAAAAGTAGGAGTAACGGCTAGTTTTGATCCAAAACTATAAATACCCTCTCCCACTCCTTTTGTCTGGTTACACTTTTGCTTAGGCTGAACTCTTGAGCTTCTTGAACACTCTCTAGAGCATACTTTGAGCTTTCTCTTCTCCTTGATCTTAGGGATCATTTAGTGAGTGAGAGTTTGTCAAGTGTGATTGAAAGTCAAGGGCTAAGTGGTTATTCATCTTGAGAAAGTAGAGAACCTCTCCAAGATCGAGATTCAAGTGCATTCATTTCTCTTGGAGGTTGAAGGACTCCTAGACGGCTAGGCGTCGCTCACGAGCCCCCAACGATTGTGGGAAGCCGTGAGAAGTTTGTGAAGGCCGGCTCCGCCTCCGAAAGGAAAGGATCCAATAGTGGAACCAAGCCTCAAGTGTGACCGAGGTTTGGGAGGAAAGGGTTGGAAAAGACCCGGGTTCTTTGGAGCCTCCTCAACGGAGACGTACGATCCCCTCAAGGATCCGAACTCCGGGAATCAAACTACTGTGTTCTCTCTTGTCTCTAATTGCTTGATTCATATTATTGATTTTCTTAAGTGCTTTTTAAGTCGTCTAGAGCTAGTCTTCGTATAGCTCTTTGTACTTGACTCCTGGTGTCAAGAGCAAATCGGATAGTCCGAAGTAATTACGGAAGTTCCGAAGATTTCGGAAGTTCCGATATTTATTCGGAATATCCGACTCTTTTCCGCTGCATCAAATTGTTTTAATTTAAAATTAGCCTATTCACCCCCCCTCTAGGCAATCTTCTAACCTTTTCAATTGGTATCAGAGCCAAACCTTCTCGAAGGCTTAACCGCTTGAAGGAACGTGATGGCCAACACCGGTTTGAAGGTTGTCGTGACGGACGAGCAAAATAGTCCGAGAGCCGGAGATGGAACTCCCGGCAAGAGCAAAGAGGAAGCTACCTCTACATCTACTCAGGGAGCTCAAATTCCATTCAATTATGAAAAATTAAATACTTCCTCTTCGCATTCATATATCACTGTGCCCTCCGGGCGTGCTCCTTTCTTTGATGGCACGTACTATTCCGCTTGGAGGCACAAGATGAAAATGCATTTGATGTCACTCCATCCTAGTGTTTGGAAGATTGTTTGCACAGGTTTAGATATGCCGGAAGACGATATGGAGCTCACGCCGGAACAAGAGCAAAACATTCACCGAATGCTCAAGCCGCATAGCGTGTTGCTTGGAGCGTTGAGTCCCGAGGAATTCAACAAAGTGGATGGCTTGGAAGAAGCCAAAGAGATATGGGACACACTCCAAGTTGCACATGAGGGTACATCAAGTGTAAGGGAATCAAAGATCGAATTGCTAGAAGGCAAGTTGGGGAGATTTGTCATGAATGATGATGAGACACCTCAACAAATGTATGACCGGTTGATGATTCTTGTAAACAAGATCCGAGGGCTTGGAAGCAAGGATATGACGGACCACGTTGTGGTGAAGAGGATGTTGAGAGCCTTTGCTCCAAGGAATTCGACTCTCGTAACACTTATACGAGAGCTAAAAGATTTCAAAAGGCTTACTCCTAATGATGTGCTAGGAAGAATTCTATCACATGAGCTTATGGAGGAAGAAGCAAAAGAAGTGAAGAACCTTGCCAAGCAAAGCTCAAGCTCAAGACCGAAGCAAATAGCTTTGAAGGCAAGCAAAAAGGAAGAATCAACATCAAGTGATGAAGAAGAAGATGAGAGCGAAGACGAAGAAGACTTGGCTCTATTTGTGAGGAAATTCAAAAAGTTCCTCAAATATGACGGGTCAAGCAAATACAAGAAGAACTACAATGACAAATCAAGAGGAAGAAGAAACACCAAAAGGGCTTGCTATGAGTGCGGTGAAGTTGGACATTTCATCGCCGATTGTCCAAAGAAGAAGAACAACCAAAATGAGAACAAGAAGAATGAGCCGCTCAAGAAGAACAAGACGTACAAGAAGAAGTACTCGGGGCAAGCTCACATTGGAGAAGAATGGGATTCAAACGACTCAGACTCGACACCGATGAAGAAGGAGTCGCCACCTCGCCATTGAAGCCGCTTCCACCAACAACGCCGCTTCTTCGGGAATTGAGCGACAACGACTCCGACCACGATGCGCCTATTTGTCTTATGGCCAAGGGCGCAAGGTAATGGCTAAGACAAAACCCCCTAGTAGTGATAGTGAATTAGAGAGCGATGATGATGATGATGATGCTTTATTTTGCAACTTAAACAAATCTACCATTGCAAAAATCAATAAACTATTGAAAAGAATAGATAGCCAAGAGGAAACTCTTGAAAAGCAAGAAGAATTGCTAATTTGTGAAAAGAAGAGAAATCTTGCTTTTGAAAAGCTCCTCGCAATGGAAAAGGAGAAAATTGAATTGCTAACCAAAGATCTTGACTTGGCTAACAATTCAATCCACGATCCTTAAGAGTTCAAATGAATCGCTTCAAGAGAATGTTATTAGCTTGGAAAACAATCTTCAAGCTCTTGAAGTGCAAATTGAGTCTCTTAATGACCTCAACTCTCCAATCATTAATTCTTCAATGGCTTCTATTCCTTCCACTAGTAATGGTTGCTCGTTGCTATAATATTGATATTAATACTTGCTCTACTAATTCCCAACTTGTGCAAGTATTAAAAGGAGAAAACGAGAGATTGAATGCTTTGGTAAAGTATGGTTGCATCAAGACTTATCAATCCAAGGATGCCCTCTATAAAACAATCAACACTCGTGGAAACAAAAATAAAGAAGGGCTAGGATATGATAAGTACGATTGCAAGGGAAATGACCGTGTGGTGGTAAAAGGTAAGGAATGCATCAAGTTTGTCAAAGAAAATGACAAGCAACCATTGACCACCACACAAGTCATTAAGACCGGGCAAGAATCAAAGAAGTATCTTCAACATCATACAACTCATCCCATTCACTATGCATCATACATGTTGAAGAGAAATCACCGTGGTAAAGTGATTGCTCATTATATCGGTGCCCACCACTCTAATGATGTGAGCAAAAGAAGGTGTGGGTACCGAAAGTATTGATTACTAACATGCAAGGACCCAAAAGGATTTGGGTACCTAAAAACAAGACTTGATGTGTTTTCGTAGGACTATACCTCCGGGGGATCAAGTTGGGTGCTTGATAGTGGTTGCACAAACCACATGACCGGAGAAAAGAAAATGTTTTCATCTTTTGATGAGAAAGGGTCACAATATGAAAATATTGTGTTTGGTGATAATGGTAAAGGTGAGGTAATGGGATTAGGTAAAATTGCTATTTCTAATGATCATTCAATATCAAATGTTCTCCTAGTTAAATCCTTAAATTACAATTTGTTATCCGTGTCGCAACTTTGCGAGATGGGTTATAATTGTCTTTTCACTAATGTGGATGTGACCGTCTTTAGAAGAAACGATTCCTCAATTGCTTTTAAAGGATATTTGAAGGGTAAGCTCTATTTGGTTGATTTCAACTCAAATAGCGCTAAACTTCAAACATGCTTAATGGCAAAGTCTAGCATGGGTTGGTTGTGGCATCGCCGGCTAGCTCATGTTGGCATGAGGAACCTCGACAAGCTTCTAAAGGGTGATCACATCATTGGACTAACGAATGTCGAGTTTGAGAAAAACAGGATTTGTAGCGCTTGTCAAGCCGGAAAGCAAGTTGGAGCGCGTCAACCCGCAAAGAACATCATGACAACGACAAGACCATTGGAGCTTCTACACATGGACCTCTTCGGACCCATTGCGTATATAAGCATCGGAGGTAACAAATATGGTTTGGTCATTGTTGATGACTTTTCACGCTTCACGTGGGTGTTCTTTTGCAAGAGAAAAGTGAGACACAAGGGATAATCAGAAGTTTGCAAGAAGAGCCCAAAACGAAGTTCGATTTGAAGATCAAGAAGATTCAAGCGATAATGGAAGTGAATTCAAGAATACTCAAGTCGAAGAATTTCTTGATGAAGAAGGGATCAAGCACGAAGTTCTCCGCTCCATATTCTCCTCAACAAAATGGAGTGGTAGAAAGGAAGAATCGGACGTTGATCGAGATGGCAAGGACAATGCTTGATGAATACAAGATTTCCGATCATTTTTGGGCGGAAGTCGCCAACACCGCGTGCCATGCCATCAACCGATTGTATCTCCACAAGATCTTGAAGAAGACGGCATACGAACTCCTCACCGGTAACAAAGCAAATGTCTCATATTTTAGAGTTTTCGGTAGTAAATGTTTCATTCTTAACAAGAAACCCAAGAACTCTAAATTTGCTCCAAAGATCGATGAAGGTTTCTTGCTAGGATATGGATCAAATGCCTACGCTTATCGTGTTTTCAACAAAACCTCGGGTTGTGTTGAAATAGCGAGAGACGTGACATTTGATGAATCTAACGGCTCTCAAGTAGAGCAAGTTGATTTAAGTGTGCTAGATAATGAGGAATTGCCAAGCATTGCAATCAAGAAAATGGCAATAGGTGAAGTAAGGCCGCAAGAAAAGGTACACCAAGACAATTCATCCATTCAAGTCGAGCCTCCCACTTCAAATCAAAATCAAGACATTCCTCAAGATAGTTCAAGCAAATTAATGGAGGATGATCAAATTGAAGATAATGAGCCAATTCAACAAACATCTCAAATGCCGCATCCAAGAGTGCATCAAAGTGTCCAAAGAGACCACCCCGTCGATAACATTCTCGGTGATATCCAAAAGGGGGTAACTACACGCTCTAGAGTAGCTAATTTTTGTGAATTTTACTCTTTTGTGTCTACTTTGGAACCTTTGAAGGTTGAAGATGCACTAAGTGTGACACCCCGGAGTGTCGTATCCTTAATTTTTGAGCATGATAAGGTTAAATACAGTATGAGATGTGGAAATAAGGTTAAGATCATAAGGATCGGGGGTTAATAACGTTTCCGGGCCGTTTCCGGGCCGTTTTCGGGGTTTTGGGCCTTCCCGGGGGAGTTTTGGGCCTTGGTGGGCTTTGGTGGGATGGATTAGGACTCCGTAACGGACTAGGATTGGGTTGAGGGCTGTTAAAAGGGGCTCCCCTGCCCCTTGCGCCCCACCTCAGCCCCTTGCGCCCCACCTCCCTCTTGCGCCTCTCCTCCCTCCTCCCCTAAGCCCTAGCCCCCATAACCGTGCGCATCCCCTTCCCTCTCCTCCACCTCCACACCACCTCCCTCCACCCCTTGCTGCCCTAGGGTGGTCTCCCACCCCTGCACCTCGCGGAGTCATCCCGTGGAGCGAGGAGCGAGGAGCAAGGAGCGAGGAGCGAGGAACGTGGAGCGAGGAGCGATTCGCGAGGAGATTCATGGAGATTGATTGGAGTTTTGCGCTCGGGCAAAGGTATGATCTTGGGGATCCTTGGGGATGATCTAGGTACTGTTATTAGGGTGTTTATCAAGTTTTTAGATCAATTGGAGGCGCTGGTTTGAAGTAATTTGGGTTAGATCTAAACTTGTCCACGTTTCTGTTTTCGGGCAGTTTGAGCAGTCGAACTAGGGTTCGAGTTTCCGTCGATTTAGAATCCGAATCAGACCGTACGGACTTCTAGGAAGTTGTAGATAATTTAATTATCTTTCCGTGGACGTAAAGCACGTTAATTTCCGATCAGCCGTTTGAAAGTTATGGCTGTTTTACCGAGCGCCTAAAAATCTGTGACGTAACTGGAACAGATTGTGGTAATCTGTAGATTAAACAATTTTAGAGTCCGAATCAGTCTTTCCCTATAACTAGAAAAAGTTGGGAAATTTCCTAAGCTTCGCGACGGTGTACTCGTTTATTCGATTTGGAGTCCCAGAACTCAAGTTATGCCTTTTGTAAGGCTGCTGTCCCGCCGACAGAACCTCTGTTTTTAGGTTTTGCGAGTAGTTGGCAATGTCGGGTTAGATGGGGCGTGTGTACTGTTTTGAGGTTATGATTGTGAGTGTGTGATGCCTATGTGCAGGTGGTGTGACCCGGGAGTTCCCTCTTCTTCCCGCCAATCCGTTGCACGTGGTTGAGGCAAGTGTGTTGTGATGGATAGCAAGTTGTAGGTTGCATGTTGAAATTAGATGGAATTGCCTACATGATATATGTCCACTTGCCATGTTTTAATGATTGATATGATATGATGAGCATGTTTAACATATTATGATGCCATGTGTTAATATGTGAATTGAATATGATATTTGGCATGGTTGCATGCATGTCATGAGATAGGGCGAGGCGGTGAGAAAGTCTTAACTAGTCCGGCAAGGTCGGTGAGAAAGTTATGACTAATCCGGAACGCCATTGAGTAAGTCCTATGTCGTGATTCCATCCACGTGGTGTTTGGAAGTGAGTAGGCACCCTCCATCTTCGGGATGGAAGGGAGGAAAGGGTGCACACCGACGGGTGTGTACTTCCCATACCGGTATGAGGTTCCGTGAGGGTCGGGAGCAATGCATTACATCGCATACAAATTGATGATGATATTGATAAGTATTCATGAATGAGATGTTATACATGATGAAAGATGTTATTGACTTGTTGTTATGCTTGTTGTCCATTGCAGTATGCTTGCTGAGTTTTCGAACTCACCCTTGTGTTTTCTTGTTGTTTTAGGTACCATGAGAACGGCATGCGGGGAAAGGGGAATAGTCACACGCTCACACGTTGCTTCACTTTAATGTTTCCCCAAGTCAATTCATTTAGTTTGATAATAAATTGCGTGTGATGATCTTTAAAATTAAGTCCTAGCTTGGTTAATGAGAGTTCTATTGTTTGTTTGACACTTGGAACCTTAAGAGCTTAATGTTAGTCTCTTATTGTCGTTAAGACTTCATTTATTGCTGTTTTAGATGTTTCTCTTATTGCCATATAATGCTATATTGTTGCTGTTCCTTAAATTCATGATAAAACAAAGGAGGTGTCGCCGAAATCTCGGTTTTAGTCTATGCACCTTTGCTGGAATTTGATGTTAAATGTGGTATTTAGATGTTGTTTAGCTTGTGTTTGGTAACATTCAGGCATAGTAAATGCCGGGTGTTACAATTGGTATCGAGCGGTCAGAGGTCCTTGGAATGTGTATTTTTAGTGTCATACCTTAAGTTGCAACTAAAATATGATGTGGAATAACTTAGAAACATGGCTTAGGTTCTAACTAAAACTTTGTTATAGGATAGCAACGTTAAAACTTGTAAAAGTGGTATAACTAATCTAAAATCTGACACACTTGGTTGCACAGTAGGATGGGTTTGGTTCATCATTGCATCGCGCTTGATTATGTGATAAGGAATATGCTTATGATGATGTTTGATCTATGATCTTGATTGTGTGCTTTTGTGTTTGGGTGGTTGTCTGTCTAAGCAGCCATGCCGAGGGGTAGAGGCCGGGGACGCCGTGGCCGTGGAGGCCAGGGGCGAGGCTCCCAGAGAGTTGCGGAGTCTGTCTGTATAAATGATTGGATTGTTCCTGTTGTGGTGATAAAAGTGGGGTTGTGGTGCCGAAGGGTTTCGGTCACCTCTTTTTGGTTCATAGTAACGGTGAGGTTTGACGGTGTGGCCGGTTAGCGCCATCACCGAAGAACTATTAACCCCTGTAGGAGAAGAGTGCTTATCCTTTTTTTCCTTGATCGGGTAGTTGACTGGAGTCAAATAGAAGAGTTGATGGTGGTTCCCTTCGGATGTTCTCTGCCGTTCTGACGGTCGGTTTCGTTGTTTTTCTTGGCTTTAGTTGAGCTGAACCAAAAGAAAAGTGTTTTGTATTGGATTTTCGCGGATCGTTCTGAGTGCGGTGGTGAGCACCGTGCTTCAGAGTGTGGTTGGACCGGGAGTTGCAACCACTGTGGCAAGCCCGGCCATACGGATTTAGTCTGCCGGATGAATCCCGGTAGCATCATCAAGTGGGAGACGGTGTCTTCTCCTCCCACTCCGAGCGTCTTCCAGAGGATCGGTGCACATGATGGCTACTCACGCTTCTCACCGCCCTTTGCGTGGCGCCACCAATGGCCATCGGGTGCCCGCACTGCCGTCTGCCTCTCCGCAGTTGCCTCCTCCGCCCCACCTTGATGGGGTATCACCGAGTCGGGCTCTTTCTGTCCCGGCGCCACCAGGAGTGTACGCTTTGCCGACCGCCGAGTCAGCCGGGCATCCAGTGGTGGTTTCAGGTACTCTGCTCGTGGATTCCGTTGATGCCTTTGTTCTATTTGATTCCGGAGCATCCTACTCTTTTGTGTCGTCGGAGTTTGCTAGTAGAGCTAAGTTGGGAGTTCAGCGGATTTCTGAGTCCGTGCTAGTCAGTTCCCTTGGGGGTTTGATTGCTAGCTCTTGGGTTTGCCCGAGTTGCACCATTGCCATTGATGATGAGGTTTTCTTTGCCAATCTTATGGTGATCCAATTGGCTCCTTTTGATGTCATTTTTGGGCATGGACTGGTTGCATCAGCACCGCGCCAAGATTTGTTGTTTCTGGAAGACGGTTGCCTTACAGGCCCCGTCAGGAGTAGAGTTGACCTTTCAGGGTGGTATACCCTCCAGTTCCGTCTTTGCTTTGACCAGTTTGTTTTCTGGTTGGCGTTTGAGGCTGTTGGGTTTCCTCATGACTTTGTCTGAGAAACCATCTTCCTCAGTTCCCATTGAGGAAATTTCTGTAGTGAAGGAGTTCGTTGATGTGTTCCCTGACGAGTTGCCTGGTCTACCTCCTGTGAGGAATGTGGAGTTTCGTATTGATCTTGTTCCTGGCACTCGACCTATTTCTATCTCTCCATACCGCTTGGCTCGTCCTTTTCAAGACGAGTTGAAGAAGCAGTCGGAGGATCTGTTGGCCAAGGGCTTCATTCGGCGTAGCGTTTCGCCATGGGGAGCACCCGTCCTCTTCGTCTCGAAGAAGGATGGAAGTTGGCGTATGTGCATTGATTATCGTGCTCTTAATCAAGTGACAGTCAAGAACAAGTATCCTTTGCCTCGCATCGAGGATCTGTTTGACCAACTGAAGGGAGCAAAGGTGTTCTCCAAGATTGATCTTGATCGGGTACAATCAGATCCGTGTGAGGGAGCAGGACATTGAGAAGACTGCTTTCTCCACTAGGTATGGGCATTATGAATTTAAAGTTATGTCTTTTGGACTAACTAATGCTCCTGCTGTCTTTATGGAGGCGATGAACAGTATGCTTCACAAGTACCTTGATTAGTTTGTGGTAGTGTTCATCGATGACATTCTGGTTTACTCTAAATCAGAAGAAGAGCATGAGCGACACTTGAGGCTTGTGCTGAGTACCCTGAGGGGGAATCAGTTCTTTGCTAAGCTGAAAAAGTGCGAGTTCTGGATTTCAGAGGTGGGTTTTCTTGGCCACATCATCAATCCAGAGGGCATATCGGTAGATCCTAGCAAAGTCTCAGCAGTTTTGGATTGGAAGAGGCCTTCCAATGTCAAAGAGGTGCGTAGCTTCCTTGGGTTGGCTGGCTACTATCGGCGTTTTGTGCAGGATTTCTCTATCATTGCCAAGCCACTTTCACAGCTGACTCACAAAGGGATGAAGTTCCAGTGGACTGCAGAGTGTGAGCACAGCTTCTGCACTTTGAAGGAGAAGTTAGTGATCGCTCTCGTTCTTACCCTTCCCGAACCGGGAAGCGTTTCACTGTTTATTCCGATGCTTCTCGGTTGGGACTTGGGTGTGTGCTCATGCAAGAGGGCAAGGTGATTGCTTATGCTTCGAGGCGCTTGAAAAAGCATGAGCAGAATTATCCCACGCATGATCTTGAGCTAGCCGCCGTGGTGTTTGCATTGAAGATATGGAGGCATTACTCAGACGGTGAGTCTTGTGATATTTTCACTGATCACAAGAGCCTCAAGTACATCTTTACTCGTAAAGATTTGAACTTGAGGCGAGGAGGTGGCTAGAGTTGATAAAGGATTATGACCTCACGATCCGGTATCATCCGGGAAGGCAAATGTGGTGGCCGATGCTCTTAGTCGCAAGACAATGCCCCTGTTGTTGATTGTCTTGTTGCTGATTTTGAGCGCTTGGGAGTCTCCTACCGCTGCGGGGACCATGCAGGCTGAAACTCAAATGATTCTTGAGTCGGGCCGATTCTCGAGCGTGTGCGAGAGGCACAAAGAAGATGATCATTTGCTCCAGCAGTGAGGAACGCCTTGAGGATGGCAAGTCGGGAGACTTTACCGTTGATGATGCGGGAGTTTTGAGGTTTCAGGTCGTCAGGCGTGCCCCGTAAATCTCAAGTGAAAGAAGACATTCGAGAGAAGCTCATCGCACCAGACACGGTCCATCCCGAGAGACCAAGATGTCTGAGGACTTGAAGAAGAATTTACGGTGGAAAAGGATGAGAGTGGATATTGCCAAGTATGTGGCGTCTTGTGGGATCTGTCGGAAGATCAAAGCTGAGCATAAGCGTCCCGCCGGCCTCTGTGCAGCCATTGGAGGTTCTGTGTGGCCATGGGATGACATCTCCATGGATTTCGTGGTTGGTCTACCTCGTTCTCCACGAGGAAGGATGCTGTTTGGGTTGTGGTGGACCGTCTCGGCAAGTCTGCGCATTTCATTCCCATCCGCACGACCAATTCAGCGGCGAGTTGGCTCCCATCTATGTGCGGGAGATTGTGAGATTGCATGGTGTACCCAAGACCATTATCTCTCGATCGGGATGCGAAGTTCGTCTCCAAGTTCGGGAGAGTTTGCAGAGTGCTTTGGGTACGCAGCTTTGCCTTAGTACCGCTTTTCACCCTCAGACAGATGGGCGATCTGAGCGTACCATCCAAACTTTGGAGGACATGCTCAGGGCCTGTGTGATGGCTTGGAAGGGTAGCTGGAAGACCATTTGCCCCTTGCAGAGTTTGCTTACAATAACGGCTACCATTCCAAAGATCCGGCCGCTCCTTATGAGGTAATCAGTATGGTCGGAAGTGCAGATCGCCACTTTGTTGGGATCTTTGTGGGCGAGAGCTATTCTTGGGCCGGATTGGGTTCAGCAGATCGTTGATCGCGTGTCGAGGTACGGCAGAACCTTCTCGCAGTGACAGAGCGCATGTAAGAGCTATGCCGATGTGAGGCGGCGAGACTTGGAGTTTGAGGTGGGTGATAGCGTACTCTTGCGAGTATCTCCCACCAAGGGTGTGGTGCGTTTGGCACCAAAGGAAAGCTTCGACCCAAGGTATGTTGGGCCTTTTCCTATCCTCGCCCGAGTTGGCGGGTTGGCCTATCGCCTAGAGCTACCTGGAATCCATGCAAGGTGTGCATGATGTGTTCCATGTCTCGATGTTGAGGAAATACTTGCATGATCCGGAGTTGGTGGTTCCATTGGAACCATTAGTGCTTCAAAGAGACCTCACCTTCGAGTCCCGTCTGTGGAAATTCTGGGGACTTCAGAGCGAGTGATGAAGAACAGGACGCTTAAGTTTGTCAAGGTCTTGTGGTCACATCAGACCGAGAGAGAAGCGACTTGGGAGCTGGAATCTCGCATGCGCGAGAAGTATCCCGAGCTTTTCACCTCAGGTATGTGATGTGAAAATCTGGCTGTCTTTGGTTTTGCTGGGTTTCGTGATTGGTGCGTTTAGATTCGAGGTCGAATCCTGTTGAAGTGGGGAAGAATGTGACACCCCGGAGTGTCGTATCCTTAATTTTTGAGCATGATAAGGTTAAATACAGTATGAGATGTGGAAATAAGGTTAAGATCATAAGGATCGGGGGTTAATAACGTTTCCGGGCCGTTTCCGGGCCGTTTTCGGGGTTTTGGGCCTTCCCGGGGGAGTTTTGGGCCTTGGTGGGCTTTGGTGGGATGGATTAGGACTCCGTAACGGACTAGGATTGGGTTGAGGGCTGTTAAAAGGGGCTTCCCCTGCCCCCTTGCGCCCCCACCTCAGCCCCTTGCGCCCCCCACCTCCCCCTCTTGCGCCCCTCTCCTCCCTCCCCCTCCCCTAAGCCCTAGCCCCCATAACCGTGCGCATCCCCTTCCCTCTCCTCCACCTCCACACCACCTCCCCTCCCACCCTTGCTGCCCTAGGGTGGTCTGCCAACCCATGCACCTAGCGGAGTCATCCCTTGGAGCGAGGAGCGAGGAGCAAGGAGCGAGGAGCGAGGAACGTGGAAGCGAGGAGCGATTCGCGAGGAGATTCGCGGAGATTGATTGGAGTTTTGCGCTCGGGCAAAGGTATGATCTTGGGGATCCTTGGGGATGATCTAGGTACTGTTATTAGGGTGTTTATCAAGTTTTTAGATCAATTGGAGGCGCTGGTTTGAAGTAATTTGGGTTAGATCTAAACTTGTCCACGTTTCTGTTTTCGGGCAGTTTGAGCAGTCGAACTAGGGTTCGAGTTTCCGTCGATTTAGAATCCGAATCAGACCGTACGGACTTCTAGGAAGTTGTAGATAATTTAATTATCTTTCCGTGGACGTAAAGCACGTTAATTTCCGATCAGCCGTTTGAAAGTTATGGCTGTTTTACCGAGCGCCTAAAAATCTGTGACGTAACTGGAACAGATTGTGGTAATCTGTAGATTAAACAATTTTAGAGTCCGAATCAGTCTTTCCTATAACTAGAAAAAGTTGGGAAATTTCCTAAGCTTCGCGACGGTGTACTCGTTTATTCGATTTGGAGTCCCAGAACTCAAGTTATGCCTTTTGCAAGGCTGCTGTCCCGCCGACAGAACCTCTGTTTTTAGGTTTTGCGAGTAGTTGGCAATGTCGGGTTAGATGGGGCGTGTGTACTGTTTTGAGGTTATGATTGTGAGTGTGTGATGCCTATGTGCAGGTGGTGTGACCCGGAGTTCCCTCTTCTTCCCGCCAATCCGTTGCACGTGGTTGAGGCAAGTGTGTTGTGATGGATAGCAAGTTGTAGGTTGCATGTTGAAATTAGATGGAATTGCCTACATGATATATGTCCACTTGCCATGTTTTAATGATTGATATGATATGATGAGCATGTTTAACATATTATGATGCCATGTGTTAATATGTGAATTGAATATGATATTTGGCATGGTTGCATGCATGTCATGAGATAGGGCGAGGGCGGTGAGAAAGTCTTAACTAGTCCGGCAAGGTCGGTGAAAGTTATGACTAATCCGAACGCCATTGAGTAAGTCCTATGTCGTGATTCCATCCACGTGGTGTTTGGAAGTGAGTAGGCACCCTCCATCTTCGGGATGGAAGGGAGGAAAGGGTGCACACCGACGGGTGTGTACTTCCCATACCGGTATGAGGTTCCAGAGGGTCATGAGCAATGCATTACATCGCATACAAATTGATGATGATATTGATAAGTATTCATGAATGAGATGTTATACATGATGAAAGATGTTATTGACTTGTTGTTATGCTTGTTGTCCATTGCAGTATGCTTGCGAGTTTTCGAACTCACCCTTGTGTTTTCTTGTTGTTTTAGGTACCATGAGAACGGCATGCGGGGAAAGGGGAATAGTCACACGCTCACACGTTGCTTCACTTTAATGTTTCCCCAAGTCAATTCATTTAGTTTGATAATAAATTGCGTGTGATGATCTTTAAAATTAAGTCCTAGCTTGGTTAATGAGAGTTCTATTGTTTGTTTGACACTTGGAACCTTAAGAGCTTAATGTTAGTCTCTTATTGTCGTTAAGACTTCATTTATTGCTGTTTTAGATGTTTCTCTTATTGCCATATAATGCTATATTGTTGCTGTTCCTTAAATTCATGATAAAACAAAGGAGGTGCTGCCGAAATCTCGGTTTTTAGTCTATGCACCTTTGCTGGAATTTGATGTTAAATGTGGTATTTAGATGTTGTTTAGCTTGTGTTTGGTAACATTCAGGCATAGTAAATGCCGGGGTGTTACACTAAGAGATCCGGATTGGATAATGGCTATGCATGAAGAGCTTAACAACTTCGTTAGAAACAAGGTGTGGTCGTTGGTGGAAAGACCAAATCAAAACGTGATTGGAACCAAATGGGTCTTCCGCAACAAACAAGACGAGAACAGAGTTGTCACAAGAAACAAAGCTCGGTTGGTAGCTCAAGGATTCACTCAAATTGAAGGTTTGGATTTTGGTGAGACTTATGCTCCCGTAGCTAGACTTGAGTCAATTCGTATATTAGTTGCATTTGCCACTCACCATGATTTCAAGCTTTATCAAATGGACGTCAAGAGTGCCTTCCTAAATGGTCCAATCGCCGAATTGGTATACGTTGAGCAACCGCCGGGAATGGAGGATCATAAGAATCCTACTCATGTCTACAAACTCCATAAGGCGCTCTACGGGCTTAAGCAAGCACCTAGAGCATGGTATGAATGCCTTAAGGATTTTCTTATTAAAAAGGGTTTCGAAATTGGTAAAGTCGATCCTACTCTCTTCACAAAATTTGTTGATAATGATTTATTTGTGTGCCAAATATATGTTGATGACATTATATTTGGTTCTACTAATAAAAGCTTTTGTGAGGAATTTAGTAGGATTATGACAAAGAGGTTCGAAATGTCAATGATGGGCGAGTTAAAATTCTTCTTTGGATTTCAAATCAAACAACTCAAGGAAGGTACATTCTTATGCCAAACAAAGTACATCAAGGATATGCTCAAGAAGTTTGACATGGAGAACGCCAAGCCCATTCATACTCCCATGGCAACAAACGGTCATCTTGGTCTAAATGAAGAAGGTAACCCTGTGGATCAAAAGGTATATCGATCCATGATAGGTTCTTTGCTCTATCTTTGTGCATCTAGGCCTGATATTATGCTTAGTGTTTGCATGTGTGCAAGATTTCAAGCCACTCCGAGAGAATACCACCTAGTAGCCGTGAAAAGAATTCTTAGATATTTAGTTCACACACCTAGTTTAGGGCTTTGGTATCCTAAAGGATCAAAATTCGATTTGATTGGTTATTCGGATGCTGATTATGCGGGTTGCAAAGTGGATAGAAAAAGCACCTCGGGGACTTGTCAATTTCTAGGTAGATCACTAGTGTCTTGGTCCTCAAAGAAACAAAATTCAGTGGCTCTATCCACCGCGGAAGCCGAATACATTGCCGCAGGAAGTTGTTGTGCACAATTGCTATGGATGAGGCAAACCTTAAAGGATTTTGGATTTAACTTGGAGAAAGTACCACTCTTATGTGACAATGAGAGTGCAATCAAAATAGCCAACAATCCTGTTCAACACTCTCGGACCAAGCATATAGACATCCGACACCACTTCCTTAGAGATCACTCTCTCAAGGGAGACATAGATATTACCTATGTGAGAACCGAGAAACAATTGGCCGATATCTTCACCAAACCTCTTGATGAGAAACGATTTTGCGAATTGAGAAGTGAGCTGAACATCCTAGACTATCGGAATGTGACTTGACATCTTGCTCGCATATATAGTTACTATTCTTGGTGATTTCAAAATAAAAGGATTGCAAAAAAAAAAATTAGTTATCTGCCTTTGAAAAGAGTTGAGTTGTCAAGTGCATCTTTAGTCATTCCACCTGTGATCATAGCTTCGACTGTCGTTTTTGTTCTCTGATCACATGTTGGATGACTGCCGAGTTCTCTGACTCAAAGTCTCAATTTCTTCCATCTCAGAAATCCTATCTCTTCCTTCCTGTCAGCTGGAAAAATTCACGTATCGGACTATCCGATCCAGTCATCGGAATATCCGAATTCTGTGTTTTTAAACTCTTCGGAATATCCGATATTTTTATCGGAATGTCCGAATCCTGTTCAACGTCTGGTTCGCTGGAAACTTGAACTCTTCGGAACTTCCGAACCTAATTTCGGAACTTCCGAAGTGCGTGTAAACGCAGGATAAGGACGTTTCGGTTGGCCCCTCCTCCTCATTTCTTTATTCCCTCACTTTACCTCCGTACGTCCTCTCTCTCCCTCTACTGCACTCTTTCATCTCTTGTCGTCTTCGGAGTCTTCAACTCTTCGGAAACTCCGATCTACCTCAAGGAGGAGTGCCTCTCGGATTAGAAGTCTTTAATCCTTCTCAAATCTCGTTCTTCATCCTCAAGGTAAACCCTAGAGCAATCCGTGTCTCTTCGTTTTCCGTGAATCTCTTGATCAAATCTTTTGGATAGACTTGTTGTCGTAGTCTTCCTTCGCCCAGATCTCAAGTTTCTTTTGTTTCCTGTGGTTGATCTGGTTGGAATCCTAGTTTTAGGGTTGTACCGAAAATATCGGAACTTCCGATGTTCACTATCGGAATGTCCGATGTAATGTCGGAATGTCCGATATGAAATCGGAATGTCCGATGTTGACAGTACATCACTAGAACCAGTGCTCTCTCTAGTTTCTTTTATCTTATCAATCTATTCCGTGTCGGCTTTCTCAAATGGACCCAAGTCAGGTGGTTAGCCTCCTCAGATCCGGCTAAGATCACTTTCACCAGCGCAAAACTCCAACCAGTGAGAACAAGCGAGCTTCAATCGAGGATCTCAACCTGGGATTTCAATAAATGAACTCGCCGCTCGAGGTTGCTCGCATCGTGAATGTGCCACGAGGAGCAACTCGCCTTCAAGAAAAGGAAAAGGGATTGCAAAGGCCAGTGGTCTCACCAAGAGACATGCCGAGATTGAGACCGCCTGAAAGAAACCCTAGACTTCAAAGAAAGCCAGTAAACTACAAAGGAAAAGCAGCACAAGTGAGAAAAGCTCGTGAAGAGAATCCAAAGCGGAATGACCGGTTCTCTTCTGACTCACGTTTCTGGACATTCTTTCAGCAGGACTTTTATGCTTCAGTCATTTATCCTAGAAAGAATCCGGTAATCCAAATGCAATGTGTTGATTGGGAGTACATGGCAGCGGCAGATGATGCTGTGTTTAATGATGTTATTGCAGCTTGTGAAAGAACTGGCACCAAAAGGATCATGGCCTTTCAGCATGATTGGAATGTGGAGATCATAGCTCAGTTCTATGCCACAATGTATGTCTCCAGGGATCGAGTCTCTACTCTCAATTGGATGACTGAGGGAACCTGGTATGAAGCTACATATGTTCAATTTGCCAGGCTACTTGACTTCACAGAGGCGGACTCCAGGGACAGAGATCAGATCCACAATGAGGTCTCACTTGGTGCATCAAATCTGAATTTCTTGTATGAGGAGAATGCAGAGTTTGAGCCAGGTGACACCAAGGGAATGAAGCCCTTCTTTGCTATCCTGAACAGACTCTTCAGGAAGACCTTGGCTCCAAAAGAAGGTGATGCTTCTCATGTCCTTTCTTTCACCAGAAACCTCTTGAAGCGTAATGCAAGATGGTCAGAGGCCCTTTGATGTCTTTGACTTCATATGGAATGAGATCAGACTCATTGGACAGGAGCCCAGAAGAAGCTGTGGATATGCACCTTTTATCATGCACTTAATTGAACAAGTGACTGGGCAGCAGTTTGAGTGTGATGGAAAGCATGTGGCACTTCAAGTCAGGCCAATCAAGGCCCCATCTCAGCGAGCCACCAGAGCTTCCACCAGGAGGACTGCCTCCTCTGCTGCTACTCCTTCAGCTTCTACTCCCAGCAGATCTTCTTCACCTATTCTGCGAGCTTTGAAGTCAATATTTGTTCTTTGCAAGAGCAACTCAGAAAAGCAGAAGAAGAATGCCAAGCGACTCAAGGATATCCAAAGGCATCTGAATCTGGAGTGCTCAGAGGACGAGGAAAGTGAAGAAGAGATCGAGGATCCTTTTGCTCCAGCACCTGATGTGTCAGAGTCTGAGGATGACGACGAAGAATCTGAGTCAGATGAAGCTGCATCAGAGGAGTCTGATTAGTTCTCCATCTCTCTCTCTCTCCATCCTTTGTGGTGCTTGATGCCAAAGGGGGAGAGATGACAAATTTATCTATCTATCCTTGGTTCAAAGTCGCTGAGTCCGTGATCTTGGAACTTAGTTTATTTGGTTTAAAACTTCGTTGTTGAATGTTATTATCGTTTTAAACTCTTTACTGTTTTTGCATGGAGATCTTTTGCTGACTCGATGGTTATTAATTATCCATATTGCTTATCCTGTCAATTGTGTGTTAATCTCCTATGCAAGGATATAGGGGGAGCTCTTTTTTTTCTCTCGAAAAGTGCACTTGTTTTCAAGATACATTCTTAATGCACATTTTGAGGGGGAGTTCCGTCTATATTTATTCTCTCATAATGCTTTATAAACTTGTCCTTAATCGTGTTGTCATCAATCACCAAAAAGGGGGAGATTGAAAGTGCATCTAGGCCCCCTAAAATTGTTTTGAGTGATTAATGACAAACGATTAAAGAATCTAATGTGTTCAACTAGTTTATGAACAGGCAAACGCTTCAAGAAGAGATCGTCTTTGTACGCGAAGTGTTCCCGAGTAGCGTTGAGTAAGAAAAACGGCATTTAAGCTTGTAATTTTAATCTTTTGAGTCATAGAAATGCCGTACTATTAAGAGGGATGCATTGAAATTGACTTGGAGATGATCTCCTCACTCAAGATGAATTTAGTTGAGTCTCTCAAGGGTTAGAAGTGTTCTCTCTAGCTTCGGAATGAGTTTGTGGTAAATTTCTAGTCGGATGTTCCGAAGTTGTATCGGACATTCCGATATTTCAGAAGTTCCGAAGTGTAGTTGTGCTTTAGTCCGTTGTGTTTTGTTAGGGTCGGACATTCCGATTTGTTTGCTTCGGATGTTCCGATGCCTATCGTTTCTGTTTGAGAACCCTCTGTTTGCTTCGGATATTCCGATCCTTGGTATCGGAATGTCCGATGTGTGCTGTCGAGAAAAAGGGTGCTCTTCGCTCGCTTCGGACTGTCCGAAGTTGTTTCTTCGGAAGTTCCGAAGTGTTTGTTGTCCTGTTTGGGAACCTTCTGTTTGGTTCGGATGTTCCGATGCCTTTTTTCGGATATTCCGATGAGGACTTAGAGTGTTTAGCTTGGTTCCCTTCAGGGTGTCATCGGATGTTCCGAAGTTGTTATCGGACATTCCGATGCTTGTTGTTTTCGACCGTTGGAAGCTTTCCAATTTCTGGTAGTTTGCACACATCGGATGTTCCGAAGTTCTTGTCGGACATTCCGATGTGAGGCTGAGTGCGAGGGTAACGGCTAGTTTTGATCCAAAACTATAAATACCCCTCTCCCACTCCTTTTGCTGGTTACACTTTTGCTTAGGCTGAACTCTTGAGCTTCTTGAACACTCTCTAGAGCATACTTTGAGCTTTCTCTTCTCCTTGATCTTAGGGATCATTTAGTGAGTGAGAGTTTGTCAAGTGTGATTGAAAGTCAAGGGCTAAGTGGTTATTCATCTTGAGAAAGTAGAGAACCTCTCCAAGATCGAGATTCAAGTGCATTCATTTCTCTTGGAGGTTGAAGGACTCCTAGACGGCTAGGCGTCGCTCACGAGCCCCCAACGATTGTGGGAAGCCGTGAGAAGTTTGTGAAGGCCGGCTCCGCCTCCGAAAGGAAAGGATCCAATAGTGGAACCAAGCCTCAAGTGTGACCGAGGTTTGGGAGGAAAGGGTTGGAAAAGACCCGGGTTCTTTGGAGCCTCCTCAACGGAGACGTACGATCCCCTCAAGGATCCGAACTCCGGGAATCAAACTACTGTGTTCTCTCTTGTCTCTAATTGCTTGATTCATATTATTGATTTTCTTAAGTGCTTTTTAAGTCGTCTAGAGCTAGTCTTCGTATAGCTCTTTGTACTTGACTCCTTGTGTCAAGAGCAAATCGGATAGTCCGAAGTAATTACGGAAGTTCCGAAGATTTCGGAAGTTCCGATATTTATTCGGAATATCCGACTCTTTTCCGCTGCATCAAATTGTTTTAATTTAAAATTAGCCTATTCACCCCCCCCTCTAGGCAATCTTCTAACCTTTTCACTCACAAAGGGATGTGAGTCTTTTATCACCTTTATGATATTCTTACATATTACTTTTGTATTTACATACTTGTTATTTCATTTCCTTTACAAGTTTCGCTTTCACTCTATTATTCAGTATTTACAATTCAAATTTCGCTTTATGCAAAACAACCGTAGAAACCCACTTTCTATTCAGCTTGCATATATTTCAGGTTTTGCAAACACTACAAGTCTTCTTTGAGTGCATAGCGTACTCACCCTTGCTATTATTGTTGTTTTTAGGCAGGAAACCTCGACAGTTACTGCGACGCAGGAAAGCGGGATTATTAACGACGTTTCTTTCTAAGGCTTTACCTTGTCAGTTGCCTATGGATTATGTGGCAAACTACAAGACTTCTGATTCTTTTGTTATGTATTTAGTCGATCTCATCGGTCATATTGCATCAATACTTCCGCTGTAATAAAATATGAAACTTTTGCATGGTTGTGATTTCCAAATTGTGTTTGTGCGTGCTAGCTACTGATCATGGGACTGGCACAGTATGCACATTAGAACCTTGCTTTTATGTTTGCACTGTAGCATAAAAGTGAGGGTCTTACACCCATGCAGGGAATTTAGTATGACTAATGATTTGTATTTTCAGGAAAAAGATGATGAGAGGCATCACTATGACATGTCACATGAACACACATAATTTCTTGTTTCAAATTATTATTAAAAAATTGTAAAGTTGAAGCCTTGAAAATTTATTTTTTAGTCATCTAGTTTTGATACCACAATTTAAGATCAAAATTTTGAATTATGTTATTTCAGACAAATTATATATTTTTTGAATTATGAGTTAATTTATTCTGGATTTAATGCTTAAAATTATATAAAATTTTGAATTAATCGCCAAGGATACGATGTTTCATGCTTGCATTGTTGTATTTGGAAGCAAGTAGGACCTTTTCCCAGCTCCACAATCCACGTACACAATATCTAATCCTTGCCAAATATTGTATAAATCAGATAATTTTAGCGGTTTAGATGTTTTCCTTTTCTCATTAATCTAGGGATATCTAGGCTGTTCTTTTTTCTGATTACTATGGTAAATTCTAGTTTAATTTTTTTCCATCTAGGATTAACATGCAAAGGCACAAAACGTGCAGACGTGAATACTTTGATTAAATAATTCTACGTGGAAGGCAGTTTGGTGGCCTGTCCTTGACAATTGACATGCGTTTATTGGTGTAGTTTGCAAGCTTTCATACAGGTGCGTCACGTCTCAAAGTAGTCGTGGGCTTCTGGGCCGTGCTTCGATGGGCTGGCCCGAAACACGACCACTTGGTCTGGTTCGTAGCTCGGTCCGACACGAAGGTGGGTCATGCTGGGCAGCATGATACTGTTTATCGGGCCATGCCGAGCCAGAGAACGTGACACGGTGGGTGGCCCAGCCGTTTGGGCCGTGTCCGTGTCGGTCCGGCACGGCAGCGGCACGGCCAGCACGATGGCGGCACGTCGGCCGGGAGGCACGGCCGGCACGGCGGCAGGGAGGAGAGGCGTTGACTCAAAAGCATAAATGTAGTACTGGTGCAGTAAGGGCATCTCCAATGGTGTAGTCAACTACTAGCTATAAAAAGTGTACATGTCATCTATAGATAGCTAATAGACAACCTCTCCAATGGACTAGCTATAACATTGTCTACAAAATTAAATATGGGCCCATATGTAAGAGATGATAAATGCCTTGGAATCAGCTATAGCCTGGCTATAAGTTAGTAGTCAGTCTATATCTCTCTTCCTTTTCTCTCATCCACCTAAGCAAAATGCTAACTTGGCACCCTTATAGCTAGCTGAAGTGACACTATTGGACAGTGGCGGACCCAGAAAGAAATTATAGGTGGGGCAAGTTTAAAGTAGTATTAAAACGTTAAAAAGAATGCAATGTACCGTAACAACAATAATATTATTAAAGAAGCATAAATATAACGTTCAACTAATACGGTCAAAGAAGAATTAGCAAAAAGGCAACATACCACTCAGTTAACAATTGGTGAGGGACGAGGCAATTGTATTCTCCTAGTTTTGAGGCGCTGAAATCGTCAGATGATGGCTTCATCATTAAGTGATTTGAATATCTCTCTCCGTATAGCAAACCATTAAGTCATTCATCCAATTGTTGACAATCTTATTGCGTTTCTTGCTTGGTGCAACGTTCCAGCTTTCAAATTTGTTGGGCTTATGCATATGCAGTATATACAAAATACCTGGACCTAATAAATTGTAGGTGGGGCAGCAGCCCAAGCTGCCCCACTGGTGGGTCCGCCTATGCTATTGGAGATGCCCTAATCTCCTACAAGCGGACATTAATTTGCAGCTCGATTCAGGGGTAGAACTAACCTAGCAAGAAAGGATAGCTTTCTAATGCATATTACTTCGAGTAGCAATTCTGTAACTCATGTGCACTAAAATAACATGGAACAAGTTATCTTCTACATCGTCTGTAGTACTAGTACATTTGATTTGAGGAATGAAGAGACAATAATCGAGAAATAATGCAGCATGCTGGACAATAATAGAGAAATAATGCAGCATGCTGGACAGTATATAATAGAGACCTACACGTGCCAGTGCCACAACCAAGCTTCATTGACTTGACTTGCAACCCTGCAGGTTCTTCAGTTCTTCACCACTCAAAAGGCCATGAGGCTGCTTGGAAGCTTACAGATCCAGAAACGCATGCACAAGGAGGATACCACACGTGACAAGTCCAGCATCGAATCTGGCCGGATCAAAGCTATTAGAAGGCAACCTTTCCTTCTTTTTTTTACTTAACTAGAAAGGTCTGCGCGGGCCGCGCACGCGATCGGTTATAATTTCGGGTTTTTTTTAAGATTTTTTTGTGAGTTTTTTTTTCGAAGGAAAAATATACCGAAATCTATTCTATAAATCTTCAGAGAGTCCTTTGGAGCGGGTAAGAAAATAGACCAAGCCATATTTTTTTCGAAATTTTCCGGGTTTTTTTTGCTTCTTTCGGAGTTTTTTTGCGGTAAGAAAGGACCTTTTCGCAAAAAAACAGGACCTACATGCGTTTTTTTAAAGGAAACATTTTTTAAAGGGGAAATGGATTGGAGTAAGAAAATAGACCAAGCCATATTTTTTCCGGATTTTTCCTGTTTTTTTTGCATTTTTTGGAGGTTTTTTGCGGTCAGAAAGGGCTTTTTCACAAAAAAACAAGACCTACATGCGTTTTTGAAAACTCAAAGGACTTATCGGCAAAAAACTGGGGGCGCCACGCGTCGCGCGCCCGCGGGTTGGACACGTGTCGCCGGGGAAAAATCGCGCTCGCGCGAGCGCGCGTGGGGTTCGAACCCACGCCAACGGGACGGTAACGCCGTTCGCTACCGCTGGGCCAAGCGGCCCGCTTCGGCGAGGAAGGAGCACGCGGCTCCCTTTTATGCTATAACCCAGCGCGGGATGACGTGGAGCGATCTGGGCCACTCCCGCGCGCGACGGCTGAGGACGCGAGGCGACGTGGCCACGGTGAGGGAGGCGGAAACCTTCGAGGAATGTTTATATAACTATTATTCGGTCGTATCCACTTTGGCTGCTAAAACGGCAACCGTTCCTTCCTTTTTTTACTTAATTATTCGGTGTCTCCGGTACTAAAACGGCCCATCGTGCCCACCGTGCCGGGCCGACTCACCTTTGGCGAGCCCAAGCCCGACCCATTTGCGCTTCGTGCCGTGCCGGCCCAGACCCGACCCACTTTCATTATTGTGACGAGCAAAGAAATAAAACACATCGCTACTACTAAACTACCTATTTTAATTACATAAGAGACTAAGTACATCAACAAAATGTCAAACATAAATGCAATGCTTGAAGATGCCCTGAATCAACAATATCTGCCAACTTTTAGACCTTAATCCGTGATTTCGTGCCCGTTCGTGCCGTGCCGCCCGTCGTGCCCGGTTCCCGGGCCCGGCACAGCCCGAGCTACAATTGCGTGCCGACCCGACCAGACACGGAACTCTGTCATACCGTGCTTTGCACTGGGCCATCCCATCGTGCTTCGGACCGGTCCAAAAGAGCCCGATCCAAGTGCCCACCTCTAGCCCCTCCACTTTGGCTGCTAAAACGGCAAACGTCTAGCCTCTCCATCCACGTGAAGGAAGAGCGAGCGTCGGTGCGCGCGGCGGCTTGTGGGTCGCTATCTAGCTACTACATGAAGTAAGTCAAAGTGTGAAGCTACTATTAGTCAAAATAAACCAAAAGGCCATTTTTCTTTAGAAAAAATGGATAGATGAGAAACTACGTACGAAGCCAGCGAGGAGCAAGGCATGCACTTGTATACATAAACGCTGGGAAGGCCGCTGGTGAAGCAAAGAGAGCAGTGACACAGAGATCGATCTCATCAATGAAGACAGCATTCTTGCTGCTACTCGCGGCAGCGGCGGCCACCTCCGAGAGCCGCCTCACCGTGACGCCGGGCTGCCAGGCGAGCTGCGGCGGCGTCGACATCCCCTACCCGTTCGGGATCGGCACCGGCTGCTTCCGCAAGGGCTTCGAGATCTCGTGCGTCAGCAGCGGCGGCGCCGGCCCCATGCCCGTGCTTGCGGCCACCAGCCTGCAGCAGGCCATACCGGTGCTGCAGCTGTCCGTGGCGCCGCGCCCGGAGGCCCGGGTGACGCTGCCGGTGGCGTGGCAGTGCTTCAACTCCACCGGCGGCCGCACCGGGCACTTCAACGGCCAGGTGAACATCAACGCGACTGGTGTGTACCGCATCTCCAACACCCACAACGACCTCTTCATCCTCGGCTGCAACACGTTTGCCTACATCAAGAGCGGCGAGCGTGGCCGCTGGCGATACAACTACTACACGGGGTGCGTGGCCTACAGCAACGACTCGCGAAGCTTGCGGGACGGCAAGTGCGCGGGAGTCGGCTGCTGCCACGTCGACATCCCGCCGGGGCTCACCGACAACGTTGTCTCCTTCAAATACGATGGTGCGTGGTCGCACGCCGACCAGGAGTTCTGCCCTTGCGACTACGCCTTCATCGTTGAGAAGGGCAACTACACCTTCCGGGCGTCCGACCTGAAGATGCAAGGGAACCGGACCCGCATGCCGCTGCTGCTCGACTGGGCCATCCGCGACAACAACGGCGGCGGCGCCGTCCCCATGTCCTGCGCCGCGGCGGCGAAGAACCCGGGGTACGCCTGCGTGAGCGCCCACAGTGAGTGCGTCGACTCCATCAATGGCCCTGGGTACCTGTGCAACTGCACCCAAGGTTACGAGGGCAACGCCTACGTCGTCAATGGATGCACCGGTAAGTAGAAATGTTTATACTGCTATTACGTAACTATATACTCCCTCCGGTTTGATAATACCTGTCGTTTTGGACATAGTGATGGTCAAACTTCTGAAACTTTGACTAACAATATATTTTTAAATATTTAAATTGGATACATAAAAATTATATGTGTAGACTTGTCTCGAGAAGTACTTTCATAATATTGTAATTTTATTGGGTTTTATAAATATATTATAATAAAAATTAGCGGTCAAAGTTGTGTTTTCAAGACCGGAGGGAGTATTAGATATATATATGCCATTAATTCATGCATGCATGGACTATAGATACTATTAAATTGGGTACATGTCCTGATGATTATTTAGAGTACTTGATTTAAATACGTATGCGTGATCGACGGCACAGATATCGACGAATGTGGACGTCCGAGGGATTATCCTTGCCACGGCGTTTGCAAGAACACCCCAGGATCATACGATTGCAGGTGCCGTGCAGGCTATCAGAGCAACAACGCAACAACAGAAAGATGTACTCCAAAGTTCTCACTTGCAGCACAGATTTCCGTAGGTACGTACGTACAATATACGGCCTTAATTACTATTTTATTTCCTGGATCTCCACGCATCATCTTCTGCATCCATGTAAATTAACTAGGAAGATTCGCGCGCTACGCCGCGCCGTGCGAAATTTGATAAAAAATGATGAAAAGCGGGAAAAAACGGAAAAACGACGTGCGAAAAACGAATTTACGTTTTTTTTTTGGGAAACGGCCAACGAAAACATTTTTTCCATGTTCCGGAGAAAACACGGTTCACGAAAATAATTTTTTCAGGCAAAACGAAGAAAGAAAACGGCTTTCCATATTTTTTGTGGGGAAATAGCCACCGAAAACAGCTTCCCCATGCTCCGGAGGAAAAACGGATCACGAAAACATTTTTTCGGAGCAAAACGGAGAAAGGGAATGGTTTTCCATATTTTTGTTTTGAAAAAACGGCCAACGAAAACATTTTTCTCATGCTCTGGAGAAAAATCGGATGACGAAAAATATTTTTTTCGGACAAAACGGATAAAGGAAACAGTCTCCCAATTTTTTTTGGAGGGAAATAGCTATCGAAAACATTTCCCCCATGCCCCAGAGGGAAAACCGATCACGAAAACATTTTTTTCGACAAAAATGGAGAAAAGAAACGGTTCTACATTTTTTTTTGGAAAAACGGCTAACGAAAATATTTTTCGCATGCTCTGGAGAAAAAACGGACCACGAAAATATTTTTTTGGGACAAAACGGAAAAACCGATCACGAAAACATTTTTTTCGGCCAAAACGGAGAAAAGAAACGGTTCTACATTTTTTTTGTGGAAAAACGGCTACCGAAAATATTTTTCGCATGCTCTGGAGAAAAAACGGACCCAAAAAACATTTTTTTGGGACAAAACGGAGAAAGGACCCGAACGTAAAGCGCGAGGACCTATTTGTTATAATTTTGGACTTGTTCGCTATTTTGAATAATTAGGAAAGGGCTCGCTTGCGATTCGCCCTTAACGGGAGGGCCTCCATGCAAAACGGGAAACCAGGGACCTATACGCGAACTGGAAAAAATATTCTTCTCTCACATAAAATCGCGCAAGGACCTGGACGTAATTCGGAAGAAACGCGGGGGCTTTTGGCAAAAGCGCTGGCGACACGTGGGGGGGCCGGTTGGCCCCCAATCCTAGCCCTCATAAGGTGGGTTACGATTACTCAAGTCTATTGTGTCATCACATGCCATGCACATTGCATTGCCTTCTGTGGTGAGGTCATGTGAGTTTCAACTGAGTTCAAAAATCACTTAGCTGAAATTAATGTAAGCCGTCTATAAATATGATGCGTATTTATTTTAAAGCAAATCATTTTATACATTTTTCAAATTTAAACCGCTGCTGTTTTTGAATTTTTAAAAATATTAAAAATAGTTATTAATTTTAAAATTTTTACCAGAGGTAGAAAATACTGAGAGGGGTTTATGGTAAAATTTTCAACTTTAAAAGGGTTGTATAAAATTTTAATTAATTCAACCATATATGCTTGTCAAATCAAAGAGCTTTACATGATTTTTCCTCAATTAAATGCTCCCACTTACTTTTGACTTTGGAAAGAGACTATAGCAAGCCAAAGTCACTTTAGTGAAAATTTATTACCACTTTATTTTTACACTTTTACTTGTTATCTTTTTACTAATTCATTCATTGCTTTTCTTTTTTTAATTAAAACCAGAATAAAGAATAGAGTTACTTGAAAAAATCAAGACATTTTTTCTAGTTTAAAGTTACTTGAAGCATAGTCATTCATATTCTTCTATCGTTTACTTTTTTTAAAGTTGCACAAATATTAAAGTATGAATGAAGGTTTGATAGTGATTACTTACCCCTTTATTTGCTTTAAGATTTGTACAACTTGTATTGGGAGGGAAAGTATAGAAGCACCTCTCATATCCACATATTAATTTGATGTCAATATATATTTGCAACATATATATCGGTTCAAATTGACACATAGATCATCTCTATCTTTTTTTTATCGAAAATATAAATGGGTAATAATTAATGACGACATAGGCATCAATGATCTTAATTTGTAGGCATCACTTTGGGAATTTCCTTGTTGGCTATTGCTCTACTTTCAACACTACTGATGCTCCAAAAGAGAAGAATAAAGGAATATTTCAGAAAGAATGGAGGTTTGACGCTTCAAAATGTGGAAGCCCTAAAGATTTTCTCAAAGGAGGAACTAAAGAAAATCACCAAGAACCATTCAGAGGTTCTTGGTAAAGGGGCCTTTGGTCGAGTCTACAAAGGGATCCTTCCGGACGGTACCATGGTGGCAGTCAAGACCTCCATCGAGGTAAACGAAGCTCGAAAGGAGGAATTCACCAAGGAAGTGGAGATCCAATCGAAGATGATCCACAAGAACATTATCAAGCTGTTGGGTTGCTGCCTAGAGGTGGATGTTCCAGTGTTGGTGTATGAGTTTGCCGCCAATGGGAACCTCCATGGCATTCTCCACGGTAGCGCTACCACCCTTCTCCCACTGGACCTACGTTTGGATGTTGCAGTTGAGGCTGCAGAAGGATTGACGTACATGCACTCGTCCACCGCTCGTACCATACGACACGGTGATGTCAAGCCGGCCAACATACTTCTCGATGACAGGTTCATGCCAAAGATCTCAGATTTCGGGACATCGAAGCTTCTCACAATGGACAAAGTTTGCACCATGTTTGTGGTAGGGAGCATGGGTTATATAGACCCGGTGTTCCATAGAACCGGGCTTCTAACGCAGAAGAGTGATGTGTATAGCTTCGGAGCTGTCCTCTTGGAACTCATCACCAGAAAGCCAATTCTATATGATGGGAACAGTAGCCTCATCATCGAATTCGTCAAGGTTTATGAGCAAGAAAAGAGCGGAAGGGCTATGTTTGACAAGGAGATTGCAGCCGCCGAAGAGGATATTTTCATCCTGGAGGAGATTGGCAGGCTGGCGGTTCAGTGCTTGAAAGAAAAGGTAGAAGAGCGGCCGGAGATGAAGGAGGTAGCAGAACGACTTGTGATGCTTAGAAGAGCGAGGAAGCACGGCAAAACAAGCTACAATATAAGCTCTTATCACTTGGAGGAAATTAGTGCTGATGGTGCTCCCAAGAGCTTTGCTTCTGAAATTAGTGAAACACTTCCTCTAATCCTGTGAGCAGGGATTTCCTAATCCACATGACAAATTAATTTTATTGTCTGCGCGAGCTTGCTCAACGGTGATCCTCATGTTGTACGTGTTGGAAATAATCCTGATTGATGGAAATAATCCAAACATATCAGGGTAGGATTGGTTTGGTTTCCTTCTTTGTGGTTTGGTTTCCTTCTTTGTACTTTCCATATATATTTTTTAATACTATAAATAGGCCCTCATATCCAGATTGTAAGAGTACCAGAGCAATAGATCAGAGAATAGCTAATAAAAGGCTCAGTTGTGTGTTACCTCGTTTTGTTATACTTTGCTAGATTAGCCATAGTATACAGGACGCTATGATCCTGAGGCAAACGAGGATCAACATATGGTATCAGAGCAAGGTTGCAAGCCCAAGATCCTCCGCTACGAGCCGATGTCCATTGTCACGCACAACGAGGCGCCCAGGGAGAGCGGCGGCATGCCGTTCCACTACCCGCATCTAACGGCGACAAACTACACCAGCTGGGCGATTAGGGTGGAAGCCATGATGGATGCCCAGGGCGTCTGGGAAGCCATCGAATCGGCGGCTGGTACGGTCGTAGACGTGAAGAAGGACAAGACGGTGAGAGCGCATCTTCTCCAAGCACTCCCGAATGATCTCCGCGAAAAAGAAGACGGCAAAGGTGGTCTGGGACTATCTCAAGATAAGGTTTGTTGGTGGGGATCGCATAAAAAACGCACGACTGCAGACGTTGAAAAGCGACTTCGACGCCATGCGCATGGAGGAGGGGGAGACCCTAGACCTGTACGCCGGGAGGCTCAATGGCATGTTGGTAAGGTATGCTAATTTGGGGGCAACGCTCAATGATGCCACACTGGTCAAGAAATTGTTCAACACCGTGCCGGATCGTTTCCTTAGCTTGATCGCTGGGATCGAGCAGTTCTACAACCTCGACACGATGCCGTTTGAGGAGGCTGTGGGACGATTGAAGGCCTACGAAGAACGAGCTCATCTATGGAAGCCAGGCGGCATCGAAAGTGGTGGTGGCCAACTTCTGCTCACTCAGGCTGAGTGGGAGGCGCGACAGAGGAAGGATGGCTGCGACTCCTCGTCAAGCAATAAGGGTAAATCCCATGCTCCTACAGATAGCAACAACCACGATCGGAGTGGACACGGACGCGACAGAGGATGTGGTAAGGTATACTACATCCCAAGACTTTGTAGCAACATCGTGAGCCTCGGACAACTCACCGAGACCGGTCACAAGGTGATCATGGACGAGGATGCCCTACAGGTGCTCGACAAAAGTCATGCGAGGCTACTCATGAAGGCGAGGCGCAGTGCAAATCGCCTTTACCGAATTGAGTTGCATCTGGCAGAGGCGGTGTGCCTCCTGGCGAGCCTCGAGGACCCGACGTGGCTATGGCATGCAAGGCTTGGCCATGTAAATTTCCATGCACTGAAGATGCTCATCGACAAGGGTACCGCCAATCACGCACCCTCACTACTAGATTTCCAACTTTTACCGAGTGGAAAAAAATATGTCAGCCATGGCAAAATACCGTAGGCCATGTATATGGTCGAGTGTAAACCGTCGGTAACTTTCCCTCGGCCACTCATGGTTGGCCATTCGTGGGATTCCCGACGGTACCCTCGATTATTAGTTTAACGAGGGTTTTCATAGCACTCGGTAAATACATGGGTGAGAGGTTTTTTCTTTCTAACGGGGTATAGAAACCCCCAGTATTTTCTCACAACTATATGTGGGATTTTTTGTGTAAAAAATGTAATTTTTTTTGAAATCTAGGGATTAACCTCACAACTTGTTTGCACCACAATCCCTTAAGTTAAACATTTTTTATTTTTAAATTAGAAACACGTGATGCCTAGGATTCGAACTCACAACCTACTGAACACAACCTCTCCCTCCTAACCAACTCACCTCAACTGTCTTCTTGCTAGAAGTAAGAAAAGTACTTCTTTTAAATCTTGTTCTCATGATGCTTATTCAATTATTTAGTCAAATATATGACTTTAAATGGAAAGGTTGTCAACTACAAAGTTGTAGATTTCAATTAGAGCTACATTTTTCATATATACATCACATTCATCCAGCCTCGTATGAATTTTGCAATAGCCCAGTGTTTGATTTGTACCCTCGCTAAAAGTTTGTACCCCATCGGCAAATTATTGCAATAACCGAGTGTTACCTATATTCACACACACACACTAAATGTATTTCCACTCGGTGATTGTTTGTAATGGCCGACGATTAGCATTGCACTCACAGTAATTGTTGTACCCTCTCGGTGATTTCATACTATGACGGAGGGTTTTCCACTAACCGTCGGTGGTGGTAAGCTCCATCGGTAAATCTTCTAATAGCTGTCCATTTTTGTTCTACCGTCGAAAAAAAGATGCACCGTCGGCCACCTGACGATCAACCCCTTCGGGACGGTCGGCCCAAGCGTTGACGACGGAGCCACGGTAAGCTGATACCTACCTGCGCAAGCAACGCTGACGACGGAGCCACGGGACTGCTTGTTTTTCCCTACACTTTGCATGAATCAATATGTGTATTGAGATAGAAATATTAATGGTTCTTGTATTAGCTTGTAATTAAGTTGCATATCTGTGACACTACGGAATGCCGAGACTTTATAAAATGTGAAATTAGAGATTGTGGCATTATAAAATGTGAATATTGAGGTCAAAAACATTATGAAATATGGAATTGGAGGTTAAAACCATACGGTTTGAGGTTTATTTGCGTTTCCGGGCCGTTTCCGGGAGTTTGGGCCTTTCCGGGGGAGTTTGGGCCTAAAGGAAAGGGTCGTGGGCTTTGGTGGGATAGAGTTTGAGTCCAAATAGGAGTAGGAGACCTAGTTGGGGGCCTCCCCCAGCCCCTTTAGGCGTCCTCCCCCTGCCCTTGCTGCCCCCCACTTGCAAACCCTAGCCGCCACTTCTCTCTCCCCACCTCCCCCATACGCCTCCACCTCTAGCCGCCTCCCCCATTGCTCCCCATTGCTCCACCACCCCTCCACCACCTCTCCACCTCCCTTGCTGCCCCTAGGGGAGTTCTACACCTCACCAACTCGTAGATCCATCCATTGGAGCGCTCCGCGACGAGGAGATCCGGCGGGATTGGAGCGAGGAAGGAGATCGCGCGAACCGGGAGGAGATCTATTGGGTTTTCGTGCGTTGGGCGAAGGTATGGCCATGGGACTCCTTGGGGTTGGTCTAGGTACTGTTCTAAGGGTGTTTATCAAGTTTTTATATCAATTAGTGGTGCTGGAATTGAGTAGATTGGATTAGATCTAGATGTTGCCACGTTTCTGTTTTTGGACAGCATGAGCAGTCGACCTAAGGTTTAGTTTTTCGCCAATTTAGATTCTGAATTTGGACGTCCGCCTGTTGAAGAAGTTGTAGGTAATTTAATTATATTTCAGTGGACATAAAGAACTTTAAATTCCGATCAGCCGTTTGAAAGTTATGGCTGTTTTACCGAGCGTGTTAAAATCTGTGACGTGATTGGAACAGATCACGGTATTTTGTAGATTAAACAACTTTAGAGTCCGAATCAGTCTTTCCCTATACCTAGAAAAAGTTGGGAAATTTCCTAAGCTACGCGAGGATGTACTCGTTTAATTGATTCGGAGTTTTAGAACCCGAGTTATGCCTTTTGGAAGGCTGCTGTCCCGACGGGATAGAACCTCTGTTTTTGGGTTTTGCGAGTAGTTGGCGATGTCGGGGTAGATGAGGGTTTGCGTACTGTTTTGTGGACATGATTGTGAGTGTGTGGTACCTATGTGCAGGTGGTGTGACCCCGGGAGTGCCTTCTACTTCCCGCCAATCCGTTGCCCGTGGTTGAGGCAAGTGTATTGTAATGGATAGCGGTTTGTTGGTTGCTTGTTGATAATAGATGAAATTGATTATATGATATGATCACTTGCCATGCCTTAATGATTGCCAATGTTATGATGAGCATGTTTACTATGTTATGATGCCATGTGTTAATGTACAAGTTAATTATGTTCTTGGCATATTTGCATACATGGCATGTTACATGGCCCGGGCGGTGAGAAAGTCATAACTAGTCCGGGGAAGGTCGGTGAGAAAGTTATGACTATTTCGGAGAGCCAATGAGTAAGTCCTACATCGTGATTCCATTCACTGCGGTGAACGGAAGCGAGGAGTAGGCACCCTCCATCTTCGGGATGGAAGGGGGGAGAGGGTGCACACCGACGGGTGTGTACTCAACCATACCGGTATGAGTTTCCAAGGAGACATGAGCATTGCATTGCATTGCATACATAATGATGATGATAATGTTATGTGTTCAAGAATGAGATGATATACATGATGTGAGATATTATTGTCATGTAATTGTTCTTGTTGTCCATTGCAATATGCTTGCTGAGTTTCGAACTCACGCTTGTGTTTTCTTGTTGTTTTAGGTACCATGAGACCGGCATGAGGGGAAGGGAAAGAGTCACACTTCCACACGTAGCTTCACTCATTTTATTCCACAAGTCATTCAATTAGTTCTTGATAATAAATTGCGTGTGATGATTATTGCTTTACGGTTTAGCTTTGCTAAATGAGAGTCTTTTTGTTCGTTTGACTCTTGGAGACATTAAATGCTTGAAAGTAGACTCATATTGTCATTAAGTCCTTAATTAGTGCTGTTTTAGTTGTCTCCCATATTGCTTTATATTGCTTTACTGTGATGCTCCTTCAAATCATGTTAAAACAAAGGAGATGCTGCCGAAATCTCGGTTTTTAGCATGTGCGTCTTTGCTGTAATTTATGTTTAATTGTGGTATTTAGATGTTGTTTAGCTTATGTTTGGTAGCATTCAGGCATATTAAATGCTGGGGTGTTACAATATCGATGTGTGGAATATTAATTGTAATGTGACGCATAGTGAACAAGTATTGTATTGTGACATTCTCTGACACAGTAGTGAATAGCTAGGCTAATTAAGTACTTGGTTGTTAGTTCTTAAGTTGTCGAGATGCAATCGTATTGATCGGTGTGCTGTATAATATGTCATCTCCTTGTCAAATGAAAATGGGCTTCCTTTTGTTTTCCAGAGGTAATGCAATATACAATCGGAATTGATATAGTTTGCCAGATTGTATTTTTTTCTCAGAAAGTACAATAACCTGCTGTTTAAGGATCAAAATCCCGACGAAATTTTGCAAATTTTTGGCAAAATCTCAAATTTCACCCCCACCTCTGAGATTCATAATCCCGGTGAAATAAAAAAAAAAGTTGAAAAAAGTCAAATTGCTACAGTATTGTTAGGAATTTCATTTTTTTCCCGAAATTTATGTTTTTTTTACCGAAGGCCAGTTTTTATGACTACAACATGCTTTGTGATGGATGAATGTTCTACAAAATGCAATGCATGCATTGTTATACGACAACGGGGACAAAGTAAAGCAAGAGTGAGGTTTGTGCATGCCCTTGTTAGTTTTGATTTTTGCTAGCTGCTAGATAGCATTACGTACTCCTCCTTTGCTTTCTTGTTCTTTATTGTGCATATATGTATGATCATATATAGTTTTGTGGTCAAAGAACTTGACTTCAATCTTATCGTTATGTAGGAGACAACGATTCATATATGTTGTTATATGTGTGTGTAGCCGATTGAAGTCAACTCGGGGCATACTTTTGAGGACTACGTTATTATATTAACATGACTAAAAAAAAAGTTATCTCCCACTGCCTGGAGATCAGTGTCAAAAGTGCCACATTGTATCTTCAATGGCTTGTTCCCATGAGCCAACTTCTCCAAGTCATCAACCTGTGCCTCGACCTCTGCAACCTTTTTGGCAATAAAGGGGTTTCCAATAAGAAAAAGTCGAGCGGTAGTAAGATAGTGATGGAGAAGGGAAACTCATGTACCCTCCTCACCAAAGAGGGAGTCAAAGGCATCACTGCACTGAACAGCCGACTTTTGCAAGTCACCCCTGGGAGTGGAGCCCAGCTCTCCCTCCACCAGTTGTGCCTCCACTTCGCGCACAAGGGACTCGACAGAACCGGACTTCGAGCTCGTGTGGCTGGGTTTTGAGCTTGAGTCTGAAGGGGATGAGGACGTAGAGATCAAAGTGGACTATGTGATATGAGGAGTTCCATCACCTTCATTACCAGGCTTACCAGCAGATGCATGAGGGAGTCCAGCAGAGGGGAGTTGTGCCCTCCTTTTCTGCGAGGGTGACTTCTGGGTATCTTGAAGCTTCCTCTTGCTCGAAGATTGGTCGCCTTCGCCCATGTTAGGGAATGCGGGCTGGAGTGCCTCGGGGGCAGGAGGACATTGTACTGAAGGGCACTTCAAGAGAGGCTCCGCCTTAGCCTTTGCCAATATGAGAGCTTCATCTGCGATGCTCCCTGTAGGCAAAGGCCTCTTGGCGGTGATGGTCGTAGGGCGAGGCCTGGTGGCTGAAGGGGGTCTTGGCCCTAGCTGTGTTGTGGGGCATGAGTGGCCCATTGTGAGAGTTTTCACCTTCAGCTGATTCTTGAAGGAAAGATCTATGAAGGAAGCCCCTGGGGCTTTATTTTTTTTCTCTTTGAGGGATCCGGGATGGGCTTGCCTTAGGGGGCATCACTAGCTTGAGATAGTTTGCAATGATGTTGCACCCCTGGCCATCGGTGATACCCACCGCTTCGAGAGCCTTGTACTCATTGACAGTCATCTCTCCAAGGATACAATTGACCTATTTGATTGCCTTCATCAGAGTGCGCATTGTACATAATAAGAAGGGCATTAAGCGCATAAGTCAAGAATGTTTACATGCAAAGATTGATAGCCAAGCTAGACTCACCTTTGCCTTTGTGGACTCTCCGATAGTCATCCTTCCCATGGACAAGGGGGCTGGAACCGCCACAAATAATGACTTCTCTGTGGCGGTTTTTATTTAGAACCGTCACAAATACTTTTGGGACTATTTTGTGGTGGTTCTAAACAAAAACCACCACAGATAAGTCATTATTTGTGACGGTTCTTGTCGACGTACTTTACACCGGGGTGCCCTCTCCGCTGCCGAAAAGTGCAAAGCCCTTTTCGTAGGGCAAGAAGGCGGGTGAGAAGGCCCATGTGGCGACGTGGCGAGCAGCCTGGTGGCAAAGCCCTTCTCGCAGGGCGAGAAGGCGCATGTGGCGCCTGGCGAGCAGGTGGATAACCATGCCTTACAGGCCCCCCTACCAGGCGAGGAGACCCACGTGGCGGCACTTAATGGAGGACCCGAAGGAAGCTTCTCCACGAAGTCTCCCTCTCCCGGCACCCTGTGTCAGGGCATTTAATGCAAGGATACACTACTGATTCGACGACACCCCACACCTCTGATACTTTCCTGCCTAACCCGTCATGGGAAGTGCGCAACCCTGACGGCCCGTGGACAGTGGCTCGGCGGCACAAAGAAGGAGGCTTGTGGGACAAGACAGCATTAATGGAATATAATTAATGGGCTGCACATCGGCATAGTGTTCTCTTCCCACTTGTTCGAGCCTGCCCCGCTATATAAGGGACTGCTGGTGCATAGGGGAGGGGGGGGGTTTCGAGAGAGAAGAAAAGGGAGAGAAGGGTATTCGAAGGAGGAGATCAGGAGCTTCAAGATAGGAGAAGGGGAAAAGGTAGAGTCCCTCCTTACTAGCCAGGGCGACCAGCGTCAAGGCTAGCGAGGAGGACATTGTAACAGCTTTCCACCTGAAAATTAACAAGAAGACAAGCAGGACGTAGGGCTATTACCCGTTCCGGGGGCCCGAACCTGGGTAAAAAGTATTTTGTGTGCGGTTCTTCATCCCGGATACACTGTGGTAGCCAGATTAAGGTTTGTCACTGCAAAGATGCATCCCCTATCGAACTAAAACCTCCCCACTCGGAGGATCCTGTCGCTAAAAAACACCGACAGTTCTAACGAAAAATCGTCACTGATACTTAGCAATTATTTGTGGCGATTCTAACAAAAAACCGTCACTGATAACACGAGTATTTATGGTGATTTTTGGATAAAACCATCGCAAATAGTATTATCTGTGGCTGTTGTAATTTAAAACCGCCACAAATAATATTCCCTATAAATACCCCCTGTAGTAGCTCCTTCTGGTCATCTTCATACTTGTAGCTAAGTATATATATATATTGTACCTATCCATTGTGGAATTGATATGGTGTTGTGCAATTTAGCTAAGTTTATACATTGCTATGACTTGGATCCAAGTCGTGGTAAAATTGTGGAAGCATCCAAGTCATGGTAAAATTGTGGAAGCATCCAAGTCGTGGTAAAATAAATTTGGAATATGAGAATACTAAAAACAGTGTTCTGGTGCTTTGTGAGGCTAAGGGGAGGGGGACGCGTTATATTTGAAATGCTATCATACCAACACTATGGTACTAGATCATGTAAGAACTCTGAAGTTAAGCGTGCTCAGGTGAGAGTAGTACTAGGATGGGTGACCCCTTGAGAAATGTGTTAAAATTGACAATAGAACTTATTAGTTAAGCATGCTTAGGTGAGAGTAGTACTAGGATGGGTGACCTCTTGAATCTTTTTGTGACCTAGTAATACTAACTAGGATGGGTGACCTCTTTGTGTTGTTTTAAAACCGCTAGAATATTAAATAGAATATTAAAACCACCACTGATAATCTTCGATTATCAGTGATACTATATCAGTGACGGTTTGAAAAACCGTCACTGATGACAGTTACAAACCGCCACTCCATGAGTGTCATCTCCTCCATCAAATCTCGGACGTCGCTCCACTTACGAATATCCGAAGTAGCATGGATAAACTCCCGGTCACCATCAGAAAGAGGAGGGATCTCTAGGTAGTCATCTTGAGTATGGGAAGCCCTCCACCTCTAGACAGAACCATTTCTTCCCAGGGCAATTCTAGTTATACTTGGTGGCATGCACATGATATTCACCTTGGTTCTGGGTGGTCGAGGTCAATGAGCCCAAACTTCCCGTTCGACCTATGAAGATGGAAGAAACGATTAAAGACAATTACGGTGGGCCTCGTGTGGCTGCCCTCGATAATTAAAGGGGAGGTTTCATGCCCCTAGCCCATGTGGCAAACTCCGCGGTGCCCTCGCTCAAGCTTGGGCGGCGACACATAACTTCCTAGGCTGTCTAGGCCAACCATGACTTGGCCCGGCCCAACTATCAATGAACTTAAAAGCGATATCAACCAGCCGAAAAGCGTTGGGCATTTAGAAATGTGGCTTAAGTTTGTAGTTGGATTTGCGACTTTTGATCAGGCTCGGCATCTCTTTCACAACCCCAGCAAGTATATACGGTTGTGAAATATACATATAAAAAAGTTGCAGTCGTATGCAGAAAAAACAACACTACTCTTCATTTGTATCTATAGACTAGTTATCTCCGAATGGGTATTTTGGTCATTTGTATAGGCCAAGAGCAGATAAATACCTTATGTCCCTCTCATTTGTAACTTGAGGAATACTTAAACTAGTGATCCCTTGGGGCCCTGCTTTCCGGATATCACCCCGTAGGCTCGCCGATAGGAGTAGGGTGGTCCTCTTGAACCCCCGAACCTATATAAACACGCCCATATCATTCTCAACTGGGGGTTTGATAAATAGTTTTCGACCGGGGCATTTGGCAAGAATGATCGGGTGGGCCAGTTGTGGCACCGGGAACTTTGATTTGGTTCTTCGGGTAGTCTTGCCCTGGTCACCCTAAGACTTAACCTTGCAAGCCTTTGAACTGAGTCAAACGTGCATCCACATGTCTGTAATGGGATGGACCTAGTTGATTAAGTTGCTAATAACGTACCAATGGGACCTCGGGGTGTCAACTATACCTTTTTGTGTAGTTGTACGGGGGAGCGTACCGGGGCTGCGGCCAGGTACCCATCTAACGGTTGATTGGCCTAAACTTCGCCTTCGCTAAGGGAAGGGTTGGTGTGCAATAACCGGGGAGGCCCACTTGTGCTGTTAGAAGTTTCTGAAAGACTTTGTTACGGACACTCGCCTTTGTGGTGTTTGGCTGTATCTTGTGGGTAATGTGCATAACCTCTGCAGAGTGAAAAATCTATTCGAATAGCCGTGTCGCGGCATTGGACATTACTCAGGAATTACAGTTAAGGGTTAGACTTTCTTGAAAATAACTTGGACTTGAAAGGTTTGGTTTGGTTTAATAATGACGTTGAAGGAAATGTGGATTAGGAATGGGAAAGATGTTTATTTAGCTCCTGGAAAAGTTATTGATAATATAATGTTTCTATTGCTTTCGAATCTACTTATGTTACTTGTTAAATGCTGATTATTGCAAATGCACCCCGAAACCTTCCTTGTACAAAGCCATGCATGTAGAATATTAGTTTGCATTCTGTGCATGACTTGTTGAGTACCAAGTACTCACCCTTGCCATAATACAATATCAGTTGAAGAAGAGGCGACGCCAGCTTTGGAGGAGTTTTTGGAGGAGCCGTCTAACTAGGGACCGAGCCCAGTCAGTTGCCTGTGGTATACTGGATGGTGCCGCGAAGTTATCTTATATTCCGCTGCTGTTATTTCTCTTTTAATAAGTTCTCGCCCTGCGTGGCGTATATCTGTAGCTTGAACTTAAGGTTGAGCAACCAGTTTGGTTACTATAATTAAGGTACTTTCTATTTCGTTGAGTATGATTGTGATAATTACCAATGTTGAGACTGTGTGCACTAGCGTGATCCTGGACTAGTGCTGAATACATAGAGGGTCCGGATTTGCAAATTCGGGTCCCGACAGCGTCGCCTTAGCCTTTGCCAATATGAGAGCTTCCTCTGCGATGCTCCCTGTAGGCAAAGGCCTCTTGGCGTTGACGGTCGCAGGGCGAGGCCTGGTGGCTGTAGGGGGGCTTGACCCTAGCTATGTTGTGGGGCATGAGTGGCCCATTGTAAGAGTTTTCACCTTCGGCTGATTCTTGAAGGAAGGCCTTGGGGCTTTATTTTTTTTTTCTCTTTGAGGGATCCGGGATGGGCTTGCCTTAGGGGGCATCACTAGCTTGAGATAGTTTGCAATGATGTTGCACCCCTGGCCATCGGTGATACCCACCGCCTCGAGAGCCTTGTACTCATTGACAGTCATCTCTCCAAGGATACAATTGACCTATTTGATTGCCTTCATCTGAGTGTGCATTGTACATAATAAGAAGGGCATTAAGCGCATAAGTCAAGAATGTGGCAAACTCGATAATTAAAGGGGGAGGTTTCATGCCCCTAGCCCATGACTTGGCCCGGCCCAACTATCAATGAACTTAAAAGAAGACAGCCCGAAAAGCGATATCAACCAGCCGAAAAGCGTTGGGCATTTAAAAATGTGGCTATGTTTGTAGTTGAGCCGTGGTTGGATTTGCGAGTTTGATCAGGCTCAGCATCTCTTTCACAACCTCAGCAAGTATATACGGTGGTGCAATACTATCCCTATGAACGCTCCCTCTAGCGCTAACATGCTACTGGTTGCGAAATATACATGTCAAAAAGTTGCAGTCGTATGCAGAAAAAACAACACTACTCTTCATTTGTATCTATAGACTAGTTATCTCCGTATGGGTATTTTGGTCATTTGTATAGGCCAAGAGCATATAAATACCTTATGTCCCTCTCATTTGTAACTTGAGGAACACTTAAACTAGTGATCCCTTGGGGCCCTGCTTTCCGAATATCACCCCGTAGGCTCGCCGATAGGAGTAGGGTGGTCCTCTTGGACCCCCGAGCCTATATAAACACCCCTATATCATTTTCACTCTCATGGACGAGGGCCCATTAAACGGCCGACGTCCACCACCTCACTCGTGTTCAGTTCTTAAACCCACGACAAAATATTTTATTTACCCAAAGTTATTGTAAATTATCACTCTACAAAATATGTTGAGCAGTCCTTCTCTGCTTTTCCTTCTAGTACAAGTTGCACAAATCTTGAAGCAAGCGAAGGGGTAAGTAATTATCATCTATCCTTCACTCATGCTTTAATAGTTGTGCAACTTTTAAAAGGAAGAGCATAGAAGCATTTCTCAAATATGTTTTACATTTACTTGTTTATAATTCATCCAAAAAAGTACGTACTACGAACACTACGATACAATATTATTCGTGACGAATACGTTAATTACATTCCGATTACATTATTCGTGACGGTTTAGTCACCGTCACCGATTAATCAGCGTACCAATCGGTCGAGTCGAACTGTTTTTCACAACAGTGCTAGCTAGCAGCTAGCCAGCTAGTGGCGGCGCCGGCGGGCAAATCATACCTTTGTCAAATCAAAATATTCTTATCGGCGGGCACAAATCCGAGGAAACAGAACTCGCATGATCACATCCATCGATCCATCATGCACGTTAATTAGTACCTCAGCAAAATGTTGAAATTAATGTACTTCGATAAAAAAAAAAGTACCATGGCTTTCTTATCTCCTTCGTTCCTGTTGCGATATTATTGATACAAGTCTAAAGCATCCTACCTACGCTGGGTGCTTAAGATTTGTATGGTTTGCACGTAATATATTTATTTAATTACCACCTTTCGTGGGGAGTTAATTAAAGAAACCTCAAGATTTCATCCTGATTATTGATACAAGTCTGAAGCACGCTACCCACGCTGAGTGCTTAAGAATTGCATCGTTTTCATATAATATATTTAATCACTTTTCGTGGGGAGTGAAAAACTTCAAGTTTACATCCTGATTGCAACACAAACTATAAATATTTCTCTCGTTTTTAGTGGCTAGATACAATCCTTCTCCGACCATAAGCTCGCAAGTCACAACTCAATTAGTTCATATAATTTTAGGTCTTTGTTTTTCTTTAAAGACATCGGTGATTATTGGTCTTCAGAAAAAAATATGTTACTGCTGTCGCTACCGGTGCTTAAAAAAAGTACTAGTGGTGATGAAAGAGCAGCTACACACATTTTTTTGTCTGCCCTATTGTCGGATTGGTATCCTCCAAAATTACTGCGTAATATGACTGCTAGACATCGACATTTTTCTACAGCTTATGGAGGCCGTCACAATATGGTAACAGTGTGGTCTCCGTAACAGAGATTTCTTCTTACATGTAATGGTGAGATATTTCACTGCTACAAAAATCATCTCGAGATCAGTTCTTTTTCATCATCTGGATTAATTTTGGTGGCGATTTAAAGTCCTTAGATAGTTGATGACGGACAGATATCATGGTTCATTTTCAACTGATAGAGATATAGCGTTATACGTGTTGGTTCCCAGGCCGGAACCGGCCCGGAAGACTTATTATCTCTATCGGTTTTGAGCTAGAAACCGATAGACATAATTATGAATCTGTATCAGTTTCACAATCAAAATAGATAGAGAAGTCCTTATGATCTCTATCGGTTCTTAGCGTGGAACCGATAGAGATTAGTGAATTATCTCTATTGGTTCCACGCTCGGAACCGATAGAGATAAATCCCATGTATCATCTTCGTAGTATATTCAAATTCATAGTATGTTCACACTAAAAGATTTGATAAATTCACAGTATATTCACAGATTGATAGTATATGCACAATTAACAAATTCACAGTATACTCACGGATCGACAAATTCATAGTATATTCAAATTCACTGTATTATTGACAGTATACATACTCAATACAAAAATCAGTAGCATAATTCTCTCACGCATCTCTCCTCGGCAGTCCCAACATCTCAGTAGAAGGCTCTTTGTCCCCAAGAAATTTCCTCTAGAGTACCACATATGTTATCCACTGAACATACTCAATGCAGAAATTTCCTCTAGAGTCCCGTTTTGAGTTGTTAGATACAATCCTTCTCCTACCATAAGCTCACATGTCACAACTCAAGTTCATAACTTATAGCTTCAAAAAGGTCAACGATATAATTTTCGGTCTCGTCTTTCTTTAAAGAAATTGGTGATTATTGGTCTTCAGAAATAAATATGGTACTGCTGACAAACTCCTGATAATGAAGTTGCTGTCTCTGCCAGTGCTTAAAACAAGTACTAGTGGTAATGAAAGCACACCTATGCACATTATCAAATTCTTGGGTTGCTTCTTGGAGGTGGATGAGTTTGCTGCTCCAAGACTCTCCCATTAGACCTACGTTTGGTGCATTGACGTATATGCACTCGTCCACCACTCGTTCAACATACTTCTAGATGTCAAGTGCATGCCAAAAATCTCAGATTTCGGGACATCAAAGCTTCTTACATGCGAGGGGGCTCCGGTCCTGATACAGTGATTACGCTATTACTGTTGCGCTGGCCTGGATATTAGCACAACTAGTAATGTCTCCGATCACGGCATCACGACCGTACTCAGTTTGAAACCACTTGGTCGGCACGACTCTCGGCACCTGAGGTCATATGCCATCCAATTGGTTCCAAACCGAGCTTCCCACAAATATTTGATACTGCACTAGTCCCTGGATCAGTAGGCTAGTGCCACATATTAATTTGGGTTGTACCATTTCTATGCAGACACTGAATAAAGTAAAGGTAATATATTACAATCGGTAACGTTATTACATTTGGTTCAGGTTTACACAAAGCCGACTGGCTAAAAGAAAGCTACGAAGTACCAAAATAAAACAAAAGCAGAAGCGGCCACGGTATGCCTTCCGTCCCATAGGCAACTGGCGAGTGAGACACTCCGCTAGCCGTCGAGCGCAGTTCCCGTGTCGGTATTGCTAAGCTCGGTCTCTTGCTCTTCTTCCCCTTCTCCTGCATCTTCTGCTCCTCACACAACATTTTAGAGCAAACGGTGAATACACGTATGTACTCGCAAGACTTTAGTGTTTGCAAGTTTAATAAGGATGCAGGTTAATCAATGAAGAAGGCTGCTATTCTAGTTCAGGGTTGCATAAAGCAGAATTTATTTGCAATAGAATAATAGATTCAAAACACTGCACAAGTTACAATAGCATTTGATAAAGAATGTAATTCAATACATAATTGCATATTTCTTGCAATATTCACAATCCTCCACCTTACCAATCCCATCCACCAATCAATCCGAGAAACATCCCACCGATAATTAAAATCACCATCCAGCAATTCATTAAGTTCCACTGACTTACCACCAAATTCCATCCAACCCAACCCGTAAAAGATTTCCCAGTTTCATACCATTTCCGAAAAACAAACCGTAAATACTATACTTGACAATAATTAACCAAGCTGCTCATGACCGTGACACTCACTCCTGTATTGAGTTCAGGTCATCCCATACTAGCACATGTGGTTGTACGATTTGACTCAGCTAAAAACGTCAAGTTCGGTCCTTAAGCTTGCACAGACGAGACCTCCACACATCCGCCCGGCACAAAACCATCGACCACCTTTTCCATTTTCCTCTTTTACCAACATAGTTTTTTCCGCCGAAACCACCATTTAGAAATTCTAGTATATTTCAAGAGATTTTGATTGACTAGGTCACCGATCAACAATCAATCTTTCTAACGCGGGGCTAAGCATATACAAATATTAGACATTCAACCTCATTTGACACTTAGTATGGTGTCTACCATTAACCTAGGGATTTACAAGGTTCTCAGCGCAACTGATAATTGAGGAAAACCATCCAATCCAGGTTTAACTACCAATGCCCACAATTTATCGTTTGTACCAATTCATACGCATGCATAATAGTTTTGGAACAATCAACATACATTCGTAAATATGGGTTTAGTGTGATCAAAGGGGGTGCTTGCCTGTTTGCTCTGCATCGTGCGTGTTCTCGGGGTCGTAATCTGGGTCTTCGTCAACGGCTTCCGAAGCGTCAACGTCTAAACGAGGTACGCCAAATAAACAATAAGAAAACGAATAAGATCAATTGAAAACGAGGCAAACAAGCTCTTAAAACTAATCAACACCAATTAACGAACACGAGGAAGATCAATCGGACAAAACCCAATTTTTCAGACCAAGCCCGGCAGTACCGGCGGCTTCAGCCCGGTAGTACCGCCTTACGATCGGTAGTACCGATCGTCGAAGTCGGTAGTGCCGGAGGCTGAAGAACTCAGAGGGGAACTCTCGGGAAAATAACTACTGGCGGCCTAAACCCGGTAGTGCCGGTCTAGCGGCAGTACCGGCCGCAGGCTCCGGTAGTGCCGGAGACCAGAGGCCGAAGAGGGGAACCTTCTGGAAATTAACTACCGGCAGTGTGACCCCGGTAGTACCGGTGAAGCGGCAGTACCGATCCTTACACGGCAGTAGTGTCGGCCACATGGATAAATTAGGGTTTGTAAAAATGGGTTTTTGTGCAAACGGACTCGAAACTTCGCGGCGGTTGCATGGATGTGTTCTTGGTGACGATAAGGACCCATTCACGTGAACCACTCGAGGTTTCAACTTTGTTTGACCTAATTTCTCACCCGAGGAACTCGAGAGTCCTAAATTACGCCAAATTTCGACTTTCGACTCGAATCGAATTCAATCTCGATTCTTTTCGCCAAACTCGAACTTTAACGGCATCGAATATATTCCTAGGTCACTTTCCTAACTTTTGGAACTAGGGTTTCAAGGGTCACTCCCAAAAGTCATGAAAACGACTTTTAACCAATATATTCGACAAAGTAGGAATCTAGGGTTTCAAACTCGGTTTTCGCACTAACTAAGTCTCTAACTCTTAACCTAGGTCTAGGGAAACTAGCTAAAAGTTGACCATTACAACTAGGTTTTCTAGGGTTCTAGCTAAATGAAAGAGTAGAAGAAGAAGGAAATGAAGGATTAATCTGAGGACATGATGATTCGCATCCAACTTGCTTCCACTCACCTCAAAGTGTTGCTAGGGCTTGAAGAAGACAACCTCCACCTTGTCTTACTCCTCCTCGAGCTCAGGAACACCGGAGAGAGAAGTTTAGCGGGAAAGGATGCTTTAGAGAGAGAGAGGGGGATCTCCATGGAAGAGAGGGGAGGTAGAGAGAGTGAGTGAGTGAGAGAGGGAGAGAGAGAGGCGTGAGGGAGTGAGGGAGAGGAGTGGTCGGCTGGGGGCAGGTGAGGGTGGAAGCTCCCAGATAAATATGAGGTGGCAGGGCAGCCGATCGACAGCAGGCGCCCGACCCTGCCCGATCGCCACGGCCGTGATCGGCCTGGGGCCGTGATCGCCGCCCTGGCAGAAAAATTCCGGATTCGTCAACAAAAAGCTATGAAAGTTGGAATTTCTTCTCGGAAACTTTTGAGATGGATTCTAGGATAGCTAAGAAAGGTTTAGGAGCTAGAATTACTAAGTAATTCTAGATGGAACGAAATCAGAAAAACCGGAGCAAAATCGATCGAAACAGCTCGAACGATTTGACTCAACACAATTAACTCCAAATTAAGATCCAAATGACACTCTTAACACTAATTAGCACTTAATAAGGTAATTACAGACACAAGGTGTTACATTACAATAGACAAATATTGCACCATGCATGCTTGTGGTAGGGAGTTAGGGTGTCGAGAGCCGAATATATACATCCCGACCCTCTATGTATACTGCACTAGTCTAGTATCACGATAGTGCATATAGTAGCAACATAGATAAAATATTGCAATCATACACAACGAAAACACAATAAAAAAACTATATTTATTGAATATAATATAGTTGAACAACCTTATGGTCAACATTACACTTATTAGACCTTAAAGGGCTTTAATTCTAAGAAAACAATAGCGGAATGGAAAACATTGAAAGGTAACACATAAACATGCCACAAGCATCTAACAAGGTTTGACTCCTAGCAACTCATCTCACTACTATAAAATGGTACAACACTATCACTTCATCTGGGTCGATTCCCAACTTTTCAAGAAAAATCGATTGTGATAGATGATTCAGCGAGGATTTAATAATTGGTGGGGAATCATTCCAATCGGTTCCTAGGTTAGAACCAATTATGATGCAACATTAGGCACATCACAATCGGTTCTCCGATTGTGATGTACCTCGTGAGAACCGATTGCGAAGTGCCTCGCTAAATTATATAACCTTCGGGCTGAACTCTCCTCAACTTTGTTAGCCTTTATTTTGATTTCTGTTAAATGTATATTGTATATATACGTGAATTGATCTGCATTGTGTAGTAAATTTAATCAAGCTTTTCTTGGTCAATTAAAGGATTATTTTCCTATTTGGCTCATTATGATGACTGCTAGCATTATGATGACTATTGCTGCTCCTGCTCCTGCTCCTGCTACTACTATTATGGCATGATCATTTATACTTTCATATATATATATGTGTGTGTGTGTGTGTGTGTGTGTGTATTCTTCTCTTTTTTCTTATATTCTACTGAGTATGTGACTATAAGGATTATTTTTTAAGAGAATATCTTTAATTATTGATTATTGATTTTGTAGGATCGAAGTATACGAATATAGCAATCAGAGGGGGGGTGAATGATTGTGCGGAAGCTAAAACCAAATTCTTGACCTATTAAAAGTTCACCCCAAAACAGAACCAAATAATTGCCTCGTTTTCGACAAAAACAGAATGACAGAGGTTTGGTAAAACGAGAATTCCCGGAGATCCAACCGTCGAAACGATCTGAAATTTGGACACAAGAAACTAGATTCCAATACGAATCGAACCCAAAGAGAATCAGCTCGATCGGACTTATGGATCAAAAGTTATAAGCTTCGCAAGCTTGCTGATCCAGAACTTGACGAGAATCAATCTAATCTAAACTTCAAGATTAAACAAGAACGACAAAAGATTAATCAACTAGACTTTGAGAAACACTAGATCAATACCCTAGAGAGGTTTTTGATGGATCAAATCAAGATAAAACTTGAAGAACAAAAACCAATCTAGAACTAGAACAAGCATGCAAACAAGAACCAAAACAGAAAATACTGTAGCGACGTGGTTACTGTAGCACGCAAAAATCTTGGAAGAATTGATCTTTATTTCTTGTCTAAAATACTCTCATCAAAAGAGTACAAACCCTAAAACCAAGCTCAAAGCTTGATGCGCTCAGCTCTACTTGGTGCCTTTCAACAGAGACCCCACCTATTTAAAGCACCAACCCAAAAAGAGTTCTGAATACGATTCCTATTCCCTAGAAGGAATCCGTATCCAACTCAACTCTACTTGGCCCAACCAGGCCGAGTACAACTCTTGCACGCGTATGATAACCCTACCATACTCACGTGACTAACACTTTGCACGCGTATGGCCACCTGCCATACTCACGTGACTAACACTTTGCACGCGAATGACCTCCTGCCATTCTCACGTGACTAACCATTCTTCATGTGCACCATTCTCTTAGCCCGAACGTCCCGCATGACATCCTTGACCACCAAGACCTCGGTTCCTCCTGAACCTAGTCCCGAACCTCAGTTCCTCCATGAACCTAGTTCCGGTCCCGTCATCGACCACATTCGTCTTCGAGCAATACCTGCACATGAACAAACCACGAAACAAATCCGAGCACAAGTCCACGACTTGACTCAAAGTCAATCCATGCAACTACTCACATGAGCATTGCATAAAGTCCACTTCAAAACAAGTATCATGAAATCATCACAAATTTCATAATCTCAAATTCAAACCATTTCAAATCTTGCAAAACATCCAAACCGAGCAAAACACGTTTACAACGGACCAAAATCAAAAACCCTAGAAAAAGTCCATTCACGACGGACCAACAAAATCGGTCCGTTGTACAAGTGAAACTCTCGGTTCCAAAAAGAAATCATTCCGACGAAAACACGTTCTGACGGACCAACAAAATCGGTCCGTTGTACATGCGAAATCAATCCTCAAAAAGCCGTTCACGACTGACCAAAGAAATTGGTCCGTCGTACATGCAAAACTCACTGGTTTCTTGGAAAATTGAATGAGCTCAAAAACATGTCCACAACAGACCCAAAAACTTGGTCCGTTGTACATGTGAAAATCTCTGATTCTTTGGAAAAAAGAGTTTGGCTCAATGAGTTCAAAAGCATGTCCACGACAGACCAACAAAGTTTGTCCGTCGTAGATAGGAAACTTACTGTTTCTTGAGATCTTGGTCCGGCGCAAAAAGCGAAACTTACTGCTTCTTGTCAAATTGACAAAACACATGAACAAACATATTTGCAAATTCAATTCTAAGCCAATTTTTCAGCACATGATTTCACAATCTCCCCCTTGATGAAAACATTGGCAACACCACTTAGAATTGAATAATTTGGCATTCACTTTACAAAAGATTTTGAAATCCAAAGGATCAAAGACCAAAGTAAGAAAACACAGAAATCCCTCTTTGACCAAAATGCAAAACAAAATCTCCCCCTGAGAATGAAAATGTGTGTGAATGTGCAATGCGCCCAAAAATTTCAAAAATTCTCCAAACTTCTCCCAAAAATTCTCAAATTTCCAAATACAACTCTCCCTTTTCCTTTAAACTTTTCAAAGAAAGATTTCCAAATTTCTCCCCCTTTGACAATGGATTCATCAAGAGTACAAGAGAGAACAGGCTCAAAATTTTTCCTGAAACAATGATTTCACCAAGAGAAACAAGGGAGTGCCAAGATAGGAAAAGATGAGCTCATTCGATCATATAACCTTATATATCACATAATATGCAAAATACATGATCTTGATGTGATTTTAACAAGTTAGGGAATGACATGCATCTCAACCTCAATTTAGTCAACTATAGCCAAGTACTAAGCAAGATCTTAGCAGAAAAACAAAAGCTCAAAAATTGAAACAACTAACAACTCTGGGCGAGCAAGTGATTTCAACTCCAATCTAGTAGACCAAATTAATCTTTAAACAATAAATTGCATGTGGCATGCTTGAAGCATACTTCTTTTATTTTCTAGGAGTGGCATGCTTGAAGCATACATCTTATCTTTGAGGGAATGGCATGCTTGAAGCATACATCTTATTTTTTAGGGAAAGCATGCCTGAAGCATACAACTTGAAGCTTTTGCTTTTAACAACCCTTTTTTATTGATTCCCTTTTTCTTTTCGTTTTCTTTGATTTTAAACATGCAAAAATGATTAAAAGGTCTTATGAAAGAGTAAAGTTGAAACCACTCTTGCTTCATAGCCCAAATTTGTCAAGAAGATTCAATATCAAGCCTAGAAGAGTAAGATATCACAGAGTATTTAGCTATAGGCAATTAGTCCAGGGAATTCCGCAATGTCATTTTTAGTTCAAGTGAAACAATTAGATTATCATATATTAGCTCAATTACATAACATATAAAGAAATATGATAAAGTGAGCTCATCAAGTGAAAGAACTTGGCAAAGAAACTCCCCCTCAAAACAATCCCATTGGATGAACAATTCCAAGTTCTCCCCGAATAAAAGCAAAACGAGAAGAAGACAAAGGTTTTGTGAAAATGTCTGCCAATTGATGTTCAGTATCCACATGATGAAGCACAATGTTGCCTTTTTCAACATGATCTCTAAGAAAGTGAAATCTGATGTCAATATGTTTTGTTCTTGAATGTTGCACAGGGTTCTTAGCAATGCAAATTGCACTAGTGTTATCACAACGTAAGAGGAACACTATCCAAAATAACCCCATAATCTTTAAGTGTAGCTACTATCCAAAGAATTTGAGAACAACAACTAGCAGCAGCCACATATTCAGATTCAGCAATTGATTGTGCAACAGAAGATTGCTTTCTAGATGACCATGCAATGAGAGAATTTCCCAAGAAGTGATATGAACCAGAAGTGCTTTTCCTATCAATTCTACATCCTCCAAAATCAGCATCAGAAAAAGATCTCAAACTAATGCATGAGGAAGCAGAAAGCCAAATGCCAAAGTCTTGAGTTCCATGAAGATACCTGAAAATCCTTTTGACAGCTTGTCGATGTGAAGCACGTGGGAAAGCTTGAAAACGAGCACACAAGCACACAGCAAATTGTATATCCGGCCTTGATGCAGTGAGGTACAAAAGTGAACCTATCATGCTTCTATATTCCTTTTGATCAACCGGCTCACCATCTTCATCAGGGTCAAGTGCGCAAGTGCTCTCCATAGGTGTCATGATCGGCTTGTCGCTTTCCATCCCAAAACGATGTAGCAAGTCTCTTGTATATTTGCTTTGATGCACAAAAGTACCATCCTTCGTTTGCTTGATTTGAAATCCCAAAAAGTATGTCAACTCACCCATCATACTCATCTCAAACTCCTTCCTCATTGTTTCTGAAAACTCGGACACTAAAACATGAGATGAACCACCAAAGATAATATCATCAACATAAATCTGAATGAATAGTTGATCATTGCCTTGCTTGAGTAAAAAGAGAGTTTTGTCAACCTTTCCCATTAAAAAGCCCTTTTCAAGTAAAAAGGTTTTTAGCCTATCATACCATGCTCTAGGGGCTTGTTTCAAACCATACAAAGCTTTTGTTAGTTTGAACACATGATTTGGAAACTTTGGATTTTCAAAACCAGGTGGTTGCTTGACATAAACCTCCTCATTTATGTAGCCATTCAGAAAAGCACTTTTCACATCCATTTGATACAATTTGAAACCTTTGGATGCAGCAAAAGCTAAAAGGATTCTAATGGCTTCAATTCTAGCAACAGGAGCAAAGGTTTCATCAAAATCTAAGCCTTCAATTTGAGTGTAACCTTGAGCAACCAATCTAGCCTTGTTTCTAACAACAACACCATCCTCACTTTGTTTATTTTTGAAAACCCATCTAGTTCCAATAACATTAAAATCAGGAGGTGGTGAGACAAGTTTCCAAACTTTATTTCGTTCAAAATTCTCTAATTCTTCATGCATGGCATTGATCCAAGATTCGTCAGATAATGCATGAGATATATCTTTGGGTTCAAAAGAGGCAACTAAAGCAGAATGAGCATGAGTGTCAGAATGAATGAACCTGGATCGAGTGACTCTCTCATTTAGGTCTCCAATAATTTGTTCAGATGGATGCATTTTTTGAATGTGCAAGGGAGCATTGGCTTTTGAGACTTCTCCTTCTCCTTCTTCATTTTCAGCATGTACAGATGATGTTGTAGCTTGAGGATGGTTAGCTGTAGGTGATGTAGTAGTAGGTGCCAAAGGTGCTACATCTTGTTGTGCATTAGGAAGAGTCAAGACCTCATCTTCAACATCATCATCATCTTCAAAGATTTTCTCCCCCTGAATGTATGCTTTGTACTGCATCACTTGGACTAGTGCCTGGACTAGCCTCATCAAAAGTAACTTCACAAGTTTCCACAATTTTGTTAGTCTCCAAAACAAGCACACGATAGCCACGAGTATGAGCAGGATATCCAAGGAAAAAGCCATCCATTGATCTAGCCTCAAATTTATCAAGATTTCCAGATTTCAAGACAAAGCATTTGCATCCAAAAACCCTAAAGTGAGAAACAGTAGGCCTATGTCCAAACCGAAGCTCATATGGAGTCTTACCCAATTTTGATCTCAAAAACACACGGTTTGAAACATAACATGCAGTTGAAATCGCTTCAGCCCAAAAGTTTCTAGGAGTATGATGCTCATCTAACATGGTTCTAGCCATCTCAACCAATGTTCTGTTTTTCCTTTCAACTACACCATTCTGTTGAGGCACTCTAGGTGATGAAAATTGATGATCAATTCCTTTTTCAGTACAAAAGAGATCAAAAGAAACATTTTTGAATTCAGTTCCATTATCACTTCTAATAGCTTTGAGAGCTCCTGGATGATCAATAGAAAGCCTAAGAACAAGACTTCTAAAATGACTAAAGGCCTCATCCTTAGATGCCATAAAGTATACCCAAGAGTATCTAGAAAAATCATCAACAATCACAAGCACATACCATTTGCCTCCAAAGGATTGAACTCGAGATGGTCCAACTGTATCAAGATGTAGAAGCTGTCCTGGAGCGTTTGTCATCATCATGGTAAGAGGTGGATGTGAACCTGCAATCATCTTACCATGTCTACAAGAAGAACATACTAGATTGCTATCACCCTTAAGCTTAGGCAGGCCACGTATAAGATCTAAACCACTTACACGAGTAAGATGATCAAAACCAACATGACCAAGTCTACGATGCCAAAAGAATAAATCTTTAGAAACATTGGCAATTAGACACCTATGCTTAGAAGAAGGCGATGCATCAAAATCAGCTTTAAAAACTCTTCCAAAGCGTGAGATCTTAAAAACAAGGTCACCTGAAGCATCTAACACTTTGCATTCATTTTTCTTAAAGCTTATCTCAAGATTTTCATCAAGCATTTGTGAGACAGAAAGCAAGTTATATTTCAAATGTTCAACAAGAGCCACATCTTTGAACATAAACTTGTCACTTACCTTTATTGTACCTTTTGCCACAACAGAAGAGGAAGAAGCATCTCCAAAAGTAACACTTTCAAAGACGAGATGCACGAGTGAGGAGGAGAACCAATTCTTATTACCGGACATGTGGCGTGAGCATCCGGAATCCACTAGCCATATGTTCTCCTTCCTCGCGAGAAGCCTACATAGCAACAAAACATGTCGAGGTCTCAAGATCTTGGGGTTAGGAATGAGATTTTTGGGAATCGATCTTGACACACGACGCACAACAAGAGGCACAACACGATAATTTTTATGCTCAAAATCAGATTTGCCTTTTCCCATGTTTGTAGGAACAGAAGGTGTTTTCATCACTCTAAGCGCATAAAAATGTGCTTTGCTGAAATTTGACCTAGCCTCGCTTCTTTCCTTCTTTTCTTTGTTTGGCTAGTCTAAAGCAAAAATTTACTAAGTGTCCATCTCTACCACAATGAGTGCAAGTGTACTTGACATGATGTTTAGCTTTAACAGTAAAAGCACATTTTGCATTCATCATAGTAGAAGATAAAACCAGCAGATTGAAAAGCAATTTTCTTAGGCTCATTAGATAACTCAATTTTGCAAGGAGCCTGAACAACGGTCTGAGGTTTAGTTTCATATGTGGCATAAAGATCAAAACCTAAACCTCTCTTGTTTGTGCTAACCTTAGATTGATCCAAAATCATGTTCAACTTCTTCTTGCCATTAGTGAAACGTTCCAAAGAATTTTGCAAGTAATCAACTTTCTTAGCAAGAGTTAAACAATTATTGCAGGAACATCTACTTTTCCTTTTGCTTGCGACAAGTTGAGCATGAGAGAATTTCATGTGAAAGCAAATTATCGATTAATTGAGAAACCCTAGCATTTGCATCTTTCAATTTTAATTCAAGAGTTGAGCATTTAGAACAAGAAGTTGAACTATGCAAATCATCGATTGGAACAGCTAGCATGTACAACATGTTTCTCATTTTTCTCATTTAGATGCAACAAAAGAGCATGTTCTTTCCTAAGCAAGGTGAGCTCATTGTAAATTAAGTCACATGATTTGCAAGTATCATCACTAGGAATCAAAGTCTTAAGTCTAGCAATTTCAGCATTAAATGTTTCAACAATGAAATCATGTTTCTTAATTTTCTTATCACGTTTGTCAAGCAATTTTCCAAGACGAGCAACAAAGCAATAGCTAATTCATCATAAGAGGATCTACCTCATTGAAGTCGCTGTCGTGGTCGCCCTCGGTGAAGCTATCCTTGCTGCTTGCCATGAGACATAATCCTATCAAATCATGCTTGCTTGGAGTTGCATCATCTTCGCTGCTCTCGAGTCCACATCGCTTCAAATTGACTTGTTCAAGAGCGGAAAGAACTCGGTGAACCACCTTGCGGTTGATGAAGCTCTTCTTCTTCCTATCATTTGACGAGAACCTTTTCTTCTCATTCCTTCACGTTGTCCTTCTCCTCCTTTGATGTTTTTCCTGCAAGCTTAGGACAATTTGTGCGAATATGGTTGAGGTCACCACACTCATAGCATCTTGGAGGACCACCTCTCTTTCTCATTCTCACATTCTCGCAAAGCTTTGTTAAAGCGAGAAGAGAGTAGTGCCAGATCTTCTTCAGGAAACTCTTCAAGTTGCTCATCTGTTAAAGAAGACATGGAAGACAAGGCAAAGCTAGAAGAAGAATTTGCATTTGACATGTTAGGGTTAGAGATCAAAGCAATTGATTTAATGTTACCCTTCCTGGCAAGAACATCCAACTCATGAGTTTTCAACTTAGAGTAAAGAACATCTAATGTGAGTGTGCTCATGGTAGTAGATTCTTGTATAGATGTTACTTTCATCTCCCACACCGACATGTCCAAAGCACTAAGCAATTGTCGAGCATTTTCAGCATCAGTGTAGCTAACTCCAACAGCACGTAGATTGCTAAGAATTTTATTGAAACGTGCAAAGAAGTCATCTACAGATTCACTAGGTTTCATCTCAAAACGCATGTATTCTTTTTGTAAATATCTTGGCGAACCTCTTTGACAGTGTTAGAACCCTCATGGTAATCACAAAGAGATTTCCATACCTCATATCTTGGATCGAAGATGAACCACACGATCAAAGTCGCTGCGTCCCAAGCCTTGGATGATCAAGTTGCGCTCCTTTCTATTTGAATCAACATTTGTGCGATTGGTGTCGTTGGCGTTGTCGTTTGCGAGGACTTCATATGGCTTGTAGACTTTCTCCCAAATTGTGAAGCCCTGTGCTTGGATGAACGCCTCCATCTTGGCCTTCCAAAACTGAAAATCAACACCATCGAACACACATGGTTTTGTCGAATAACGATCCATTGATCTAATCACCGGTTAAGATAGATTAGAGAAACCTTGCTCTGATACCACTTGTAGGATCGAAGTATACGAATATAGCAATCAGAGGGGGGGTGAATGATTGTGCGGAAGCTAAAACCAAATTCTTGACCTATTAAAAGTTCACCCCAAAACAGAACCAAATAATTGCCTCGTTTTCGACAAAAACAGAATGATAGAGGTTTGGTAAAACGAGAATTCCCGGAGATCCAACCGTCGAAACGATCTGAAATTTGTACACAAGAAACTAGATTCCAATACGAATCGAACCCAAAAAGAATCAGCTCGATCGGACTTATGGATCAAAAGTTATAAGCTTCGCAAGCTTGCTGATCCAGAACTTGACGAGAATCAATCTAATCTAAACTTCAAGATTAAACAAGAACGACAAAAGATTGATCAACTAGACTTTGAGAAACACTAGATCAATACCCTAGAGAGGTTTTTGATGGATCAAATCAAGATAAAACTTGAAGAACAAAAACCAATCTAGAACTAGAACAAGCATGCAAACAAGAACCAAAACAGAAAATCACAGCGACGTGGTTACTGTAGCACGCAAAAATCTTGGAAGAATTGATCTTTATTTCTTGTCTAAAATACTCTCATCAAAAGAGTACAAACCCTAAAACCAAGCTCAAAGCTTGATGCGCTCAGCTCTACTTGGTGCCTTTCAACAGGAGACCCCCCACCTATTTAAAGCACCAACCCAAAAAGAGTTCTGAATACGATTCCTATTCCCTAGAAGGAATCCGTATCCAACTCAACTCTACTTGGCCCAACCAGGCCGAGTACAACTCTTGCACGCGTATGATAACCCTACCATACTCACGTGACTAACACTTTGCACGCGTATGGCCACCTGCCATACTCACGTGACTAACACTTTGCACGCGAATGACCTCCTGCCATTCTCACGTGACTAACCATTCTTCATGTGCACCAGTCTCTTAGCCCGAACGTCCCGCATGACATCCTTGACCACCAAGACCTCAGTTCCTCCTGAACCTAGTCCCGAACCTCAGTTCCTCCATGAACCTAGTTCCGGTCCCGTCATCGACCACATTCGTCTTCGAGCAATACCTGCACATGAACAAACCACGAAACAAATCCGAGCACAAGTCCACGACTTGACTCAAAGTCAATCCATGCAACTACTCACATGAGCATTGCATAAAGTCCACTTCAAAACAAGTATCATGAAATCATCACAAATTTCATAATCTCAAATTCAAACCATTTCAAATCTTGCAAAACATTCAAACCGAGCAAAACACGTTTACAACGGACCAAAATCAAAAACCCTAGAAAAAGTCCATTCACGACGGACCAACAAAATCGGTCCGTTGTACAAGTGAAACTCTCGGTTCCAAAAGAAATCATTCCGCGAAAACACGTTCTGACGGACCAACAAAATCGGTCCGTTGTACATGCGAAATCAATCCTCAAAAAGCCGTTCACGACTGACCAAAGAAATTGGTCCGTCGTACATGCAAAACTCACTGGTTTCTTGGAAAATTGAATGAGCTCAAAAACATGTCCACAACAGACCCAAAAACTTGGTCCGTTGTACATGTGAAAATCTCTGATTCTTTGGAAAAAAGAGTTTGGCTCAATGAGTTCAAAAGCATGTCCACGACAGACCAACAAAGTTTGTCCGTCGTAGATAGGAAACTTACTGTTTCTTGAGATCTTGGTCCGGCGCAAAAAGCGAAACTTACTGCTTCTTGTCAAATTGACAAAACACATGAACAAACATATTTGCAAATTCAATTATAAGCCAATTTTTCAGCACATGATTTCACAGATTTACATCTAAACAGGATTTTATTTGGAGAAGTGATCTTTTAAGTTTATCCTTTTTAAATGAGAGATTTTAATTGTTGGCTTCACTATTTGGGTACAATAATTTGTGGTCTAAATTTGGGTCAGATTTATTTGGATGTTATAAATGAATAACTTATTTATGAATAACTTATAAGATAAGACGAGAACTTATTAATCTTGCAAGAGAGATAAGATAAGTCGAGAACATATTAATCTTGCAAGTTAATTTTTCTCTTTAGAAAATAGTTTTGAAGCTCCTAAAGAAATGGACAGTCTAATTAGGGTCAAGACCTACAATCTCTTTGGCTCTAATACCATCTTTTTCGAAACCCAAATATGCAAATCCGAACCCCATGTGTATACTGCACTAGTCTAGGATTACGCTAGTGCACACAGTAGAACATACATGTAATATCCCAATCATACACAACAAAAACATATTAAAAGACTACATTTATTGAATAAAAGATAATTGAACAACATTGTGGACAACTTTACACTTATTAGGCCTCATAGGGCTTTAATTCTAAGGAAATAGCCATGAAATAGAAAACATCAATAGGTAACCCATCAACATGGCACACACATCTAGCAAGGTTCGACTTCTATCAACTCGTCTCTTCCTAGAACTACTCCTCCAAACTAGGTGAATACTCCTCTTCAAATGATAGTTTTGCAATAATGCGGTATTTTTAATCGAATAAAATAAATAGCTAGATTGGAACAATAGGAAAACAAATAACAATAATAATAAATATCTCAAATATTTATGAAAGTAAAATGGCACACAAACTAAACCAACTTCCATTACTTCCATTGGCACACAGTCTCTCTTCCCAATTTTAGTTTTATAAAATCTAACATTTGATTGAAATTCCCAAGCATTGTCCATAATCAGGAACACGGCTATTCGAATAGATTGGCACTCTATAGAGGTTATACACTTTACCCAAAAGATATGACCAATCTTATAATATCGGTCATTACACGTACCCATCGACATGCCACTATGAAACGCAGCTGCCGAGTCAAGTCTAAAAAAGAAATGGTACTTATACATTTTACTTATGCTATCATATAAAAACGCAGCTGCCGGGTCAAGTCCATAAAAGAAATGCTACTTGCGATATCATAAAAAGTACTTTCAAAATATGAATTTAACCCCACGAATTTTAGTTGTTTGGGTAGGTCGGTTTGTCTTTCTAATACAGAGTTGACCAGTAAACCAAGTGCAGCAATCTAGAAGCTAGAACACATGGCTGGCAATGAGAAAACAATTTTTTTTTTGAAACCAGCAAAATGCTGGGCATATATTAGAAGGAGATTTTCAAGTTTATGTTACAGGTAAGAGGATGAAGCTGTTTACAATAGAGAAAAACCAGGGTCACCCAGTAGTACAGAGCAAGTTTGCCCTTACAGTTAGCCCTTTTAAGCGTTTTGCTCCAGCAGGCTCCCAGAGCTTTGCCTCTTCCTTGATGAGGTTTAGGATCTCACAATGCGTCAGTATCTTGTCTTGAAAAACACATCTATTCCTCTCCCTCTACCATTGCCAAGTTACGAGGATGATCACTGTGCTTATAGCCTTGGTGAGTGCCGAGAGAGGGTACACTCGTTTGAGCCACCAATCTTCAATTGTCAATGTCGGTTCCCAGTTTGTTGGATCAAGTATTGGCAAATGTAGCCATCGTGCTATGTCGGTCCAAGTTTGGCGGACTATCGGGCAATCAATGAATAGGTGTGTAACAGTTTCAAGGTTTATGTTGCACATTTGGCAAAAATAATTGTTTGGCCATTCCCGAAGCTGCAACCTTTGAGCTGTCCAAATCCTATCTTGCAGCAACAACCAAGCAAAAAACTTGCAGCGTGAGGGTGCCCATGCCCTCCAGATGATAGTGTTATAAGAAGCTTGGATTGAACCTGCAAACTGCACTCAATAGGCTGAGGATGTTGAATATGTTCCGTCTGCTGTTAGTCTCCATTGGATGTCGTCCTCAGTGTCCAGGTTTATTTCAGTCTGTTGCACCTTGTCCCATAGGCTAACATAGTCGAGTAATAGATCTAAGGTAAGACAGTGGCGAATGTCTCGTATCCAATTCATGTCTTGCAATGCATTTGCGACTGTCCTATTCTTCCTTTTTGAGTGTGCATATAGGTTTGGGGCCAAGAGGCATGGTGCCACACCATTCATCCAAGGAGAGGTCCAGAACTTCGCTTTGTGGCCATTGCCTATTGTTACGTTGGTGGCGGCTGCGAAGAGTGCGCTGACCTTGTTGTCGCAAGGCATTGATGAGCCTAGGGCTTTTGGGGGGATTTCCATTCATACCAAAGCCATCTAAGCCGTAATGTCGTTGCAAATTTCTCTAGATCCAAGACCCCCAAACCCTCTAGCTCTATTGGGCGACAGACTTTGCCCCAATTGACTTTACATTTTCGTCCTTGCATATCACTGGTTGCTGCCCATAGGAAATCTCTTCTAACCTTGTCGAAATCCTTTAGGAATTTTTTTGGAGGTTTCAGAGCTGTGAGTAAATATGTCGGCAGTGAGCTTAGTACTGATTTTAGGAGTGTGAGCCGTCCTCCTGGTGATAGGTGTCTCAGTTGACAGCTTGCCAGTCTTCTTGTTGCTTTGTCATGTATTGGCTGCAGATCATTCCGATGCAGTTTTCCTAGGGTTAGTGGCAGGCCAAGGTACTTAAAAGGGAAGCTAACACGTGCTCCTGTAAAAGGTTGCATGATAGCTTGGAGATCAACATTTTGGCATCTTATTGTGGTAACTGAGCTCTTGTCCAAATTTACTTGCAGACCAGAGGCATCTCCAAATTTCTGTAAAATGGCAATGACTGCTTCCAGTTTTGTCCTATCTGGGTTGACAAATAAAATCACATCATCAGTGTAAAGCAACACTCGCATTGTGGTAGCTCGGCCTTTGAGGGGGGTTAGAGCCCCCCGCTCAGTGGTGACTTTAAGAATGCGCTGCAATGGGTCAATTGCTAGGATGAAAAGGAAGGGCGAGAGGGGGTCGCCCTGGCGCAACCCTCGGCGGTGCTTGATCTTATCGTCTGGGACTCCATTTAGCAAGATTCTTGAGGTCGATGTAGCAAAGAAAGTTGTCATCCATTCTCTCCATCTTGGCCCAAAACCCCTGGCCTGCGGCAAGTCTAAAAGGTATTCCCAGGTAACTGAGTCAAAGGCTTTTGCTATGTCTAACTTGAGCATCAGCGCCGGCGTGACTTTTGTGAAAAGATCTGGCTAGGTTCCTAACAAAGAGGAAGTTGTCTTGGATGCATCGTCCCCTGATGAAAGCACTCTGTGCATTTGAGACTAGTGTATCAATGTGTGTTGAAAGCCGAATTGCAAGCACTTTTGAAAGCAGTTTAGCTATAGAATGTATGAGGCTAATTGGCCTGAAGTCTTTGGCCTTTGCCGCCCCCTCCTGTTTCGGTATGAGGGCGATGTGTGCTCCATTCAAGAGATCAAAACGGTTTGCTGAACAATTGTGGATGCATTGGAAGACTGCCATGACGTCAACTTTGATGATATCCCAACAATGCTTGTAAAATGTGCCGGTGAAGCCATCCGGACCAGGAACCTTTTCTGCCGGCAATTGTGCAATTGCATGACGTACTTCTTCCTCAGTAAAGGGGGCTTCTAGGTCTCGTAGGTCAATGGGGGGCGATTGAAATTGAGCCCAGTCAATTGCATGTGAGCGTGTTGCCCTCGTGCCCACGATGTGGTTGAAGTGGTTGTGGAGTTCGCTTGCCTTATCTTGGTGCGAGCTGACAATGGCACTTGGAGTTTGGAGCATTTGGATGAAGTTTTTGGGCCTTCGAGTATTGGCTTTAAGATGAAAAAAACGTGTGTTTGCATCTCCTTCCTTGATCCAAGTGATTCTAGCTGCTTGGCGCTTTCTCGTCTTTTCAATTGCCACAAGGCCTAGAACTCTTTCTTTCAGCGTCTTCCTTAGGGTGAGTTCAGATGGCATGAGGGTTTTTTTTTCTTGTGCCATATCCAATCGGAGTATTATTTCGTTGACCAATAGTAGCTATAATTTCATGTTGCTAAGAATTTTCCTACTCCATTCGCGTAATTTCTTGGCAGTGAAGCTCAGTTTGTGCGCTAGGCGTCTAATGTGGTTTGTATGGTTGCAAGGGGTCGACCACGCCTGATGCACAACGTGGGTGAACCCCGGCAATCGCGGCTAGAAATTTTCAAATTTGAAGGTCGTTGGTTTCCTTGGGCCATTTTCGCTAGTTAAAAGGAGCGGGCAGTGATCCGACATTGAGGTGGATAGCGCCTTTAGGAGATGGTTTGAGAAGAGAAAATCCCACTCATGATTGCAGAATACTCGGTCCAATCTGACAAGGGTTGGGTCTTGTCTTTCGTTGCTCCATGTGTACTTCCTGTTCTGCATTGTAATTTCTTTTAGTTCGCAACGGTTTAGTGCTGCCCTAAATTGGCCCATTAATCTTCGATTTAAATTTGAGTTGTTCTTATCGCGTGCCTCATATATGAGGTTGAAGTCTCCAAGGATTATCCACGGTAGTGAAGATGCTGGCTTGATGGAGACGATTTCCTGGAGGAATGCCAATTTGTCTCTGTCTTCAGACGGGCCATACACCATAGTCAAGAGGAAGGAGGTGTTATTTTGCTGCAGTGACACCGTGGCAGTAAGGGAATAGAGGCCCAAGCTAGGCGAGGCGATTTCAACCAAAGTATTATCCCATAAGATCAGCAGACCCCCTTTGGTTCCGTTGGCTGGCAAGTAGAGACTACTTGAGAGTCTCTGCTCGCCCGTTTGGGAGGTCAACTCGTGGTCGAACAATTGGATTTTTGTCTCCTGCAGGCAGGCAATAGAGCATCGAGTAGTCTCAATCAATTGCCTGACTGTGGCTCGCCTTGCAGCATTATTCAATCCTCGCACATTCCAATTAAGTATAGTGCAGCTTTGTTCAACCATGAGGGGTAGAATTCGATAGGAACGTACCAGGGGGCGTCAAACTGGAGAAAAGTAACAAGCAACATCACCATTTGCATTGAACTAAAGGGGACGCCACAAAGCCAGTACATGACGGCTGGGGTGCTACAACATAGATACGGGTGGCAGGCGTGCTTAGGGGGGGGAAAGCCCCTGCCCAGGCGGTAGAGATTGCCTTACGAGTGGAATACATAAAGCCAAGGTACATAGAGGACATCACTAAACAGCTAATAGTAATCCTAAACCTGGTTGATATTTTAGCTTGAAGTACGTTGCCTTACGCCCATGCAGTGGCCTGATCACTACCTCCCATTGCCGCGAGCGCTGCGATTGCCTGTTCCCCGATGTCGTCGAGCTGGCAGATAGCCCCAAGCGCGGAGACAACTTCATCTGGTAGAGGATTATCAAACATCTTCACATACTGGTTCAGGGCGGACTCAGAGACCTCCTCTTGTGGATTGCAAAAACCTAAACGTCGCACCAGGAGGTTCTCCGCGAGCTTGGATGCAGGCACGGTTTGTAGCTTGGACGCGAGTCGTGCACTACGTCTGGGCGTGTTTCTAGCCTTGCTATTATCTGTTGTAGGGGTATGCCAATCAAAGGAGGCTGCAGCTCCGGGAAAAGGCTTCGAAGGAGGTCTTCATTAGCTGGGCCTCTCGGGTCTGGTGGGCCATTTGCGGCTGACAGAGGCAGCCCATGAGAAATTGGCTCAATCAGTGGCGCAACGTCACGGGGGTGAACCAGGGACTCTTCAAGCATTGGGTCAGTACGTGTGGCCGAATGCTAGATATCTGGGTTGAAGAGGTCTTCTTGCAGGAGGAAAAGGAATGGATATGGTGGTACAGCCATTCCAAAGCTTGCCCCAGGCGATGCATCAGCGCTCACGAGTGGTATCAGGGGCGCCTCTTCCAGGCGAGCTGTGAGGCGTAGGGATCCATCGGGGGACGAGATTTCCATGGGAACCGGGTCATTACATGGAAGCCCCTGACGGGTCAACTCTTGCGCGACAGTCGAGGAGCTGCGAGGTGTTGGTTACTGTGCCCAACGTGATAGCCTCTATTGGGGAACAGGGTCGGCCAGCCTTTTCCGACGCCGGTCCTCAGATGAGCGGCTGCGGTGGCGGTAACGTGGGGAGGCGTCTGAACATCCTCCTGAGAGGTCCGCTGGTTGAACTTCATGGCGACGGTGTCGGTTGCGCGGCGAGTGACTGCGGCGACTGCACCCCCCCCGAGCTAGCATCGCACTGGCGGCCGCAATGAAGACGCTGTTTCACCCAAGATTGGCGGCCCCGATGCTCTTGATGATGATTCGGGCGGTCGTCCTCATCGTCACGGTCTCGATCCTCCGGGTCGCCTCCCCTGGAGCCGTCACCCAACCTGCAGCGGACGTCACCGCTGCGCCGGTGACTTGCGGCCGAACCATCAGGCACGCCTTGCGCCCAATTGAAGGTTTTGACTCTGGGTTGTGCACCTCTTCCATGGCGATCAGCAGCTATGGGTGTGAAGTCTTCAGTGGTGTCAAGATGCATAAGCAGGTCATAGCTGGTCCCCTCCGGTGGTTGAGAGCGCGGCGGTGAAGTCCCCGGTGAGCCCTGCCAGGCACACGGTGCCCAGCCATAACTGTTGAAGTCAAAGATGGTGCAGGTAGCGGCCTTGGGGATGTTGTCCGGGGTGGCAACCCACACCCAAGCCCAGAAGATTGCCGCGTTGTCGCGTTTGCGCGAGCATCGGTCGATCCGATTGAATCAGCAGCGACCACCGAAGGCCTCCTCGATAGCCTCCGCCATCCAAGCATTCAGGGGGAGTCCCTCAATGCCAATCCTCGCACGGTACCACCAGGGGTGGTGTGTGTTGTGCTCCGCTTGCAACCATGGCTTCAGCAGGTAGGTGACACGCTCAAATTCAATTGATTTTGTGCACAGCGCCATGTCGCGTTATGCCAGGAAGTCGAACTAGGCGAAGAAATCATCCGGATGGTGCCTGATAACGCGCAGATTTGCCCATGGGATACCAAGGCGGGCCTCGAGTGCCTTGGCTGCATTGTGAGTATTTGTGGTGTTGTCCGGGTTCCGCGCCCCAGTGACAGAGATGAGAACAGCATGCTTGCGAAGCTTGTCCGCCTCGTCCATCATCGCCTGAGACAGCATGATGGTGCACTCAGTGTGTTGGGGTCGCTGGTCCGAGTGCCCAGGCAGTCTCTCCATGGTGCTGGCCATGGACGGCTTGGCGTGTGCTAGGCGATTGCGCATAGGCCGAGTAGCACGGCAGAGGCGAGCGATGTGGCCGCTGCGTCTACACAGGAGACATCTAATGGGATCCCTACAAGCAGCTACTTGGTGATCGCTTGCAAGACATCTGAAGCATTTGCCTTTGAGGAGGGATTTATAGCCAGTTGAGCCCGTTGCTGCCAGACGTGAGGTAGTAGATCCTAGTTTATTGCGGCTTGAATGCTTGGCCTGAAGAGGTTCACCCTGCTTCCTCCACCAAAATTTAGGCTTCACCGTTTGCCAAGCTTGTGCTTCATTTAACTTGCTGAGCTGCGTTGTTTCAGGCAAGCAAGGAGCAGCCACGACAGTTTATTTTAGCTTCTGTTTCTTTTCGGGCTCCCGCGGCGCAGGCGCCTCGTGTTGGATTGGTGCAAAGCTTGGTTGTTCGCCTTCTTTACTACTCTTTCCAGTCACGAAGCGGTTAGGCAGCTGCAGCCTAGTGCCATCCACCGCACCGGAGAGCTTTGAGGTATCAAAGGCCTTGAATGCTTTGGCCACCTCTACACGCTGAAGATGGGGATTAATGGCCGCGCGAGGCGGGGCAAGGAGGTCTGCAGCTTTCTCCTTCAGTGGCGTGTGAGCAGTAATGGCTAAGCTTGGCAGGACTGGAAGGTCTGTAGATCTAGCCCCTGCATCTAGCGGTGTCTCCGAGACATGGGAGAGCTTGAGTGGGTTCGCCGGGCTGTCGTCATCATCAGCATCCTCACCTCAGTCCAGTTTCTCAGGGCTAAGGAGATCCTCCTCCAAGGGTTGGTGCAGGGAGTTAAAGCTTGCTCCTGTAGGGGCGGCAGCGCCCTAGGAAGGAGGGGTGCAGATTATGTTTGCCGTCGTGGACGGAGTGGCCATCATCGGCACAGTTCGCCGGGCTTCCCGACCTCCGCCTCTTACTCTCTCTTCCTCACCTGGTGTGCGAGTTTTTTTAATGAGAAAACAATTCAAAAGTAGAAGGTTCACTGTTCGCCAGAGTGCTCTGCTTTCACTGGCTTTGGCTTAGATGGACGGCTTCAGACAAGCCTTGGATTGGAATGGCCATGCCGTGTGATCAAACTGACCATATTCTTTTCTCTGCGACTACAAAACTCACCATCAAAAATGTCCAAATGGCAGAGTTCTAGACTGACAGATGTCTACATGACACAACACCTTCACAGCTTGCGCCATATCTTTTCAAACACTCCAGGCGGAAGGCACGATTGGTTGCACATGCCCTGTGAAATAACAATTAGATCCGTGATATTCTACACAACCTAAGTACACACCTTCTTGCCGAATGCGTGCAGCTGTGGTTAAATATCCGGACTGTCAACCTACGCCCTGTAACACCCGTGTTTGTAATTAAGCTTAATGAAGCTAATTAAGTGTTGATTAGTGCTCCGACTTGTTTTTGATTCTTTAATTTGGAGTTATTCGCTTTCGGTTTCCCTTTTGTTGTTCGTTTGGTCGTTTTTCCCGATCGGAGCCCTCGCTTCGATTTCGGGTAAAATCTTGAATCCTGTAGGTTAGAGCCCGAACCTAGGTTCCAAAACCTTCATTAGGATTCCCCGAACCTATTCCAAAAGTCCCCAACGCATTCGGTCAAGCGCCATTGCGAAAGCCACGAAGGATCCAGAGCTCTCAGCCTTGGGGCGGCAGTACTGCGGGTGTAAGACAGAGTGGAAGTACCAGCCTACCCGGGCAGTACTGCCGGCCGAAGCGTCGAGCACGGGGGACAAAGCCCCTGTTTTGCACGTCGCCGTCCACCTCTCCCCTATTCTCGATTTCCGTGCCCCCACGTCGCCATTAAACCCCAGTGGAGGGCCTCCTCCTTCTCCCCCCTTCCCTCATTTGCCCCTCCTCCCTCTCTCTCTTGTTCTTTCTCTCCCCTTCCCTTTTCTCCCGAGCTCCACCTCTTCTCCTCAAATCAGGCCGGGTGGAGGTCGTTTGGAGTAAGAGGGAGCAAGAACAAGGTGTGGTGAAGCATCTTCAAGCCCCCAAGAAGCTTCTTGCTCGGTGGATTCAAGGTTTAGGCTCATTCCCTAGGTTTAATCTCAAACCCTAGCTTCATCTCTTTTGTTTCTTTTCTTTTTTCCTTTGGTTAAACCCTAGGAAACCTAGTCCTAGTAGTGGATCATTGACTCCTTGAGTTGCTAGACCTAGGTTAGGGTTAGAAGGATTATTTTGCGAGATCGATTCGTTCCGGAAACCGTGATCTACCTCTCGTTGGGTTCATTCGCCTTAGGATGTCGTTTCTCGAATTTTCGGAGACTTCCCTTTTGAAACCTTATCTCCGGAAAGTCAAGAAAATAACTCGCGAGTATATCCCATGCCTCAAAGGTCGATTCTCACGGAAGAATCGAGTTTGAACTTGATTCGGGTCCGAAATCGAATTCGGGATTTATTAGGGTTTTCGAGTTTCAGGAGTTCGATCGTCGTGCACTGAGATGGTAGTCAAGCTCTCGGTCATGTAGGGCCTTAGTGCGCTAATGGAGTCAATACACGAGTTGCAAATCCGCGGATTCGGCCGATTTGCAAAAAGATGCACTTTGGGCATTCGGAGCAACTTCGCATTCCGAAGTCCCAAAACCCTCAAACCCAATGCGTATGGGTCCCTAGTGCCGTAGATGTCCCGTTGCCGTGACGAAAATCGAATTTGGACTCCTTTTGGGTTGAATTCCGATTTTCCATTGTTTTCATTCTCCGTTAGAACAAAAAGGGGAAATTCGGGCAATTGAGCTCGAAATTCACCATGGCCAACGTGAATAAGTCCCTGGCACCTCTAGGAACCTATCCATGCCTTTGTCGCGAAGTTTCGAACTCAATCGTGCAATTTCCCATTTTTGTAACTTTGGAACTCTCTACAAGCTGGCACTACCGCCGTTGTGAGGTTGGTACTGCTGCCCGAGCGGTAGTACCGCTCGCACAACATCGGCTGTTAATTTCCAAAGAGCTCCCTTTGTGGTTTCTGGTGACCGGCACTACCGGGCCGTGAGGCCGGTACTGCTGCCCTCACGGTAGTACCGGGGGTAACCCCGATACCTTTCTTCCAGAGAGCATCCATTTTGGTTCCCGGCCAGTGGCACTACCGGGCTTGCTGGACGGTACTGCCAGCCTAGGGTGGCACTACCGCTCAGCAGTAGCCGATACTGCCGGGCTCAGGGTGAAATCATGATTTCCTTTTTCCGATTGAGTTCTTGTTTTCCGTTTTCAGTTCTTATTGGTATTTGATTGCATCTTCTTCCTTCGTTGATCGTGATATTGGTTTGTTTGTTCTCCGCGTAGACGTAAACGTGTCGAACGCCGCAGACGACCCTGACTACGTTCCAGAAACCAATCTCATTGAAGAGCAAACAGGCAAGTACCTCCTTTGACCATCTTGAACCCTATATTTGCAAATTCTACTTCAATTGCCAAAACTATTATGCATGCGTGTATGTTCATTATAATGTTAGTTTGTGGGACTTGGTAGTTAATCCCAGATTTGGTGGATTTCCTTAATCAGAATTGAACTGTGAACCTTGTCAGACTCTAGGCCAATAATAGGCATAGTAGTAAATGTTAAGAGGGTAATAATGAGTAATAATTGCATATGCTTAGCCCCGCAATAGTAATTGTTACTGGAGATTGCGCCACACTCATTTACAATTCTCCTGGGGATAAAATGGTGGTTGGTTTGGGTTATGGCCGGAATTTGGGTTTTGGTTTGGAAAACCTGAGTGGTGTTTGTGTCGGTTGAAAAAGGAATGGGTGCGTGAGTAAAAATGGAAAATACGGAGAGTTTAGACTCGGGCGAGATGCGTGGAGTTGGTGGTTTGGAAATGTTTGGTTTGGTTTGGTTGGTTGGGACTAGTTGGATGGTATGGTTGTGGATTGGATCACAAGCCAGGGGCTTGTTTGGAAGGGTTATGGTTTCGGTTAGTCCCTTGCTATGGGGAGGTTGCGGGCTAATGGGAGCTCTGTGGGGCCGCTGGCGCCGATCCTCTGTGGCCGTAGCAAGTAGGTTTGGAAGATCTCGCCTGAGTCACCCTAAGGACTGAACTTGATGCTATCACTAAGTCAAAGCGTGCAACCACATGCGCCAGTATGGGATGGCCTTAACCTAATACATTGGAAAGGATTTGGTCTTGCACTTAAGGAGGGCAAAGGGGTATGGATGCACCTGTGGTGTCGGTGTATTCTAGGGACTCTCTCGTCGAGGCGTCTAGGGAGAGCTTTACCCAATACAACGGTAATGCCTTCTACGGGGCGGTTGTGGACTAGTGAGAGCCCGTGGGGACCACTGGTGACAGCTGTGGCTGTAGAAAGGGACACACATTATCGGGCTGGTGCAAGATTTGAACCCTGATCTCTCGAAAGGTTTCGTAACTATCTAGCAAAACGGATACTTCTAGATCGCGTGACATGGCTGATATGATTGCTAGAACGTGTTATGTGGGTACAGTATACAGTCTCTGTAGAGATAAATAAACTAATCAATTAGCCGTGCTCACGGTCATGAGCGGCTTGGGAAGTACTGTCAAGTATAGATTTTGGTTTGGTTGGTTTTGGAAAATGGTTACAAAGGAAAAAAAAGGTTGGGATGGTTTGGTTTCGATTTTAGTTTGGTCTTGTCTCACAAAATGGAATGGAGTGGAATGGAATGGAATAAGGTGAATTGGATGGTATTTGGCTTATGGATTAAATGTTATTGTTTTACTGTTACAACAAAATGCTCTCTTTTCAATTGTTTTGTAAACTGCGATGATTTGGAATCTAATATTGTATTGCAAATAAATCTAGCTTTGTGCTCAATTAGACTTAGTGTAGAAACCTGCATCCTTTGTTGGAACCTGCATATATATTATCATTTCCATACACTAAAGTCTTGCGAGTACATACGTGTACTCACCGTTTGCTCTAACGGATTTTGGTCAGAAGAAGAAGAAGGTAACGCTGAAGACAATCCCGATGAGTCTCAATTCGCGTCAGAGTTCGACGAGTTAGCCGAGGGTTAACTGGATTTCCTTTCCAATCAGTTGCCTGAGGGTGGACGGCACACTGCGCGTCTTTCTTTTGAACTTCCGCTGGGTTTTATTCTGTCTTTTGGACTTGTGCAGGCCATGATGCCTTAAACTGTAATAATTATTAGTTGTAACAACTTTACCTTTCGAATGTAATATATTTACTCTTGCATAGTTGCGATCTGTCTTGTATGACAACGTGTGGGTACTGGGCTACTGATCCAGGGAACCAGTACTGGACACACGGTTGCGGGAAGCTCGGATCGTGTTCAATGGATTGGCGTACGCATTTGTTTCAAGTGCTACCGATCGATTGACCCCAATCTGAGTACGGATTTAGTTTAGCCATCGGTAGTTATTACAGGTTGCATTACTTACCAGTTCAATGCAACAGTAATGACCCGGTTCGCTAATCTGATTCCGGAGCCCCCACGACACGCCCCGAAATTGCCGACGAAATAACTTGGACACAAACTCCTACCAGCATATACACAACTTCATCAACTTACCACGCATGCACTTCGCATGAACAACTTCTACATCTTTCCGTACCACAATGTGGTCAGCGTGGGCACACTACTACAGACAAGCACATCTATGTCGGTTCGGAACCAACATTAGTGTCAGTTATCAAACACACACATATGTAGCGATAATGATTATTAGGGATTATCAGTGTCAGTTTACAAACCGACACAAATAACATTACCAATGTCGGTTCTAGACATGAACCGACACAAATAGTTATACTATCAGTGTCGGTTCCTATTAAACTGACACAAATAGTCAACATATCAGTGTCGGTTCCCAGAAAGAACCGACACAAAGTCAACATATCAGTGCCGGTTCCCACCAAGCACCGACACAAATAGTCAATATATCAGTGCCGGTTCCCACCAAGCACCGATACAAATAGTCAACATATCAGTGTTGGTTTCCAGAAAGAACCGACACACATAGTTCACCTATCAGTGTTGGTTCCTACCAAGAACCGACAGAAATAATGCCAGACCGAAAAATAAAAAATCAGCATTTTGGCTAGCCTTAAGAACTGCAAGCCATGCCCTCTGAAGCAGCATACACATACAATATAATCAGCATACACACATGAGACATGATGCTAACCCAAAATTCCAATATACATGAAGCATACACATAGCTTGCACACACATCATAGTGAAACTTAGGTCCTGTTTGGCACCCCAGTTCTACCTCAGAGCTTAAACTTGTAGACTAAAATAAAGTGACTTAAGTTTATAATTTTATTCTAAAATGTAAACAAGATGATCCACCTAAACACTCTTAATATACCCACAACTCCAGCTCCACGAATCTGGTGAAGCTAGGTAGCTCCACCAACTCCACGAATTTGGTGGAGCTGGAGCTCTGCCAAACACCCCCTTAATCTCTAATGGCACTAGTGGTAATTGTGGGCACTCGGAAGCGTGGGTCGGATCTTTACTATTGCATTGGACTAGACGTGACACCCATACTCCAATTAAGTGTATTCTCACTATCCTCAACTAGTCCCATGCACAGATGTTAATCAAATGGCACTCACCCAAACAAATATGAACCATCTAATCCCACCGTACACACTTACGCAACTAAGAAAGTTTTGACCACTTTCTGAAAGCCATACTTGTGTGAATGACAGGACTGAATTATCATAGTTATTATATGTGTGAATATTTATTTTTGCTGCTATAGCAAGGGTTTGACATAACGGGGCTGGTGACAAGTTAGGTCTAGGTGATGTAAAGGTTCATGCCATGACCTCGTGGCTACACTTCAAAGGAAGCATGAAAATATCGGTAAAAGGATGTTGGTCATGTCTTGTGGGTAAAGATGTAGCCTCTGCAAAGTGTAAAATTTTTCAAAAAGCCATGCTAATGGTTATGAGAGACTGGTACACTGACACTAGTTAGAATTTTGTATTTTCATAAAAATGGTCACATTAGGAATATTTGTGGAAACCTTATTTCAAGATATTATGCCAATAGATGGCAAGGGATGGTTCGGTACTCATAAGACTGTGAGTTGTTACATTTTACATTATTTGTACTTGGTATTTTACATTTCACGTATGGCGTGTCTAGTTTAGTCCAAGTTAATTTATTACCATAAGATCAGTGTTATATGATGTATACACAATATGACTTGACATTGACGAACTAATGGCTAATGGGAAGCAACTATAATTATAATATGACACAACTTCCTCCACCCCTATGTCGTTGTGTAATGGTTAATCAATATTACATAATGTTACAACATTATCGCTTCATCTGTATCGGTTCCTAATTTTTCATGAAAAATACTATTGTGATAGAAGATTAGGCGAGTAGCAGGGAGTCATCATAATCGGTTCTGACACTAGAATTGATTGTGTTGTCGTCCCAATCGATTTTGACACTAGAATTGATTGTGATGTTCATCTGTATCGGTTCTAACACTAGAATCGATTGTGACATTAGGACTATTTGAGGTCTACAATATCTCAAGAAAAGTTAAATGGTCTGGCAGCTTTATGTATTGAGAAGAAGTCATTAGATGACATTAATGTTGAGGCCATAATTGATGGTTTTGCATCTAGAAATAATTTCTAGAAGATATTTTCTAAGATGGTCTCTGCGAAATGCTTAAAGTAAATAATCTCACTTTTATACCGGGTTTCGTGACGTCAGCAATGACATCAGCAATGACGTCATCCGAGCGGGCAAGTGGCAAGGAACCGGAATTCCAGTGGTGTAGTCGGATCTTTCATATACTACGGATGGACTTTTTGGCGGAAGCCATGTGGCATCATTAATTGTACGTACGTAGGTTGGTGGTTAAGTGACGACGGTTTCGTTTTCCTAACGGCGATGACCCCGGCGACGACTCTGGCTCTCAGCAGGGCAAAAGTGCTCTTTAAAGGCGGGAACATGCGGCCCCTGGCTCGGCCATGTCTAGCTAGCTAGTGAAGAACCAACAAAATAACATCTCCAATCAATCGATGTCGAGGCAGGCATCGTTGTTGCTGGGCGCGCTGGTTCTGCTGGCAGCTGCACAGGCCGCCGCCGCCGCCACCGCCAGCCTTGACGGCTGCCAGACGACATGCGGCGAGGTGGGGATCCCCTACCCGTTCGGCTTCGGCAACAACGTCAGCACGAGCGGCCGTAACTGCTCCCGCACGGGCTTCGAGATCGACTGCCTGAAGAGCGGCGGCGGCGGCGGCCTCATGCCGGTGCTGTCGGGCACGCAGATTCAAGTGCTGAACCTTAATGTGACGCCTCGCCCGGAGGCCCGGGTGATGCTGCCGGTGGCGTATCAGTGCTACAACTCGAGCGGCTACTCCACCTCCTGGTACAACGGCACAGTAGAGGTCAACCGGACCGGCGTGTACCGCATCTCCAACTCCTCGAACGAGCTCTTCGTCCTCGGCTGCAACACCTACATCTACACCAACAGTGGTCCAAGAGGCCGCTACACATACACGTACTACACCGGGTGCGTGGCCTACTGCAACGACTCCGGAAGCGCGCAGGACGGCGCCTGCGCCGGCATCGGCTGCTGCCACGTCGACATCCCGCCGGGCCTCACCGACAACTTTATGACATTCGGCGGCTGGTCGCACGCCGACATGGAGTTCAGCCCCTGCGACTACGCCTTCATCGTCGAGAAGGGCAACTACACCTTCCAGAAGTCCGACCTGAAGAACATGCCGCGGGACAAGACCATGCCGCTGCTGCTCGACTGGGCCATCCGCGACAGCTCCTGCGCCGGCGCGCCGAGTAATCCAGCAGAGTACGCATGCAACTCTACCCACAGCGCGTGTGTCGACTCCACCAACGGGCCTGGATACGTCTGCAACTGCACACAAGGCTACGAGGGCAACCCCTACCTTCTCAATGGATGCACGAGTAAGCGGCCTAGATCTGTTTTGCTTATAACATCGTTTCTACATAGTGGCTCTTTATTCTACTTTAATTTGGAGGTAATTGGTAGTTCTAAGTATATTTTTAGAGATATAACTGCAAAATCTTTCAGGAATTATAACTATATTAAGATCCCGAGGTTTGAGAGCTTCTCAGGGCGTCCACGTCGCCTACGTTTTCGGACCGTCCGATCGCGTCGTCGGACGGCCGAGATCGTGCCACGTCGCCCAAAACCGAACGACAGCATAAAACGGTACCGCACGCAGTTTCCTCGCCCGAGTGGGCCGCGTAGCGCAGTGGTAACGGCGTTACCCGCCTCGTGCGCGGCGCGCGTTCGAGTCCAGGGGGCGCCCGCGCTGCGGTTTTTTAGCGTGCGACGCTGTAAGACCCCCACTTTTATGCTACAGTACAAACATAAAAGCAAGGTTCTAATGTGCATACTGTACCATTCCCATGATCAGTGGCTGGCACGCACAAAACACAATTTGGAATCACAACCATACAACAGTTTCATATTTTATTACAGCGGAAGTAATTTTACAATATGACCGATGAGGTCTACTAAACATAGCGAAAGAATCAGATGACTTGTAGTTTGCCACATAATCCACAGGCAACTGACAAGGTAAAGCCTTAGAAAGGATCGTCGTTAAAAATCCCGTTTTCCTGCGTCGCAGTAATTGTCGATGTTCCTGTCTAAAAACAACAATAATAGCAAGGGTGAGTACGTTGCGTACTCAGCAAGACTTGTAGTGTTTGCAAAACCTGAAATATATGCAGGCTGAATAGAAAGTGGGTTTCTATGGTTGTTTTGCATAAAGCAAAATTTGAATTATAAATACTGAATAATAGAGTGAAAGCGAAATTTGTAAAGGAAATGAAATAACAAGTATGTAAATACATAAATAATATGTAAGAATAACATAAACAAAATAAGAGACTCACATCCCTTCGTGAGTGAAATGAAACATATTACTCACGGCCCTTTGTGAATAACATGTAACAAAATACCCACAGCCCTTCGTGAGTGATAACACGTCCATTCCCATTATAACTGTAATCAATTTAATTTTGCCAAGCACAAGGCACAACAGCTGAATTCAACCTTGCCAACGAAATGTCAAGTATTGAATCATCTGTAAGGGTAAGCTCACCATTAAATTATCTGATCCAATTTTATAAGAATATAGAAAATGTCTAGCTATGTGATGACTTTACCAAGTGCTCATGACCGAGAGCGCGGCTAATCGATTAGGTTTAGACTCTGCAGAGTTTGTACAGCTTTACCCACAAGATATGTTCTCCCTTTGTGGCAATGCATATTAGACACACTTCCTTTGGTGTGCCGCCAGAAAGTTCATAACGGAACCGTTCGATTATCTGAACCTAACTTTGCACTAGCCCAATGACGTTACCCCTGGCTATGATGGAAGCAAACAAACGGTGAAGCAATAGTATTCAGGAGCCCGCGGCTCAAATGGTACAACAACAGCCCCAATTCATAGCCAGGCGTACACCGTTACAACGGCAGATGCCAACACCTCGGTGATGACACCTCCCTCGAGCAAACCTATATCAGGAATGCCCGTGCTACAACTGCCTACCAATGTGCAAAGCTAGTTCCAAATAATTTTAATAGGTTAAGACTGTCCCACTCCAGTACTTGTGGATGTACGGTTATCTTGGTCTGAAAACAACACATCAGCTCGGTTCTTATACGACACGGGCGATAGATCTCCCCCTATCTACGTGCATCATTAATTGCACTTCCGGCTATTGCCAATAATCACCCGCATCAAAATCATAGTTTTGTTTTCGTAAAAGAAAGTTTCAATAATCACGATATTCCAACATGTCCATGAACAGAGTTCATCATATCTACAATTTGAGTTCCACGAGCAAGATAACCATCTCTGCTCGTGTTCCCGATCTAAAGCATGGCTAAGCATATGCATATAATAATCGATTATACCCATTTTGACATCAAGTGTCTATCCACGAGCTAGGGTTATCAAGGTTCACATATCAATATCAATTGAGGAAGTTTATCAATGATAAGGTATTTCTACCAAGATGCCCAAATACAATTTTATGGAACATAGCATATGCAGGCAAGTTTTAATTAACATTTTAGTTAATTATGAAAAATTTGGTTCAAAATGCTCAAAGGGGTGCTTGCCTTGCTCTTTGTTGTCTTTAGCGACGAGTCGAAGACGTAATCTTGAGATTGTCGACGACGAAGTCCGAGACGTCGGATTCTACATGTCGTATAACGGAAAAGCGTAACAAATAGCAAATAACACTTTCAATAAGGGCAAAAGGAAATCAGATGAAGAATCAAATATAAAACATTACATCAAACAAGCATGGTTGTAGTTAGAGTTTCGAGACCACATGTTTAAAGCGAGCATTACTACTTTCACATTGTAGTCTTATTACTGATTTAAGGGTTTGAAGGTCGCATCGCATACAACATCTATTCCTTATGATTCATTCTATTTTATTTTACGAATTCCAGAAGCTAAGATTGTATATGTAAATATAAATTATTACATAAAACAATAGGGCGCGGCAGGTATAACTTGCATTATTGAATTTAAGTAATAACAGACATCAGCAATTAATCACTAGTGCATGCATGGTTCAATTTAAGCAAACACCAGGCATCTAACAATTAATCATTAATGCGGGTAAAGCTTAACCTATGGTACTAATTATTGAGCAAAGTTATTGACTTATATATTATGGGCTTTTAGGGCTCATAATGTGCAGTGTTATGTTTTGAATAGGATTCAGTTGCAAAGTATGTTATAATAGAATTACTTCCACATAATGAAATAGTCTAGCTTTAGGAAGTACTCTAAAGCTGGTTCTATAGGGACTAGTATTTGTCGGTGATATCTTAATCATTCTTTAAGTTATGGATAGCTATACCCTAAATTTGCGACTAAACACGATATGCAATCATTCTTGTAGATTAATAGGGTCTTTGACCTTAAGAATATTTCAATAGTAGGTTTATAGCATTTGGGTCATATTAGTTCATCTATTAAATCATGGTACACGTATTATATGAAAGATATGTTACCTAAGGGCCAAAAGTATATTAAGTTTAATTTATACATGAGAACTAACATGGCTAGGGTTAAGTATCATCATTCTGGTAAAATATAATGGTTCTATACTGGGAATCATTCATGATAGGCTCTATATGAATTATTGCTTATATGTGTATCCCAATTACACTAGTATTTAATTGGCATGATCATTCACTAACTTAAATTTAGATCTAACTAATTATAAAATATTCTTACATGAATAGGTATTATGATTTCATAAAGGTTCTAGTAACTTAGAACTACTCAAGTCTTCGTGCATTGAATAATAATCTATTTATGAGTTTGATTCAAACGAAGATCACTAATTATTAAAATATAAAAGATGCATGGTACACCCTAAGCATTTTTGTATAAACAGGTCCTATACTGTCTAATTAGTATAACAAAACAAGTTCCAAATCATTTACATGAAAAATAAACAAGTTATAGTAATTTGAATATTCTATATGTTGAAATCAATCTAAAAAGGAAGTCAATACAAACTAACTCCAAATTCAAATCTAATTGCACATTCAGAGAGCTTAAGACATAAGAAATCTAACAAAATTTATTTCATTCAATTTGGACTTAATTTGCAAAAATCCTATATGGTACATATTCGAATTTCAAGCTTAAATTTCAAATTCAGATTCAAATTCCTAAACAAGTTTCAAATGTTTTTGCATATTATGAAACTAGATGATTTATCATGAATTTGGAAATTTGTTTCATTCTATTTGGAGCTATAGGTAAAAAGTTATGTATATTTGAAGCTATTCGGTTTAATAAAACCTAGAAAAGAGGAAATACGTTTTCCATAAAGGAAAGCGCATTCTCTGCGTTTGGCGCGGGTCGGTTCTTTGAATTAGCTGCTGCATCGACATCTGGGACCGTTTGTCGCTGGCTCACGCAGCGTGGTGCTTGCTGTTGCGGCATTTGGCCGGGGGCGGTGGCGTGAGACAAGCACGCTGCAGCGGCCGACACGCTCGGCCCGGCGGCAGCGAGCCGCTGTGGGAGGCAACGGACGGCCTCGCCGGCGATTTAACTAAGGCCGGAGGCCGCCACGAGTGCACGGTAAGCTAGAAGGAGCCTAGGGGAACTTCGCGGGTGGACTCAGATGTCCTTCGACGGCACCCAAGCTGGCGGCGACGAGCAAAGGCGGTGGGCTACTGGCCACGGTTATGGCGGCGGTGAACTAGGATATCTCGGTTCACCAAGGCTCAAATAAGCATCCACGAGGCACAAGCAACACGAATAGGCGTCTCACCATGCGTTGAGCTTCTGATGAGCCTTCCACGTTTCACGGAGTTCGAAAGAAGGAGCACCGTAGAGGTACTTCGGTAGTTCTCCAACTAAATCGATCGAGGGGTTTAGTTCATGGGGGTATGGTGGTGCTTTGGGCGAAAGGGATTGGGAAAAGAGCTTGCGCTAACGGAGTATTTTGGAGTTCGGTTTCAAGGTGAGTTGCCTAATTGGGGAAGAAATGAAATTGGAGGGGCTCCGGTTGAAAAGGAAAGACACTGAGGGGCTTAAGTGGCTCTAGGGGTGCTCGGCGCAATTTATAGATGGGTGAGGGGGTTGCGACAGTGTTTGAATGGGGAGGAAGGTGGCGGCTGGTTAATGGCGGTCGAAGTCTTCTCGGTTCTTCGCGCATGTTACGGGGCTTCGGTCGATTGACGGTATGGGCAAAGTCTCCTATGGCAGCAGCTGGCCCGGGTGGCTTCGGGTGAGGCAAAATTGCGGCTGGGAAGCTGACAAAACAAGGAGGCGGCTTGAAGTCCCTAGCAGCTTCGCGGGAAGGAGAAAAGCAGAGAGTGCGCAGAGAAGAGGAGGAGAAGATGAAGCTGGAATGTGGGCCCTAGTACATGATGGGATTGTTTGGTAATGACACGCCTCACGTAAGGTCGTTCGGCCGGCCATTACACGTGCGGACCCCATGGGGAAGTGTAAGGAAAGTTTCCAACGTAACCCAAATCCTTTAGACAGCAAGTTGAGCATTTAACCAAGGTGTCTAATCAAGTCCAGATTTTTCCAAACTTTTTACTGAGTTACCCAAGTAAGTTTCCTTCCTAATGTAAAAATTTGAGGTTGGAATTATCTGTAATTTATTTTATAAAATTCCGACATTATGAACTGTTCAGGAAAACTTTTTCGGAAAAGTATTTATCAGACAGTAGGAACTAGCTTATTAATTTCTGATATTTTTACACAAGGTCTAAATTAGTATCAGGGAGCTACCATAAAAATTTAAAAGTCAAATTCATAGCAGTTATTTTCTAATAATTCTTTTACTACGTTTTGCAGATTTTCAAGATTGGAATGATTAAATGAGAATAAATAGTAAAACCAGTTATTTATTTTTGAAAATTTTCGTGGATGAGGATAAGGTTACTGAGCTCACATGGTAAAAATATTAGGTTCTGGAGAGCTCTACACTTTTCTCCAAAATTCTAACAAGGGCCTGGTCAAAGATAAGGTTCTCCAATTATTTTATCTTATCATCTTGCAAAATGATTTCACACCTACTTTTGACCAGCCAAGGTTGTTTCTAGGGTATTCTAAGGTTATCTAAAATTTACTATGGTAGTTTTAATCTTTTACCATTTTACCATTTTATCTTTTACCTCTTTATCTTTTACTTCTTATCTTTTTATCAATTCCCTTTTCAAAGAAGGAAATCAATAAATGATTTTACAAATTTAGAAAAGATGTTTATTAAAAATTAAGATCATCTTTGAATCTCATTTTAATAATTTGTTCTTTTGGAAAAGAATTTTCCAAATTGAATTTACTTTTTGTCAAGTTTTAGGGAAAAGATATGAGGATATCAAATTTCAAATTAAATTCTTGATTCCAATCTAAAATTGCTATTTGATTTTATTTTCAAATCTTAGATTTTCATTTTTCTAATTTTTGAAAATGTTGGGATGTTACAGACGCATGGCGGATCTGCGCTGCCGCGCATGTGCGCTTTGTTTTTTTGCCGAAAAGCCCCTGTAAGGTTTCGAAATTGCGTATGACTCCTGGTTTTTTTTACAAAAAAGACCTCGCCGGAAAACGCTCCAAAAAAAGCAAAAAAACCTCAAAAGATCCGAAAAAATGCATTTTGGTCCATTTTTACCAAGAAAATTTTTTTTATTCAAAAATATTGCTTCGAAATACCCGAAAATACGTAAAAAAAAACAAAAAAAAAAGCGTTTTTCTCTGTTTTTTCGTTAAAAAAAAATACGTTTTCCCGCCTCAATTAACCGGTGTTGTGTGCGGCTATGGCTCCTGTTTTTTTTTTTTGCAAAAAAGCCCTCCTTGCCGGGAAAGCCACCCGAAAAAAAAGCAAAAAATCCTCAAAAAACCCAGAAAATTGCGTTTTGTTCCGTTTTTCCCGTTCCGATCCATTTTTACCAGGGAAATTTTTTTATTCAAAATTATTGCTCCGAAATGCCAGAAAAAATGCAAAAAAAAAAAAAGTGTTTTCCTCTTTTTTTCCGTTCATAAAAAAATTACATTTCTCTGCCTCAATTAACCGGTGGCGTGCGCCACGCTGACCTTCCTAGTTTGTAAATATATATTCCGGTTACAAAGGATCGATCGATACCGGTGACTAGAGGGGATGAGGAGGAGCCAATTAAAATTTTTCCTCAAGAATCACTTTTCAAAAACACTACTGCTATGAAGCAAACACTATGTTCAAGATTTTTTTGGTTTGTAATTCGAGTGTTTTTTTAAAAACACTACTGCTATGAAGCAAATTAAACACTATGTTCAAGATTTTTTTGGTTTGTAATTCGAGTGTTTTTTTTGGTTTGTAAGCACTCAATTTTTTTGCATATAGAGTACTTAAAATATGAGAAGAGATAGCAAATTGATTTCATTAATTGAATCTAAATCTAAAGCTCAAATTTTGAGTGCTATTTAACAAGAAAACACTTAGTTGCTGGAATTGCTAAGTGGCACTCGAGTGTTTTTCTGGTTTGTGAGCACTTAATTTTTTTTTGCATATAGAGTACTTAAAATATGAGTAGATAGCAAATTGATTTCATTAATTGAATCTAAATCTAAAGCTCAAAATTTAAGTACTACTTAGATACCCCCATATTTGTTTGATTGTTGCATCGAAACTCTTCTTTGTATCAGGAATTCAGGATAGGATGTTGAAACGTGGGACTTGGTCAGATCAGCTATTATATAGCTAGCTTAGCGTACGTAGGTTCTTGCTCTTTCTTAATTAGTGTTATGTGATATAAGCCGTGGGATACACAAGTGACGAAAATTTGATGTATATGTTAGTGAAAATTATTAAAAATATAATGGTATAAAAGTTTTTTATGACAAATCTGGTGATAACATCTTCACGTGACAAACAACTTAAAAAAGAAAGGAGTGAGTAATTTTAGTTGATCTATTTTCTTTTACTGAAGAAGCATCATCCCCTTGTGTTTCATTAATTTATTGAAACCAAACAATTAAGTTAGTAACAAGTTGATCCATTGATCGATGGTGATGCATGCAGATATCGATGAGTGCTCACGTTCGCGGCAGGAGTACCCTTGCTACGGCCGATGCCACGACACCGAGGGTTCCTACGACTGCAAATGCCCTCCAGGTTACCAGAGCAACGGTGATCCAAAACAAAACCCATGCAATCCGAAATTCCCGCTTGCAGCAAAGCTTGCCCTAGGTATATTATATACATGCATGCATATCACGAATTACTAGATCTCTCACAAAAAATTCTTACAATCGATTCGAGGTTCATGCATGCTAATGTTAAATTCTTTTGTAAGCACTAATCATATGTCAAAGTCATAGCTTAGTCTGTCTTAAATTAACTAAAGGATAAAGATGACTACTCTTAATTGCGAGTTCTTTACATGGAGTATGTATGTATATAAAATTGCAGGCATCAGTCTGGGTGTATCGTCCTTAATTGTTGCTCTACTTGTAACACTCATAATGCTCCAAAAGAGAAGGCTGGACCAGATTTATGTAAAGAACGGAGGCGAGGTACTTGAAAAGGTGAAAGGTCTGACCATTTTCACAAAGGAGGAACTCAAGAAAATCACAAAGAACAATTCAGAGTTCTTGGGCAAGGGAAGCTTCGGTAAGGTCTACAAAGGGACTCTTCCTGATGACACCATGGTGGCTGTCAAGGCCTCCATCGAGGTAAATGAAGCTACCAAGGAGGAATTCACCAAGGAAGTGGACATCCAGACGCAAATGATCCACAAGAACATCCTCAAGCTCTTTGGCTGCTGCCTCCAAGTAGATGTTCCGATGCTGGTGTACGAGTTTGCTGCCAAAGGGAGCCTCCAAGACGTTCTCCATGGGAATAAGGGAATTCATCATCAACTCTCCTTAGACATGCGTTTGGACATTGCAATCGGGTCTGCAGAAGGACTCAGATACATGCACTCGTACGCAAGTCAAGCCATACGACATGGTGATGTCAAACCGGACAACATACTTCTGGATGACAAGCTGGTGCCCAAAATCTCGGATTTCGGGTTATCGAAGCAGCTTAGAGTGGACCAATATTTCGCAAAGGTTGTGGTTGGGTGCATGGGCTACATAGACCCAGTGTTCATGAAAACTGGGCTTCTGACACAGAAGAGCGATGTCTACAGCTTCGGAGCCGTTCTCTTAGAACTGATTACCAGGAGGCAAAACGTGTACGATGGAAACTGCAGCCTTCTCATTGAGTTCCGCAAAGTTTATGAGAAAGAAAAGAGTGGACGGGCAATGTTCGACAAGGAGATTGCGATTGGAGAGGAAGATGTCTTGATCCTGGAAGAGATTGCCAAGCTGGCAATGGACTGCTTAAAGGAAGATGTAGATGACCGACCGGATATGACGGAGGTAGCAGAACAGCTTGTGATGATTAGGAGATCTAGGAAGGCACACAACAAAAGCCCTCGTCACTTGGAGGATCGTATCGCTGCCGTCGATGATTCTCCTAGGAGCTTCGCTACTGATACCAGCGGAGCTACTAGCAGTGCCACATTTTCGGTGCCAGCCACTCCGACCAGCAAGGATATCTCTGCTGATCCATAGGTCGATCAGCAAGTTAATGCATCGGTCGTAATTAACAAGATCAATAGTGTAAGTATCATCTGCATCCAATACTAGTTGCACTACTGTATTGTGCATGTTTCCTGTATAAATTAGTGTAGTCGATCAGGCAAACTGTGTACGTACTCCTATTGCAGTGTCGGTTGCTGTACCTAGGTTGTAAGTTGTTGATTGTTAGAATTAATCTTGTTGTTAGTTATCTTCAGAGTCAGTATGCGTTTTGGGTTGTAACAGAGTCCGGTTCAGGAAGTGTGTGCGTATTCGAACTGAACTCCAAAAGCCTTTGAAACAGAACAAGCTTCGGAGTTTGATCTAATACGCTGTAATAATCCGAGTCCAAGTAGTAGTCGTTTTTGGGTGCTTGAAAGCTATAAATAAATCCCAGAAAAGCTGGCTGAAATGTCGCCAGGAAATTACAATGTGCTGTTTTGTTCTTTTAGCTATCTCGTGATCACGTTACTCTGTCCGACAACTACTGGTGCTCTAGCGACAACTACCGTTTTGTCGCTAGAAGTTCAGAGCGATGAGTTGTGGAACAAGTTCAGTAGCAAGCATTTCTCCAGGGAAAACTGAGCGGGTAATTGATTGATCTTCTGGTGATTGTTCCTGGCCTGCTCCAACATTTGGCATTAGAGCATCAGGAACTAGGAGATTATTTCTAACCCACCCTTGCCAAGAAATCCACCTGCAGCAGCTGCAGTAAATTTTTATAGACAGTCTAGAATTTTTAGATAGCTCCTTACATCAAAATGGATCAGATGAGCAGCACCAAGAAAGGTCATGAGTGCAGCCACTCACTGATGTACTCCGTGGTTCATCTCCCTGGAAAAAATGCAAGAGGTAATAACCATTTTAATACATCGAAATACGATAGGATCGGAGAGCAATCGCAAAGCAATTCAATCAGAAAAATTCACATTGGGGTGACTGGAACGGTTGGTGGTCTGAGCAGAGCAGGGCTCTAGGAGGCATGGAAAGGATTATTAAGATGACCTTTCAAGCTCCCAAAGCTCTAATACAGTGAAATGAGGAAGCAACAGTGGGAGTACTATGTGCCATGCTCTAATACAGTGAAATGAGGAAGTACGTACTACTCGCTTTTTACTACTACTTTAGTTCACCAAAACATATGTTTTTTTATATATTGTAACATCCCGAAATTTAGTAAAAGAGAAAAATAAAATTTTAAAATATAAGTTTGTTTTCTTTTTGAATTACCTGAATTTAATTGTCTTTTTATTGATTTCTCTATTGATAGGTAATTAATTTGGAATTAGTAAAAAGATGAGAAATAAAAAGGTAAAAAGCTAAAAGTAAAGATGGGGAAAAATCTGCAAAAATATTATAAAATTCTTGGAGACATAAGGAAACTTGATTTAGCAGTCAAAAATCAATATGAAACTATTTAATTAAAGAAATGATCATTTTTATTAATGTGATGTGACCCTAAATAGTGTAAGAAAAGGTTTTTTTATAAAATTTTACTTAAACTTCGATGTAGTCCAAATATTTACCATGTGATCTCTTATCCACCTCTGGTAAAATTGGTAAAAATAATAATAATTATATTATAATGCTCTTTTGAATATTTATTTATTGCAGATTTCAAAATTCTGAAAAATTTAATAAAATATTTATTAGAAAATAAATACTTAAGATTTAAACTTGAGATTTTATCAAATTATACCGACATCATTTCAAACCTTGTGAAAATATTTCAAAAATTTATCAATTAATTTAGCCGCTCAATTAAATTCCCATACCATCTTCGACACATTTATGCCACGACATCCCCTCGCGTGATCGTGAGTTCTGAACTCCCCACCGCAAGACCAGCCGCAGTTCAACTCCCACCATTCAAACCCTGTAATTATCGGCTTGATTGGCTATTTATGGAAATGAATCTATGGTTCCCTAATCAGCATCCTAAAATCATGATCTAATTTGCCTGAACGCACTGAAAGTACCATGAACTCAGATAGTCCAATCAAATATATTTATGATATTAGAACCACTAAAACTAAGTCAGCCACTTCTAATCATGGCCTCCAATCACCCCTACAGGAAACCTTAGCTCATGAACTAAGTTATTCTGAACTTTTGTGTTCTATGAACTTATGTTGTCGAACTTATGAGCTTATTTTCTATATCTGTCATAAACTTCTTTATTTAAAGACTCCCACTAGATACATGTAATATATAAATTACTACATAGCCATTACGATGTTTGTTAGAATAAGCTTTAAATTTTAATTTCCTGCATTTAAAAATAGTCGTTTCAATCTTTTCGGTAAAAAATAAATGCTGCTCATATGTCAGTTATGAAATATCATTATAATATAGGAGAGAGAAAATAGAAAATAGGATTTGGGGAATGCCGTTGGAGAGGGAATAGATATATAGAAAGATTTTTTTTGTGAAATTCTGTATATAGAGATATAGGAATCTAATTTTAAAGAACACTTTTGAAGATAGTATGACGTACTGTGTTTTGGACTGTGCTCGATGGCCGTGCGGAGAACCAACAATCTGAACGTGCTAGCTAGTGAAGGACCAACAAAATAAAAGAAATGGCAGTGCTACTTGCCAGCAGAATAAGATATAATCCAGGTCAAATCCATAAAAGAAATGGCACTGGCACACTCTACTTGCTAACAGAGTAAGATATAATAATCCAGGTCAACTCCATAAAAAAAATGGCACTGATACACTCTACTTGCCAACAAAGTAAGATATATTGCACTAATCTAGGATTGCGCTAGTGCACACAGTAGAACATACATGAAATATCCCAATCATACACATCAAAAACATATTAAAAGACTATATTTATTGAATATAAGATAATTGAACAACATTGTGGTCACATTTACATTTATTAGGCCTCATCGGGCTTTAATTATAAGGAAATAGCCATGAAACAGAAAACATCAATACGTAACCCATCAACATGCCACACACATCTAGCAAGGTTCAACTTCTAGCAACTCGTCTCTTCCTGGAACTCCTGCTCCAAACTAGGTGAAGACTCCTCTTCAAATGATAGTTTTTTTTGTGGTAAGGGTGAGTACAAAAAGCACTCAACAAGTTGTGTGTAGAATGCAAGCCTATTGTAACTACATACAAAGCTTATTTAAGAAGAATGGTTAAAATGACTATTTTTCAATAATACAGTATTTTTAATCGAATAAAATAAATAGCTAGATTGGAACAATAGGAAAACAAATAACAATAATAATAAATTTCTCAAATATTTATGAAAGTAAAATGGCACACAAACTAAACCAACTTCCATTACTTCCATTGCCACACAATCTTCCTTCCCAATTTTAGTCTTATAAAATCTAACCTTTGATTGAAATTCCCGAGCATTGTCCATAATCAGGAACACGGCTATTCGAATAGATTGGCACTCTATAGAGGTTATACACTTTACCCAGAAGATATAACCAATCTTATAATATCGATCATTACACGTACCCATCGACATGCCACTAAGAAACGCAGCTGCCGGGTCAAGTCCATAAAAGAAATGGTACTGGTACATTTTACTTATGCTATCATATAAAAACGCAGCTGCCGGGTCAAGTCCATAAAAGAAATGCTACTTGCGCTATCATAAAAAAGTACTTTCAAAATATGAATCTAACCCCATGAATTTTAGTTGTTTGGGCAGTGTAACACCCTAGTTTTGGCTTTCTGGAGAAAAACCTAATTTAAATAAAGTAAATTCAAAAGTTGGAGTTTGTTTGGTGTTTATATTAACCTGGCATCCGTTCCCCTCCAAAATCGGATTTTATTTCCCTCCCGGTCGAAAAATCGGATTTCCCAGTTCCCGCCGGTACCCGAAATTTCACCCGAGTCCAAAAATGTTCCAAAAATCCCCAAACCACTTCTAAAATGTTCCAAATATTCCAAAAGGATTTTAGTAATCATTCCCCGGATTTTTGGACCTCCGTTCCTAATTTACCGCGCGCGGTTTTTGTTGAATGCCTGCAATTCGCTCCGGAATATTTAATTCCACAAATTTCATCCAAATTCAACCAAACCCGTTCCTTTGAGTTCCAAATATTCTAAAATGGCTCTAGGAATTTTTCCGGAATTTTTAGGCCATTTTTCCTAATTTTTCTCTAGGGTGGCACATTTTCGTAAAAGAGGGCCAATGAGGGAGTGACACGTGGCCAACACTATTCATCATCTTCAACCTCTAGCTATGCATGGTTGGTGGAGCTCAAGCAAGCAACAATGGAGAGAGACCTTCTTTAAATGCTTGTAACTCCCTCCACGCCACTCCAAACGACGAACGGCCGGTTGCGTTGGATTCGTAGCGTCGTCCTCTTCACATCCCCCACCACCTCTCGCCAGAAAACTCGCCGGAGTGCGCACGATCGGGCAAAAACCGAAAACCGTCCAAATGCATTCAATCCTCATTTGCTCGACCGTTTCTCGTCCAACCGGCGCACCACCACCTCCATTCTCTCCGTATAAAAGCCCTCTTCCCGGTGGTATGATCCTCTTTTGGCATCTCCCCTCCGTTCAATCTCTAGCTCAAGAAAACCGACGCCGGGTGCAAGTTTTCGGTGTTCTTCGTGTTCGTGCGTGTCCCGTCCTCTCCGGTGAGCCATTCTTCTTGTGTCTTAGTTCCTTATGACCGTGAGGAAGTCTAGAAGCTCATCCCACAATTGGTTTTAGGTGGGATCAAGTTTTGGTGACGAATTTCGCGTTCTTTTCCATTCGGCCGAAGCTTCGTTCGTCGTCGAATTCATCAATTCCGGTGAGTTTAGGTTCAATTCCTTCCTCCTAGATGTTGCTAAGGATGTTATCTAGAGGTTCTAGCCTTTTATTTGGATCGATTCCATGCAAAAACGGGTTAAAAATTAAGTTCTTGGAGGAAAGTGCGTTCTCTGTTTTCTTTGGAATGCACTGTGTACGTGGTGCATGTGTGCGTGCTCGCCGCCCGCCAGCGCCGCTTTTCCGGCTGGCCGGCCGCCCGGCCGTCCAGCTGCCAGCAGACTGTGCCGCCCGCTTCCAGCTGGCCAGCGCCGCCACCGCCGCCGCCCGCCTTGCCGCCGCTCCCTCACCGGCCGACCCCTCCCTTCTCTCTCTCCCTCAAGTTCTCTCTCTTCTCCATGGTGGCCATAGCCATGGCTAAAGGCCAAGCTTCATGAGGAAGCTTCCCTCCTCCCAATGACAGAGGGACCCCACATGCCATAGACTCTAGCTTTGTCCAGTCAAAGTCAGCCGGTCAAACTTTGACCCAGTCAAACCCGAGAGGAATATTCCCGGAATATTCTTGGTTTTCCGATTTATTCGAAATTCAAACTTCGGAAGCTCATAACTTTCTCATCCGAACTCCGTTTGACTCCATTCAAATTTCTAAATTCATCTAAAATCAAGATCTACCTGCCAGTACTACTTTTGTAATTTTTGGATTTTATTTATTTATTGCCTCGTTTTGCGTGTAGTCGACGCTTCCGCCGAGTCCGCCGACCCCGCCGCCGGACTTCGAAGAGTTCAACCTTCTCGCTGTGACCGAGGCAAGTCCCTTGACGCATTTTGGTCCCATTCTTATGAAATGTTTTTAATCTGTTTATAAAGTTGCATGGCAAATTTTAATGAAATATGTCAAATATAAGTGCTAGTTAACCCGAGTTTGATGATTCCTCGTTGACATTGTTAATCATATCCATTGTAACCCTAGAACATTGCTTATACCATGCTTATGCTTATATGGTATCCGTTGATATGTAGTACGATAGAATTGCTTAGGATTTTTCCGATGAAAACAATCCATGGGTGGGATTATTCAAAAAGAATGATATCAAATGTGATTTGAAAGTTATTATTATGGTTTTGGTCCTGTTTTCTAAAATAAGAAGAAAAGGAAAAGAATTTCGACTTGGGCGGCATGGAAAGTCGGGTGGCAGCGGATCAAGCCTTGATCCTTTTGTGCAAGTACCGCCCCAAGTCAATTAAGGACCGACGCTTATGACTGTCTCCATTCTAAGCATAACCGTACCACCACATGTCAAAGTGGGCACGATCTGGCTGAATAATTTGTAGAAACCTAACTTAGACTCACCACTCGGTGGTTGTGTGAGAGCCGGAAAGAGGCATTGTTGTTGTTGTTGTTGTTGTTGTTTTCTCACACGGCGCAAGAGGGGGCTTCTGTACTGGGTGGAAATAACCCTAACAGCGGTGAAACCTCAGCGGGTGGGTCAGGTTAGGCGTATACATTGTAAAGGCCTTGTCATGATATCCCCGCCGGCACACCTAAGGAAGTGTGTTAATTGTACTTGGCACTAAGGGAATATCATGTCTTGTGGGTAAAGCTGTACAACCTCTGCAGAGTTAAAACTATTCGAATAGCCATGCCTACGGTCAAAGGCAAAGCTTGCTGAATGCTTTCATACTAGTAGACTTTGGGTTTTGATTTCAAACTAAACAATGTTTTGTTTTGGGATCCAGGAGCGGTTAGAACTCTCGGGTGTGCTTCTGGCGGTCAAAGCCAGGTAGGTGAAAAGAACCTGATTTTGTGAACCATGGCGGACATAGCCATGTGATTGGATTGAACCCTGATTTTGTTGAGCTGTGGCGGATAGAGCCGGTATATTAGTGAGTGGTGGTTAGAACCTTCACTACAATATTACATAATTCAATTATTAAAAAGAATTGCTCAAATATGCTTTGTGAAAATTATTAACAAGTATGATTTGATGAAACTTGGCTTTGTGCAAATAAACCATATCAAGCCATCCTTGGATAGCCTACATTATGCATAATTTCCCAGACTTGCTGAGTACTTTATGTACTCACGTGCTACATTCTAATCCTCTCTCAGAAGTGAAAGAAGCTGTTCAAGATTTCCATCGACTAGGGTGTGTTCTCCACTCGATTGCCTGTGGGCAATTGGATGGGTCGCATTGGCATTTTCGTCTTCCGCTGCAGTTGTTCAGCCTGTTCAGGTCGTAATGGTAAACCTTGACCTTAAGGTCTTTGCTGTCATTTGGTATTATTCTTATTTAGTTATTTGTATTCGTGATATGGTTGTTGATTCATCACTTTTGACTGTGTGTACTAGCTACTGATCTGGGACTAGTACAGAAATACACAGAGGACTCCGGATAGCCGATCCGGGGGCCCACAAAGGTGGTATCAGAGCCATATCGACTGTAGGACGTGCCCTTAGTTAGAATGGCCGTTTTTAGGAAGCTTCAAAACTTATGTTCTAAAAAGAAAAACCAAATAATGTGCTATTCTCATCCTTTCTCCTTCTTTCTCTTCTTATCTTCCCCGTTGTGAGTGCTTCTTCACTGTTTTGGAATGAAAATTGGACTATCCCTCCCTTAAACCTTCTGTATTAAGGTAATCGAGTTCCCGCTTTTGATTTCAAGACTTGAAGACTAAAGAAGAGCCAGTCGGAAGATTGCTACTGAAGTGTGCGTCGTCATGGTGAGGATTCAACCGTTGACCAAGGAAGACAGAAGAAGCAAGGTTAATCTTAGACTACCCCTATAGGTTAAGTGGCCAGGTTTCGTTCCGTGGTTGAGTCGCCTTGTCCTGTTAGAGTGCGTAGTTTATCGCGTAGACGAGTTGAATTGCTTAGTGTTAAAAACGTTTTGATTTTCGTGTGTGGGGTTGTCCTTTGCCGGGGTAGTCTGTTTCTGGTGTTGTTAGAACCTCCCCTTTCTCGCTCGTGCATCTTTGTTCCTCTCATCCGAAACCTTGTTCTGCCGTCAGATGGAGAAGAATTGCCGTGCTAACCTAAACAAAGAAGCTAAAGCATCAAGTTCCAATCCTTCGGTCAACGTCAATGGCAACCCCAGTGAAGTTTCGGTTATCAACGTCAGGGCTGCTACCGAGCTCAACCAGCAACCATCCGAGGTGATAACAGCTTTTCTTCAGAATATGAATCAGTTTCTGATGACTCAGCTCATGCAAGTGATGATACAACAACTAAACAACCAAGCCTCTATGGTCACTACACCTATAACTCCTCAGCAGTACCCGTTGGATGAGCTACTAAAGACCAAGACTCCTGAAGTACTAGGTGATGGTGGCACTAGCAATACCCCTCCTGTAAACCTTCACCCGTGGAGATATGTCGTCTGCTATCGATGTGGTGAAAAAGGACATGTTGCTTATAGTTGTCCCCAGCAGGGCAAGGCCAAAGAAGATACCCACTGTAGTCAACGCAGCGAGGATTGGACACCAATTCATAAGTGCCCTCACGAAAGGAGATTCGATCTAGGGTTTGCAACCTTTGTGGCAGGGAAGGGCATTATGTGAAACAATGTCCCTTGGGAAAACAAAAAGCCTTATCACCACAACCAGTTCCAGCATCAGAAGTCAGTGGGGAAGTACCTTCTAAGCTGCACCAAGTATCGAAGATTCCTCCAGCTGGCAAAGGCAAAGCAGTCTCCCTGGAAGACAACTGTCATCAACCGGATTCTCGCAAAAGGAAGGGAGTAAGTCAGGAGCAGTATGTTGCCAGTAATTCTCGGCTTCGTGTGGACCGATTTCAACTTAACCAAGCCCAAGAAGCAACCTTAATCAAGACCCCAGGACTAGAAGTGCAACCAGTGATGCAAGGACGACAAGCATCTTCTTCCAATTCCAACCTTCCAGATGTTGTTCTTCTTCGGACTATAACCCCGGCAGCAGGTGGGAGGCGCAATCGGCAACTTCTGTCACAGGTTCTGCGATATAGGACATCAGGTCTGCTCATGATCCCTGAAGTTGAAGAAGAAGCAACTGAAACTTGATGTTAGCAATAAATGTTAGTAGATGGTACCTTCAGAAGTACCCTACCTCTTTTAAAGAATAAATAAAAGAGTTGTGTAATGATCAGTCTGTAAGATGTATCGTCAGTATTGTTATCAATAAAGGTTTGGAAGAATTATAACTGTGGAAGTGGATTTTTGTTGATAGTTCTTGAAACATAATTATGTTTGGGCACCAGTACTAGGGTACTTAAAGGATGGCTGAAGAGCCATAGTTCTCGTCCGAAACATGGGGAGAAATAAGAATGAATTTCACCATTGAACTCCTTGGAACTAAGTTCGGATAGGATTCTTTCTAAGGGGGGTAGTGTGGACAGATCGACAAAAGTTGCACACTTTGTTTCGTGCAAGACAACCCTATTTGGTGATGGACTTGTGGAACTTTGCGTTGCTAAAGCAGTGCATTTTCAGTGTGCGCCCAAGGAGATCGTGTCAGATCGAGGTTTTTAGTTTCCCTCGAGGTTTTGACAGAAGTGGTATAAAGTTTTGGAGTACAAATGGGAATTCCAGTGTTGCTTACCACCCCCGACCGATGGCCAGACGGAAAGAATCAATCAGATCTTAGAAGATGCGTTGGGAGCGTGTGCGCTGACATGTCAAGGTTCGTGGGATCAGAATAACAACAGTCTCCGACGAAGCTGAAGACGGCGCCTTTTGAAGCTCTGTATGCAAGAAAAGGCGGAATACCCTTGTATGGGAAAGAGACCGATAATGGACAAATCAGTAGACCTGATATTCTGAAAAAAGCCGAAGAGCAAGTCAGACAGATCCGTGTAAATCTGAAGACTGCCCAGTCGAGATAGAAGAGCTATGCTGATAACCGCCGTCAGGAATCAAGTGTAGCACAGTGCCCGAGCCTCAGAGGCAGTTTAAAGATATGGAACTAGAAGGAGACCTGTCAGGTCCGGAGTACCCAGTCAGAATTTTGGTTGAAGCTAAGCGCCGAACACGAAGTCGCGTGACCAAGTTCTGGGAGGATTCAGGAGAGCAGTCAGGCAGAGAAGGAAGCTACCCGGGAACAAGAAGAAGATCTCCGAGCAGAGTTTCCTAGCTTCTTTCTTTCTCCGTCTGAATCTCGGGGACGAGATTCTTTCTAAGGGGGGTAGGTTTGTAACACCCTAGTTTTGGCTTTCTGGAGAAAAACCTAATTTAAATAAAGTAAATTCAAAAGTTGGAGTTTGTTTGGTGTTTATATTAACCTAGCATCCGTTCCCCTCCAAAATCGGATTTTATTTCCCTCCCGGTCGAAAAATCGGATTTCCCAGTTCCCGCCGGTACCCAAAATTTCACCCGAGTCCAAAAATGTTCCAAAAATCCCCAAACCACTTCTAAAATGTTCCAAATATTCCAAAAGGATTTTAGTAATCATTCCCCGGATTTTTGGACCTCCGTTCCTAATTTATCGCGCGCGGCTTTTGTTGAATGCCCACAATTCGCTCCGGAATATTTAATTCCACAAATTTCATCCAAATTCAACCAAACCAGTTCCTTTGAGTTCCAAATATTCTAAAATGGCTCTAGGAATTTTTCCGGAATTTTTAGGCCATTTTTCCTAATTTTTCTCTAGGGTGGCACATTTTCGTAAAAGAGGGCCAATGAGGGAGTGACACGTGGCCAACACTATTCATCATCTTCAACCTCTAGCTATGCATGGTTGGTGGAGCTCAAGCAAGCAACAATGGAGGGATACCTTCTTTAAATGCTTGTAACTCCCTCCACGCCACTCCAAACGACGAACGGCCGGTTGCGTTGGATTCGTAGCGTCGTCCTCTTCACATCCCCCATCACCTCTCGCCAAAAAACTCGCCGGAGTGCGCACGATCGGGCAAAAACCGAAAACCGTCCAAATGCATTAAATCCTCATTTGCTCGGCCGTTTCTCGTCCAACCGGCGCACCACCACCTCCATTCTCTCCGTATAAAAGCCCTCTTCCCGGTGGTATGATCCTCTTTTGGCATCTCCCCTCCGTTCAATCTCTAGCTCAAGAAAATCGACGCCGGGTGCAAGTTTTCGGTGTTCTTCGTGTTCGTGCTTGTCCCATCCTCTCCGGTGAGCCATTCTTCTTGTGTCTTAGTTCCTTATGACCGTGAGGAAGTCTAGAAGCTCATCCAACAATTGGTTTTAGGTGGGATCAAGTTTTGGCGACGAATTTCGCGTTCTTTTCCATTCGGCCGAAGCTTCGTTCGTCGTCGAATTCATCAATTCCGGTGAGTTTAGGTTCAATTCCTTCCTCCTAGATGTTGCTAAGGATGTTATCTAGAGGTTCTAGCCTTTTATTTGGATCGATTCCATGCAAAAACGGGTTAAAAATCAAGTTCTTGGAGGAAAGTGCGTTCTCTGTTTTCTTTGGAATGCACTGTGTACGTGGTGCATGTGTGCGTGCTCGCCGCCGGCCACCGCCTGTCGCCACGGCGCCGCTTTTGGCCCGGCCGCCCGCCGTTGGCCAGTCAGACGCGCTACAGACGCCGCCAGCTTCCGCCGCCGACGCCGCCACCCGCCACTCCGCCAGCCGGAGCCCGCCGCCGCTCCTCACCGCCGACCCTCCCTTCTCTCTCTCCCTCAAGTTCTCTCTCTTCTCCATGGTGGCCATAGCCATGGCTAAAGGCCAAGCTTCATGAGGAAGCTTCCCTCCTCCCAATGACAGAGGGACCCCACATGCCATAGACTCTAGCTTTGTCCAGTCAAAGTCAGCCGGTCAAACTTTGACCCAGTCAAACCCGAGAGGAATATTCCCGGAATATTCTCGGTTTTCCGATTTATTCGAAATTCAAACTTCGGAAGCTCATAACTTTCTCATCCGAACTCCGTTTGACTCCATTCAAATTTCTAAATTCATCTAAAATCAAGATCTACCTGCCAGTACTACTTTTGTAATTTTTGGATTTTATTTATTTATTGCCTCGTTTTGCGCGTAGTCGACGCTTAGCCAAACTCATGAGCCACGCCAGCCCGGACTTCGAAGAGTTCAACCTTCTCGCTGTGACCGAGGCAAGTCCCTTGACGCATTTTGGTCCCATTCTTATGAAATGTTTTTAATCTGTTTATAAAGTTGCATGGCAAATTTTAATGAAATATGTCAAATATAAGTGCTAGTTAACCCGAGTTTGATGATTCCTCCTTGACATTGTTAATCATATCCATTGTAACCCTAGAACATTGCTTATACCATGCTTATGCTTATATGGTATCCGTTGATATGTAGTACGATAGAATTGCTTAGGATCTTTTCCGATGAAAACAACCCATGGGTGGGATTATTCAAAAAGAATGATATCAAATGTGATTTGAAAGTTATTATTATGGTTTTGATCCTGTTTTCTAAAATAAAAAGAAAAGGAAAAGAATTTCGACTTGGGCGGCATGGAAAGTCGGGTGGCAGCGGATCAAGCCTTGATCCTTTTGTGCAAGTACCGCCCCAAGTCAATTAAGGACCGACGCTTATGACTGTCTCCATTCTAAGCATAACCGTACCACCACATGTCAAAGTGGGCACAACCTGGCTGAATAATTTGTAGAAACCTAACTTAGACTCACCACTCGGTGGTTGTGTGAGAGCCGGAAAGAGGCATTGTTGTTGTTGTTGTTGTTGTTGTTGTTTTCTCACACGGCGCAAGAGGTAGCTTCTGTACTGGGTGGAAATAACCCTAACAGCGGTGAAACCTCAGCGGGTGGGTCAGGTTAGGCGTATACATTGTAAAGGCCTTGTCATGATATCCCTGCCGGCACACCTAAGGAAGTGTGTTAATTGTACATGGCACTAAGGGAATATCATGTCTTGTGGGTAAAGCTGTACAACCTCTGCAGAGTTAAAACTATTCGAATAGCCGTGCCTACGGTCAAAGGCAAAGCTTGCTGAATGCTTTCATCTTGGTAGACTTTGGGTTTTGATTTCAAACTAAACAATGTTTTTTTGGGATCCGTGAGCGGTTAGAACTCTCGGGTGTGCTTAGCGGTCAAAGCCGTAGGTGGAAAGAACTGATTTTGTGAACCATGGCGGACATAGCCATGTGATTGGATTGAACCACGATTTTGTTGAGTGTGGCGGATAGAGCCGTATATTAGTGAGTGGTGGTTAGAACCTTCACTACAATATTACATAATTCAATTATTAAAAAGAATTGCTCAAATATGCTTTGTGAAAATTATTAACAAGTATGATTTGATGAAACTTGGCTTTGTGCAAATAAACCATATCAAGCCATCCTTGGATAGCCTACATTATGCATAATTTCCCAGACTTGCTGAGTACTTTATGTACTCACGTGCTACATTCTAATCCTCTATCAGAAGTGAAAGAAGCTGTTCAAGATTTCCATCGACTAGGGTGCGTTCTCCACTCGATTGCCTGTGGGCAATTGGATGGGTCACATTGGCATTTTCGTCTTCCGCTGCAGTTGTTCAGCCTGTTCAGGCCGTAATGGTAAACCTTGACCTTAAGGTCTTTGCTTTCATTTGGTATTATTCTTATTTAGTTATTTGTATTCGTGATATGGTTGTTGATTCATCACTTTTGACTGTGTGTACTAGCTACTGATCTGGGACTAGTACAGAAATACACAGAGGACTCCGGATAGCCGATCCGGGGGCCCACAGGCAGGTCGGTTTGTCTTTCTAATACAGAGTTGATCGGTAAACCAAGTGTAGTAATCTAGAAGCTAGTGAATTTTAGTTTTTTTCTTCCCCCATTCCCCCCCCCCCCCCCCCCCAATCGGATTGGTTTCCTCCTCTCGTGCAGCCAACTCTTTCTCTCCTCTCATGCAGCCACATCACCCCTATTACTTACAATCTTTAGACGAAAATTTAGTGATACAGATATTCTCTTGTTTACATTGTCTTCTAACTTTTTGAGCTCTATTATGTTTCACCTTGATTTGTTTGAATATTGCAACTGACAAATTGATTTCTACAGACCCCATCGCGTTGGGTATCCCTAAGAATATAGTGGTGGATCTTTAATTAAGCTGTGTTGTAAATCAACGGCCCCCGGTCACGTCTTTGATCCCCATCCACGCATGCGCCTGCGCGAGATTTTTCCCACACGACATGTGCATTACTACATGTCTCGCCATCACTACCTGTTTATAAACGCCATCAATACTAGTTTTTGATCCGGTACAAAGTATCCGGGACTGATGTAATTGTCAGTCCTAGTCATGCATAACCCGTACTGATGGGCCGGTATGGAAGGTCAGATATGTAGTAGTGGTGGCGCGGGAGTGATCGACGGGTGATGCCATTTTTTCGCGAAAAACTTCCGAAGTTTCTCAGAATTACGTACATACCCTTTTTTCTAGGAAAAAGCCCCTAGAAATTCCTTTTTTTTGCAAAAAAAAACCCCTAAAGATTTTAAAAATTACATCTAGATCCTTTTTTTACCCGAAGAGGTATCCAGAATCCGGATTTATCTCCCTTTTTTAAACCTACATCGAGTTTTCAAGACCGCAAAAATGTTCTCAATCTAGACCCATTCATATTTGCAAAAATAATAATATTAAAATACAATTTCAGAAAAACATTTTTCTGCGGCGTGGCACCGTGCATCCGAACCTAAAAAAGTTATAATCCAACTAAAGTCCATAAAAGAAATGGTACTCGTACATTTTACTTACGCGCTATCATATACAAACGCAGCTGCCGGGTCAAGTTCATAAAAGAAATGGTACTTATGCTATCATAAAAAGGGTACTTTCAAAATACGAATTTAACTGTATCTGTTTTGTTCAAAAAATCTATACGGTGCCTGAAACTTTGAATCTCGAGATGTATATACAAAGCCGGTTAATCATGAAGTGAGACGGCTAAATAGGGGAGGAGGTAAAGTGGAGAGGTAGTTTGTGATGATGGCTGGGCTACTAGAGTAAGCTAGATGACGATGGATTGGGCTAGATAGGATATTTATGATAGAGTTGTTTTCTTGTTAATTAGACTCTCTCCAACGACGGTCTCTAAAATGGTCTGTTTGGATATTTGGAGGCCTATTCAGGCATGTAACCATCCTAAGGGGGCGTGCTATGTGCGTCTCTATCCAAGAGGCTGAATGAGTTCATTTCTATATAGAGAGGCCGTCCTCATGTGTGCTATGTGCAAAGGAGAGACTTGTGTGATGGTTGATATACAGGCAGAGAATTCAGGCCATGGTTGGAAATCGACTCAATATGAAGGCCCAAATCGAATGCAGGCCGCACTGTTCAAGGCTCATACAGGCTTGGTTTTCCAGGCCATCGTTGGGTTCAGCCTTAGGCCGGCCTAGGTACGGATTAGTTGGGCGTGCCATGTTGTCCATCGTGCTCAGGATCAGTATGGCCTATCATTCATGCCATGCTGATTTAATCCGAAAATATCTGTGATGTACTGTGTTTTAGACTGTGCTCGACGGATCGTGCCAAGAACCAGAGAAGAAAAAAAACTCAAAACACATCCCATTGCCCAAGTGTAGGGGGAAACATTCGGCCGCTGGCTCGACCATGCAAAGATTGGTAGCAGCTAGCGAAGGACCAACAAGATAAGATCACATCCATCAACGTCGAGGTCATCGTTGTCAATAAAAGAAATGGCACTGGTACACGCTACATGCCAACAAAATAACATCTAATCTAGGTCAAATCCATAAAAGAAATGGTACTAGTACATTTTACTTACGCTATTATAAAAACAACGCAGCTGCCGGGTCAAGTCCATAAAAGAACGTGCTACTTAGGTCCTATTTGTTTCGGCTTAGATTTTTTGGTTTTTGGCTTAAAGCTAGTTTTTTTTGTTTAATGAGCTTTTAAGCTGTCTGCTTTTAAGCCAAGACATGTTGTTTGGTATCCTGACTTATTAATGGGTTAGATGGTACAGCTTATAGATGAAAAGTCTAAAATACCCTAAATGAGATTGTGGATAAATTCTCAATTTATATATGATGACATTTGGTGGGTAATTTTTGAGACTTTTAGTGGCAAAGGGTTATTTTATTCAAAAAAGCCTAAAAAAGCTCCTCTTGTCTGGCTTTTAGCTTATAGTTATACAGAGGCTTTTAGCTTTTTTAAAGCCCGGCTTAAAAACCAATCGTTTGTTTCGGCTTAAGCTTTTTGGCTTTTAAACCGATGAAAAAGCCGAAACAAACAGGGCCTTACACTACATAAAAAAAGTACTTTCAAAATATGAAGTTAACCATGACAAAATCTATACGGTGCCTAAAACTTCGAATCTCGAGATGTATATACAAAGCCGGTTAACCATGACAAAATGAGTTCTCGTACCCCAAACCCCAATGAATTTTATTTGTTTGGCAGGTCAGTTCGTCTTTCTTATACAGAATTGACCGGTAAACCAATCTCTAAGCTAGAACAACACATGGCTGGCAATGAGAAAACAATTCAAAAGTAAAAGGTTCACGGTCCGCAAGAATAATTAATTAATTAATTAATCTCTCGGCATTTATGCAAATAATTAAAGAGTTAAGTTCCAGTTTGTCTTAGAGGTGGGCATCGTGCCGGGCCGGCCGGCCCGGCATAGGTCTATCGTGTTTCGTGCTTAAACCGTGCTGGGCTGTGATGGCCTATCGTGCCTACCGTGCCGTGCCGGTCTGGCTCGTCTTCGGCGAGCCCATGCCCGGCCCATTTGCGCTTTGTGCCTGCTTCGTGCCGTGCCGGCCTAGGCCCGGCCCGGCCCATTTACACTATTACGACGAGAGGAAAGGAGACGGAGACACATTGCTCAATCTCTTTTGGTTCTCTCTCACCCGTTGCTCCCTCTCTCGACCGTCCCTCTCAACTCTCTCTTGCATGTTGCCTCCCTCTCTCTCGCTCATTAGCCGACGAGAGATGAGAGATGGTCATCAGTACAAAGCCCAACAATACTTTTTCTCTCGAAAAAAATCATCACTCATAACCTCGACAATATTAAAAATCTAGTGAAATAAAATCATTGTAGATAAGTGACATAATATAGCCATCAACAATAATAAAATTGTGACAGTAGATCTGTGCCCGTGCCTCCGTCGTGCTGCCCGTGCATCCGTCGTGCCGTGCTGGCACGGGCCCGGCCCAAACGATCGTACCGTGCCGTGCCGCCCATCGTGCCCTAATCTTAGGCCCGACACTGCCTATGCTACAGTGTCATGCTGGCCCGGCCCGGCCCACCCCGTGCCGTGCCAGGTTTTGGACCGGGCTAGACCACCGTGCTTCGGACCGACCCAAAAGGACTCGGCCCAAGTGCCCACCTCTAGTTTGTCTTGTCGACAAATGCTAGCCATGGGATCGATTGGTTCTTAATTTCGATCTACGTCATCGCTGTCCCGTACGCAAGTCTTCTGAATACACAGATTTTTTGATTTTATATTAAATTATCAGAATTATTTTTAGATCTCTTTGGGCTTGTCTTGTAAGTTTACCAACTCTCTACCCTATTAATTAAACATACCACTACATGTCTGGTATGAGACATACCTACTGACTTATTTGTAATATCTAGGCTCTAGTTAAAGTATAACATCTGCAGAGTGTGAAACCTATTAGAATAGCCGTGTTCGGTGTACTAGATAATGCTCTGGAATTACAGTGATGTATTAGATTTTGATAAAATTAACATGGGAATGGAGGCTATGTGCTAATGAAAATTTTGAAATTGGTTTAAGATTGTGAAATAGTTTATTTGTGAAACAACTGTGAAATTTACTAATGTTAATATTTATTTATCCTATTCGTTTGTAAAGGCTGCTTTACTGCAAAACAACCAATTCAGTCATTCACATACAATAAGCTGTGCATGTAGTATAATACAATATTTTTGGACCTCACCGCTATCCCGAAAAAGTAGAAAAGGGCTCGCTCGCGATTTATATTTAACGGGAGGCTTCTTTCGTATAGTAACGAGCGAGCGATCCAAACGCGATCCGAAAAAGTTTTTCTTGCCCTAAAAAAAATCGCAAAGGACCTCTTCATAATTTTGTAGGGACCCATCCATAATTTAAAGGACCAAAGGGACTATTTCGCAAAATCGCGAGATTGACAGGTGGACACCCCCATTGAGCCCCAAAGCTCCCATCTTTAATGGATGGATTTGATTTTATATTAAATTATCATAATTTATTTCTAGAACTCTTTGGGCTTGTCGAGTAAGTTTGCCAACTCCCTACCCTATAAATTAAAAATATAATCACATGCCTGGTATGAGAAAGAGCTAGCTGACTAATTTGTAATGTCTAGGCTCTTAGTAAAGTATAACCTCTACCGTGTTCGCGGTATTGGATAATAGCCTTGTCCACTAACTCTCAATACGTGGAATCCCGTCTCCGACACCTTACTCGGTGCAATTTGAGATCATGCAAATCACAGTCAAATGAGAACAAGTGGTACAACTATATTGTAAACATGCCCCATAAACGCTCCCCTACACATGCCAGACTAGCCACCACACATGGAAAATGACCTAGTGTCACCCATTGTGCACCCATTTGCGGAACCGCCTCTCTATAGTGTATTTTAAATTGTACTCGTTCATCCATACCTGTCAAGCATTTCATCAAATTTTTATGATGTGTACAACGTAACGCTATCAACTCTATCAATAAAGCTATGTTGTTGCAGGCACATACAAATTTATTTTTTCAACTACAGAGTAACCCACATACTTTCACAATTTTCTATGTCCAATCCAATCCATACTAAACCATACATGCCGCTATGAATGTAAAAATACTTATATATGTGTACATAACTATTGCTACTCTATACAGCCAATTATTTATAAACATAATTAATCTGGTCACTAAATCATGTATAAAAAAACTATTCGTACTCTACGGAGGTAATTCCTTACAAACCTAATTAATCGAGTCACTAAGTCATGTATCTATGTAAATAGCTATTGCTACTTTACACAACTAATTACTTACAACCTAATTAATCTGGTCGCTAAGTCATATATATGAACAACTATTGGTACTCTAGACTGCTAACTATTTGCGAACCTATTTAATCTAGTCGCTATGTTATGTGTCTAAAAAAACTATTGCTACTCTACACAGCTAATTACTTATAATCTAATTAATTAGTCGCTAAGTCATATACCTGAACAAATATTGCTATTCTACACATGAAATTACTTACACATTTATTTAATATGGTCACTAAGTTGTATTTTTGAATTATAATTTACCTAAAAAAAATTACCTGCAAAAAGAAGAAAATTTTCTTCCTCCTCCTCTTCCCTTCTCCTTATCTTCCTTCTCCCCTTCTCCTTCTCCTTCTCCTTCTCCTTCTCCCCTTCTCCTTCTCTTCCTCCTCTCCTCTTTTCACTCTCATTTTTCTCTTTCTCTCCTTCTCCTTCTCTTCTTCCTCTCCTCTTTTCACTCTCATTTCTTCTCTTTTCCCTCTCTTTTCTTTCTCAGTTGGCTGCTGGAACAGATCTGACCGACTAGGTCTTATGCGCTCTCTGTCGCTATTTCAAATAGTGATAGAGAGTTTTATCGTTGTCAACGACGGACTCTATTGATATTTCAAGTGTCGATAGATAGTCTATCGATATTTTAATTGTTGACGGAGTCTGACAATATTTTAAATATCGATAGGTGGGTATTTATGTTATTATTTATTTCGGCATATTATTTTTGTATTTTTAAATATATATATATATTATTTAAAAAATTCCAAAATAACATCTAATCCAGGTCAAGTCCATGAAAGAAATGTTACTGGTACATTTTACTTACGCTATTATAAAAACAACGCAGCTGCCGGGTCAAGTTCATAAAAGAAATGGTACTAATACGTTCTACTTACACTACATAAAAAAAGTACTTTCAAAATATGAAGTTAACCATGACAAAATCTATACGGTGCTTAAAACTTCGAATCTCGAGATGTATATACAAAGCCGGTTAACCATGACAAAATGAGTTCTCGTACCCCAAACCCCAATGAATTTTATTTGTTTGGCAGGTCAGTTCGTCTTTCTTATACAGAATTGACCGGTAAACCAAGTGCAGCAATCACAGCCTGTACAACCAATAAACCAAATGCAGAACACATGGCACATGGCTGGCAATGGAGAACACATGGCAGTACAGCCTGTACATAGTTATGTTATTTTGATATTAACACCAAAACTAAAACTATGGTTTGATACGAGTAAGATATGAGTATATGACAATAGTCAGAGGTGCGAGGGATGTACTTGCATGTAGTGTTAAGGTGTGTTCTCGTTTAGATTAGATTAAGGACTAAACGTAATGTCTAATATATCTAAAATATTCAGTACAATCACAAGTGCTAATATTGAATGGTCTTAACCAATTTTATTTGTTTGGACAGGTCGGTTAGTCTTTCTTATACAGAATTGACCGGCAAACCAAGTGCAGCAATCACAGCCTATACAACTAATAAACCAAATGCATAACAGGGTTAACAATACCATTTCGAGGTCCAATTTCGAAGACCCGCTGGTACCGAAATTCGCAAAAAAAAAACCGCTCGAAATTCACTCAAAACCGAACGCTTCGAAAATCAAATGAATTTGAAATTGTCAAACTGTCGAGCGATATTTGCGGTTTTTGGATGAAAACCCTCGAAAAAGCTCGAATTCCGTCAAAAACCGCTTGACAGTTGGAAAAATGAAAAAATATATATAAAAATTTGGAAAATTGCAAAAAAAAATTATAAAATTTGTAAAAAGTCATTGGAAGCCAAAAAGGATATTTAAAGAATTACTTCAATAAATATTGCTACTAAATATAATTGTACAAATATTGAAATATGCAATGTGCTGTGGAGGTGTAGTCCAAAATTCTGATTCAAATGTTACACTTATTTGATCAACTATGATTTTTGTAGACTGTAGCAGATCTTGTAACAATGTATTTCTATTTATTTTTTATGCACTACAATTGACTGTTTAATACTTACATTCATGTTGAATATTTAGTTATGATATGCCTCTCTCTCTCAAAATAAAAATGGTTATGGTGTATACGTGCTACCAAGATATGTGCATAATAGAAAGGAACGATGGACGGTTTATCACTAGAGGTCTCATATAATTTTTATATTGGTTGTTGACAAGTTAAAGCGGGGATTTTGATTTAGTCTAATAATCTCTTAGCAGTTTACATGTGGTTTTAAGAAAAACTTAGATATACTTTCTGAATACATGTCATGATTTTATAGATAGTGCCCTTCTTAGCTTATACTGCTGGCTTTTGCAAGAAAATATTGGTACTAAATAAAATAAATATTGGTACTAAATACAATTCAACAAATATTACTACTAAATATAATTCAACAAATATTATCACTAAATATACTTCAACAAATATTGGCACTAAATATACTTCAACAAATATTGCTACTAAATATAATTCAACAAATAGTACTAATAAATGTAGTTGAATGGCTCAAAAATATCTTTAAACTTTGTTTTTTCAAATAATATTCACATCAGAGGTTATAAGGCTAATAATACTAATTATATAAAAAATTTGGATATATTTTGTCAAATTTTTATTTTTTTTAAATTTAAATTTCAATTTAAACGATTTACCGAACGGTTTTCTTTTCTGAACCAAAGCGGTACGCTAAAAAAACTGCAAAAACTGTTCCAAAAATAGAAACCTAATGCAAAACATATGGCACATGGCTGGCAATTATTGCAGAACACACGCATTTATTGGTGAAGTTTGCAAGCTTTCATACCGGTGCGTTGTCTCAGCCAAATCCTTATTCTATTTTCCCAGAATACTCGTAGTTATTGAGCATATCCTCCTCTACAGCTCTTCTAAAAGCAGAGACGTTACTAATGTACTCGGCACTCGCACGGTTCGTATTATACATCCAGTTTCGGTCCATCTACGTATGATATATATAACAATATATAGGTGTTAAATAATGAAGTACACTAGAAGTGCATACACATGCATGTACTCATTCTTAAATTGGAGCACAAATTAAATAGCTAAACCTTACCATAAATCATAAACCATGCTAGATCTAAATAACTTCTCTTCAAGCTAGCTATAATCTAAACCATGTATATATCTTCAATTTTCTATTTACTAAACTAGCTACCTCTTAAATCACAAACAACAAAAGGATCTAGCTATAAGCTACATTTAAAATATATATCTTCAAATTAACATATCTCTCTTTATAAAGCTAGCTAGTTAGCTTTTTACATAAAAAAGAACAAAATAGATCTTTAATTCTCTCTTTACCTAGCTAGCTACATCTTCAATATAATACCATTAGAACCAATTACTACTTTAGAACACAAATAACAAATGGATCTACACCAACCTAGTACTAAACCAATGTCTTCAAATACTCTTTTTATACCAAGCTAGATCTTCAATATAATGCAATTAGAACTAATTACTAAACTTAGATCACCAAAAACAAAAAGATCTACAATCACTCTTTCAAATCCACGGTCTTCTTGCACCAGGTTGCCACCCACATCAAAAATAGCTCAGGAAACCTTAAGTGGGTTGAGGGTCTCGCGACTCTCTATACTTATTTCCCTGAAATGCTCATCACAGACGGTTCTAACCAAAAACAATCTGTGATAACATCTTCTCACATATGATTCTAGTCAAAAACCGTCAGTGATAATTATGGTATTCATCAACGATAGTTTTTTACTAGAAGGACTATCAGTGATGAGTATCATAGTCATCACTGATGATTTTTTTGCTAGAACCATCTGTGATGTGGTATTCATTACCGACTCTTCTAGCCAAAAACCGTTTGTAATGAATATCTTTATCATCACTAACGGTTTATGATTAGAAAAGTTAGTGATGAAGGGTCTAATATAAACTTGGGTTTTGATAAGTTTCATCCGGATGTTTTCTTTAGCAACCATCATCTAAATTCCTGGCAATTGGATTTGCTTTCAGATCGATGCACGCCCCCCCTGAATTCGAGGTGGGTTGATCCTACGGATGTGTATTTTGATCGTACGGTCTAAAGTTTGAATGTTTTTTAGGACAAAAATATCCGAATGATGCCTATACACACTCCCTGTAAACTTTTTTGTCGTAATGAGATCAGAAACTAGGAAGCTAGGAAGGATGACACTTGCAGCTTGCTCTTCTATATAAACGCTGGGAAGGCCGCTAGTGCCATGCAGGCTAACTGAAGCAACCAAACAGTAGTGATTGATCGGCATCTCATCAATGAAGACAGCATTCTTTCTGCCTGCGCTGCTACTCGCGGCAGTGGCGGCCACCTCCGAGAGCCTCACCGTGACGCCGGGCTGCCAGGCGAGCTGCGGCGGCGTCGACATCCCCTACCCGTTCGGCATCGGCACCGGCTGCTTCCGCAAGGGCTTCGAGATCTCGTGCGTCAACAACGGCAGCGCCGGCCCCATGCCCGTGCTTGCGGCCACCAGCCAGGCCATACGGGTGCTGCAGCTGTACGTGGCGCCGCGCCCGGAGGCCCGGGTGACGCTGCCGGTGGCGTGGCAGTGCTTCAACTCCACCGACGACCTCACCGGGAACTTCAACGGCGAGGTGAGCATCAATGCGGATGGTGTGTACCGCATCTCCAACACCCACAACGAGCTTGTCATCCTCGGCTGCAACACGTTTGCCTACATCAAGAGCGGGGAGCGTGGCCGCTTCCGATACACCTACTATACGGGGTGCGTGGCCTACAGCAACGACTCGCGGAGCGCGCGGGACGGCGAGTGCGTTGGCGTCGGCTGCTGTCACGTCGACATCCCATCGGGGCTCACCGACAACGTTGTCTCCTTCGCGTCCGGTGGTGGGTGGTCGCACGCCGACCAGGAGTTCTGCCCCTGCGACTACGCCTTCATCGTTGACAGGGACTACTACACCTTCCGGACGGCCGACCTTCATATGGACGTGAACCGGACCCGCATGCCGCTGTGGCTCGACTGGGCCATTCGCGACAACAACGGCGGCGGCGCCATCCCCATGTCCTGTGCCGCGGCGGCGAAGAACCCGGGGTACGCCTGCGTGAGCGCCCACAGTGAGTGCTTCGACTCCATCAATGGCCCTGGGTACTTGTGCAACTGCACCAAAGGTTACGAGGGCAACGCCTACGTCGTCAATGGATGCACAAGTAAGCCTAGATCTGTTTTGCTTAACATCGTTTCTACGTAGTGGCTCTTTATTCTACTTTTGGAGGTAATAGTTAATTCAAGTATGTTTTTAGAGCTATAAGAGCAAAATCTTTCTGAAATTAGTAAATATATATTCCGGCTATGAAGGATCGATTATTGATTTGGTCATGCAGATAGAGAATTGGATCTGCCACAATAGAGTTCACGACAAAAAGTGTCTCCGCATCCAATCAACATACCGGCAACTAGAGGGGTGAGGAGGAGCCAATTAAAATTTTTCCTCAAGAATCACTTCATAAAAACACTACTGCTATGAAACAAACACTAGGTTCAAAAACACCAAACATGATAGATAGAGTAAGAATTTCAGCAACTCGGATGAGTAGAAATATCAAATTTGACGGTCAAAAAATGTTAATAACTTCATTTTTACTCATCCTGATGAAATTTGAAATACAGCAAGATAAAATCCTCATAGTCATGATTCCAAAGGAAATCTTAAAATAAAGCCCAAATTAGAGACATATCTAACTCAATGTCTACTTCTGTTTTGCTTGACATGGCTTCTACATGGTGGCCTTTTATTCTACTTTTGGAGGTATATATTCAACTGCACAATTTTTAGAGCTATTACAGCAAAATCTTTTTAAAATTAGTAAATATATATTCCCGTTAATTACTAACTAGATTCCACAAGGTACAATTGCAAACTAGCGGTAAGTAGTCCAGGCCACCAAACAATAGCATAGCATGTGCCCTTGGTTAACCCGTGGTTGTCTCTATTGGTGCCCTTGGTAAACAACTGCAAATTGCAACACATTCGCATTTTTTAAATGAACTCATGCAAAATGGTTAACCCATGGTTGCTACTATTGGTGCCCTTGGGCCAGGCACTACTACAGAATAGGATATCACTATCGTTTCATCTGTGTCGATTTCTAACTTGCGAAAAAAACCGTTTTTGATATGTCACAAAATTTCATGATAGAGTCATCACAATCGGTTGTATATTAGAACCGATTGTAATGAAAAATCTCATCATAATCGGTTCCTTTCTAGAACCGACACAAAAAAAATACCATATTATCTGTGTCAGTTTTATATAAAAACCGACAGTGATGAGGGCAATTCAACTCATCTAGTGTTGGGTCTTCACGTTTATTATCTATCTTTTAATTCTTAATTATCAAATTTAGCATGAATTTTACGCATTTGAAATCATGGTGTCCTATTTCAGCGTTATATATATGTGTGTGTCTATATTATCAACTCTCTCTCTCTCTCTCTCGACCACGTACTAAGGGCAAGAAAGCCACCGTTTGATTAAGGAAGCCCGGGGCGTCGTCTTAACCGAGTCGGATTCAATCGGTTTGCTGGATATATATATTTCTTTGTATCATGATAGGATGTCGAAACGTGGGACTTTGTCAGCTTCAGCTATTAGTTAGCTAGCTTAATTAGCGTAAGGAGGTTCTTGATCTTTCTTAATTTGTGTTATGTGATATAGCGCAGTGGGATACACAAGTGACGAAAACTGGATGTATATATGATAATATGATTTGTAATTACAAGTTAGTAAAAAATACTAAAAATACAATGTATAAAATCAAGCTTTTATGACAAATCTAGTGATAATTAACATCTTCACGTGACAAACAACTTAAAAAAGAAAGGAGTGAGTAATTTTAGTTGATCTATTTTCTTTTACTGAAGAAGCATCACCCCCTTGTGTTTCATTAATTAATTTATTGAAACCAAACAATTAAGTTAGTAACAAGTTGATCCATTGATCGATGGTGATGCATGCAGATATCGATGAGTGCTCACGTTCGCGGCAGGAGTTCCCTTGCTACGGTCGATGCCACGACACCGAGGGTTCATATGACTGCAAATGCCCTTCAGGTTACCAGAGCAACGGTGATCCAAAAGAAAACCCATGCAATCCGAAATTCCCGCTTGCAGCAAAGCTTGCCCTAGGTATATTATATACATTCATGCATATCACGAATTACTAGATCTCTAACAAAAACTCTTACAATCTATTGGAGGTTCATCCATGCTAATGTCAAATTCTTTTGTAAGCACTTTCATATGTCAAAGCTAGGCATAGCTTAGTCTGTCTTAAATTAACTAACGGATAAAGACAACTACTCTTAATTGCGAGTTCTTTACATGGAGTATGTATGTATATAAAATTGCAGGCATCAGTCTGGGTGTATCGTCCTTAATTGTTGCTCTACTTGTAACACTCATAATGCTCCAAAAGAGAAGGCTGGACCAGATTTATGTAAAGAACGGAGGCGAGGTACTTGAAAAAGTGAAAGGTCTGACCATTTTCACAAAGGAGGAACTCAAGAAAATCACAAAGAACAATTCAGAGTTCTTGGGCAAGGGAAGCTTTGGTAAGGTCTACAAAGGGACTCTTCCTGATGACACCATGGTGGCTGTCAAGGCCTCCATCGAGGTAAATGAAGCTACCAAGGAGGAATTCACCAAGGAAGTGGACATCCAGACGCAAATGATCCACAAGAACATCCTCAAGCTCTTTGGTTGCTGCCTCCAAGTAGATGTTCCGATGCTGGTGTACGAGTTTGCTGCCAAAGGGAGCCTCCAAGACGTTCTCCATGGGAATAAGGGAATTCATCATCAACTCCCCTTAGACATGCGTTTGGACATTGCAATCGGGTCTGCAGAAGGACTCAGATACATGCACTCGTACGCAAGTCAAGCCATACGGCATGGTGATGTTAAACCGGACAACATACTTCTGGATGACAAGCTGGTGCCCAAAATCTCGGATTTCGGGTTATCGAAGCAGCTTAGAGTGGACCAATATTTCGCAAAGGTTGTGGTTGGGTGCATGGGCTACATAGACCCAGTGTTCATGAAAACTGGGCTTCTAACACAGAAGAGCGATGTCTACAGCTTCGGAGCTGTTCTCTTAGAACTGATTACCAGGAGGCAAAACGTGTACGATGGAAACTGCAGCCTCCTCATTGAGTTCCGCAAAGTTTATGAGAAAGAAAAGAGTGGACGGGCAATGTTCGACAAGGAGATTGCGACTGGAGAGGAAGATGTCTTGATCCTGGAAGAGATTGCCAAGCTGGCAATGGACTGTTTAAAGGAAGATGTAGATGACCGACCGGATATGACGGAGGTAGCAGAACAGCTTGTGATGATTAGGAGATCTAGGAAGGCACACAACAAAAGCCCTCGTCACTTGGAGGATCGTATCGCTGCCATCGATGATTCTCCCAGCAGCTTCGCTGCTGATACCAGCGGAGCTACTACCAGTGCCACATTTTCTGTGCCAGCCACTCCGACCACCAAGGATCTCTCTGCTAATCCATAATTCGATCAGCAAGCTTAATGCATCACTCGTAATTAACAAGATCAATAGTGTAGGTATCATCTGCATCCAGTACTACTTGCACTACTATCTTATGCATGTTTCCTGTATAAATTAGTGGAGTCGATCAGGCAAACTGTGTGCTCCTATTGGAATATGGGTTGCTGTACCTAGGTTGTACGTTGTTGATTGTTAGAATTAATCTTGTTGTTAGTTATCTTCAGAGTCAGTATGCGTTTTGGGTTGTAACAGAGTCCGGTTCAGGAAGTGTGTGCGTATTCGAATTGAACTCCAAAAGCCTTCGAAACAGAACAAGCTTCGGAGTTTGATCTAATACGCTGTAATAATCCGAGTCGAAGTAGTAGTCGTTTTTGGGTGCTTGAAAGCTATAAATAAAACCCAGAAAAGCTGGCTGGATTGTCGCCAGGAAATTACAATGTGTTGTTTTGTTCTTTTAGCTATCTAGTGACCACGTTACTCTGTCTTGCGCTGTTGCTTGTCCGACAACTACCGTTTTGTCACTAGAAGTTCAGAGCGGTGAGTTGTGGAACAACAGTTCAATAGCAAGCGTCAGGGAAAACTGAGCGGGTAATTGATTGATCTTCTAGTGATTGTTCCTGGCCTGCTCCAACATTTGGTATCAGAGCACCAGGAACTAGGAGATTATTTCTAACCCACCCTCGCCAAGAAATCCACCTGCACTAGCTGCAGTAAATCCATCCGGATTAGAAATTGCTAAATTTCGGTGCCAGCCACTCCGACCAGCAAGGATCTCTCTGCTGATCCATAGGTCGATGATCAGCAAGCTAATTCATCAGTCGTAATTAATAAGATCAACAGTGTAAGTATCATCTGCATGCAGTACTACTTGCACTACTGTATTATGCATGTTTCAAGTATTAAATAAACTAGTGGAGTCGATCAGGAAAGCTGTGTACCCCTATTACAATATGGATTGCTGTACCTAGGTTGTAAGTTGCTGATGTCTATGCGTGACATTATTGTGTGTATTTGTGAAGGATACCGAGCAAGTGATCAATATGTACTATGTGCCATTCTCTGATACAGTGAAATGAGAATTTTACGTACTACTTGGTTATTACTACTACTGCAGTTCAAAAAACTGTGACAGACGTTTTGGATTTGCTAAGAAAAAGCAAAAATAGATAGGCATTCTCAAACAAAAAAAAGGAAAACATCCTGCCATTAATCCTGTGGATCCTCATTAGAGTGGAAATATGACCATTAATCAGTAGAGGTGGGCATTTTTAAATCGAAACCGAATTAACCGATTATTTCGATTTTTTTGGGTTTCTGGTTTTCGGTTCGATTTTTATTTTTGTATAATTCGGTTTTCGGCATTCGGTTCGGTTTTTTGCTTTCGGAAACCGAAATAACTAATAATCGAATAGTCCATGTACAATACTACTTTTATAATGTTCTTCATGACGCTACCAAACAATTCTCATCTTCTAACATCTTTATGCATATGTGTGATGTAACATCCTCAAATTTATAAAAGTTTAAAATCCAATATTAAAAATGTGAAATCTTTTCATTGTTGAATTTCTTGTTTTCATGTGCATTTGTTGAATTGATTGTTGACTGAAATGATTATTGGAATAGAGAAAAGAAGAAGAATATAAAATATAAAATGGTAAGATGGTAAGAAAAGAAATTACCATGGTAAAAAGCTTTGGATAATCTTGCCAAGCTCTGGAAAATGCTTCTAGCTGGTCAAAAGACCATGTGCATGCAATTGTTAGTCAAGAAAACAATTTAAAATGGTAAATTTTATTTCTGTCCTGAACCATGTCAGATTTTTAGAGAGAGTTGTGGAGCAATCTAGACCTTGGAATTTTTACCATAAGATCTAGGACATATCACCTTCTTCCACAAAAAGTTTCAAAAATTAATAAGAAATTTTGCTATAAGTTAGCATTTAATTAAAGCAGATTTGAAATTCTGCAGAAAACAGTAAAAGAATTTTAGAAAAATAAATAATGCGAATTTAATGTTGAAATTTTTTATGGTAGATCCATATTATAAGTCCACACCTTCAGTAAAAATTTCAAAAATAAATATGTTTATTTAGTCCCTTAATCAAGCTAAAAACCGAGTTGGTTTTCCTGTGCAGTCGGCAATGTCAGATTTTTAATTAAATCACCGCAGATCATTTTAACCCCAAAATTTTACTGGAGGTAGATATCTTAGCTGTTAGCTTAGTCAAAAAGTTTCGAAAAATCTGGCGACGAAGTGACCCGGGAATTAAATGAGTTTGCTGCGCTGTCGGGGGAATGATCTAGTTTCCTCTCCCTCTCTCACTTACGTGTGGACCCACGTGTGCAAGGACGCTGCCGACGGGTCCCGTAGCTTCCCGTCACTGCCAGGTGGGACTCCACCTCACCCGCGTCCGTTTCCTCTCTTCTTCTTTCTTTCCCTTCTCGTCTCACTGCAAGTGGCCCCAGGCCCCACTTGTCAGCTCTTCCTTCTTCCTCCCCTCTTCTCTATTTCTCTGTCTTTCTCTCTCTCGTTTAGCAGCCGAGGAAAATCTCCTCAAACCGCCTCAACCCTTGTCGTTTCCAGCCGTAATTGGGTGCGCCTCGAGGCTCCCTGCCAGCTCTCAACTTCACCCACACTGTGTTCCTTTGACCCTTGGCCGAGCTGAAGAGAGGACTTCCAGAGATCGCCATCTTCCCTTTCCAGATCAATCCCACACCTTGCCGTCTCCCGTGCTTATTTAAGGGGACGAGAAGCACGTTCAAACCCAGCTGAACCCGGAGAAATCACTCACTCATCCTCTCGCGCCCTAAACTACATAAACCGAACTCATCTTCCTCAACTCCGGCGCAACCCGATTTGGGGGAAACTCCAAATTGCTACGTCTCGGTAAGGGCACGTCCAAATTGTTTGGTCTTGGAGCATCTTTGGGAGCTAACGAACCTTATGCGCGTCTTGTTTCAGCCTGGAGTGCTCCGAGTTGCTTTCACGCCGTGCCTGCTCTTCCGCCATTGACGCCGCACGGTGAGAACACCACTCGGCCACCCATCCTTTAATCCAAGAGCTCGAGTAGAGTCGCTAGGACCCCATGAAGCTTACGCCGCATGACCTTCAAGCTCAAAAAGCCCCGTAGCGCCGTCGCACTTTGCGCCACCGTGAAGCGCCGCCGTCCAACGCCGAGAGCCCAATTCTTCCGAACACCACCCATATCCGAGTAGTTCCCTAGGTTCATCATGATCCAGTGATGCCGTAGGAGCTGACCAAACCCGATCGACGTCGCCGGTTGCCGCCGGCGAGGCCGTCGACCATTTTCCCCTGTGGCCGAAGTCATTGCCATGCGAACCGGCCACTCACCACTCACTCCGCAGCGCGCGTGTCGCCATGGGGCCGCCGAGTGGGACCCATCGTCGGATCGCAACCCGCATTCAAAAGCCCACTACAAGAAAGCGTTGGAAATACGCTTTCCTTTAAGGAAAACGTATTTTCCAATTTCTTGTATTTTAATGAAACCGAATTGATTCAAACTGTTATATCTTTTGAACCATAGCTCCAAATTGAGTGAAACCAATTTCTAAATTCATCATAAATCATTTAGTTTCATAATATGCAAAAATATTTGATACTTGTTTAGCAAATTAACTTTGAATTTAAATTTGAATCTTGAAATTTAAATATGTTCCATATAGGATTTTTGCAAATAAAGTCCAAATTGAATGAAACCAACTTTGTTGGAATCCTTAGGTCAAACACTACTCAAATATGTAATTAGATTTGGATTTGGAGCTAGTTTGTGGAAATTTCATATTAGGACTTTGTTTAATGCATATATTTGATATAATTGCAATAACTTACTCAAAAATGATCCAAAATGAATAAAATTTGATTCTTTGAGCTCATTACACTGATTAGGACCAGTTAGTAAGATAAAAGTTAGGATTTACCATGTTCTTTCATTAAATATAATTAGGGTTACTTTATATGCTAATTCGTATTAGTACAACTAATCATATACCCTGCAAATGAACTTTGTTAAATATAATCTTACAATCTTAGCTTCCTGAATCCGTAAATTAAAATGAAATAATACATAAAGAAAGGTAGTCATGTTGAATGTCATTAAGCTTTTGCCTTAGGCCCAAAATCTTATAACTTGCTTAATGCATGAATTGATTAAGTGAATACCATCATTGGTTGATTTGAGTTGATTTCATTTGAATCTTTCAACTGCTATCCTTGTTGTTTATGTATTTGCTTCTTTTATCGATATTGAAGTATTCTATTTGCCATGTTCTTAATCGACGTATAGACGCTGAGATTACCGACTACGCTATCGACGACTCAGATCCAGCTTACACCGCCGAGGAGCAAGGCAAGCACCCCTTTGATCATTTTTGAACCCAGATTTTACAATCAGATAAAATGTGATTAAGAATCTTCCTGCATGCTTATATTCTAAACTATTTGTCGGTGTTTCGGGCACCGGCTAGTAAATTTGTATAGGTCGACGGGGGTGCACGCTCCCTCTCCTCGAACGGCTTGACTCGGGTGAGCGCAAGGTGTATACTGGTTCGCGTAACGTCCTACTCCGGGCCGTGTGAGTTGGATCGTATTGATTCTCCTTTCTTATTCGTTCTCTTACACGCTTGCCCCTCCTGCCTTTATATAGGCGAGGTGGGAGGTTACACTGTTGGTTTCGGAAAAAAGAGGAAAAGACTGTGCTTTTGGTCGTCCGAAAGTGGCGGGTCGATGGGATCGCCGCCGCTCCCTCGCCGGCTGTGCCGTAGTTGCCGCGCCGCTCGTAGTAAATGCGAGGGTCGGGAACTTGTGCCGCTGCGTCATCGTCATTATGGCCGGCATTTAATGCGCCCGATACGCAATAAATGCCGTCGCTTCTCCGGGATATCGGAGACCAGGTCGTGGTTTCGGACCTTACCCGGTGGTCGTAACTTCGGGCCTTGATCGGCCTGGGTCGGCCCATGCGTCTTTTTGGGCCGCTGAGGGTACCCATGGCGCGGGTACTCGTCAGTAGCCCCCGAGCCCCCGGGCAGGTCGGAGAGATGCCCGGGGGTTTTGCCCCCGTGGTGCGGTACGCCTGACTTATCAGAGTCTTCGACCGGGTGCGCCCCCGAGCCCCTGAGCTGGTCGGAGAGCGGGTCGGGGGGTTCCGCCTTGTCCGGCTGATGTTTCGCCGGACCGGGACACCCGACTGCGCTTTGTCGGGGATAGTCTTCGACCGGGTGCGCGCGAGCGCACCCGGTGGGTGTAGCCCCCGAGCCCCCGAGCTGGTCGGAGAGCAGGTCGGGGGGTTGCGCCTTGCCCGGCTGCTGCTTCGCCGTACCGGGACACCCGACTGCGCTTTGTCGGGGATAGTCTTCGACCGGTAAGGCGAGCGCACTCGTGGAGTGTAGCCCCGAGCCCCGAAATGGTCGGAGAGCGTGGTCGGGTTGCGCCTTGCTCGCTGCTTTCGCCAGACCCGACACCCGATCAGCGCTTTGTCGGGATAGTCTTCGACCGGTCTTGTGGCGCATCTTGGTGTAGCCCCCGAGCCCCCGAGCTGGTCGGAGAGCAGGTCGGGGGGTTGCGCCTTGCCTGGCTGCTGCTTCGCCGTAACGGGACACCCGACTGCGCTTTGTCGGGGATAGTCTTCGACCGGGTGCGCGCGAGCGCACCCGGTGGGTGTAGCCCCCGAGCCCCCGAGCTGGTCGGAGAGCAGGTCGGGGGGTTGCGCCTTGCCTGGCTGCTGCTTCGCCGTAACGGGACACCCGACTGCGCTTTGTCGGGGATAGGTAAGCGCGGTGAAGCGCACCCGGTGGGTGTAGCCCCCGAGCCCCCGAGCTGGTCGGAGAGCAGGTCGGGGGGTACGCGATGCTTGCGTTTCGCACGCTTGCGCTTGACCTGGGGCGGGGCTAGTTGCAGTTCGCTGGAGCTGGGCGAGTTTGCTGTCGGGTGGAGGGGTTTATCATCTGTCCCATGTTTTACGCCCCGTCCGCAGGTGTGGGTCCTGGAGGGGGTGAGAGACGCGCGCTTGCCTTCGCTGGCTCGAGCGCCGTTCTCGTGGAGCTTCAAGCGAGTGATCCGGGTGGAACCTGGCGGCCCCCCTCGCGAGGGGGGTTGCCTAGCGGATGATCCCGGCGCGGGTATCCGACCCCACTTGGGGGCGATCCATGAAGAACCTTTCCTTACTCGATCCCGTATCGGACCTTGGATCGTTCGCCGATCCAGGGTGCAGCTGGCTGCCGCCCGTCGACGGGCTCCGCGGGAGAGCGCGAGGTATGGTCCCGGACGTGAGTTTTAAGGCGATTGGGTCGTCCGCCGACCTAATCAAGCCCTGGGCTCGCCTTGTCCTCACCTCTTGCTCGTTTTTCGCCATGGTGGAGCCGGATTCGTTTTTGCGGTTGGTTTCTCGCACCCCCCAGTGCTGGGCCGGGCCTTAGGCGCGGTCCGGCGAGTTCTCGGACGACCCTGGGGCTTCGTGTCGCCGACAGTGTCTGTCCCGGCCGCGGCGTGGAGATCGAGAGGGCGCTGGGAGCGCTTTTCGAGGTGGCGCCTGTTCTTCCGTGACGCGGGTAGGTGGCGGAGGAGGATCAGGCCGAGCTGATGTTTTTGCGAGCGGTCGGCCGAGAGATCCGTGATCGGGTGTTGGGGTCAGTGGACTCTTAACCAGGCTCGAGCTTGCTGGGGAGTACCCTGGCCCGCGTGCCTGACCACGTGGAGGCTTCGGCGGCGGCCGGTGCTGTTCTCGGGGCTGCCTCGGCACTGGTTTGTTCGCTCTCTTACTGTGACGGTGTCAGCGTATTAAGCTGGGTACCTGCACCGCATTATACTCGCCCAGAGGCGGTGGCGTTCAGGCCACTCCTCGAGGCGACCGCCAAGGTGCTCGCCAGGGACAGTGGCGTTCGTGCCACTCCTCGGGCGACAATGAGGGTGCTCGCCAGGGGCATGTGGTGTTCAGGCCACTCCTCGGGGCGACCAGCGAAGGTGCTCGCCCAGGGGACAGGTGGTGTTCAGGCCACTCCTCGGGGCGACCAGCGAAGGTGCTCGCCCAGAGGGCAGGTGGCGTTCAGGCCACTCCTCGAGGCGACCAGCCACGGAGCTCGCCCAGAGGACAGGTGGCGTTCAGGCCACTCCTCGGGGCGACCAGCAAAGGTGCTCGCCAAGAGGACAGGTGGCGTTCAGGCCACTCCTCGGGGCGTAGTTCCCAAGAATCAACCCCGTAATCTGTGCTACAGGGCGAAGGGTCAAGGGTATTTAATGCGAGACGTGCGCGTGACACTGCAGGTGTGGTATGGCGGCGCCTTCCCTAGGCGCGCATTAATGATGGGTGGTGCCGAGTCGACATCCCCTCTCTCCCGGCGGAGCGTGCAGGGGTGACAGACAGGCGGGGCCCAAGGCGAAGTCTAAGTCAGCTAGGACAAACATTAAATGTGATGTAAGAGAGTATGACGGGTGCATTAAATGCACTGTAGTAACGTGTCAGACGCTTGCTTTACGCAAGCTTGTAAGCCCCATGCGCCTCAGCCAGCCCGAGTATAAAAGGGAGCTAGGATGCATGGGAGGAGGGTTGTTGATTATTGGGTTGGCAGAACCTGAGAGGGTCTTCTTCCCCAGCCTTGTAAGAACCTTGAACTCAGAGGAAACCACCAAGCAGGACTAGGGTTATTACTCCTTTGGAGGGCCCGAACATGGGTAAACTCAACTGTCTTCTTGCTTGCTTCCAGATCCCGTTCTTCCTGTCTTTGGAGCGGTTGCCACAAAAGCCCCCAGTCCGAATCTCTCAAGCACCCAGTCTTAGGGTGCCTGTTGGTTAGTAAGCCGACAGTGGCGCGCCAGGTAGGGGCTTAGTGGTTAGATCGTTCCTTTCTTCCATTCCTTTTGGAGGAGTTTGCAAGAATCCGAAGATCATCCGGTATGGCGGAATCTCATCGTCGCCAGTAGCGCCCTCCGAGGAAAGCAGCGCTGCCGATCTCGGCTCCGTGAAGGGAGTCGGGTCAGCTGGTCCTTCATGCGGGAGGGGCGCGAGTCGCATCCAAGCCCGGAGTTCAACGGCCCAACTGGCGCTTGTCGTTGGGGAAGATACCCCAATGCAAAGCCTTCATGCGGCCGGTTGCTCTGGATCATCCTCCGGTCCAAGCGACGGGCGACACCCAGCCACCCCTTGGCTCCGTGACATTGCCCGTCTAGTGGACTCGCCCAAAGAAGCGAGTTGTCGTGGCAATTCAGCCGGGGCTTCCGCGTCCTCCGCCAAGGAGTTCGTGATGGTGGATGCACAAGCTTCCGATCGCTCTTTGGCGACCTCTCTGGCCGCAGGAGCCGGGATAAAGGAAGGGAGTATCGCTGCAGCCCCTGCAATGAGGGGCGTGCACAAGCTTCGATCTTCCCGCGGTACTCCCATGCCGAGGAGAACCGCTGGGATCTAAGGGCACGCCTCAATGAGGGGCGGCTCAGCGGCGACGATCTGCGCTAAGTTCTTCTGAGGCGCTATCCGCAACAACGCGCCGAACCCCTCGCTATCGGTCACCGAAGGGGCTTCTTCCGACTGGGAGAGTGTAGACTCGCACTCCTCGACCCCATCTCAGGGTCGTGGCTGGTGGGCGACACTACTCCCCATATAATGTTGGGTGCCAGCGTTTCCCTCCGTTTACGCCAATCAGCGTGGGCTGTAAAGATTTCGGCCCCGCGCCCATCGAGAAGTATGACGGCACCACCAACCCTGAAGAATTCTGCAGATTTATACGACGGTGGTGCGTGGTCGCCGGGGTCGAGATAGAGTTATGGCCAACTACTTCCCGATGTCGCCGACAGTTCGCCCGCTTCCTCGGCCGGGCCGAACCTTCCTCGGGGTTCGGTACACTCGTGGGAGGAATCGTGCGACATTTTTGTCGCCAACTTTCAGGGCTCCTACGCTCAACCGGTGTGGAGGACGACCTCCACGCTTTGGAGCAGAGGGAGGGAGTCCTCGAGGGAGTTTATTCGGCGGTTTAGCCATTGCCGCAACACGATCCCTCGGATCTCTGAGCGCCGGTTATTATTATGCGTTCGGAGGGTTAGGGATCGAAGATGCGGGAGAAGATGGCTACCCGCGATCAGCCGCTACCACTTCCGAAGCTTTTCTCCCTGGCTCACAAGTGTGCCCGGCAGCGAGGCTCTAAGGGTGCATCAGGCCCTCAAACCCTCGACGGAGCCGGAGCGTCGAAGTCCTCCGCCGACCGTAAAAGAAGAAGCGCAAGGAGGCCGTCGCCGAGAGGTTTTGGTGGCCGATCCAGCCAAGCTGGCCTCGGGCGCGACGATCGAGCGAAGGAGAGATCGCCGACCAGCGAGACAATCGCGAGGATCGCCGTTTCTCCCCGCCGTGAAGACGACAGGGGGCAAGCCATACCGCCCCATCCACCGCGACAAATGGGCACGACTTGGAAGATTGTCGGAGTTGTATCCAAGTTGGTGGAAAAGCGGCTCAAGAAGCGCGCGAAAAGGATCGCGAAGATAATGGCAGCGAAGATGACACCCCATTTGGCTTTCCAACAAGCCGAGCACACGGTGGCATACATTCATGGGGTTCGCCACCTACTCTTCCAACTCGCAGATAAGCGAGCCGAGACAGTGTGTGCCACCATGCCAGAGCCCGACGAGTCGGCCGGGAAGTGGTCGGATCAATCGATCACTTTCGGTCGGGCCGACCACCCGGCTGAACACTTCAGGCCCAAACCATCTCCCGATCGTGGTCGCCCCTCACGGTCGTGAATGCGGCTTGGGCGAGTACTAGTTGATGGAGGAAGTGCCATCAACCTGCTTGTCGATCGGGCGTATCAAGCACTCCAAATACCTTATGAAGAATCATACGCGCATCGCTTTTATGGAATTGCCCTCGGATGGGCCTAATGCCCCTGGGACAAGTCCGGCTGCCCGTCACGTTCGGACGCGCTGAAAACTTCCGGACGGAACTCATCAACTTCGAGGTCGCCGACTTCGACCTCCCTTACAACGCCCTGCTTGGCCGGCCAGCGCTAGTCAAATTCATGGCGATTACGCATCATGCTTATTTGCCGATGAAGATCCCCTGGGCCGAGGGCCCAATTGTGGTAAAGGTGGACAAGCTCAAGCCTTGCGCCTCGATAAGCAAGTGCAAGACTTACTGAGCCGCTGTTCGGCGCGTGGCACGTAAGACCCTCGAGTGCTCCTCTGGCCAAGGCCAGCGCTTCACCCACCCCTTGGGTGAGGTGAAGGTGGTCCCCGTGGGTGAGGAAGGCTCGGGCAAGGTCAGAGAATTGGCGCCGATCTCGGGCCAAATAGGAAGACGCGCCGCGTCACCTTCCTCCGGTCTAATCTAGATGTGTTCGCTGGGAACCATCTGAAATGACCGGGTCCCTAGGAGGTGATCGAGCACCGATTGGCAACGCTACCTGGAGCGCACCTCAAACCGGCGAAGATCCGAGGCAAAGCGCCAGAGCGACAAGAAGCCATTCGGGAAGAAGTGGAGAAGCTATTGCAAGCCGGAGTTGTGCGGGAAGCCGCCTACCCCGAGTGGTGGCTAACCCCGCACTCGTAAAGAAGTCCAATGGGAAGTGGCGAATGTGTATAGACTTTACCGAGCCTCAATAAAGCCTGCCCTAAGGACCCTTACCCTCCGCCGAGGATTGACCTCGTTGTCGATTCTACTACAGGATGTGAAGCTCTATGCTTCCTAGACGCCTACTCGAGGATATCATCAGATTAGAATGGCGCAGAAGACGAAGAAAAGACGGCCTTTGTGACCTCTTTTGGTGTGTACTGCTATGTTCGAATGCCCTTTGGGTTGAAGAATGCCGGATCTACCTACCGAGCCATGCATATTGTATTCAAGTCACAAATTGGGAAGAACCTGGAGGTATATGTTGATGACTTGGTGATAAAAGCTAAGGCCACGATGGGTTGGTTGAAGATCCTGAGGAAACTTTTCTCCCATCTCCTGCACTACCGCTTAAAGTCAATCCCGAGAAGTGCGTGTTCGGGTGTCATTCGGGAAGTTGCTTGGCTTCCTGGTCTCCACCGCTGGATCAAGCCAATCCGCATAAGATTGAAGCAATTGAACGAATGAAGCCACTGTCCGCTCAAGCGGCTTGATTACTTAGTGGTCGCCTGGCCTCCCTACGGCGTTCATAGCTCTACCGGGAGAAAAGTCTCCCATTGTTCAAGCCGATGAAGAAGACTAATTCCTTCGAGTGGACTCCCTAAGCCCAGCAGCATTTGAAGATCTCAAGAAGTATCTCTCCTCGCCTCTGTGCTGGTCGCCCCGAGCCTGGTGAGCCGCTTCTCCTTTATGTAGCGGCAAGCCCTCGGCGGTGAGTGCAGACTAGTAGCAGAGCGAGAGGCGACAGCCGCCGGTCTATTATGTGAGCAAGGTGCCGCATGATGCTGAAACTAGGTATCCCTGTGCCCAGAAAATGGTGTATGTCAGGCCGGTGGCATCAAGAAAGTCATGCGACATTATTTCCAAGGAAGGGAGATCACTGTGGTCTCCTCGTATCCTCTCAAGGGAGATCCTTCACAATCGTGAAGCTGAAGGTCAAATGTCGCCAAGTGGTCTGTCGAGCCGGGGAATTTGGCTTCAAATTTGCCCCCGTGATCGCTATCAAGAGTCAAAGACCCGCGGACTTCATTGTTGAATGGACTCGGCAGATGGGGAAGATAAGGAAGTCCCCGTGCCCACGCCTTGGACGCCTCTTCGATGGATCCTTCAGCTCGGCGCTGGGGCTTGTTCCTCCCGGTCTCCCGACCGGGACCCTCAAATATATAGTCGTCTCCGACTTTAAAGCTACCAACAATGTTGCGAATACGAAGGATTGTTGGTCAAGCTCAGCTGCCGCAGCCATCGGCATACGGCGCCACAGATTAAAGGCGATTCTTTGTCGTCATCAACCAGGCAAGGAAGGACTTCACCGCTCACGATCCCGCCATGGCGGCTTACCTGGCGGAGGTTAGAAAGATGGAGAGACACTTGAAGGGCTAGGTATACACACATACCCCGGCGACAATTATTTAGCTGACGAGCTCGGCTCACCGCCTCGACAAGAGCCCCTGTTGGTCGGAGTCTTTGAAGAAAGGCTTCCGCGACCGTCCATCTCAGCCCCGCCTCTGGTGGGGAGGATGGTGATGCTGCTTCAGCCCTCACCTCGAGATGGGAAGGCGACGGCGCCTATCGCAACCCCGCTTTACGGTGGGGACGATGGTGGCGCCGCCCAACCCACGCTGCAGTGAGGAAAGGTGGCACCGGTGGAAACGCTTGGCCAGCGGAGTACCCTGACGATCACTCGTGGTCGCCGTGCTTGACCGGAAGGCACATGGATGGACCCGATCCTGGCCTACCTGCGGGATCAAGTATGCCCCGACGATGATGCGCCACCGAGAAGATAGCGCGAAAGGCCAAGCGCTACACCCTGGTAGATGGGGACCTGTACCGCCGGGTGGAAACGGAGTTCTTCAAGTGCATCACTCGGGAAGAGGGAAGCATTTTGCTTTCGATATCCATGGAGGCGCAAGCGGAGCCATTTTTCCAGCCGAACCTGGTGGGAAAAGCTTTCGCCACGGGTTCTATTGGCCAATCGCCTCCGTGATGCTTGCGAGCCGGTGAGAGATGCGAGGCATGCCGCCTCCACGCCAAGCAAATCCACCAACCAGCCCAAGCTCTGCAAACCATCCCGCCTCATGGCCCTTCGCGGTCTGGGGCCGGATATCCTGAGTCCGCTCAGCGGGCCACGAGGAGGCTACACTCATCTGCTCGCCGCCATTGACAAGTTCACCAAGTGGGTGGAAGCTGAAGCCGTGAGAACCATTACCGCCGCAGCCGCGTCAAGTTCATGCGAGGATCTTCGCCCGCTTCGGGTCGCCAACCGTATCATCACCGACAATGGCGCCAGCTCACCGCCGCTCGACTTTTGGCGAAGAAATGGGCACGGTGCTTTGCCTCCGCTGCCCATCCAAGAAGCAACGGCCAAGTTGAGCGAGCCAATGCAATCGTGTCGAAGGGCCTCAAGACTTCGGGCGCTTGATCGACTTCACCAGCGTGGCTCACGGTGGGTTGAAGAACTCCGGCAGTGTTGTGGTCACTCGGACCACTCCCACCGGCTACCGGAGAGACTCCATTCTTTCTCGGTTTACGGAGCGCAGGCTGTCCTCCTTCGCACTGACATTTGGGTCGCCAGCGTGTTGCTGCGTCAAGGAAGAAGATCGTGAAGAGATGCGCCAAGACGACGCCAATCTTCCGAAGAAGCCCGGATCGTATGCCTGCTACGCCGCTTCAGACGCAAAGCCTCAGGAGGTACCACGCCACCCGGTCGCTGAGAGAACATCGCGCAGGGGCGACCTGGTCTTGCGAAGATTCGGGCCGCAGTCGGGTTGCACAAACCGTCTCCCAGTGGGAGGGCCCCTTTAAGGTGGTTTCGATCTCGACCCGGGCGGTCAGTTGGCCACCGAGGGCAGGAGGAATCGCGAACTCATGAGAATATAGAGAACTCGCGCAAGTTCTACCCTTGAACGGTTGTAAGTTTCAGGTTTTGTTCTCGCACGGCCGAATCATGTCTGTGGCCGCTCGACTAGCCGGGAACAGCCGTTGTTCGTAAATTAAGTATTACGTTCCGCTGTTTTTTAGCGCTACTTCATGCCTTTACAGTTCTGTGTTTTATGGCAAAGTGTTCGGCGATTACTCTAGTCCGCTTCAGTCCCGTGAGCGCTTGATGGCAAAGGCGGGACCACTCTGTAAGTGCGGCGAACAGGATTGGGCAATTGGGCGGCCGGTTTGAACTCGCCCCAAGACGGTCATGACACTCCGTGTCCCCTGGGGTGGCGATTTAAACACTGCTACCAAAAGCCTACATCCTGTCACGTCTTACACTGTGTCCGCCCCGCGGAGGCCACAAGGGTACGTGTCATTTGCAGGACTGTAAAGCAACGAGAAAAGAATCGCCCGGACACAAGGAGTGTTTTACTCTCTTCTTTTCCTTCTAAGCCTTAAAGCGAGCAAAGAGCATTCAAGTTAATCTTTGGCGATCGATGAAGGTGGAAGGCTAAGAAGACAAGTTAAACATTGCTGAATAGGTCTAAAAAATGTCATGTCTATTCCATGAAAGTGCTTTACAAAAGTTGTTGCAGGACAGCAAGTTAAAAAGAGAAAGAAAGAAAGGAGAAAGGGAAGAAGGGTCTAGGCTATCCTATCCTTCTTCCTCCTCGTCCGCCATCAGCGGGTCGCCATCGCAGGTCTTCCGCAAGGGGTCCGACGCCCGCCGCCACAAGCGTTACGCCTTCAGCCGCCGTACGGGTTGACCATCTCCACTGAGCAAATGACGTGGTCGGCGGCCGCCGCACTTCGCCTCCGCTCCGCCTGGGCCTCTCTTCAATCACTCGGACGGCAGCCGAGGATCAAAGTTGGCGCCCTTGGACGCGCAAAGACGCCAAAACGAACGCCGCAGAGCGGCCGCTACTGCGCGCCCTTCCTGGTGGACCGGTCGCCAGGGCGGCGGAAGCCGGGCGGTGAAGTCCGCGATCCGACCGAAAGGCGTGAGTGCGCCGGCCGCTTCCAGCGGGCGCTTGCTGCACCAACCCCAAAGTGAGCGAGGTCGTCCTCCATCCGGCCGGCGCATTCTCAGATCCGCAGAGTGTCCGCCTTCGACCGATGCGGTTCGTCTCACGCGCCGAGCTCTTCCATGAGCTCGGCGGCGCGGTGGCCTCGCTTCCCGCTCCCCACCAGCCCCGCTCCTTCCTTTCCACTCGACATAAATCACCACCCCTGCCGGAGGCGGCCGATCTCGATGTGGCGTCGGCCGGCCGTTACTGCTCGGACAAGGCGGTGGTCGGTGTGGGAGTAGAGCTGTCCAAGGGCGCCAAGTGCATCTGCGTCGCCGGCGAACGGAGTCCGCGAGGATCCGGAGTGGGCCAGGCCCTGGCCGCCTCTGGCTGCACAAAGAAGCCCGAGCCGGCCAGATGCCGATCGCCGCTTCTTCTCGTCTGGCGGATCATTTCCGCCGCTCGTCGCTACCTCTCGGCTGATCGCCGCAGAGCTGGCCGGGGTCTGCGGCGGTGCCCTGGAACAAGCAAAAGCAAGCAAAGGTAAGGCTCCATTCAAGGTTAAAAAGTTTTACCGCCCCTTTTTTTGTGTGTTTTGTGTTTCAAGGATTCGTACTGGGTGAGGCTCGAAACCGGCAGGCACTCCCGAGCGAGAACCTCGCCTTCTCGAGGCACCGGCGGCCTCGGTGGCGGCGGAGGCAGGGACCGCTCCACCGGAAGCGCTGGCGGGTCAACCGCCGGTGGGTCCGCCACCGGCAGCGCTGGCGGGTCGGCCGCTGGTGGTGGCGGTGGCGGCGGAGGATGCTGCGCCGGTGGTCCGCCATCGCCAGCCGGCGGATCAGCCGCCGGCGGCGGTGGCGAGGCGGCAGGCTGCTGCGGCCGGTCCGCCATCGTAGCTCGGCGGGTCACCGCCGCGGTGGCGATGGTGATGGAGGAAGGCGCGCCGGCGGGTCAGCCGGCGGGCGCCAACAACCGGCTGGCGATGGTGGCGGAGGCGAAGCGTCGCGATCGTTGATGAAGAGCCTCGCACCGGTGAGGAAGTCCCGGTGGGCGGGCTGTCGCCAGGAGATCGGCGGCCAGCGAAGATGGCCCTCGATAGCCGTGGTCGGCCGGACGCCCAGCTGGGGACAGATGTCGCCGGCAGACGCTTGTTCCTCCCTCGTCGCCCGTAGGAGTGCCGCGATTACCAGGGCCCTTGATGGACGATGATGGGCGCCCCCATGGCGCCCATCTTGGGCACGCTTGACGATCTCCGCCGATCCCGAGGCCGCATGTCGCAGAGTGGAAGCGCAGCCTCGGGAAGGGTGGAACGTTGCTCAATCGCCTTGATCGCCCCATCCAGAAGCGATCTGCGCGGCATCCAGCTCTCCCACTACCGACAAAAAAATGATGAAAGAATGATGATGATAAAGAAGGAAAGTATAAGAGCTTACCTCCAGAATCGTCCGAGTCCCGCCATCCACGCCAGATAGTGCCAGCCGGGCGGTGGCGGCGGCGCAGAAAGGACTAATCCTCCGACACAAAGTCCCGAGAACCATGCCTCCGGCCAGCCCCGTCATGGTCCGCCGATCAACCCGAGCCAACATTGCAAGTAGCTCGGGCGATCGGCGACCAAGATCCCGATCAGTTTGTCGCCCACCGCTTCCTGGGAAGCCCTGTGGCTTCAATGCCGCTTATCGTCTTCAACATACAACCATTCGTGGCGCCACATTTTCCACCGGATCGGGTCTCCATTGGAATGTAGCGCAACGGCCCCGCCTCTAAGTCGCAGATGGCAGCACCGGAGATGCTGGAGCTCGCCGACGCGGAGCGAGAAGAAGTAGCGGAAAAGGAGAAGATTGGGCATTACCCCTATGAACATCTCACGAAGTGGGCAAAGACGGAGAGGAGCACAATGGAGTTAGGGGAAGGTGGATGTTGTGAATATCGTAGAAGTTGAGGACGGCGATGTAGAAGTCCGAGATGGGCGGCCCAAGCCCGCCATCATCGCCTGACAAAGAAGATGACTTCCCGACCGGCAGTGAGGAGCGGGCAGTCCGGCCACAATCTTGAGAGCGCCGCGGCGATCACCTTGGAGCATTTAGCGGCGGCATTCTCTTCCACAGTTGAAGGAGGGAGGACAGAGTCGGAGAGGCCATCAGTCGCCTAAGGCGTAAAGGAAGCTAAGGCAGAAGGGAGCGAGGCGGCAGCGAAACGGGAACATGCCCCCGCCGCCGCTTATTTATAAGAATTCAAGGAGAGCCTCAAGGAAAAAGTCGAAGAGACGCCCGGTTCTGATGCGGGAAAACCAAAGCATTTTTAAGGGAGTGGGCACGCCCCACGAAGCCACGGAAACGGCTGCGATATCCACCTCGGGACCGAAAAAGAGGCAAGTTTTTAAAGACCACGGCGTGCGTGGGCATTTATAGGCCCCACCCGAGATTGAACCGTTCGACGGAGAAAAGAAAGAATAAAGACACTCTGGGTGGGCCGGGCTATCTTGTCCAGATAAGCGCTGGGTACCCACGCACCATTAAGTACTCTCGCCCAGAGGGCGGTGGCGTTCGAGCCACTCCTCGAGGCGACCGCCAAGGTGCTCGCCAGGGACAGTGGCGTTCAGCCACTCCTCGGCGACCAGCGAGGTGCTCGCCGAGGGCAGTGGTGTTCGAGCCACTCCTCGGGCGACAGCGAAGGTGCTCGCCCGAGGACAGTAGTGTTCGAGCCACTCTCGGGCGACCAGCCGAAGGTGCTCGCCCAGAGGCGCAGTGGCGTTGAGCCACTCCTCGAGGCGACCAGCCACGAGCTCGCCAGGAAGGGCGAGTGGCGTTGTGCCACTCCTGGCGACCAGCAAAGGTGCTCGCCAAGAGGACAGGTGGCTCGTGCCACTCCTCGGGCGTAGTTCCCAAGAATCAACCCCGTAATCAGGCTACAGGCGAAGGGTCAAGGGTATTTAATGCGAGACGTGCGACGTAATTGCAGGTGTGGTATGGCTGCGCCTTCCCTAGCGCGCGTGTGATGGGTGGTGCCGAAGTCGACATCCCCTCTCTCCCGGCGCGGAGCGTGCAGGGGTGACAGACAACGGCGAGGCCCAAGGCGAAGTCTAAGTCGGCTAGGACAAACATTAAATGTGATGTAAGAGAGTATGACGGTGCATTAAATGCATCAGAGTAACGTGTCGACGCTTGCTTTACTTAAGCTTGTAAGCCCCATGCGCCTCAGCCCGGCCCGAGTATAAAAGGGAGCTAGGATGCATGGGAGGAGGGTTGTTGATTATTGGGTTGGCGTAACTGAGAGGGTCTTCTTCCCAGCCTTGTAAGAACCTTTGAACTCGAGAGGAAACCACCAAGCAGACTAGGGTTATTACTCCTTTGGAGGGCCCGAACTGGTAAACTCGATCAGTTTTCTTGCTTGCTTCCAGCATCCCGTTCTTCCTGTCTTTGGAGCGGTTGCCACAAAAGCCCCCAGTCCGAATCTCTCAAGCACCCAGTCTTAGGGTGCCTGTTGGTTAGTAAGCCGACAGACGGCATCGACCTTGAAACTGTTAGTAGCGGGGTTGCTGCGAACTGGTCCGAGGAGGAGATCGACGCTTTGGGGCTTCGAGTCGAACAGCACGCCAGGGCGATTGCTGACCAGGTTCCCCCGACCGACGTCCTCCATAGATGAGTGATAGAGAGAGAGAGAGAGATTAAACAGTTTTCTTTGCTCTTTCTAGGTTTGTAAGGAACTGGCATGTGTTTTGCTTCGCGCTTGTTTTCCGCGCCCTTAGTTTGTGATGGGCACTATTACCGTCCATTGCCTTGGGGACCACGGGGTCGAGGCGAGGTTGGTGTGCGCATTACAAAGTTAGGGAGTCGGGGAAACAAGAGAACGCTCAAGAACATGTCGATTGGTTAGTGCGACCGTGGGAGGGGTGTTCCCGACCAATCGTGGGTCGCTCCGCTTGGACACTTCCTTCTTCCGCTAAGTACTATTTCGCAACCGTAGCCGCCGGGGCGTAGGCCGTAGTACTTCCGGTCGAAAGTTTGGCCGTTTCGGGAGGACCCGGTGATTTGTCGTGTCACCGACCCACGGGAGTCTTTGTGAGACCCTCACTTTTATGCTACAGTGCAAACATAAAAGCAAGGTTCTAATGTGCATACTGTACCATTCCCATGATCAGTGGCTGGTACGCACAAAACACAATTTGGAATCACAACCATACAAAAGTTTCATATTTTATTACAGCGGAAGTAATGATACATTATGACCGAGAAGGTCAACTAAACATAATAAAAGAATCAGATGTCTTGTAGTTTGCCACATAATCCACAGAAATCGACAAGGTAAAGCCTTAGAAAGAACTGTAGTTAATAATCCCGCAATCTGCGTCAAAGTAAAGTTCATCAGCGAGATACCCGCAACTTCACCTAAAAACAATAATGATAGCAAGGGTGAGTACATTTCGTACTCAAAGCAAGACTTGAGTTGTGTGTTTGAAATGCAAATGATCCTAGAATAAAGCTTCTACGGTTAACTTTTGCTTGGAGCCAAATTGAATTATAAATACCGAATAGTAGAGTGAAAGCGAAAATTGTAAAAGTAAATAAATGAGTAAAGTAACAAGTATGTACTTAAAAGTAATGCGAAGAGATAGATAACTCACAGCCCTTCGCGAATAAAATGTAACAAAAATACCCACAACCCTTCGTGGAGTGATAAAACGTCCACCCCATCATATGAAATATTATCTCAAGATTAAAGTTTTGTCCATTACAGGCACAACAATATGAATTCAACCTTGCCAACGTAATGTCAAGTATTGAATCATCTGTAAGGGTAAGCTCACCAAAACATTTTATATAAACAGCTAACTAGTGTCAATTCGCCAAGTCGTCCATGACCGTGGACACGGCTATTCGAATAGTTTTAGACTCTGCAGAGTTTGTACTGCTTTACCCACAAGATATGTTCTCCCTTTTTGGCAGTGCACATAGACACACTTCCTTTGGTGTGCCGCCAGAGAGTTCATAACGAAACTGTTCGTTACTTGGACCTTAACTTTGCACTAGCCCAATGACGTTACTCCTGACTATGATGGAAGCAAACAAACAGTGAAGCAATAGTATTCAGGAGCCCGCGGCTCAAATGGTACATCAACAGCCCCAATTCATAGCCAGGCGTACACCGTTACAACGGCAGATGCCAACACCTCGGTGATGACACCTCCCTCGAGCAAACCTATATCCGGAATGCCCGTGCTACAACTGCCTACCAATGTGCAAAGCTAATTCCCAAATAATTTAATAAGTTAAGACTGTCCCATTACAGTACTTGTGGATGTACGGTTATACTTGGATCATGCAACACTACGTTCGGTCCTTAAAGTGACATGGGCGATAACTCCACCCTAGCTACGTACATATTAAAACATGTACAACCGGCTATTGCCAATAATCACCCACGTCGAAATCATAGTTTTATTTCCAGAAAAAGAAAGTGTCAATAACCACATTATTCCAACAGGTTCAAGATTAATGTTTATCATGTCCATCAATTTTAGTTCATCACGAACAGTATAACCATCCGTTCGTGTTCCCAATCTAAAGCAGGGCTAAGCATATGCAAGTAATAATCGAATATACCCATTTTGTGTATCCAACAACAATCTTGGGTTTCATCTATCACTACTGATTAAGGAAAACCATCAATGAAGGTTATATCTACCATTTTTCCCATAATATAGCAGTGTATACAGAATATAGCATATGCATGCAAGTTTTAATTAGATTCTTCTTGTTAAAGAAAATTGGGATCTACATGAGTGCTTGCCTTGCTATCCATTGTTTTCAGTGACGAAGCCGAAGTTGGATTCTTGAAATTGTCGACGATGAAGTCCGAGACGTCGGATTCTACACGTCGCATAACGGAAAAGATAGCAAGTAGCAAATAACATTTTCAATAAGGGCAAAAGAAAATCAGATGGAAATTCAAATATAAAACATCACATAAAACAAGCATGAGTGTGGACTAGGGTTCGTGAACGTATAAGTGAGCATACTCCTACCACGTTGGGTTTTTATCACTGATTAATAGATTGAGGAGTATGTCGCACACGACACCTATTCGTTATGATTTGTCTTATTTTATTTTACGGATTCAGGAAGCTAAGATTGTTTATATTAATTTAAATTATACATAAAACAACAGGGTGAGGGCAGGTATAATTTGCACTATTGAATATAAGCAATAACAGACATCACACTTAATCATTTGTGCATGCATGGTTCAATTTGAACAAATACCAAGCATCTAACAGTTAACCGTTAATGCATGTAGAACTTAACCTATGATACTAGTTATTAAACATAGTTATTTACCTATATATTATGGGCTTTTAGGGCTCACAAAGCGTATGGCTATGTTTTGAATAGGATTCAGATGCAAAGCAAATTATAATAGAATTACTTCTATATAATGAAACAGTCTGGCTTTAGGAAAACATTCTAGAACTGGTTCTATAGATACTAGTACTTATCGGTGATATCTTAATCATTCTTTAAGTTATGGATAGCTATACCCTAAGTTTGTGACTAAACATGACATGTAATCATTCTTGTAGATTAATAGGGTCTTTGACCTTAAGAATATTTCAATATTAGTTTTATAGTGTTTGGGTCATCTATCAAATCATGGTACATATATTATATGAAACATATGCTACCTAAGGGCCAAAAGTACATTAAGTTTAATTTACATATGAGAACTAACATGGCTAGAATTAAGTATAATCATTCTCGTAAGATTAAATGGTCCCGTACTATGAATCATACTAATCAAATTTTATATGCATTACCGTCTATATTTATGCAACATATTCTAAGCATATGTCATACAAGTATGATTATTTATTAACTTAGTTCAATCTTTTAACAAATCATGATATATTCTTATATCCTAGAAATGTTTATATGACCCTAGGAACATTTTAGGATTCATTTTATGATTCCAAGAGCTATGGTTTATATTAATTATAATCGAACATAAAGCAACATGATTGATTTCAATATTGCATGATACACCCTAAGTACTTTTGTAGAATCATGTTCTATATCGTCTAAATATCATAAAAAAACTAGTTTCGTATTATTCGGACATCCAATGAACAAGTTATGAATTATTGTTTATCTCACACATAGAAAACAACCCTAATCCGAAAATAATACAAACTAAGTTGATATCTAAATTAATTTGCATAATCAGAGAGCTTATGACATAAGAATTCCTACAATAGGAGTTTTATTCAAATTTGGACAAGTTTGCAAGATTTGTACATGCAACCTATTTGAAATCTTCCCTTTTAAGTTTAAATTACTAAACAAGTTTCACATATTTTTGTATATTATGAAACTAGATGATTTAACATGAATTTTACAAATTTATTTGGTTGGATTTGGAGTTATAATGCAAAAGATATGATATTTTGAATAGTGGCCGGTCTAGAATATACCTCTAAATCCAAAATACGCTTTCATATAGAGGTGGCGCACTTTGCTCAAACGAGCTTCTGTGCTGTGGCTTGGACCGGCTGATAGGAGAGGGCCACAGGCCAGCGACTTAGGAACAGAGGAGATGGCCGGAGGTGCGGTCGCCGGCGAAGGAGGACTGAAGGGCGGCAGCCAACGGCTGGAGGAGCATCAGGAGGCGGCGGCGAACTCGGGGCAAGCCTCAGATCTCCTTCGACGGCGGCTGGTAGAGCTTGCAGCGGCGCGAGGCGGCATACGGCGGCGGGAGAAGCCGCGGCGGCGGAGGAAGGCTGGAGAAGGGAGGTCGACGAGGGGGAGAGCACTGGAGGGACCTAAGGAGGCTTGGGGATGGCTCGGAAGTGGAGGAGATCGGCCGGAGTGGTGGGGCATCGTGCGGCCGGCTACGAGGAAGATAAACAGTGGCACGGGCATGCTCTGGTCGATGGGAGCTGGAATTGAGATACAGAGAATGACTTAATGGCCCTAGTAATGCTTTATGCCGCTTGGATTGATTGGAATATAGCCGAGGAGTTCTACCACCATGCGCCGGCCATGAGGAAGACAGGGAACTGTGGCGGTGACGATCTGGCTATCGAGAGCTGAAATTGGTGTGGTGAAGCATTCAAGAGATCATTAAGATCCTACGTATAGGTCTAATTGAGTTCTTGCTCACTAGATTGCTTGTGTTGAGTCTTGCTCTACTTATTTGAGTTTTGCGGCAGCCGTGACGGGGAGTGGGAAAATTAGTGCTGGACAGAAGCAATGGAGGGGCAGCGCTATGGTTTGAATGGACTAATACTGAGCCATGCAATGAACTTGGGAACTTATGTGAGCATCAACAAACAAAACAAAGAAGCTCACCGTGGTTTCTTGAATTGGGTTCTGTTCCAAGTTGCAACAGCGAAGCTTGGATATCAAGGTGCAAAGGAGAATGTGTAGAGGGTTTGATGCTTTTGCTGGCTGAGTTCAATGGTTTAATTGGCCTTAAATAGATAGCTAAGGCGGTTGCTCCAGGGTTTGAAATGGGAAGCAAATTGCGGCTGAAATTCTCCAGAGGAGAGCAGAACCACGGAGAACAGAAGAAGCTGGAGGCTTCGGTTGCATCCTTGCCGTGGCAAGGCTTGGCTTTAAACAATCAAGATTAGCATGTGGGCATTAATGGCAGCAAGGTCGGCTGAGGAACATGACAAAGCGATGAGGGCTGTCACCAATGGCTGGCCCCACTTGGAGGTGACACAAAGAAGTCAAAAGTGATTCGGATTTCCAGATAGAACAGCACAAACGTATTTAATTGAGTGTCCAAAACGTAGAGTTAATTTTTGTAACTTTTTACCGAGTTACCTGGTTAAGTTACCTACCTAATGTAAAAAAATTTGGGAATAAAATACGCAGCAGATATTTTATTAAAATTCTGACAATGAAGACTATACAGAATTCCTAAATTCGGAAAAGGATTTATCAGACAGTATAAAATAGCTTATTAATTTTTAATATTTTTACACAAGGTCTAAATTATTATCATGGAGCTTCCATAAAAATTTCAAAGTCAAATTACTAGTATTTATTTTCTAAGAATTATTTTACTACGTTGTGCAGATTTTTAGGATTGGAAAGATTAAATAATAATAAATAGTAAAACCAGTTATTTATTTTTGTAAATTTTCGTGGACAAGGATAAGGTTACTGAGGTCTTATGATAAAAATCTTGAGTGCTGGAATGGTCTAGGATTTGCTACAAAAATCTGACATGTACTTGGTCAAGGATAAGCTTCTACAATTAATTTATCTTATCAACTTGCAAAATGATTTCACATTTTACTTTTGACCAGCCAAGGGTGTCTTCTAGGGCACTCTAGGGTTATCCAAAATTTACTATGGTAATTTTAATCTTTTACCATTTTACCATTTACAAAATCTTTTTTTTTTCTTAATTCCAATATTCATTTCTAATCAAGCAATAATTCACTAAATGCTCATAAAATCAAGAAATGCATCATAAAAGTAATTTCACATTTTAATATTTGATTTTATCCTTTTATAAATTTTGAGGATGTTACAGTCTTGCAGCCCCCGAGTGGTGCGAGGCGGTTTGGTTGTTACCGCCGCGCGCCACTTGAAGGAGTAACAACGAGTGCAGGAAAAGAAGATATTCACTTATCTTTCCTTACGACTGGCGAGGTTCTCGAGGCATTTTTGTTCAACGCGGAGTATTGGCGGCGCTTCGGTTTCCGCACCGTCAGCTTTGATGCTTCGGCTTCCACGCCATCATCTTCGAAAAGGCGCGTCGCGATAAGTCTTGGCCAAGTACCCCCCAGCGTCGCTTAAATGCTGCTCACGGATCGCCTATAAATAGGCGGACGGTGGCGCTGACTTCATCCAGCGACGTTGAGGCCTCTTCCGACTTCGCTTTCATGGTCGCTTTGCCCTCTCAATCTTGTTCCAAGGTCGAAGCCCACCTATCGATGAGATCGATCGACGCCTTTCAACAAGAGGCGAGGGCGAGGAGTTGGAGCGACGAGCCGGTCACTTTGAAGCGGCGGCCCTGTCGGGTGACGAGATTGACTGGGAGCTGCTGGAGCTGGAGGCGGAGGAGGAGGAGCGGGAACGGGAGCGGCAGGCTGCGGTCGTCGAGCTGAGGGAACCGCTGCCGCGAGCGCCCGAGCGATTCGGAGAACAAGACGCCGTTCCCCCTCGTGCCCCTTCTCCTTCAGGGAGCTTGGAGTCTTCCGTGACATCCAGGCCCGTGCTAATAAATGCGCTGTCGGTCGCCCCAATCACGCTGCCGTACATCTCTCCGCCTGTGGACCCTTCTGCAGCAAGGCCCGAGTTCCCCCGGGAACCGTAGAGGCCACAAAGGGGGGGCTTCCGGCTCTTAGCGCCGCACTCGGGCGGATCGAGGCTCTCCCGTCGCGGATTTCGGCGACCCGACCAGTTTTCTGTTGCGTTTTGCGGCAAAAATGGTGCGGGAAGCTGAAGCCGCGCTTGGAGAGGGACGATAAGTCCGGAGATCACCGAGGCGAGGAGGACCCTAGAATAAGATAAGCTTTTTGGTTTTTTAGGCTTTACGTTTCTCAAAGAATGTAAATGCTATTGAATCGGAAGGAATAGAGGTGTTTGGTTTTTTTTAGGCTTTTCCGGTGAAGCGCGCCGGGATCACTGTTCTTGGGTCCGAGGGGACCATCCGAGCAGTGGTCGACGTGTTCAAGCGTTTTTCCGAAAAGTAGGCGAAGAAGTTTAACACGAGCGTTCGCACCCCGACGCCACGCGTAGGCTCGACCAAGGGTCGGGCTGCTCACGGTAGTAGACAAGGTAAAAGAGAAATGGGCTAAGGGTCGAATCGCCTTAGCTTTTCAATATTCCAGCGTTGGGCGAGAATGTTGCCATCGGGATCCTTGAGCCGGTAAGTGCCGGGTCGAAGGACTTCCACCACAGTAAAGGGGCCTTCCCAAGGAGAGGAGAGCTTGTGCTTGTCTTTGTTGGACTGAACCTGGCGCAGGACCAGGTCGCCTACGTTGAACGCTCGACCTCTAACCTTGCGGTCGTGGTAGCGCCGTAGTGCTCACGTACTTGGCTGAGCGGATGATGGCGATATCTCGCGCTTCGTCGAGCCGGTCGACAGCGTCTTGTTGAGATTCGAGCCCCCGGGTTTCGTCGAAGGCTCGAACCCTTGGGGCGCCGTAGTTTAAGTCGATTGGCAAGATGGCCTCCGCCCCGTACGCCAAGAAGAATGGCGTGAATCCGGTCGATCGGGTTGGGGTGGTCCGCAGGCTCCAAAGTACGGGAGGCACCTCAGCCGCCCAACGTCCCGCGTATCTCTTCAGTCTTTCGAAGATCCGTGGTTTGAGCCCCTGTAGGATCATGCCGTTTGCGCGTTCGACTTGGCCGTTGCTTCGCGGATGAGCGACGGCTGCCCAATCCACGCGAATCTTGAAGGCCGCGAGCTCAAGAAATTCCTTCCCGTGAATTGCGTTGTTGTCGGTGATGATGGAGTTCGGGACTCCAAACCGTAAACGATGTTGCGGATGAAGTCCGCCGCTGCGCCAAGTGATGGTCGTGATCGGCTTAGCTTCTATCCACTTGGTAAACTTGTCCATTGCGACCCGGTAGGTGGGTGAAGCCCCAGCGCTTTTTGAAAGGCCCGACCAGGTCGAGTCCCCAAACGCGAAGGGCCAGGTAATAGGGATCGCCTGGAGGGCTTGTCTTTGGGAGATGAGTTTGCGAGGCGAAGAATTGGCACCCTTCGCATGTCCGGACGATTTGTTCGTGAGTCGGCTCAAATAGCTTGGCCAAGAAAGCCTTGTCGGAAGGCTTTCCGACCAAGCTCCGCGACCTAGCGTGGTGTCCGCAAATTCCCGTGGATGTCGTGGGAGCAGCTCTCTTCCGTGGTCGGCGGGATACACTTCGGAGGATCCCGGAGGGCTCCTTTGTAGAGGTCGCCGCCGACCAAGACAAAGGATTTCGCTTGTCGGCGAGGCGGCGAGCCTCGGTTGGGTCGTCGAGGGAGCCGTCGGTCACCGATCGACAAAGGGTTTTCTCCAATCGGTCTTTGGTCATCGGGGACGTCGCAGCTCGGCTTGGTCATCTCAACCTCCGGTCGCTGGTCGTCTGGCGGGGGTGCTTTCGGCGAGTCACCCATCCGGTCATCCGGACGGTCGGGTCGGATGGATGCTTGGTGTAGGTCGAGGACGAAAATCCCAGGTGGGACCGGCCCTCTGCCAGAGGCAAGATTGGCCAGATGGTCGGCCTCACCGTTGTTCCGCCGGTAGCTATGGTGAAGCTCAAATCCCTTGAATTTCTGCTCCAGTTTGCGTACCTCTTGACAATAGGCTGCCATCCGGCTGTCGTGAGGTTCTGCGGCCTTCATGACTTGGTCGACAACCAGTTTTGAATCGCCATGCACGTACAGCCGCTGCGCTCCGAGGTCGGCGGCGATGTGGAGGCCGGTAACGAGGGCCTCGTACTCGGCGACGTTGTTGGTTGCGTCGAAGAGCAATCGGATGGCATATTGGAGCCTGTTTCCGAGTGGGGAAACAATGACAACCCCGGCTCCGGCTCCGTTTTTGGTGAAGGATCCATCAAAGTACATTGTCCAGTACTCGGGGTCCTCGAGTGGAGGTGGTGCCTGAGCTTCGGTCCACTCGGCGACGAAGTCGGCTAGAACCTGAGATTTTACGGCGGTCCGAGGGATGTACACTATGTCGTGCCCATTAAGCTCGAGTGCCCATTTGGCAATTCTCCGGGCGTCGCGGTTGTGGATGACCTCGCCGAGTGGTAGAGAAGTCACCACGGAGACGCGGTGCCGGGTTGAAGTAGTGTACCCGGCTTTCTTTTCGTGATCGTGAACCGCGTAGATCATCTTACGCATCTGTGGGTACCGCGCCTTGGACTTGGAGAGTACTTCCGACGAAGCGACGGTCGTTGGACCTTGAGAACCCGTCCTTCCTCTGCTCGCTCCACGACGAGCACCGCGCTGACGACCTGGGTCGTGGCGGAAATGTAGAGCAGCAGAGGTTCTTCTGGCGCCGGGGCAACCAGCACCGGAGGAGAGGTTAGAAGAACTTTCAGCGCATCGAAGGCGTCCTGAGCTTCCTTCGTCCAGTTGAATCGGTCGGATTTCCTCAGGAGTTTGTAAAGAGGCAAACTGCGCTCGCCGAGGCGGGACGTGAAACGACTCAAGGCCGCGAGGCATCCTGTCAGCCTCTGGGCCCCTTTGAGGTTGCTGATCGGCCCCATCCTCAAGATTGCGGAGATCTTGTCTTGGCTGGCTTCGATGCCGCGCTCGGAGACGATAAAGCCGAGTAGCTTCCCTTTGGGCACTCCGAAAACGCATTTTTCGGGGTTGAGCTTGATGCGGTACCGTCGAAGGTTTGTAAAAGTCTCTTCCAGGTCGGTGATGACGTCGCCGACCTTCCTGGTCTTGACAACAATGTCGTCGACGTACGCCTCGACGTTACGGCCAATTTGATCGGAAAAACACGTTTGCATACATCGTTGGTATGTAGCTCCCGCGTTTTTCAGGCCAAATGGCATCGTCACGTAACAAAACGAGCGTGACGGGTGATGAACGAGGTCGCAGGTTGGTCGTCTTCCTTCATCGCGATCTGGTGATAGCCTGAGTAGGCGTCCAGGAATGACAAACATTCACATCCCGCGGTGGAGTCCACCACCTGATCGATGCGGGGCAAGGGGAATGGATCCTTCGGACATGCCTTATTGAGGCTTGTGTAGTCAACACACATTCTCCATTGCCCGGTCTTCTTCTTTACAAGTACAGGGTTGGCTAACCACTCGGGGTGGCGAACTTCTTTGATGAACCCTGCGGCCAAGAGCTTGGCGATCTCTTCTCCTATGGCTGTGCGCTTCTCTTCGTCGAGCGGCGCGGTAGGCGGCGGTCTAGACCCGGTCCGGACGTTCGAGAGAGTGCTCGCGACTTCCCTCGGGATTCTGGCATGTCGGAGGGCCTCCATGCGAAGATATCTCGGTTGGCGCGAGGAAATCGGCAGCGCTTTCCTATTTGGTAGGAAGCGTGGTCCCGATCCGAACGGTCTTGATTCGGATCTTCGGGTCGATCTGGATGGCCTTCGCGTCCTCGGATTTGAAGGAGCCTGATCCGGATTTGCGGGAGTCGGGAAGCATCGCTGGTCGTGGCCCGAGGCCGGCGCGAGTTCGGGCGGACGCGACGATCGCCAAGCCAACTCGCAGCTGTCCTTTTCGCAGTTGTAAGCGAGTTGAAAAGACGCAGTCGCGGTGATCACCCCTCGCGGCCCGGGCATCTTCAGCTTCAGGTAGGTGTAGTTGGGGATCGCCATGAACTTCGCGTAGCATGGCCTTCCCAAGATGGCGTGGTAGGAGCCGGCAAAATCCACGACCTCAAAGGTGAGGGTTTCGGTGCGGAAGTTGGCCGGGCTCCCGAACGTGACGGGCAAGTCGACCTGCCCGAGCGGGTGGGCCTCCTGGCCAGGGACGACGCCGTGAAAAGGCGCCTTACTTGGTCGGAGGCTTGGGCGGGGGATCCCCATGGCGTCGAGGGTCTCGACATAAAGAATGTTGAGACTGCTGCCACCGTCCATGAGCACCTTGGTCAAGCGCTTTGTTCCCACAATGGGATCGACGACAAGCGGGTACCTCCCTGGTTGAGGGATGTGGTCGGGATGGTCGGTCCGGTCGAAGGTGATCGGGGACTCCGACCATCGAAGGTATTTGGGTATGGCAGGGTTTGCCGTGAGCACCTCCCGGTAAGCAAGCTTGAGTTGCCTCCGGTCGGCGTAGCTCGCCGGTCCGCCAAAGATCATGAGGCATCCGTCGGTTTCGGGGAAGCCGGTGTCTGCTCCTTCGCCTCCGGCGGTCGGCGCTGGGTCTTGCTTCCTCCCTTTGCCCCGCGGCGTGGTGGGGGCTCCGGAAAGGAAACGCTTTAGGACCTCGCAGTCCCGGTACTTGTGCCTGACGGGGTATCCGTGGTTCGGACACGGACTCTCCATCAGTTTCTCGAAATAGTCGGGGGGTTGCCGGTTCTGCGGCTTCCCCGGCTGGTCAGCGGCCGCGACTATGCGGTCCTCGCGGACCTGTTTGCCGTGGCGCTTCCGTTTGTCGGGGCGGTCGGAGGAGGGGCTGGGCTCGGCGCCAGTTCCTCGCTTCGACTTCCCTTTGTCGAAGATGACTTCTACGGCCTCCTCGCCCGAGGCGTGGTTGGTGGCGATGTCCAAGAGTTCTTTGGTGGTTCTGGGCTTCGCGCACCCCAGCTTGTGAACCAGGGTCTTGGAGGTAGTGCCGTAGATAAACGCCCCCACGACATCGGCGTCGCGAATGTCAGGGAGCTCGTTGCATTGTTGGGAGAAACGCCGGATGTAGTCCCGGAGGTTCTCCCCTGGCTGCTGTTTGCAGCTCTTTAGGTCCCAGGAGTTCCCGGTCGCTTGTATGTGCCTTGGAAGTTTCCAACGAAGTGGTGCTTGAGGTCGGCCCACCCTCGATAATGTTGGTGGGTGTACTCGAGCCATGCTCGAGCCGAGTCCGCCAAGTAGATGGGGAGGTCTTGGATGACTAAAAGATCGTCATGGCTCCTCGCTCGGCATGCTAACCGGTAATCCTCTAGCCACACGCCGGGTTTGTAGCCCCAGCGTATTTGGCTATGTTGACCGGCCTTCCGAAACCTAGCGAGGAATCTGCCGCTGGATCCCTTGACAGAATGCCCGCGACACGGCCATCGGGGCTCGGCTGCGATCGCGTCGTGGCGCTGTCGGCGACGTCGCGTCGGGCCGGTCGTTCCTGCCCTTCTTCGCGCCGGAAGGGTGGCGCGAACGTCGCGTTAAATCGCCCAGCGTTAAGCGCACGAGTGCGTGATGCCTGGTTGTTCGGGGCGATATCGCCCTTGTTTTGCTTTTGGTGGTTTCGAGCGCCGCGCGCGTGGTCCGTCTGAGGCGCCCGAACGCTGTGATCCGAGCCATGCGCATGTTGCGCTGGTGCTCGTTCCACCTTTCGGAGATTCTGGTGGGTTGCCTTGGCCGTGGGATCATCTGGCTCAGGGATGCCGCGGAGCAACATTGCTGCCGCGGCGATGTTTTGGCCGGCGTGTGGGAAGAACGACGAATCGTCGGTCCCTTTGACCAACAGGTGGTGAACCTGGCGTCGCGAGCACGCGTCGCCGCTAGGTGCGGTACAACTGGGTGGATGTCGATCCAAGTTGGCTTGAAGCTTGTCAAGCTCGGCTTTTGAACCTCCAGCTCTTGGCGCCGTCGGCCCGAAGGTCGGCGCGGCGCGAGTGCAGTGGTTTTCCTCGGTGCGTTGGAGGAGAGTCTTCGGCGTGACCGGGGTAGCGGAGGGGTCATTTGCGCCTGCCGCGATGTCTGGCTCGCGGTAGCGTGGTCTGTTCTTATCTCTCCCTCCGCTAGAGCCGTGGCCGGAGGAGTTGTCCGAATGGTCGTTGTCGGGCGCGTGGCCGACCATTGCCACGAAGTGTGAGGGCGCAACGGGCGCAACCGCTGCTGCTTGACGCCCCTGCGGGTCGTTCGGGGCGAAGGAGCTTTTGGCGCGCTCCGGCGTCGTAACGGGTGCTTCATCTGGAGAAACTTACGGTGGCTCATGTACACGACCTTTCGTGAGTTTTTCAGATACATGCTGTCCATATCCTCTAAACACTAGATGCAGGCTTTATATCCTTTGATAGATAGACCAGACAGGTTACTAAGTGCAGGTCAGTCATTGATGGTTACAAAATAGCAATGCACGCAAGGCGAAATGCTCTCTTTTGTACTCATCCCACACACGTACACCATCGTTCCACAGCGTTAGCAGATTTTCAACCAATGGTTTGAGGTACACGTCAATGTCGTTTACAGGTTGCTTCAGCCCTTGGATAAGCAATGGCATCATAATGTAATTCCGCTTCATATACAGCCAAGTAGGAAGGTTGCAGATACATAGAGTCATGGGCCAAGTGTTGTGACTACTGTTCATCTCGCCGAACGGGTTCATCCCATCCGTACTTGTAACACACCAATTTTTGCTTTTCATGAATTTGAATGTCATTTTGCACTTTTGTGAATTTTTGGAATTTTCTTGAATTTATCTGAATTTAATTTGAATTTATTTCTTATTGAAATAATTAAAGAATTAAAAGTTATAAATAAAATTTTGTTGAAAATATTTTATTTGAGTCCAAAATGTCTCAAAGTATTTTACAGAATTTTTCTGATTATTTTGCTATTTTTCTTGAATTATTTGAATTTCTAGGAATTAATTTAATTATTAAATCGCTGGAAAATCAATTGGGTTTCACTGTTCATCCGACCGAACCCGAGTCAGACTCGAGTCCGAGTCCGACTCGAGCCCGACCCGAGCCGCGTCTAAGCCGGACCCAGCCCAACCAAACCCTAACCCGTGCGACCGTTGGATCGAGATCCAACGGCCGCGATTGCGCCACATCGCCCACGTGGGGATCGGATCGGATCCGTTCGCCCCGTGCAATCCGAACCGTTGATTGCGGACACGTGGACGGTTGCGATGCAGCCACGTCACCTCTCTGAGCCCTCGTCGGACTCCGCCGCCGCAACCGAGAGGGCCTCGTTTCGCGCGAGATTTACGGAAGCCGAGACCCCTATTTAATGCGCCGCCACCACCGCCGTCAGGACCATCCAAAAAAAATTTAAAATTTTTTTGACGTCGTTTAAACTATTTTTTGTTCAATTGAATATTATAGAGATTTTAGAAATTTTGGACAAAATTTTGAATTTTTCGGTGAAATTTTGGATTTTTCGATTAAAAAAATTGGATTTGAATTTTGATTTTTGAATTTCGTTTGAATTTTATTCAAAATTTATAAATCTCATCAAAATTTTGAATTTCGGTCAGTCTCGATAGAGTCCGAAAACGAAATTTGAATCCTCGCATCCAAACAGATATTCTTGCTGACCCAAAGAAATTTGCCCCATGAGTTACTGCAGTTTGTAACTAGATCGGACTCACCGTCGCTCCGCTCTCGTCTCCTCTCCGCTTTCCCCACAACAGGAGCGGAGAACGCCTTCCAACCTCCCATCCCTTGCGCTGCAGCCGTCGCCGTCACCTATTCCCCCTGCTCTTACTCGATGGACGCGCTGTCGCCGCTGCCTCCTCCTCCTCCTCCTGGCAGCCACTACCGGCTATGGCATATAATGCTTCTACTGCCACCACCACCGCTGCGTCGCCTCCGTCCTCGATGTATTGCTATGGTTAGGCCTGGGCATTCGGTTTATACGGTTAATTCGGTTCGGTTTAGTCAGTTTTTTAAAATTTCGGTTTTTGAGATTTGGAAACCGAACCGAAACCGAATAGCAATAGAAACTGAACCGTTCGGTTAATTCGGTTAACCGAATTACGATAAGCTCTGTAGAAATTTTCAACTCAAGTTCTGAGGTCGGTTGTATCCTATATTGCTAATTTGGTATGGCCTAAATAAGTGATCTACCAGCTACATACAACGAACCACTGAAGTGCCTACCATACAAATGCCACAAACATAGAGATAAGCAAACAAGAATTCCTCCACACCGAGGACAACTAGTGTAAACCATGGAGAGTACAATATCCTTTGCTGGTTACAACATTGGACATTGGACAACTAGTGTGTCACAATGCTATGAAACCAAATGATTCTATACCCAAGCACAACAAAATTGCTACCTAGCATCCGAGCACTAGTGTACTTTACTTAATTAGCGTAAAGAGTAGTGAGGATAATTAATTAAAGCAAACAAGTTTGGACACCCAAATGAGATAATTAATTAAAGCAAACAAGTTTGTGTAGGCCCCCGGATCGGCTATCCGGAGTCCTCTGTGTATTTCTGTACTAGTCCCAGATCAGTAGCTAGTACACACAGTCAAAAGTGATAAATCAACATCCATATCACGAATACAAATAACTAAATAAGAATAATACCAAATAAAAGCAAAGACCTTATGGTCAAGGTTTACCATTACGGCCTGGACAGGCTGAACAACTTGAACAACTGCAGCGGAAGACGAAAACGCCAATGCGACCCATCCAAATGCCCACAGGCAATCGAGTGGAGAACGCACCCTAGTCGTTGGAAATCTTGAACAGCTTCTTTCACTTCTGAGAGAGGATTAGAATGTAGCACATGAGTACATAAAGTACTCAGCAAGTCTGGGAAATTATGCACAATGTAGGCTATCCAAGGTTGGCTTAATATGGTTCTTTTGCATAAAGCCAAGTTTCATCAAATCATACTTGTTAATAATTTTCACAAAGCATATTTGAGGAATTCTTTTTAATAATTGAATCATGTAATATTGTAGTGAAGGTTCTAACCACCACTCACTAATATACAGGCTCTATCCGCCACAGCTCAACAAAATCAGGGTTCGATCCAATCACATGGCTCTGTCCGCCACGGTTCATAAAATCAGGTTCCTTCCACCTACCTGGCTTTAGCCGCCAGAAGCACACCCGAGAGTTCTAACCGCTCCCGGATCCCAAAACAAATCACTGTTTAGTTCGAAACCAAAAATCCAAGTCTACCAGTATGAAAGCATTCAGCAAGCTTTGCCTTTGACCGTAGGCACGGCTATTCGAATAGTTTTAACTCTGCAGAGGTGTACAACTTTACCCACAAAACATGATATTCCCTTGATGCCATGCAATTAGCACACTTCCTTGGGTGTGCCGGCAGGGATATCATGACAAGGCCTTTAGAATGTATCTACCTGACTTGACCCACCCGCTGAGGTTTCACCGCTGTTAGGGTTCTTTCCACCCAGTACAGAAGCCCCCTCTTGCGCCGTGTGAGGAAAACAACAACAACAACAACAACAATGCCTCTTTCTGGCTCTCACACAACCACCGAGTGGTGAGTCTAAATTAGGTTTCTACAAATTATTCAGCAAGGTCGTGCCCACTTTGACATGTGGTTGTACGGTTATGCTTAGAATGGAGACAGTCATAAGCGTCGGTCCTTAATTGACTTGGGGCGGTACTTGCACAAAAGAACTAAGGCTTGGTCCGCTTCCACCCGACATTCCATGCCGCCCAAGTCGAAATCATTTTTCATTTTATTTTTATTTTGTAAACCATTGGCAATACTCCTTGCCTATAACTTCCAATACAAGTTTTCAAGAGATAATTGAAAGTCCCACCCATAGGTAAATATTGACCGACAGCGAGGCTAAGCATTTCTACCGTACTATTCTATTCCACCAATAGTTTATTTTATAAAATACAAATCTCGGTGTTTGATAAAAATTATGATAATCAGTTCTATCATCTCCAAAATTCATGAGACCACCAAGATTCCCCCATTATTATCATGGCACTATATAATCCAATCCAATTTAGTACTCCAACAAGTTAAATCTATACCATGTGCCATCATAACTCCAAAATCATGCTAAGCTACTGACATCATTGTATATGAAACAATCTCCTCAAAATATAAGTCTTCTTAGGGGTTACCCATCATCTATACATCGCTAAATCTTGTAATCTACTTGATCCACCGAGAATAATTCATAATCTCATCCCCGAGCATATTTCATGAAAGATTCTACAAATCCAAGATTTCATTGATTCATTGCCTATAGTCGTTTCCTAAACAATGACACCAAGTTGGCTAAACAAATCACATACAATCCTCATTATTCATAATCCCACCTAGATGGTTATCGCAACACCATACTTCACAAAATCATCTACTAAACCACCGAGTACGATTCTCAATATTATTCACTGAATCCATCGAGTACATTTGATCATATCATTGACTGAATCATCGAGAATACTTCACGATATCGACTCTAATCATTTAGGCTACAATCCACCGATTGCACTTCATAACGTCATGTATTTAATTCTTCACATTATCACCTCTAAATCATCTACTTTAATCCACCAAGAATACGTAATATTATCATTCAATAAACCACCAAACATTCTGGATCATTCACAATCTCCATAAATGATTATCATATAACATTCTTTTTAAGATCCACCGAAATATAATTGACCACTTATTCTATTTGATCCACAAGTATGCCTCCCAATATTATTTATTTAACTTTACCGACCATTATTCTTTATATCATACCTCTTCCCACACTTCCCCAGTTCATACTAATCATACTGCGATTCGCTACCACACTCCAACTCCGCAATATTTAAACTACCACCATTCCCAGGTTACTTTCATACTGACTATTACCACATCATCACTAGTAATCATCTAACTCCAATTTACATTCCATCCCATTTGATTTATCTAAAATGTCTGTCAAATAGTCTTTTCCCTTAATTAAAGAATACCTTTCCAAAAACATTTATATTGGTGGAGTACTTATACTAGGGCGACAAAGGGTCAGGGATAACAATGTCAAGAAGGTAGGAACAACAGGTATAACTAATAATCTAACGTTAACATCATCCATTTAATATAAATAGCAATGCAATTTGTAAAACAGTGGAAAACATTTATAAACAATAGGATCAACATGCGTCAAGGAGACTTGCCTCGGTCACAGCGAGAAGGTTGAACTCTCTGAAGTCCGGCGGCGGGGTCGGCGGACTCGGCGGAAGCGTCGACTACGCGCAAAACGAGGCAATAAATAAATAAAATACAAAAAATACAAAAGTAGTACTGACAGGTAGATCTTGATTTTAGATGAATTTAGAAACTTGAACGGAGTCAATCGGAGTTCGGACGCAAAAGTTATAAGCGTTCAAAGTTGGAAAATGATGGAAAATCAAGAAAAAGAGAAAAGTTACTGTTTGCTACAGTACTCGCGAGAATTTTGGTTCCAGAACAGACCCAAAACCACAGAGCCCCTTTTGCTTCCAAAAAAATAGATTTTTGCCCCATTTTCGCACGGATTTGGATCAAACAAAAGCCTAGAACCTCTAGATAACATCCTTAGGGACATCTAGGAGGAAGGGATTGAACCAAAACTCACCGGAATCGGAGAAATCGACGAATAACGGAGGTTCGGCCGAATGCACAAAAGCTCCAAATTCGTCGCCCATGGTTGAGAAATCCTAAAATTGAGGATTGGGTTAGAATCTAGACTCATCCACGGTCACAAAGAACCAAGTGGCACGAAGAATGGCTCACCGGAGAAGGATCTACAAGCACGAACACGAAGAACACCGAAAAAGTTTAACCCAACCTCGGTTTTCTTGATCTCACGGGCACAAGGGTGGAGTAGATGGAAAGGGGAGCACACTCCCGGAAGGGGGATACTTATACGGAGGGAATGGAGGTGGTGGTGCGGCGTTTGGAGATGAAACGGCCGAGATAATGGCATTTTAGTGGATTTCGGTTTCTCTTGAATGGGGGCGTTTCCGGTGAGATTGACGGCGAGTGAAGGTGGGGAATGGCAAGAGGGCGACGCTACAGATTCAACGGAACCGGCGCTTCGCGATTTGGAGTTGAAATGAAGGAGTTATGGGCGTTTGAATGCAACCCTAGCCATTGTTGCCTAGTTGGAGCTCTCTGTTCTAGGAGTTGGCTGGAGGTTGAAGAAGGTGCACTGTTCACGTGACACGTGGCGCTCTCCCATTGGTCTTCCTTTACGTAAATGATTCACCCTACAGAAAAATAAGGAAAAATGGGCTAAAAATTCCGGAAAAATTTCTAGAACCATTTTAGAATATTTGGGACCCAATAAAATTGGTTCCGCTGAATTCGGATGATTTTTGTGGAATTGAATATTCGGGCGCGGATCGCAGGCATTAAACAAAAGCCGCGCGAGATAAAATAGGAACGGAGGTCCAAAAATCCGGGGACTGATTCCTAAAATCCTTTTGGAATATTTGGAACATTTTAGAAGTGGTTTGGGGATTTTTGGAACATTTTTAGACTCGAGTGAAATTTCGAGTACCGGCGGGAATTTAGAAATTCGATTTTTCGAACGGAAGGGATTTAAATCCCGGTTTTGGAGGGGAACGGATGCCAGGTTAATATAAACACAAAGAAACTCCAAGTTTTGAATTTAATTTATTTAAATTAGGTTTTTCTCCAGAAAGCGAAAACTAGGGTGTTACAGTTTGCTTCATACATATGCCAATATGCGACAAACACAAAGATAAGCAAATCTAGTGGATCTTAGAATGCAACAAAGCTTTGGACAATGGACATCCAGAAATTGAATCAAATAAATGCCCAACATAGTAACATACATGCTTCATACAATGGACACCCAGAAATACCTAGTCTGAGCGCCGGGGAGCCCGACAGATCTGAGCGCCGAGCCGCCGAGGGAGGAGGCGTGCGGCCGGTTCAAGCGGGCGGAGCAGGGAGCTGAAGGCCGTGGTGCGCGCCGTCGAGGAATGGGTAGAGGAGCATGGCGCTAACCGCTGAAGACCGGGAACGGGGCGACCGCCGACCGGGCGAGGAGGCGTCGAGGCGGGTGCGGCGTGCAGCGGCTTGGAATTTGGGGTCTTGGGGATCTCCGGATCTGGAGACTTGGGTAGGGTTGGGGATTTGGGGATCTCCAAATCTGGAGAGTGGAGAGAGGAGGAAGAGACGCTTGGCCCGCTCGGGTAGTCGGGTGTGGGAACGTCGGGTCACAGGCTGGAGAACAGGAGAAGTAAGTCTGATCCCTCATCTATCTGCCTTTTTTTGCGGTGTTCGGTTTTTTCGGTTAACCAGACTTGAAAACGGAACCGTAAACCGTAAACTGAATAGCAGCAAAATAAAAACCGAACCGAAACTGAAAAACCGAATAAACCGAAATATTCGGTTTCGGTTTTTATATGCCCACCCCTAGCTATGGTATATTTTAATATTTTAATTATATGAATGCATATTTTTTGCAGTTGTATTGATATGTGACAAGTTTTAATTATGTGAATTGCCTTTTACAAATTTTACAATATTTTTTTGTAATTTTTTTTTTACATTTTTCCTAAATTTGTTTAACCTGTGGTCGAAATTCGATGCTTTTTGAGCGAATTTCAATGCTTTTCGACCGAAATTCGCTCATATATTTGACTAATTTTCAAATTTGTTTGATTTTCAAAACCCTTCAAAATTTCTCAAATTTTATTAGAAATTTCACGAATTTCGCTATCGATGGCGGAGCTAAAAACGAGTTCAAACGAAATTTGTAACCATGCTCCTGATACAGCTCCTGTAGACTGTAGACAACAAAAGGATACACGAATCTGAGAAACATGGGAAGGAAAACAAGGAAAGTGTTCTGTTAAGTTGGTGCAAATCGCCACATCGACCTCAAGGGAGAGACGCGCGCGGTGGGCTACGGAGGCGGCGCGGTCGAGGAGGTCCAGGAGGACGTAGAGGTTGCTGGTGGCGAGGAGCAACCAGAGGAGGCGGTCGGCGTCGCCAGCTCCCAGCTGAGTCGGTGGTAGGCGCTAGGCTGGGCGGGGACCGGGTATGAGCGGCCGAGGCGGGACCTGGGACGGGCGGCCGAGGCTGGAGCGAGGACGGGCGGCGGCGGCGGGAGGGTTTTGGGGACGGGCGGACCTCACCAAACGATGGAGGAGCCTGAAGCCTGTGCACGGTCGAGGATGCGCCTAAAGGGGGGTGAATAGGCGTTTATAAAAATTCTACTCACTAATCGAGGATCGCCTCTAATTACCCTTATGTCAGAACCTACACAATTAAATTGCGCAAGCGGAAGAATAAGGTTTTGACAATTAATGCCTAAATCAACTAGGCTCACTAGTGCACTAACTAAATAAGTCTCTAACTAGAATTGCTAGGTTGATCAAGCAAGCTACACTAAGCAATTCTATTCACAACCAAATAATTGATAATATTGCAATAAAGTAAATGCTTGAATGTAAAAGAGAAAAGGAACACGTTACTTTTTACCGTGGTTCGGAGATAACCCTCCTACTCTACGTTGAGGAAGTCCAACTCACTTTGGACCGACCCACTCACTTGAGCCTTCACCTTGAATCCACTAAGGTTGCTTTTTACTCCGTTGGGTAGGCTAAGCACCAACCTTCACAAACTTTAGCCGGGGCTTCTCACAAACCTCGAGAGCTCCAGCGCACAACGCACCGATGCCATCTAGGAGGCACCGACCTCCAAGAGTAACAAGTCGAGCACCCCGCTCGAGCTTCACCGATCGCACCTTCGCGTCTCCGGTGATCACCTAGTGCAACTCATGCAACTAGGGTCCTCTCGATCCTCTCTAGATGCAACTCATGCAACAAGGATCACTCTTGAGCTCAAAACCATGCAAACCACTCCCACAAACTCACACAAAGCTCAAGAGGACTTAAAACACCAGCAACAACATACCCTTGCCCCCCCAAGGGGGTCTTATATAGCCTCCCAAGCCAAAACTAGCCGTTGGGGACAAAGTCCACGAAAAATCAGCAAAACCGGCACTACCGCCCTCATAGGGCCGGTAGTGCCGCCCTCAGCCCCAACGGTCGGCTAACGGCTATAAATCCGGTACTACCGCAGGCAAAATCGCGGTAGTGCCGCTCGGGCGGCACTATCGCAGGCAAAATCGCGGTAGTACCGCTCGGGCGGCACTACCGGCCCCCATGGGTGGTAGTGCCGACCTAAGGGCAAACTCCAGAAAAAACCCTTTCTAGAAAATAACTACCGACGTTAAAATGGCGGTAGTGCCGGCCTCGAGCGGCACTACCGGCCTTATATGGGCGGTAGTGCCGGCCTTATATGGGCAGCACTACCTCTCTTCAGGGGCGGTAGTGCCACACTTTTCAAATTTCAAACGGCCATAACTTTTTATTCCGAACTCCGATTTCGCTGAACTTGGACTCTATGAAAAGCTTATCAAGAGTGCTACATTTTCCACCCTTTTTAAAGATTTAAGCAATCATAGATATTTTCCAAAATCACAAAAACTCCAAAGTGACCACTCAAGTCTAAAACCGATTTTCTCAAAATCCTCAAATAAACTTGATTAAAACCATGACCACAAGTTAGCAAGAGTCAACAAGATTAAATCTTGAGCTATGAAATGATCAACTCATGCTCAAAATAATTTGCAAATCACATTTGCAACAACTCAACTCATGCTTAAAGAATTCCAGTCAAACTCCAAATACTTTGCGAAAACACCTTTCGCAAACTCTTCAAAGATTATATTTGCAAAAACGTATTAAGCAAATAAATCCCGGAGTCTATAAGGTTTATCCTCTTAGCCATGTGATGGTCAAACCACGACCCCAACTGACTTGCAAAAACCACGGAGCAAGTATCACATGCTTTCAGGACCGGAACCCATATACATCCCGTTTATTCGCACAACGAGTATGCAAATAACAATTAAACCACAAGGAATGAGCTATCTCTCTTTTGCAACACATGCAAATCCATAGCCTCATCCCAACTCCAAATCAACTTAATTTGCTTGAACATCCTCGTTTTGCCTCTCACGCAAAACCTAGCTCCAAGCAAGCAATAAATCCAAATCAGAGTGCATGAGTTCTCTAATTGCAACTCCTGCAATTCTCTAGCTCCATGCAACTACTAAACCACGAACTTGCTGTAGCTACAGTACATCACAAATTGCTTTATCGCCAGGAGGTCCAGGAGGAGGCTACTTCTTCACGCATGCTTGTATGCTTGGTGATTGCTAGTAGGGTTGTAAACGGGTCGAATTTGAGCGGGCTTGGGGCTGTCAGGCTCGAGCTTGTTAAGGCTCAAGCCGAGCTCGAGTTGGAGTCCAAGCCTTGATCCAGGCTCAAGCTCGGCTCGATCCAAGCTCGGTAAGCATAATAAGCTCGGTAGACTCGCGTAAGCTCGATAACAAATTCGAGTAAGCTCGATAAAAGCTCGAGTAAGCTCGGTTCATAGAGACTCGATCCAAGCTTGAGTAGACCAAGGTTTAAAATCTCGTTTTGAGTCAAATCCCGGAGGTTCCCAAAATCCAAAATTTCGGCGAGATTCGGAAATTTCGGACAAAATCCGGACGAATTGCAAAAACCAAATTTCAAATCCGTTTTTTTTTTCAACCGGGAAATCCGAGATCTCGGCCGAAATCACCGAGATCTCGGGCGAAATCACCGAGATCTCGGCCATATTGAACCCGTCGAAAAATGGTCCAAAATACGTCAAAAAATTTTGAAATTTTTTTTGGATGGTCTTGACACATTACTAAAGTTTCCATAACAATTTGAGATGATGATCAATCATGAGAAATTTTTTAAAAATGTAACAGTGGTAAAGTCATCGTATAAACCGTATGTAAAATCAGTTTTTGATTTTTCAAATGTAACTAATAAACTTCAAGTCATTTAAAAAGTTTTATATATGTTGTTGCTTCAAGCCAAATACTTGTGAGGTAATTGCATATTTGCATGAGGTGTCCAAATTCCAAAACAAATCACATACAATGTTCAAATCACATCTTACCTAGCTATATTCTATATTCAGCATGCTAGTTACAATGAATCATATCTAATTTGGTAATAGAATCAAATCAATTCAGCCTGATATTATAAGAATCATTCAGACCAAAAAAATTTGCTTTCGATGAAATCTCGCTTAATCTGCCCGAGATCTCGCACTCCATGGCCGAGATGCACCGCTGCACCGCCATCGGTGGCCGGAGATGGTCGGAGATTGTGTCTAGGCGACTCAGCTCTACTCGGTGAGTGAGAACAAAGTGATGGTTTGCTGAATGAGCTCGTGAGCCGTCACCAATTTTTTCTTTTGTGAATAACATAAGACTCAATCTATAAATACAGGCCTTCATTTCTTCAAAACAGGAAACAAGGCTTGGTGCAGCTGGTTAGTGGCGTTGGATAAGATTTAATTTTATATGTGTTCAACCTTTTCTTTGGAAATGAAAAATAGTTCAAACTAATTTAGAAATTTTTGAAATTTTTTGTGAATGGTCCTAACACATCCATAATATTCTCATAAAATTTTCAGATGATGATCAATCTTGAGAAATTTTAAAAAATTCGGACAGTGCAAACCGACAAATTGAACCGGCCAAAAAATGGTCAAAAACACATCAAAAATTTTAGAAATTTTTTGTGGATGATCTTGACCCTAAATACAATCAAATACAGTGCACAAAAATCAAAATCCGGTAAAAAAAACCCGAGATTCCCGAGATCTCGCCGAGAAATTCGAAATCTATTTTTTTTTTTTGAATTTTCCGGAATTTTGAATCTCGGAGGTGTCCGAAATCCGAAATCTCGATCGAGATTTCGGATTTCGAATTTCAATCCTTGATCAGGAGAGTCTAGTGGCAGCGCGGCGGCTGCACAACGCACTGGCCAGGCCGGAGGGAGTAGCAGTGCACCGAGCACCTTCTGAGTATAGTAGAATCACCTGCAAACCTCTTGTCTATTTGCTTCTGTACGTGTCTCGCTACACCTCGCGCTTAATTTGCAAGATTAAAGTTATTTCTTTTGCCATTTGGTTTCAGTATCCTTCTCTCTCTTAAGCAATCGGCTCTCCTGCTTATGTTCTTGCTCGATTCTTCCGGTCTTTTTGAGTCTTTTTCGTTGTGCTTAATTAACTACCTAGGTCAGTGAGTATGGAGAAATCAGCGAAGGGGTAATTATTCAGGGGTAGTAGTAGCTTTGGGAAGTGAATGAATCGATGCTAGCTACTGTTTGCTCATGTCTCATACATACCCACGATGAGATAAAAGCAAGATTTAAGGTTAATTGCGTATATATTTAACATCTTTCCATTCCAGCGCGGGATCTCTCCATCTTCTTTGACTACTGACTGTTTATAGTTCTTGGCAAATAGTTCTATACTGCTATAGTGAGATGTAGTACTCACACATACATATTCACTTAAATTCGTGCTTCCCTTACACTGTGCAAACGCAGGAGGCAAATTAAAAGCTTGCATCAATGGTGCATGTACTCCTCCATTGCTTCAGTGGTGCACACACACAGTCCAGAAACACACTAGCTACCATTAATTCCCTTTCAAGGCTAGATCCTCCATTTTAGCCTGCATATGCATTTCTTAGCTTCAGTTTAAGTTACTTTCAGTTGATAAACTAGTAGTATAAGGCGATGCAATTGCCATGACGAGAAGATATTCTCATATTCTTTTTCACTTGATTATATTTGTGTGATTTGAACTCTATGTCACTATGTGTGTTAATTGCACCCTATTGTTAGACTATTTATGTGATTTGAACTCTAGATCGATCACTATGTGTGTTAATTAAACTTTATGTGGACTATGTATGTTAATGGGACTATGTGTTGTATTATGTGTTATAAATAAATTAGCTGTGTTATTTGATTGTTTTCATCGAATGTGTCGATTTTTAGGCAATATGCGTACTATCCGACTAAGTATCCGCTACCCGTATAGTAACCGTTCGTATAGTATCCGATACCCGTTTTCTACCCGTTCCGAAATATCCGTACCCGTACCCGTATCCGAAAAAAAAATTAGGGTAGGATACAGGATCACCTACTACCCGACCATATCCGACCCGTTTTCACCCCTAAACACAACCAACCACAAATCCCACTGCTTTCTACTTCTCCCGATGCTTGCCACCAACACACAAAACAAAAGGACATGGTGGAAATGACGCCATGCTTACAACTAGATGTATAAGATCATCTACTGCGATCTGCATAATTTACCTGGAATTCCAGCCAGCTTTCAGCTGCTAGCAGGAGCCTCGTTCCGATCAAAATGTGCATGCATGCGCAACGCCAGGCATACGGTGAAGATTGCCATGGACTTCACCGCGACGAGCTCCCTCTCCGCGACCTCGTCCAGGGCGACGACGATGCTCTTCCTCGCCCCGTCGGACACCCGCTGCGCCGGGGATTCGAGGAACCACCGCACCGTCACCCTGCCCGTGGCATCCACCACGAACCTCCGGTTGCTCGGCACCCTTTCCACCACGCTGAATTGATGGATGCTGCCTCAATTCGAGCAGTCGAGGCCTCCTTGGCAACCTGCTGCCGCGACGTCCAGACGAACGTCTCCACGGCGCCATTGCACACCGACACTACGACGTCCTCGAGCTTGGCCTCGTGCTTGGGGTCCGTGAGCCCGGCGAGCACCCGGCCGGAGGTGGGCACGGACTCGGTCCGGTCGAGGTAGGCGGCGACGGCGGTGCTGACGAACAGCTGGACCAGCTCCGCCGCTGCCTCTTTGCCCCTGGCGCTGCAGAGCGCGGCTAGCCAGTCCGGCTCGTTGCGGCCGTCGGGCACGCCGGGGGCCGCGTGGCAGGATAAGACGAGGTTCCTGGCGAAGCTTCCGACTACAGGGGAGGCGAATCCGGTGCCGGCGGGGGAGAGGAGGCGATCCAAGATCCGATCGTGGAGCGCCGGGGTTTGGGGGTTTTGGTCTCGGTGGGAGGAGAGGGCGCGGAGGACGCCGGATGCGACGGACTCGGCCGGAGACGGGATCGGAGGCGGCGAGCTTGGAGAGCTAGAGAAGGCTCCGGGGGAGCTCGTCGGAGTCGGAGCGGAGGTAACTGGCGAGGACGGAGCCGACCTATGATTGGACGGAGGCGACGCGGCGGCGGCGGTGGCGGTAGAAGCAGTAGATGCCGTAGCCGGCAGTGGCTGCCAGGAGGAAAAGGAGGAGGCGGCGAGCGCGTCCATCGAGTAAGAGACTAAGAGTAGGGGGAGGAGGTGACGGCGACGGCTGCGGAGGCGAGTCCGACCGAGTCACAAACTGCAGCCTCCCTCGGTAGACTCGCGAGCTCAAGGTTTTTTTTACAGCCCTAATTGCTAGTTCTCCACGCTTGCACGCATGGCTTGCAACTTCGATTCAGCGGCAGCACTACGCGGCACGCGCCCGGCCGCTGCGTCCTCCGCAGCTTCACCAGCGCGCACGTGTCTGTTGGACTCCAGCCGCAGCAGCACACGCGATAGCAACGCACAGTAAGGGCAAACAATAACACTACTATTTATCCTTTTTCTTCTCTCCTGCAGATCGGATTAGGCGCAGCTCCTCGCGCTCTTGCTGTGTTTTTCTACGGCGTCGCCTTTTTCTGTGCCGAGCGATCTCTGCGGCTGGCTGAAGAAATTAATTTTTATCTCTATTTGTTTAGTCTGATTACAAAAGAGTACGATCCCTAATACTCTCCTCATGAAAAAACAGGAGATACCTTCTCCTATTTATACTAAATAAAACCCTGATGAGTTGTACTCAAATACATGTATGTATATCTACATGGCCCAATTATATGCACATAGAGCCCAAAACTCACATATGCACGCGTACAACCCACCTACCGCTACCACGTGACTCACTCGCATCCACATGAACGCCTCGCATGACATCCTTGACGATTTTTTTTTTAAGTAATACTTTTTTTAAACCAAATTGCGTTTTTAATATACGGAATAAAAATTTTGCAAAAATAATATGTGGTCGCCAAACCGTACGGCGAATAACCTATTTTCGCCGAACCGTACGGCGAACACCCTATTTTCGCCACACGGTTCGGCGAAAATAGGTTAATTGCGCTATTAACCGGCCGCACGGGAATCAAGGGTATTTTCGCCACACGGTACGGCGAACACCCAGTTTTCACCAAACCGTGTGGCGAATACATAGTTTTCGCCAAACCGTACGGCGAAAATAGGTTGTCGCCGCACGGTGTGGCGAAAATAGCCCGATAAAAATTGGCGTGAGCCAGATCGATCGATCGATCTCTGTTGTGTTCCCTGCCGCCGAAACCAGAGAAGAGAGGGAGGGCGCCGCCGGCCGGAAGAGAGGGAGAGAGAGAGGGAGAGAGAGGAAGGGAAGGAGAGAGGGAGAGAGAGGAAGAGGAGAAGAAGAAGAGGAGAAGGAAAAGAAGAAGAAGAAGAAGAAGAAGAAGAAGAAGAAGAAGAGGTAACCTCGCATCGCATTTTTGTTTGATTTCGTGTTTTTTAATTTAGAGTAGTGCAATTTAGAGTAGCGATATAGAGTAGTGCAATCTAGAGTAGCGATATAGATCAGTGCAATCTAGAGTAGCGATATAGATCAGTGCAATCTATAGTAGCGATCTAGATCAGTGCAATTTAGAGTAGTGATTCTAGTTCTTTAATTTAGAGTAGCAGTTTTAGTTATTTAATTTACAGTGGTGAGATTAGTTTGCATATGTAAACGTTTTTAAATTTACAGTAATGAAATTTACTTATTAGCATTGTTGAAGAAATCATTAATCGGTAACTAATTGGTCGACCTAGGATTAACTGAAGTAATCGGTCAATCATTAGTCGGTAGGTCCGCAAGGGCAATATATCGATGTAATTACAAAAATATTGAAAAAGTGATTAATCCTGTTTTATCGATTGGTCGGCCACGCTTTATCACCGTAAACATAAAAAATAGAATCTTCTTCGATCACGAGCCAATCGGCCAGTTAATCGGCTAATCGGGCCATTTTTTCGAACATTTAGCAAATAGACATATTACACATGCGCTATAATATTATAAGAATATAGTATCGATAGCGGGGTAGTTAATTAGCGTGGTTGAAATTACGGTTCTGATATTCCATTTTAAGTAGGGAAGGAAAAATTAATTATGTCTATGTCTATGTCGTCGCAGTGATGTCGGAACCAGTGAAATTCAGGGTATATTATGGCGATGGTGAAGTAAAAAATGGGCAGAATGGAGTGGATTTAAGCTGCTTTGCGGTCACCATGGCCGAGCACTTGTCCCCCGATACTGTTAGCATTCGTGATATAAAACTTTGGTTGACCCAATTTTTTCCCCTGGATCCAAGTGTTTATTCTGTTAGCATCCAAATCGTATACACGCGTAGCAAGGGTGACCCGGCTGTGTGGGAGTTGAAGACAGTAGATCGAACACAGTTGTGGCAGAAATGGTTAAGATGGTGCAAGGGATCTAGCCTCGATTGTGTGATGCTGGTGCAAGCTTGCCCTAGGGAAGAGGTGAGTACTACTGGTGTGAGCGAGAAGCGACACATCGGCTCTGGTGAACAAGTTCAGCCCGGTGTCGGTTGAGGCAGCGGCGTGAGGGATGATCACATGGATGCAGCAAGCGCAAGGTCGGTGATGAAGGGGAGGATATCGATCAACTTGTGGATCAATTGGATTGGGTGGACCGCATGGCGACAGAAGAGGAAGCCGAAATGTTGGACCCAGTCGATACCATCGGCGAAGATGATGACCGGGAGGAAGATGATGAAATGCATGGTAGGACTCGCTCGGAGGTACCCATCCCGATGAATGGAGCAGGCGAACAAAGCGGGTATGGAAGCTTTGTGGGGCCATGACTTCATTGTGAGTATGGTACTGGTGCCATTTGGTTGAATCAAATGTTCCGAACAATTACGAATTGAAGTTGGCGGTGAGCTTGTGGGCACTATCGCTGCAAAGAGAGTTTCGGGTTGTCTGTCTAGCCTGTATAAGTACACAAAGTGAAGTGCGTAATCGATGGTTGTGAATTTAAAGTACATGCATACAAGCCGAAGTGTGAGACATATTGGATTGCATCAAGAGTGGACGAGCACACATGCAGACTAGAAAATGTTCTTCTCAAATACCGTAACTTGAATGCGGCTGTAATAGCTAGCGTGATGTTTAATGAAATCATTGAGAAGCGGGATATCGAGTGTTCGTATATTCAGAAAGCAATGTTACGAACATTTAAGTATCGAATAAGCTACTCCATGGCCTGGCGTCTGGCGAAAGCATTAGAGAAGAGGTTTGGCACATACGAGGCATCGTATTGCAACCTACCTCGTGTGCTTGAAATCTTGAAGCAAACCAATCCTGGCACATACATCGCTTTCAAAAGCGAAAGCGGTCTGCAAATGGGATCTGTACATTTCGTCGTGCTTTCTTTTCATTGGGGCCTTGCATTGCGTCATTCAGTGCATCGTCGTCCATTGCTTTGTGTTGATGGCACATTTTTGACTGGAAAATACAAGGGGCAGATTCTAACAGCCATTGCAATTGATGTGAACAACCACATACTTCCATTGGCCTTTGCTTTTGTTGAGGGTGAGAATCGGGATAGCTGGCTGTGGTTTTTCAGACATCTGAAGGTGGGGGTAGTTGGTGATCGGCCCAGCATGTGCATCATTCATGATCGTCATAAAGGTATCCTCTCGGCAATCAAGACTCTACAGGAGGACCGAGATGAACCATTTTCGTGGCACGACTGCGAGCAATGTGGTGCATGAGACATTTGGGTGCCAATTTCTTCAGGCAGTTCAAAAGCAAGAAACTGATGAATCTGTTTAAGAGGTTATGCAAGCAGAATCAGGCACGTAAGTTCAACGCGCTATTTGCCGAGTTGGATAAGCACACCAGTGCGCATATCGAAGAGATGAAGAAGCAACCACCTACGCCGAACGAATGTCCACCTAATATGAGGAGACGAACGTCAAGGAACATTAAGTGTTTCTCGCACTGGATAGAGGCTGAGCCTCTAGAGAAGTGGGCATTGCTCCATGACACCGGAGGCGCCAGGTTAGTATGGTACATTAAAATATCAAAACAGCGCTAAACAATTTGGCCTGTTGTTCTAAACTATTTTGCGTTGAACAGGTTTGGCGTGATGACAACGAACATAGCCGAGGTTTACAATTGGGTCATCCGAGGCCTCCGTCCGCTTCCGCTTGTGGCCATCCTTGAAGGCATGTTGCACGGCATCGTTAGCTACTACCAAAAAAGGCATGCGGAAGCGGTACTTCATGCCTCGACATTGCAAACGCCGTATTGTTCGCGGATGATGACCTACATGGAGGAACGAACCATGAAAGCTCAGCAGCATATGGTGCGTAGCTACGGGGTCACTGAATACCGCTTCGAGGTGACTCTTCGGTGCAAAAGGGGATTGGGAACGGACACAGCGGTTATTACGCACGAGGTTAATCTAGGCCAAGGGGCATCTGGATGGTGTGAATGCAGCTGCAATAAGCCAAGACTTCTCCATATTCCTTGCTCACACGTGATGGCTGCTTGTGGGCAAATTGGGATGAACACGTCGCAATACATGTCCCCTTTCTACTTGAAGGATCATGTTGTCCATATCTGGTCGGGTGAGTTTCGTGGTTTTCGTGCACACGGTGATTTCACTGCGATTAATGAGATGAGGGCATCTGTTTGCGGATCCAACCTTGCGGAGGTGTGCGGAAGAGGCGATCTGGTCGATCCCGCAGACTAGGCGCATTCGCAACGACATGGATGAATCTGAAGTGGGTGGCCCTCTTAGGAGGTGTTACTGAAAGTGCGAGTAAGGCCACAAGGCAAACCGAAGGCACGTAGGGTGTAGGTTCAAAGTGGTGGTGGCTATGTATCGAAATATGTTATTATATGCACGTTGGATGTCTTTTATTGTAATATTGACGCGATTGGGTGTCTTTTATTGATATATGTTGTGTCTCTCACATGTTGTGTACTTTTATTTATGTTCACCCCTTATGTCTTTTATACATATATGTATTGTAATATTGACGTGATTGGTTGTCTTTTATTCATATATGTTGTGTCTTTTATTCAGATATGTTGTGTTTGTCACATGTTGTGTACATTTATTTATGTTCAACCCTCATGTCTTTTATTATTATACGTTGTGTACTTTTATTCACATATGTCGTGCTTGCCGTAAGTTGTGTAGTATGATTTATGTTGAAACATTTCTATGTGCAGGGATGGAGCAGGTCGACTCACTCCTGGACCCTGTCTTGGATGCGCGGCACCGTGCGCACGTCCACATGACAGAGGGGAATGACAAGTTGCCCTTACTGCGGATTCGTGTGCCTAACAAGGCATGGTGCGTTGACGCTCACTTCCACACCAGGTTAGTGGCAGTACTTGTACATGTTCCATTGTTCGTACAATTAGTGTTCATTACATTCAATTCATTCAACTCTATGGTTCCTCGTTAGGCTTGCACGTGCCGGGCTGCTTCCGCTAGTCCGCATGGTGGAGGGTTCACCGCCGACCAGGCACAGGTGACGACCCAGGCACGAGGGTGACGACCGCGCAATCGCGGCGTTTCCGCATTTACCACTCACGTTAACGTGTTTGGTCGACCGCTGGAGGCCGGAGACGCACACTTTTCACCTGCCTGTCGGGGAGATGACGGTGACGCTGCAGGACGTCGCCATGCTCACTGGATTGCCGATTGCCGGGGCAGCGATCGGACCCTCGGTGGCTCCTGCTGGGTGGGACGCGGACTTACTGCTGCGCTTCGCCGGGGTCGCGGAGGTCGACCCACAGATACCGGTAGGCGTGAAGCACGGGCCATCGAGGAGGTGGTTGGCACAGTTCGAGGTTAGTGATTGTACATATTACTATGTTACTCCAGCTTTGCATAGCATTAACGTGATATCATACTATTTCAATTGTTGCAGGTGCAGCAGATGGCGGCCGAGCCCACGGACTACCAGGTTGCTAGGCACCTCGAGGCCTATCTGCTTTGGTTGTTCGGCTGGGTGATGTTCACGTCGAGTCACGGCGACACGGTGGACGCGCGTTGGATAGCCTACGCACGGGCTATTGCGGACTCAGAGCCTGACGATGTACCGGCGGTATCCTGGGGTTCGGCGGTTCTTGCTTCCACGTACCGCGCCCTTTGCGACGCGTGCGTGAAGAAAGGCAGGAACTCCAATCTGACCGGATGCCGCTTCTTCTTCGGCTTTGGTCATTGGCGCTTCTCGTGGGTCGACCCCTTGTCGACCCTCGGCACTCACACGCCGACATGTACGGCGGTGATGCACACTGAACCCGACCCGGCGATGGGCTCGCTCTGGACCAGCGACGGGTACATGTTCTTACTCATTAATGGAATTGTAATTTCAATGCCATCCGCTACGATTATTTCTACTCTATTGCAGCCACGGTGGGCGGTGTCTAGGTACGTGCGGCGTACCTGCGCCTTCACGAGGCCTTCGACCACCGAGGGACGGAATGTCGCCTGCAGGACCCCTACAATGATGGCGTGTAGGAGAGAGAGTCGCTGGGGCCTGTCCATGCTCTGCGACAGGGACCAGCCTTCTTGGAAGACGAGGAGGAAGCTTCGTCTTCGACGGCTTCGGAGGGGACTACGCGCCGCACCGAGTCCTCGGGCAGTTTGGACTCGCCAGGTGGTCCCTGTTCCTTTGGGGAACGCGTGCGGCCAAAGTGCACTCGTGAGTTACTCGCCACTACAGGAATGCTAAGTGCTTATGACATATTTGTAGTAATGAGGTCTTTTGTGCAGGTACTCCACCCAGGGACCCAAGAAGGCCATGGTGACCTTGCTGCAGAGGATGGCGCCGTGGCTTGCGCTGTGGGAGGGGGCGCTGGAGGACGTTGTCGAGGAGGTCGCGCCCTACGACCCCTCCTCCTACTAGGAGTACTTGTCCTGGTACGTGCCTCGGACCCGTACTCATCTCCTACGCGAGGAGCAGCCGGCCTAGGTGTTTGCTGCTGGCATCGCAGACTTGTACTCGAGCCACGCAGGACTGGCACTGCACCAGATGGTAAGTCTCGTTGTATTTTTACTCATTAATGCAATTGTAATTTCAATGCTACGTCGTTATGTTTAATGTTTGTTTGTACGTGATAGGTGGACGAGGCGAGGGACTTGCAGCTGACATGCCTGACTTCTGTCTAGGCTGCCGGCGAGGACCACTTTCACAGTCGCAGCCAGCTTCTCGAAGGCCATGGGGCATGTCGAGCTGCACTCCCGACGGATCGTGGAGCTTGGTGCTGTTTGGCAGGCCCCAGCCCCGACTGTTTCGGCTGGCACCTCGTCTAGGCCGCCACCCGGTCTCAGCTCCTGGACACCACCTTCTCGACCACCGCTACAGCCCAGGAGTCCGGCTTCCACACCCAGTGCCTCCAGCCTGTGCACTACCGAGGATCCAGTTAGCGACGCCACCACGCGGGCCTACCATGGTCCCCACACCCGTAGCCGATAAACATTCGATTGATCCCGTTTGAATCTAATCTTCTCACTATAATTAAATGTTAATGTCTCAGATCGTAGGCCTCGTAGGACATGCCTCTACGCCGGACACCCGGTCGAGGCACGGCGTCACGACCATCGCCCGATCGATTCTTCGCAGGGGCTTCGTTCACGCAGCCTCGACCACGCAGAAGACACGCCGCCTCCTCGACCACGCAGATCACGCAGCCTCCTGCAGACCGTTGCCTCCCCGCCGCATGTCCCGCCGGTTGGTGCAGCCCTTCGGACTACGGCCAGGTGGGACCATCGCGAGTGCTTCGCCCACGACCTCTCGACGATGCACCCCCTTCGGTAGCGTCGGCGAAGGAGAGCTAGGGTCGAGGCCGAGTCGTGGTCCACCACCGGGTGATCAGCTTAGGATGTGCGTTATTTTTGTTTACTTTGTCCTATTATGCTTTACTATCTATTTTGTGTACTTCCTCATATCGTGGTCTATTATATATTTCTGTCATCTTTAGTCATATCAACCGCGTGTCATTATTGCTTTTTCACTTTTGTCATATCAACTTTTCCGGCCTTTGTCATTTCAAATGCATAATGTCGCCAAAAGCGGCTATGGCGAGAGATTCCTGTTTAAAGTGTAGGCATAGCCACGCTCATGTCATCATGAGCTGCGAAGCATCCGATGCTCGTGGATTTGAAATACTCAAGTCCGCGAGACTCTCCTTTGGTTGCCCTTCGCCACCTCTTTATAAACCCACCGAGGAGGGATATGTGCATCACACACCGAACTTCCATAAACTTTAGTCTATTTTTCCCACACACACAAGAGGGGCCACGATGTCGTTCTACCGTCGCCTCTTCGACAGCGAAGGCTAACCCCCAATACCGGATGAGAGTAGCGTTGACGCCCCGATTCTGCCGGAGTTGCCACGCCGAAATGTGATCGCAACCTGGTGGCGAAGGTTACGCGATCTCACGACGGAGATACGGCCTCCCGCGCTCACTCTTTGTTGTGCCGCGGCTTCGGGGTAAACCAAATGTTGTCCATACCCTAATTACGGTAACAGTACCATTTCATGCATCGTTATTTGTTTTTTTAGGACGAGGACCATTGTTGCTTTTTCCAATGGATCGACGGGCCGGAACGACGTGATTACGAATTTCTCTACAACTGCCACGACGCCTACCCCACTTCGCCAGAGAACTTCACACGGTGGGAGAGGCCGCTGGGATATGTCCCCTACCTAGATCGACCGGATTTAAGGGCCGGTGGGCAAGGGACGAACCAATCGGTCAGTTTCACGTGCCTCATGTTTCAGCTACAATGTACCCATTCTAAATCAATTCATCGCATACAGGACTTCAAAAAGAAGTTTGCAAAATGGCTCAAGTCAAGGCAAGAAAATCCTCCTCAGGGGCCAACGCCAAAGCCGAGGCTGTGCGACCACGGCCTCGAGGCGATGGTTGATACCGGCGACGAGATCTAGCGGATGAAGATTCTACCGGTGCCCTTTGTCCGAGGATGCATGGTCTTTGGTACTTCAACCAGGTGGACCCAGGCGTACCACCCACATCTCAAACTTCCCGTATTTGATAAGCGGGAGAGCAACCCTCGCCGTGGTGCTACTACCTCTCGTAAAGCCGGACCCCGAGCACGCAAACGGTATTCTCCAACCACCACAATGGCATACTGCATTGATTTGCAGGGCACGTTTGGTTGTACAACAAGAAGCCCAACACACACCTCCTGGACCATATCGTGGAGTGCGAGCCAAACAGAGGAGGCGTCTCGGCAAGTCTCCGGAAGGGCAAGAGGGTTCGTCCTCTCGAATGAGTGCGGGATAAGGAAGCAGCCGGCCGAGGCCCGCATGACGCAACAAATCCTTGACGCATTACAAAGGCCATCCAGCAACCCGGTGGTATTAACATAGGGGTGCCGGAAATCGGAAGGCATGCCCATATGGGAGGCAGGACTCCACAGAATGCACACAAACAAGTTACTTCTTACACCCCAGAGGCGTATGGCATAGGCTACCCATTCGGCGACAAACCGGAGCATCACGACGCCATAGAGCTCTTTCATAAGAGAGATTGAGCGGTGTCCGAGAACAAATCGCACAAGATTGACAGGTGATGTAATATGTAGAAAATGTATGGCATCATTCCCACTCTACGAACATAGGCGGAACGATCACTTGTTCCACCATTACAATCAGTGTTATTGGCACTTCTCCTAGCAATGCCGTCACTGTTTAATATCCGTTGTATCTGCCGTACTAAGGTTGAGTTTGCTACTAAGATTGCTGGCTGCATCTACATGCTTTTGTTATTGTCCTTTCTCATATTATGTCTTACCATTTAATTCTATCAGCGTAAACAAAGGCGTAGATGAAAATTTTTTCCATAATATGGTACTCCATATATCAAAGAGCAAATCTGCGGTATTCGTGCCGAAAAATACATTCGAACGAGCCATTTGACAGGCTGCCGAAAAGGCTTAAAAGTTATTGTTGACAATAGTACTTAGGGTTATTGTGGCGGTATATTTTTGTAGTGAACAAAGGCGTAGATGAAAAATTTTCCCATAATATGGTACTCCATATATCAAAGAGCAAATCTGCGGTATTCGTGCCGAAAAATACATTCGAACGAGCCATTTGACAGGCTGCCGAAAAGGCTTAAAAGTTATGGTTGACAATAGTACTTAGGGTTATTGTGGCGGTATATTTTTTTAGTGAACAAAGGCGTAGATGAAAAATTTTCCCATAATATGGTACGATACCTACATATTTTTGCATAAATGGAACATCCAACACTATATGCATATGGTATAATTATTTTATTCCATATTTTTGTATATTTTCGCCATACGGCTTGGCGACTACCTATTTTCGCCATACGGATTGGCGAACTATATATTTTCGCCGTATAGCATGGCGACTACCTATTTTCGCCGAACGGTGTGGCGAATACCCTATTTTCGCCACAACGTGCTTAAAAATACTCCTAACCCATGGTTCTGAACAATTAATAGCGCAATTAGCCTATTTTCGCCGAACCGTGTGGCGAAAATAGGGTATTCGCCACACGGTACGGCGAAAATAGGGTGTTCGCCATACCGTTTGGCGACGGCATATTATTTTTGCAAATTTTTCATTCCGTATATTAAAAACGCAATTTGATTTAAAAAAAGTATTATTTAAAAAAAAATTCCTTCCTTGACCATTAGGACCTCGCTTTACATAAAGAGACGATCATTCCTTATGGGTAAAGCTGTACAACTTTGCAGAGTTTAAAATTAATCGATTAGCTGTATCCACGGTTATGGATAACTTGAAGAACTGAAATTAGTTAGATGATTTGGATTTGATAAAAAGAAACTCATGACTCAAATTTTAATTAAACTCATTTTTTATTCTATCGTGGAAATTGGTAATGGTTTTATTACCCACGAAGGGATGTGAATAATTTATCGCTTCTCGCTCACGAAGGAACATGAGTGAGTTTTTACTTTATCTTTCATTTAATTACTTGTTAATTTAATTATTTATCAAACTGTCTTAATTTCATTTATGCTTTCAATTACTATTCAGCACTTACAATTCAAAATTTTTCTTTATGCAAATCGATCGTAGAAACCCACATTTCAGACAGCTCTCATATATTCAGGATTTGTAAAAGTCATGCGAGTATATTTTTGTACTCAACTTGCTGATCTAATGTGGTTTTTAGGTGAAGAACCAAAATATCCTGACGACGATAACGCTAGAGATGAACTCGTGCTTTATTGCGACGACTGTTTCTACGGTCACCTTGTCAGTTGCCTATGAATTTATGGGTTTATCCTGGCACACTACAAGATGAAGTTTTTGCTACTATTATGCTTTTAGTCGCTTTTGTTTAATGTTATGTAAATTAAGAACTTCCGATACATTAAAACTTGTAAACTTTTGTATGGCTGTGATCTCGAATTGTGTTGGTGCGTGCTAGCTATTGATAATAAAACTAGCACGGAACGCACTATAGAACATTTCTTTTATGTTGTCCCGCAACATAAAATTAAGGGAGAGCCTCACGTATCTTTTATAACGGGCTGAATGTACTAGCTAGTGAAGAAGCAACAAAATAACATCTAATCCATCAATGTCGAGGGCATCGTTGTTGCTGGGTGCTGTCGGGCACGAAGATTCAAGTGCTGAACCTTTTTGTGACGCCTCTCGCCCGGAGGCCCGTGTGATGCTACAACCTCTCGAGCGGCGACCAGAAGCGTTGGTATCTAATTCTGGTAAGAGTACTTTTCAGATACCCTTGTGATGGTGATAACCTCTTTCAACTTAGGCTCAAACAGTCGATCACTTAATACTTGTGCTAGCTGATGTTAAACTGCTTTTGGGCCATGTGTTACGGTCTGGCATCTAAATAGAGGCATCCTTCCATAGTGGATGCGAGGAGACCCAAAAAAAAAAAACTTCAGGTGTGTGTGTAGAAATATCAACTTTATATTCCATAGTGGCCAATAATGGTGCTAGTTACGCTGGTGCGGAAGCTTTCAAAAAGAAAAAGGATTCCACTAAGCACGCGACAAGACTGAACATTATATTCCATGGCGGCTGAGTGGAAACAAGTGCAAAATGGAATCAAGTAAAAGCCAGCCTGAGTGCAAACACAAATGAAAGCTGAGTTAACCCGGCAATCCATCCCTGACCCAGCTAGAGACGCCATCCCAGCAAATACGGCACGGATAACTTGTTACCTACAGGCAGCAGTTCTGCCGTTCTGCGTGAATTCAGCCCCGTTTTTCAACCTCTGCACAGCAACAAAATAATAAATAGCATCTAATCAATATCGATGTCGAGGGCATCGTTGTTGCTGGGTGCGCTGGTTCTGCTGGCAGTGGCAGCACGGGCAGCCACCACCGTCAGCCTTGACGGCTGCCGGACGACATGCGGCGAGGTGGGGATCCCCTACCCATTCGGCATCGGCAGCAACAGCCTCAGCACGAGCGGCGCCAACTGCTCCCGCCGGGGCTTCGAGATCGACTGCAGCGGCGGCCTCGTGCCGGTGCTGTCGGGCACGCAGATTCAAGTGCTGAACCTTTTTGTGACACCTCGCCCGGAGGCCCGGGTGTTGCTGCCCGTGGCGTATCAGTGCTACAACGTCTCGAGCGGCAATGCCACCTCCTTGTACAACGGCACAGTAGAGCTCAAGCCGACCGGCGTGTACCGCATCTCCAACTCCTCGAACGAGCTCTTCGTCCTCGGATGCAACACCTTGGTCCAGGCGACCGCTACGACCAGTGTTCCAGGCGTTAACATTTACTACAGCGGGTGCGCGGCCTACTGCTACGACGCCCGGAGCGCGCAGGACGGCGCCTGCGCTGCCATCGGCTGCTGCCACGTCGACATCCCGCCGGGCCTCACCGACAACTGGATGGACTTCGGGTACTCCTGGAATCACACCGGCATGGACTACAGCCCCTGCGACTACGCCTTCATCGTCGAGAAGGGCAACTACACCTTCCGGGCGTCCGACCTGACGACCATGCCGCGGGACAAGACCATGCCTCTACGGCTCGACTGGGCCATCCGCAACAGCAGCGGCAGCGCCGTGTCCAGCTCCTGCGCCAACTTGCCCAGTAATCCAGCAGAGTACGCATGCGTGAGCGACCACAGCGTGTGCGTCGACTCCACCAACGGGCCTGGATACGCCTGCAACTGCACAAAAGGCTACGAGGGCAACCCCTACCTTCTCCATGGATGCAAGAGTAAGCCTAGCTAGATCTGTTTTGCCTGACATCGCTTCTATACGCAGTGCCTTTTTATTCTACTTTTGGAGGAAATAGTTAATTCAAGTATATTTCTAGAGCTATAAGAGTCAAATCTTTCTAGAATTAGAAAATATATATTCCGGTTACGAAGGATCGAAACCGGCAACTAGAGGAGGTAAAAGAACACCAAAACATGATAGATGGAGCATGTGAGACTCTCCCTTTTATGTTACGGTGTAACATAAAAGAAAGGTTTTAATGCGCATACTATGCTAGTCCCATGATCAGTAGCTAGCACGCACCAACACAATTCGAGATCACAGCCATACAAAAGTTTACAAGTTTTATTGTATCAGAAGTATTGTTACAATTATGACCGACGAGGTCAACTAAATATAGCAGAAGAAACAACTGTCTTGTAGTGTGCCACATAATCCACAGGCAATTGACAAGGTAAAGCCTTAGGAAGAACCATCGTTAATAATCCCGTTTTCCTGCATCGGAGTACCTGTCGAGGTTCCCTGCCTAAAAACAACAATGATAGCAAGGGTGAGTACATTTTGTACTCAGCAAAACTTGAGTTGTGTGTTTGGGATGCAGGCTGATCCTAGAGTAAGGCTTCTACGGTTAACTTTTTCTTAGAGGCAAATTGAATTATAAATACTGAATAGTAGAGTGAAAGCGAAAATTTGAAAAGTAAATAAATAAGTAAAGTAACAAGTATGTACATATAAAAGTAATGAGTAAGAAAAGATAAATAACTCACAGTCCTTCGCGAGTGAAATGTAATAAAATACCCACAGCCCTTCGTGAGTGATAAAACGTCCATTCCCATCATATGAAGTATTATCTGAAGATTAAAATTTTTGTCCACACAGGGCACGACAACTGAATTCAATCTTGCCAACGAATGTCAAGTATTGAATCATCTGTAAGGGTAAGCTCACCAAATCATTTTATAAAACAACTAACTAGTGTCAGTTCACCAAGTCATCCATGACCGTAGATACGGCTAATCGATTAGTTTTAGACTCTGCAGAGGTGTACAGCTTTACCCACAAGATATGTTCTCTCCTTGTGCAATCGATATAAGACACACTTCCTTTGGTATGCCCGCAAGGAGTTCGTAACGAAACCGTTCGATTACTTGGACCTAACTTTGCACTAGCCCGGTGCCGTTTAACCCTGACTATGATGGAAGCTAATAAATAATAAAGTAATGATGATAATCAGGAGCCACAGCTCAAATAGAATAATAATAGCCCCAACTCATAGTCAGGCGTACACCGTTACATCGACAAGTGTCAACACCTCGGTGATGGCACCCCTTCGAGCGAACCAACTCAGATCGCCCGTGCTACTACTGCCTAACAATGTGCAAAGCTATTTCCAAATAATTTTAATAAGTTAAGGCTGTCCCATTCCAGTACTTGTGGATGTACGGTTATACTTGGATCATGCAACACTACATTCGGTCCTTAGAGTGACATGGGCAATACTTCTCCCTATCTACGTGCATTATTAATTGCACTTCTGGCTATTGCCAATAATCACCCACGTCGAAATCATAGTTTTATTTTCAGAAAGGATAAAACATTAAAACCACAATATTTCATCAGGTTCAAGATTAAGGTATCTCATGTCCAATACTTTGTTCCAATATGTCAAATATTTAGGTTTATTACGAACAGTAAACCATCTGTTCGTATCCCAATCTAGAGTAGGACTAAGCATATGCATATAGTAATCGAATATACCCATTTTCTGTGTTCATCTATCACTACTAATTAAGGAAAGCCATCAATGAAGGTTATACCTACCATTTTTCCCAAAATATAGCAGTGTTGTCGAAGGTTAGAAAATCAACGGTGAATTTGTTACGGGTACCTTCGAGGGTTTGCAGGATCAATAGACACAAACAAGCAAGGTTTATACAGGTTCGGGCCTCGGGAAAGAGTAATACCCTTCTCCTGTTGGTTGGCACTATCAATTGAGTATAGAACCGAGTACAGATCAGAGAGGTACAGCTCTCGCTACAAGAAAACTAAGAGCCTTTAGATCTAATCTCTCAACTATGCCCTATGCTGAGTACAGTCTGTCTTGAGCTTCAATCTTTCTTCTTCCTTTCTCCGTGCGCCATCCCCCATCTTTTATAGCTGGGTGCACTATCTTCCGAAGATCGATGTCGCTGGGTTAGGACTCCGTATCGTTCCCGACCAGGGGTCTTCGTCCGAGATCTCCATACGGGAACATATTTTCCTCCGTTGTTGGGCGTACTCAATTCGGCCTCCTCATTTGGGAGCAAGATCGAGTCCATCCTAACCATGGAGATACCTTCCTTCATTAACCTTCCCTTCCATAGAGATGGAATCCTTGAAGTCTAGGATATACGGTTTGATTTCCGTTTGTCCGATGCACGTGTATATCCCATATTTAGATATTCGACAGTAGCCCCCGAACTCTGTTCTAGCGAAGGGTCATTCACCGAAGGTCGTGGTCGATCACAGTCCAAGATCGAGCTTGGTTGAGTAATGCCACACCCACTCGCCTACCGTATGTCATCGAGCTGGGCGGTCCTCCGAAGGTCGAGACATGGCGTGCGATCGATGAGCCGCTCTCCTGCCTTTCTCGAACTGACGGACTTCCCTACCCACAACTCGATATCGGCTTTTAAGGACTCGATGCTGGACAGAGTTAAGACCTTATTCGGAATATCACCGTTTAGGGAACACGCGGCATTAAATGCAGCAGTCTGAAAAAGCTTTGGCGCTTCGCGCGCTTGACTAACTTTTCAACTGCTCTCAGCTTTCGCTTCCCACACTGCCTTATAATTTCTGTCTGCGTAGGACCCTATGAACTGCGCCCTGTACGCTGATTTAGTTGAGAAGGCTCCATCCGCTGTCCAATGCTCATCATGATTTCCTTGCTGTAGGTGAACCTGTTGCAACAATTGCCAGAGGGTAAGAAACTCGGCTAGCTGTTGTTGTGTATGGATTTTCCTAAGTGGGATCATCCATGAGTTGTTGGTTAGTTCCTAGAGCACCGAATTGCATCTTTTTTTGACCAACCAGAAACATAATGGGGCAATGTCCATCGGTGCCCTACCCTGTAGCCATTTGGAAGTCCAAAACTTTGTTGTCTCTCCATTCCCTAAGGTGACCAACGTATTTGCACTGAAAAACGCAATATCTACGGCATTGTAGGACATTGGGGTCCTGGCGCAAATCTTGCTGTTTTCTGCCCATTGAAGCCAGAGCCAACTCTGCCTGAGAGCTCTTCCAAATGTATGTAGGTGTGGAATCCCCAATCCCCCACACTGCTTTGGCCGACAAACCTTTTTCCAACTAACCAGATAGTGTCCGAGCTACAGTGTTCCTGTCCCTTCCAGAGAAAGTTTCTTCTCATCTTGTCGATTCTTTTGATGGTCCAAGCTGGCATCAGAAAAATAGGTCGGCAGCGCCGACAAGACTGAGGCCACCAATGTTAGCCTGCCTGCCCGTGAAAGCAAAGCCCCTTTCCATCCTGCTAGCCTTCCTTCTACCTTATCTAGAAGAGGTTGCAAGTCGGATCTTCTAAGAGCGTTGGGCCTAAGCGGTAGACTCAAGTACCTAGTAGGGAAGCTCTTGAGGATGCTAGGGAATGCTTGTAAGCTGCTGCTTATCGCCTCTTCCTCATAGGCAATTGCAAAAATTTCAGCTTTGTCCAGGTTTACCTGCAGGCCTGAAGCGTCCTCGAAGATCTGTAAGATTGCACGCAGACTGTACAGTTCCTGTGGCGTTGGGTTTATGAACAGGGCAACATCATCTGCGTACAGGGACCGGCACAGGCTCGCCGGTCTGGGCGAAATTGGTTTAAAAAGTCTTCTTTGTGACGTAGCTGATAAAACAAGTTGCAACTGCTCAAGAGCTAAGATGAAGAGCATCGGCGAGAGGGGGTCCCCTTGTCGAAGACCTCGTCTGTGTGCAAAGCACTTTCCAGGAATTCCGTTCATCAACACCCTGGATGAGGAGCTAGCTAGCAAGACTGCTGTCCAATCTCTCCAACGCTGGCCGAAGCCGAAATGTTGCAGCATTTCTAAAAGATACTCCCAGCAAACGGAGTCGAAAGCTTTTGCTAGGTCCAGCTTGATAAACAGCGCGGGATGCTTTCTACGATGCAGCTCTGCCAGCAGGTTCTTTACTAGAAGAAAGCTATCATGAATTGCCCTGCTCTTAATGAAAGCATTTTGATTTTTCGACACTAGGGCAGGCAACCAAGGTGCCAATCTATTAGCTAGTACTTTGGAGACGATTTTACCAAAGCTGTGAAGCTGATGGGCCTATAATCGGTGACCTTAGCTGCATCTTGTTTTTTGGGCAGGAGAACCACACTAGCCGAATTCAACAGATTCAGATTTTTCGTCGAACAGCTCACAAAATGTGAGGTTGCAGCTAGCAAATCTTCCTTTATAATCTCCCAGCATGATTTGAAGAACCCCCCGATGAAGCCGTCCGGGCCCGTGGCCTTGTCCGACGGCATTGCGAAGATAGCTTCTTTGACTTCCTCTGCAAGGAACGGCGCGTCCAGACCAGAGAGGTCCACCTGCGGCGTTTGTAGGAGCGCCCAATTAAGTGAACGCTCCCTCTGGTATCTCATTCCTAAGAGTTGGCAGAAGAAACTGTGAACGACTTCGTGTTTTTTAGCGTCCTCTATGACCAAACCATTTTCGGATAGGAGGGATAGTATATAGCGCCTGCGTTTACGACCATTTATTCTGACGTGGAAGAACTTTGTGTTTGCATCCCCCTCTTTAATATTTGCCAAGCGCGCCCTCTGTTTTAGCCGCAGTCTGTTTATTGCGGCCAATCCCAGTATTCTATGTCTAAGTTCTTTCACCAACTTTACTTCATCCAAGCTGAGTTGTCTTGCTTCCTGAGCCTTGTCCAGCTGCAAAATAACCTCTTGTGCCACACCTAATTGCATTCGCACATCCCCAACTAGGCTTCGACTCCATTTCCTGAGTGCTCTAGCCGTTCTGGCGAGCTTAATGAAAAGGCGTTTGTAAGGGTCCATAGAGCTAACTTGTGCGACCCAAGCTTCTTTCACTACATCTACGAAGCCCGGGATCCTGATCCAGAAAGATTCAAAGCGGAACTGGCAGGTCGGCACGTAATGGGGCTTTGGAGCAGCAAGGGGCAGTGATCGGAGACTGAGGTTGAGAGGGCCTGTAGAGTGGCCTCGGGGCAAAGACAGTCCCAATCTTTGGAAACGAAAAATCTATCAATCCTTGTCTGGGTCGGGTTGGCCGTCCCCGAGGACCAGGTGAACTTCCTCCCTAAAAGATGTAATTCTTTCAGCTGGGTGGCACTAATAGCATCTCTAAATCGCTGCATTAACCGCCTGTTTAAGCCACATTTGTTTTTGTCGGCCGCCTGGTAAATCATATTGAAGTCGCCTATGTTGGAACTAATCTTGTAATAGGAAAGTTTTAGTTTGGAAAGTTTGTATTAAGAAAGTTTAGGATGAAGAGTCCAAGTAGAACAAGGAACTGGAATCCTATTCCGTTCCTTAAGGTTATAGTTTTGAGTATAAATAGAGGGTAATCTTGAGTTTTGTAAGACAAGCGAGAAGCAAGAAGCAAGCCAATAGGTGAGAAATAAAAAAGAGAAAATTGTCCCACGATTTCTGGGTGTCCTGTTCCAACAATTGGTATCAGAGCTTAAGGTTTTAGATTAACCCGTTGCCCCCGGGAGAAGGAGACTCCCGAGGGGCAGCACCCAAGGAAGCGGGGCGGCACCCCACGACAGTCGGCGAGTTGCCGGTGCGGCGCGAAGGCTTGGCACGGGAGTCCGAAGAAACAAGATGTCGGCGTGACGTGCAGGGGCGCGTGATGGACGGAGCGAACTGATCTGTTCGGACTCATACGAGAAGGCAATACAAGAAGCAGGTCTCCTGAGGCATGTGAAGCAACGCTTCTAGCCAAAAGGGCTAAATCACGTACTGCCATGAAGAAAAGAGGAGCAGATCTTCCAGATTTTTTGATTGCTGAGACGAGAAAAGAGCGAAGCTACCGATATGAAGGTAGAGCTACAGTACGCCGGATGTATTGTAGCGTCCGAAAAAGCGGCTAGCAACAGGAGGAAGCTAGAGAAGTAAAAGAAGAAAATAAAGGTAGAGAAGATGTGTCTTCTTGGTACTGTGATTAGCGAGTGTCGTTGATAATTGGCGTGGCAAGATGGTATTTGTGGCCATCTGCGTGTCTCGTCGAAGGATATTGAGGAGTTAGCGTCGTTGTTCTTGCTATGTCTGGTGAGTTCTAATGCGAGTCTGCGTTTCACCGTCAAGTTGGGTTATCGGTGAAAAGACAATTGGAGCTGGGCTCTAATGCGTGTCTGCGTATCACCGTCAACTTGTGTTATTGGTGAAAAGACAATTAGAGCGGAGGCAAAAAGTCATGATCGTCGGCGAGGTGCGTCACCGGTGGTATGGCTAGCAAGAAGAAGGCGGAGCTCCTTGGAGAAGTGTTCGTCGTCGTGTGTCGAATAAAAGTTGGGCAAATCGTAGTTGTGACCGATTGCCTCAAGAAGTTAGAAATTAGGCGTTACAAGATTAGGGGGGTGAATGTTGGAACTAATCTTGTAATAGGAAAGTTTTAGTTTGGAAAGTTTGTATTAAGAAAGTTTAGGATGAAGAGTCCAAGTAGAACAAGGAACTGGAATCCTATTCCGTTCCTTAAGGTTATAGTTTTGAGTATAAATAGAGGGTAATCTTGAGTTTTGTAAGACAAGCGAGAAGCAAGAAGCAAGCCAATAAGCGAGAAATAAAAAAGAGAAAATTGTCCCACGATTTCTGGGTGTCCTGTTCCAACAGCCTAGTAAGAGCCATCTGTTTTGGACTCCGCTGCAGACTTGCACTAGCTCCTGTAGGAATCACGGTTTATCTGCGTCGGATTGAGGCCCATGCACTCCAGTGTAGGACCAGGAGAGGTCTACACCGGTACTGGTGAGACTCACGGAGACCGTGTTTGCCGAACATCTGACCTGTGAGACCTTGAAGTCCTGCCCACTAGCAGCTAGCAGTATTCCACCTCTCGTTCCAATCGCTGGTAAGACCGCGAAATTGTCATGGAATGGCGCCGCTCCCAGGGTCTGCACTACAATGTCATCCTAGATGATCTGCAGTTTGGTTTCTTGTAGACACAGGGCCGGTCCTGGCATTTTGGGGGCCCAGGGCGAAAACTTATATGGAGGCTCCATTCACCTCCTCATATATATATATATATACTTTTTTTCTCTCTATACGTCTCACGTCCGGGCGATCGGTCGCCCGCCGCCCCTCTTGTTTTTACTTTTTCGTTGGATGAAACTCCTAGCTGTCAGCCGCCAGGAAGCATCCTTTTGATGGAAACCCTCTTTCATCAAAAGACTTCTAGTCGCTCACGCCCTGCCGTCCTGCACAAGCATAACTAGTCTAATGCCAAATTGCCAAGGTACAAGCTGATTTTCGTGCAACCACCGTGCAACCCTACTAAAAAAAGTTTCAAAAAATTCTTAAAAAAATCATGGATGTATATCTCAACTTACCACATCTACGTATAAAATTCCATGATCAAATTCGTCCTATGCTAGAAGTTCCAAAAAAGACAATTTTTGGACAAATTTGAATAGTTCAAATGCACACCAAAATTTGTTTTTTTTTGTAACTTCTAGCATAGGACGAATTTGATCATGAAATTTTATAGGTAGATGGGGTAAGTTGAGATGTACGTCCATGATTTTTTTAAGAATTTTTTGAAACTTTTTTTAGTAGGGTTGCACGGTGGTTGCACAAAAACTTTAATTGCACTGAATATATTGTCATATATATAGACCGGCACTTTGCTTAATTAGTTTAGAGACCCTGGGCGGCCGCCCTCCCTGCCCCCCCTCAGGGCCGGCCATTGGCCCTCGTATCCTGTACCAATTGTTTAACGAGTGCTCTTTTTGCTTGCATGATCAAACCCCTCACGTTCCAGCTGAGGATTCTACAACCAGTTGCCATTAGTGAGGTTAAACTGCACCTTGAAAAAAGGAGTGTGGAAAATAAAACAACAGAGCCCACTAGACCAACTGGAGAAGGTTCTGACATTGGCAAGTAAAAGGGCAAGCGAAATTTGCCCAGGGGCAAAATACAGACGCAACCGACAACAGAAATGACCACAGCTCTCCAGCTCTCCAACCGACAACAGACACACTACACAAACCCCCAACCTGAAGGGAAGGAGCGCTCATTTTTCCTTTTCTCTACTATTCTAAAGCAGCACTCGGTGGCAGTGGTCCGTTCTTCCCACGTCATTAATTGCCGCTTAATTGCTCTGCTTAATTGCCCTACTTAATTGCCCTACGCAAGAAACGAAGCGTTGTTTTAATTAGCCAGCTTTCGTAAGAAACGAAGCGTTAAAGATAGATGTTTGATTTTGTGAAATAAATTTTTTTTTAATCTTTATTTTTCGTTATCAATTTTGTTTTTCGTAGCAACGTACGGGCATGTAACTAGTATATACATATTTTGGACACCACACTTTTTTTGAATTTACAACGATTTTATTACCACAGTATCTGGACTCCGCATAATTAGATTTATACATTATATAATAAGATTAGCAGTATGCATAGAAATAACCTGCAGAGAAAAGCCACGTATTAAGGGCAAGAAAAGCCACCGTTTGATCTCTTTTTCGACAAGTCGATCGGATTATGTGTTTGTTTGAAACGCGTGGGACTTGGTCAGCTTCAGCTATTAGCTCTTTCTTTTAATTTGTGTTATGTGGTATAAGCCGTTGGATACACAAGTGACGAAAACTGGATGTATATGATTTGTAATCACAGGTTAGTAAAAATTACTAAAAATATAATGTATATGATTAAGCTTTTATGACAAATCTAGTGATAATTAACATCTTCACGTACGTGACAAACAACTTGAAAAATAAAGGAGTGAGTAATTATTTCAGTTGACCATGTGATTTTGCTGAAGAAGTATTATCCTCTTGTGTTTGATTTATTTATGAAAAATCTAGTGATCATAACATCTTCACGTGACAAACAGCTATTTAATGAAGGAGTGAGTAACAAGTTGATCCATTGATCGATGGTGCATATATGCATGCAGATATCGATGAATGCTTACGTTCGCGGCAGGAGTACCCTTTGCTACGGCGAATGCCACGACACCGACGGTTCATACGACTGCAAATGCCGTCCAGATTACCATAGCAACGGTGATCCAAAAGAAAACCCATGCGATCCAAACTTCCCGCTTGCAGCAAGGCTTGCCCTAGGTATATATATCGCCAATTCTGCATTAATTTGTCTCTAACTAAAATTCTCTTACGATTGATTCGAGGTTCATCCATGATAATGCCAAATTATTTTATAAACACTCACTACTAGAAAACTAGCCTTCTATACCGGCCCATCAGTACCGGTTACGTATGAACCGGGACTGACAGTTACATCAGTCCCGGTTCATTGGCTACAGGACTGTAGTGGGCTTTCAGTACCGGTTCGTAACACCAACCGGTACTGATGCTCTACCCTCGACCAGCAGCTGCTTAGTACCGGTTAGTTACACCACCGGGTACTGATGCTCTACCATCAGCACCGGTTGGTGTAACCAACCGGTACTAAGCAGCCTTATTTGAATCTCCAAATTTACCATGACTTGCATGTAAGAAATTTACTATGATTTACTATGCTTTGGATGTAAGAAATTTAACTAATTCTTCAAATTTACTATGATTTGGAGACTTAGTTAAATTTTCATACATCCAAGTCATGGTACTATGATTTGGAGACTTAGTTAAATTTTCATACATCCAAGTCATGGTAAATTGTCCTCAAATTTACTATGATTTGGAGACTTAGTTAAATTTTCATACATCCAAGTCATGGTACTATGATTTGGAGACTTAGTTAAATTTTCATACATCCAAGTCATGGTAAATTTGAAGACTTAGTTAATTTTCATACATCCAAGTCATGGTAAATTTGAAGACTTAGTTAATTTTCATACATCCAAGTCATGGTAAATTTGAGGATTTAGTTAAATTTTCATACATCCAAGCCATGGTAAATTTGATGACTTAGTTCGGAGTAGGAGAATACTAAATCAGTGTTCGGGTGCTCTGTGAGGTTAAGGGAAGGGGGACACGTTATAAATCATATACGTTCATACCAACACTACAGTCGTAGATCATATAAAAACTATGAAGTTAAGCGTGCTTAGGCGAGAATAGTACTATGATGGGTGACCACTTGGGAAGTGCAAAGTTCTCATCAGTACCGGTTGGTACGTGCTTGAGCAGGAGTGGTAGGATGAGTGACCTCCTGGGAAATAGAAATCTTCGTACCGGTTGGAGCCTCCAAATGGTACTAATAGGATTGGGAAATAGAAATCTTCGTGTAGCTTATCAGTACCGGTTGGAGCCTCCAATCGGTACTGATAGTCCTATTAGTACCGGTTAGTGGAACCGGTACTGATGCCCAATGGGCATCAGTCCCGAATGGCCTGTACCGGTTCAAAAATCGATAATGATGGCCGTTGTCAACCGGTACTGAAGGTTTTGTGAACCGTCAGTAACAATGAGTCTGTGATGAAAGAGATCATCAGAGATGGTTTTCAACCCGCCTGTGAAAACAAATATCACAAACGGTTTCTAATTAGAACCGTTTGTGATACTGGAATTTCACAGACGATTTTGAATTAGAACCGTTTGTGATACTGACATTTCACAGACGGTTATATTTAGAAACAATCTATGATAATTCAATATCACACACGGTTTCTAATTAGAACCATCTGTGATATTGAAGTATCACACACGGTTCTAATTAGAACCATCTGTGATATTGAAGTATCACACACGGTTCTAATTAGAACTGTATGTGCTTTAGTACCACACACGGTTTCTAAATAGAATCATCTGTGATATATAGATAGGTCTACAACAAATCAGAATGATGGAAGAACATTTAGTTCCAACAAGCAAAATAGTTGCATTCAAGATGAGCAAAATTGTATTAAGGATAATACCAGGTGACAATACAATGAATCGTATCAAATACAGAAAGATGAGAAGTGTACAAACAAGAATAACCGCAATTGTACAACTCCAGTTGTTACAAGCTAGCGTGGTACGCGCCATCTTCATTAATGACTTTAGAGACAAGGAAATAACAAAGTTGCCCTCGAATGACTTCAGAGTACGGGGTAAGACTGCTGATTTGGTAACCAACTGATCTGATGCAGCAGGTGAATCATATCGTTGCATTAGTTGCATGACTTGAGGGCCAACCAGGGAGATGTCGCTGCTAGGCCATTGGATGAATGTGCCAATGGCATCCATCAGTTTCACGATCTCATCGCTTGGCAGCTTCTGAAGCTCGACGATCTTGAAACTATCATGTACCCCATTGTCGGGACCTGAATATGCAAATCCGGACCCTCTGTGTATTCAGCACTAGTTCAGGATCACGCTAGTGCACACAATCTCAACATCGGTATATATCACAATCATACTCAACGAAATAGTAAAGTACTTTATTAAAAGGGAAATATAATTGTTTGCTTGACCTTATGGTCAAGTTACAAAAGTATGCCTCGCAGGGCTAAAGTCTTACTCAATTAAAACTGCAGCGGAATATAAAGAAATCGTGTAGCGCCAACCAATATGTGTAACACCCCAAAATTTTGCTTTTCTTAAATTCATGTGTGATTTGGCACTTTGGTGAATTTTTGGAATTTTCTGGAATTTATTTGGATTTATTTGGAATTTATTTGAATTTATTCCATTTTGAAATAATTAAAGAATTAAACTTTGCAAATAAAATTTTGTTGGAAATATTTTATTTGATTCCAAAATGATCCAAAATATTTTCCAGAATTTTTCTGGAATTTTTCTGAGTCTTTTGCTATTTTTAATAAATTAAATGAATTACTGGGAATTATTTTAATTATTAAATCGCTGGAAAATGCGTGTGGGTTTGTACTGTTCATCCGACCGAGCCCGAGTCAGACTCGAGTTCGAGTCCGACCGAACCCGACCGAGCCACGCGATCCGATCGAACCTCGATCAATCCGGACCGCTGGATCTAATCCAACGGTCGGATTTAGTCCGCACCGGTCCAACCGGGTTCGACCCGGACCCGTGGCGCTGTGCGATTTGGACCGTTGATCATCCACGTGTACGGCCACGATTTCGTCACCCCCGCCGAATCCGAGCCGGATTCCTCCGCCGCCGCGCCGTGGCCGAGCTCGGTAGGGTTTCGATTTGAGCCCGGAAGCCGAGGCTATTTAAAGCGTGGGTGGTCGCCCGAGAACCCCCGTTTCCGTGCGCACCCGTGCCCCTCACCTTTCACGCTTGAGCCGCCGCCGTTTAGCCTCACGAGCTCGCCGTAGTTGGGGAAGCTTTTCGCCGCGGTTAACTCCGGATTCCGCCGCCGTCAAGCCGTCTCCGCCGTGCTTGAGTTCGGATCCGAGATTCCCAGGTCAAGGCGCACCAGATAGGACCTTTCACCTCGCCGGAAGGACGCGGAAACGCCGTTGCAATCGTCGTCGTCTTCACCTCCGATGCTGCCTCGCCGCCGCGCTGCCATCGCCGTCCGCAAGCTCCATCCACCGTCCGATCTAATCGAACGGCAACGGTGAGATCACGTGTTTCCCGAACCCGTAAAACCCAGATCTGTTCTAGACCGTTAGATCTAGATCCTACGGCTGAGGTTAGTTGCGTTGTAGCTTTAGGGTTAGATCTGGACCGTCCGATCTAGATCGAACGGCCCAGCTCGACTGCCTTGATTTAGAACGCCGTAAATCCTAGATCTAATCGCGCCGTTGATTTTCAAATCAACGGGCACGATCGAGCCACGGTGCCTAGCCGAGCCGTGCGCCGCTGAAGCGTGTCTCGACACGGCCCGCGTGTCGAGGGCTCCGCCCCGCTCGCCGATCATGGCCCGCGGCCGAGCCCACGGACCGAGCCGAGGCCGCGGCGCCGGGTCCGTGGACCCGAGGCCACGTGTCATCACCCGATTGGTCCACGTGTCCTCGCTGACGTAATAATGAATTTTCGAAAAAGAAAATGATTTATTAATTCGAAATAATGATTTCAGATTTTGATTCAAATTTCAAACGCTTATAACTTTTGCGTTTCAACTCCGATTTGAGTGATTCAAATTTCTAAATTTGTATAAAATTGAGATCTACCTAAATATGAATTTTATTTAATTTTTGGACTAAATTTTTTCTCTGTAAAATTATTTAATTGATTATTTAAACTTTAAATAATCATAACTTTTGAGTTTTAACTCCAAATTTGACGATTCCAGTTTCTAAAAATTCATAAAATTATGTTCTCTCTGTTTATGGATTTTATTTGGATGTTTGGACACTTTTTGCCTATTGTTTATTCGTGTATTTGCTATTTGCACGCTTTACGAGTAGACGTTGAAGTGCCGGAAGGATTCGAAGGAGAAGTATTGACTCAGGATCCAACTCAAGACCAAGAGCAAGTACTTTTTGAAGGCAAGTTGTGCTTTGACCATGTTGATCCTATTTTGAAATCTATTTTGATTTAACCTACTGCATGCTAAGTTCAAATAGAAAAATACTTTATCTAAATATGGGAGATTAGATAAGTACCAATTTGCTGTATGACACCTTGATTATTTAAGTATGTGCCATGACCCCTTGTCACCCTAGTTGTGGTTTACTAGTTGGACATTATTAAATTGCCAACATGGGTTTTAGACCGTTGTAGTATACTGCTTAGACCTGCTATGTGCTCATGACATGATTTTGGACAATCAAATGCTAATATTGACTTAATGATATATTGAACCTGTTTTGGAAAGGTATCATGTGATGTTGATGGCACGTGGTGCATGGTAATCAACTGGGGTTTGATAAATAGTTTTCGACCGGGGCATGTGGCAAGAATGATCAGGTGGGCCAGTTGTGGCATTGGGGATGTTGATTTGGTTCTTCTGTAGTCTTGCCCTGGTCACCCTAAGGACTTAACCTTGCAAGCCTTTGAACTGGGTCTAACGTGCAACCACATGTCCAGAATGGGACGGACCTAGTTGACTAAGTTGCTAATAACGCACTGTGGGACCTCGGGAGGTCAACTACACCCTTTGTGTAAGTTGTATGCGGGAGCGTGCTGGCCGAGGCCAGTACCCATCTAACGGTTGATTGGCCTAGACTTCGCCTTAGCTAAGGGAAGGGTTAGTGTGCAATAACCGGGAGGACCACTTGTATTGTTAGAGGTTTCCAAAGACTTTGTTACTGAACTCGCCTTTGTGGTGTTTGACTGTATCTTGTGGGTAAAGTGCATAACCTCTGCAGAGTGTAGAATCTATTCGAATAGCCGTGTCCGCGGTATTGGACATCGCCGGGAATTACAATCAAGGGTTAGATTTTCTCAAAATAACTTGGATTTGAAAGGTTGGGTTGGATTAATAATTGATGTTGATGGAAATGTGGTTTAGGATGGGAAAAATGTTTACTAAACTTCTTGAAAAGTTATTTATGCTTTACTTGTTTCTACTGCTTTCGAATCTACTTATACTACTTGTCAAATGTCAAGCATCGCAAATATACCTTGAGCTATTCCTTTGTACCAAGCCATGCATATAGTATATTAGCCTGCATTCTGTGCATGACTTGCTGAGTACCAAGTACTCACCCTTGCCACCCTACAACACCAGTTGAAGAGGAGATTACACCAGCTTTGGAGGAGGAGCTCCAAGAGGATCCGTCTACTTAGGGAGCGAGCCCAGTCAGTTGCCTGTGGTATACTGGATGGCGCCACGAAGTTAATTGATTTTCCGCTGCTACTATTTCTCTCTTAATAAGTTTCGCCCTGCGAGGCGTGCATTTGTAACTTGACCATAAGGTCGAGTAACCAGTTTGACTATTTAAATAAAGTACTTTATTAGTATCGAGTGGTATGATTGTGATATTTACCGATGTTAAGACTGTGTGCACTAGCGTGTTCCTGGACTAGTGCTGAATACACAGAGGGTCCGGATTTGCAAATTCGGGGTCCCGACAATATGCCACAGGCAACTGACTGGGACTCTCCCTAAGTAGATGGCTCCTCCTGAAGTTCCTCCTCTAAAGCTGGCGTAGCCTCTTCTTCAACTGGTGTTGTATTGTTGCAAGGGGTGAGTACTTGAGTACTTGGTACTCAGCAAGTCATGCACAGAATGCAAGCTAATATTCTACATTAATGCTTATTACAAAGGCTAGGCTAACAGGTACATTTACAGTAAAGCAGCAATCGTAAATACAGTAATAAATTGCAAAGTAGTGAAACAATACTTAAAGATAATAACTTTCGCAAACATTTCACAAGTAAAGCATTCCACAACCTAAGTCCAATTCTCAGTTCCAACCCAACCATTTTCCCAAGCCAAGTTATTTTCATAAAAGTCTAATCCTTGACTGTAATCCCCGAGCAGTGTCCAATACCGTGGACTCGGCTATTCGAAAAGGTTGTACACTCTGTAGAGGTTATACACTTTACCCACAAGATACCGTCAAACAACACCAAGGCGAGTGATCATAACAAAGCTACTTCTAGACCCGGTACTGCTCGCTGAGGTTTCAACACTGAAGGGACTGGTTACCACACTCAGGGCCCCCCTCTTGCGCTTTGTGACTTACCACCCATACACTTGGAACCCACACCACCATGACAGTACCAAAGCCTAGACATCACAATTTACTCAGCCAGGTCTGTCCCATTCCAGACTTATGGTTGTATGAAAAACTCAGTTCAAAGGCTTGCAAGGTTAAGTCCTTAGGGTGACCAAGGCAAGACTACCAAAATGTCCACAAATATAATCAAAAACCAAATCGACCGCCCAGTTGCCATTCTTGGCCCACCAGAAACAATCCTGCCACTTGCCCTGGTCTAAACCATTTTGTCACCCCCCAGTTGATTACCATGCACCACGTGCCATCAACATCAACATCAATAACACATGACACTATCCAAAATATGTTCCATATCTCATTAACTCAACATTAATAATTAATCATCCAAAATCATGTCATGACTACATGGCAGGGCTAAGCATTATACTACAGCGGTCTAATTACCTGTGTTGGCGAGTTCATAACGTCCAACTAAATAATCCACAACTAGGGTGACAAAGGGTCCATGGCACATAATTAATTAATCAAGGTGTCATACAGCACCTAGGCATTTATCTAACTCTCAAAAATATTTAAAGCGTTTTCTAATTAATTTAGCATGCAATACTTTGAATCAAAGTAATTTTTGAAAATGGGAACAATATGATCAAAGCATAACTTTCCTTCAAAAAGAACTTGGTCAGGCTCTTGAGCTGGCTCCTACGTCAAAACTTCACCTTCGAAACCTTCAGGCACTACAACGTCTATCCGTAACGTGTGCAAATAGCAATAAATAATTAAACAATACACAAAAAGTGTCCAAAAATTCAAGTAAAATTCACCATTAAATAGATCTCAATTTTATAAAAATTTAGAAATTGGAATCGCTCAAATCAGAGTTAAAACGCAAAAGTTATAACCGTTTAAAGTTTGGAAAATCAATTAAATAAATATGAACAGAGGAAAACTCATGCCCAAAAATTAAATAAAATTCATCGTTAAGTAGAACTCAATTTTATAAAAATTTAGAAACTGTAATCACCCAAATCGGAGTTAAAATGCAAAAGTTATAAGCGTTTGAAGTATGAAAAATCAAATAAAATAATAAACCGACTTAATTCATTTATTTTTCTATTGAAAAAAAATCCGAATTATGACGTCAGCGTGGAAATTGAATTTACACCGAATTATTTTTCTATTGAAAAATCGAATTATGATGTCATGCTTGCGTCATCCGGTCCATGGATTCGGTCCACGGTTCGGTTTCGATCCACCGTGGACCCGGTCACTGACAAGTGGGACCCACTCGGATGACGTCGTTCCTGACGTCATCACGCTCGGCCGAACATCCCTGACAGTTGGGCCCCACCGTCATGGTGCGGTTTGGCCAGACGCTGACATGTGGGCCCGTGCTGACGTCACGCGTGAGGTCAGCGACGACCAGGCGCGCCCGCGTGGACCGCGTCGGTTCAGCTACTGGACACGTGGCATGATCTGGGCCGTCGGTTTGAAATCCGATGGTCCAGATTAGATCCAACTCACGCGTAAAGGATTTACGCAATCTAATCCGGTCCGTTCAAATTGGATCGGATGGCTCAAATTAGATCTGAGCCACGCGGCTTCGGGCACTGACGTGGCATGACCCGGGTGGCAACACATGGCACACTATACGCCATTCGATCTCGATCAAACGGTTGAGGTCGCATCTAACGCTACAACGCGGAACGAATCTAACCGTACGATCTAGATCTAACGGCTGTGATTGGATCTAGCACGGTGCATTGCGGAGTTACGTGGCTTAGTCCCATGCATTGGATCTAGATCCAACGGTTAGGATCTATCCTAAGTCATCTCGGTTAAAGGCTACGTGGCGCGATCTAAACCGTTAGATCTAGATCTAACGGTCCACAATGCATCTAGGCTCAACAGGGTTTAGGGCAATGTGGGCTCACCGTGGCCATTGGATGAAGATCGAGCGGTTGACCGAGATCGATGGCGTTGATGGCGGCGCGGCGGAGCTGGTTGGCCCGGGACGAAGACGATGACCAAGCCCGCGGCGTTTTGGTGCAGCTCCAGCGAAGTGCGTGGTCGCATTCGAATCGCCTCGGCTTGGGAGTCTCGGAACTGGGCTCGGCTGCGGCGGAAACGGCTAGACGTCAACAGGGAAGAAGAAAGACCTTGGAGGTTCGGGCGCAACTATGGCAAGGAATCGACGGCGGCTCGTGCACGGAGAGCTAGGGCGACGAGATCAGCACTAAAAGGCGAACCTCGGGGGTGGGTCAAAGCTGTTGTGAAACTAGATTGTTCACCCACGCAATCAACGACACGCTAATGCAATCACGCGAACAGAAGAAAGGAGAAGCACACCATACAAGGGGGAAACCTCTCTCTTTATTAAATTGATTGATTTCTGTACAAGGCAATGCCCTATATATATAGTGGAGGACCCTTGGAGATAAATTCGGATTCGCCCACCAATGGATAGAGTCCTTCTCTCTGGGGATACGGATTCTATCCATATCATAACACTCCCCCTTGGGCGAATACCGCGTAATGCAAATGTCTCATTAAAAACTCCTCCCAAAAACCCAGTGGGAAAAAAGGGATGGAGAAAAGAGTACATTGCACTCGCACTCCGTGTTACACTAGTTGTCTCATTAAAAACCTTCACGTGAGAAAACTTCAGGAAAACTCACGAAGGGAAAAAGAGCACAACTTATAATCTTCAAGATATAAACTACGATCTTCAGGATCGAGCAAAAGGGATTATGGTTCAGGGATTTACTCCCCCTGAACTATGCAAATTTCTACGTCGCCTCATTCCAATGCCATTAACATACTTTAGGAAAGTGGACTTTGGCAAGGATTTTGTGAATAAATCTGCTAGATTTTCACACGACTTAGTTTGCATTATTTTTATCTCACTATTCTTCTGGAGTTCAGGAGGACAAAAGAATTTATGAGCGATATGCTTCGTGATATTGCTCTTTACATAACCCAATTGTATTTGTGCAACACAAGCAGCATTATCTTCATAGATAATAGTAGGGGTATCGACGATATTCGTACCATATGACTTCTGGACATGGTTGATTATATGACTTAGCCAAACGCATTCCCGTGAGGCTTCATACAGAGGTATAATTTCTGAGTGGTTCGTAGAAGTGGCTACCAAAGTTTGTTTGAAAGACTGCCAAGAATGGTTGTACCACCGCAGAGAAAATACAAAACCAGACTTAAAATTGGCACTAAAATTCCTTCTGGGAAATGCTCAAGCTGCAGGCTTTAAGCAACATTTGGTTTTACCCAAATCCTCTATCTCAAACTTTGTCGAAAGGTAAGTACTTGCTTCCTTTAATTCCTCTGTGGTTTTGATGACATTTAGATCATCAAAATATATATTGAGATGACACAAGATCCATTTTGGGATTTCTTTACAAACACACAGGGACAATATTCCTACAGGGAGTCAGGGACTGCATTCCTTCTTCAGGAGGAATTTACCAAGTCGATTGTACCACATCCTTATTGACTGTTTTAATCCGTATTCAGTGACCCATATAAATATGTGATCACTACATCTATCAACTGTATTGATAAGTTTAAGCTTGCTGCCATCAATATTAAATTTCGGAACGTTATTCATTTCAGGAGAATAAGTTTCATTGTAATCGATGATGGGTCTTTGCTAAAACCCTTGTGCTACAAGCCTCGCTTTATATCTCACCACCTGGATATTTTCATATCTCTTCAGGATGAAAAATCCATTTGATCCTACAAGGAATATTTCAGAAAATGTTCAGTCAACAGGACCAAGAACTTTTCTCTTATTAAGCGAGCGCTGTCTCAATTGCTCTTTCATTTGACCCTATATGAGCACTCCTAGCACTCTGCCATGGACTTTGGTTCTGGATCCAGATTTTAGCAATTTTTAGAGGCAAAATATGTCTACAATTGTAGTCTTTCTTTATATATAATTCTCCTGCATCACTCTAGGGATATCTCTTTATTAATTTCTTCCAGCTCCTCGTGATTTCCCACAACGATGAAGTCTGGGTGTTCCAACTTCCTAGCGTTGGATTGTGCGCACAAATACGCTGGGGTTATCATCTTAAGGATGGATCATTTCAGGGATGTTACCATCTTCTAGATGGCTCACTTCAGGGATTTTCTCAACATCAGGTTGAGCTTCTTCCACTGTCATGGGTAGTGTTCTCAATTGTTTGGTTCTCTATTTCTGCGGACGTCTCCGCAAAATTGAGTCCCGTGCACCTGGAGGCCTCCCCCTCATTTTATCATGAGGGTTAAGAGTGTATTCAATATCCTTCTAGGATATTTCCACTCTTTCAGGTGCATATACTGCAGGTATATGAGATCTTTCCACTACCTTATGATTAGTGAAGGTATTTGGCAGATTATTAGCTTATTTGTTGCAGATTTATTACTTTATGAACTTCAAGTTCAGTCTCTTTAGTGCGTGGATCTAAGGACTCAGCATTCTTTATTGTGGTACTTATCTCCCCGTAATGCCGATAAATATCCTTAGTACAATCAGTGTACCGAGCCGTGTACAGATCCCTAACTTCTGGTGAGATTCCATAGTGGTACGCTGTGGTGGAGAGATTGGCATGTATACAACACAGCCAAATTTTTTCACAGATGGGAAATACTTAATTCTCTTCCATGCACTATCTTCAACGGGGAAATTCCATAATATGCAGTTGATTTGAGTTGAATTAATATCGCGGTTTGCAGCACTGCGTGGCCCCAGCAACTGGTGGGTATCCTACTATTCTGCAAAGCGGTCAAGCAATAAATTTTATTCCTTTAATAACGACTCTACAAGGCCATTCTAATGTGTGGACATGAGGTACTAAAAGTTCTGTATTAAGTCCCAAGGCCGTATAATAATCATTAAATGCTTTTGAGGTTAAACTCGTTAGCATTGTCTATCTGAATAGACTTGATTCTTTCTTCTAGAAAGTAGGTTCTGGGCAATTAATTTTTGGCAGAAGCATGGTTCCGAGTAGATAAGAGACAAAATATCTCAAAGGGGCCAATAGGAGCTGAAAATGTCCACATATATCACTTCGAATTTTCTCCAGGAAATTTCGTGATTACTCTAAAAGTTAGAGGATCTAACTGTAAGTTTTCCTATAGCAGCAACAGGGCATAAGAAATCTTCAGGTCTAGGAAAGTCTTTATGCTATGGACAGCAGAATTACTCATTATTTTCTCATAATATTCAACTCAAGATTACCCAGTCGATCTACAAAATCTTTAAATATCTCTGGGTTTTTATCGCAACACAAACTTCAGGTTTTATATATGCGTAGTATACCCCTAAGAAGAAGGGAGGAAGTTTTTCAACCACACATTTATTACACCCATTAAACTTAGCCATGAGTAGGTATTCAGTACCATCCTCTTTCTATGTCTCAGATATGGGTATCATTCGGACTCAATGTCTTTAAGATATAAATGAGTACAATCGACTCGTGGTATAATATGACATTCTTCCAAAGGCCAACTATAAGATCATCGCTTCTGATGATAGTCATAATTTTTAAATCACTTAGTGTGGTATATCTGTCTTCTAGACAAATTTATTCCTCCTTCGCTTGATTATACTTTGTTCTATATTAAAGGTATGACTTAATAATCAAACAATTATTGCATCAGGAAAAATTGCAGAAAATAGGACAAGCATAGCACAAGAATGAGCAAATATTCTGGAAAAACACCTTATTTGATTATTATTGATAATTGCTCAACAGGAGCATAGACCAAATGTTCATGCAGGAACATAAATATTCAAACTGATAATATGATGCTCTTAAAGAGACTCAACTAATGGAAATGCGACATAAAGCAAAAAGGGGTACAAGGAAACTATTGCAAGTCTCCATATAAATCATGTTCCTCCTCGTGGGAAACATTGGTATTCTTGTGGAATTCCACAAATTCAGTGCCAAGAAGGCCATCTTCCTCCATGGGCGAGTCGCCATATCCGAGAAGGCTTTCTTTGAACTTGGCCGTAGGGTCAGTGACGTTGTCGTCTTTCTTCCCACCTTTTTGTTCAATGAAGTGTGCCTCAACCTTTTTTTCTTGATTCTTCTGGAATCTCCAAGTGGATTTCATGTAAAGTTCCGCCAGGTGCTTTGGGGTGCGACATGTACGTGACCAATGGCCAACGTACCCACACCTAAAGCACGACTGAGGAGGGTTAGGTGCCTTATTGGCTAGAGCTTGCTTCTGGAAGGTTCCAGTACATTTTCCTTTACCTTTCCATTGGGATTTGCCCTTTCCCTTTTGGTTTATGCTATTCTTCCATTTATTCCCCTCATGCATTTGACCTTTTTCGCAGTCATAGCTATCACTAGCCTGTTGAGCGGTAGCATGTGCTTCGGGCAATGCTTGATTTCCATTAGCATTTGCATGATGATTCTTCAATAGGAGTTCATCATGTTTTTCTGCTTATAGCAGAATACTAATAAGCTCATAGTACTTCTTGTACTTTGCATGACGGTACTGTTGTTGTAGTATCATCATGTTGGGGTTGAACGTGCACAAGGTTTTATCGATCATTTCAGTATCAGTAACTTTCTGGTTACAAAACGTTAATTTAGCGACAAGTTTGTGCATTGCAGAATTATATTCTGCCACAGATTTAAAATCCTAAAAGCGTAGGGAATTCCATAATACCAGCGGGTCCTCCTCCATCAAGTATTCGGCCTTCAGGTCCGGATGAAGATGGTGCCTCAGGAAATGTAAAGCAACAAGATTTTGCGTGTTCTGGCACAGAGTGCACCAAATTCAGTCGGGCAATAGCAGCTCCAAGTGCTCTAGCTGTTAGGTTGATTTTTGGCATCCATTGTCCAAGTGAGATAATTGCTATCATCCAGGGCAAGCACAGCAAATTCCCTTTTGCGATGTCAGACATATCCTGTATGCAAGCAATACGAAATTTTACTACTGGTAAAATATTATTTTGCATGCATCCTTATTGAATCAATAAAGTTTTAGTCTATATCTATTCAATAGATAATTATCACAATTCTCCCAGAATTTTCCTAGTATTTAGCAATTTCTGTTAATTATACAGCAATTTTCTAGCATTACTTAATAACAGAAAAAAAAATTCCAACATCAATTAAAACACGGCATAATGCTAATTACATCTTATGTAACTCTTGTTGGCTGGGAGTGAAAACAGGTAATGAATGTCTCCGTCAGCTCGACTCATGGCCAGGTCAACCCGCCCATAGGGCTCACATGAGGGAGGGAGCACTTCCCATTTCCGGGTGACAATTAAAGAACCAAGCCTCATGTGTGTTTTCCTATACACCAATTGTCTTGCTTCTGTTCATTCATTACTGAAATCAAATTCCAAGTACTCTTGTCCTCAAAATTTTCTAGCAAATTTTGCAATTCTCCGTTAATGTTTGAGCAATTTTCAGAATTACTTGAGTAACAGAAAAATTAAATTTTCACATATTAAACATGGCAAAAGCTAGAAAATAAACCCAGGGTATGGAGCTTTTAATACATCCAATGAGACAATAACAGTAACAGATCAAGAACGATCAAGAACGATATCTAACAGTGCATTAGATCAATACATCTAATGAGACAATCTGCAGGATTTTGATCATGCGCGATTACTTACGTTCTTGATGCCGGATGTGTTGACTATCGCGTAGGATAGAGTCGCATAGAACTTTTTCGGCGATCCGAGTGGATGCCGGCTTGATGACGAGTTGATTGCAGATCGGATCGGGCGATCAATCGCCGGTAGTAGTCGTTCGTCGTAGTCGACGATTCTCCACTTCTTGTGGTAGAGACTCGTGCTGATAAAATGTTGTGAAACTAGATTGTTCACCCACGCAATCAACGACACGCCAATGCAATCACGCGAACAGAAGAAAGGAGAAGCACACCATACAAGGGGGAAACCTCTCTCTTTATTAGATTGATTGATTTCTGTACAAGGCAATGCCCTATATATATAGTGGAGGACCCCTGGAGATAAATTTGGATTCGCCCACCAATGGATAGAGTCCTTCTCTCCGGGGATACGGATTCTATCCATATCATAACAAAAGTTTTATATGCGGCCTCAGTTCGCGGGATTCTCGCAAACCCAAACGGACACAACGGCGCAGTCCGATCCGGTTTCGGGCAGATACGATGACGGGTTGCCGTCCACGTGTCCGAATCAGGCGGCTCAAGTGCGCGCGCGACGCGGCTCGCTCTCAGCCGTTCGATCGAGATCGGGCGGCGCGGTGTCACGGTCGAGCCAAATCACATGGCGCGTATGGCTCGGGTCGGACTCGAGTCAGACTCGAGTCTGGCTTGGGTCGGGAGAACAATGAAACCCGTTAGGGTTTTTCCAGCGGTTTAATTTTTAAAATAATTCTAGAAATTCAAACAATTCAAGAAAAATAGCAAAATAATCAGAAAAATTCCAGAAAGATTCTGGAAAATACTTGAGACATTTTGGACTCAAATAAAATATTTCCAACCAAATTTTATTTAAAACTTTTAATTATTTAATTATCTCGAAAGGGAATAAATTCATATTAAATCCAAATAAATCCCAAAAATTCCAAAAATTCTCAAAAATGCAAAATATCATTTAAATACTTGAAAAGCAAAAATTGGGGTGTTGCAAACCTCCCCCCCCTTAACGGAATCTCGACCCCGAGATTCAGGGCTGATTAAAGAATAGGTTAGGAAACTCTTTCTTCAAATCCTCTTCATGCTCCCAAGTCGCTTCACTCTCAGAGTGGTTACTCCCCTAGACTCTACAGAAACAGGTTGACTTATTTCCTGTCTCTCGATCCATGGTGTCCAGAATCTTCACGGGGTGCTCCTTGTATGTCAGATCTTCCTGCAGCTCGATCGATTCCAAAGGCGTTTGCTCATCGGGCACTCGGAGACACTTCTTCAGTTGGGATACATGGAATACGTCATGTACTCCTGCCAATGACTGTGGCAACTCCAACTGGTATGCAACTTCGCCTCTGCGGCTCAAAATCTTAAATGGTCCAACATAACGAGGTGCGAGTTTCCCTTTTGCATGGAACCTTTTAACTCCCTTGAGAGGTGTAACTCTGAGATATACGAAATCTTCTGGTTCAAAACTCAAATCTCTACGACGATTATCAGCGTAACTCTTCTGTCTCGACTGAGCTATCTTCAATCTTTCCCAGATCATGGCAATCTGCTCTTCAGCTTCTTGAAGAATATCTGGTCCAAAAACATGACGTTCTCCGGTCTCACTCCAATTCAATGGCGTTCGACAGAGTCGACCATACAGTGCCTCAAATGGTGACATTTGTAAACTGGCCTGATAACTGTTATTGTAGCTAAACTCGGCATACGACAGACTCTTATCCCAAGAGGTAGCATAAGACAATGCACAAGCTCTTAGCATATCCTCCAAGATCTGATTAACTCTTTTAGTCTGTCCGTCCGTCTGCGGATGATATGCCGTACTAAAGTTCAAACGGGTCCCCATGGCTTCATGCAGCTTATTCCAGAATCTTGAGGACATAACAGTGAACTCGTAATGCCCATATCTTGACGAGAATGCGGTCTTCGGAATGTCTTCTGATCTGATCTTCAATTGATGATATCCCGATCTCATATCAATCTTCCAAAAACTCCGGCTCCTCTCAACTGGTCAAACAGGTCATCAATCCTGGGTAACGGATACTTGTTCTTCACGGTGACTTCATTGAGTGCGCGGTAATCAATACACATCCTGAAACTCCCGTCCTTCTTCTTGACAAACAAAACTGGCGGTCCCCATGGCGATGAACTAGGTCTGATGAATCCTTTTTCCATCAACTCATCAAGCTGCTTCTTTATCTCTACCAACTCTTCGGTTGACATCTGGTAGGGTCTCTTAGCTGTCGGGGCTGTCCCGGGTACTAGCTCAATTACAAACTCTATATCTCTGTCCGGTGGCATACCAGGTAGATCTTTAGGAAAAACATCCGGATACTCATTCACAACTGGAACATCTTCAATGCTGATTGCCTGCATGCTATTGACCATCAATTGTCCATCTCGAACGGCGGTTGCTCGAAATTCCACTTTTCTCCTACAAGGGCTCGCAACTGATATGACTCTTCGTCCACAGTCTAACACAGCCTTGTGCTTGGATAACCAATCCATTCCCAAGATAACATCTAGGGTCTGGGTATCCAACACTATTAAGTTCGCTAGGAACTCTGTTCTATCTATAAGCAACCTTACCCCAGAACACCCTACTTTAGATCGGAATTTTGATCCCGGGGATTGGACTAGCAATACATGCCTAAGGCTCACCATTTTCAACCCATTGTTTGAAGCAAAAACCCGAGATACAAACGAATGCGAAGCTCCAGAATCAAACAAAATCAGAAAGGTGCAGTCGAGTTGATAAGTAACTTACCCAAAGATAACGCCTCAGCAGTATTCTGCAGTGCATCAGCAGTGACGTGGTTGACTCTGCCTCGCACCACTGGATGAGACGCAGCTCCTGGCTGTGCAGCTCCTCGGCTTGTCCCCAGTGCGGTTGTCCTGGCTGGAGTCGTCCCAAGATTGAGGCGAACTGGTGTCACTCCTGCTGCCTTCTTGGAGCAACCATTGGAAAAATACCCTGGCTTGTTGCAGTGGAAGCAACGCCTCACGGTGCTTTGCTGATTTACTGCCACGGCATTCCTTGCTGGCGCTGGAGTCTGAAAATTCTGATTTGCAGGTCTCGGTGCTGGGGACGATGTCCTTGCAGTGTTCTTCGGCTGGAATCTGAAGAACTGGTTTGGCGCAACCCTCAGACGTTGCGCTCCCTGGTGCGCTCCCTGTTGTGCCATCCTACGCTTCCGGTTGTCGTCAAGTTCCTTGCGATTGTCCTTCAGGATAAGTGCCTTATTCACCCATTCTTGGAAATCAGCCCCACCTGCAGTCCTGAGTTCAGTCCCTTCATGAACGAGACTGTCTAGCTTTATCTGTCGCCACATCTTCAGGTGCGTAGCGGGCAAGCTGGGTGAACTTATTGAGATAATCAGCCACTGACTGGCTGCCTTGCTTTAAAGCTCTAAACTCTTCCTTCTTGAGGTCCATGATTCCTTCTGGCACATGATACTGACGAAATGCGGCTGTGAATTCCTCCCAAGTGATGTCCTGTGGGTGTTCATCGTGCGGCACAAAAAGTTCTCCCACCATTCAGCTGCAGTCCCTTCCAGCTGATGAGAGGCGTAAAGTACTCTCTCATTCCCGACACACTGGGTGATGTGCAGCTTCCTCTCAATTGATATCAGCCAATCATCCGCCTCTAGTGGATTAGCGTTTCCGAAGAATGTGGGCGGATGAGTCCTCCTGAAGTCTGACAAATTTTTCATCGACGCCCCTCGATTTACTTGGTTAGCGCACTGGCAAAGGACTCGCTGCATTTGTTGCATCATCGCATGCATTAGCTGAGTCTGTGCAGCCAGAAAAGCTCCAATGTTCTGTATGTCAACTGGTGGTGCTGGCTGGGGCGCTGGTGCTCCCTCATTAGGGTTCCCTGCGGGGCGAGAACCACTTCCGTTGCCTCCAACATTTCCGCGAGTGTTCACCATCTGTTGAGTGCTCAAAGGTTTAAAGACGATAAGGAAATAAGCATAGACAAGTAGTAGAGAAAACTTATGCGGGGTGGAAGAGGTAACTCAAAATCCAACTTTATTAATTATTCAACAATAACTTGGTATGGTTGCTCATAATGCCTAAGGGCCTTGCAACACATACTGCACACTCAGCAAGCGATGAAAATCCAAATTAAACTAACACACTGGAGTCTAACGCCTTTAAGGGTGACTCTTTATTCTTAGATGCGACTCGACGAAGGAGTCTCAACAACGAAGCCTGGCACTCACTCATCGATCCAACCTCCACAACCTCCCTTTGGTGGGTGCGACGGCATTGGTGCGAAGCGGTCACCGTGCCCCTTAACAACGGTGGGTGACAAAGCAACATCTCCCTCCGGCTCTGGCTCTGGCTGTGGTGCAGGCTGCTGCTCCTGCTCAGGTGCTGGCTCCTCTGGATCTGGGGCGTCCAACTCCAACACTGGCTTCGGGCCTTGCCCGTACAGTGCTGTCTCCAGCTCTGCGATCCTCTGCGCAGCATAGGCGACATACGCACGAGCATTCTCCACATGCTTTTTCTCTTCCTCGACTTGCTCGCAAGCCTTCAGCAACTCCTGTACTGTGTCATCAAGTAGCTCCTGTTGAGCGATAACGAACCTCGCCAGATGGGTGACTGTGGCGTCCTCATCCTCTATCAGCTTCTGATCAACTCTGTTGTCCCGGCGTGGGTGGTGACGGAACACTGTGCCCTCCAGCTCCATAGAGTAGGCGCGAGCGATCTTCCGCATCGCTCGACGCGACACCTCCTGGATCCCAATCTGGAATGTACACCTTCTGGCGATGAAGTGAAAAGGACGACTAAACTTCGCCTTCTCTCGAGCATACACCGTGATCTTAACGTCCCATCCTATGACCAATCCTGCCTTTATGATGGTGGTTCTCTGGTAGAGCGGTCTCTCAAAACCTCCAAGCAACTGCAGCATATGCCACAACTCAGCGGCAAAGCCTCCCTCACGCTCAGCGTAGTTATTGATCATCTTCATCTGCCAAAAGACACTCGCGTGAGAACTCGATAATATTTAAAATAAATTGAGAACAAGAAACATTCAGCAGAGGGGTATGATCAAGAGGGAAGGGGATAAGTCGAGATTTCATTCATCATCTTGATAAATTTTAACTTTTAGAAAATATGTTTTGTCCTCACTACGACCGTTCTAACTAAGGGTAGTCCTACAGTCAGTATGGCTCTGATACCACCTCTGTCGGGACCCGAATATGCAAATCCGGACCCTCTGTGTATTCAGCACTAGTCCAGGATCAGGCTAGTGCACACAATCTCAACATCGGTATATATCACAATCATACTCAACGAAATAGTAAAGTACTTTATTAAAAGGGAAATATAATTGGTTGCTTGACCTTATAGTCAAGTTACAAAAGTATGCCTCGCACGGCTAAAGTTTTACTCAATTAAAACTGCAGCGGAATATAAAGAAATCGCGTAGCGCCAACCAATATGCCACAGTGTGTATGGTACATTTGCAAGGCTTATTACAAAGGATAGGCTAACAGGTACATTTGCAGTAAAGCAGCAATCGTAAATACAATAATAAATTGCAAATAGTGAGACAATACTTAAAGATAATAGCTTTCGCAAACATTTCACAAGTAAAGCATTCCACAACCTAAGTCCAATTCTCAGTTCCAACCCAACCATTTTCCCATGCCAAGTTATTTTCATGAAAGTCTAACCCTTGCCTGTAATCCCCGAGCAGTGTCCAATACTGTGGAAAATCAATTAAATAAATATAAACAGAGGAAAACTCATGTCCAAAAATTAAATAAAATTCACCATTAAGTAGAACTCAATTTTATAAAAATTTAGAAACTGGAATCACCCAAATCGGAGTTAAAATGCAAAAGTTATAAGCGTTTGAAGTTTGAAAAATCAAATAAAAGAATAAACTAAATTAATTCATTTATTTTTCTATCGAAAAAAAAATCTGAATTATGACGTCAGCTGACATCAGCGTGGAAATTGAATTTCCACTGAATTATTTTTCTATTAAAAAATCAAATTATGACATCATGCTTGCGTCATCCGATCCATGTACTCGGTCCACGGTTCGGTTTCGGTCCACCGTGGACCCGGTCCACGGGTGCACGTGTCACTGACACGTGGGACCCACTCGGATGACGTCATCGCTAACGTCACCGCGCTCGGCCGAACAGCCCTAACAGCTGGGCCCCACCGTGACGTCAGCGTGACGTCCATGATGACGTCATGATGCGGTTTGGCCAGACGCTGACATGCGGGCCCGTGTTGACGTCACGCGTGATGTCGGGCCGATTTACCAGCGCGCGCTCGCTGCGATCGCGCTGTTCGGCTACTAGACACGTGGCATGATCTGGGCCGTCGGTTTGAAATCCGACGGTCCAAATTAGATCCAACTCGCGCGTAAAGGATTTACGCGATCTAATCCGGTTGGTTCAAATCGGATCAGACGGCTCAGATTGGATCTGAGCCACGCGGCTTCGGGCACTGACGTGGCATGACCTGGGTGGCAACACGTGGTACGCTATACGCCGTTCGATCTCGATCGAATGGTTGAGGTCGCATCTAACGCTACAACGCGGAACGAATCTAACCGTACGATCTAGATCTAATGGTTGTGATTGGATCTAGCACGGTGCATTGCGGAGTTACATGGCTCAGTCCCGTGCGTTGGATCTAGATCCAATGGTTAGGATCTATCCTAAGTCATCTCGATTAAAGGCTACGTGGCGCGATCTAAACCGTTAGATCTAGATCTATCGGTCCACAACGCATATGGGCTCTATGGGGTTTAGGGCGACGTGGGCTCACCGTGGCCGTTGGATGAAGATCGAACGATTGACTGAGCTCGATGGCGTTGATGGCAGTGCGACGAAGCTGGTTGGCCATGGATGAAGTTGACGACCAAGCCCGCGGTGTTTTGGCACAGCTCCGGCGAAGTGCGTGGTCGTGTTCGAATCGCCTCAGCTCGGGAGTCTCGGATCTGGGCTCAGCTGCGGCGGAAACGGCTCGACGTCGACGGGGAAGAAGAAAGACCGTGGTGGCTCGGGCGCAACTATGACGAGGAATCGACGACGGCTCAAGCACGGAGAGATAGGGCGACGAGATCAGCGCTGAAAGGCGAACCTCGGGGGCGGGTCAAAGCCTTATATGCGGCCTCTGTTCGCGGGATTCTCGCAAACCCTAACGGACACAGCGGCGCAGTCCGATCCAGTTTCGCACGGAGACGATGATGGGCTGCCATCCACGTGTCCAGATCTGGCGGCTCGGGTGCGCGCGCGGCACGGCTCGCTCTTAGCCGTTCGATCGGGATCGGGCGGCGCGAGGGTTAGGGTTAGGGTTCGGCGCGGCGTCACGGCCGAGCCAAGTCACGTGGCGCGTCTGGCTCGGGTCGTACTCGAGTCAGACTCGAGTCTGGCTCGGGTCGGATGAACAGTGAAACCCATTAGGGTTTTTCCAGCGAATTAATTTTTAAAATAATTCTAGAAATTCAAATAATTTAAGAAAAATAGCAAAATAATCAGAAAAATTCCAGAAAAATTCTGGAAAATACTTTGAGACATTTTGGACTCAAATTAAATATTTCCAACCAAATTTTATTTAAAACTTTTAATTATTTAATTATCTAAAAGGGAATAAATTCAAATTAAATCCAAATAAATCCCAGAAAATTCCAAAAATTTTCAAAAATGCAAAATATCATTTAAATACATGAAAAACAAAAATTGGGGTGTTACACCCGTCCACATTGACCTTCATGAAACCCGGCACTATCATGGTACCGTGCACCATCGTCCCCTCAGTGGATGGATACGTGATCCCCCAAGGAGCCGTAAGAGGAATGGAGCCATTGTTAATTCTCACTTGGAGATTGCACAACGTGGCCTCCTACACAATGGTACACAATTAGCTAATGTATCCAACAGCTATATCTATGGAGTATTGAAGAGATATATATTAGTACCTTAATGTCACAGTCAGGGAAATTCCCAATTTGTTCATCTATGTTAGGGGCAGATGCACAGCTACTCTTATGGGTAGTGGGGCTGACTTGCGGACATACTTCTAGGGATTGTGCAGTCTGTCTTTCTTGATTATTTAGCCTTTCCTCGAGGCTTCTTAATCTATCATGAAATTCTTATCTCAACTCTTCTCTCAACATGACCTCCAAATTCTTTATAAGCATTGACTCGTGCTCAGCTTTAGATCTCTTCTTATTTCGGTATTTGTCCGAGTCGTCTAGGAATCCAGTTTTCCATGGAACAAAAACCCCTTTGCCTCGCGTATGACCAGGGTGTTCCTTGTTTCTCAAGGTCATGGACAGTATATCTTTTTCCATGTCTGGCAAAAAAGAGCCATCGCCTGATTGTGTACTCAACGTTACCTGCAAGATCCCGACAAATTATTTCACTTATGAAGTCATGGACTAATTACATACAAAATTGGTAGTTCGATTTATATATTACTAGGCATTGGCAAACTTCCTCATCTGTGGGGTTTTTAAAGGAGACGGTTCTGGAAGACTTGGCACTTGACCTCGCTCTTAGCTAGTCTCTGGCGCGTTGGTCTACGATCGATGCAAATGACGAGGAAACCTCCTCGTCCTCCCTATCCCATTCCGCCCTCTTCGCCGCATAGCCAGCAGCGCCGAGTCTGGGGGGGTGAGTGTTCCTTGCCTTCAAGGCCTTGTGTGCTTCACTTTGACACACGAATTCGTCTGTCATCTTCATCTCGATAAAACTCCGCCACACGTCCTCATCAATGAACCCATACTTAGAGTATGGAGTTATATCCTTCTTAACGTATTCATTGACAAGCGTGCTCTTGAAGGTCTTCCAGGCCTTTCCTGCCACTAGAAGTGCATACCGTTGCACTAGGTGAGCGGATTCATTTGGAATGTTGAACGATGAAAGAATTTTTGTCAGTAGGGCGTTGCGAGTCTCATCAGTCAGCGACTTCCAGGATGATATCGTGATGGGGACCCGTTCCCGTGTGACTATCCCACACATTGTCCGAAATGCATTCACTGCCTTTCTTGGCTCTGTAGGGGGCCCATCCTTTGGATCGATCGTTGTGATGGTATATCGATCTGTTGGCCTTTTGTTTGCTCCTCTTGCACCGCGGGTCGATTTTCCTTTTGGTGGCTCATCACAGCCTTGAGACGATGATTTAGAGGACACCATCTTCTTTGTAAGTTAAAATAGTTTCAGGTGAACTAAAAGCGAAGAACAAATAAAATCAAATTAGAGTGAATAAGTTTGTGAGCAGAAAATGTCAATACAAATAGAAATATTTTATAGAAGATAAGGTAAGAGGTCTAATTGTGTATAGAATTTAATTATAAGGTAAGAGGTTCAATTGTGTATAGAAGATAAAGATTGAATGTTTTAATTAATGGCAGCATTTCATTGCAAGGAGAGAAGTGTTATTGTTAGTAGAGGCCATTATGGTTTTGTTTTTAAAGAATGGCACTCAGAACCCATATCACATTTCCGGCACTAACAAAAAAGGTTACATGATTCTTGACTTTATGAGCTAAAAAAGCAACACAAGGGAAAGAGACACTTTCTCATGCAAAATAAATAAGGAGGCCTAAGAGATATTTGATTTACTTTTTTACTTTAACAACAAAGTCCTACTGTGCAATTGCACTAGTAAAATCTACGCTTCGATTTACTCTCGCAATGCATTGTTTTTCACACTCTCTACTTCAATTCTCCGAGTTAAAAAATATGATTTTCACCTAAGCTTATTCACTCCGAGTTTAAAAATATTTCAATTCTCCGAGTTAAAAAACAAGCACAGGAACAAAGAACCAAGGGAGGCCATGGTACGTAGCGATAATGAATCAATGATGATGCTCACAGTATTCACAGTACCCAACAAAATGATCTGCACAAGCATGGCCTGACTAGCACATTTGCAGTACCAACTATCACAATAAACACCATCATACTACAATGTATCATCAATTCTGTTTGGCCAACTACGATCCATACCACAAATGTAAATCAAATGAAATACCTAAAGCCTAATCATACCACCAGATTAACCAAAGCATTGACAGTAGGGAGGCACCGTGTGGGGTAGACGTCGGTCAGGGAGGCACCGAGTTAGGGAGGCACTAGACGGCGATGGGGGCGGTCGGGAGAGGAGGAGGCAGCGGGTCGACGACGATGGGCGGGACAGGGATGCGCTGGACGGCGACGAGGGCGGTCGGGAGAGGAGGCGACGGGTTGACGACGACGGGCGGAGATAGGGATGTGCTCAACGGTGACGGCAGCGGTCGAGAGAGGAGGAGGCGACGGGTTGATGACGACGGGTGGGGACAGGGATGCACTGGACGGCGACGGAGGCGGCCGGGAGAGGAGGAGTCCGGTGGGTTGACGACGACGGGCGGGGACAGGGATGCGCTGGAGGAGGGTGAGGAGGGGATAAGTCGAATGCATGATAGGGTTTTCGGGGTCTTGTGCTATATAGGGGATCATCACAGACGGTTCTATAATAGAACCGTCTGTGATGTTTAGTTATCACAGACGGTTCTATAATACAACCGTCTATGATGTTTAGTTATTACAGACGGTATTATAGAACCGTCTGTGATGTTTTTTCACTGACTGTTATATATTATAGAACTGTCTGTGATAGTATTTGTCCGATAATGAGAAATATATTTCAGCCTATATCACAGACATATGTACAAAGTTCATCAGAATAATACATATGAAGTACATGATCATCACAATCATCCACTCGATTAAAAGTTTAACATTTTAATATTACACAGGAAAAATAATAAACATGATGACACCTTCTCATAACTTCACTTGCTTATTCCTTTGTATGAAAATTAGCCCTTCATGATGATCGACGCGTGTGTAGCTTGCTTCCTCAGATTGTTCTTCTGGGACCATGATGGCATTTTCGATAGGAGGCAACTCATCAAATTAATTGTACTACATTCTCAACTCCGATAATTCTTCTTTTTCCCTGAAGAACTACATGGCATTTCTTGTTGGATGGGTCAGTTACATAGAAGACTTGAACAACTTGGTTAGCGAGTATGAATGGTTCATCTTGGTATCCAACACGTTCGAGGTCCATAGCAGTGACGCCATACTTGTCGACCTTCACGTGCTGGAGGTGGACCTAATGGCACCGAAATAGGGGAATTTTGAAAAGTACGTTGTCGAGCTCCCAAATCTCCTCTATAAACCCATTGTAGGAGCTCCTCGTCAACCCAGTGGTATTGAACGCATCTATGCAGACGCCGCTGTTCTGGTTTGTGCTCTTCATATCCTAATCTCAAGTATAAAATGTGTACCCATTTAAGTCGTATCCTTTTCATGTAGCAACTGTAAAAGTTGGTCCTTTTGACAACCATGTTAGCGTGTCATCTGACGAGCTCCTAGTGATGAGTCTCTCCTCCAACCATTTGTTGAACTGAAGGTTATGCTGTCTTGTGATCCAAGACTCCTGCCATGCCAGATTCTCTTGCCTTAGCCATTGCTTTTGCTCAACAATATAGGCGGACACTACAGCCATGTGTTGCAAAATCGTGAAATGGGCTCGAGCATACGCAACCGAATCAGGCGTGATTGCTTTCCTTCCGATGGTCCCGATACCCTGGAGCCTCCCTTCATGGCGAGATCGAGGCACACCGATCGGTTCGACCTGGGCCATGTAATCGATGCAGAACTCGATGACCTCTTCGGTTGCATAAGCTTCAACAATGCTACCTTCCGGACGAGATCGATTCCGTACGTAAGACTTGAGAATTCCCATGTACCTCTCGAACGGGTACATGCTACGTAGGAATACCGGCCCACACATCTTTATCTCTGTCACAAGGGGAACAATGAGATGGACCATGATATCAAAAAATGATGGAGGAAAATACATCTTAAATTTACATAGAGTCATCACCACTTCAGCCTACAGAGCATCTAGTCTTTCGGGATCAATGACCTTCAGAGCGATTGTGTTAAAGAAATAACACAGCCTCATGATTGTCTCCCGGACCTTGACCGACAAAATACTTCTAATTGCGAAAGGGAGCATCTGTGTCATCAGCATATGACAATCATGAGACTTCATAATGGTTAATTTCAAATCTTCCAACGAAACAAGTCTCTTCATATTGGAGGAGTAACCGGATGGAACTTTCACACCATGCAAGCACTGGCACAGTTCAGTTCTTTCGACCTTTGACAGAGTATAACAAGCAGGTTCCAAGTACGTACGACCTTTATTAGTTTCTTTCGGTGCTAATTCAGGTCTTATGCCCATATCGATCAAGTCAAGTCGTGCGTTGATACCATCCTTGTTTTGCCCTTAATGTTGAGTAAGAGACCAATCACGCTATCACAGACATTCTTATCGATGTGCATGATGTCGATGCAGTGGTGAACTTCTAGGTGCTCTCAGTAAGGTAGGTCCCAGAATATTGATCTCTTCTTCCACACACTCTTCTCACGAGTACTTGATTTACGTCCCTTTCCATGGGCACCATCCAAGTCCTTAACATTGTCATGAACATCTCTCTCGCTCAAAGGCCTTGGAGCTGAACCGTTTTCGTTCCTTTCATCGAAAAGTTGCTTCATCTTGCGATATGGGTGATTCCTCTGAAGGAACCTACGGCGACGCATGTACACAGTTTTGCGGGAGTGATTTAGCCATACACACTCGGTATCATCTAAGTAGTGAGTGCAGGCTTTGGATCCTTTTGTACTCTGGCCTGATAGGTTAGCAAGGGCAGGGTAATCAATTATGGTGCATAACAACAGGCAGTGGATAGTGAAGTTCTCCCGTTTGTACGCATCCCATACTTGTACCCCCAGTACCCCACAATGTTTTTAAATCTTCCACCAATGGAGCTAGGTACACATCAATATCGTTCCCAGGTTGTTTCGGTCCTTGGATAAGTACAGACAACAAAATGTACTTTCACTTCATCGACAACTAAGGAGGAAGGTTGTAGATACAGAGATTTACAGGCCAAGTGCTATGCCGGCTGCTCATGTTACCGAAAGGATTTATTCCATCTTTACTCAATCCAAACCTTATATTTCTCGGATCCGCACCGAATTCTTGAAAGCTCCTATCATTGTTTCTCCATTGGATGGAATCAGCAGGGTGCCTTAGCATTCCATCATTCTTACGTTCCTCGAAGTTCCAACGCAACAGTTTTGCCTCCTTTGGGTTCGCAAACAAACGATTCAAACGGGGAATTACAGGCAGATACCATGCCACCTTAGCAGGATGTCTTTTTTCCAATTCGATGCTCTCGCCATCATCATCTGAATGACTCTTACGCTTGTACCGGGATGCGTTGCACACCAGACATACATGAAAGTTTGCATATTCTTTGTACAGGATACAGTCGTTCGGACATGCATGTATTCTTTCTATTTCCATTCCCAAAGAACAAAGAACCTTCTTAGCTTTGTAGGTGGTTGTCGGCAACTCATTTCCCTCTAGAAGCATGTCCGCCAATAGACGTAACAACATTGTGAAACTCTTATCGGACCAACCGTTGCTTGCCTTCAATTTCAATAGTTCAAGCACGGATGACAATCTTGTGTATTTCAACTTGCACCCTACGAACAAAGGTTTCTCCAAGTCCTCCATCAAGCCCTAGAACTTTCTACATTTCCTGTCATCAAGGTTTCCTTCTGCGTCGCGCAGCATCTGATCCAAATTGTCATCCTGCAACCTATCCTCATCGGAAGCACAATCAATATGATCATCCGATGTATCATTGACATTTCGACGATATTAACATTACTAGTTGCTTCCTATATATTCTGCTCTTCGCCATGACTGGTCCAACATGTATAGCCCCTTTTGAAACCCCTTCGAATCAAATGTGTTTCGATCTGTGCTGAGTTTCGAAACATCTTCAGATTTTCGCAATCAATGCACGAACAAAACATAAATTGCTCCCCCTTATTAAACATATCCTCCTCTGCAGCTCTTTTAAAATTGAAGACGCCATTAAGGTACTCAACACCCGTACGGTTCTCAGCGTACATCTAGATTCGATCCAGCTACGCTACACATGTAACACCTAGTGTTAAATATTAAGTACGCCAGGTGTTCATATGCACACATTCTTAAATTAATTATGCAACTACTACCTTACATCACAAAGAAATAATGAACACAATCTTAGATCTATAAGCTAGATCACCAAATGACTTGAATTGATCTATAAGCTAGATCTAAACAATCTTTAAATTATATCCTTACGAAGCTATACATCCTGAATATAATGCAAATAAAACCATTACTAACCTTAGATCAACAACATGGCTCTACAAGCTAGATCTAAAAAAATCATCAAATTCCTTACTTATCAAGCTATAGCTAGATGTTGAATATAATGCAATTAAAACACATTACTAAACTTAGATCACCAAAATCAAATAAATCTACTATCACCCTTCAAAAACAATGGTCCTCTTTCAGAAAATCGCCTCACAGCCGCAGCCAGTCACAGGAAGTGGCTTGAGGATCCCGAAACCCTAAAATACACGAAGCGGCTCGAGGATCTGTTTTATATATGTGATATCACATACGGTTACTAACAAAAACTATCTATGATAATGCAATATTTACATACAGTTTTTAAATACCAAACTTCTGTGATAATGAATTTTACAGACGGTTCATAATTCCGAGCCATCTGTGATAAGTTTTATAGACAGTTTCTAAACAGAACCGTCTGTGATGGTCCGAAGAACACCCTAAGGAAGCAACCAAGGCCGGCACGCAGCATGAGGAAGAAGAGGAGCCCGATCACGGGAAGAACCATAATAACATGACGATGAGGAGGAGGAGGCAGAGGAGCGACGACGAGTGGTGATTCCCGTGATCGGGCCACGCCATATATATATATATAATGTTTTATGTTATTATTTATTGCAATTTATTGTTTTATGTTATAAAATATCAAAATATATAAAATGGCAATGGTTATGTTATTCTAATACAACTCGCAGAGAAGTCTGGTTCTAGAAAGTGGCGCCAAACTTATCAAATTCCATTTCTACTAATCTACGTGTGTACAAACTAGCAATAGTATAGCTAAGTTTGTCATTCCCTTCGACGAAAATACGTAGTTCCACATAGAAAGATCAAAATGTTAGAATGCAGTTACAGATGTGAAAAAAAAAGTAAATATCACTTTGTGATGTAAACCAAAATCACAGACGGTTATAAACACAAAACGTCTGTGATGTAAACCAATATCAGAAACGTTTATAAACACAAATCGTTTGTGATATAATCACAGACGATTGTATCATAAAACCGTCTGTGATATGGTTTATATCACAGACGGATTTCAGATAGAACTGTCTGTGCTTGTATCACAGACGGTTTTAATTCAAAACCATCTGTGATATTATTCTCATCACAGATGGGTATAATTAACAACGGTCTGTGATCCATCACACTAACGGTTGGATTATAGAATCGTCTGTGATGTTATATATTACACATGATTTTTAAAAACCGTCTGTGATAGTGCGTCTAATATAAACCTTTTTGTAGTAGTGTAAATTAATAATTAAAGGATAACGATAACTACTCTTAATCACGAGTTCTTACATAGAGTATGTATTAATTGCAGGCATCAGTCTGGGTGTATGCTTCTTAATTGTTGCTCTACTTGTAACACTAATAATGCTTCAAAAGAGAAGACTCGACCAGCTTTATGTAAAGAACGGAGGCAAGGTACTTGAAAAAGTGAAAGGTCTGACCATTTTCACAAAGGAGGAACTCGAGAAAATCACAAAGAACAATTCAGAGTTCTTGGGCAAGGGAAGCTTTGGTAAGGTCTACAAAGGGACTCTTCCTGACAACACCATGGTGGCTGTCAAGGCGTCAATCGAGGTAAATGAAGCCACCAAGGAGGAATTCACCAAGGAAGTGGAGATCCAGACAAAAATGATCCACAAGAACATCCTCAAGCTCATTGGCTGCTGCCTCCAGGTAGATGTTCCAATACTGGTGTACGAGTTTGCTGCCAATGGGAGCCTCAAAGACGTTCTCCATGGGAATAAGGAAATTCATCATCAACTCCCGTTAGACCTACGATTGGACATTGCAATCGGGTCTGCAGAAGGACTCAGATACATGCACTCGTACGCAAGTCAGGTCATACGGCATGGTGATGTCAAACCGAACAACATACTTCTGGATGACAAGCTGGTACCGAAAATCTCGGATTTCGGGTTGTCGAAGCAGCTTAGAGTGGACGAACATTTCGCAAAGGTTGTGGTTGGGTGCATGGGCTACATAGACCCAGTGTTCATGAAAACTGGGCTTTTAACACAAAAGAGCGATGCCTACAGCTTCGGAGCCGTTCTCTTAGAACTGATTACCAGGAGGCAAAATGTGGACGATGGAAACTGCAGCCTCCTCATTGAGTTCCGCAAAGTTTATGAGAAAGAAAAAAGTGGACGGGCAATGTTCGACAAGGAGATTGCGATTGGAGAGGAAGATGTCTTGATCCTGGAAGAGATTGGCAGGCTTGCAATGGACTGCTTAAAGGAAGATGTAGATGACCGACCGGATATGACGGAGGTAGCAGAACAGCTTGTGATGATTAGGAGATCTAGGAAGGCACACAACAAAAGCCCTCGTCACTTGGAGGATCGTATCGCTGCCATCGATGATTCTCCCAGAAAGCCTTCGCCACTGATACCAATGAGCTACTACATGCCACATTTTCTGTGCCAGCCACTCCGACCACCAAGGATCTCTCTGCTAATCCATAATTCGATCAGCAAGCTTAATTGTCGGGACCCCGAATTTGCAAATCCGGACCCTCTGTGTATTCAGCACTAGTCCAGGAACGCGCTAGTGCACACAGTCTTAACATCGGTAAATATCACAATCATACCAATCGATATTATCAAAGTACTTTATTTAAATAACCAAACTGGTTACTTGACCTTATGGTCAAGTTACAAGTATATGCCTCGCAAGGCGAAACTTTATTAAAAGAGAAATAATAGCAGCGGAAAATAAGATAACTTCGTGGCGCCATCCAGTATACCACAGGCAACTGACTGGGCTCGCATCCCTAAGTAGACGGGTCCTCTTGGAGTTCCTCCTCCAAAGCTGGCGTAATCTCCTCTTCAACTGATATTGTGTTGAGGCAAGGGTGAGTACTTGGTACTCAGCAAGTCATGCACAGAATGCAAGCTAATATACTATATGCATGGCTTGGTACAAAGGAATAGCTCAAGGTATATTTGCAGAAATAAAGCTTTTGACAAGTAATATAAGTAGATTCAAAGCAAAGAGAAATAAGTAAAGCATAAATAACTTTTCAAGAAATTTAATAAACATTTTTCCCCATCCTAAACCACATTTCCATCATCTTCATTGTTAAACCAAACCAACCTTTCAAATCCAAGTTGTTTTTGAGAAAATCTAACCCTTGACTGTAATTCCCGAGCATTGTCCAGTACCGTGGACTCGGCTATTTAAATAGATTCTACACTCTGCAGAGGTTATGCACTTTACCCACAAGATACAGTCAAACACCACAAAGGCGAAGTTCCTCAGTAACAAAGCCTTTCTAAGCCTCAAACAACACAGTGGTCCTCTCAGGTTCGTGCTCTACACCATCCCTTCCCTTAGCCAAGGCGAAGTATGGGACCAACACACCGTTAGATGGGTATCTGGCCACGCCCACGATACGCTCCCCGCATAATCACACAAACGGTGTAATTGACACCCTGAGGCTCCACAAGTGAGTCCTTAGCGACTTAGTCAACTAGGGCCGTCCCATTCCAGCCATGTGGTTGCAAGTATGACCCAGTTCAAAGGCTTGCAAGGTTAAGTCCTTAGAGTGACCAGGGCAAGACTACCCGAAGAACCAAATCAACATCCCCAATGCCAACCGGCCCACCTGATTACTCTTGCCACATGCCCGGCCGAAACCGCTTATCAAACCCCGCTTGATTACCATGCACCACGTGCCATCAACATCACATGATACTTTTCCAAAACAGGTTCAATATATCATTAAGTCAATATTAGCATTTGATTATCCAAAATCATGTCATGAGCACGTAAGCGTGTCTAAGCAAAGATACTACAACGATCTAAACCCATGTTGGCAATTTAATAATGTCCAACTAGTAAACCACAACTAGGGTGACAAAGGGTCATGGCACATACTTAAGTAATCAAAGTGTCATATAGCAAATTGGTATTTATCTAACCCTCATGTTTAAACCAAGTATTTTTCTAATTGAACTAGCATGCAATAGTTTAAATCAAAATAGTTTTCGAAATAGGATCAATATGGTCAAAGCACAACTTGCCTTCAAAAAGTACTTGCTCTTGGTCTTGAGTTGGATCCTGAGTCAATACTTCTCCTTCGAATCCTTCCGGCACTTCAACGTCTACTCGTAAAGCGTGCAAATAGCAAATACACAAATAAACACTAGGCAAAAACAACCCAAAACTCCAAATAAAATCCATAAACAGAGAGAAAATAATTTTCTGGATTTTTAGGAACTGGAATCGTTCAAATCGGAGTTAAAATGCAAAAGTTATGATTTATTAAAGTTTAAATAATCAATTAAATAATATTACAGAGAAAAACTTTAGTCCAAAAATTAAATAAAATTCATATTTAGGTAGATCTCAATTTTATACAAATTTAGAAATTTGAATCACTCAAATCGGAGTTGAAGCATAAAAGTTATAAGCGTTTGAAGTTTGAAACAAAATCAAATCATTATTCGAATTAATAAATCATTTTCTTTTCGGAAATTAATTATTGCGTCATCATGGACACGTGTCGCCTCCTGATTGGCTGGCCGACGCCAGTCGGTAGCTCATGGGCTCACCACGGCGCGTTCGGTCCACGCAGTGGACCCGGCCCACGGCTTCGGGTGAGGTCGACATGTGGGACCACTCGGTGACGTCACTTGTCGACGCGTCGGCGGGCTCACCACGGTCGACAGTGGGTCCCACCGATGACGTCATGGGTGACGCCACGATCGCCGCCGACACGCTGGCCCGCGTGTCGCTGACCACGCGACGCTGTGGCGCTGGCGCGACGGCCGGCTTCCTGGACGCGTGGCACAATCGTGGCCGCTGGTTTGAAATCCGACTACCGATTGAGTTTGGCCTCATGTGCTTGGGGCGCACGTGATCGATCGTGGGCCGTTGGATCTTGATCCAACGGTCCAGATCCAATCTAACCTGGTGCGATTCTTGATACGCTGGCGCAACCTAAGCCGTTGGATCTAGATCCAACGGTTGGGATTAGATCTAGGATTTTCAACGGAAACTCACCGAGGTGACGTGGCACGATCCGGCCTTTGGATCTTGATCGGACGGTTGGTGGAGCTCGGGTCGGCGATGGCTTCACGGCGGAGTTGCGTGCCGTGGCCTGAGGACGGCGACCACCCAAACGGGCGGTTGGGGCGTGCTCGGCGAGATGGATGGTGTCTTCGTGCGCCTGCCGGGGTTTCGACTGGGGTCAATGGCGGCGGAGGATCGCGGACGGCGGCGAGGCGAGGTAAGGACCGTGGCGGCGCTTCACGCCATTACGGCGAGCGATTCGCGAACCCTCTGGCGGCTAGAGCTCGGCGGGTTAGGCAAGAAGTGCGCAGTCACGGCGGTCTCGGTGCGATCCGCATTAAATAGCCCCGGATGCGTGTTTCAGCATGAGCCCTAGTTTGCATACGCGGCCAAGATTTCGGGCGGAGTCCGGCTCGGACTCGGCGGGGAAGACGACACGAGAACCGGCCCACGCGTGTCAGATCAGCGCCCCGATCGGACCGGGCGCGAACGGGTTCGGGCCTGACACGGCCAACCGTGACGGCGGATCTCACCGCTGGATCTTGATCCAACGGTTGGGATTGATTAGGTTTAGGAGTGGGTTTGGTCGAGTCACGTGGCTCGGTCGGACTCGAACTCGAGTCCGACTTCGGGCTCGATCGGATGAACAAGATTTCTGACCGAGTTGATTTTCCAGCGATTTAATATTTAAAATAATTCCCGATGAATTCATTTAATTCATTAAAAATAGCAAATGACTCGTAAAATTCCAGAAAATTCTGGAAAATACTTTGGATCATTTTGGACTCAAATAAAATATTTCCAACAAAATTTTATTTGCAAAATTAAATTCTTCAATTATTTCAAAATGGAATAAATTCAAATAAATTCCAAATAAATCCAAATGAATTCCAGAAAATTCCAAAAATTCACCAAAGTGCCAAATCACACATGAATTCAAGAAAAGCAAAATTTTGGGGTGTTACAAACCTCCCCCCCTTAATAGAATCTCGTCCCCGAGATTCAGGGCTTACTAAAGGAATAGGTTTGGAAACTCTTTCTTCAAATCCTCTTCGCTCCCAAGTCGCTTCGCTTTCTTCATGGTTGCTCCAATCGAACTCTACAGAAACGGGTTGACTTGTTTCTAGTTTCTCGATCCATTGTGTCTAGAATCCTCACGGGTGCTCCTTATAAGTCAAATCCTCTTGCAACTCAATCGACTCTAGCGTGTCTGCTCCTCAGAACTCGAGACACTTCTTCAACTGGGACACATGGAACACATCATGCACTCCTGCTAGCGGTGGGCAACTCGGTGTTAAGCAACTCGCCTCTGCGACTCAAAATCTTAAATGGTCCAACATAACGGGTGCAAGTTTCCTTTGGCATGGAACCTCTTAACTCCCGAGAGGCGTAACTCGAGGTATACAAAATCTTCTGGTTCAAAACTCAAATCTCGCGACGATTGTCAAGATAACTCTTCTGCCGAGATTGGGCTATCTTCAACCTTTCCCTAATCATAGCGATCCGCTTCTTCAGCCTCTTGAAGAATATCAGGCCCAAAGACACGGCGCCACGGTCTCATTCCAATTCAATGGCGTCCCGACAGGGTCGACCATACAAAGGCCTCAAAAGGTGACATCTCAGAACTAGCCTCGATAACTATTGTTGTAATCGAACTCGGCATACGGCAAACTCTTATCCCAAGAAGTAGCATAAGCCAATGCACAAGCTCTTAACATATCCTCCGTGACCGGTTGACTCTTTCGGCCTGGCTCCATCCGTCTGTGGATGATAAGTCATCTTGAAGTTCAAACGGGTTCCCATGGCTTCATGCAACTTATTCCAGAACCTTGAGGTAAATTGGGTACCTCTGTCCGATACAATCCTCTTTGGCACTCCGTGCAAACAGACAATCTCGATCATGTACAATTCTGCTAATTTATCTCCCGAGTAAGTGGTCTTCACGGGGATAAAATGGGCTACTTTAGTCAAGCGATCCACTATAACCCATATGGAGTCATAACCTCCTTGAGTCTTCGGCAAACCGGTAATGAAATCCATTCCGATTTCCTCCCACTTCCACTCAGGTATTTTCAGCGGCTGTAGCAATCCTGCTGGTCTGATGCATTGCCTTGACTCTCTGGCATACATCGCACAATGCAACATGCTCGGCAACTTCACGTTTCATACTCGGCCACCAGAATCTCTCCTTCAGATCCTGATACATCTTGGCGCTTCCAGGATGAATTGAGTACTTGGAGTCATGAGCTTCTTCCAGAATCAGTTGCTTTAACTCCTTTTTGTTAGGCACACAAATGCGATCCTTCATCCACAACGTGCCTTGCTCATCCAACTTGAAGTCCTCTCGCCTTGCCTTCCTTCTTGATGGACTTAATCCTCGCGGATCTTGTCATCATCCTTCCGCCCTTCTCGGATCTGATCCTCTAGGGTAGGCTTTACTTCTAATGCGGCCAAGAACCCCTAGGTACTACCTCAATCTTCATTTTCTCGAAAATCCTCACATAACTCATCCTCGACTTGTGGCTAGCAACGCACTCACTGTGATGGCTTTTCCGACTCAGGGCATCGGCTACTACGCTGGCCTTCCCGGATGGTAATGGATTCCAACATTATAGTCTTTGATCAACTCTAACCATCTCCTTTGCCTCATATTCGAGATCCGATCGGGTGAATATGTACTTAAGGCTCTTATGATCCGTATATACTTCACATCTGCTTCCGATCAGATAGTGACGCCATATCTTCAAGGCATGCACTACTACAGCCTAACTCTAGGTCATGTGCTCGGATAATTTTCCTCATGCGGCCTCAATCGCCTTGATGCATAAGCGATTTACCTTTCCATTCTCGTGACAAGACACATCCAAGTCCTTGGCGCGATGCGTCACAATAAATATCGAAGCTTTGAGCAACATCCGTAGAACTAACACCGGTCTGCCGACGCCAATCGCTTCTTCACTCCCTGAAATCCTTTCTCACATTCTCAAGGCCCATGCAAACTTCTTTTTCCTTCTTCAGCAATTGCGTAAGAGGTTTCGCAATTGTCGAGAAGCCTTCGATGAAGCGGCGGTAGTATCCTCGCCATTCCAAGGAAACTCCGAATCTGAGTCACGATCTTGGTGCTCCCAATGTAACACGCCTTCTACTTTGCTTGGATCTACTGGCGACTCCTTCATGCGGTCATTACATGTCCAAGAAACTCCACCTTGTCCTTCCAAAAATCACACTTGCTGAACTTGGCGAAAAGTTGTCGTTCCTCGCCTTTTCCAAAACTTCGCCTTAAGTGTTCTGCATGTTCATCCTCTCGCCTTGGAGTAGATTAGGATATCGTCTATGAACACGACAACAAACTTGTCCAAATATTCCATGAACACCTTATTCATCATATTCATGGAATAAGTGGCGATTCGTCACCCCAAAGGACATAATCAGAACTCGTAATGTCCATATCTTGACGAGAATGCGCTTCGGAATATCTTCTCGATCGGATCTTCAATCGATGGTATCCCGATCTCGATCAATCTTGGAGAAAACTCCGGCTCCTCTTAATCGATCAAACAAATCATCAATCCTGGGTAGCGGATACTTATTCTTCACGGTGACTTCATTGAGTGCACGGTAGTCAATGCACATCCTGAAACTCCCGTCCTTCTTCTTGACAAACAAAACTGGTGCTCCCCACGGTGACGAACTCGGTCTGATAAATCCTTTCTCCATTAACTCTTCCAGCTGTTTCTTCATTTCTACCAACTCCTCGGTAGACATCCGATAGGGTGTAACACCCCAAAATTTTGCTTTTCTTAAATTCATGTGTGATTTGGCACTTTGGTGAATTTTTGGAATTTTCTGGAATTTATTTGGATTTATTTGGAATTTATTTGAATTTATTCCATTTTGAAATAATTAAAGAATTTAATTTTGCAAATAAAATTTTGCTGGAAATATTTTATTTGAGTCCAAAATGATCTAAAGTATTTTCCAGAATTTTTCTGGAATTTTTCTGAGTCTTTTGCTATTTTTAATGAATTAAATGAATTACTGGGAATTATTTTAAATATTAAATCGCTGGAAAATACGAGTGGGTTTGTATCTTGTTCATCCGATCGAGCCCGAGTCGACTCGAGTCCGAGTCCGACCAACCACGCTCGAGCCGCAACGAAGCCCGCCGCACCAGGCACGTGGACCGTCGGATTTCGATCCAACGGCTAAGAGCTTGCCACGCCGCTGCACTGCGGTCCGGCCTGATCGGGTCATGCCGGTTCGATCCTAGCCGTTGGTTACAACACGTGGGCCGGGCGCTGCCGTCTTCCGTGTCCGGGCGGACTCGCCACCGCGCCATGACCGAACTCCGTTAGGGTTCGAGGATTCCGCGGAACTGCGTGGCCTATTTAATGACCGAGACCCCGACGAGGATCGCCATGACCCGCGCCGCTTTTTCCCTAGCTGTCTCGCCAGAGCGCCTCAGAGGCTGCAATCCTCGCCGTAGTTGCTTAGGGCTTCACCTCGGTCATTGTTGCGTTCCGCCACCGAGCTCCTCCGCCCCTGCGGGCTGGCCTCCGAGCCCGCTGCCAAGCCGCAACCGAGGGGCGCACTCACCTCGTCGGAGGGGCATCAAATCGCCGTGCCCGTGGTCGCCCTCTCCACTCCGGCACTGCACGCCGCCGCGCCACCGCCGACTCGCAAAGCTTCTCCGCGTGCGATCTTCATCGAACGGTCCAGGTTAGCCCACATCACACCAGAGAAAACCAGATTAGATCTAAACCGTTAGATGGAAATCGTGCGACCTAGGTTAGATCTATTCTCACTTCTTGGATTTAGATCCAACGGCCAGGGCTATATCGCGTAGATTGAATTCGGGTGGATCATATCCGCTCGATCGGGAATCAAGGGCTGTGATGCACCCATGTGTCACACGCCGACGTGTCGTGGCACGGCCAGCACCGCACCGCACACACGCACGGGTCGCCGATACCGGGTCCCGCGTGTCGAGACTTGAGCCGTGGGACCGTGTCCACCGTGAGACCCGAGCCAAGCGTGGACCAAGTCCATGGACCGGCCGACGCCACCAGCCAATCGAGGTCGACACGTGTCCATGCCGACGCAATAATTAATTTCCAAAAGAAAATGATTTATTAATTCGAAATATTGATTCAAATTTAGATTCAAACTTCAAACGCTTATAACTTTTATGCTTCAACTCCGATTTGAGCGATTCAAATTTCTAAATTTGTATAAAATTGAGATCTACCTAAATATGAATTTTATTTAATTTTTGGACTAAAGTTTTTCTCTGTAATATTATTTAATTGATTATTTAAACTTTAATAAATCATAACTTTATGCGTTTTAACTCCAAATTTGACGATTCCAGCTTCTAAAAATCCGTAAAATTACGTTCTCTCTGTTTATGGATTTTATTTGGAGTTTTGGGATGTTTTTGCCTATTGTTTATTGGGTATTTGCTATTTGCACGCTTTTACGAGTAGACGTTGAAGTGCCTTAGGATTCGAGGAGAAGTGTTGACTCAGGATCCAACTCAAGACCAAGAGCAAGTACTTTTTGAAGGCAAGTTGTGCTTTGACCATGTTGATCCCATTTCGAAATCTATTTTGATTTAAACTATTGCATGCTAGTTTAATTAGAAAGATACTTTGTTTAAACATGGGGGTTAGATAAATACCAATTTGCTATATGACACCTTGATTACTTAAGTATGTGCCATGACCTTTTGTCACCCTAGTTGTGGTTTACTAGTTGGACATTATTAAATTGCCAACATGGGTTTAGATCGTTGTAGTATCGCTTAGACTCACACGTGCTCATAACATGATTTTGGACAATCAAATGTTAATATGGACTTAATGATATATTGAACCTGTTTTGGAAAAGTATCATGTGATGTTGACGGCACGTGGTGCATGGTAATCAAGCTGGGTTTGATAAACGATTTCGACCGGGCATGTGGCAAGAGTAATCAGTGGGCCGATTGTGGCATTGGGAGTGTTGATTTGGTTTTTCGGTAGTCTTGCCCTGGTCACTCTAAGGACTTAACCTTGCAAGCCTTTGAACTGGTCATACTTGCAACCACATGGCTGGAATGGGACGGCCCTAGTTGACTAAGTCGCTAAGGACTCACTTGTGGAGCCTCAGGGTGTCGATTACACCGCTTGTGTGATTGTGCGGGGAGCGTATCGTGGCTGTGGCCAGATACCCATCTAACGGTGTGTTGGTCCCATACTTCGCCTTGGCTAAGGGAAGGGATGGTGTAGAGCACGAACCGGAGAGGACCACCTGTGTTGTTTGAGGCTTCCGAAAGGCTTTGTTATGATCGCTCATTCGCATACTTTTGTATGGCGATTCACGGCTGACGTGGTGAGTGGATTGTATGGCGTAGAATCTATTTGAATAGCCGAGTCCACGGTACTGGACAATGCTCGGGAATTACAGTCAAGGGTTAGACTTTCTGAAAATAACTTGGATTTGAAAAGTTGGGTTGGTTTAATAATGAAGATGATGGAAATGTGGTTTAGGATGGGGTAAATGTTTATTAAATTTTCTGAAAAGTTATTTATGCTTTACTTATTTCTACTGCTTTCGAATCTACTTTTATTACTTGTCAAAAGCTGTTTACTGCAAATATACCCTGAGCTATTCCTTTGTACCAAGCCATGCATATAGTATATTAGCTTGCATTATGTGCATGACTTGTCGAGTACCAAGTACTCATCCTTGCCTCAACACAATACCGCTGAAGAGGAGACTACGCCAGCTTCGGAAGAGGAGTTCCAAGAGGACCCGTCTACTTAGGGGATGCGAGCCCACCGGTTGCTCGTGGTATACCGGATGGCGCCACTAAGTTTATTTGATTTTTCCGCCGTTATTTCTCTTTCAATAAGTTTTGCCTTGCAAGGCATATATTTGTAACTTGGCCATAAGGTCGAGTAACCCTTTGATTATTTAAATAAAGTACTTTGATAGTATCGTTTGGTATGATTGTGATATATACCGATGTTAAGACTGTGTGCACTAGCGCGTTCCTGGACTAGTGCTGAATACACAGAGGGTCCGGATTTGCAAATTCGGGGTCCCGACATAGGGTCTCTTTGCTATCGGTGCTGTACCAGGTACAAGCTCTATCACAAACTCTATGTCCCTGTCTGGCGGCATACCAGGTAGATCTTCGGGAAAAACGTCTGGGTACTCGTTCACTACTGGGACATCCTCTATGCTGATTGCCTTGGTACTGTTAACCATCAACTGTCCATCTCTAACTGCAGTGGCTTGAAATTCCACTTTCTTCCCACACAGGCTCTCAACTGAGATAGTCCTTCGTCCACAATCCAATACAGCCTTGTGCTTGGATAACCAATCCATTCCCAATATAACATCTAAGGTCTGGGTCTCCAAAATTATAAGGTTTGCTAGGAACTCTATTCCATCTATTAGTATTCTCACCGGAACATCCTACTTCCGTTCGAGTTCGGAACCAGGGTTTGAACTAAAAGCATGCACTTAAGTCTTGCAATTCTCAAGTCATTTCTAGTAGCAAAGCCTTGCGAAACAAACGAGTGCTGAGCTCGAGTCAAACAAAGCAGGTGCAGTCTTGAGTTAACAAGTAACTTACCCGATTTATCGTCCAGTAGCATTCTCGCAGTGCATCTGCGGTGACATGGTTGACTCGGCCTCTCACCACGGCCTGGGTGTGGCTCCACAGTGCGGCGTCCTAGCTGGGGTGGTTCCTAGATTGAAACGAATCGGGTCGCTCTCGCTGTCTTCTTTGGACAATCATGGCAAAGTGTCACGGCTCGTTGCAGATTGTATGACGTCTCACTTGTTCCTTCTTGTATTTGCACAGGTAGCGTTTCTGGCGGTGGGGGTGCGATAGTTACGATTGGCAGGTCTTGGTGCTGAGGATGGTGTCCTCGTTGCATTCTATGGTTGGAATCAAGAATTGATTTGGTGCAACTCTCGGTATTGCGTTCCACTGGCGTGATCCTTGCTTTGTTGCATCCTGCGCTTCTGTTCTCATCCGGGCCTTGCGCTTATTCCTCAAGAATAAGTGCCTTATTCACCAACTCTTGGAAATCTGGAAAGGTGTGGGTGATCAATCCTACTTGCAATCCCGAGTTGAGTCCCTTCATAAAACGAGACTGCCTGATTTATCTGTCGCTACATCCTCAGTGCGTAGCGTGCTAGCTGTGTGAACTTGTTCAGTAGTCGGCCACCGGGCTGATTACCTTGCTTGATGCTCTGAACTCCTCCTTCTTAAGGTCCATGATTCCTTCCCGCACGTGATACCTGTCGGAATGCATTGAATTCTTCCCAAGTGATATCTTGAGGGTTCTCTTGCGTGGCACGTAGTGCTCCCACCATTCGTGGTTGTTCCTTCCAGCTGATGAGAAGCGTAGAGTACCTTCTCATTTCCTATGCATTGAGCTATGTGTAGCTTCCTCTCGATTGATCTTAACCAATCATCGGCCTCCAATGGATTGGCATTCCCAGAGAAAGTGGGTGGGTGAGTCCTCATGAACTCTGACAGCCTTGTATTCTGGCGTGGTCCCTGATTAACTTGATTAGCGATGGCCTGGCGATGACGTGCTGCATTTGTTGCATCATAGCATGCATCAATCGAGTCTGAGCAAAGCAAGAAAGGCTCCAAAATTCTGCATATCAATCAAGCGGTCTTTGGTGCTCCATCATTGGGGTTTTCTGCTGGGCGAGATCCACTCCCATTGCTTCCAAAGTTCCCACGGGTATTCACCATCTGTCGATTTGCTCTAGGTTTAGAGATGAGAGGGAAACAAGAATAGGCAAGTAATATGGAACTTATGCGGGGCGAAAGGTGTAACTTTAAGGTCCAACTTTATTATTAATAACTTGGTATGGCTGCCACAATGCCTAAGGGCCTTGCAACACATAATGCACACTCAAAGAAACAAAGCAAATCCAAATCGAACTAACTCTGGAGTCTAACGCCTAAAGGGTGACTCTTTCTTCTATGACGCGACTCGGCGTAGGAGTCTCACTATAGAACCTATGCTCACTCATCGAGAAAACCTCCACGGCCTGGTACGGTGTCGTGGCATAGGCGCCAAACTTGATCGCCATGTCCAAAGAATCGTGTCCTCTATGGTAGTCGAAGAAGCAGTGTCCTCATCGAGATCTGACTCCTCTGGATCTGGCTCGTGTAGCTCGAGTACTGGCTCTGGGTCTGGTCCGTACAAGGTCATCTCCAACTCGTCGATCCTTCGTAGAAGGTGTGCCACATACTCTTGAGCTTCCCGCCATCTGTTCTTCTCTGTCGTGATCTCCTTGCGGGCCTTCTGTAGCTCCTTGCTTGTATTATCTAGTACATCCTCCTCGAGCGATTTACAAATCGTGCCAACTATGTAACCGTGGCATCCTCATCCTGAATGTCCTTCGGGTCAAGAAGGTTATCGCTGCGCGGATGGTAACGGAACACCGTGCTCTCCAACTCTCTAGCGTAGATACGGGTAATGTGCCGCATTGCTCGTCGTGATACTTCTTGGATGCCCATCTGCATTGTAGATCTCCTGGCGGTCTGCAAAGGTATCGAGGCGATTGCCTGGCCCTTCTTCCTAGCAGTACCTCAATCTTCACATCACAAGCTTTGATCAATCCCGCTTGCCTGATCACTTCCACTTGGTATTGGGGCTTCTCAAAATCTCCGAGAGTGCAGAGCATATGCCAAAGTTCCGCAGCGTGACCAACTCCCAGATCAACGTAGTTGAACTCTTCCTCCATCTGTCACAAGAGTGCTTTACGTAAGAACTCGGAATTTTCAAATTGTGACAAGGTAAGGGAAAATTTCAGCAAGAGACAAGAAAAGAGAGAAGGGGATGAGTCGAGATGTCATTTCTTATCTTGACAAACTTTTAGCTTTTAGAAAATAGGTTTTATCCTCACTACGACCATTCTAGCTTAGGGTTGAGCCTACAGTCAAGTATGGCTCTGATACCACCTCTGTCGGGACCCCGAATTTGCAAATCCGGACCCTCTGTGTATTCAGCACTAGTCCAGGAACGCGCTAGTGCACACAGTCTTAACATCGGTAAATATCACAATCATACCAATCGATATTATCAAAGTACTTTATTTAAATAACCAAAGGGTTACTTGACCTTATGGCCAAGGTACAAATATATGCCTTGCAAGGCGAAACTGATTAAAAGAGAAATAATAGCAGCGGAAAATCAAATAACTTCGTGGCGCCATCCAGTATACCACAGGCAACTGACTGGGCTCGCATCCCTAAGTAGACGGGTCCTCTTGGAAATCTTCCTCCGAAACGGGCGTAGTCTCCTCTTCAACTGATATTGTGTTGAGGCAAGGGTGAGTACTTGGTACTCAGCAAGTCATGCACAGAATGCAAGCTAATATACTATATGCATGGCTTGGTACAAAGGAGTAGCTCAAGGTATATTTGCGAAATGCTTTTGACAAGTAATAAAAGTAGATTCGAAAGCAGTAGAAATAAGTAAAGCATAAATAACTTTCAAGAAGTTTAACAAACATTTTTCCCCATCCTAAACCACATTTCCATCATCTTCATTGTTAAACCAACCCAACCTTTCAAATCCAAGTTATTTTCAGAAAGTCTAACCCTTGATCAGTAATTCCGAGCATTGTCCAAAGATCAGTGGACTCGGCTATTTAAATAGATTCTCAACTCTGCAGAGGTTATGCACTTTACCCACAAGATACAAATAAACACCACAAAGCGAGTTCCTCAGAACAAAGCCTTTCTAAGCCTCAAACAACACAGTGGTCCTCTCAGGTTCGTGCTCTACACCATCCCTTCCCTTAGCCAAGGCGAAGTATGGGACCAACACACTGCTAGATGGGTATCTCGGCCACGCCCACGATACGCTCCCCGCACAATCACACAAACGGTGTAATCGACACCCTGAGGCTCCACAAGTGAGTCCTTAGCGACTTAGTCAACTAGGGCCGTCCCATTCCGACCATGTGGTTGCAAGTATGACCAGTTCAAAGGCTTGCAAGGTTAAGTCCTTAGAGTGACCAGGGCAAGACTACCGAAAAACCAAATCAACATCCCGATTGCCACACCGCCCACCTGATTACTCTTGCCACATGCCCTGGCCGAAAATCGCTTATCAAACCCCGCTTGATTACCATGCACCACGTGCCATCAACATCACATGATACTTTTTCAAAACAGGTTCAATATATCATTAAGTCCATATTGGCATTTGATTGTCCAAAATCATGTCATGAGCACGTAGCGGTGTCTAAGCAAAGGTACTACATCGGTCTAAACCCATGTTGGCAACTTAATAATGTCCAACTAGTAATCCACAACTAGGGTGACAAGGGATCATGGCACATACTTAGATAATCAAGGTGTCATACAGCAAATTGGTATTTATCTAACCCCCATGTTTAACCAAAGTATCTTTCTAACTGAACTAGCATGCAATAGTTTAAATCAAAATAGATTTCGAAATAGGATCAACATGGTCAAAGCACAACTTGCCTTCAAAAAGTACTTGCTCTTGGTCTTGAGTTGGATCCTGAGTCAACACTTCTCCTTCGAATCCTTCCGGCACTTCAACGTCTACTCGTAAAGCGTGCAAATAGCAAATACACAAATAAACACTAGGCAAAAACATCCCAAAACTCCAAATAAAATCCAAAAACAGAGAGAACATAATTTTCTGGATTTTTAGAAACTGGAATCGTTCAAATCGGAGTTAAAATGCAAAAGTTATGATTTATTAAAGTTTAAATAATCAATTAAATAATATTACAGAGAAAAACTTTAGTCCAAAAATTAAATAAAATTCATATTTAGGTAGATCTCAATTTTATACAAATTTAGAAATTTGAATCACTCAAATCGGAGTTGAAACGCAAAAGTTATAAGCGTTTGAAGTTTGAATCTAAATTTGAATCAATATTTCGAATTAATAAATCATTTTCTTTTTCGGAAATTAATTATTGCGTCAGCAAGGACACGTGGCAGCCTCTGATTGGTTGGCTGACGTCAGCCGGTCCATGGACGTGGTCCACGCTCGGCTCGGGTCCACCGTAGACTCGGTCCACGACTCATCGTGTCACTAACATGTGGGACCACTCGGGTGACGTCATCGGCCCGGCGTCGGCGGGGACTCAAAGCCACAAAGGTCGACATGTGGGACTCCACCGTGACGTCATGGGTGACGTCAGCGCTTGGCTGGATTAGCCACTGACATGCGGGCCCTCTGACACGCGGGCCCCGCGTGTCAGCGTCACACGCACGCGCGCGTGGACGGCGCTGACCGCGTCGGTCCAACTTCCAAGACGCGTGGCACAATCTCGGCCGTTGGTTTGAAAATCAACGGTCCCGATCGGATCTGATGACGCACGTTTGGGGTGAACGTGGTCAATCTAAACCGTTGGATCTAGATCCAACGGCTAGGATTGGATCTGGAAATCGCACGTGGTTCTTACCGTGGAACGACGTGGCGCAATCCGGGACGTCGGATCTTGATCGGACGGTCCACGGAGCTCGCGAGGACGGCGATGGCGTGCGGCGGCTTGCTGCGGCCGGAACCGGGGAAGACGACGTCCCGAACGGCGTTCCGACGCAGTCCCGGCGAGATGAAGTATGAGCCCAGGTTCGTCTCGTCGCGGGGTTCCGACCGCCACTGGCTATGCGAACCTACGGTTTCGCGGCGAAGGTTGAAGAACTCGCGGCGGCGCTCTTTGGCTCCGGCGAGAAATTGCGGCGGCTCTAGGTTTCCCTGTGGCGTGGACTAGGCAACGAGCTCGGCATGGAAAGGCGAACCTCGGGGCGCTCCATGCATTAAATAGCCTCGAGTCCGTGTCCGAGACGGCGCGACGGCGAACGGAGTCCGCGGCGAATCCGGGCCGAGACGAAGACGTGGAGCCGTGCATTAACACGACCAACGGCCACGATCGCGGCGCGTAACCGGGTTCGGTCGGACTCGACTAGGCGACGTGGCGCAATCACAACCGTTGGATCTTGATCCAACGGTCGCGTGGCTAGGGTTCGGGGCGAACGGGTTCGGCTCGACCACGTGGCTCGGGTCGGACTCGAACTCGAGTCTGACTCGGGCTCGGTCGGATGAACAGTACAAACCCACTCGCATTTTCCAGCGATTTAATATTTAAAATAATTCCCAGTAATTCATTTAATTCATTAAAAATAGCAAAAGACTCAGAAAAATTCCAGAAAAATTCTGGAAAATATTTTAGGGTATTTGGGACTCAAATAAATTATTTCCAACAAAATTTTATTTGCAAAATTAAATTCTTTAATTATTTCAAAATGGAATAAATTCAAATAAATTCCAAATAAATCCAAATAAATTCCAGAAAATTTCAAAAATTCACCAAAGTGCCAAATCACACATGAATTTAAGAGAAGCAAAATTTTGGGGTGTTACAAACAGTACTTGACCCGAGTTGATTTTCCAGCGATTTAATATTTAAAATAATTCCCAGTAATTCATTTAATTCATTAAAAATAGCAAATGACTCAGAAAAATTCCAGAAAAATTCTGGAAAATACTTTGGATCATTTTGGACTCAAATAAAATATTTCCAACAAAATTTTATTTGCAAAATTAAATTCTTCAATTATTTCAAAATGGAATAAATTCAAATAAATTCCAAATAAATCCAAATGAATTCCAGAAAATTCCAAAAATTCACCAAAGTGCCAAATCACACATGAATTCAAGAAAAGCAAAATTTTGGGGTGTTACATTAATGCATCATCTGCATCCAGTACTAGTTGCACTACTGTATTATGCATGTTTCCTGTATAAATTAGTGGAGTCGATCAGGCAAACTGTGTACTCCTATTGGAATATCGGTTGCTGTACCTATGTTGTAAGTTGTTGATTGTTAGAATTAATCTTGTTGTTAGTTATCTTCAGTCAGTATGCGTTTTGGGTTGTAACAGAGTCCGGTTCAGGAAGTGTGTGTGCTGATTTATATTTTTGTGTTGAGTGATTTGCCAAAAGAAAAAATATTAACAGTGATAATTATATAAAAAGTAATAGTATTTACATGCATATAAGTGTGTGTATGGATATGCATGATGTGCTGTGTGTTTAGTGCATGGTGTTGTTTGCATATTTGTGTGCGTGGTGTGTGCATGCATGTGTGGTGTGTGTTGCGTGCCTGGTGTGGCGTGGTGATGCAACATGCAGGAGCGCTGCGAGGGTTTAGCAGTCAAAAATCAAGATTGGAGGCAGCGTCGTTTGTCCGCGGTGAGCTGCGTGACGTTCGTCGACATATGTTTTTACAGTGAAAAGATAAAGTACGTACTACTCGCTTTTTACTACGACTGTAGTTCACCAAAACATATGTTTTTTTATATATTGTAACATCCCAAAATTTAGTAAAAGAGAAAAATAAAATTTTAAAATATAAGTTTGTTTTATTTTTGAATTACCTGAATTTAATTGTCTTTTTACTGATTTCTCTATTGATAGGTAATTAATTCGGAATTGGTAAAAAGATGAGAAATAAAAAGGTAAAAAGCTAAAAGTAAAGATGGGGAAAAATCTGCAAAAATATTATAAAATTCTTGGAGACATAAGGAAACTTGATTTAGCAGTGAAAAATCAATATGAAACTATTTAATTAAAGAAATGATCATTTTTATTAATGTGATGTGACCCTAAATAGTGTAAGAAAAGGTTTTTTTATAAAATTTTACTTAAACTTCGATGTAGTCCAAATATTTACCATGTGATCTCTTATCCACCTCTGGTAAAATTGGTAAAAATAATAATAATTATATTATAATGCTCTTTTGAATATTTATTTATTGCAGATTTCAAAATTCTGAAAATTTTAATAAAATATTTATTAGAAAATAAATACTTAAGATTTAAACTTGAGATTTTATCAAATTATACAGACATCATTTCAAACCTTGTGAAAATATTTCAAAAATTTATCAGTTAATTTAGCCGCTCAATTAAATTCCCATACCATCTTCGACACATTTATGGCACGACATCCCCTCGCGTGATCGTGAGTTCTGAACTCCCCACTGCAAGACCAGCCGCAGTTCAACTCCCACCATTCAAACCCTGTAATTACCGGCTTGATTGGCTATTTATGGAAATGAATCTATGGTTCCCTAATCAGCATCCTAAAATTATGATCTAATTTGCCTGAACGCACTGCAAGTACCATGAACTCAGATAGTCCAATCAAATATATTTATGATATTAGAACCACTAAAACTAAGTCGGCCACTCCTAATCATGGCCTCCAATCACCCCTAGAGGAAACCTTAAACTATCTTCAGCGGATTCCCTTCAGCCTCTAAATCCCTTCGCGAACAGATCCCAAATGCTCCAGCGAATTTCTTTCAGCCTTCCCTTCAGAAGGGATTCGGAGAGAGAATCCCTTTAGAAACATATTCTCTCTCCAATCCCAGAGAGAAATCCTTTCAAGGGGATGCTGTTGAAGATAGTAAGAAATAATGGGAATGAATATAGGGAAGGGAATGGAATGAAGGGAAATTGTTGGAGATAGTTTTATCTCATGAACTAAATTATTCTGAACTTTTGTGTAGTATGAACTTATGTTGTCGAACTTATGAGCTTATTTTCTATATCTGTCATAAACTTCTTCATTTAAAGACTCCCACTAGGATACAAAATGAGTTCCCGTACCTCCAAACCCCCATGAATTTTATTTGTTTGGGCAGGTCAGTTCGTCTTTCTAATACAGAATTGACCGGTCAACCACGTGCAGCAATTACAGCCTGTACAACCTGTCGGCGTACTAGACAACAGGCACCTTCGAATCGGGTGCTTATGAGGTTCAGACGGGGGGCTTTCGGGGCGATTGCCGGAGGAAGAAAGAAGATCGGAGCGCCGGTCAAGCTCAGAAGGATGGGGCGCTAGAGTTTACCCAGGTTTGGGCCCTCCGAAGAGTAACAGCCCTAGTCCTGCTTATCTTGCTATTGCTTCTCTTGTGGAATATGAACTAGAATCCTAACTTGTGAAAATGGAACTTATCAACTATGATCGACCAACCAACCCCCTCTCCCATGCACCCCACCCCCCTTTTATACTAGGGCTGGCGGGGGCGCATGAGAGGCTTACACTGCAAGCCACACTCATTACACTGCCACAGGTGCATTAAATGGACCCGTCACTGTCATTACACCTTATTTAATGCCTGCCGCAGCCGTCACACCCCTGCCTCGGGCCCCACGCCCACCAACGCCGCTCGTTTCGTCAGAGGGTGAAGTGCGGCCGTGACGTCACCCGTAATTATTGCGCGCCTGGGGAAGGTGCGCCGCCATACTGTAGTCTCCACGCTTGGCATTTAATGCGCATGATTCGCATTAAATGCCCTTGACCCTGGCAACGCCGCCTCGGGGGTGGTGCGCCAGTGGCGTAGCCCGCGCGCCACCTTACTGGGCGCCCTGGGGCGTGGCCTGGTCGCCACCTGTCCACTGGGCGACCACCTTACTGGGCGCCCAGTGGCGTGGCCTGGTCGCCACTCGCCCATCGGGCGATGGCGTGGCTCGTCGCCACTCGCCCATCGGGCGACCACCTTACAGGCGCGCCAAGGCGTGGCTCGATCGCCACCGCCCATCGGGCGACCACTTTACAGGGCGCCCAGTGGCGTGGCCTGATCGCCATCTGTCCCCTGGGTGACCACTTTACTGGGCGCCCAGTGGCGTGGCCTGGCCGCCACCTGTCCACTGGGCGACCACTTTGCGGCCCTTCTGCTTGCCGCGGCGGGCGGGGGGGGGGGAGGGGCTCGGAAGCGCCCTGCCCGCCCGGCGACCATGTTAACTGCGGTGGAGTGGGTACCCTGGTGTAGAATATGCCGACAGTAGCCCCCGGGCCCACCCTGGAGCGCCTTTTGATCTTTTGAGCTTCCTTTCTCCTTTTTTTTTTCTTTTTCTCTTTCCTCCTTAAATAACCTTCGGGGAACCGCTCAGTCTCCCGGGTGGGGCCTCTTAAAAACCCACGCGCCCCACAGCATTAAATATCTTCCGGCACCTCCGGTTGCCGAGGCGGGGTGCGCAGTTATTCCCACCTCGTAACCGTCGCACGACCCTTGGGATCCCTCACCTTTATGGGGTTTTTAAACTTCTCCCTTTTCGAACCGCCGCGTCTTTTCGGCTTTCCCGCTACGCTCTCCCTCGCCTCCTTATAAATAGGCCAGCCATGAGGGGGAGCGGTTCTTTTCTTTTCAAACTCCTTTCGCTCTGTTCCTTCTTGCCGCCTTAGAGCCCCTTGCTTCTTCTTTCCCGACGTGCTCCTTTGCTTTTCTACATCCGATGGCGCCTCCGACTCCTGCCCCGGTTCTGCCTCCTTCAACCGTCGAGGAGGAGGGCGCCGCCCAGCTTTCCAGGCATATCTCCGGGGCACCCTCCGCGTCCGGCCTGGCACCGTCGTGCCCCGCTGCCAGCCCGGAGAGGTGGTTTTCTTCATGTGGCAGCTGGTAGCCGGCCTGTTGCCACCAGTCTCCGACTTCTACCTCTCCGTCCTCAACTTCTACGCCATTCATCACATCCATCTTCCTCCCAACTCCATCATTCTTCTTGCCGTCTTCGCTCATTTCTGCGAAATGTTCGTAGAAGTGCTTCCCAACCTTCTTCTTTTCCGCTTCTTTTACTCCCTTCGCCCTGCCAAGGCCCCTATCCCTATCTCCGGGGGCTGCCACCTGCGGCTCAGAGACAGGGTCGCATCGCGTTACATCCCGTTGGACAGCCAGTCCAACTGGAGGGCGTGGCGTGACGAGTGGGTGTACGTTGCGGACGACAGCGGCATCGAGGTGTTGGAGCTTCCGACCGGCCGCCGTCAAGAACCCCAATCGGGGCTCACGCGTCGGCGACGCCCGAAGCCAGGCGATCTTGGCCCGCACCGACCACCGGGTGGCGGCAGGTCTAACGGGAGCATGGTCGTCGGGACTTCATTTCCCGGAGGATTAGCCCTCTCGCGCCGCGTCACGCGGCCTGGCGATGCACTGGTCAGGATGACGGGACCCGGACGATCCCTGGAGGTAGGCGGCTACGTTTGAATCACCCCTTTTCCTCGTTCTTTTTTCTTCTAGTTCCCGTGGATTCTGACGACACTTTTTTCTTCTTCCTTTTGTTAGCCGCTGGGAACCTGACCCCGAACCTGATTGACGCGTGGATGGGACAGCTGGGCCTGGCCGACGCCGTCCCGCCATTCTCGGAGGGCGCGCTCCCACTATGCCGTTTAGAGCCCAGGGAGCGCGCGCTGATCGTCCGGGCAATGCCGAAAATGGACGCCATGGGGACGCCTGACACTACCGCGCACCAGGCGCCCCTGACGATCCGAGACCCCCCTCCCTCCGGCAATCAGGGGAGGGGCGACCAGGGCAGGCGCCGACGCCCTGCCGATGACAACACCACCGGCGGGCCTTCCCAAAGACCCCGCCTCTCAGCGGGCACCATCGCGCTTCACTGTCTTTCTTGGGCTCGGCCGGCGAGGTCCTCCACCGCCGCACGGGGAGTTCTTCTCACGCGCTGCGGGCTCCTCAACAGCGGGCAATGGAGTGCACAGGCGTGGCCTCGTCCTCCCTCGCCTCCGCTGAGGTGGTGATTCTGGACCCTCCAGCGCCCATTCTGGGGACGATGCCACCGCCGCCGCCGGCGTCGCCGCCACCGCCACCACCAGTGGCGGCATTTCTCCCTCCTCCGCCGCCGGTTCCGGTCCTCAGGCCGCCGGGACCGGTGCCATCAGCAGCTCACGGAGGACTGTTCCTTGCCCCGGGTGTGCCCCGCTTCCCGAGGCCGCCACCTAGGTACTTTTTCAAAAACGCGCACGTAAAATACAGTCAAACCTCTCAAAAAAGGCATCATACCGTTATTTTTTCTTTCTTTCAGGGTGCCCAGTCCAGACGTCCTTGCCGCCCTGGCCGGGAACGACCAGGACGTTGGGGCTTCTGTGCCTGAGGGCGCTGGGCTGCTGTGCCTCAGGGCGGGCAGCTTGAGGAGGGCGACCCCCACGTGGTCATCCCGCCAGTCGCCGCTGCTCAGGCCCCGGGCCCGGTGGACCCCTTGCCCACCCCAGAGCCCCCCGTCACCTCCATTCCTTCGGTAGACGCGGATGCTCTGCTGGCAGCCCTTAGCGAGCTCTACTCCAGCACGAGCAGCCGCCTGGCGACAAGCAAGGAACGGCTGACGGAGGCGGGGACCCAGATTAACCGCCTTCGCAAGGAGGTGGAGGACTCCCGCGGACGGGAGTCGGGGCTGGAGCTGCAGCTGCTGAGGGAGCGAGAGCAGCGGGAGCAGAGCGCCCGCCGCGCCGAGGAGCTCTCCGCGGAGTTGGATGCGGAGAAGGTCGACCGAATTCGGTCGGAGGCGGACACGCTGGAGATGCTGCGTCACGCCTTTGACCGAATGGTGGCCAGCCTAGCCCCCCTGGGGTTGGTGCAACCGCCTCCGCGGGAGCAGAAGCCGCCGCACTACGCATTCTGCCTCGGCTGGATCGCGGACTTCCTCACGCACTTGCCCGCCGCCCTGACCGCCCGGTCCGCTCAGGAGGGGCGCGCAGTTGCGGCGGCCCCAGCGGCACGTGCGGCTGGCCGCCGCCACCGCGACGCCAACCGATCCCATGGCCACCGGCCCGTGGATCGAAGCGGCATCAAGCGAGGCGGAGGAGCGGGTCCAAGATGCTGCCGAACATGTTGCCACACAGTTGGAGATGGAGAACCCCCAGCTGGAGGCAGCCGCGAAAGACGTGGCGATGAGGCTGGACGTTGGCCCGGTTGCCGAAGACGTGGCGGCTGTAGAGGCAGTAGTGGAGGACGAGGAGGAGCCGCTAGTAGCGTAGTCCCCCCCTTTCTTCTTTTTTCTTTGTTTCCGCCTGTAAGATACTTGACGCAAATTAGTTTAAGAGGAAACGGAAGAACGAGCTCGTCATTACGCCACCCCGGGGTCTGCTTTTTACTTTTGCTCCACTGGTTCCGAACGAACGAGCGCACGACCGCTTAAGGACTTGCGCTAGGGAGCCACTTCCTTCGAACCCCTTGGCTTAGCAAAATTTTGCCTCCCAGGTAGCCCATAGGGAATGAACACTTAGTGAGTCGTGACAGGGCCTTAGGTTTTCGGCAACGGTGTTCACGTCGCCGACCCCCACGGGGACACCCGGAGTGTCATGACCGTGCCGGGGATCGTGCTGAACTAGCCGTCCGATCGCCTGCCCCTGTACGCCGTTCTCACTTGGTGGTTCCGCCTTCGCTACTGGGTTTTTGCAAGGCCACAGGGTACCAAGCGGGAGTGCCCTGGCACTGCCCAACAGTGGGCAAGAGACTGAAAAGAGGGTAGGGAGAACAATTACTCTGGATAAAGAAAGTGAACATTCAATTTCAAACATAAGGCCTTCCCCGACCAGCTGTGGAGAGGAAGACACTCCAGCTGGTCGGGGAACAGAGCCTGGGACTTACAACCGGTCAAGGGTAGAACTTGCGCAGATTTTCTATGTTATGGGAGTTCGCCAACTCTTCGCCGTCTTCAGTGGCCAGCCTGACCGCCCCGGGACGAGAGACTGAGACCACTTTGAAGGGTCCCTCCCACTGGGGAGACAGCTTATGCGACCCGGCATGCGACTGGATCCTTCGCAAGACCAGGTCGCCCACTGCCAGTGTTCTCTCGTTGACCCGGGAGGCGTGGTACCACCTGAGACTTTGCTGGTATCGCGCGGCGCGCAGGGCCGCCCGGTCCCGCGCCTCTTCCAGGAGATTGACATCGTCCCGGCGCAGATCCTCCTGATCCTCCTCCGCGAACGCCGCGACACGTGGTGATCCCAGCTCCAGCTCCGAAGGGAGAACAGCTTCCGCGCCGTAGACCAGGAAGAAAGGGGTTTCCCCGGTGGCCCGGCTAGGAGTGGTGCGGAGCGACCACAACACCGCCAGGAGCTCTTCGGTCCACCGGGTCCCACGCTTGTGGAGTCGATCGAACGCCCGGGTCTTGAGGCCTTTCAGCACCAGCGCGTTGGCCCGCTCGACTTGCCCGTTGCTCCTAGGATGGGCAACCGAGGCAAAGCAGACCTTGGTGCCCATCTCTTCGCAGAAGTCTAGGAAGGCCGCGCTGGTGAACTGTGTGCCATTGTCAGTGATGATGCGGTTGGCGACTCCGAAGAGGACGAACATCCCTTGCATGAATTTAACTGCAGCTGCGGCGGTAATGGCTCTCACCGCCTCGGCTTCCACCCACTTAGTGAATTTGTCGATAGCGACAAACAGGTGGGTGTAGCCCCCTGTGGCCCGCGGGAACGGGCCCAGGATATCCAGCCCCCAGACCGCGAAGGGCCATGAGAGCGGGATGGTTTGCAGGGCTTGGGCCGGTTGGTGGATTTGCTTGGCGTGGAATTGACACGCCTCGCACCTCCTCACCAGCTCGCAAGCATCCTGGAGGGCGGTTGGCCAATAGAACCCTTGGCGGAAAACCTTTCTAGCCATCGTTCGACCGGACACATGGCTCTCGCACACGCCTCCATGGATATCAGAGAGCAAAGTGCTCCCCTCTTCCCGAGTGATGCACTTCAGAAGAATCCCGTTTCTACCCCGGCGGTACAGGTCCCCGCCCACCAGGGTATAACACTTGGCCTTTCGTGCTACCTTCTCTGCTGACGCATCATCGTCGGGGGACACTTGATCCCGCAGGTAGGCCAGGATCGGATCCATCCATGTGCCTTCCCGGTCAAGTGCAGCGACCACGAGGTGGTCGTCTGGGTACTACGCCTGGCCGGGCATTTCCGCCGGAACCACTTTCACTCCAGGAGCGAGGGCTGGAGCGGTATCACCATCATCCCTACAAGAGACGGGGGCTGCGATGGACGGTCGCAGAAGCCTTTCTTCAAAGACCCCGACCGGGACAGGAGATCTTGTTGAAGCGAGCTGAGCAAGCTCATCCGCCAAGTAGTTGTCGCGCCGGGGGATATGAGCATACCCCAATCCTTCGAAGTGCCGCTCCAATTTTCTGACCTCCGCCAGGTATGCTGCCATGACGGGGTCAGGGCAGGAAAATTCCTTTCTTGCTTGGTTGACGACCAGCAGGGAGTCGCCCTTCACTAGCAGGCGCCGAACACCGATGGCCGCGGCGGCCCGAAGCCCAGCCAGCAAGCCCTCGTACTCGGTGACGTTGTTAGTGGCCTTGAAGTCGAGGACGACCACGTACTTAAGAAGATCCCCGGTTGGAGAGACCAAGAGGACGCCAGCCCCCGCGCCTTCGAGCCTGAAGAACCCGTTGAAGAAAAGTGTCCAGGGAGAGGGCGCGGGGGCCTCACCTGCTTCGAGCTCAGTTGGAGTCCACTCGACAACGAAGTCTGCCAGCCTTTGACTCTTTATTGCTGTGAAATCATGTGCTGAAAAATTGGCTTAGAATTGAATTTGCAAAATGTGTTTGTTCATGTGTTTTGACAATTTGACAAGCAACAGTAAGTTTCGCTTTGGCGCCGGACCAAACTTAAAGAAAACAGTAAGTTTCCCATCTACGACGGACCAAATTTGTTGGTCTGTCGTAAACATGCTTTGGCAACCTCATTTTCCCATGTACGACAAACCAAGTTTTTTGGTCTGTTGTAAACATGAATCTGAGTCCTTTTGCGCCGAACCGATTTTGTGTACGACGGACCAAGTTTTTGGGTCTGTCGTGCACATGTTTTTGAGATCATGAGCCAAACTCAATTTTCCAAGAAAATAGCAGTCAGCGCATGTACGACGGACCAAGTTTTTGGGTCTGTCGTGGACGTGCTTTTGAGATCATGAGCCGGACTCAATTTTCCAAGAAACCAGTAAGTTTCGCATGTACGACGGACTGATTTCTTTAGTCTGTCGTGAACGTGTTTTCGCCGAAATGATTTCTTCTTGAAACCGAGACTTTCACTTGTACACCGGACCGATTTTGTTGGTCCGTTGTGAATGGTTTTTTGAGTAACTTTTTCATGTGTACGCCAGACCATATTTTTTGGTCCGTCGTAAATGCGTTTTTGCTCGATTAGAGTTTTGAGCAAAATTGGAATTGTGTTTGATTTGTTTTTGAGATTATGAAATTTGTGAGAATTTCATGATGCTTGAAGTGGACTTTATGCAATGCTCGTGTGAGTATTTGCATGGATTGATGTGAGTCAAGTCGTGGACTTGTGCTCGGAATTGTTTTGTGGTTTGTTCATGTGCAGGTATTGCTCGAAGATGAACGTGGTCGATGACGGGACTGGAACTAAGTTCATGGAGGAGCTGAGGTTCGGGACTAGGTTCAAGGAGGAACTGAGGTCTTGGTGGTCAAGGATGTCATGCGGGACGTTCGGGCTAAGAGAATGGTGTACATGAAGAATGGTTAGTCACGTGAGAATGGCAGGAGGTCATTCGCGTGCAAAGTGTTAGTCACGTGAGTATGGCAGGTGGCCATACGCGTGCAAAGTGTTAGTCACGTGAGTATGGTAGGGTTGCCATACGCGTGCAAGAGTTGTACTCGAGCAGGTTGGGCCAAGAGGAGTTGTGTTGAATACATACTCTTTCTAGGAATTGTATTCAGAACTCCTTGTGTTTTGCTCCTTTAAATAGGAGGGGTGTCTCCTGTTGAAGGGCATCAATTAGAGCTGAGCGCATTGAGAGCCTCAAGCTCAGTTTTAGGGTTTGTACTCTTTTGATGAGAGTACTTTAGACAAAAGAAATAAAGATCAATTCTTCTAGATCCTTGCGTGCTACAAAGAATCGTTGCCAAGTTGTTTCCTGTTTTGGTTCTTGTTTGCATGCTTGTTCTTTTCTAGATTGGTTTTTGTTCTTTTAGTTTTATCTTGATTTGATCCATCAAAACCTTTCTAGAGAATTGATTTAGGGTTTCTCTAAGTTTAGTTGATTAATCTTTTGTCGTTTCTATTAAACTTTCAAGTTTTGGTTAGATTAATTCTCGTCATCTTCTGTCACAGCAAGCTTGCGAGGTTCATAACTTTTGATCCGTAAGTCCGATCGAGCTAATTCTTTTTGGGTTCGATTCATATTGGAATCTAGTTTCTCGTGTCCAAATTTCAGATCAATATAACGGTTGGATCTCCAGAAATTCGCGTTTTAACGAACATCTGTCATTCTATTTTTGTCGAAAATGAGGCAATTATTTGGTTCTGTTTTGGGGTGAACTTTTAATAGATAAAGAATATGGTTTTAGCTTCCACACAATCATTCACCCCCCCTCTGATTGCTATATTCGTATACTTCGATCCTACAATTGCAGTACGAGGAGCAAATTTGATACCGAACTCCCCCAGCTCGACGGACCACTTTGCGATGCGGCCCTCTGCTTCACGATTGTGGAGGATCTCGTGCAGGGGGTATGAGGAGACCACCGTGATCTCCCTCCCTTGGAAATAGTGCCGCAACTTTCTTGACGCCACTATCACGGCGTAGACCATCTTCTGAGCTTGAGGATACCTTGTTTCTGCGTCGTGTAGCACCTTGCTGATGTAATAGATCGGCCGTTGGACACCTTCTCGCTTCGCCACCGGCGCCGCGCTCACTACGGAGGGGCTAGCCGCCACGTACAGCAGCAGTGGCTCACCCGGCTCGGGGGCGACCAACACCGGGGGGGAGGAGACGTACTTCTTTAAGTCTTCGAACGCTTGCTGGGCTTCTGGGGTCCATTCAAACGAGTTGGTCTTCTTCAACATCTTGAACAAAGGCAGGCTTTTCTCCCTTAACCGGGCTATGAACCGGCCAAGGGAGGCCAGACGGCCAGTTAAGCACTGCAGTTGCTTGAGCCGAGTAGGCGGCTGCATCCGCTCAATCGCTTCTATCTTCTCTGGGTTGACCTCGATCCCGCGACTGGAGACCAGGAATCCGAGTAACTTCCCGGATGAGACGCCGAACACGCACTTCTCGGGATTCAACTTTAGACAGTATTTTCTGAGGCGGGAGAAGGTCTCTTTCAGGTCCTGGACAAGCTCATCGGCCTTCTTTGTCTTTACTACCAGATCGTCAACATATACTTCAAGGTTCTTCCCAACTTGGGGCCCGAACACAATGTGCATGGCCCGCTGGTAAGTGGAACCAGCGTTCTTTAGCTCGAAGGGCATCCGGACATAACAATATACACCAAGAGGAGTCACAAAAGCAGTCTTCTCTTCGTCTTCCCGCGCCATATTGATCTGATGATAACCGGAGTAGGCATTAAGGAAGCAGAGAGCTTCGCACCCCGCCGTGGAGTCGACGATGATGTCTATCTGCGGCAGGGGGTACGGGTCCTTGGGGCAGGCCTTGTTGAGGTCGGTGAAGTCGACGCACATTCGCCACTTCCCATTGGACTTCCTCACAAGCACGGGGTTGGCCAACCACTCCGGGTAGGTGGCCTCCCGCACAATCTTAGCAAACAAAAGTTTCTCCACTTCGTCCCGAATGGCATCCTGCTGCTCTGGCGCCTGCCGCCGGATCTTTTGTCGAACCAGGTGCGCTCCCGGGTGCGTTGCCAATCGATGCTCAATCACCTCCCTAGGGACCCCGGTCATTTCTGACGGTTCCCAAGCGAACACGTCTAGGTTAGACCGGAGGAAGGTGACGAGCGCGCCTTCCTATTTGGCGCTGAGGTCGGTGCCGATCTTCACGACCTTGCCGGAGCCGTCCTCGCCCACGGAGACCACCTTCGCTTCGCCCGAAGGTCTGGGCGAAGCGCGGGCCCTGACCGAGGGGGCGCCCAGGCTGTCGTCTTTGGCGCGCGCCGAGCAGGTGGTGCCAGCCAGATCCTGTATCTGTTTGCTGAGATGCAGGGCTTCCAGCCTGTCCACCTTCACCGTGATTGGACCCCCAGGCCCAGGGATCTTCACCAGCATGTAGGCGTAGTGGGCAACCGCCATAAATTTGACCAGGGCTGGACGGCCAAGCAGGGCGTTGTAGGGGAGGTCGAAGTCAGCGACCTCGAAGTCGACAAGCTCCGTTCGGAAGTTTTCCGCACTCCCGAACGTAACAGGCAGCCGGACCTGCCCCAGGGGCAAGAGGCCTACCCCGGGGGCAACTCCATAAAAAAGTGGAGCCAGACGCAACTCCTCATACGGTATCTGGAGCGCTTGGTAAGCCCCAACAGATAGCAAGTTGATGGTGCTGCCTCCATCAACGAGAACCCGCCCAAGCTTCGCGTTGCGAACTGTGGGAGACACCACAATCGGGAGATGGCCAGGGCCAGAAACATTCTCCGGGTGGTCGGCCCGGCTGAAAGTGATCGGCTGCTCCGACCACTTCAGCGGCCTACCCGCCCCGGAGGCCGATGCGGTGGCGCAGACCTGCCTCAGGTCCCGCTTGTACTGTGAGTTTGATGAGTAGGTGGCCGAGCCCCCGTGAATGAACGCCACTGTATGCTCCGCCTGCTGGAAGGCCAGCGGAGCTGAGTCTTCGTCGTCGTCGTCTCCACGGTCTTTCTCGCGGCGCTTCTTGAGCCGCCTGTCCACCAGTTTGGACACAACTTGGCAGTCCTCCAAGTCGTGTCCACTCGTTCAATGGATGGGGCAATAAGGTTTGCCCCCATCATCTTCGCGACGGGGCGAGCGGCGGTTCCTGCGGTCGCTGCTGGTCCCGACGCTCATCCCTTCGGTCTTGATCGTCGCGACGCCGGGACTTGGTTTCTGGTTTGGCAACCAGGACTTCCCTAGCGGTGGCCTCCTTCCGCTTCTTCTTCTTCTTGCGGTCGGAGGACTTCGAGGTGCCGACGTCGCCGGGGTCGGAAGGCCTTGTCGCGCACTCCCGAGTTTCAGCCGCCCTGGCGCACTTGTGCGCCAGGGAGAACAACTCGGAAGTGGTTGCGATGGTGCGGGTAGCCATCTTCTCCCGCATCTTCTGGTCACGGACCACCCTTCGGAATGCAATGATCACTGATTGCTCTGAGATTCGGGGGATCGTGTTGCGGCAGTGGCTGAATCGCCAAATGAATTCTCTCAGGGACTCCCCCTCCATCTGTTCCAGAGCGTGGAGGTCATCCTCCACACCCGGCTGAGCGTAGGAGCCCTGGAAGTTGGCGACGAAAATGTCGCACATCTCCTCCCACGAGTGCACAGAGCCTCGCGGGAGGTTAAGTAGCCAAGACCTGGCGGAGCCCGTCAGTGCTGTCGGGAGGTAGTTGGCCATAACTTTTTCGGAGCCCCCTGCAGATCGCACTACCGTAGTGTAGATTTGCAGGAACTCCTCCGGGTTGGCGGTGCCGTCGTACTTCTCGATGGAGGCGGGGCGGAATCTCTCCGGCCACGCAGCTTGCCGAAGACGGAGAGAAAACGCCTGGCATCCAACGTTGTAGGGGGAGCAACGTCGCTCGCCAGCCCCTCGACCCTGGGACGGGGTCGAGGAGTGCAAGTCTACGCTCTCCCTGGAGTCAGAGGGGGAAACCCCTGTTGATCAGCAAGCGCTCGGGGGTTGACGCGTCGTTGCGAGCGTTCGTGGCGCCCCCTGAGGACGTGGCGTAGGTCCCCACCGCGCTGGAGCTGCCTCTCATCCAAGCGCGACCTGAGATCCTCGCGATTCCCCCTCGACTCGGGGGGACCGCGGGAAGAAGCGGAGTCACGTGCATGTCCCCCTAAGCCGAAGGGGGCTGCAACCAGGGCTCCCTTCCCATTGTCCCGGCCATTGACGCCGGGAGAAGTTGTCGTGCGGCGGCTGGAACCCTGCGCGTCATCCGTGCGCGCTCCCTGCCGCCACGCGCTGGAAGCCCCGGCCGGGTCGCCGCCTCAACCTGTTGTTGAGCGGCGTCGACTAGGCGGGCAATATCCCGCAGCCACGGAGTGGCTGGGGTATCGCCCCCTAGCGGGACTAGAGGATGATCGAGGAGCAGACGAGCCGCGTGAAGGCTCCGCGCGGGAGTGTCGTCCCCCAGCACCAAACGCCGTTGGACGGGCTGGCCCTCGGGCGCGGGAGCCACGCGTGTCCCTCCCACAGCGGAGGGACCCGGCCGGACTGGCTCCTTCCCCGGGCATTGAGATCGGCTACGGGCGCTGCTTTCCTCGGGTAGATTGCTGCGCTTGGAGTGCGACTCCGCCATGCGGACAATCGCCCCTCCTTCTTCTAAGCTTCGAACCGGAAACGGAAGGAAGAGGGCAATCTAACCACCAATAGCCCCTACCAAGCGCACCACTGTCGGCGTACTAGCCAACAGGCACCTCCGAATTGGGTGCTTATGAGGTTCAGACGGGGGCTTTCGGGGCGATTGCCGAAGGAAGAAAGAAGATCGGAGCGCTGGTTAAGCTCAGAAGGATGGGGGCGCTAGAGTTTACCCAGGTTCGGGCCCTCCGAAGAGTAACAGCCCTAGTCCTGCTTATCTTGCTATTGCTTCTCTTGTGGAATATGAACTGGAATCCTAACTTGTGAAAATGGAACTTATCAACTATGATCGACCAACCAACCCCCTCTCCCATGCACCCCACCCCTCTTTTATACTAGGGCTGGCGGGGGCGCATGAGAGGCTTACACTGCAAGCCACACTCATTACACTGCCACGGGTGCATTAAATGCACCCGTCACTGTCCTTACACCTTATTTAATGCCTACCGCAGCCGTCACACCCCTGCCTCGGGCCCCACGCCCACCAACGCCGCTCGTTTCGTCAGAGGGTGAAGTGCGGCCGTGACGTCACCCGTAATTATTGCGCGCCTGGGGAAGGTGCGCCGCCATACTGTAGTCTCCACGCTTGGCATTTAATGCGCACGATTCGCATTAAATGCCCTTGACCCTGGCAACGCCGCCTCGGGGGTGGTGCACTGCTGGCGAGCCGTCGCGCCACTCGCCCACTGGCGGCCACCTTATCGGGCGCCCTGGCGTGGCTCGACCGCCGCCGCCCATCTGGCGACCACTTTATCGGGCGCCATGGCGTGGCTCGTCGCCACTCGCCCATCGGGCGACCACCTTACTGGGCGCCCAGTGGCGTGGCCTGGTCGCCACCTGTCCACTGGGCGACCACTTTACTGGGCGCCCAGTGGCGTGGCCTGATCGCCATCTGTCCCCTGGGCGACCACTTTACTGGGCGCCCAGTGGCGTGGCCTGATCGCCACCTGTCCACTGGGCGACCACTTTGCGGCCCTTCTGCTTGCCGCGGCGGGGGCTCGGACGCGCCCTGCCCGCCCGGCGACCATGTTAACTGCGGGGGAGCGGGTACCCTGGTGTAGAATACGCCGACACAACCAATAAACCAAATGCAGCAATCTCTAAGCTAGAACACATGGCTGGCAATGAGAAAACAATTCAAAAGACAAAGGTTCACGGTTCGCAAGAATAACAAAGAAATTAATTAAGTTCTCGGCATTTATGCAATAATTAAAGAGCTAGGTTCCACTTTGCCTTGTCGCCATCATTACCGGTTCATAAGCGCCATCAATACCGGTATCGATATGACCATCAGTACCGGTTAAATCCTCAAACCAGTACTAATGAGCTATTGTCATTACCGGTTGGAGGCTACAACCGGTACTAATGAGAATTGTCAGTACCGGTTGGAGCCTCCAAGCAGTACTAATGATAGATCATCAGTACATATCTAGGAAGTCTAGCAGGTTCACGCAGACATTCTTCGTGATATGCATGAAGTCTAGTGAGTAGCGGACTTCTAAGTCTTTCCAGTACGGTAAATCCCAAAATATTGATTCCTTCTTCCAAATGGGCTTCGTATGAGCTTGTTCAGTCGGGACAGGTTTGCTACCAGGTCCCTTTCCAAATACTACTTTCAGATCCTTTACGAGAGAAAATACAAGTGCCCCACTACGATGCAGATGCTTCTTATGTTTAACCGGGCGCGTTTGGCTCGTGAGGAGTGGGACTGAAAAGGGGCCCCATGGTCAGTGACCCGGCTCGGTTGTACTCAGCGTGAACGCGCACACGCTGACAAGGCGGCCCCACGGCTCAGTGAGCCCGAGCAGAGGAGTGGTGGAGGAGGCCTCGCTAGCACCGGAGCAAGGCCGGAGGCGGGCGGGCGAGGGCACGGTGAGCATGAGCGTGGCACAGGGAACCTAGGGCACATTCGATTGGGCTAGAGACGGCCGGAGCTAGGCTTGCGACAGAGGTGGGCGGCGGCGGCAATGGCGCTCGGTCGTGGTGGCGCTACGTCGGCATCAAAGCTCGGGGGAATGGTGGATGAGCATCTAGGGGCCTAGAGGGTTCTGACTTGAGGACTCACCGAGCGATCCGTGCGCCAGAGCCGAGGAAGAAGGAGACCGTCGCGATGGCGTTCCGGTGGATCTTACTGCAATTCGAAGTGGGGAGGAGAAAGAGGAGGTCAGGGCGATGCTTAGGCCAAAAGGAATTGAGGAATGGAGCAATGTAGGGCGGCAATTGCAATTTTCCCCTCTTTGCGGCTTACCTTCGTTTCGGGAGTTCCAGGCGAGGATCGCCGCCCACTGGGAGTCGATGATGGAGTGGGCAGGAGCAGGGAATCGAGGGCAAGCTACGCACGTTTAAATGGAGGAGGGAAGCTTCAATTCGGCAACGGCCGTGAGGCTAAGTTCGGCGACAACAGAGAAGGGATAACGGCGGTCAGGCTTTGTGATGAGAAGCACGGCGCCCAATTCCTTTTCGGAGTGGTTTGCGCACACGCGAGTGCAGACGGCACAGACAACTCGAACCAAAGCGATGTCAGGCTGAGCTGCGAATAAGAACGCGAGATGTGGTGCCGGTCTTTCGCGCGGGCGAGCTCGGACAGAGGGAAAAGGGTGGATTCGTTTGCTGTAGCAGCGAGGGACCAATGGAGGGGTCTGCCATGGCAATGATCAAAGCCGAATTTGCCATCATGGCAGAGAGGGTGGAGGGGATTGGCCACTGCGGGGCAGCGCAGAGCGCCTGCGCGCGCGAGGGAGAAGAGAGGGGAATGGAGAAGAGATACGGTGGCTAACCATAGCAAAACGACGAACAACCATCAAAAAAACAAAGCAGGAGGTCAATCGATGGCAAGGGCTGCAAAACCATCTAACGACAGATGGATAAGCAACAGTGGAACCTAGCGAGCCGAGACGGACAAGAACGAAAGACCAAAACGGGGGGAGCGATGGCGACGCAGCGACGACGGTGGAGATAGCGATGGGGAAGAAACGCAGACCCGTAGGCACCTGTGAGCAGGGATTTTTGTATCGGTTTAGCAAAAATATCGCCTCCCTCCGAAACAACCGAAATTCCGAAATTTCGTGAAATTTCGAAAAAATTTCGGACAAATTTGTTTAAATTTTCAAACAGAAACCAACAAATATAACCGAAATTCCCACCGAGTAAGTACTAAGTGTATGCATTCAAGCTACTGAACTACTGGAGTAAGCTACTGGACTATTGGTTTTCTATTCTGAAAATGTGAAGTGCCTAGAAATTCAATTAGAGTAGTGCAAGCCTGCAAGCTACTGAAAATTCACAAGAAAGTAAGGAACATATATACCAGTATACCACTATCAAGTGTCAACAAGTAATTAACGCATACACTATACTGAGAGTACAACACATAACTGCGAATCATAGGCCTCGCATACATCGTTTAATACCACAAATATGCAATTCTTCAAACTAATGGACAGGTATTTCAAGTGTGTGCCTCACTGCAGTTTAGAAACTCCACGACTGCAATTCTTCAAACTAATGAACCAGGCAAGATCCAATAAAAGTTCCAACTAACAAGTGACCTGATGTGAGGAAGAGGACCCTGGCTCCAGGCGGCGCGGGGAAGTGGGGAACTGGCCTCCGGCTCAGCGGCGCTGGCCGGATCGGCCTCCGGCCTCTGAGCCTTGAGCGACAAATCTCCGGCTCAGGCGGCGCGCCGAACTGGCCTCCGCGCCTTGGCAACCGATAGCTTCGCTACGCGTCGAGTCGGAGAACGCCAACGAGTCGAAGAAGCGGCACCGGCGCACGGGGAACGGGGGAAGTGCCGTCGCCTCAGACAGCGCCGCCGCCGAAAAAATCTCGCGCATGGGGAGGGAGTGAGCCCTAGAAACGGGACTGTATACCCTAAATCACGAAGGCTAGGCCCATATGTCCAGTTTGCACGGTAAAAAATTCAAACTGGGCCGAAGTATTTAAGCGGGAGGCCCATCTTCCGGTCTGGGCCGAAAATCCGAAATTTCTCGAAATTTCGACGAAATTTCGTCGAAAAAAAAAACCCTGCCTGTGAGAAGCCGAATACGAACGGGACCGTAAATCACCGACCGAAACCGTAAGCCTTTATCAGCCAGCCTCACAGCGTTATAGGTAACCGTGGGGAAGATGAACGCGGCGGCCGCCAATTCGGCTGAGCGAGGCGGAGGGCTCGAAGAAAGAACGACGGCACAGGAGGATGGTGGATGGGAAACAATGTAAAGCATATTGTACGTACGTAGCTAAACAATGTAAAGCATATTGTACGTACGTACGTACGTAGGTGGTTAAGTGACGACGATTTCATTTTCCTGACGGCGACGACCCCGGCGACGACTCAGCAGGGCAAAATGTGCTATTTAAAGGCTAGTGAAGAACCAACAAAATAACATCTCTAACCAATCGATGTCGAGGCAGGCAAGGAACATGAATTCCACTTGTGCTATATATGACGGACTGGCTTTTGGTGGAAGAAAAGTGGCATTAGTAAGTCTCTAGTCCGACAAGTAATACTTGCTCATTCGGTTTTATACACAGTTAAATATGGATGGTGGATCGGAAACAATGTAAAGCATATTGTAGGTACGTAGCTAAACAATGTATAAAGCATATTGTACGTACGTAGGTGGTTAGCTGACGACGATTTGGTTTTCCTAACGGCGATGACCCCGGCGACGACTCTAGCTCTCAGTAGGGCAAAAAGTGCTATTTAAAGGCGGGAAAGCGGCCGTGCAAAGCAGAACTTTTTTTTTAAATAATATATTTTTTAAACTGAATTGCGTTTTTAACACTCGAAAAATAAAAATTACAAAAATAATACGTGGTCGCCATACCGTGTGGCGAATACCCTATTTTAGCCAAACCGTGTGGCGAAAATATGCTAATTACGCAATTAAAGCCGGTTAACCATGGGCTAGGGTATTATCACCGTACCGTATGTGGGAAAGGGAGCTAGTCACACGTCATCACTTAGCATCACACATTTAAACAATGACATGTTCTTTCCTCTAATTGTGATGGTTAATTCACTGAACTAAATTGTGGTTTTGATGCTTTGTTGGTTGTCATGAGTAAATGATTAGTCCATATTTGACATGTGACGGATAGGCTTATATCCTTAGTTGTATGGTGGCTGAAATTCCTGATTGTCATATTATTGCTATCATTCATTATGCTATCTTGATATGTTAAGATTGTTGTTGCTTCAATTCATGAAAAAACAAAGGAGATGCTGCCGAAATTTTCAGTTTCAGCATTTACTCCTTTGTTGTAATTTATCTTTATTTATGGCATTTAGATGTTGTTTAGTCTATGTTTGGTAACATTCAGGCATACTAAATGCCGGGGTGTTACATCGGTGGTCTTTATATCGGTTGCGACGGAGATCGCCGGTTTGGACTCAATGGTGAGGTAGCTTCAGCGGTGGAGCATGGGAAAAAGCTGACAGTGCCTGATCAGTCCCGGCCCTGGGGAAGGGCAAGCGAGGCGGCCGACCTGGCTCCCAAATTACTAGGGCCCCTCTATTAGATAAACTTGTTTGTTTTGCTCAATTAGTCAGTTTCGTTTTGCTTCTAAAGTCTCAGAGTCTATTGCGTATATATTATGAGTTTGTTGTAGTTTTGACTACAGTGTTCGAATTGAGTTGAGTTCTGAGTCATAGTCCGAATCTGTGTTCATTGAAAAATAGATTTGAAGAACTCTAAGTATTTAATGGTATATTTGGGCCTCTTCCGAGCTCAACAACTTTGAAGTCATTGGATCATATTGAACTTAAAGATTATTGTACTATGTTGTCAAAAACTTTCTCTGTTGATCATTCATCTAATTTTGAGTTAAATAATCTGATTTCTGAGTTAAGAATACTGCAAATGACTTTGCCAGATAGACCAATGCCTGCTATGGAGATTTTTGAGTTTGTCAAGGAAGTGGGTTATTATGCTAATATTTTTTTTGCTATCGGATCTTGTTTACTGTGTCGGTAATTGTGGCATCAACTGAAAGAAGCTTTTCAAAGTTGAAATTATTGAAGAACTATTTGAGATCTACAATATCTCAAGAAAGGTTAAATGGTGTGGCAACTTTATGTTGTTGAGAAGAAGTCATTAGATGACATTAATGTTGAGGCCATAATTGATGGTTTTGCATCTAGAAATGTTAGAAGATATTTTCTAAGATGGTCTCTGCGAAATGCTTGAGGTAAATAATCTCACTTTTGTACCGGGCTTCGTAACGTCAGCAATGATGTCATCCCTAGCAGTCAAGTGGCAAGGAACATGAATTCCACTTGTGTAGTCGCATCTTTTATATACTAGCTACATGCCCGTGCGTTGCTACGAAAAACAAAATTGATAACGAAAAATAAAGATTAAAAAATAAAAAAATTTATTTTACAAGATCAAACATCTATCTTTAACGCTTCGTTTCTTGTGAAAGCTGGCTAATTAAAGCAACGTTTCGTTTCTTGAGTAGGGCAATTAAGCAGGGCAATTAAGTAGAGCAATTAAACAGGGCAATTAATGACGTGTAGAATGGACCACTGCCACCAAGTGGTGCTTTAGAATAGTAGAGATGACGGATGGACTTTTGGCGGAAGAAAAGTGGCATTAGTAAGTCTCTAGTCCGACAATTAATACTTGTTCATTCGGTTTTGTACACAGTTAAATATGGATGGTGGATCGGAAACATTAATGTAAAGCATATTGTAGGTACGTAGCTAAACAATGTAAAGCATATTGTAGGTACGTACGTACGTAGGTGGTTAAGTGACGACGATTTCATTTTCCTAACGGCGATGACCCCGGCGACGACTCTGGCTCTCAGCAGGGCAAAAAGTGCTATTTAAAGGCGGGAAAGCGGTCGTGCAAAGCAGAACTTTTTCTTTAAATAATACATTTTTTAAACTGAATTGCGTTTTTAATACTTGAAAAATAAAAATTGCAAAAATAATACGTGGTTGCCATACCGTACGGCGAATACCATATTTTCGCCAAACCGTGTGGCGAATACCCTATTTTCGCCAAACCGTGTGGCGAAAATATGCTAATTGCGCAATTAAAGCCGGTTAACCATATGCTAGGGTATTATCGCCGTACCGTATGGCGAAAAAATAGAAATCGCCGAACGGTACGGCGAAAACAAGGAAATCGCCGAACGGTATGGCGAAAATGTATTGTCGCCAAGCCATATGACGAAAATATACAAATTATACAACAACTATATAAAACATGGCTCCAAATATCATAAAATAATTATACCATATTCATATGTTGTTGGATGTTCCATTTGTGCAAAAATATGTAGGAATCAATTGAGTTGAATAAACTAAATAACGTTAAGAAATTTGAAATGCATGAAATACTTAAGTCATTTCGGCAGCCTGTAAAATATCACGTTTAAATGTAATTTTTTGCACGAATACTGCAGATTTTCTCTTTGATATATGGAGTACCATATTATGGAAAATTATTTTATTTACGCCTTTCTTTCCTACAAAAATAAACTGCCACAATAACCCTAAGTACTATTGTCAACGCTAACTTTTAAGCCTTTTCGACACCCTGTAAAATGTCACGTTTAAATGTAATTTTTTGTAAGAATACTACAGATTTGCTCTTTTATATATGGAGTACCATATTATGGAAAATTATTTAATTTACGCCTTTCTTTCCTACAAAAATAAACTGCCACAATAACCCTAAGTACTATTGTCAACGCTAACTTTGAAACATTTTCGGCAGCCTGTCAAATGTCACGTTTGAATGTAATTTTTTGTAAGAATACTGCAGATTTGCTCTTTTATATATGGAGTACCATATTATGGAAAATTATTTAATTTACGGCTTTCTTTACTACAAAAATAAACTGCCACAATAACCCTAAGTACTATTGTCAACGCTAACTTTGAAGCATTTTCGGCAGCCTGTCAAATGTCACGTTTGAATGTAATTTTTTGTAAGAATACTGCAGATTTGCTCTTTTATATATGGAGTACCATATTATGGAAAATTATTTTATTTACGCCTTTCTTTCCTACAGAAATATACTACCACAATAACCCTAAGTACTATTGTCAACGCTAACTTTTAAGCCTTTTCGGCAGCCTGTAAAATGTCACGTTTGAATGTAATTTTTTGCAAGAAAATATGGTATTCACCGTACGGTATGGCGACCACGTATTATTTTTACAATTTTTATTTTTCGAGTATTAAAAACGCAATTCCGTTTAAAAAATGTATTATTTAAAAAAAATTCTGCAAAGCTAGGTAGCAAGAAGCTAGTGAAAAGCCAACAAAATAACATCTATTCAATATCGATGTCGAGGGCATCGTTGTTGCTGTGTACGCTGGTTCTGCTGGCAGCTGCACGAGCAACCACCACAGCCAGCGTTGACGGCCTGCCAGGCTGCCAGAGAAATGCGGTGAGGTGGGGATCCCCTACCCATTCGGCCTCAGCACGAGCGGCGCCAACTGCTACCGCCCGGGCTTCGAGATCGACTGCCACATCATATTTTTGCTTTGTTGGAAGAAAGAGAAGAGAAGAGAGAGAAGAAGTGGGCTATTGTTCAATAGCCAGCTTTAAGCTGGCTATAACACAGATTCCAAAGAAGATGAGAGGATGGATGGGTGGACCATTTATTAATGTGTAGATTGTTTCTACAGCTAACTTATTATATGGGTGAGCTTTTAGACGACTGTGTATGATATGGCAACCACATATAGCCAGCAGTGAGCTATATTATTAGCCTTGCTCTCATGCCAATGCTGTCGGGCACGCAGATTCAGGTGCTGAACCTCTCCGTGACGTCGCGCCCGGTGGCCCAAGTGATGCTGTCGGTGGCGTCTCAGTGCTACAACTCGAGCGGCGGCGCCACCTCCTTGTACAGCGGCACAGTAGAGCTCAAGCGGACCGGCGTGTACCGCATCTCCAACTCCTCGAACGAGCTTCGATCTAGTAATCCGACATTCCGATATTGACTTGGAAACTTTTTGTCGAGGTCTCTCCTTGTGAGCTTCGGAAGTTCCAATAGTGAAATCGAAAGTTTCGATGAGTCTAGTTTTTCGACCGTTGAGGCTTTCCAAGTTCTGGAAGTTTACACATATCGGAAGTTCTGATGTCGGATTCGGATATTCTGATGTGTGGCTGAGTCAGGGTATAATGGCTAGTTTTGAGCTAAAACTATAAATACCCCTCACCTTCTCTATTTGAGGGTTACACACTCGTTTTGGCTGAACCCTTGAGCATCTTGATCACATCCTAGAGCATTCTTGAATCCTCTTCCTTGATCTTAGTGATCATCTAGAGTGTAAGGATTAGAAGTGTGATTTAGAGTTAGAACAAGAGTCAATCATTCATCTTGAGCACGAGAGAGCTTCTCCAAAATCATTCTACGGTGCATTTATTACTCTTGGAGGTTGAAGGCCTCCTAGACGGTTAAGCGTCTCTCACGAGCTCCCGACGATTGTGGGAAGCGATGAGAAGTTTGTGAAGGCCCGTTTTGCCTCCGAAAGGGAAGAAACAAATACTGGAACCGAACTTCAAGTGTGACCGAGGTTTGGGAGGAAAGGGTTGAAAAAGACCCGACTCTTTGTGAGCCTCCTTAACGGAGACGTAAGATCCCCTCAAGGGTCCGAACTCCGGGAAATAAACTCTCGTCTCCTTTGTTTAAGTTTCTACTTTGCTGCTACTCAAGTCTAAATAGCTTACTCCTCCTTGCTCTCAACTAGAATAGAAGAAGCTTGTGGATTGCTAGACGTCTTTCTTGCTGTTGTTTTTCAGTACTGATCGGATATTCCGAAACCATACCGGAAGTTCCAATATTATCGGAAGTTCTGATATTGGATTGGAAAGTCCGATACCTTTTCAGCTGCAACAAATTTCTTTTGAAATTTTTAATAGCCTATTCACCCCCCTCTAGGCAATTATCACATCTTTTCAAAAAGTTATACCATCTTTCATATCATAGATGAGCTCTTGTAGCTTCATTTGGTACACACGCCTGACCATATCGGCTCTATCATGCGTTTTTTGCCCAGGTTCAAAATGAATAGCCTCGACTATCTCTGGCCATTTAGGGTTGCATGTAAAGGTAACAAACAATTGCGGTGGGCCATAAGCTCGGCAGATCGCCATCGAATCATGATAGTTTTGAATCATATATCTCCTCCCACCAGTAAAAGTCGCGGGTAGCATAATTTTCATCCCAAGATCTTTGCCTGAGCTACTCCCTCTATAGACAGCGTCTGATATACCTTGATACGTCTCTGACCTAAGCTTATCTTGATTGAAAAAATGAAAGGGCAAACGATTTGCCTCAATACATGAATAAGCATTCACACTAAGTTTATCAGAAAGCCGGCCGCAGCAAGTGTACAGGTTAGGCTGACCCACACGGTAGTGTGAATAATACCGATGATATTCGAGCATCGAAACCGTACTTCGGCACCTGACAGGCTGATCATCGACGTCTGCGAATCTAATACCAAGGTGGTAACCTTTATCATCATAAGGGAATAGTAATGGATACTGCAGAGCCATCAAAGACAGGTGAACAGGCGAAATATGTTTGAACTCTCCAGAGCGTGCCTCAACAATAATATCAAATCTTGAAGCATCAAGAGATACATCACCAACTATTAACGCAGCCAATTCTGAGGCAATAGGCAGGCTATAACGCTGATCATTGCCCTTTTGTACACCAATAAGTTTGATAGCAATTTCAGGTCAATTAGGTGACAATAATCTATCACGAGCATGTCTAAACTGCTGAACAATAGGGTTCACATTATCTAACATCGACATAATCGCCGAGACTATAGACGGGTTAGGTTGCTCTCTATCACAATCATTAGACTGGAAAATAGACAACCGATTCCGAAGCTCATTGCTTGTATCATAGATATAGAGTTGAGCAAAGTCAGGCCGCCGGTCACTGCTAGGCAAAAGTGAGCCAATACAATGATGAACAACATCATTAATGTGGAAAACGTAAGGGCTATTACCGGTGTTAATACTGCTATCAATATTGACTCCCAATGAAGCGAATGCAAATAGAGAATTATACTTCCTTATCAAGTGCATAAAAGCATTCGAACATGGCCCTCCATCAAACCTAATAAGATATCGTAGCAATTTAGGAAACGGCCTATGCGAAGGTAGGATAATCCTTCCTCCACGACAGCAAGCATTGTAGACAACACGAGACCGCAGGCATAACTCTGACCTCGCACTCTTTCCTGATACCAAAAGACAGCGTAACATTTGGGGCACGTATAGTCAGGACCACCATATAATATGATCGCTCTCCGTAAGTAGCTACAGATGAACCACAAGGAAAGAAGGCGTATGACTTAAAAATAGAGACGAAAGCAGAGTGAAACCGTAATAACACTGACCAGCAACAAGACGGCTCATACCTTTTAACGTTTCAATAAATTCCCTGTGCAACGAACATACAACAGGAGCAAAAGACATACGAGCAATAGGCAACGCTAGATACACCATGGACAATAAAAAACAAAACGTCAAGGTAAATCAACGGAATAGCCAAAAAATAGATGCGGGAACAGCAAATAGCTGCGCAATGGTAAAGAACAAGAATTACTAAATAAAAGCAAAACCTTTTTTTTGCACTGATCTACATCGGTTGGCTGCCCATCTCCTAGCCCTATTACCACAAGCCACGCCGGTCGATCGGCACAGCCGGTTAAATCCGATATTCTAAATAGAAACTAGAGAGCAACAACACCAGCCTCAGGCCGAAACATCGCAGGAAACAATAAAGCCGGGAAGGTACTACCAATACGGATAGCGCTCTATATTCAGTAAGTAAAAAGCAGGCAAACGAGGATAGCACAGACGCAAAGATGGGTACAAGCGTCCGGGACGGAACAGGAGGATGGTGGTACGTACGTAGCTAAACAATGTAAAGCATATTGTAGGTACGTACGTACGTAGGTGGTTAAGTGATGACGATTTCATTTTCCTAACGGCGATGACCCCGGCGACGACTCAGCAGGGCAAAATGTGCTATTTAAAGGCGGGAATGCGGCCGTGCAAAGCAAGGTAGCAAGAAGCTAGTGAAGAGCCAACAAAACAACATCTAATCCATATCGATGTCGAGGGCATCGTTGTTGCTGTGTGCGCTGGTTCTGCTGGCAGCTGCACGGGCCGCCGCCACAGCCAGCCTTGACGGCCTGCCGGGCTGCCAGACGAAATGCGGCGAGGTGGAGATCCCCTACCCATTCGGCATCGGCAACAGCCTCAGCACGAGCGGCGATAGCTGCTCCCGCCCGGGCTTCGAGATCGACTGCGTGAAGAACGGCGGCGGCGGCCTCGTGCCGGTGCTGTCGGGCACGCAGATCCAGGTGCTGAACCTGTCCGTGACGCCGCGCCCGGTGGCCCAGGTGATGCTGCAGGTGGCGTATCAGCCCTATAACTCGACCGGCGGCCCCATCGACGGGTACAACGCCACAGTAGAGCTCAAGCGGACCGGCGTGTACCGCATCTCCAACTCCGCGAACGAGCTCTTCGTCCTCGGATGCAACACCTTGGCCTACACGACCAGTCATCATGATCCAGGCGGCCTCTACGAAAACATTTACTACGCCGGGTGCGCGGCCTACTGCAACGACTCCCGGAGCGCGCAGGACGGCGCCTGCGCCGGCGTCGGCTGCTGCCACGTCGACATCCCGCCGGGCCTCACCGACATCTGGATGGAATTCGGGGACTCCTGGACGCACGAGGACATGGTGGACTTCAGCCCCTGCGACTACGCCTTCATCGTCCAGAAGGGCAGCTACACCTTCAGGGCGTCCGACCTGACGAGCATGCCGCGGGACAAGACCATGCCTCTGCTGCTCGACTGGGCCATCCGCGACAGCGGCGGCAGCGCCGGGTCCGGCTCCTGCGCCGACGCGCGCAGTAATCCAGCAGAGTACGCATGCGTGAGCAACCACAGCGCGTGTGTCGACTCCACCAACGGGCCTGGATACGTCTGCAACTGCACAAAAGGCTACGAGGGCAACCCCTACCTTCTCAATGGATGCACGAGTAAGCCTAGCTAGATCTGTTTTGCTTATAACATCGTTTCTACATAGTGGTTCTTTATTCTACTTTTGGAGGAAATACGTAGTTAATTCAAGTATGTTTTCAGAGATATATAAAATCAGCACATTCCTACAATCAAACTACCAAAAAAAGGAAACACTTGTTTGAATTTTAGTTGAAACTTGTTTGAACTAGTTAGTAAACTAGTTACCCGTTTTAGATCGCGGTGCCCTAGGTAATTATATTATATATGTATATTTTAGACACCACACTTTTTTAGAATTTACAAAGATTTTATTACCACAGTATTTGGACTCCGCACAATTAGATTAATTTATACAATATATAATAAGATTAGTATAGTCACTACAAGATAACATGGATTTCCCGGCGTTTATTTTACACGGCGTTTAATCTAAACGCCCCTAATAAGGCTAAAGCCGGCGTTTTTTATCATTCGAGGCATTTAATTCCCCGGCATTTATAAATGCCGGGTTAGAGTCTACCACGGCGCTTATAAATGACAGGGAATTCCACTCTATACCGGCGTTTATAAATGCCGGGTTAGAATCTTCCACGGCGTTTATAAACGCCGGGGAATTCCACTCTATACCGGCGTTTATAAACGCCGGGTTACAGTCTTCCACGGCGCTTATAAACGCCGGGAATTCCACTCTATACCGGCGTTTATAAACGCCGGGTTACAGTCTTCCACGGCGCTTATAAACGCCAGGGAATTCCACTCTATACCGGCGTTAATAAACGCCGGGTTACAGTCTTCCACGGTGCTTATAAACGCCGGGGAATTCCACTCTATACCGGCGTTTATAAACGCCGGGTTACAGTCTTCCCCGGCGTTTATAAGCGCTGTGGTAGACTCTACCACGGCATTTATAAACGTGAATTAGTGAATACCACACCGGGGAATTTGAAAGAATTGAAATTAAATAATATTATATTTCAAATAATTGAAACTAATATTCCATTTGCAATAATTTCTGTCCAAATATTTCATTTTCGATGATATTTTGTCTAAAATTTCAAATTTTGTCCGAAAATTCAATTTTTGTTGATATTTTGTTTGAAAATTCAAATTTTTTCGAACATCTGATTTTGTGACACTTATCAATTTCAGATGCTACTTTTCGTTATCTTTCCAATTAGCCTAAGAACGCCCCAATTGGAGGTACGAGTCAAAAGTTATGTCTATTTTAAGAAATATGCTCGGATTTCGTATTTGCAAACTAGAATTGGTGCCCAAAAGAATATAATTGGAGATCTTATCGTATGATGATTTTGCTTAATTACCTCAATAATTTGCTAATTTGAAATAATTGAAAAATCGGTGTTCAGGTGTTTAACGGGTTAAGGGAGGAGGGACGCATTATATATCAGATGTGATCATACCACCACTAAAGTACTAGATCTTATAAAAACTCTGAAGTTAAGCGTGCTTGGACAAGAGTAGTAATAAGATGGGTGACCTCCTGGGAAGTCATTGTGCACCTCTGATTTTAAATGCCACGAATAGAGGGATCCCCGGCGCTTGTAAACGCCATAAATAGAGAGAACCCCGGCACTTATAAAGTGCCATGATAGAGGAAACCCCGGCACTTATAAACGCCGGGTTATAGGCTTCCATGGCACTTATAAACGCCGGGTTAGAGGCTTCCACGGCACTTATAAACGCCGAGTTAGAGTCTTCCACGGCACTTATAAACGTCGTGGATAATTAAGCGCCGCCAATTACTTTTCCTGACGCCATTTTTCTTGACGCCATGTAAACGCCATCTAAAATCTTTTTAAGGCATTTATAAGGTTTTAAAGGCATTTATAGGCGCCATTAGAAGCCCGACGTGTTGTAGTGAGTATGCGTAGAAATAACCTGCAGCGAAAAGCCACGTATTAAGGGGTGTCGTCTTAACCGAGTCGATCGGATTCAATCGGCACGGTGGTAAAAAAAAATATATATTTGTTTGATAGGATGTTGAAACGCTATTAGCTAGCTAATTAGCGTTCGGAGGTTCTTGCTCTTTAAGTGATATAAGCCGTGGGATACACAAGTGACGAAATTAAACTGGATGTATATGATTTGTAATCACATGTTAGTAAAAATTACTAAAAATATAATGTATAAGATTTAGCTTTTATGACAAATCTAGTGATAATTAACATCTTCACGTACGTGACAAACAACTTAAAAAAGAAAGAGGTGAGTAATTTCAGTTGACCATGTGATTTTGCTGAAGAAGCATCATCCTCTTGTGTGTCATTTCTTTATCCATTGATATAATGTATAAGATTTAGTTAGTAACAAGTTGATCCATTGATCGATGGTGCGTGCATGCAGATATCGACGAGTGCTCACGTTCGCGGCAGGAGTTCCCTTGCTACGGCCGATGCCACGACACCGACGGTTCCTACGACTGCAAATGCCCTCCAGGTTTCCAGAGCAACGGTGACCCAAAAGAAAACAAATGCAATCCAAAATTCTCGCTTACAGCAAAGCTTACCCTAGGTATATTATATACATGCATGCATGCATATCACGAATTCCACGCTTTCTTACGAACGAGGTTCATGCATGCATGGTTTAGTTTCTCTTAAATTAATAACTAAAGGATAACGACAACTATTTCATGCATGGAGTATGTATTAAAATTGCAGGCATCACTCTGGGTGTATCCTCCTTAATTGTTGCTCTACTTGTAACACTCATAATGCTCCAAAAGAGAAGGCTGGACCAGATTTACGTAAAGAACGGAGGCGAGGTACTTGAAAAGGTGAAAGGTCTGACCATTTTCACAAAGGATGAAATCAAGAAAATCACAAAGAACAATTCAGAGTTCTTGGGCAAGGGAAGCTTTGGTAAGGTCTACAAAGGGACTCTTCCTGACGACACCATGGTGGCTGTCAAGGCCTCCATCGAGGTAAATGAAGCTACCAAGGAGGAATTCACCAAGGAATTGGACATCCAGACACAAATGATCCACAAGAACATCCTCAAGCTCTTTGGCTGCTGCCTCCAGGTAGATGTTCCGATGCTGGTGTACGAGTTTGCTGCCAAAGGGAGTCTCCAAGACGTTCTCCATGGGAAAAAGGAAATTCATCATCAACTCCCCTTAGACATGCGTTTGGACATTGCAATCGGGTCTGCAGAAGGACTGAGATACATGCACTCGTACGCAAGTCAAGCCATACGGCATGGTGATGTCAAACCGGACAACATACTTCTGGATGGCAACCTGGTGCCCAAAATCTCGGATTTCGGGTTGTCGAAGCAGCTTCGAGTGGACGAATATTTCGCAAAGGTTGTGGTTGGGTGCATGGGCTACATAGACCCAGTGTTCATGAAAACTGGGCTTCTGACACAGAAGAGCGATGTCTACAGCTTCGGAGCCGTTCTCTTAGAACTGATTACCAGGAGGCAAAACGTGTACGATGGAAACTGCAGCCTCCTCATCGAGTTCCGCAAAGTTTATGAGAAAGAAAAGAGTGGACGGGCAATGTTCGACAAGGAGATTGCGACCGGAGAGGAAGATGTCTTGATCCTAGAAGAGATTGCCAAGCTAGCAATGGACTGCTTAAAGGAAGATGTAGATGACCGACCAGATATGACGGAGGTAGCAGAACAGCTTGTGATGATTAGGAGATCTAGGAAGTCACACAACAAAAGCCCTCGTCATTTGGAGGATCGTATCGCCGCATTTTCGGTGCCAGCCACTCCGACCAGCAAGGATCTCTCTGCTAATCCATAGGTCCATCAGCAATTAAGTTAATGCATCAGTCGTAATTAATAAGATCAACAGTGTAAGTATCACTTGCACTACTGTATTATGCATGTTTCAAGTATTAAATAAACTAGTGGAGTCGATCAAGGAAGCTGTGTACCCCTATTGCAGTATCGGTTGCTGTACCTAGGTTGTAAGTTGTTGATGTCTATGCGCGACATTATTGTGTGTACTTTGCGAAGGATACCGAGCAAGTTATCAATATGTACTATGTGCCATTCTCTGATACAGTGAAATGAGAATTTTACGTACTACTTGGTTATTACTACTACTGCAGCTCAAAAAACTGTGACAGATGTTTTGGATTTGCTAAGAAAAAGCAAAAATAGTTAGACATTCTCAAAAAAAAGAGAGTGAAACATCCTGCTATTAATCCTGTGGATCCTCATTAGAGTGGAAATATGCCATTAGCCAGTGATGAAATCAGGATGAAAATAGAGGACTTAAAGTCTCAAATGACAAAGCTAACTCTACTACAGAATGATACAACACTGTCTTTTCATCTCGGTTGGTTCCTAATTTTTCACGAAAAAATCGAGTGATAGTGATGATGTTATATGTATCACTGTGAGTTCTAACATGAGAACCGATAGTTGACATCCCGCCGGGGCTCACCGACAACGTCGTCTCCTTCTCGTCCGGTGGTGGGTGGTCGCACGCCAAGCAGGCCAAAAGTGTAGATGACCGACCAGATATGACGGAGAGGTAGCAGAACAGATTAATGCATAGGTCGGGACAGAAGAGGTAGCAGAACAGATTAATATGCTTAGTACTTACCGGCAGCAATACCTGTTTGGCTAAGCATGAGCGAGAGCCTCTTCCAGTGCCTTCAACTTAATTTGTAGCTTCTAATAAAAAGAGAGATTAAGCGAACTAGACAAGTCCAACAAGAGCGTAAGGAATGCATGCGTGCTAGCTTTACAAGGGAACCTCCTCCTCTAACTCTAATGTATACAAGCTTCAGGATGCGCCCATTTGTAGCTTCTAATAAAATTCGAAGCTATTACTTGAAGCTAAGATTAACTTCTGTCCGATACATTTGGGAGGAAGCGCTCTATAATTAGGTGAAGTTGTCGTAGCTTCACCAAGATAACATAGCCCTCTTTGAAACAACCATCCCCGCTAAGGCTATTCCCAGTGCACAGTGTCATACTTCAATATCCAAGAATACCACATAGGATGAAAAGTATGATAATGCACTGAAGAAACACTCTCTACAATGCATAGTTTCCTTCTGTACGCCCATTTGTTTGGCCTTGGCTCAACTTTCAAGTCGATAGGCTGACGGCCAAGTTTAGCCGTGCAAACCTTTTTTTTCCCTTGAAATTTGGTCGGTAACTCTGATATTCACTTAAGAAAGAAGATAGACACTTTAGTTCGAGCCCACGTGGGTGAGGCCCGTGGTTTCAAATTTTGCCAAGATTTCGGATCATCTTGGTCAAAATTTCGTTCCGTGGTTCAGACCTGTAACATCCTCAAATTAAAATAAATGGAATTAAGAATTTAAAATATGAATTATGGTCTTAAATTTACTTTTAGTTATTTTGGTGATTCCTTTTTACATTTATATTATAAGGAATACTGTTTTGTTGACCTAGAAGAAAGAGGTTGACCTTAAATTCAAAAACTTTAGAACATAAAATTAAAAAAAAATTCAATTAAACCCCAAATCAGTGTTAGATCATCTTTGCAAAATTTTATAAAGTTTTGATTTAGATTATTTCTTTTGATATTTATCCTGATTTTTCCAACCGAGGACATTAAAATGGTTATAAGTTTTGCAATATAACTCCAAATAAGCTCAAACCAATTCCTAACATTTTGTTAAATCATGTAGTTTCTAAATATAGAAAAAATATTTCAATCTTGTTCAACGCACAGTATTTGAAATTCAAATTTGAACTATAGGTCTAATATGTGCTTAATATAAAATTTCTACAAATCACTTCCAAATTCGATGAAACCAATTTTATTGAATTCCTTACGTCATTATAGACCTGAATATATAAAAATATTTATATTTGGACTTAGTTTGTACAAGATTTGTGATTAGGTCCTTTTCAACATGTTTAAATTTGAAATATTTATAGAAATATTAGAATGAATCTTAGCAAAACTTTAAAACATGAGTAACCGTAACTATTGCATGCAAATCAAATAGTTAAAAGGAACTCAAATATTGGTAAGACTAATTTGGTTATGCCCCTAATGTCACATAGTCTTCAAATATATTAAAATTTTGCCGTAATATGCATTAAATGCTTATTAGCCAAAGTTTCGATACATGAATAGTTCAAATAGTCGTAACTTTCGCAAATAAGCTTAGAATTTGGTGAAACCAAATCCTAAAACCTTTTAAAGCAATACCCTTCCTAGTTACGCAAAAATAATAGATGTTTTCGTAATATTGAACTAAATCCACATAAGGCCCTAATGCTCATTTATATTAAAAACGTCTTGGTTAAAAGTGAAATGTCGCGGAATCAACACTAAAACATTCTTAAAGACATCCCCAACTAATGCCAGAAGAATGAGTAAAAGAACATGTGTAGCATAGTTGCAAACTTAGAATGAAACTTGATCCGATTAGCGTTACCTTTGTGATCATTTAGACTATTTCAACAACTAATAAAATAAGTTGTCTATATGCTAGAACCTGTAAAATCAGTTTAGAAACACACTACAAAGTGCATGCTACCATGTTCTAGAAAAACATCCTATTTATAACTTACTTTCCTTCTAAATCCATCTACTACAAAACCCTTAAGTGTTAATCGTTCATTTCACTTTCCTGCCGATTTTGTATAACATAAACTTTATAATGCCACATAAGCTTTTTCAACGATAAATATGATGTCTCGTCCAAATCCTAAAATCTATAGAATTAGCTTAGTAGTGCTCCCCAAAACATAGACCACCCTATTATGAAAAGATAATCTCATTTCATTATGTAATGCATATAAATCTTGTTGTCTCAATAAGCCTAAGCGTCAACATTACATAAGTGTGTAATATGAATGAACGAACTTTGAGAAATCAATAACTATGAAGTTTGTATCACCAGAACCTTCTCAATTATCATGAAAATAAGGCCGGTAGCCTAAACCAATAAATCTAACCTGCGTAAAACTGATTATGTGCAAAATCAATCAAAGGTAAAGGACTGTTCATTCGTAGTCTATTGTGATATTTAAGCCTTTTCGGCCACCCGTAGAATACCTCGTCTAAATACAAATATTAGAGGGAATAGCTCAAAACCATTCTATAATGTTTGTACTACCATAATATGGAAGAACATTTAATTAATGACTTGCTTTGCATCTGAATCCTATTAGCACAACAGGCCTAATTATCATGAAAGTTGGTAACTTGGTATTTGAATAGTTGGACTTATTAAACCCTAAGGTAAAATGTTTATGTCATTAGAATCATCATATAATCATGTAAATATAACCTCCAGCCCTATCCTCTAAGCCCAACTTATATAAATCAACTTTTGTGCAAATTATACTTAAGACTAAGTATTGTTCATGTGAACACTTTTAATCTTAATTGTATTAATCCAAACAATCTTAGCTTTTTGGATTTGAAAATAAAAACAATCATATACGTAATTTTGGCCCCTTGAATTCGTAGATGGTAACTTTCGTTAAACGCGGTTTTATGTTCTACAATAGTTGGACCCAAACCCTAACCTCCGCCAAAACGCACTATCACACTTGTTTTCCATGAATGGTTCTATTTGTGAATATATTCGACTTCTTTTTGCCACATGTATTGTATGTTTACTTGTTGTTCTTTCTTTTCTGGATTTGGATGTTGCTCCGCTTTTTATACGGCGTGTAGACACCGATGCTCCAAATACTATTGCAGACGACTCCGACTTCACTACTGAATTCAACAAGCAAAGCAAGCACCCTCCTTTGACCATATTGAACCTACTATTTTAATTAGTTTATTTTGTTTGTCAAAACTATTATGCATGCTCTATGTTTATTAAACTGTTATATTGTGGGATGCGGTAAAACTAAACCTAGCTTGTGGGATTTCCTTGATTAATTGTTGACATGAGAACATTGAAACCCTAGGTTATGGTTAGACAAAAGATAATGTCAATTGGGTATACTCGATTATTATTTGCACATGCTTAGTATGCTCTAGTAATGGGATCATGAATGGATGGTTACACTGTTCATGATAATCAATGAGAATAGACATGTTTTGGAAGAGACAGGTGTTGTCTCATGATTTGAAAAGGCTGGTTATGACAGTAAAAGATACCGATAGTTTGTTAAAAATGAAAATAAAACTATGTTTTGACACAGGTGGATTATGGCAATAGCCGGGTGTGTAAGCGTTAACTTACACGTAGTGTAGGGGGAGTTTCCACCTGGGTTAATTTAAGGACCGAACATAGTGTTGTTACATCCAAGAATTAGCGTACAACCACAATGCTATTTATGGGGTAGCCTCAACCTATTATGTTGTTTAAAACTAGCTTTACACTTTGGAAGGCCGTAGTAGCACGGGTTGTTCTTGCGAGAATTTCCCGTAGGGGTGTCCACACGCGGGTGTGGGTTAGACACATACCAATGCAACGGTGTACGCCTTGCTATGGGGGGAAATGGGTTACCTTGAGTTCTAAATGATCCCTGCTAACTTTCATTGCTGCCACTATAGTAAGGGTTTGTCGGCACCGGGCTAGTGTAAAGTAGGGTTAAATAATGTAACAGTTGTGTATTATTTTCCTCGCGGCACACCAAAGGAAGTGTGTTAATAAGCTTTGCAAAAAGGGAAAGTCATTATTTGTGGGTAAAGTTGTACAACTCTGCAGAGTCTAAACTTTTCGAAAAGCCGTTCCCACGGTTATGGGAGTCTTGGTGCGCTCACACTAAGTTAGAGTTTTAGTACTTTTATAAAATGAATGGAACTTAATGGTAGTTGAAAGAATCATGTGAAAAGTGTTGTGGTCAATGGTAAATGATGTTGTTGTTAATGGTATGGGAATGGACGATACTTCACTCACAATCATGGAGGATTGTGAGATTGTTACTACTCTTATTTATACTTGTTATTTACATATCCGTCAACTGCTTTACAAATTACGCTTGCAATCTATTATTCTGTATTTACAATTCAATTTGGCTTTATGCACAATAACTTAGTAGCTTCTCCATGACATAGCCTGCATTTACTATATACATTTGTGATACACTATAAGTCTTGTGAGTACATACGTGTACTCAACCTTGCTATTGTTGATATTCAGAGAATGAAGAGAATGAGTACTCCGATCCCGACGAAGAATACGGGGACTGTGCTAACGAATCTTTCTAAGGTTTTATCCTTGTCAGTTGCCTGTGGTATTTTGGGTAGAAGGCATCCTGCCAAGCAATGTATCTTCCGCTGCAAACTCTTTAATTCGGTCAATAGGCCATGTTGTAAGACTTTATTTCTATTAATGTAATATGAACTTGTATGGATGTGATGACAATGTTGTGAATGTGCGTGCTAGCCACTGATCATGGGACTAGTATTGTATGCACATAGGAATCCCTCTTGGTATTCCACGCCATTAAAGGGAGGGTTCCGACAAGACTGAGATCCTAAATCTCGGTCGAATAAATAAATTTCAAAAAAAATTCAAATGCTACAGTAAATTTCAAAATCTCAGCGAGATCTTGATAATTTCAACCGGAAGATGTAGATGACCGACCATATATGACGGAGGTAGCAGAACAGCTTGTGATGCTTAGGAGATATAGGAAGGCGCACAACAAAAGCCGTCGTCACTTGGAGGTAAATGATGATACCAGCGGATCCATAGGTCGATCAGCAAGTTAATTAATGCATCAGTCGTAATTAACAAGATCAGCAGTGTAAGTATCATTTTCATGCAATACTACTTGCACTACTGTATTATGCATGTTTCAAGTATTAAATAAACAAGCGGAGTCGATCAGGGAGCCTCCAAGACCTAGGTTGTAAGTTGTTGATTGTTAGAATTAATCTTGTTGTTAGTTATCTTCAGAGTCAGTATGCGTTTTGGGTTGTAACAGAGTCCGGTTCAGGAAGTGTGTGCCTATTCGAACTGAACTCCTAAAGCCTTCAAAACAGAACAAGCTTCGGAGTTTGATCTAATATGCTGTAATAATCCGAGTACAAGTAGTAGTCATTTTTGAGTGCTTGAAAGCTATAAATAAAACCCAGAAAAGCTGGCTGGATTGTCGCTATGAAATGACAATGTGCTGTTTTGTTCTTTTAGCTATCTGGTGATCACGTTACTCTGTCTTGCGCTGTTGCTTGTCCGACAACTACCGTTTTGTCGCTAGAAGTTCAGAGCGGTGAGCGGGTAATTGATTGATCTTCTGGTGATTGTTCCTGGAATATTTGGCATCAGGAATTAGGAGATTATGTCTAACCCACCCTCGCCAAGAAATCCACCTGCACCAGCTGCAGTAAATCCATCCGGATTAGAAATTGCTAAATTTTGGTGCCAGCCACTCTGACCAGCAAGGATCTCTCTGCTAATTCATAGGTCGATCAGCAAGTTAATGCATCAGTTGTAATTAATAAGATCAACAGTGTAAGTATCATCTGCATGCAGTACTACTTGCACTACTGTATTATGCATGTTTCAAGTATTAAATAAACAAGTAGAGTCGATCAGGAAAGCTGTGTACCCTTATTACAGTATGGGTTGATGTACCTACACTACTACAGATCTGGCCTTCCATACCGGCCCATCAGTACCGATTATGCATGAACCGGGACTGACATTTACATCAGTCCCGGTTCAACGGTCTACAGGTCCGGGGGGATCATCAGTACCGATTTTAAAGACCTACCGGTGTTGAAGTGCTCACATCAGTACCGGTTGGTTACACCAACCCGTACTAAGCAGCATAGGAGCCAAGGAGGATTCTTAGCACCGGTTGATGTAACCAACCGGTACTGATGTTCGTGTTATCAGTACCGGTTGGTTAAACCAACCGGTGCTAAGCAGCCTCCTCGGCTCCTGTGCTGCTTAGTACGGGTTGGTGTAACCAACTAGTACTGATGTGAGCACATCAGCACCGGTTGGTGTGTTTGACCGGTACTAATGCGCTTCGTCTCCCGCACACCTCGATCCCGCGCGCCTTTACGATGAAACTCTTAATTCGTGTTCATCCGAATTCTTGTTTTCCGATCCAGCCTCCTATAAAACCATCAGATTGAGTGAGGTGGTAGACGTACTGATGGTCATTAGTTAGCCCAATTACAGGGCCATTACCGGTGTTAATACTGCTATCAATATTGACTCCTAATGAAGCGAATGCAAATAGAGAATTATACTGCCTTATCAAGCGCATAAAAGCATTCGAACATGGCCCTCCATCAAACCTAATAAGATCCCGTAGCAATTTAGGAAACGGCCTATGCGAAGGCAGGATAATCCTTCCTCCATGGCAGCAAGCATTGTAGACAACACGAGACCGCATGCATGAACTCTGACCTCGCACTCTTTCCTGATACTAAAAGACAGCGTAACATTTGGGGCACGTATAGTTAGGAACACCATAATATGATCGCTCTCCGTAAGTAACTACAGATGAACCACAAGGAAAGAAGGCGTATGACTTAAAAATAGAGACGAAAGCAGAGTGAAACCATAATAACACTGACCAGCAACAAGACGGCTCATACCTTTTAACGTTTCAATAAATTCCCTGGGCAACGAACATACAACGCGGACGCCATTAGTAAACAGAGTAACGCAAACAAGTACCAAGCGAATGCTTGCGGATCCGTTGACTAAGGACTTACCACCACATGTGTTCAGAGAGCACGTAGCCGGCATGGGATTATTGGAAAGCCTATGATTCTGGATATAGGGGTCAAATAAGCAACCGTCTCCCACAAGATTAAGTTCTCGTTTTTTGATAGAAATGTGTATTATAGTCATTGAGTTCAACAGCATGTAAATGGTTGCTGCAACACCTTGTCTTGATGCACCAATCTATTAAGAAGCGTGGTTGATATCCAGTCAAATTATTTTAGCCTCAAGATCAAGGGGTAGAATGTTGGGTTGATCTTTCGCGCCCTGATCGGGGGTGCAACCAACCATATGGTTGCGGCCCCCTGTTGCTCGTGTGCTATATATAAGAGAGGGGACGAGACCGGTTGGGACCAACGTTCCTACACACGACCTCCCCTCCAAACAGACTCTGGAATATCCGATCTACTCGCGCACGGAACAACGAGAAGGCCACTGCCAAGCCGACGCCTTCTACACCGCCACTGCCTCATCTCCATCATCGGCAATGGCTTCACCGAGCAACTCCAACCCCGAAAGTAACCCTATAGTAACACACATATGTGCTACTGTAGCTCAAAAAAAGTGTTACTGAGTCCTATTGCAACATATTTGTTTAGTGTTACTATAGCCTATGTTGCTATAGAAGGGTCTATTGTAACATGTAACAAGTGTTCTTGTATATAAAAAAAGATGTTGCAACCATGCTACGGCAACATGCATCAAATGTGTTGCTATAGACTGCAGTAACACCTTTTTTTAGCAAGAGCAACATAGTAACGTGTGTTGCCATAGACCCTAGTAACACCTTATTTTTGCTAAAACAACATAGTATCATATGTTTCCATAGACCCTAGTAACACATTTTTAGATACAATAATTGAACTTAGTAACACCCTTTTTGAACGACAACAACACAATGTTGAGCTCATAAAATAAATTTAAATATCTTTATTATTTTCTTATTTTTTGTGATGTACAAATTAAAATTGATTCATAGAATATCCTTTGATAAGCATATATAACACACTGTACATCAATACAAAACACAAATGACCATAAATGCAACAATCATAACATATTGCATTGCATCAAACAAATAAAATATCAAGTACTTCACACCATTCGATAGAATACATAACGATTTGATTTCCAGAGAAGACATGTCTTTAGTCTATGAATCTGAAATACATTGTTCTAAATAAAAAGAATATAAAATATATCTAGTATTGCCTAATCTTCATGAAATTCTTTGCTTCTAGATTCCTTCATGTGGTAAGCAACCAAATGTTTGAATTTCAACCATCGATTTTTTCAACCTGCACAACAAATTAGAACAAATGTTTGTCAAAATTAAAGGCATTCATTTTGGTGTGATCATTGGGATATATTAGAATGGTTAAATTAGGCGAAAAATTTCTAGTGTGTTGTCTGAAAGCATAACTCATGTTTCTGTGCATAATGACGTGACATTTCAATTGAAATAGAATGTTCTTGATCTATCGAGCAATTAGCATAGAGGGGTAGATCATATATAGGACCCAATATTGTCTATGTAACTACCTAGTAGCAGAAAGAAGTCTGCCTCTTAACAGCTGAGACCAAATCATAGAAAATGTCCCCTGAAGCTCCAGTGTTCGCAAAAATGGAATTGTCAGAAGGTGTTGTATGCTCCAACTCAAAGGGCTCCCTAGGATACAATTCAGTCCAAACTTTCTCACCCTGATGCTTGGAGTTTTTTCCAAGGGAAGACTCGACATTGTCATTGTCTAGTATTCTACCATATAATCTCTTGCAGTCCTTTATGTATTGAACCTGAAAAAATGTAATTTTTGATAATTAGTTCTCCGCATAGCATCACCAGTACAAGATCCTTGTATACAGACATTTCCAACCATGGACACTATTTTCTACAAGATCCTAATGTAGTGTTCAGAACGTCCAACCTCATGCATCGACTGGGTAACATCCTAAATTACAAATGATCGTTAGTAAAAACCCATACCGGGTTAAGCCGATGGCAGTGCCATATGTTAGGGTTAGGGTTGCACACGCACACGCACACAATAGATTGGAACGGTGGACACGAGATTTACGTGGAAACCCTTGCGGGAGAAAACCACGGGAGACGAAAATCCACTATGAAGGTTCAAGGATTACAAGTACATGGGGGTGGCTTATATAGCCCAATGAGTCCGTATTGTAGAAGGCAAGGACTCCATATTTGTTAAGATAAGATATTAAGTCATATCCTAACAAACCTCCCCTTGACTCAAAATCCATAATGAAAATTTGTCTCCAAGAAACCCCGAAGGGCAATTAAGCACCATGAATACCAACCAAGTCAATACAATGCTTGAACTTGGTATTAGAGAGAGACTTGGTGAGCATGTCTGCAGGATTATCATCAGTATGTATCTTTCCCACAACAATATGTCCTTCAGCAACAATGTCGCGAATAAAGTGGTACTTGATATCAATGTGCTTGGTCTTGGCATGATACATGTCATTCTTGGTCAAACAAATAGCACTCTGGCTATCACAATAAACAGTAAGAATATCCTGTTTAATGCCAAGTTCAGAAACCAGACCTCGCAACCAAATAGCTTCCTTAACGCCTTCAGTAGCTGAAATATATTCCGCTTCAGTAGTAGAAAGAGCGGCAATAGGCTGTAAGGATGCCTTCCAACTGACTGCAGAACCACACAAAGAGAAGATATATCCAGAAATTGATCTTCGTTTATCAAGATCACCAGCATAATCAGAATCAACAAACCCAAGAACATCATTTGTCTTCACTTTATTCTTATCAAACATCAAGCCAAAATTTGAAGTGCCTTTCAAATAACGAAGAATCCACTTAACTGCATTCCAATGCTCTTTGCCAGGATTATGCATAAATCTGCTAACAACACTAACAGAATGAGCCAAATCTGGTCTGGTGCAAATCATAGCATACATGAGATTACCAACTGCACTAGAGTAAGGAATACGAGACATATAGTCTTTGTCTTCTTCATTAGTAGGACACTGACTTGAAGATAATTTAAAATGAGAGGCAAAAGGTGTAGAAACAGATTTGCAATCACTGAGATTAAATCTGCCAAGTACTTCTCAATATAACTTTTCTGAGATAGAAATAATGTACCAGCTTTGCGATCACGCTGAGTTTCCATCCCAAGAATTTTCTTTGCTAGACCAAGATCTTTCATCTCAAATTCATGACTAAGTTGAGCCTTCAACTGTTTAACCAGTGACTTGTCATGAGAAACAATGAGCATATCATCAACATAGAGCAGCAAATAAACAAATGAACCACTTAGAAACTGTTTGAAGTAAACACAGTTATCATAATTGCTGCGAGAGTATTGTTGTGCAATCATAAAAGAATCAAACCTTTTGTACCACTGCCTTCGAGCTTGTTTTAAACCATAGAGAGACTTTTTTAAATGACAAACTAAATTCTCCTTTCCAGGAGTAGCAAAACCCTCAGGTTGTGTCATAAAAATCTCTTCTTCTAAATCTCCATGTAAAAAAGCAGTTTTAACATCAAGTTGCTCTAATTCCAAGTCAAATAAAGCAACAAATGCAAGCATAACCCGAATTGAAGAGTGGCGAATAACAGGAGAGAAAACTTCATTGAAGTCAATACCTTCCCTTTGGTCGAAACCTTTTACCACTAAGCGGGCTTTCCATCTTACAGGTTCAATTCCAGCAATACCATCCTTCTTCTTATAAATCCATTTGCACTTTAAATGTTTCTTACCTTTTGGAAGCTCAACCAAATCCCATGTTTTGTTCTTATGAAGGCTCAAAATTTCTTCATCCATAGCTGTCAACCATTTAGAAGAATTTTCACATGAGATAGCTTCAGAATAAGAAGAAGGTTCAAAAGTATCACAAATATCTTGAGCAGCAAGAAGAGCATAACAGGCCATATCATCAGTGTCACGATATCTAGCAGGCAATTGAATATTTCTTCGTGTTCTATCTCTAGAATACAAGAATCATTAGTACTAGGAGATGCGGAGGCTGGCTGTGAAGTAGAACCACTGGGTGCTGAAATTGGTTGTAAAGTAGAATCACTAGATGAATCATTATCAATGGTAGGTAAAACTACCTCAAATTCTGCATTTCTTGCATCAACTTCAGAAATTTCAGATTCGGTTGTAGATGAAATTTCAGATTCATTTGTGGATGAACAAACATTACTATCACTACCAGATGAAAGTAAAGCATCTTCATGAAAAGTAACATCACGAGTAATGAATAATTTGCGAGCATCAGAACACCATAAACGATATCCTTTGACACCTGAACCATATCCAACAAATATGCATTTTCTTGCTATAGGCTCTAATTTTCCATCACTCACATGAGCATAAGCAGGACAACCAAATATTTTCAAGTTTGAATAATCAACTGGTTTACCTGACCAAACCTCTTCTGGAATCTTAAAATCAATGGCTAAATTTGGAGAGCGATTAACCAAATAAGAGGCTGTAGAAACAGTCTCAGCCCACAAAGCACGCTTGTCCCACAAAATTGCATTTGAAAGCATGCAACGGGCTCTTTCCAGAAGAGTGCGATTCATACGCTCTGCCACACCATTTTGCTGAGGTTTACCTGGAACAGTCAAATGTCTTGCAATACCATGATTAGCACAAAACTGATTAAACTCACCACTGCAAAATTCTAATCCATTGTCAGTTCTAAATTTCTTGATTTTTCTGCCTGTTTGATTTTCAACCAAAGCTTTCCAATTCTTGAACACTAAAAAAGCTTCATTCTTATGTTTCAAGAAATAAACATAAACTTTGTGAGAAAAATCATCAATGAAGGTAATCATGTAGCTACATCCTCCAATAGAAAGAAATTTAGAAGGACCCCAAAGATCAGAATGAACATAATCAAGAATTCCTTTGGACTGATGAGTTGAAACAGAAAAACTGACCCTCTTTTGTTTGCCAAAAACACAATGTTCGCAGAAATCAAGTTTACCAATATCATCTAAATGTCCTTTCTTGCATAAAAGATGCATACCTTTCTCACTCATGTGACCCAAGCGCATATGCCAAAGCTTGGTGATGTGAGGATTTGATGCAATTGTTGAAACAGCTGCAGAACCTGTAACTGTGGACCTTGCAAGTAATAAAGACTATTGATTCGATTGGCTTTCATGACAACAAGATTGCATTTAGAAATCTTAAGAACACTATTTTCACCGGTATACTTATAACCCAAAGATTTAATAGTGCCTAAAGAAATAAGATTTCTTTTCATTCTGGGAACATGACGAACATTTGTGAGGGTTCTAATAGTGCCATCATGAGTTTTGATTTGAATAGAACCAATGCCAACAATTTCAAGTGGAGACTCATCAGCAGTCACAACATCACCACTACCAACAGAATCATAAGTAGAGAACCACTCTTTAAATGGACAAATATGAAACGTGCAAGCTGAATCAATAATCCAAGCAGTTCGATTACTCAAGTTGGAAGTGCTAATTAGAGCCTCACCATCAGATTCATTTTGAACAAGACTAGCCTCAGCAGGTTTTTCAGATTGTGGTCTTTTATCTTTATCTGTCTTATTTTTCAGCTTGTAACAATTGGAAACATCATGACCATAATTCTTGCAATAACGGCAAAAATTGTTGGGTTTACGTCCTCTTGACTTAGATCTAGACTTTGATCTATCAGAATTGCCTTTATGATGTGATCTACCTCTAACAATTAAAACCTCAGCCTTAACTTCAGAACGAGAATCAATATCAAACTTCTCCTTAGACAACAAATTTGATTTAACATTCTCAAAACTAAGGGTGTCATGATTACCATAAAGCATAATCTCCTTGAAATGTTTAAAGGTAGCAGGCAAAGAGACGACCAACAGAATAGCCTTATCTTCATCATCAATTTTTACCTCTAGTTTCTCAAGATCAATGATGAGTGAATTAAACTCATTAAGGTGAGACTGAATAGAGGTACCTTCCGCCATGCGAATTGTGTACAGACGTTCTTTGAGACGTAATTTGTTGGCAAGACTTTTCTTCATGTACAAATCTTCCAACCTTTTCCATAGTCGTGCGGCAGTGGTCTCACTGATAACTTCACGCAAAACATCTGTAGACAAACTGAGCTGAATGGCAGAAAGGGCTTTTTGGTCAAGTTCTTCCCATTGATCATCTGTCATTGTCTCCGGTCTAGCTGACAATGCTTTTCTGGCACCCACCTATGTAAGAACGGCTTTCATCTGAACCTGCCATATTGCAAAACTGATCTTGCCATCAAACTTCTCGATGTCAAATTTAGTGGACGACATAATGAGAATAGAATTGCAGATCAGAAAATAATATGGTAGATTCTGGAAAAATAAACTCCCTGGTGCGCTCTGGATGCGCGGAGAAATTGATCTGTAAAAGCCTGGTACACCTGGATAAGTACAGAAGCTTCGGCCAAAATTTTTTTTTCTTTGACTGGCGGACTGACAGCCGAACTCACTGTTGCTGGAACCTCGACTATGAGCCTTGACTGGACCGGACTCATCAATGCTTGAAATTAAACCGGACTTCACGTGCCTCGGACGGACTTGACTTGAAGTCCAGTAGAAAAATTTGTTAGTGCTTGAACCAAACAAATGCTTTGAGAGCACGTGACTTGCTGCTTGGTCCAGAGCTCCTTACTGGCGTAGTGATCTGAACCAACAAAGGATTTGGAAATCCTTCGAAATCCGATCGACTGGCGATTCGACCGGAGTGGCGCGCTGGCTGCGTGCAGGAAGCCGAAGACGACCAGCAGATCGACCGGGCGCCGAGCAGCGCCGACGGAGATCGCGGGCGCAGGCGTGGGTCGCGTGGCTGCGTTGGCGGCCAGAGCTCGCGGTGGCCGGTGCACGACGACGGCTGGAGATCAGCGCGCGGGGCCGAGTTGCAGGCGGGCTGGCGACGCTGGTGGCCTGCACCGGTCGGCAGCAATGGCGCACGCGAGTGCGCTGGCGAGGAAGCCGAAGAGACCGCGGCGCGCGGAAGGTGCAGAGACGCGTCGACGAAGGCGAGCGGCGTGGATCCAGCGAACCGCGCGAAACCTGCGATGATGGCGGCGGCGCGTGCGAGGTTGGAAACCCAGGTATTGCTCTAATACCACTTGTTAGGGTTAGGGTTGCACACGCACACGCACACAATAGATTGGAACGGTGGACACGAGATTTACGTGGAAACCCTTGCGGGAGAAAACCACGGGAGACGAAAATCCGCTATGAAGGTTCAAGGATTACAAGTACATGGGGTGGTTTATATAGCCCAATGAATCCGTATTGTAGAAGGTAAGGACTTTATATTTATTAAGATAAGATATTGAGTCATATCCTAACACCATATCCATTCGCAATCAAGAGGGACAACCAAAGGCCCATTTACAACAACAGCCTGCATGTGTTTGGCTAGAAGGGGAAGCCAACAAGTTTTGTACCTAACATAACAGCCAAACAAAAAAGTCAAAGGGTATACATCTTATAACAGACATCATGATAGAAATTTATCAATAATTTCAGCGTGATAGAGACTAAATGTTTTAGGAAAGGCATAAATCCTTGCTAATAAAGATGACACTGAATCTACGGCCTTAATTGATTTGTTTCTAGCATAAAAAACTATTTGAAAGGAAACAAGTTCTGATTATTTAATTCTCTGTAGGTTCTAGCACTGTACATTGCAGTACATAAGTAGCGATCTTGTGAAAAAGGTTCACAAAAAAGGGTCCCTTCTAGTTCTCCCATGTGTTCTTTTTATTTACATAACTCGTAAGTATAGTTCTGCCAATGGCACTTGGTCATGTTCCTACTATGTCTTTTTATATCCTTAGCATAAGGAGTCACCTAACATCACATAATAAATAGTCTATCCTGTTTAATAGATAAAAGATATCTGCTGCTTACAAGGTTGGTAATCTTACCGGATCTTTAAATTGCCTGTTCACTTGCTCGATCACGTCCTTCATATCCTCGAGTCTCCCAAACATTGCATGCTCGTTCAGCTCATCGCCAAGACCAAACAATCGACTAGCCTGACACAAGCATACATTAATTGTTGCATTAGCTGTGCAAGAAATGCTTGGAATGTTCGGAGATATGCACCACAGTTGAAAATTTGAAGCAGTATTCTGTGCAGGTAGGGGAAACAATGCTGTCAGTCTCAGCCTAGCAACATCTCAAAGGATTCTGTCGAGGTCGCTGATGAAATTGGAGGCTATGGTGAAACTAAATATGCGAGGGACAACAAATTGTGGTGATCATTTACAAAAGATCACCTGGAAAGATATTCTGTTGATGTCCAGGTTAGAATAGTCCACATCGCGTCCAAAAAGATCAGCACTTGAAATGGATGAAGAACCCTGTATTAAAGCCGATGGCAGTGCCATATTCAAATTTTCTATAAGGAAAAAGGAAAAATTCTCCAGAATATTCAAAAGAAGTTTACTAACACATGAATACAAGCCGTAGAAAGTCTGTTCTGCCGTAGAAAATTTGTTTTTATTGTGTGTGTGTGGTTATAAAGTAATACGCACCGCAAACTTTTGAAGGAACATTTGAGCCCCTTTTTCTTCTCTTCTTTGATTACCGAAAAATTGAGATGACGAAATTGCCTTTGCATTATAGAGCTCTTGCATAACCAGACTACGGCTCTGAGGATGCAGGTTTTTGTTACCAGACTAGACGATTGTAGCTCATGCCTTAATCTAATGACGCGAAATGCCCACCACAAAATTTTCTTACATATTCATACCCTTGGCAAAAGCATTTAAGTTGTGGATGCATGCACCTATACAATGGAGGCTAGGGAAAACGACATGCATTTTCATAATACGGTGTGATTCAAATGTTTCAAACAGTTTCACCCATATTTCCATATTGATAGTCATATGCCAGTGCTCTCCTTATTATCACAGTCATGGAGAAAATCAACTATTAAACATTTTTACAACAACCAATCCGCAACCAATTCAATGAACCACTAGTAGTATATATTGAACATACCTCAATCTGTGTGGGGGGCAGAGGAATCGCGTGGGGGGAAGTCACGGCCGAGGGGTAGGGCGCCGGATGGAGAGGCAGAAGAGAGGAGCAGGAGCGCCGGATAGAGGGGCGAAGGAGGGACCAGGACGCCGGATGGAGGGCGGAGGAGGGAGCAGGGGCGCCGACCGGATGGAGGGGCGAAGGAGAGGAGCAGGAGCGCTGGATGGAGGGTGGAGGAGGCGGGAGCAGTGTGCCAGATGGAGGGGAGGAGGAGGGAGCAGGGGCGCCGGCCGGATGGAGGGTGAAGGAGAGGAGCGCAGCGTTGGATCGATGGAGGTCGGCGGAGGAAGGGTTAGGGATTTGGGAGCAGATGCCGCCGGTTGGATGGAAGGGCGAAGGAGAGGAGCGCAGCTCCAGATCGATGGAGGGGCGAAGTTGGTTACAGATTTGGGAACAAAGGGCGCCGCCGGTCGGCCGTATGGATGGAGGGAGCTAGGGCGGCGCGGCCGGATAATTTTGAGGAGGAAGCTAGCTGCATGGTGCGGCGCAAAGGAGATACACGCGTGTGGGATGAGATCGATGTGCACTGGCTGGTCTGATATCGATCACCAAAAATTGGCGCTACACTGTTTCAGTTCCCGCTTATTTCATCTAACTGCCATAGCTGATTTTCTCCGGCGTTTATATACGCCATCTTGTATAAAATTTTCTTTGGCATTTATAAACACCAAGATAAATACTACTGAAGGCATTTATAAACGCCCTACTAGAATATATGCTATATATTTCAATTAAATCATGTGTTACAGTGTGCCTCTATATGTGTTATTGCAGTATTATTCTATAGCACATATTCACACCTTACAACCATGTGTTACAATGTTCCTCTGTAACACATTATGTGTTGCTGCTGTAGTTTCCTGCAACACTTTTCACAACACATTAAGTATGTATTACAACATGTCTTTGTAACACAAATTATATGTTACTACAAAATCTTTTTGTAACACATTGTTCAATGTGTTACACGAATGTGTTACAAAAGATATGTTTTGTACATCTAGGTGTTCTATCTAGGCGCTAAGATCCAAGAAACATCAACATTTTCACCCCTAGTTGATAGTCAAGTTATAAAACCTAGGTATCGTAGCCCCATACTGTTTAGGTTCGGCTCTAACGTGCAAATTAATTTACATGGGATAAAACCTGGTGTTCCACTTAAACATTGAAGCTTCAAAAGTTGGCAAAGATACTGCATGATTCGGTACTCGGGATCTCTGTTGGCCTTAGGCTATTCCCAATGAGTAGTATCATACTCATTAATTATATGCCACATAGGATTTTTTGCTGATGTGGCAAAGCAATAAATAGGAGGGAGAAGAAAGCTGTATCTTGAGCAAGATACAGCTTTGCACGATATCTTAGACTATGGCACAAAATCTAATGCTCTGGGTCCACTTTTATAGACACAACATCACACCAATTAATTATTTTAAACATATAAGTATGATACTATGCATTGTAGAGAGTGTTTCTTCAATGTAGTATCATACTTTTTATCCTATGTGGTATTCTTGGATATTAAAGTATGACACTTTGCACTGGGAATAGCCTTAGTTGAATGCTCCTCGATAAAGTCTCCAACCGAAGATAGACGCTATGGCGCGTAGGCCAGTAAAATTGTTTCCAGACAGCTGTGGTTTGTCTCATTAAGATGGTTTTAACCTTTTCGTTTAAACAGGGAAACCCGATCGATTAACAAAGTTAGGAAAAAGAAGACACCGATTGTAAAGCAATACAAATAAAGTTGCGACTCAAATTTAGCATTAGGTTAAACCTGATTAATTAGTTGAAACATAAAAGTTGCGTCAAACCTCGAACCAACTTTATCAATGTCACAGAAGCAGCACAGAGAAATAAAGGACTTTGCGCAAGTACTAGAACCTATGGACACATTTCTGGTGCACAACTTGGGATAGCACAGTGACTAGGGGTGAACGATTGGACGGAAGCTAAAACAAATTTTTAGTGATTATCGAAACACCCCTAAACAAAGTATGAAAATTGCTTCGGTTCAAGAAAAAACAGATTAATAGACGTTCACTAAAACATGAATTCCCAAAGATCCAATCGTCGTATCGACGTGAAAATGTACAAACTAGATTCAAATTCAAAACTAACCCAATAAGAATCAACTCAATCGGATCTACGGATCAAAAGTTATAAGGTTCGCAAGTTGATTGTATTAATAATGATGAAAATTGATTAAACTCTAATTTCGTGATAAAACAAAATCTACGAGGAATTAACCAATCAAATTTTTTAGATCAACAACTTATACCCTGGGAATCAAATTTTTTAGATCAACAACTTATACCCTAACAACGTACGTAGCTTAATTGACCCAGATTCTTCACCTTCGTGTGTGGCTGTACAAATGACGAATTAACCTTTTCTCTACCTAGTCGATTGCTCTAGCTACATCTTATTTCATTATCCTTGCTTCCATCTCCTCTGCTTTAACATCCTTGCAACTGCAATAATAGGAACAGAGAGTTACAAAAAAAGCAAAGGAGTCTAAGTAATTTTCTCCAATGCGTTAACGAGTTACAACAAAAGCAAAGGAGTCTAAGTAATTTTCTCCCCTTGTTGCTATTTGGTTTCTGGTTGAAAATTATTTTCATATCACTGTTGAGTTGCATGCCAGTACATAATGTCAGTGGAAAGATCAAATTTCGGATCACTAGACAGTAACCAATGGCCTGTGTACTTTAAGTACTTTTGAGTTTTGTGTTTTTATTGATAGTACATTATTATGGATGCTATGAATCCTAATTGGATTTTGGAAACACATCCAGAATTATAAAAGCTACATCCCAGACATAAAAATTCCCTTCAAAGTAGAGATAACTAGATCAGCACAACGTCTAATTAAGGCCAAAATAGCCACCGAGCGACGGGGTGGGAGGAGAGGCGGTGGTGGAGTTGGAGCCTCTCTCTCTCTATCTTGCGGCGAGGAATAGTGACGATGGAAGATGTGTGTGGTGGTTTGGTTGGATGAGACTTGGGTCTTGGTACTGGTAGACTTAGGTTTTGACCCGAGGCTTATCGAAATTCTGGCTTCGCCACTGGTGCTGGGTGCCCGACTGGATAGGGCATCGTTGTTGCTGGGTGCTGTCGGGCTGGCACGAAGATCCAAGTGCTGAACCTTTTTGTGACGCCTCGCCCGGAGGCCCGTGTGATGCTGCCGGTGGCGCATCAGTGCTACAACGTCATGAGGCGTTGGCATCTACTTCTGGTGAAGTACTTTTCAGATACCCTTGTGATGGCGATAACCTCTTGCTGCTAATTTCAACTTAGGATCAAACAATCCATCACTTAATATATACTTGTGCTAGCTGATGTGTTAAACTGCTTTTGGGCCATGCGTTACTTGTTACGGTCTGGCATTGGGGTCTTTGCGGGGTATGCCTTCTCAAAACCAAATCTCTCCAATACTTTCTGCGTGTAGGATGATTGGTGTACCAAGATTCCGCCTTGGACATGTTCAAGCTGCAAGCCTAAACAGAACTTGGTTTTACCCAAGTCTTTCATTTCAAACTCAGATTTCAAGTATGTGCATGCTTCTTCAATTTCTTCATCCATCCCAATGATGTTCAAGTCATCTACATAGACGGAGATTATACAAAATCCATTCTGGGATCGTTGTATAAACACACATGGACAATCTTCGCTGTTCGAGTAGCCTTTCTTGCAAAGAAAGTCACTCAAGCGATTGTACCACATTCTTCCCGACTGCTTCAGTCCATACAGTGATTTCTCCAATTTCACACTGTATAGGTTTCTGTTTGCTCTGTCTTGGTTCGGGATAGGGATACCTTCCGGTACTTTCATGTATATCTCCGAATCCAAGTTTCCATACAAATATGCTGTGACAACATCCATTAGCTTCATTTTCAACTTCAAGTTGACTGCCATTGAGATCAAGTATCTAAACGTAATTCCGCCCATGACCGGAGAATAGGTTTCTTCATAATCAACCCCAGGACGTTGAGTGAAACCTTGAGCGACAAGCCTTGCCTTGTACCTTACAACTTCATTGTTTTCGTTTCTCTTGCGAACAAAAACTCATTTGTGACCTACGGGGTTTATATGGGGAGGCGTGCGGCACACAGGCCCAAACACCTCTCTTTTGTTCAGAGAGACTAACTCTGCAGTGATTGCCTTCTTCCAATCTTCCCAATCGAGCCTTTTCTTGCACTCTGCGAGAGATGCGGGCTCGGGATCATGATTAATGATCGTGGCAATCTTCTTTGCAAAGTATGCATCGACATTGGTTGTTTCTCTATTCATTGATTCTCCTGATATTACAAAATTTATGGCCATTTCATCATGGGGTGCTTCGTGCACTTCTACTTGCTCTTCATTGCTATTTCCCATTCCAGGAGCAAGTTCCTTTAGTTTTTCTCCGCCAATGTGTGCGCACACATTATTTCCGGCGGCTTCTTCCAATTGAAGATTCAAATCTGGAATTGCCTTTTCCACAAGCTTCTTTCCAATGCCAGGTCTCAACTGGCTCCCCTTCTTGCTTTGGGGCATTTTTGTGATTGGCTATGGTAAGTCCTCTTGCCCAGTTTTCCCCAGACGTCTCCGGGTACTTTGGGTTTGAGAAGCCAGATTTCCTGTTCTTTTTCTTTGAGGCCTCTGAACAGGATGAGGGATACCTTCTACTTTCTACTTTCTTTGGTATTTCAGCCCTCTCTGGTGCATTTCTTGCTGGTTCATGCGACTTAACCACGCTCTTCAGATCACAAAAATGATCAGGCAGTTTATTTGCTAAACACTGCAAATCTTCTTGATTTGCTTCATTAGTGCGAGGGTCATACGCGGGGATCCCAAAGGAATGCCATATGATTTCCCAGCATTTTTCATCCAATGGTTCATTTCCTCCCCCTAATGACGGGAAAACGATCCTCGTCAAAGATGCAATTAGCAAATCGGGCTGTATGCAAATCTCCAGTCATGGGTTCAAAATACCTGATTATGGATGCACTCTCATAACCAACGTATATCCCAGACTTACGGAGAGGGCCCATTACAGTTCGTTATGGGGGTGGTATATGTACATATACCATACAACCAAATTTTCTAAGATGGGAAATCTTCGGGATGACCCCTTGCACTAATTGCATTGGTGAATGGATGTTGTAGGCCGATGATCTATAGTTGATGAGTGCTGCTGCGTGCAGGACTGCGTGTCCCCAACAAGTGTTGGGCAAGTTACAACTCTGCAAGAGCGGTCGGGCTATGAACTTAATCCTCTTTATTAGTGCTTCAGCTAGTCCATTTTGCGTATGGACATGCGGTACAGAGTGCTCAACACACTAGTACAGAATACCATATATGCGATGGTTATATTTAGTTATTCGAGACGGTTGTGAAATGTCTCATATAACTGGTGTCGCAAAAGATATCTGTCACATAAGACGGTTATCAACCGCCTCATATGTTGGTGTAAATAAGACATTTGTTAAATAAAACTGTCTTATATATATCTTCTGTCGACTTCCCCTCGCATTGCAACCGTCTTATATGAGTAAGCTTTTAGGACACTTTGTATATACAGACATCTTATATGTCTTACCTAAGACACACTCGTTCTTACAAACCGTCTGTTATGATGTGATATAAGAGACGATTAAAACCAAACCATCGCAAATGGGGGGGGGTCTAAAACAACGGTCTTAATTTGAACTGATTTATAAGTTTGATGCTTTATAAACAATTGTTCCATAAGGCCATCTTAATTGTGTTGTTTATATAGAACGCTTTAGTCTTAGAACCGTCTATAAAGATTTTATTGCGCAAAAAAATACTAAAAATCATACCACATCAACATAAATACATTATTATTTGCATTTTTATATTGCATCAGTGAACAAATAGAGCACTTTCTTTTAGTCCAAATAAATATCTAGAACCATCATGTACGCATGCAGTTGATAGAGAACAAATATTTCATTTAGGAAAAGCAAATCTCCGCCAACATTGGTGGAAACTTTAAACAAATGTTCCAAAAGACAACATATTTACAAGATGATAGATTCAATATCAATAGGATAACTACTACGATGCGGATAACTGCTTACATCACAATCTTTAGTGATTGAAAACCCAATCTTTGAGCACGTATTGAAGCATGTTTGCTTCCCCACCGATTGTTGTTTCCTCTTTCACTTCATTTCCATCGATTGCTATCCTTGGGAGCAAATCGCCATTGGATAAGACGTCATCCAAACCTTTCATCATCTTGTTGTTCAAACGACTATAATCGCCTGGCGAGTGGTCTGCAAAGATTCGGGATATCCTGTGGATCTAGAGCTCTGGTTGGTTTATTTACAAAGAAGAGAAGGTCGCTCTCCTTGGACTAGATGAATCACCGTGCCCTCTTGGTACATGCGCAATCTGTGACACAAGAATGTAAGGTGATATATCACTTGTCGAGTTTTCTTTCAAACAATAGATTTAGTAAGCTAGTGAAGCACATCTATATTCCCTCCATTGCCACCTGCATGTTTTTATACAAGGAACACCTGATCGGGATCCATTGTTTTAGATTGTGAATAATACAAGCACTTATGGCTATTAAATTAGACTAAGTAGCGGGAACTAACTTTGACCAATTTAACCAAAGTAACCACTAAATACATTTTGTTGTAGTGCAAATGGCACACTATAAACCTCTAATATTGCATCACATCAGTATGTCGATCTCATCAAACAGAATTGCATGAACCAACAAAATCAGAAGATCAATCAACATTATCAGAGATTATATAGGCTTCTTCTAACAACTACTTAGACGGTTGAAATGAACATCTAACAGACTCCGATCCAATACAGATACAACAATCAACATGGACCCATTGAATACATATTGGCCGAACATGTACAAAACATCATAAAACCATGCACAAAAGTACAAAACAATATTCTAAATTTCCAAGACAGAACTACTAAATCACTAAATGGAGCATTTCATTGCACATAAACGCAATGCGCATCTGCCAAATCAGGGTTTCTTGTTCTAGTTTTTTTCTTGTTATTTAAGATTTAACCATGCATCCAAGATTAGACACCCAGACGGTCAGGTCGCTAAAAATCTCCAATCTTTCTGGCCGATCTCACGCAGCGAAGATGCGCAAAGTTCAGTTTTCCTCCGCCCCCGTAGGGTTAGCCTCTGGCACGTGCGATCCCCAAATCACACACGCACAACCAATAGATCCGATCAAAACCAACACGCAAGAACAAATGATCCGGCACGTGCGTGTGTAAATCCGATGGTTCAACAAACACATAACATGCATAATGAAACCAACACCTCAAATTAAATCTGTGCTTGAATGCTCACCACAGGGAGGAGGCAAAAAGGGGAGGAAAAGGCACCGCCGGCTGGGGGGGAGGTCGGCCAGGGGCTCGCCGACCTGGGAGAGGCGGGCGCGTCGGCCAGGACGATCGGGAGGGCTGCCGCTCGGGAGGACGGCCGAGGCTGCAGGCCAGAGAAGCCGCGCCGGCTGCAGTGAGGAGCGCCCGGCCCTAGGGGAGAGCGAGGAGGAGCGCCGTCTTGGGAGGCGTCGGCCTCGAGTGGAGCGGCGTCGGCAGGGGAGGCCCAGGGGCGGCGCCGGCGGCTGGGAGACCGGGGAGAGCGGCGTTGAGCCGGGTGGAGGAGAGGCGGCGCAAGTCGGCGATGGGCCGAGAGAGGCGACGCCCGGCGGCGCGGGGCTGAGGAGAGGCGCTAGGGGAGGTGACGACGGCGCCGAGTGGGAGGGGAGGCGACGCAGGTCGGGTGGGGATTAGCGTCGGGCTGGGGAGGCAGCAGGCGCCTGGGTGGGGAGGAAGTGGAGAGAGAGAGAGAGATGAAGTAGGTGGGGAAAATTTTATAAGGGTAAGGGCCTAAGGGGACTTTCCTCCACACCTATCTCTTAAATCCTACATATCACTTCAAATCTGAATTCGATACCCGAAAAAAAACCTCGGATATCTGAATAGATCAAGAAAATAGATCAAAGGCCCTGATGGACGTGTAACCAACTCTAAATTGTAGCCACCTGCTGTCACTGCTCTCTCAAAAAAAGCAACACATCGAACAGAACACAAGACCACGCTTGAATGATACCATGAGGAGATATATACTACATTTCTTTAATATATGCGACGTTTCTTTACGAACACAGACTCCAAGTCTCTAATCTGTCTCGGATATGAACTAGTAAATTGAGTCGGTTTCAACAACAAATTGTCGCATATCGTACCAGACGGTTGCAGCCAACAAAGCGTCATATAATATCTACACATCAAAGACACTTCTTAGTACAAAACTGTCTCTTTTTGTTTATAATCTCATATGCGACGATTCTAACTATGGAACCGCATCAAATCCAACTATCATATAAGACAGTTAAAAATGAACCGCCTCCTATCGGGCGTTCCGCCACCATTGAAGACGCTTTTAATTTATGCAGGTTGAAAGCGCCTCAAAATATGCGTCTTATATTACTCATTCTGTAGTAGTGACAGTTATTTCAGTTGCTGTGCAATAATCATCAAATGCCTTGGAAGTAAATTCGCCGGCATTGTCCATTCGAATGGACTTCACGCGATGATCAGGAAAAACATTCTTAATTCTGATGATCTGCGAGATCAGCTTTGCGAATGCATGATTCCTTGTTGACAGCAAACATGTATGCGACCATTTCAAGGAAGCATCAATGAGCACTATAAAGTATCGAAACGGCCCCGACAAGGGCTGAATCGGGCCGTAAATATCCCTCTGAATGCATTCCAAGAATACAGGGATTTCTTTTTGCACTTTCATAACAGAGGGTCTAGTTATTAATTTCCCGGTGGCACATGCATGGCACACAAAATCTTCATGATTCGGAAAATTTTTAACATTAATGCCATGACCTTATGAGTTGTTAACTATATTTCTCATCATTCTAAGACAAAGATGACCTAAATATACAATGCCATAAAGGAAAATAATTCAGAGCTTCTAAAGAAGTATACACTGCGTGTGTATTGATTCTCGTGTAGTACAACCAAGATTCATATGAGGGATATTTTTCTAATACCATTTTTTTCATATTCCGCGTGCTTCACAATGCACAAATGCTCTTTGCCATTTTCTTCATTGGTTTCTACGTGAAACCTATTAGCGCGGATAGCATTGAAAACTTAAGAGAGTGCGTGTTGATTCAGGGTACAAAAGGGCTTCTTCAATTACCAAAGTTGTACCCATTGGCAATATAATTGTGGCTTTTCCAGAGCCTATTATATGCATATCGCTTCCTGCGATTTTCGTAATCCTTCCAGCGTTCTTCGTGATCGTCTGGAAGTATTTCGACTCTCTTAAGATGGTATTAGCTTTGTCTACTATCAACAATGCATATCTTCTCTATTTGGGCGCTACACAATTTCTCAATGAAAAGAAATATAATTCTAATCATACAGTGGCAAAGTAATTCAAAAACATTACTTGCAAATATAGAATACTGGAATAAAGAATAAATTGCAATTCTATTTATGAGAAAAGAAAATGTATGCTCTTCGAGAGCTTACAATTCATTATTCAAAATTCATTAACAACCATCGTTACGTAGTCTGCAAAATTTCAAAGTAATTCAATCTTGCTGTGCTTAGAGGAAGATGGTGGACTTGAGCTTCTCGAACCGCTTCTGAAGTGCAGTTTATAACTCAAGTACACTCACCTCAGCCATATATTCATTCTTCAGAGTGGCTGAAAGGTGATGTCTGAGAAAGGGCAAAGTTTGATCATTTTGCTCGGCATTAGGTTGTGCGTCCTACGAGGACCCTAAGCCACATTTGGAGCTTCTTGCTCGCAAGCATGATCTTCAAATTTGATGCCCATGTGAGATAGTTCTGTCCATTCGGGGTCAGTTCTTCAAACTCACGTTTGACAATGCCAGGTATTTGCATATTCACAAGATTCTTTCTTTAGATTACTTCGTGTAATCTAATAGATAGTGGTTGCAAAAATTCATAAATGCATAAAACAAATTCTCATGAATTTCCAGTAAACTAAAAGAAAACAATAATTGCAAGATTCATAAATACAAGATTCATAATTACGGGATTCATAAATGCAAGATTTATATATACACAGATTCATAAATATTCATAAAGATTCATAAATACAGCTTCGTGCATGTATGTGATCGGCTTCGTGCATGCGATCAGATTTATGCGCGCGATCGACTTCATGTATGCCATCGGATTCATGTGCATGATCGACTTCGTGCGATCTGTTTCATGTGCACGATCGGCTTCGTGCATGCGATCGGATTCATATGCATGATCGACTTCATGCGATCTGTTTCATGTGCGTCGGCCTTCTTGGCGCGACGGTGGCCGCTTCGTGCGGCATGCTTGAATTTCCAATGAATTATATTAAGGTAATTTTTCATCATTACTTGATAACAGAAAATAAATTCCAACATAAATTAAATGCGGTGTAATGTTAATTACAACTTATGTAACTCTCGTTGGTTGGGAGCGAAAACAGGTAACGGAATATCTCCGTCAATTCGACTCTTGGCCAGGTCAACCTGCCCCTAGGGCTCACATGAGGGAGGGAGCACTTCCCGTTTCCGGGTGCCAATTAAAGAACCAAGCCTCATGTGTGTTTTCCTAGACACCAATTGTCTCATGCCTGTTTATTCATTACCAAAATCAAATTCCAACCACTCAGGTTCTGTTGCCAATTAAACGTGCATGTAGTGATGGCTTCGTGCCCACGTACTGTTGCTTCGTGATAGGGCTTCGTGATAGGGCTTCGTGCCGATGTACTATAGCGATCTGTAGCTTCATGCTACGATCTGCGAAAGTTGTTGTGAACTTGTAGCTTCGTGCCACGTTGAAGAACACGGTACTTAGATGCGTAGATTAGATGCATACTCGTAGCTTCATGCCACGATTAGATGCATTCATACTATGCACTAGAGAAACACCGCGAACTCGTAGCTTCGTGCCACGATTAGATGCATTCATACTATGTACTAGAGAAACACCGCGAACTCGTAGCTTCGTGCCACATAGATGCGCGTAAAGAATTGAACGAGCTATTAGATTCAATCTTCTGTTTCTCACCTTTCCAATCTATTCTTCGGTAGGCTATCGCGTAGGATAGAGTCGCGTAGGACTTTTTCTTTCGGCAATCCGAGTGGATGCCGGCTTGATGGTGAGTTGATTGCAGATCGGATCGGATGATCAATCGCCGGTAGTAGTCGTTCGTCGTTGTCGATGATCCTTCACTTCTTGTCTTTTTCTCACCTTTCAATCTTTCTCCGGTAGAGCTTCGTGCTGATAACGTGTTAGACAACCTCGCTATCGAATAGTCCGGGGTTGCCTAATAGATCTAAACTGGAGAATAGAGAGAGAGGGACAGAGACACAATATGAGGAGGAACTGCTCTGCTTTATTATTCTCATTGATTGTGTACAATGGGGTGACCCCCTGCCTCCTATATATAGCGGTTCTGCTTAGAGATAAGGAAGAGTCCATATAGGATACGTCAATCGGTTTCCTAACACAAACGACTGACAATGAGACTCAACAAAACATACCGTCATTCTTGGTAAAGGGCCGCCGCCGCGAAGGACCTGCCTCCTCCATATATCATGACTGCAGAAACAAGGAAAGCAATATCCAACGCACAACAACAGAACATAAACATACACACGATCACCTAAACATGCATAAATAACAGACAAGCGAATAGCACGAGAACAACAACAAATAACTAAAAGAGCGCTACGCATAGATACCGACAAACCTGGGAATTAGAATAGGGAAATGGCAACGCGGCTAATGTCGATCAAGCAAAGAGCAACAGCCTGCACATAGTTAACACGAACGCCATTAGTAAACAGAGTAACGCAAACAAGTACCAAGCGAATGCTTGCGGATCCGTTGACTAAGGACTTACCACCACATGTGTTCAGAGAGCACGTAGCCGGCATGGGATTATTGGAAAGCCTATGATTATGGATATAAGGGGTCAAATAAGCAACCGTCTCCCACAAGATCAAGTTTCCGTTTTTTGATAGAAATGTGTATTATAGTCATTGAGTTCAACAGCATGTAAATGGTTGTTGCAACACCTTGGTCTTGATGCACCAATCTATTAAGAAGCGTGGTTGATATCCAGTCAAATTATTTTAGCCTCAAGATCAAGGGGGAGAATGTTGGATTGATCTTTCGCGCCCTGATCGGGGGTGCAACCAACCATATGGTTGTGGCCCCCTGTTGCTCGTGTGCTATATATAAGAGAGGGGACGAGACCGGTTGGGACCAACATTCCTACGCACGACCTCCCCCCCAAACAAACTCTAGAATATCCGATATACTCGTGCACGGAGCAACGGGAAGGCCACTGCCAAGCCGACACCTTCTACACCGCCACTGCCTCATCTCCATCACCGGTAATGGCTTCACCGAGCAGCTTCAACCCCGAAGGTAACCCTAAGACCACATCTAGGTGTTCTATCTAGGCGCTAAGATCCAAGAAACATCAACATTTTCACCCCTAGTTGATAGTTAAGTTATAAAACCTAGGTATCGTAGCCCCGGACTGTTTAGGTTCGGCTCTAACGTGCAAATACTAACTCTATTATGCATAGAAGAATTGGAGGGAGCTCAGCCCCTCCACCTCATCCTCCTAGCCATTTTGCAAAAAAGTCTCCCGCTTTCTTCAAATTATGAATAGGTCCCTGGAAATTGCAAAGATATCCTTTGTGATTTTTTGTGAGGGTAAGAATTCCGTTTTTGGATTGCGTTTAGGTCCCTGGTTCGTTACTTTACGAAAAAGCCCCCCGCTAAATATAAATCTCGAGCGAGCCCTTTTCTAATTTTACAGGATAGCGAACAGGTCCAAAAATATAACAAACAGGTCCCCGTCCCTTGCATCCAGGTCCTTTCTCTGTTTTTCCCGAAAAAAAATATTTTCGTCAACAGAAATATGTGTACAGCTCAATATCTAGACTTTTTTCATCTCTAATACTTTTCGGAACATGTAGACTTTTTTTTGGTCTCTAATATTTTTCGAAACATATGTTATTACTCGGTGAACGCATAGAGTGTTAAACTCGATAAAAGAATGTTGACATCTCTAATATTTTTTGGGACATGTATTATTACCCCCGTTAGCACATAGAGTGTTAAACTCGATAGAAGAAGGTTGACCGGAAATATGTGTACGTCTGTATCTCTAGAACTTTTTCACCAGCTCGATCTATAAATATTTTCCGAAATTAACGCATAGAGTGTTAGACTCGACAAAAGAATGTTGACGTCTCTAATATTTTTCGGAACATGTATTATTACCCCGTTAACACAGAGTGTTAAACTCGACAGAAGAAGGTTGACCAGAATATGTGTACAGCTGTATCTCTAGAGTTTTTTTTCCCAACTGGATCTATAATATTTTTCGAAACATGTACTATTACTCGGTGAACGTATATAGTACTAAACTCGCCAAAAGAAAGTCATTACTCCGTTTTACTCGGAAAAAACAAATCAAAATGTGTACACCTCTATGTCTACGATTTTTTTGTCAACTCAATATCTAATATTTTCTAAAAAATGTATTATTCATTTTATTTTTTTAAAAATGCCCGTTGTTACGCAAATTTGTCGGCGGTTCCTACCTAGCGTATTTTTTTTAAAAAAAATCCATGAGGACAAAACAACACTTAGATTCTCCTACCTTTTTTCAGAAAGAAAACTTGGATCAAATTTCGCACGGCGCGACAACGCGCGCGATCCTACCTAGTTGTTTTGAGTACTCCTAAATTCTTATGTTCCAAGCGGGAGACGAGGCAAAATGTGGTTGACACTTCTGGTTAGGTATGTCTCAACGTGATTTATATCATTTTCTTTTTCTTTTTTGCGGTTTCTCCTAGGTACAAAAGGATGCACACTTCACTCACCCTACACACACGTATGAGTGCGCATCTACTATATACACGCTAGAAAATTTTCGCAAAGGCTCAACGATCTTACGGAGCGGGGACACATGCTTTTGTACTAAACATACAAGCGTGTGTACTCTAAATAAATACTACCTCTATTCCTGAATAGATGATGTTTTATGATGTTGCACCTCAACCAAGGCACATATAGATATGACCAAATCGTCATCCTTCGTTAGCTCATTTATTGCTCTTAAATGGTGTGTTAGTCTGTTCCACAATAATAAATAAAATTAGAAATAATGAATGGCGGGATATGCAAAAGAAAAAACAGTTAAAATTGTTTCACAATTATAGAATGGTATATATTAATGAACAAAATTTGAAAGTTAGGATGACATGTATTCAGACATGAAGGGAGTACGGTACAATGCGTCGATCCTAGGGATCGAAACCGGATAGGTGAGAATGAACACCCTCGCTCACACCACTAGACCACGTGCCCATCCGTGATTTATATCCTTTTCAAGTTGAGCCAATAATAAGAAATCTCAAAACCCCCTATTCTAACATGGTTGTAATCTATATACTGTACCATGATTTTTCACTCATAGAAGTAACCATCATCACAAAACCAGTAGAAAACCATCAAACTTATCTTTTTCTGTTGCTCTGTTAATAGAGGTAGAAGGGAGTATTTCAAAAACACACACACACACACAAATCAGACTTGCGGTCCTACTCTTATCTATACTTCACAAAAACCTGGCTTGTGCAGGGCCAAAAGCATGCATTTCCAGCCAAAAATGTGTTCATTACATATCCTCCCATCTGTTACACATTTTTGGCATCATTTGTGCATGACGGTCCCATCATCTTCAAGTTTATCTTAGTTTATGTTGAAGGGGCCCCGGCCCTCTAACTCTCATTTGGACTAAGCTAAAGATCTAGTTAATTTACATGGGATAAAACCTAGTGTTCCACTTAAACATTGAAGCTTCAAAAGTTGGCAAAGATATATACTGGGTTCAAAGCAATACTGCATGCATGATTCGGTACTCGGGATCTGTGTTGGCCTTAGTTGAATGCTCCACGATAGAGTTTCAAATTTAGCATTAGGTTAAACCTGATTAGTTGAAAAATAAAAGTTGCGTCAAACCTCGAACCAACTTTATCAATGTCACAGAAGCAGCACAGATAAATAAAGGACTTTGCGCAAGTACTTGGGATAGCACAGTGATTAGGGGTGAACAACAACACTACTATTTATCCTTTTTCTTCTCTCCTGCAGATCGAATTAGGCGCAGCTCCTCGCGCTCTTGCTGTGTTTTTCTACGGCGCCGCCTTTTTCTATGCCGAGCGATCTCTGCGGCTGACTGAAAAAATTAAATTTTATTCCTATTTATCTAATCTGATTACAGTACTCCAAACAAAATGGTACAACCCCTAATGCCCTCCTCACGAAAAAACAGGAGATACCTTCTCCTATTTTTACTATAAACAAAACCTGATGAGTTGCACTCAAATACATATATGTATATCCACATGACCCAATTATATCCACATAGAGCCCAAAACTCACACATGCACGCGTACAGACCACCTACCGCTACCAGGAGACTCACTCACATTCACGTGCACCGTTCTCTAGTCCGAACGTCTCACATGACATCCTTGACCACTAGGATCTCGCTTTGTACAAAGAGACGACCATTTCTTATGGGTAAAACTGTACAACTCTGCATAGTCTAAAACTAATCGATTAGCCGTATTCACGGTTATGGATAACTTGGAGAACTGACACTAGTTAGATGATTTGGATTTGATAAAAAGAAACCTGTGACTCAAATTTTGATTAAACTCATTTTTAATTCTATCGTGGAAATTGGTAATGGTTTTATTACTCACGAAGGGCTGTGAGTAATTTATCGCTTCTCGCTCACGAAGGAACGTGAGTGGGTTTTTACTTTATCTTTGATTTAATTACTTGTTAATTTAACTATTTATCAAACTGTCTTAATTTCATTTATGCTTTCAATTACTATTCAGCACTTACAATTCAAATTTTTGCTTTATACAAATCGACCGTAGAAACCCACATTTCATACAGCTCTCATATATTAGGATTTGTAAAAGTCTTGCGAGTATATTTTTGTACTCAACTTGCTCTAATGTAGTTTTTAGGTGAAGAACCAGAATATCCTGACGACGATAACGCTAGCGATGAACTCGTGCTTTATTGCGACAACTGTTTCTAGGGTCACCTTGTGAGTTGCCTGTGAAGTTATGGGTCTAGCCTGGCACACTACAAGATGAAGTTTTTGCTACTATTATGCTTTTATTTGTTTTTGTTTAATGTTATGTAAATTAAGAACTTTCGCTACAATAAAACTTGTAAACTTTTGTTTTCAAGTGTCATAGAAAATGCTTGACTGGATATTCAAGTTGTTGCTGGGTGCTGGGTGCTCGACTGGGTATTAAGTGTCATAGAAAATGCTGTTTTGCTATTTCTAGTGACCATTCCATGATAAAAATTTGGGAAAAAACCATCTTTTTACCACTGGATCTGAGCAACTGAGTTCTTCCAAGCCACTTGTGTAAATATTCACCATGATTCTATCCGTTGGTAGTTTAATTCTCTAACTCTCTGTTCCTATTATTGTAGTTGCAAGCATGTTAAAGCAGAGGAGATCATGGAAGCAAGGATATTGAAATAAGATGTGGCTAGCGAGTCAAAGTATTTGTCAGAGCTAGCGTTAACGAGTTACAACAAAAGCAAAGGAGTCTAAGTAATTTTCTCCCCTTGTTGCTATTTGGTTTCTGCTTGAAAATTATTTTCATATCACTGTTGAGTTGCATGCCAGTATAATATAGTGTCAGTGGAAAGATCAAATTTCGGATCACTAGACAGTAACCAATGGCCTGTGTACTTTAAGTACTTTTGAGTTTTGTGTTTTTATTGCTAATACATTATTATGGATGCTATGAATCCTAATTGGATTTTGGAAACACATCCAGAATTATAAAAGCTACATCCCAGGCATAAAAATTCCCTTCAAAGTAGAGATAACTAGATCAGCACAACGTCTAATTAAGGCCATGATAGCCACCGAGCGACGGGTTGGGAGGAGAGGCGGTGGTGGAGTTGGAACCTCTCTCTCTCTCTATCTTGCGGTGAGGAATAGTGACGATGGAAGATGTGTGTGATGGTTTGGTTGGATGAGACTTGGGTCTTGGTACCGGTAGACTTAGTTTTTGGCCCGAGGCTTATCGAAATTCTGGCTTCGTCGCTGGTGCTGGGTGCCCGACTGGATAGGGCATCGTTGTTGCTGGGTGCTGTCGGGCTGGCACGAAGATCCAAGTGCTGAACCTTTTTGTGACGCCGCGCCCGGAGGTCCGGGTGATGCTGCGTATGGCGCATCAGTGCTACAACGTCTCGACCGGCGAACCCACCACCGACTATTATAACGGCACAGTAGAGCTCAAGCGGACCGGCGTGTACCGCATCTCCAACTCCGCGAACGAGCTCTTCGTCCTCGGATGCAACACCTTGGCCTACACGACCAGTGATGCAGGCGGTAACATGTACTACAGCGGGTGCGTGGCCTTCTGCAACGACTCCCGGAGCGCGCAGGACGGCGCCTGCGCTGGCGTCGGCTGCTGCCACGTCGACATCCCGCGGGACCTCACCGGCAACTGGATGGAATTCGTCGCCTGGGATCACACCGACATGGGGGACAGCCCCTGCGACTACGCCTTCATCGTCGAGAACGGCAACTACACCTTCCGGACGTCCGACCTCAAGATGGACGTGAACCGGACCCGCATGCCGCTGCTGCTCGACTGGGCCATCCGCAACAGCAGCGGCAGCGCCGTGTCCAGCTCCTGCGCCAACTTGCCCAGTAATCCAGCAGAGCACGCGTGCGTGAGCAACCGCAGCGAGTGTGTCAACTCCACCAACGGGCCTGGATACGTCTGCAGCTGCAAACAAGGCTACGAGGGAAACCCCTACCTTCTCAATGGATGCACGAGTAAGCGGCCTAGATCTGTTTTGCTTATAACACATCGTTTCTACAATGTGGCTCTTTATTCTACTTTAATTTGGAGGTAATAGTTAATTCAAGTATATTCTACATATATAGTGGCTCTTTATTCTCCAAGGATGCACGAGTAAGCGGCCTATATCATGATTTGCCTGACATCGCTTCTACGTAGTGGCCTTTTATTCTACTTTTGGAGGAAATAGTTACTTCAAGTATATTTTTAGAGCTATAAGAGACAAATCTTTTTGGAATTAGTAAATATATATTCCTGTTACAAAGGATCGAAACCGGCGACTAGAAGGGGTAAAGAGGAGCCGATTAAGATTTTTCCTCAAGAATCACTTCTTAAAAACACTAGTGCTATGAAGCAAACACTAGGTTCAAGAACACCAAAATATGATGGATCGATGGAGCAAGAATTTCAGCAACTCGGATGAGCAAAAATATCAAATTTGACGGTCAAGAAACGTTAATAACTTTATTTCAATTCATCCTGATGAAATTTGAAATATAGCAAGATAAAGTTCTCAAAGTCATGATTCCAAAAGAAATCTCAAAATAAAACCCAAGTTAGAGACATATCTAACTCAACATCTACTTCTGTTTTGCTTCACACCGATCGCTTCTACATGGTGCCTTTTTATTCTACTTTTGGAGGTATTAAACTGTACACAAGGCTACGAGGGCAATCCCCACATTCTAAGTATATTTTTAGAGCTATATATTGCAGCAAAATCTTTCTGAAATTAGTAAATATATATTCCCGTTACTAACTAGATTCCATAAGGTACGACTGCAAACTAGCGCTAAATAGCCGAGGCCACCAAACAATAGCATATATAGAATGTGCTATAGTATTGGTGCCTTGGTTAACCCATGGTTACTACTATTGGTGCCCTTGGTTAACAACTGCAAACTGCAACACATTCGCATTTTTTAAATCAACTCATGCAAAATGGTTGACCCATGGTTGCTACTATTGGTGACCTTGGTCCAGGGTACCACTCCGGTTCCAAAAAGGATTTCATTTGGTTTAATGCTTAAATTCAAATTTAAATACAAAAAATTAAAAAAAATTATCCAAAAGTCCCCTAAAATTAGTATTAATAGATTTATGACCTCTAGTGTGAATATTTTTTGATAAAACAAATTTTAAAATTTTAAAACATTTTTTCAAATTTGCCCAAGTTTTCAACCTTTTTACCTATTTTCATCGAAAACCAGCGTTTTTCACTGCTTTTCGACCTTTTCATTCGAATTTTGCTCATGATTTGACAAAATTTCAATTCAATTGACTTTCAAAACTGTTTAATTTTTTATGAATTTCGGTACCACTGGCTCGTCGAAATCTGAGATCAAAACGATATTATTAACTTTGCCTTGGACTTATATGTTGGTGATTCTCAAGCTGGACTAGCTAGGTGGTACAAAACACCAGACTCATGGGCCACAAAATATGGGCTCAATTCAACTCATCTAGTGCTGGGTCTTCACGTTTATTTTCTATCTTTTAATTCTTAATTGCTCTTTTAGTCCAATAGACATCATAACTTTTTATTTATTTTCCTTTTATCTGGTTAATACAGGAATTGCTAGTATTATTTCTTTTGATTAATATGCAAGCCAACATTCTAATCCTTTTTTATTATAAATATCATTTTTTGAGGGGATTTTCTTAACTTAATGATGTGTTCGATTCACTCTTATGTCATAGTTGTAATCGATATGAAATTTAAATAGTATCTATTTTGACCTAATTTAACCAAACAAGTTAATTAGTAACATGCAAGTTGATCGATTGGTGCATATATGCAGATATCGATGAGTGCTCACATCCGCAGGAGTTCCCTTGCAACGGCGAATGCCACGACACCGAGGGTTCATACGACTGCAGATGCCGTCCAGGTTACCACAGCAACGGTGATCAATGCGAACCAAAATTCCCGACTACAGCAAGGCTTGCCCTAGGTATATATATCGCCAATTCTGCATTAATTTGTCTCTAACAAAAATTCTCTTACGATTGATTCGAGGTTCATCCATGATAGTGCCAAATTATTTTGTAAGCACTAATCACATGCCAAATATATTTTGTAAGCACAAATCACATGTCATCAGCGGTATATATTCACATTAATTACTCTCTAGCAAACTCTCTTGCGACCGAGGTTCATGCATGCATGCAATCCAAAAACCCATGCAATCCAATACTCCCGCTTGCCGTAGGTATGTTATATACATGCATGCATATCGTGAATTCCACATGTTCTTACTATCGAGGTTCATGCATGCATGCTAATGTCAAATTCTTTTGTAAGCACTGCTCATATATATGTATGTCAATAGCTAGGTCCCACCCGAAGTCTCGACGATCGTTACAAATATATAATAAAAGGATATATATTCATATATATATTCATGTATGTTAAATTCATGTATGCTCATATATATATTCATGTATGTCAAAGGCATGCACGCATGGTTTAGTTTGTCTTAAATTAATAATTAAAGGATAACGACGACTGCTCTTAATCACGAGTTCTTTACATGGGGTATGTATTAAAATTGTAGGCATCACTCTGGGTGTATCCTCCTTAATTCTTGCTCTACTTGCAACACTCATAATGCTCCAGAAGAGAAGGCTGGACCAACTTTATGTAAAGAACGGAGGCGACGTACTTGAAACAGTGAAAGGCCTGACAATTTTCACAAAGGAGGAACTCAAGAAAATCACTAAGAATAATTCAGAGTTCTTGGGCAAGGGAAGCTTTGGTAAGGTCTACAAAGGGACTCTTTCTAACGACACCGTGGTGGCAGTCAAGACCTCCATCGAGGTAAACAAAGCTACCAAGGAGGAATTCACCAAGGAAGTGGAGATCCAGACACAAATGATCCACAAGAACATCCTCAAGCTCATTGGCTGCTGCCTCCAAGTAGATGTTCCAATGCTGGTGTACGAGTTTGCTGCCAATGGCAGCCTCCAAGACGTTCTCCACGGGAATAAGGGAATTCATCATGAACTCCCGTTAGAACTGCGATTGGACATTGCAATCGGGTCTGCAGAAGGACTCAGATACATGCACTCGTATGCAAGTCAGGCCCTACGACATGGTGATGTCAAACCGGACAACATACTTCTGGATGACAAGCTAGTACCGAAAATCTCGGATTTCGGGTTGTCGAAGCAGCTTAGAGTGGACGAACATTTCGCAAAGGTTGTGGTTGGGTGCATGGGCTACATAGACCCAGTGTTCATGAAAACTGGGCTTCTAACACAAAAGAGCGATGTCTACAGCTTCGGAGCCGTTCTCTTAGAACTGATTACCAGGAGGCAAAACGTATACGATGGAAACTGCAGCCTCCTCATTGAGTTCCGCAAAGTTTATGAGAAAGAAAAGAGTGGACGGGCAATGTTCGACACGGAGATTGCGACTGGAGAGGAAGACGTCTCGATCCTGGAAGAGATTGGCAAGCTGGCAATGGACTGCTTAAAGGAAGATGTAGATGACCGACCGGATATGACGGAGGTAGAAGAACAGCTTGTGGTGCTTAGGAGATCTAGGAAGGCACACAACAAAAGCCCTCATCACTTGGAGGATCGTATCGCTGCAGTCGATGATTCTCCCTGCAGCTTCGCTACTGATACCAGTGGAGCTACTACCAGTGCCGCTCCGACCAGCAAGGATATCTCTGCTAATCCATAGGTCGATCAGCAAGTTAATGCATCAGTTGTAATTAATAAGACCAACAGTGTAAGTATCATCTGCATCCAGAACTACTTGCACTACTGTATTATGCATGTTTCCTGTATAAATTAGTGGAGTCGATCGATCAGGGAAATCGTGTACTCCTAATATTTGCAATATCGGTTGCTATACCTAGGCTGCAAGTTGTTGAAGTATATGCGTGACATTATTGTATGTAGTGTGTGAAGGTTACCGAGTAAGAGAACAATATGTACGTAGTGTGTGCAGGTTACGCGCTACTTGGTTATTACTACTTCCCGTAGCTCAAAAAATTGTGACAGACGTTTTGGAGTTACTAAGAAAAACACACACGGTTTTAATTTAAAGTCATCGATTTAGCAAATACCACAGATAGTTTTAACTTAAAATTATCTGTGATAAAACACAAACGGTTTTAATATAAAACCATTTGTGATGTAAAACAATATCACATACGATGTTATATTAGAACCGTCTGTGATATTTGCTTACATCACAAACGATTATATTATAAATCCGTCTGTATAAAGCTCTATATAAAGCTACGGAGCGCAAGTCCTCCAAACCCTAGCCTTCATTCGTGAGTAAATCGACCACGCCGTCCTCCCCAGTGTCCCCCCCAAGAGCGGTCATTGTCTCCTCTCCCGACCCCCCCCCTCGTTGCCGAGGCTTCCTCCCCGACACCGCATGCTTCCAACTTCCTTTGTTTTAAAGTTTGTCACCTAAGAGTAAATTAAATAATCTTTCATTCATTAATCTTTGCTGGGGTACGTGATCCAGGGATCGATGAAGAAAAGGAGTGCGAATAAGTCCATAGATGTAACATCCTCAAAATTATAAAAAGTTTAAAACCAAATACTATCATGAGTGAAATCATTTGTTTATTCATTGTTTGATTTTATGTGCATTTATTGAATTAATGGTTGCTTGTAATGATTTTTGGACTATAGAAAAGAAAGGAAAAAGAGAAAACATGAAATAGTGAAATGGTAAATTTTGGAAATTACCATAGTAATTCTGATATAATCTTGGACTGCCCTAGAAACACTCTTAGCCGGTCAAAAGACCATGTGGAAGCATTTACTTGTGGAGAAAATAATTTAAACTAGCAAACCTTATTCCTGACCAGATCACTGTCAGAATTTTGGAGAAATTCGTAGAGCAATCCAGACCTCAGAATTTTTACCATGTAATCTAAGTTGCCTTACCCTCACCCACCAAAATCTGCAAAAATTATTAAGTGGTCTAGCTATTTATTTGCAATTAAACAATGCAGTTTTGAAATTCTGTAGAAATCAGTAAAAGAATTTTTATAAAATAAATACTGTGATATTAGCTATGAAGTATTTATGGTAGAACTATTATATAGATTTACACTCTCAGTAAAAGTTTCAAAAATAAATATGTTGATTTAGATCTTTAACCAATTCGAAAACCTAAATTCTTTTTCTATGCAGTCGGCAATGTCAGATTTTTTAATTAATTCACCGTAGATCTTTTTAACCTCAAAATTTTACTGAAGCCAGGAAACTTATCCAGCGTCTTGTTCAAAAAGTTTCGAGAATTCTAGTGATGTTTGGACCCATGAATTAATTGATCCATCGCGCTGTTTGGAGGAAGAAGCCCCGGAACTCTCTCATTCTCTCCCTTACACGTGGGGCCGCACGTCCAGAGTCTTCAGCCGAATTCCACTCGCTTCGCGACGCTGCCGGGTGGACCAGAAGCTGGCGGACCCGCGCGTCATCCCTGCCTTCTTCCTATTCTTTCACCGAATGAACCACTGACATGTGGGACCCGACCCCACATGCCTGGGCCTTCCCTCTCCCTCAGCTCCCCCTCATTCTCTCTCACTCTCTCTGCTTGCACGACGGAGCCAACTCGAACCGCCTCCATCCTTGTCGGCTACTCGCCGCAATCTCGTGCGTCTCGAGGTCTTCTGCCACGCCACCGCCACCCATATCGTGCCCCTTGGCCGCGCCGAAGGGAGGAGCTTCAGAGAACGCCCGAGAACCGCCAAGACCTCCATCCCTTATCGTGACACCCGAGCCTTCCTTCACCTATTTAAGGGAATGGATAGCACCCTTGAACTCAGTTGAACCCGGAGCACCCAGCCATTTCCCTTCTCACATCCAAACACGGTCGAACCAAGCCTTTCTTCTTCATTGCCGGCAAGAGCTAAATTGGAGGAAACCCGAAATTGTCGAAGCCCGGTAAGGGAATGATTAAATTGGTTGATCCTAGAGTATGCTCGGACACTTATGAACCTATTACGCATCTTCTTCCAGACTGAAGCAGTCCGGAACGCTCCCGCACCGTGCAACCTCCTTTTCCGCCATCACCACGCACGGTGAGAACTCCCGCCGTTCTCTCCCTCTTTGAATTAATTGTACAAATAGGACCCTTAGAACCCACTGAAGCTTTTGCGCGTGATAATTAATCCTGGAATAGCTTGTTGCACCCGTGTGGCCGAACACATCATGGAGCTGCCGCCGGTCACCGGTGAACTCTATGCTCCGGCCACACTTAAGCTCGAATGATTGTTCCCCTGCGTGTGCAAGGTTATGCTGAAGCTAACCGTAAGGATCATTTGGCCTCTCCAGTAGCACCTCGCCGCCGGCGAGTTCCGGGTGTGGTCTCCCCTGTTTAGAGTCGCCGTCGCGGGCGATTCTGTCGCGGCCTGCTTGGCCATTGTCGGGCCGCCCCACTGCCTACCGCGGTTGCAGCGGCGTCGTCGTCGCGCAGTCGCTAACTACGCGGGCCCAGCCGTCAGTGGCAGCAAGTAAGCTTCAAAAGCCAGCCCGCGCCAAATGCCGAGAATGCGTTTTCCCTTAAGGAAAACGTATTTTCCTCTCTTTTTTCTGGTTTTCCAGAACCGAATATATTCAAACGCATATATCTTTTTATCTATAAATCCAAATTGAGTGAAACAACTTTGTAAATTCATAATAAATCATGTAGTTTCATAATCTGTAAAAATATTTAGAATTTGTTTAGCAATTTAAATTTGAATTTGAATTTAAAGAAGGAAATTTGAATATATCCCATGAAGAACTTTTGCAAACTAAGTCCAAATTGGGGGAAACCAATTTTGTCTGAATCCATATGCTGTATACTGTCCAAATATGTGATTAGATTTAAATTTGAAGTTATTTTGTGAAATTTTCCTATTAGGATTGAATACTATGTATAAAATTAATATAATGGCTATAACTTATTCAAAAAAATCATCCAAATTGAATGAAACTTGTTTTATTGAGCTAGTTATATTATTTAGAACCAGTTGGTGAAATGAAAGTTAGGGTATACCATGCATCTTTTTATCAAAGGTAAATAGTTTGCTTTATATAATAGATGAAATTTGTAAAAGTAACAATGTAACCTGAAAATGAAATTTTATAAGTTTAATCTTACAATATTAGCTTCCTGAATTCGTAAATTAAAATGAAACCATACATAAAGAAAGTAGTAACATGTTGTGAAAACCATTAAACTGTTGTAACCTAAACTTAGTAGGGTCACATGAAAACATAACCCTGACCTTGCCTATTTTTATGTATTGTTTTATTCGATTTTTCATTCGACTTCTTTTTACCATTATTGAAAGTTGGTATTTCTGCTTTATTTGTATTCGACGACATGTAGACGTTGACACTACCGACACCGCCGTCGACGACTTCGATTCTGCTTACACCACCGAAGAGCAAGGCAAGCACCCCCTTGAACATCTTGAACCCAGATTTCATAACCAGATAAAATGTGATTAAGAATCCTCCTGCATGCTTATATTTTCATAAATCATTATTTCATGTTATCTGGTAATTATAACCCAAATTGATGGATTACCTCAATTATGTTGACATATGCTCCATGATAACCCTAGGTATGGGTAGATTCATACGTTGGATGGGATATCACGATTAATAATTGCATTTGCTTAGTGATGCTTAGAAAAATGTCAGCGACATTTTACACCCACATACTTTTCCTTATGAAATCTTTTATGGTTTATTTAAGCCGTAAAGGATACTGGTAGTTTAATAAAAAGGAAAATAAAACTATTGTTTTGGACGTGGGTGATTATTGGCAATAGCCGGATGTACATGTTTTAACGTGTACGTAGATAGGGTGAAGTATCGCCCATGTCACCCAAGGACCGAACATAGTGTTGCATGATCCAAGTATAACCGTACATCCACAAGTACTGGACTGGGACAGTCTTAACTTATTAAATTATTTGGGGATTAGCTTTGCACATTGGTAGGCAGTAGTAGCACGGGCATTCCGGATATAGGTTTGCTCGAGGAAGGTGTCATCACCGAGGTGTTGGCATCTGCCGTTGTAACGGTGTACGCCTGGCTATGAATTGGGGCTATTATTATTCTATCTGAGCTACAGCTCCTGATTATCATTATTACTATATTTGGCTTCCATCATAGTCAGGGTGAGTCAACATCGGGCTAGTGCAAAGTTAAGGTTCAAGTAATCGAACGGTTTCGTTATGAACTCCCCGCGGACATACCAAAGGAAGTGTGTCTTATAGCTTGCAAAAAGGGAGAACATATCTTGTGGGTAAAGCTGTATAACTCTGTAGAGTCTAAAACTATTCGAATAGCCGTATCCACGGTCATGGATGACTTGGCTAACCAACACTAATTAGTTGTTTTCTATCTTGTAAAGCTCTTGATAAAATGATTTGGAAAATGATTCGCATTTGTTAAATGTCACTTAGTGTCATATTTATTCGTATAAGACCATGGAGGGTCTTATTCATTATCTTACTCACAAAGGGCCGTGAGTAGATTGCTATTATCCATTTTATTACTTGTTACTTCAATTACTTATCAAACTGCCTTTAATTTTCATTTATGCTTTCCATTACTATTCTGTAGTACTTCATTCAAAATTTTTGCTTTCTGCAAAACAATCGTGGAAACCCACTTTCTATTCAGCTTGCATATACTCCAGGTTTTGCAAACACTACAAGTCTTGCGAGTACCAATGTACTCAACTTGCTTTAACATGGTTTTTAGGTGATGAGCAAGAATATCCCGTTGACAATAACGATAGCGAAGAACTCGTTATTTATGGCGATGACTGTCCTCTCTAAGTTCATCTCATCTGTTGCCTGTGGTGTTTTGGGCTAGTCGGCATACAACGAGATGTGGTTTTCTGTTTCTACTACTTTTGGTTATGTAATATTACTATCAAACATCTGATGTAATAAAAGTTTGAACTTGTGTATGGCTGTAATTCCGAATTGTGTTTGTGCGTGCCAGCCACTGATCATGGGAATGGCACAATATACACTTTAGAACCTCGTTTTTATGTTACACTGTGGCATAAAAATGAGGGTCTCACAATAGATAACGGCATGCCGAAGAAGACGGCAAGTACACCCTAAGGAAGCAACCAAGGCCAGCACACAACATGAGAAAGAGGACGAGACAACAGCACAACCTACTTTATTGAACCTGACACACTAGAATGTGTGATTTGCTTCATGCCGTTCAATAATACAACCTAAGGATGAGGAGGAGTTCATCAAATGGCACGAAGCAAATCGCACACTCTAGTGTGTCAGGTTCGATAAAGTAGGCTATGCTGCTGTCTCCTCTTCCTCATGCCGTGTGCCGGCTTTGGTTGCTTTCTTAGATTAAACATCACAGACGGTTCTGTTTAGAAACTGTCTGTGATGTAGAGTAATATCACAGCCGGTTTTATAATACAACTGTCTATGATGTGGGGGACCATATTATAGGATCGAAGTATATGAGTATAGCAATCAGAGGGGGGTGAATGATTGTGCGGAAGCTAAAACCAAACTTTTGATCTATTAAAAATTCATCCCAAAATGGAACCAAATAACTACCTCGTATTCGACAAAAACAAATTAACAGACGTTCGGTAAAACACGAATTCCCAGAGATCCAACTGTCGGATCGATCTAAAATTTGGACACAAGAAACTAGATTCCAATATGAATCGAACCCAAAAATAATCAGCTTGATCGGAAATATAAAGAACTTGCAACATGCAAATCAAAGTTGAAAAATAACTCTCAAGCGGCACAAAGTCTTCTTTGAAATTGCCAACCATACCCAATGAAGACGTCTCTAGCCACAGTATGAAGACGTCCACAAGCTGTTGACATCATCTCTCGAGCCTCTTTACGCTGCAATGCTGACCATGATTGCAACCAATTGATGCACATAAAAATCACCTGCAACGAATTAGATATTTTTTTTATTAAAGATAACATCATTTCGACATAGCCAAAGTGACCAACATAAAGCAGCAGCACCAATTAAACATTGATCCTTTGCCTCTGTTTCCAATCCCACTAACCAAGTCTCAAACATATGGGTTATACAATTAGGAGGTGACAAAGGAAAAGCCACTTGTACAATATGCCATGTAAAGCGAGCAAACGGACACTAAAAAAAAAAGATGTTGAATAGTTTCATTATTATGACAAAAACAACAATTTTTATTCCCAATCCAGCGTCTTTTACTCAGATTATCTTTTGTCAATATCACTCCTCTATGTAAGTACCATAAAAATATTTTAATTTTTAGAGGTACTTTAAGCCGCCACAGTTTTCTATTCATAACTGGGATATTTTGGTATGATAGTACTTAATTCGCCTAGCTATTCACTACTGGACGGGTACACATACTATGGGTATCCCCAGCGGCCCAGGATGATAGGTGGGCCGGTCCGGGCCCAACAATGGCCAGAGGCCAAGTGAGCCATCAAGTGCAGCCAGACCCCGATCGAAGCGATCAGGGGAATCCCTCCCACTGGTCGGGCGCCCCGCCGCGTCCGACCCGACCGAGGCGCCCGTCGTGGGGCGCCAGCGCCAGGCACCAGCCGTTGTCACCTACCCCACGGACGCAATGACTCAGGGCGACCGTACGAGGGTAGGTGGCTGTCGGGACCCGAATCTGCAAATCCGGACCCTCTGTGTATTCAACACTAGTCCAGGAATGCGCTAGTGCACACAGTCTCAACATTGGTAAATATCACAATCATACCAATCGATACTAATAAAGTACTTAAAGTAGTTAACCAAACTGGTTGCCCGACCTTAGGGTCGAGTTACAAATATACGCCACGCAGGGCGAAACTTATTAAGAGAAATAATAGCAGCGGAAAAAGTAAGCTAACATCGTGGCGCCATCCAGTATACCACAGGCAACTGACTGGACTCGCTCCCTAGTTAGACGGTTCCTCTGGGAGCTCCTCCTCCAAAGCTGGTGTAGACTCCTCTTCGACTGGTGTTGTATTGAGGCAAGGGTGAGTACTTGGTACTCAGCAAGTCATGCACAGAATGCAAACTAATATACTACATGCATGGCTTAGTACAAAGGAATAGCTCAAGGTTTATTTGCAGTAAATCAACATTTGACAAGTATCATAGTAGATTCGAAAGCAGTAGAAACAAGTATAAGATCAATAACTTTTCCAGGAGTTTAATAAACATCTTTCCCATTCCTAATCCACATTTCCATCAACATCATTCTTTAAACCAAACCCTTTTTCCAAGTCCAAGTTGTTTTCATGAAAGTCTAACCCTTAACTGTAATTCCCGAGCAATGTCCAATACCGCGGACGCGGCTATTCGAATAGATTTTACACTCTGCAGAGGTTATGCACTTTACCCACAAGATACAGTCAAACACCACAAAGGCGAGTGTCTGTAACAAAGTCTTTCGGAAACCTCTAACAGCACAAGTGGTCCTCTCCGGTGATTGCACACTAACCCTTCCCTTAGCGAAGGCGAAGTTTAGGCCAATCCACCGTTAGATGGGTACCTGGCCGCAGCCCGATGCGCTCCCGCATAACTACACAAAAGGTATAGTTGACACCCGTGAGGTCCCACAGTAATGCTATTAGCAACTTAATCAACTAGGTCCGCCCCATTACAGACATGTGGTTGCACGCTTGACTCAGTTCAAAGGCTTGCAAGGTTAAGTCCTTAGGGTGACCAGGGCAAGACTACCCGAAGAACCAAACCAACGCTCCCAGTGCCACAACTGGCCCACCCGATCATTCTTGCCATATGCCCCGGTCAAATCTATTTATCAAACCCCAGTTGATTACCATGCACCACGTGCCATCAATAATCACAACACATGATACTTCTTCAAAACAAGTTCAATATCTCGTTAAGTCAATATTATCATTTGATTGTTCAAAGCATTTCACGTGGCAAGGCTAAGCATACTACATCGGTCTAACTACCCATGTTGGCAATTTAATAATGTCCAACTAATAATCCACAACTAGGGTGACAAGGGGTCATGGCACATATTTAATTAATCAAGGTGTCATACAGCAATTTGGCATTTATCTAATTTCTCATAATTAAGTAAAGCATTTTCTATTTAAACTAGCATGCAATAAATTAAATCAAAATAGGTTTCAAAATGGGATCAACATGGTCAAAGCATAACTTGCCTTCAAAGAGTACTTGTTCTTGGTCCTGAGCTGGCTCCTGGGTCAACACTTCACCTTCGAAGCCTTCGGGCACTTCAACGTCTACTCGTAAAGCGTGTAAACAGCAATAAATAAATAAACAGTAGACAAAAAGTGTCCAAACATCCAAATAAAGTTCATAAACATAGAGAGCATAATTTTATGAATTTTTAGAAACTGGAATCGTCAAATTCGGAGTTGAAACGCACAAGTTACAAGCATTTAAAGTTTAAAATGATCAAATAAATAATATTACAGAGAACAAATTTGGTCCAAAAATTAAATAAAATTCATCATTACGTAGATCTCAATTTTATACAAATTTAGAAATTTGAATCACCCAAATCGGAGTTAAAATGCAAAAGTTATAAGCGTTTGAAGTTTGAATCAAATTCTGAAATCAATAATTCGAATTAATAAATCATTTTCTTTTTCGGAAATTCAATTATTGCATCAGCATGACACGTGGACCAATCAGGAGCCACCACGTCGCCTCGGGTCCATGGACCCGACGCACGGACGCGGCTCGGTCCACCGTGGGCGCGGTCCACTGCCAAGACCGACGCCGACAGCGGGACTTCGCTGACGCCTGGCCGACGCCACCGCACTTTACCGAGGGACGGCCGATACCGGTTTCACCGTGGACGTCGGCCGTGACGTCATGGTGCGGTTAGCTGTCCCGCTGACACGCGGGCCCCACGCTGACGTCACGCGTGACGTCAGCGGCGACCGCGCTGACCGCGACGGTCCAACTACCGGCACGTGGCATGATCTCGGCCGTTGATTTGAAAATCAACGGCCCAGATCAGATCTAGCTCAACGCAATAGGAAACTACTCGGCTGATCTGGACCGTTCGATCTTGATCGGACGGTCAAGATCCAATCTAAGGATTACAACGCGGCTAACCCTAGCCGTTCGATCTAGATCTAACGGCTGAGATTGGATCTAGTACGGTGCGGTTCTAGCTACGTGGCACAATCTAAGCCGTTGGATCTAGATCCAACGGTTGGAAATAGATATGAGGATTAGAACGTGGATCTCACCGGGGGTGACGTGGACGATCCTGGGCCCTTGGATCTGAATCGGACGGTTGGTGGAGCTCGATCGGCGGCGATGGCTTGCGGCGGCGCTGGTTCACCGGAGACGATGACGGCGACACGCCCGACGGCGCTGCGGGGCTCCTCTGGCGAAGTGAAAGGTCCTCACCGACGTGGCTTGACCTCGCGGTTCCGGAACTGGGCTCAACGGCGGCGGAGGACGGCGGACGGCGGCGGAATCGGCGATTAACCGTGGCGGAACGGGCTTCCAACTCCGGCGAGCTCGCGCGGGCGAACGGCGGCGGCTCAGGCGACGTGGGCTAGGGCTACGGGTGCGCACGGAAATCGGCAACACGGCAGCGGCGGCGGCGCATTAAATAGGGCCCTCGGCGTCCGTGAAACGCGCGGAAACCGAGGCCCACTCCGTTGCGGCGGCGGAATCCGGCGGCGACTCGGATTGGGTGACGTGGCTCAACGACAGCCGTTGGATCAAGATCCAACGGTGCGGGGTTTGGGCGCGGGTCTGGCTCGGGCGAGCTGGCTGGCTCGGTCGGGCTCGGGTTCGGTCGACGTGGCTCAATCGTGGTCGTTGGATCAAGATCCAACGGTCACGCGGGTTAGGGTTCGGTCGAGCGGGTTCGACCGGAACGGCTGGCTCGGGTCGGGCTCGAGTCTGACTTGGACTCGGGTCCGGTCGGACGAACAGTACAAACCCACTCGCAATTTCCCAGCGATTAAATATTCAAATTAATTCTCAGAAATTCATTTAATCCATTAAAAATAGCAAAACACTAAGAAAAATTCTGGAAAATATTTTGGATCATTTTGGACTCAAATAAAATATTTCCAACAAAATTTTATTTGCAAAGTCAAATTCTTTAATTATTTCAAAAGGGAATAAATTCAAATTAATTCCAAATAAATCCAAATAAATTCCAGAAAATTCCAAAAATTCACCAAAGTGCCAAATCGCATTTAAATTCAAGAAAAGCAAAATTTTGGGGTGTTACAGTGGCCCCTTCCCCTAGGCAGTGAGAGGCTCGCCAAAGTCAAGACACCCGTCTCATCACCCAGACACGCGCAGCAAAGGAACGCGCTCCCTCCCGAGGCAACGCCAGAGTCAAAGCGCTACGTCAGCGCCTGACGGGTGCACAGAGGGCAGGTACGCCACTTCCCGTCGCAACGAAGGGTCTAGCGCTCGGAGTGTCTACCAACCCGGCGCAGGGTGGGTAGCGGTCGATCATTCACCAAAAACCAAGGCTCCCAGGCGTGGGACATCCCATCCTCTTTTTTCCTTTTTGACCCATGTAACCTGCCCCTTCCGACGGTATAAGGGGAGGCAGGACCCCCAAGGGCAGGGGGGATAGACGAACAAAAACAGAACAAACTCACATTCATTCTCTCTACCGCCACCGAGGCGCTCAAGGCCAGCCCTTAGCCCTCGTTCGTAATACTGTGCCCGCAAGCAACACGAATTCACCGCACGAACTGAAGTAGGGACGTTCAGCCCGAACCAGTATACTTCCTGGGCTCCCTGAGTCGACCATTCAAGGAGATGGAGCGCGCAGACCCTTAGACTAAAAATCGTATTGCCGGTGCTCGAAACACCGACACTACTGTATGAGAGAATGGCACAATACAATACTAGTTTACTATGCGTCACATTAGAATTAATATTCCACACATCCATATGCAACTTAATTAGACGCTAAGATAAGAACCAATATTTCTATCTCAATACACATGTTGACTCATGCAAAGTGTAGGAAAAAACATGCAGTAGCTAGGTACGATGTGAGGATGATCACCACATGAGAAAGTTGGCGCAGACAACAAAATATTTCTCTTTTTTCTTTCCTGTGGATTAGGAAATCGATCTCTGCGCACAGGATTAATTAGAGGAAGTGTTTCACTAATTAATTTCGGAAGCAAGGCTCTTAATTGGGAGCACCATCAGTACTAATTTTCTCTGACTGATAAGAGCTTATATTAATGTAGCTTGCTTTGCCGTGCTTCCTCGCTCTTCTAAGCATCACAAGCCGTTCTGCGACCTCCTTCATCTCCGGCCGCTCTTCTACCTTTTCTTTCAAGCACTGGACCGCCAGCCTGCCAATCTCCTCCAGGATGAACATATATATACTCTTCAGCTGCAATCTCCTTGTCAAACATAGCCCTTCCGCTCGTCTTGCTCGTAAACCTTGAGCAATTCGATGATTAACTATATGAAACTGTATACAGAGGGTGAAGAGTTTATTCTCCCTAACCAGGTCGAGCAAGTGTACTACTTATCTTATGCGTGCCCTAAGTACAAGTCTTGGTGGGTCGTTTACAAAGTAAGACCTCCCGGTACATTACCATTCCCCACAGATGATGATAACGAGGATGTACTTGAACAAACCATTGATGTGCCATTTGAAGAAGAAGGTTTGTCAGGACAACTTTCCATAGATATTGGGATAGGACTTGACAATCTTTTTGTCCAAATCGACAACGATGCGACAAATGATATGAACCAGGGTGATTAGTTGAAAAATGTATGTAACAAATAGTAAGCAAGTTTTGTCATCACTTTTTGTTACGTAAATTGTAATTATATTTCATTACTGTCAAACTAACTTTTGGTACAATGTCAATGTAGGATGGCTGCAAGGAGGGCTGGGACACGACGGTTCGTTGTTGATAATAGGAGCAATGAGGACGTGCCAGAGACAGAGGCAGAGGGAATGCTAGAGGGCATAGAGCAGCCACCTATGCAAGAGCTTGAGGGTGCGATGCAGGATCCCGTAGATGTGCAGCAGCTCGAGACAGGGACAGAGGGCACGTCTTCCTCTCAGGAGGTAGGAACAGGCCAGGGAGCACGAGCTCAAAAGATTAGGGGCACTAATAAGCTTCACAGGGCTCCCACAAATCCAAATGAGAAGATTGTAATTACATACTTTGGAGATTGGTACGTGTGTTCTAAAAGTTCAATTTGTGTAGCATCGAATTGTTGTTTCACTGATGCATTGTTGTTGTGTAGCAACTTGGTGGCAATCCAGAACAATGTGAAGGAGCCAGGTCCAGCCCTAGGGACCATTCTGAGGATGAACTACCTAGGAATGGTGGACATTGGTGATGTGCATAGGGCAGCACTCTCCTGGGATGACTACAAAGCTGTTCGGGATGGTGATGGTTCGGTTGCCGATCGTTGCCTTGACGAGTTTTGGGTAAGATCAAATATGATAATAACCTCAAAAATTATGTTTTTTGTTGATCTTTTTGTTTGTGGTCTATTTTAGGCTAGGTATGCTTTGCCTACTAAATTCGAAGAGCGACAGCGTCTTGTGGCACACGAGGTTCTTGATAGAAAAGCAAGACACATTGTGAACGAGATGATCTCACTTTCTCGTGTCAAGGCTGTTGAGGAGTATTATCGAAGGCGAGGGCAGAATCTCAGAACGGACGGAGGTGCTCGAGACATATACCTTACCCCTGATGAGTACAATTCATGTCGACCGTCATGGTGTGACAAGTGCCCCGATGCTTGGAGATGGATGTGTGACATGTATGACATAGAAGAATGGAGGCAGAAATCAACAAGAAACAAGAACAATCGCAATGCATCTGATGACTTGTGCGTCACACACCTTGGTAGCCATTTCATGGCACAGCGAAAAAAGTCTATGGTAAGGTTTGTTTGAAGTAATTTCTAGTTCTCTCAATTGTTGCAACTAAATTTACATTTCGTAAATGAATTGTAGGAGGCTCGGACAGGGGGAAGTCGATTGGATTGATGTGTACACAAACGCACATTCAGGGCGGAACCCAGATGGTATTCAGCGCGCTTTAGATCCAGTTGCCCAAGAAAAATTAGTAAGTGATATCATTTGTGCAATTCTAACTCAGATACATTGTTTTGCATGGCGTTAACTTATTTGTAATGCAGAACGAATACGTGGATGCAATGACTACGGTGCACGGTCCCGAGTGTGTTCCTACAGAACAACCTTTGGATGCTGCAATCATCCATAGCCTGATGGGTGGGAGGAGGCATGGGAGATTGGTGTTTGGGAATGCCTACTTGTGTTCTTCTGAGTACATGCCTGAGGTGAGGGCAGCTCGACGCTCGAGGGCTTCCTCTTTGTCCAGTAGGTGTGCCATGGAAGAGAACCGCGCTTTGAGAGAACATATTGCGGAGCTTCACAAACGGCAAGAAGAGGGAGAAAAAGAGCGTGAGGCTATTCTTAGAAGACTGGAGTCCATGGAGCAAAATATGCACCAAGCAAGTTCAATTGTTATTACTTTCAATTAATTCAATCTACTAATGCTATGTGGGCTATATGTATAATCATATTCCCCCACAAGGATTTCCAGGCTTTTTCGATCCCTCATGGCCGTTGATGATGCACTTCCAAGGAGTAATGTCTATTACTAGAATTTCTTATTTCTTATTAATGTCTATCCGTCGATGATATGCTATGTGAATTTGTAGGTTTTCGGTTCGGTTGGTCCAACTCCGGACGGGGTAATGCTTTAATCCATATATTGATACTAATGGTTTTTTTTTGCAAGTCACAAATGTAATGCTCCAATATATTTGTTTGAATTCCTAGGCTTCTGGATCGAGTGCTACGGCTCAGCCACCCCCTTTCCAATTTCCATACCAATATATGTTCCAGTTTCCTCCTCAGAATGCTTCCGGATCGGGTGCTCCGGCTCAGCCAACACCTTTGCAATATCCGTTCCAGTTGCTGTTGCCATTTCCACATAATGTGCCAGAGAGGGTAATATATGTTAATTTGTGAAGAATTGTTGTTTTCAACTCACAACATGAATGTTCTAATTCATTTTCTTTAATTGGTAGGCTTCTGGACCAGGGGTTCCAGCTCAACCACCGCAGGTCCAACATCCATTCCAGTACCTGATCCGATTTCCAACTCAAAACACTCCAGGCACGGTACTTCTATAGCCAAAAATTGTAATTTGGGAAATCATTGAAATAATGTTCTAAGTTATATATTATTTTCTTGCTTTGTAGGAGGCTTCAAGATCAGCTGGTGCAGCTCAACATGTGGGAAGTGGCGCCGAGCCCACTAGCAGTGCTTCGGCGGACTTCGGTTTTTCCTCCACCTAGCTAGAATGACTGAGGTGATGTGTTATCTCTCTTTATCTCTTGTTTCATGAGGATTTGTGGACATGTAATATACATTGAACCTTTGTTGAAAACCTCTATATCAAACTTTTGTTAAATGTAAACTATATGTTGATTTGTGGATGTGATTTTGTGAATGTATATGAATGTGAATTGTGACGAGTTTGTAATTTGTGAATGTGTATGGATATGAATTGTGAATGAATGAATGAATGAATTGTAATTGTAATTGAATATGAATTGTGAATGCATGAATGAATGGATATGAATGAATTGCAATTGTGCATGTATGCTGTTGCCTGTTGGCTGATGCCACTGCCATTCGGGCGAGTGCTTTTTTTTGCTACTGATTGATTAGGGTGGACGGCCATGTGGCCGTCCACTCTAATGTCTCTTCCCTAGGGTGGACAGCCAGACGCAAAGTGCTGTCGACCTTAAGCAGTTAGGGTGGACGGCCACATGGAAATAGCTGTCGACCCTAAGTCTAGGAGCGCGGCCCGTACTAGATTAGGGTGGACGGCCATGTGAAAAAGGTTATCCACCCTAATATAGGGTGGACAGCTACCTGCTGCCGTCGAGTTTATTTTTATTATGCATGGTGGACAGCCTATATTTGGCTGTCGACCCTAATAGGGTGGACGGCTAGGCTGTCGAATTTAATACGATGGTCGACCACTTAGTTTCGGCAGCTTAAGGTGGACGGCCAATTGTCGACCATAATTATAGTGGACGGCTATGCCTCTAGGGCAAACGGTTTAGGCCGTGGAGATTAAGTGATTTTCCTGTAGTGTTAAGAACTAACAACCAAGTGCTTAATTCGCCTAGCTATTCACTACTGTATGAGAGAATGGCACAATACAATACTAGTTCATTGATGCCTATGTTGTCATTAATTATTTATTACCCATTTATATTTTTGATAAAAAAAAAGATAGAGATGTTGCGTCAATTTGAACCTTAGAATCCATCAATATTAATAATAAAAAAGAACAAACTCATATTCATTCTCTCTACCGCCACCGAGGCGCTCAAGGTCAGCCCTTAGCCCTCGTTTGTAATAGTGTGCCCGCAAGCAACACGAATCAACCACACGAACTGGAGTAGGGACGTTCAGCCCGAACCAGTATACTTCCTGGGCTCCCTGAGTCGACCATTCAACGAGAGGGAGAGCGCGGCTCCTTAGACTAAAAATTGTATTGCCGGTGCTCGAAACACCGACACTATTGTATGAGAGAATGGCACAATACAATACTAGTTTACTATGCGTCACATTACAATTAATATTCCACACATCCATATGCAACTTAATTAATTACAAGCTAATACAAGAACCATTAATATTTCTATCTCAATACACATGTTGACTCATGCAAAGTGTAGGGAAAAACATGCAGTAACTAGGTACGACGAGAGGATGATCACCATTGAGAAAGCTAGCGCAGACAACAAAATATTTCTCTTTTTTCTTTCCTGTGGATTAGGAAATCGATCTCTGCGCACCGGATTAATTAGAGGAAGTGTTTCACTAATTAATTTCGGAAGCAAGGCTCTTAATTGGGAGCACCATCGGTAGTAATTTCCCCTGACTGATAAGAGCTTATATTAATGTAGCTTGTTTTGCCGTGCTTCCTCGCTCTTCTAAGCATCACAAGCCGTTCTGCTACCTCCTTCATCTCCGGCCGCTCTTCTACCTTTTCTTTCAAGCACTGGATCGCCAGCCTGCCAATCTCCTCCAGGATGAACATATCCTCTTCAGCTGCAATCTCCTTGTCAAACATAGCCCTTCCGCTCTCGTCTTGCTCGTAAACCTTGACGAACTCGATGATGAGGCTACGGTTCCCATCATAAACAATTGGCTTTCTGGTGATGAGTTCCAAGAGGACAGCTCCGAAGCTGTACACATCGCTCTTCTGCGTTAGAAGCCCGGTTCTATGGAACACCGGGTCTATATAACCCATGCTCCCTACCACAAACATGGTGCAAGCTTTGTCCATCGTGAGAAGCTTCGATGTCCCGAAATCTGAGATCTTTGGCATGTACCTGTCGTCGAGAAGTATGTTGGCCGGCTTGACATCACCGTGTCGTATGGTACGGGCGGTGGACGAGTGCATGCACGTCAACCCTTCTGCAGCCTCAACTGCAACATCCAAACACAGGTCCAGCGGGAGAGGGGTAGTAGTGCTACCGTGGAGAATGCCATGGAGGCTCCCATTGGCGGCGAACTCATACACCAGCACTGGGACATCCACCTCCAGGCAGCAACCCAAGAGCTTGATGATGTTCTTGTGGATCATCTTCGATTGGATCTCCACCTCCTTGGTGAATTCCTCCTTTCGAGCTTCGTTTACCTCGATGGAGGTCTTGACTGCGACCATGGTGCCGTCCGGAAGGATCCCTTTGTAGACTCGACCGAAGGCTCCTTTACCAAGAACCTCTGAATGGTTCTTGGTGATTTAGTTCCTCCTTTGAGAAAATCTTTAGGGCTTCCACATTTTGAAGTGTCAAACCTCCATTCTTTTTGAAATATTCCTTCATTCTTCTCTTTTGGAGCATCTGTAGTGTCGAAAGTAGAGCAATAGCCAACAAGGAAATTCCCAAAGTGATGCCTACAAATTAAGATCATTAATTGATGCCTATGTCGCCATTAATTATTTATTACCCATTTATATTTTTTATAAAAAAAAGATAGCGATGATGCGTCAATTTGAACCTTAGAATCCATGAATATTAATAATAAGAAAGAAGATAAAACTTCATATTTTAAGACAAACAAGATCAGACAAGTTGTTGCCTCAATGCATCTAGGATGTTTAGATATTCAATTATAAATCTATAACTGGTTGTGTCTTGTAAATATCGTTGAAAAAATATCTAAGCAGATGAAAATTTCGAAGAACATATAATAACGATAGAAATTCTACTATCAACCCTTCATTCATACTTTAATATTTGTACGTACCTACGGAAAGCTGTGCTGCAAGTGGGAACTTTGGAGTACATCTTTCTGTTGTTGCGTTGTTGCTCTGATAACCTGCACGGCACCTGCAATCGTATGATCCTGGGGTGTTCTTGCAAACGCCGTAGCAAGGGTACTCCGCCGGACGTCCACATTCGTCGATATCTGTGTCGTTGATCGACGAATAAAAATATAAACTTAATTCACTTTATTTTAGTCTACAAATTTCAGATCGAAGATAGAGCTGAGATCTGGAGCTCTGCCAAACAGGACCCTAATATAGAAGATAGTACAAACATTTTTACTTACCCGTGCATCCATTGACGACGTAGGGGTTGCCCTCGTAACCTTTGGTGCAGTTGCACAAGTAGCCGGGGCCATTGATGGACTCGAAGCACTCACTGTGGGCGCTCACGCAGCGCATTCCCGGGTTCTTCGCGCCGGGCGCAGACATGGGGATGGCGCCGCCGTTGTTGTCGCGGATGGCCCGGCCGAGCCACGCCGCATGCGGGTCCGGTTCACGCCCATGCGAAGGTCGGCCGTCCGGAAGGTGTAGTTGTCCTCGCCAACGATGAAGGCGTAGTCGCAGGGGCGTAACTCCTGGTTGGCGCGGCGACCACAAACCACCGAACGGAAGGTGACGACGCGTTGTCGGTGAACCCGATGGGATGTCGACGCGTGGCGAACCGACGCCAACGCACTCGCCGTCCGCTGCGTTCGCGAGTCGTTCTTTGTAGGCCACGCACCCGCGTAGTAGGTGTATCGGAAGCGGCCACGCCGCCGCTGTTGATGTAGGCGAACGTGTTGCAACCGAGGGCGAAGAGCTCGTTGTGGGTGTTGGAGATGCGGTAGACACCATCCGCGTTGATGTTCACCTCGCCGTCGAAGCTCCGGTGAGGCCGCCGGTGGAGTTGAAGCACCGCCACGCCACCGGCGGCGTCACTCGCCACGGGCGCGGCGCCACGCGCATACCGCAGCACCCGTATGGCCTGGCTGGTGGCCGCAAGCACGGGCATGGGGCCGGCGCCGCCGCTGCTGACGCACGAGATCTGGAAGCCCTTGCGGAAGCAGCCGGTGCCGATGCCGAACGGGTAGGGGATGTCGACGCCGCCGCAGCTCGCCTGGCAGCCCGGCGTCACGGTGAGGCTCTCGGAGGTGGCCGCCACTGCCGCGAGTAGCAGCGCAGGCAGAAAGGGTGCTGCCTTCATCGATCGATCGATCACTGCTCTCTTTGGTTGCTAGAGTACCAGCGGCCTTCCCAATCCCAGCGTTTATGTACAAGAGCTAGCTAGCTACACACATGCGCCAAGTACCATCTTTCTTAGGAACTAAAATCATAGGGACAGCACAAGGGCTTAGGCTTTCACGCACGAACCCTTTGTTAAGAAGTTCTTGCACTTGGCGTTGAATTTCCTTTGTTTCTTCTGGATTGGAGCGGTACGGCGGTCGGTTTGGGAGAGGTGCTCCTGGTACGAGGTCGATTTGATGTTCAATTCCTCGAATAGGTGGGAGACCAGCCGGTACCTCTGCCGGAAACACATCATCAAAGTCCTGCAAAAGATTTGCGATAGCATGTGGAAGAGAAGTTATGTCGTTAGTGGAAAGTAATGCATCTTTGTACAGGAGCACAAAGTGCATCAAATGTGTGTTCTCAACCATATTCCTTATCTCAGATTTAGTGGCTAACATGACTAGCTTGTTTCCTTCAGTCCCTTTCTTACCACTTTCATTTGCCTTGTGGAGAGCACTTGTATTCTTCCTCTCTTTTTCCTTAGTACTATCAAAGTGTACCTCATTCTTTTGCATTGTATCAGCATGAATTTGAGTAAGAGACATTGGTCGAAGAACTATTTCCTTGTTGTTCCACTTGAATGAGTGTTGATTTGTGTAACCATTGTGATGACTTGCTCGATCAAATTGCCATGGCCGACCGAGCAGCAAGTGACATACCGTCATTGGGACCACATCACATTCCACAATATCACTATACTCACCAATCTTGAAGGGCACTTTCACCATGAACTGAATTTTAACTTCTCCGCAGTCACTCAACCATTGCACATGATAGGGATGCAGATGCCGAAACAGCTTCAAACCAAGTTTATCACACATTTGTTTGTTGGCCAAATTGTGACAACTTCCCCCATCAATGATTACCTTACACACACGGTCATTGACCTTTGCTTTGGTGTGGAAAAGGTTGCAGCGTTGTTCGTGATCTTCCTTTTGCTGAACACTCAATATTTTCTTGGTGACAATGAGAGATTGGCCTGTCTCAAAATCACAATAAGTCATCTCATTTTCGTCATTTTCCAAATCAGCAATTGGGACATCCTCTTCTTCACTTGCAGATTCATATTCTCCTCCCTCTGTTATAAGCATGGCGCGGTTGTTTGGGCAATCCTTGGCGATATGGCCTCTCCCCAAGCACTTGAAGCATTGAATGGCACTACTCTTCGCTGTAGATCCCACGGAAGATGTAGCACTAGCTGCTGGACCATGCTTAGTATTCGGAGTAGATGGCACTTTTCCACCTCGAGCTTCATGAGAACTTGGAGCAATACTTGCACTAGAAGTGTTAGCACGAAATGAATTGAACCGGGAAGTGGGTTTACTCAGCAGTGCCGAGCGAGGAGCAAATGAAGAAGTTCTTGTAATTTTGGTGTCTTGTTGCACTTGTCTTTCAACTTTGGTTGCTTGATGCACTAACTCCACCACATTGCCATAAGGTTGAAATTCGGTGATGCGCTTGATGGGGTGGTTCAAACCAGCGAGGAATCGTGCCATAGTTTGCTCTTCATGTTCATATACATTAGCACGGATCATGGCCATCTCCATCTCCTTATAGTACTCATCCACCGTGCGACTTCCTTGCTTCAATTCCTGCAACTTATCAAATAGATCACGTTTGTAATGCCGAGGGACAAACTGTGAAATCATGTGCTGAAAAATTGGCTTAGAATTGAATTTGCAAAATGTGTTTGTTCATGTGTTTTGACAATTTGACAAGAAACAGTAAGTTTCGCTTTGGCGCCGGACCAAACTTAAAGAAAACAGTAAGTTTTCCATCTACGACGGACCAAATTTCAGATCGTTGCGACGGCTGGATCTCCGGAAATTCGCGTTTTACCGAACCTCTGTCATTCTGTTTTTGTCGAATACGAGGCAATTATTTGGTTCTATTTTGGGGTGAACTTTTAGTAGATCAAGAATTTGGTTTTAGCTTCCGCACAATCATTCACCCACCCTCTGATTGCTATATTCGTATACTTCGATCCTACACAAACCTTGCTCGCATTTCAACCTTCATCTCAGCCCACGATGCAATGGGGTTCTCGCCATGTTCTACTCTTTGGCTCTGAATTTGTTCCCACCAAATCAGTGCATAATCATCAAATTCAAGAGAGGCCATTGCAAGTTTCTTTTCTTCAGTGTAGTTGTGCAAATTAAAGATCTTATCAACTTTTAGTTCCCAACTCAAGTAGTCTTCAGGATTATTCGTGCCTGCAAATTTAGGCATAGAAAACTTAAGCTTACCAAACCTTTCTTCCTCGGGACGATTGTTGTTGTTGTGGTTATGACGTTGATTTAGCTTCGTTCTTGCGCGCGGAAAATTAACATGAATGGGCTCAAATGCAGCTCCTCCACGACCCATGCCACGACCACGTCCCCTTCCATGATTATTGTCATCACCCCTTGCAGGCCTAGCATGGAGATGGTTCACATTAGCAGCACGAGCCCATCGAGCAGCGGCTTCCTCATCGGTCTCATCTAGCAAAGGTTCTTGTTCAGCTTAGGTCGTAGTCGCCGTACAATGTCGCCGACTATGTTGGTGTGGAGTTCGTTCTGTTGTTGTTTCTCTTCATTTTGTAGATCTTGTATTGAGTTTTTCTTTTCTTGTCGTAGCTATAGATTGCGAAGGTTGAACTCTCGCCGTAAAGTGTCTCTCAAAGCACAATATTCAGTCCAATTTATTGGAGCATCTGGAGCACGGCCATCATTCTCATTGTCGCCTTGACCTGACATGGTTAGTTGTGCAAAACAGCAAGAGTAACAAAACAATATAATGTGTGGAAAAAACTCTCTCAACCTCACTTATCCTTACAACCGAAGTTCTTACTTACCCTTGGCTGATTGATAGAGGAGTTCACACTTGAGTGGTGAGGCAACACAATGTGAGCTTAAGCGAACTCAAAGCTGAGATTAAAGCACACAACAGGTTTGTATGTGGAGCTTGGTAGGGAATGTGTATGACCTACACAATCTGAATTCCTGATGTTGTTTCAATAAGTAAATATCCAACCAAGAACACAATGCCTAGTTGCTGAAAACAAGATTTAAGTGATGAACACAGCAACTCACACACAAGGATGATGGAACCAATTGCAATCAAAGGAGTGAGCTAGATAAAAATATGATGATAGCATAAACAACTCAATTGCAATGGTTATGGAAAGACGCTAGCTAGCTGCAATAGATGAAGAAGGGCTCAAGATTGCACATCAAGAATGCGTTTATCACAGTGTTGCAATAGATTTTAGTAAAAAAAAAATTCTTTTTTTTTTGTCTCTCTTTCTTTTGGATGGCTATGCTACTGATTTTCAGCAAAGATTCACAACTTTTCTTTTGATTTCATGCAACCGTGTGATAGCAACATATGAGTGCAGCCCTATGCAATTGAATAGCTAGTCTTGAAAGGTGCAAAGTTTTCGCAAAGGAAAGATGGGCTATCAAAACAGATTTGAAAATTTTCGCAACTTTGTAGCAGTCAGATTCAAACACATGTTCAACCACTTTTTATGCCGATTCAGAAAAACTTGTCTCTACCAAAGTTGGAGAGAAATTAATAAGCTTTTCAGAAAGTACAAGAACGCGAAAATCCGAGTTCGTATGTGGGAGTTATGGCCAAAACAAAGGACTGAACAGAATGGATCAAAAAGTGACGCGAAGGAGATGAACAGTTTCAGCAACAAGAACACGATTCTATGAATAAAAACTTAGTAAAACGCACAAGAACAACAGATCTGAGGCTAAGGTTCAATATTTTTTGTGAGGCAAGTTTTCAGATTAGGTAGAAAAACACAAATCCAAACTAAGGGATGATATTTTTATGTGGCAATTTTCTAGCATATGGCTGAAAGGTAAATCTAGAACTAGGGGATAAAGATCCTACCGTGACAACCAGGGCTCTGATACCAAATGATACGAGGGGTGCCCGACGTTCACGGCGTAGAATCAAAGATACACATGAAACTCGACGAAATTAGTGTGGCCAATACACTGCCTATGCAGCAACCTGCAACACCGAGTTCGCCTAACCTCACGCAAGATGATTCCACTCGACCATGTCAAGCGGATACAATCCTCGCTGCAATCACAAGAGTTTGCAAGAGCAACGGGAAGGAATGCACAATCTCAGAGTTTATTCAGCCGGTGGCTAGAATACCCAAGAACATGGATATAGCAGATCTGTTTGTACTTTCAAATGGTCTAAAAGTTCCTTTCACAAAGGGGGTGCCTTCTACATATAAGAGAGGAGGAGAGGAAGGCAAAAGGGGTGCTGGACAAGCCCAGGTCGCAGCACAAAGGCCAAAGACAAAGACATAATGGTGGCGCAGCACCCAACACATTGGAATCTGTTTCTGGCCGCCATATTAAACTGATGATATCTTCGCGCTCCGAATGAATTTAAGGGTGAGGCTGGATCCATTTGAAAGCTGAAGAGACAAGCTTTCAAAGCTGTGGTCAAACACTCCAATCGGACTCCGTTTGCATTATCTGCACCCGCTTTTCTCCATCGTCACCGGAGCCCGAACCGAGTTCTTTTGCATTCACATCTTGCATGTTGACTTGTCCATGGTTCTCTTGGCCTTCCCTAAGGTGTTCACACCTTCTCACATTGTCTTCATACCAAAGAATAATGAAATTACTTGCATTAGGTAGCAGCTGTTTATCATAAGTAATATAATCCTTACAAAGGAGCGAGTTCACCTGTTGATTGATTTGTTTTGCACGAGCGCGTGTTATTGGTCCTTGAAAATGATTTGGGGTCTCTTGAACAGCACTAGGGGAAAGGCATCGCGATGGTGTTATGCTGCCCGTATCACCTATATTCGATCCGTTTTTACCCCTACGGCCCTACAACCAAATATTTTGTAAGCACGAACGCTCCCATTAAAAAGCCATTAAACTCAGAGAACTGCTCTGAGACGTGTAACTTTTTTTTTACCAAAACTCAATATAGATATATATACCAAAACTCAGAGAACTGCTCTGAGACCTGTAGCTTTCTTAGTATTCTTAAGAGGTCTAAAGAGCTTTTGTTAATTTTATTTGCGAAATATATATATATATATATGATAATTAATTTGACAATAATATTTGTGTAGCATTCCAAAAAGTGGCCTAACAGAAAATGTACACTTCGAGAATTTTAGAAATAAAATAAAATCATCTTGTGCCTATTCAATGCTATTTTGAATCCTTTAGATGAAAATTTGTTGAATTGATTCGAAGAAAAATCAAAATTCTTTAAATTAACAAAATTTACTCAGACTAGCATGTTGTGGGCCCCCGGATCGGCTATCCGGAGTCCTCTGTGTATTTCTGTACTAGTCCCAGATCAGTAGCTAGTACACACAGTCAAAAGTGATGAATCAACAACCATATCACGAATACATATAACTAAATAAGAATAATACCAAATAAAAGCAAAGACCTTATGGTCAAGGTTTACCATTACGGTCGGAACAGGCTGAACGACTAGAACAACTGCAGCGGAAGACGAAAACGCCAATGCGACCCATCCAATTGCCCACAGGAAATCGAGTGGAGAACGCACCCTAGTCGATGGAAATCTTGAACAGCTTCTTTCACTTCTGAGAGAGGATTAGAATGTAGCACGTGAGTACATAAAGTACTCAGCAAGTCTGGGAAATTATGCATAATGTAGGCTATCCAAAGATGGCTTGATATGGTTTATTTGCACAAAGCCAAGTTTCATCAAATCATACTTGTTAATAATTTTCATAAAGCATATTTGAGCAATTCTTTTTAATAATTGAATTATGTAATATTGTAGTGAAGGTTCTAACCACCACTCACTAATATACAGGCTCTATCCGCCACATCTCAACAAAATCAGGGTTCAATTCAATCACATGGCTATGTCCGCCATGGTTCACAAAATCAGGTTCTTTCCACCTACCTGGCTTTAGCCGCCAGCTTACACCGAGAGTTCTAACGCTCCGGATCCCAAAACAAAACATTGTTTAGTTTGAAATCAAAACCCAAAGTCTACCAGTATGAAAGCATTCAGCAAGCTTTGCCTTTGACCGTAGGCACGGCTATTCGAATAGTTTTAACTCTGCAGAGGTGTACAACTTTACCCACAAGACATGATATTCCCTTGATGCCAAGCTATTAGCACACTTCCTTGGGTGTGCCGGCAGGGATATCATGACAAGGCTTTTACAATGTATACGCCTAACCCGACTCACCCGCTGAGGTTTCACCGCTGTTAGGGTTATTTCCACCCAGTACAGAAGCCCCCTCTTGCGCCGTGTGAGAAAAACAACAACAACAACAACAACAATGCCTCTTTCCGGCTCTCACACAACCACCGAGTGGTGAGTCTAAGTCAGGTTTCTACAAATTAGTTAGCCAGGTCGTGCCCACTTTGACATGTGGTTGTACGGTTATGCTTAGAATGGAGACAGTCATAAGCGTCGGTCCTTAATTGACTTGGGGCGGTACTTGCACAAAAGAACCAAGGCTTGGTCCGCTTCCACCCGACATTCCATGCCGCCCAAGTCGAAATCATTTTTCATTTTATTTTTATTTTGTAAACCATTGGCAATACTCCTTGCCTATAACTTCCAATACAAATTTTCAAGAGATAATTGAAAGTCCCACCCATAGGTGAATATTGACCGACAGCGAGGCTAAGCATTTCTACGGTACTATTCTATTCCACCAATAGTTTATTTTTATAAAATACAAATCCTCGGGTTTGATTGCAATCCTTATAATCAACTGCATATTCTCCAATAATCCCTTTATTGCCATAACGTTACAATCATAAGAATAATCCAATTTGATATAGTATCCACCAAGTAGGAAATACATCATGGTACTATCATAACTCTAAAGTCTTGTAGAACCACAATCATATTTGTATAAGAAATATTTCCCTTGAACTATGACCTGTATTGTTGATTTATCCACCAATCATACGGCGATCAATCTTATCATCCACTGTGAATATTTCACAAGGTCATCTGCTAAAATGCCGAGAATACTCCATAATACTATCTCTAATCATTTAGAATACAATCCACCGATATTACTTCATAACATTATATATTTAATCCATCACATTCTCGTCTTTAAATCATCAACTTTAATCCACCAGGAATAATTCATAATCTTACTCTAAGTATCCTTCGAGAAAGATTCTATAAATCCAAGACTTCATTAATTCATCGACTACAGCTATTTCCATAACCAATGATACCACGTTTACTAAACAAATCACCCATGGTCCACATTATTCATAATCCCACCTAAATGGTTATCGCGATACCATATTTCAATAATCATCCTCTAAACCACCGAGAATATGTAACCATGTCATTTACTAAATTACCAACTATTCTGGACTATTCACAATTCTCCATAATTGATTATCACCAAATATGTTTGTTAGCATCCACCGAAATATAAGTCACCACTTATTCTATTTAATCCACAAGTATGCCTCTCAATATCATTTATTTACTTTTACCGAATAGTATTCTTGACATCCTACATCTTCCCATATTCTTCCAAACTATACAAATCGTAATGCGAATCGCTATCACAATCCAACTTCACCATAATTCAACCATCAACATCCATAAATCAATCTCATAACTAATAATCCCTATCAACACTAATAAGCAGCTATTCTCCATTTACATTCCATACTAGTGGTTCCATCCAAAAGGTCCTCCAAGCAATCATTTCCCGAGTCAAAGATTAATTTTCCCAAAATCATTTATATTGGTGGATTACTATACTAAGGCGACAAAGGGTCATGGATAGCAATTTCAAGGAGGTATAAACAACAGGTATAACTAACAACTTAACGTTTAACATCATCATTTTATGTAAATAGCAATGCAATTTGTAAAACATGGTAAAACATTTATAAATTGTAGGATCAACATGCGTCAAGGAGACTTGCCTCGATCACAGCGAGAAGGTTGAACTCTTCGAAGTCCGGCGGCGGGGTCGGCGGAATCGTCGACTACGCGCAAAACGAGGCAATAAATAAATAAAAGAAAATAAATAAAATCCAAAAATTACAAAATTAGTACTGGCAGGTAGATCTTGATTTTAGATGAATTTAGAAATTTGAATGGAGTCAAACGGAGTCCGGATGAGAAAGTTATGAGCTTCCGAAGTTTGAATTTCGACAAATTGGAAAATCGGGAATATTCCCGGAATATTCCGATTTGACCGAGTCAAAGTTTGACCGGGGTTGACTGGACTTTGACTAGACTTTGAGTGTATGGCAGGTGGGGCCCAAGTGTCAAAGAGATGGGGTTGCTTCTCCTAGAAGCTTGCCATGGCCATGGCATGGAGAAGAGAGAGAGAGAGAAAGAGAGAGAGGGGGGCTCGCCGGGGATTGGGAACACGATCACATGGTTCTCAAATTGAAACTAATAGTAGTCTACTTATTTTGAGGGGCTAGGAGCTACTGACTAAACCTGGAACTTTCAGAAGCATCTAAATTACAGGTCAGTTGAAAAGGTGCCATTTTGGTGTTTCTAGAACACTAATACGCTTTTACTACATTCTCAAATGGTCTCATTGTTAGCACGAAATTTATTCTTTTTGAATTTAAGCTCTTTACAGGGACATGGATGGAATTTGCCTTCTTTTATACGTTTTACTAGAGCAATATCATTTTGATAACTACTCCTGGAACAGCTGTTGTCTGTTGAAGAAAGCTATCATGTTTGATATCCTGTGAGCTCCATGGCCCTCTACAATTACTTGCGCAAACATCGTAGGGATTTCAGAAGGTTTGCGTGTAACACCCCGGCATTTAATATGCCCGAATGCTACCAAACATAGACTAATCAACCTCTAAATAGTATAAATTAAGATAAATTACAGCAAAGGAGTAAATGCTAAAACCAAAAATTTCGGCAGCATCTCTTTTGTTTTTCCATGAATTGAAGCAACAACAATAAGATCACAGGATATAGTATAAAGAATGACATCTAAATCATCAATAATAAGGGTTCTAGCAGCAGTATAAGCCTAGAATAGAGATTCCAACTATCTCATGAGCCAAACGAAGTAAATGAGGAAACCAAGCACACAAATTAACCATCACAATTTAAAGGAAGGAACATGTCATTGTTTATAAGTGTGATGCTAAGTGATGACGTGAGACTAGCTCCCTTTCCCGCATGCCGGTTTCATGGTACCTAAGAAAAACAACATAAACACAAGTGTGAGTTCATCACTCAGCAAGTATATTGCAATGGAATAAGAAAATACATTCTAACACCTTCATCACCACTTTTCACATACGATATCATACACATCTCATATTCATAGCGTAAGCATATCATTGACATCATCATATATCATCATCGTATAATATCCTCATATAATACAATGCAATGCAATGCACATATCTCCTGGAATCTCATACCGGTATGGTTGAGTACACACCCGTCGGTGTGCGCCCTCTCCCCCCTTCCATCCCGAAGATGGAGGGTGCCTACTCCTCGTTTCCGTTCACTGCGGTGAATGGAATCACGATGTAGGACTTACTCATTGGCTCTCCGGAATAGTCATAACTTTCTCACCGACCTTCCCCGGACTAGTTATGACTTTCTCACGCCTGCCATGTAACATGCCATGTATGCAAATATGCCAACATCATAAATAACTTGTACACTATCCCATGGCATCATAACATAATAAACATATTCATCGTATCATTGGCAATCATTAAGGCATGGCATGTGAGCATATCATGTATTCAAATTCAATCTCAATCAATCTAGCAACTACAACCCGCTACCCATTCCAATACACTTGCCTCAACCACGGCGACGGATTGGCGAGACGTAGAGGGCACTCCCGGGGTCACACCACCTGCACAAAGGTACCACACACTCACAATCATGTCCACAAAACAGTACTCAAACCCTCTTCTACCCCGACATCGCAAACTACTCGCAAAACCCAAAAACAGAGGTTTTGTCCCGTCGGGACAGCAGCCTTCCAGAAGGCATAACTCTGGTTCTAAGACTCCGAATCAAATAAACGAGTACATCCTCGCGTAGCTTAGGAAATTTCCTAACTTTTTCTAAGTATATGGAAAGACTGATTCGGACTCTAAAGTTGTTTAATCTACAAAATACCGTGATCTGTTCCAATCACGTCACAGATTTTAATACGTTCGGTAAAACAAGCATAACTTTCAAACGGCTAGGCGGAATTGGACATTCTTTATACCCACGGAAAGATATTGAAATTACCTACAACTTCTTCAACAGCCGTATGACCAAATTCCGACTCTAAATTGACGAAAACCCAAACCCTAGGTCGACTGCTCATGCTGCCCAAAATAGAATACGTGGCAAACTCAAGATTTCATCTAATCTACCCAACTACAGCACAACCAATTGATGTAAAAACATGATATTAACCCTTAGAACATATCCTAGACCAACCCCAAGGATTCCCATGGTCATACCTTCGCCCGACGAACGAAAACCCAACGGATCTCCTCCCAGTTCGCGCGATCTCCTTCCTCGCTCCGAATCCACCGGATCTCCTCGTCACGAAGCGCTCCAATGGATGGATCTGCGGGATGGTGAGGTGGAGAACTCCCCTAGGGCAGCAAGGGGTCACTACTACAGAACCGGTCATCACAAGCGGTTCGTAACCGCTTTCAGAAGCGGTTTTAGAACCGCTGGTAGGCAACCAGGAGTGATACCCTTCGGGGTATCACAAGCGGTTCGGACAACCGCTTGTGGTGAGACACCACAAGCGGTTCGAAAGGCGTCCAGGAAGGCTCGGGGGACCGCCACGTGGGAGATCTTCACAAGCGGTTTGTGTTATATACCGCTTGTGAAGATCTCCACAAGCGGTTCGTGTTATAAACCGCTTGTGAAGACTTCCTCTCCACAAGCGGTTCCTTTTACAAACCGCTTGTGGAGGTGCTCTCTCCACAAGCGGTTGGAGATAATAACCGCTTGTGGAGAGGCATTGTATATTATATATTCAATATATAATATGTTTTTGAGTAGGGTATCAATATGGATTTTGCCATTAAAAATACATAGAAATATATGGTTTTTGTATACAAAGAAATATATATTAGTCATGCTTACTCATTCAGATAATCATAGATCATTTACACAAAAGTACGAAGTTAATAGACTAAAAGATGGACAAGTTTGATGGACACATGAAATAATGAGCACTTCTACAAGTTTGATTTACACATAAGCAACTTTTACAGGTTTCAAAGAATAAAAGGGTGAATCTCGAGCTGATTTAATTCTTGCGTGCATCGTTGTTTACGTCCTTGGTCGACGTTGATGTCTGTTCACCTGTCCTTATAGAAGGACAATCTCTCCAACCCGCTGTGTGGAACTCGCCGTCAGGGGATACAATCTCGTCGACAATGAAGCCAATGAGTTGTTCTTGGAGTGCTTCAACCCGGTGCGGCGGGATCACATCTTGCACATCGATGTTGGGCTGACAAAGAGCAAAATTAATAAATCTCTAAGCATGTAATTAAAGTGTAAGTATTAATTGATATGTGCACTCACCTCGTTGTCGCTTATGGGCACATCGCCGTGGGTAATACTTTGCATGGAGTGCCACACATAATAGCCACATAAGTTGTTTCCAGCTGTCTATTTTAATACTCGAGTGCTTATTTGGACAGTGAATTCATTCTTGAAATGTCCTTGTTGCTTCTTGCGAAACCTTGCGAATGCCCTATGTGACGCGTTATTATGAATAGCAATTATCAGAGTTAGAATTAGCAAGGTATTTCAATATAATAAGGAAACAATTGTATATATATTTGCTATATACCTGTTTAGGACATCAATGATATACTGATATTGTTCCATCGGTCCCCTTTTTGAGTCTTGAACAACGATCTTGCTACTATCAAGCTTGATGACCAAAAGGATCCAGTGATACCTGGTCATATATTGCGACATATATATAACTAGCTAGCAGTATTATCAATGCCTTGGAAAAGATAAGTTTGTTAATGCGTTCTGAGAACACGTAAATATACGTACATAAAGTTGAAGGGCAGAAGTATGTATGGTTTGTAGTGCTGTCCCATGAATGCATCTAGAATGTAATACTCAAGAGCCTTAGCGTTGTATCGAAAGACGAGCTCATTGACAATCTCTGGGTCGATGAAGCCCACGTTGAATATGTTCTGTTTTCTACATCGTTGTATCTCCATTCTACGTAGAAATGGATAAGTTATTAGAGTTGCACTTCTATGGTACAAGGAAGTAAATGGTAAAGTTATGAGCTTGATACTTACAGGCACCAGCAGTTCATGAGAGACACGTTCACAGAGTCGCTATGGTAGATATTGTATATGTCTTCGAATTCGAGCCATATGGTGTTGTCCCCACGATAGAAATCTTCTTGTCTGACCCGGACGGGGAACATTTTTCTTTGTTGAGCGGACTCTATCATGTACCATTCATGAAATTGTCGCATCTTGGTTGGCAGGTCCTTTATCTTATTTGGGTCAATTAACTCCCGGCCAACCTTGTATTGCCATCTGACTTCTGCCATTGGGAGAACATCTGATCCTAGAACAGCAGCTACGGAACTGAGTCCTGCCTCCTTCATAAATCTCTCAAGGTTCTCCTGATCTTGATCTCTCTTTGCCGCCGCCTGACACCGTTTACTCTTCCGTGTAGCCTTTCTTATTGTACGTTCGTAGTTGGATGGCACAGGGAGTGGCTTTGCACGGCAGGTCAAGAAGTGTTCCATCACTTTTGGATCAATTTGTACGTTTGGGTCAGCTGACTTCTTTGCTGCGAAATGTGCAGCCACTTCTTTGGTGACGATAGCGTCATTCTCCTCGTCGGTCCGATCATATGCCCTCTTTGGAGGTTCCTTTACCCTTTTTGACCGGCTGGACTGTGCCTTCGTGGGAGCAGGTGGAGTAGTATGGCTCCTGGGCTTCTTCCTCGGAGGAGATGGTGGAGGCGTGGTCTGTCGTTGTGGAGGAGGTGACGCTGAAGGAGGCGTCGGTTGTCGAGGAGGTGTCGGTTGTCGTTGCAGAGGAGGCGTCGGTTGTCGAGGAGGTGGAGGAGTCGGTTGTCGTTGTGGAGGAGACGAGATTCCTCCAGCGGGCGGCTCCGATTGCGATTCAATTCTTGCCGGAGATGACACCTCCACGCCATCTGGAAATATGATCATCCTTTTTCGCCAGAGGATGATATTGTGGAGGGCCTGTCCAAGCTTGGTAACGTTGTCGCCTCCAGCAATATCGAGTAGTAGTTCTTCAAATCCGCTCAGCACCTCCTCCACAACGACTTTCGAGTAACCCATCGGTATTGTGTTGAAGTGGAAGGTCTGGCCCGGTGACACCGGCAATGCCATGCCGTAAGCCACCTTGATGGAGAGGTTGCGCGCATCAACGTGTAGCTCACACTGGCGTCGAACCCTTATGTCATCAACGGGATAATGGGCTTGCAAGTCTTCGTCCCCCTGAGGGGCCCCGGTGGACGCGCAGCTGCTCCGCCGCGCTGAGGGGCTGATCGCGGCGTCCGGCTGATTGATTGGACCTGCTGATCCCTGCAAGTTACTGAGAGCTATCTGCACTTCTCGCGCAACTTGTTGCGCAACTTGTTGCGCCACTATGTCTCCAATGCTAGCCTGGGTTGCTCTAAGCTCCCGTTCCAATTGGCGCATTTTATTTCCTTCTCTTGTTTTGCTTCTCTGGCGGCTCCTGTACGAAAGCGTATCCTTGACGAAACCGTACTTCCATGGCGTCTTGCCAAAACCTCGTGTCCGTCCCGGGTGCTCAGGGGTTTGGAGGGCATGTGTTAGCTCATCGTTCTCCCTGTCTACCACAAAAGAGCCCGACTGAGACTGCTCGACGGCTTGTACAATTCTCTGGCCAACATCTTGTACATTTGGTAGCATCACCAAACTACCATCATCTGCAAGGCTCCCCCCGTGACCCATGAACCAATTGCGCAGGCGCTTTTCCCACAAAGCAGTAACCGGTGTGACATCCTTGGCCAATAATTCTTCTTCTTTCTTGTCCCATTTCGGTACAACCTTGAGGTAACCACCGGTGCCGAGATGGTGGTGGTACTTCTTCATCTGTGCATTGGTCTTATTCTTCTGACTTGCAGCCTGGCCTTCAGTTGACATCTTGTACTCCTCGAATGCTTCCCAGTGATCGGCCAGATTAGGAAATTGGTTGAAGTCAGGTCTTTCTCCCTTCTGCACGTACTTTTTGCTGAGAGCCGACTTCCATGACTGAAATGAGAGTGCCATCTTCTTCAGAGTATAATTCTTGGCCTTGTCTCCAAACCCTTGAGGAAATGTGAAATTTTCCAGAATATCTTGCCAGAGGAGATCCTTGGTAGCTTGAGGAACTTCAGCCCATTTCTTTATGCTAATTGGGATGTGATCCCTTACGTGGTAACCGCAGGCGTTGTTGAACGGCCCAACTGCTGAAAGAGGGGCAATCGGCTTCCCATCGTTGTCAATGTCGGTAAACACATGCTTTGTGGACGGCTTCTTGTTAGGTCCCCAATTCTTCGATTGGTTGCTCGATGTACCAGGCTTTAAATAAACAAACATATATATATATAACATGTCAGAGTGTATTCTAATAATGAATTGCGATTAATTAACATGCCCACGGGAATTATATTCTTCTGACTATACCTCGGTGTCAACGGTGTCCACGTTCTGGCCGGAATCAGTGTTACCGGCCATACATAACCATCGCCAACATATACATACCAACATATATTTATATATATAACATACCAACATACATTTATATATATAACCAACATACATAACCATCGCCAACATATACATACCAACATATATACATGAACCATCGCAGACATATAACATACCAACATACATTTATATATATAACATACCAACATACATTTATATATATAACCAACATACATAACCATCGCCAACATATACATACCAACATATATACATGAACCATCATGACATATAACATACCAACATACATTTATATATATAACATACCAACATACATTTATATATATAACCAACATACATAACCATCGCCAACATATACATACCAACATATATACATGAACCATCGCCGACATATAACATACCAACATACATTTATATATATAACATACCAACATACATTTATATATATAACCAACATACATAACCATCGCCAACATATATATACCAACATATATACATGAACCATCGCCAACATATACATACCAACATACATGAACCATCGCCAACATATACATACCAACATACATGAAAACTCTTTGTGGGCATTTCGTCGAACACCTTATGGGCAAGCGCAACAGGAGGAGCTGGGGGTGTACACACAGCCATACCTAGCTCCTCCGGGGTGGGGTGGCGTAGGGCGACGTCGGCGTGGTGGCGGAGGCGGCGTCGGCGCGGTGGCGGAGGCGGCGTCGGCGCGATGCGCAGAGGAGGCGAGCGAGCGCGCCGCAGCGTGACCAGTGGCGCGCGGGACTTAGAAAAAATTGGAGGTGTGACAAGGGAGAGCGCGCAAGCGGTATATAAAGGATGCCACTTCTACAAGCTGTTCGTATTACGAACCGCTTGTAAACGTGACCTCTACAAGCGGTTCATAAAACGAACCGCTTGTAAAACTTTCTACAAGCGGCTATTAATTGGAACCGCTTCTAGAGAGAGATCTCTACAAGCGGTTATTAATTGGAACCGCTTGTAGAAGCCATATCTACAAGCGGTTATTAATTGGAACCGCTTGTAAAAGTACCGACACATACTACTTAAAAGGTTGCGTTGCCCATTAAGGTTAACAAGAACTCTCCCCTCCCCCCTGGTTAGCGCGGGCGCTTGAGAGCGGGCTCGCGCGGGCAACCGCGCAGGCCTTTCTTTTTTTTTTTACTTTCTTTATTTTTTTATTGTTTATCCTTTATGTTGTATATTCTTTATTTTCTTTATTGTTTATCCTTTATATTGTTTATTTCTTTATTGTTTATTGTTTATTTCTTTATTGTTTACCTTTCTTTTTTTTACTTTCTTTTTTTTTATTGTTTATCCTTTATATTCCTTATTTCTTTATTGTTTATCCTTTGTATTCTTTATTTCTTTATTGTTTATCCTTTGTATTCTTTATTTCTTTATTGTTTATCCTTTGTATTCTTTATTTCTTTATTGTTTATTTTTAATATGGTTTATTTCAAATAAGCAGTAGAAGACATGTCTAAAAATTATCACACAAGTTCAAATAAATAAGTTTATACAGTAGTTCTACATTTTAAGTAGTACCATACTATGTCTTTACAAGTCTTCCATCGTTATGATCGTGACGTATGTAAGGAGCATCCACATCTGTGTCATTCAGGAGGCTTATGTCAACATCCACCGCAAAAGGAGGGAGCTCGTCGAACTGACTATACTCTTCCTCATCTGTGACGTCCTCAACTCCGACAATCCTTCGTTTGCCTTGGAGAACCACGTGTCGCTTTGGCTTATTATTATCTTTCTGCTTCTTAGGTTTGCTTGACATGTCTATTACATAGAAGACCTGTCTCACATCATTTGCAAGGACGAACGGTTCGCACCTATAGCCGACTTGCGTGAGGTCAACGGTTGTCATGCCGTATTTGTCGACCTTTACGCCGCCTGAAGTCAGTTTGACCCATTGGCACTTGAATAGAGGGACCTTTAAAGGTCCATAGTCAAGCTCCCATATCTCTTCTATGAAACCAAAATATGTGTCCACCTTGCCTTTGTTGTCTTCAAAGATCTATGCGACACCTGCTACGATTGGTGCTCTTGTTATCCTGGGATCTGGTGTAAAATATGTAACCATTTATCTCGTACCCCTTGAATTTCACGATTTCACTAGAAGGTCCCCGTGCCAATCGTTGCAACTGTTCATTGTCTGACCCTTTGAAAAGGATATAGTTTTGTAACCAAGCGCCGAAAGAATCCATGTGCTTCAGTGTTATCCAATCCTCAGACCTCCCAGGGAATTCACGGCGTAGAATACTCTTGTGCTCAAAAACATACGGGGCCACCACAGTTGATTGTTTCAAAACCGTGAAATGTGCTTGCTTAAATGTAAGAAGATCATTGCATGCAATTGCTTCCCATCCTAGTGTCCCTTTTCCCCGTAGCCTCCCCTCATGGCGTGATATAGGGACGCCGATCGGATTTAGATCATTAATGTAGTCCACACAAAACTCAATCACCTCCTCTGTCCCATAACCCTCGGCAATGCATCCTTCCGGACGAGAACGGTTACGAACATACTTCTTTAGCACACTCATGTACCTCTCGAAAGGGAACATGTTGTGCAGATACACGGGTCCGAGAATACCTATCTCTTTGACAAGGTGAACAGTAAGATGAACCATAATATCAAAGAACGCAGGAGGAAATATCATCTCAAGATAAACCACACTTTATACCACGTCATCCTGCAGCTTACTTAGTTTATCTGGGTCGATGACTTTCTGCGAAATCGCGTTGAAAAAAGAACACAGCTTTGTGATTGTCCCTCGTACCCACTCGGGAAGTATACCTCTTGCAGCCACTGGGAGCAGCTGTGTCATCAATACAAGACAGTCATGGGATTTCAGATGTACGATTTTATTCTCTTTCGTGTTTATGAGTCTCTTCACATTCGATGAGTATCCGGAAGGGACCTTCACACTATTCAGGCACTCTATCATGCTTTTTTTCTCATCTTTGCTTAGAGTGTAGCTCGCAGGATGTAGGTAATGTTGACCTTTTTCTCTCTTTTCCGGATGTAGGTCGTTCCTCAGTTCCAAGAGTTTAAGGTCCTTCCGAGCTTGCAGTGTATCTTTTGATTGGCCGTACATATCTATGTAGCCTAGCAGGTTCAAGCAAACATTCTTCGTGATGTGCATGAAGTCAAGTGAGTGTCGAACCTCCAAGACTTCCCAATAGGGCAAGTCCCAAAATATTGACTTCTTCTTCCACATTGGTGCATGACCATCCTCATTCTGCACAGGTTTACTTCCAGGACCCTTTCCGAATACTACTTTCAGATTCTTTACCATAGCAAGTACATGTGGCCCAGTACGATGTTGAGGCCTAGCACGAAGGTCTAGTTGCCCGTTAAATTTTCTGCACTTCTTCCGCCATGGGTGACTTGTAGGAAGAAACCTACGGTGACCCATGTACACAACCTTTCGAGAGTTTTTCAGGTACATGCTGTCCGTTTCATCTAAGCATTGGACGCAAGCTCTATATCCTTTGATAGTTTGGCCGGACAGGTTACCGAGAGCAGGCCAGTCGTTGATTGTTACAAATAACAATGCACGTAGGGTGAAATACTCCCTTTTGTACTCATCCCATACCCGTGCACCATCCTCCCACAACGTCACAAGATCTTCAACCAATGGTTTTAGGTAGACATCGATGTCATTTCCAGGTTGCTTGGGGCCTTGGATCAACAACGGCATCATGATGTACTTTCGCTTCATGCACAACCATGGAGGAATGTTATACATACATAGTGTAACAGGCCAGGTGCTATGGTTGCTGCTCAACTCTCCGAAAGGATTCATCCCATCGGTACTTAACCCAAACCTTATGTTTCTCACCTCTTGTGCGAAGTCTGGGTACGTCCGATCGACTTTCCTCCACTGTGAGCCATCTGCAGGGTGTCTAAGCATACCGTCATCCTTACGCTCTTCTTTGTGCCAACGCATCATCTGGGCATGCGCTTTGTTAGCAAACATATGCTTCAATCGGGGAATCACAGGGAAATACCACAACACTTTAGCTGGAGGTCTCTTCTTCTTACGCTCCCCATCTATTTCACCTGGATCATCTCTCTTCACCTTATACCGTGATTCTTTGCACACTGGACAAACATCCAAATTGGCATATGCATTGCGATACAGGATGCAATCGTTACGACATGCGTGTATCTTCTGTACTTTCAGTCCCAAAGGGCAGACGACTTCCTTTGCTTCATATGTAGATTCAGGCAGAGTGTTGTCTTCTGGAAGCAACTTCTTTATGAGTGATAACAACTCATCGATCCCTTATCTGACACACTATTTGTGGCCTTCCATTGCATAAGTTCAAGTGTGGTACGCAACTTTTTGTGGTCCTGCCCACAGTTTGGGTACAGAGGAGTTCTGTGGTCCTCTAACATGCGCTGGAACTTCTCGAACTGTCTTTCATCTGTGTAGTCTCCTTCACCATCACGCAGCATCTGGTCCAGCTCATCACCACCAAAGTCACTGAGTGTATCTCCCACGGAATAGCATTGCGTGGTGTTCGGGATATTGTTGAATCCCTCTTCTTCTTCCTCGTCTTCTTTATCGTCTCCCTCATCTTCGCCATGGTTGGTCCAACAGGTATAGTTTGGCATAAAACCTCTCATCATCAAATGGTTCATAACCTGCCATCGCTGTGAGTGCTCCTTCTCGTTCTTGCAATCTACGCACGGACAACATATGAAGCTGCCTGGAGGCAGGAATGCAATGGCCGCATCGAGAAAAGCCTGCACGCCATCAATGAACTCTCTCGAGCAACGGTCCGCATTATACATCCATTGCCGGTTCATCTACAACAAGTTATAATTTCATATATTTATCCTTCTCCAACAAAAACAACCCCACCTACACCTTCATGCAATTAAAGATCTACCTTTCTAATTATTTTTGTATCCATTTCTACCTTTGTAATTATTTTTTTATCCTTCACATGTTTTCCGTTTTTATTTTATACACTACTAATTACTTCATTAATTGCAATGTCATATTTTGAACTATATCACCACCATACATCTTCATACCATAACAAAAACAAGCATACGGAATAATTTTTGGGAACAACTTCATACCATACACATTTCAACATGTTCTAGAGTGACCTAGCAAATTAAGGAACACATTTCAACATGAATAAATCATGATTTCTCCACATCCAATGCATAAAAAACAGCAATATGTAGGTGAGAAAGATGCTAACATGCTTTTACTGACCTTGAAACACTTAATTTGAAGCTAAATCACCGGCAATTTAAAAACTAAAAATTTGGGCAGCACCTCCCCGGAAGGAACAGTGCTCGGCCTCCATTGTTCACGACTGTTGGCTCGGGGAGGAAGAAGGGTTTAAAATGTGCTGGGCGGGAGGGCTTCTAGAACCGGTTGGAGACACAAACCGCTTCTGATAGTTGAATTCTAGAAGCGGTTTGTGTTTCCAACCGCTTCTGACATTCCTGTTGGACCGCTTCACACACTAACCGCTTCTAAAGCTCAAATATCAGAAGCGGTTGGATACACAAACCGCTTCTGATAGTTGAATTCTAGAAGCGGTTTGTGTTTCAAACCGCTTCTGACTTTCCAGAAGCGGTTTTATACACGAACCGCTTCTAAAGTTCAAATATCAGAAGCGGTTCGTGGCTCAAACCGGTTCTAGAAGTCCTCTCCTGCCCGTTGCCACGAACCGCTTCTGGTGCGCACATTACAACCGGTTCGCATGAAACCGCTTCTAATATGCCGGTTGTGATGCCCGGTTCTATAGTAGTGGGTGGTGGAGAGGTGAGGAGAGGGGTGGTGGTGCAATGGGGAGGAGGGAGGAGGAGGGAGGCGCACAAGGGGGAGGGTGGCGGCTATGGGAGGCAGAGGAGGAGGTGGGGCGCATGGGGAGAGGGTTTTGGGCGCCCTAGGGCTGGTTGGCTGCCCCCTCCTCCCCTCATGGGCCCAGAAGCCTCCACTTAAGGCCCGAAAAGACCCCCCCCCAAGGCCCAAGTTTCCCCGGAAAGGTCCAAAACACCCGAAAACGGCCCAAAAACGCGAATAAACCCCATACCGCATGGTTTCAACCTCTAATTCCATATTTCATAATGTGTTTGACATCAACATTCACATTATATAAGGTTACGACACTCCGTGGTGTCACATTGCGTGATGAAACAGATCGCCATAATCAACAGCAAGATTACCTCAATTTAGTCCAAAATCCAAACACATCGCACATAAGCACAGCCCAATCAACAGACACCCGAATCAAATCCCACGCCAAAATCGCGATGTCTCTAGTCTCCGAATCAAAAACGTAACCCTGCAAGAGCCACTGCAACGCCGCGGACACACTAAAGTCTAAAAAAAGGAGAAAAATATGGGTAGCAGTAGATGGATTACGCAGTAGTCGCAGGATCGAACGACGGGGAAGAGCTCGAGCATGCGGCGGAACTCCTGCTTGTCCATCGCGCCGAACACGTATGTGTTGCCTCCCCCTGCTCGCCGGTGGTAGCGTCGGCCTGCAGTGGCGCGAAGCGGGCGGCGCCGGCACCGGCCTGCAGTGAGACTTGCAGTGTGGCGGCCTGGGAGTGACCGCGTGAGGTGGGCGGTGGGGAGGAGGGGGCTAAGGGCGCGAGGCGGGCAGCGGGCAGCGGCGGCGCCGACCTGGGCACGAGGTGGGCGGCGGCGGCGGGGAGGTGAGGCAGGCGGCGTGGAAGGGAAGGACTGAAGGGGGGCAGTCGACCGGAGGCTTTAGGCCTATTAGGCGTGATGAGCAAATCCACAGATTACAAATTAGTGCGCTCCTATTTGTCACGTGGCCTATTTATGTCGGCCTGGTCAGGCCGACGTAAATAACTGCCACGTGGCGTCGTAAATAGACATTGATCGATGTAAATGTGCCTGTATGATTTTTAAAATTTTTCGCGCGCGGTTGGGTGCTATTTCCGTCGGTCTGACCGACGTAAATAGAATTATTTACGTCGGTTTAGCGTGGCCGACGTAAATAGACTCGCATTTACGTCGTTTTTTTGGGCTGACGTAAATATATTTGGCCGACGTAAATAGATCGGATTCCTGTAGTGTTGTGTGTATCAGCATGGGGTAGACAACCGAGCCACTGGCCTCCTTGACAACACGATGCACCTAGGGATGGAAGTGGTACGGATATTTTCCGATCGACCGACCGACCGAATTGATTTGGATGATGATTTGGATAGTTTCAGAGATGTCCAGTTGATTTCTCAGATAAGGATATGGATACAGATAATTTACATGGATACGGATATGGAACACTGATTATCCGATGGATACGGAATATCCGAGTTTTTGTTCGGATAATATCCGAATATGACATACGGATATTATCCGAATAACATGTTTCAGAATAACACATTAACAATTTAACATGTTTCACTGTTTCAGAGACTGGGTTTGCATTGGATGACAAGATATAATGTGTTCATGTGTGCTAGATGCTAATTTGGAGATATTTGGGTAAAGGTGGTATAGAAATTGGCAAATGACGTTTCAGGAGGGCTACTTAGGATTCAACAGCATATGCCAGCTGCAAATCATTTGGTTCAATTATTGCAATGGGGTACATTATTACTCACAGAGTCACATGTATGACAAGCTAGGGATAAAAAGGCAAAAAAAAGACATACAAATATATTTCTTTTGGAATTTTGAATTTAAATTTGGACCGATTTTGGAAAAAAAACTGAAATTGGATTTTAAAATTTTCGACTAATATTATCCGTATCCTTGTTGATTCCGATCCGTATTCGATTTGTATTCGTAACCGATATTATCCTGTATAATTCGTATTCGATTCTGTATTCGATAAAAAATACGAATACAGATATGAATATGACGATATTCGACCGTATCCGACACGATCACATCCCTAGATGCACCACAACAGCCCCGCTGTGGTCACCGTCGTCCGTCAGACGCACCTGCGGCGGGGTCTTGTCCGGTGACCCTTTCGGCGTCGATGCTGGCGATGACTGCCCCTTCTCCTTGTCACCACCTCCACCTGACGCCATGGCACCAAGAAATGAGCACAAAGCTCTGATACCACCTGTTGGAGCCTGTAAACTACACACGCGAGCACTGAAGTGAATCCGACAAGGATTACTCAGAAGAACAAGCAGCAAAGTTCAGAATACGTGCTCAGGAATAGAGTAATTTGTGCTGCCCAAAGAACTGCATGTTTTCTAGTTAGCTTTTCCCTTTTATTCAGCGACACCCTATCTGAGCTTTACGCCACACCACACACCCACACCGATCATGCACTGCAAACCCAGGAGGCCTTGACGTAGCCAATGCGATTAGGCAAAGCAACAAGTTCATGCACAAAACAACTAATTAAAAAACTTACGCTCTATTGTCAGTGTGACGGACCGCCTTTTTAGGGGCAGAACCGTACGCCTCGACAGCTACCCAGGATGACTAGCTGCCGGAAACCAAGAGTATAATTGCCAGGCAAAAGCGAATCCAACTCTTTTTATTCAATATAGGGCCTAACGGCCAGGGTTTTTACAAAAGAGGGCGCAGCAGGGCCCGAATAACTTACAAGCAAAACACCGCACAGGCAGGCCTGAGCAAAAGACTAAGACCTCAAAACCAAACAAGATCGCCATCTACGGATTCCTGAAACGCTCCAGCTTCTTCAAACTCTGAAAGGGGGCGAAGTTTGCAAGGGTGAGTACGGGAGTACTCAACAAGTCGTACGGAGCCACTGAATACTATATGCAGGGGTATTCCAAAGGATGGCAATAGGGTTAAGTATCTGGATGCGGCCGGGCCGAGATGATCACAGCTTTTCATTAATCACTCCTGTTGTTTAGTTGTTAACCGATAGGTATAAAGCTACCTTGGACTCACAGTCCCCATTAGCACCTACCGTTGTGAGAACCAAGAATGACACCACGGACCATTCATGTTCCACCCACCCCCGGTATACTTCCCTGCCAGGAAGGCCGGTCACTATTCTCCCAGGAGAATAATAGTCACAAGAGAATCCAATTTTTAAGTCCAGGAATGATTAATTTACCGAGCTATGTCGGAGACAGGCCTACTGACCAGTCCGACCTGTGGTTGAGCGGGTACTTAAGTTATTTACTTTGCTCAAGGGGTTATTAACCTTACACTGCCAAAGATTAAGCCTTCACTCACTACTTATCCCGGCATCCCATGCTACCGGTCATCAGTCAAATCAAGGCATCAATCATCAGCCGGGGATCGGAGTTACATCCACACCAGGATTTATCCGATTCTGTCCCCCAAACTGTAGCACTTTCACAAACATCCAAATCAGAGATTCAGCAGCATTTCATTTCCATTTTCAAAAGCATTTGAGCTAACTACAGGAATAACAGTAATTTATCTAATAATATCAACATCTAGGGTTACAAATGATATAATAAGGTTCAATATTTTTCAAGAAAGTTTCATGAGCAATTGGGCATTATCTAGGTATCATGTCATTCTAAAATACTGTTTTCAATATTTCAACATACAGTAAAATAATGCGATACAAAGTAATTAATACTATAGCATGGCATGTTTAGGATCAACATGATCAAGGGTGTACGGCTTGCCTTGCTCGGCGATCGGATCGGCTGAACTGTAGAGGAAGTAGTCGTTCTGAGCTCCTGTTGGGTCCAACGTTTGCTCCGGGATCTGCGGCGGCTCCTGGAACTGTCCAACGTCCGGATCTAGCGCGAAAAGAACGAACGACAATAAAGAAACGGAAAACGAAAAGAAACTGAAACGAAAACGAAACCGAAAACCGGAACCGGGCCGAGAGAGAACGAAGGGCGAATTGGGTAATTCGGAATTTTGGGGACTCCGGATTGAGGAACGGAGGGCATTTTTGGACTCAGTGGATCGAAACAGTTTGGATAGTGTCTTTGGTGGGTTTCTGGGGCTCACGGAATTTTCGGGGATTTTTCTGGCATTTTCTGGGATTTAAAACAAATTTTCGGATTTAATAACTGATTAAAATCCGAAAATCAGAAAAAAGGGGCACTGTGGCCGTGGGCCAACAGTGCTGGGCCGCACGGCCCACACGCGGGGGCGGGCGAGGCCGAGGGAGCTGGGCCACGGCCTGGCGAGCGAGCGCGGGGCGCGGCAGTGGGCCGGCCCACGCGGAGGGGAGGGCGAGGGGCGGCCTGGCCCGAGCGAAGCGGGGTGGAGGGCTAGGGTTTTCCACGGCGGCGAGCAGCTGAGCGGGCGGCGCCGAGACAGCTGGGAGGGAGCTCACCAGCAGAAGGGCGAGGCGGGCGAGGAAATGAAGGCGGCCGGCTTTTATAGCTGCGCTGCGAGGGGCAAGGCGGCGACCATGGCGCGATCAGCGAGGCGAGCGGCGGGCGACGCGATGGCGGCCGATCGGGCGCTGGGGCAAGCAGCGCTGCCAGCGGCGGGAGCGCGCGCGCGGCGCGCAAGGACGGGCGGTCGACACGGCGGCGCAGGCGGCGGCGCCGGACCGAGGCGGAGACGGGTCGGCTGGGCCAGGCCGGCGAGGAGAGAGGCCGGGCGGGAAACGGGAGTGGGCCGAAAGGCCCAAAAAGATTCGGCCCAAAGGTAAAACCGAACATCCAAATAAATTTCAAATAAAATCCAAATCAAAACTCAAAAATTCGTTTTGAATTTTAGGGTTGTTTCAGTCAGGTTTAAACGAGCCAACATCCAGCCCATGAATCCTAACCCTAAAAATCTACCTTTCCTTCCGTAGCCCTTCTCCATCTGCGAGGCGAGATCATCACACAGCATCGAGAGCGCCACATTTCACCGCCGCCTCCCCCTTTTCCAACCACCAGAAATCACGCCGCCACTTCCTCCTTCTCCTGCGTCGCCCCTCCCGCTTCTTCTACCGCCATCACCTCCCCCACAAATCACCGTCGCCACCCCCTTCTCCGACAACCAGAAATCATGCCGTCACTACCTCCTGTGCCGCCCCTCCCCCTTCTTCTACCGCCATCGCCTCCCCCACAAATCACCGTCACCTCCCCCTTCTCCCGCCATCGGAAATCACACCGCAAATCATGTCGCTCCTCCCTCTTCTCCTACCGCCACCGTAAATCTCAACACCTCCCTCTTCTCCTAATGCAACCGCAAATCCCGTTGCCTCCCCCCCCTTCTGTGCTGGCCGCCTTCCCTGCCGCCTCCCCCTTCTGTGTCGGCCGCCTTCCCCGCCCTTAATTGCATGGACTGAGGTATGAAGAGGAGGAAAGTGGGCAACAAATGTATAGCTTTCAACTTTTCATCAAGGTAATCAACTAATTATTGTCCATTTTAGATTTTTTTTAATTTTTAATACATATGTACTTACCGTATAGCCGGATTCTTGTTTTTAGAAAATTTTGTATCGCCGTATCGCCATGCTGGTATGACTACTGGTATCGCATATTGGTGACACATAGATCAGCAAAGCAACTCAACAGAAAGTTATTATTCTTCTCAGAGGTTGTCCAGCTAACAATACGTTCAACAAATACTAAGCCCTATATTCCTCGAAGGATTCCGGGCACCACAGCCCCCCACGTCACCCCTCACACTCTCTCTCCTTTTCTTGCAAAAAAAAACTCCAGTTCTTTGGAATTACGGATAGGTCCTTTCTATTTACGAATAGGTCCTTTGTAATTTTCTGTGAGTATAAAATAATTTTTCCTGATTCGCGTTTAGGTCCTCAGTTCGTTGTTTTACACAAAGAGCCTCCCGTTAAATACGAATTGCGAACGAGTCCTTTCTTACTTATTCAAAATAGCGAACAGGTCCAAAATTATAACAAATAGGTCCCTGCATTTTTCGTTCAGATCCTTTCTCCGTTTTTCCCGAAAAAAGTATTTTCGTGGTTCGTTTGCTCTCCGGAGCATAGGAAAAATGTTTCCGTGGTCTGTTTTTTCTCCGGAAAAAAAAACAAAAAATATTTTCCGTTCACGCGCACGGCGTTTTTCCCGGAAAAAATATTTTCGTGGTCCGTTTGCTCTCCGGAACATGGGAAAAATATTTTCGTGATCTGTTTTTTCTCCGAAAAAAAAAACAAAAAATATTTTCCGTTCACGCGCGCGACGTGCGCCGCGCTTACGTTTCTAGTATAACATATATAATATCAAAATGGTTAGGTTCTGACATTAACTTGTCTCACAGATCGCCAACATGAAAATTGGAGTACTGCATGGTTCATCTGGTCATGCATACGCGCGCATGTAAGTCGATCGCATTACATGTACTCAGGAAGGACTCCTTCCGAAGTTACAAAAACAAGTCTACACTAAGCTTCTTATACACGGAGGGATAATCAAATAATAAGTCTCCTTTAAAGATCGAAATTACACCGATATTTACGTCGGTCTATTTTGGGCCGACGAAAATATTTTAGACCGACGAAAATAGTTTAGATTCCTATAGTGTTTAACAATAAAATACATGTTAAGAGAAGAATAGTTTGTGTTGACTTGAAGAACAGTGATAACTGACATGCATGAAGAATAGTTATATCTATCCGATTGGAAAATAGCGGAGAGGGAAAGGGAGAGGTGACGTGGGGGGCTTCTCTAGCCGAGAAACTTCCGGCTTTAATATGCTTAATATATATATATATATATATATATATATATATATATATATATATATATATATATATATATTTTGTAACATCCCGATAATGGGCCTAGCAGGAATTATGCATTTAAAAATTTGGATTGAGCTAAAAATCTGAAAATATAAATTTTACTCTTTAATTTGGAATTAATTCAAAAAGAGAAATTAATTAATTTATTTTTTATTTAACAAAATTCACCCAGACTAGCCTGTACTAACGAAACTCGTAAAATTCCCAAACAATCTAACTTAGAAAATAATCGAATAAAATAGTAGAACCCAAGAGGTGAATAAATACGAATTTTATTGGATTTTAGCACAGCTTGCGAGGGCTCTAAAAATTCAATCAAAGATATAAAATAGACAAACTTTGAAGAATTTTTGTTTGAATTCTACACATCTAAACTGAATGAAACTAAGTGCATTAAAAACTTCATACATGGACCTACCTACTCAAAAATTTTCAAAAGCCTTTGAATCATTTTAGACCATAAAATGATAATTCAAATTTGACCATTTGAAAATCGGATGCATGTACAATCTACAAGTTCTTTGCTAGCTAGCTTCTTGTGAACTGGTCGTTGATTGCTACACGTCTTTGTCCAGCCTCACTGCCGCATGCTTCATGTCAGTGTCAAAGGGAGAAATCTAGACTTGCTTCTTGCTTTGACTGACTCGTGACCCACTTCATTAATGCATCAACCGACCAGGGCTGCTCCGCCACTGTGCTCCACCCCCATACTCTTGCTCCATGCCCTGAGCCACTGTCAATTCGCATCTTTTCTCCATTCTGTTCTTCTCTGCGTTTCCTCACTGGAGCAGACCAAGCAAGCCCACCCTGGCCGAATACCCCTCCTGCTCAAGCCCCTCCTTCTGCTAGCGCTGCAGCCACGCGCCCCAATGCATGCGCCTCTCCATTCTGGCATGGCCACGATAAGCAGCGCTCGCTTCCCTGCTGCCACGGCAAGCTCGCCGTTTTAACAGTTCTGTCACCCTTCCTTGTGACCAGCAATGACCACTCTGATCTGACTGGGCTAGAAATTCACCAAAGGCCACCGTGTGCTCCAAAAGCTCAGTAGTTTCCCCATTTCCGCCATGGGCAGAAAGCTCCAAGCTTGGGACCAGAATCGAAATAAGACGGTACGCTAATTCTTTATCCAATTGCTTTGCACATCACCACCTGCAGCCCCTAGTGACCATTTCCCCTTGGTTAATTTCAGAAATCACTAACCATTTAGCCATCGCCGTGGTGACCTGCTCCCATCGCCGCTCGCCGCTATGAAGCCGCTGCCCCTGGCCATTTCAACTTCGGCCGATGCCTCCTGTAGTTCTAGTGAGGTCACCTCCTCCTATTTTGACCATCGGTCGCAGCTTTCCTTGCCTGCATGCTGCCGGCCATGTGTGCCAGGGCCGCCGCCGAGGACTCCTGTGTGCGTGCTTGCTCTGCTCTTCGATCTTTCCCTTGGGGACTTCATCCCTCTGACCAGTGGCCCTAGACAATCAGTGTTCTAAGCCAAGCCGAAGCTACTTTATTCTCTCATTAGACTATCTCCAGCAATTTCCCTTCATTCCATTCCCTTCCCTATTCCCTTCCACATATTCATTCCCTTTATTTCCTACCATCTCCAGCAGCATCCCCTCAAGGGATTTGTGAAGGGATTGGAGAGAGAATCCCTTTCTGAAGGGATTTACTGTTTGAATCCCTTCTGACGGGAATCGTGAAGGGAAACCGCTGGAGCACTTGGGATCTGTTCGCGAAGGGATTTGGAGTGGAAGAGAAGCTGCTGGAGATAGTCTTAGTGGCCAGGTGAGCTTTAGCACAACCATTTTAATCATGCAGTGGATAGAAGCGACTTTAGCTGATGTTTGTTTATAAAGCTTCAATGTTATGTGCTGTTGTTCCAAGTATATAGATGCCAGATTACGTCTAATCTCTAGTTCGTTAAGTAGAAATCAATTAAACGAAGAGCTTGCCCTGAAGATCGATAAACATTTATGCGTATGAATTTTCATGTAAATTTTACTAGATATGGTTATAAGAAATGGTACCCGGCTAACTCGACTGCCACTTAATTAGCTTACCTGTCTTATGACCTAAAGGCAAACAGTAAATACAATTGATTAACCTAATCCCCTAGTTCATAAATTAGAAGATTGATTTAGTAAGTTTAATTAGTTCAATCTCTGGAATGGAATTTTAAGATCTTAAGTTGACTTTAAATAGTTCAACTTCTCATGCCCTCTTTCATGTCTGTACCTTCAAGGCCCTCGAACAGTAATTTGTAAATTAGAGTAATGGTTTAATAACAAGCATAACAAAGTAGAGCCGTTCATCCACATGATTAATCAACTGTTTAGTCATTGAATAAAGGAGGGAAAGAAAGACCCTTGAACATTTTCCTTTGCAAATGTTTGGTTCAATGAGACTGACCAATTGAATTAGTTAAATACTAAAACCCTAAGATAGTATTTGTTGAAACAACCCTCTGTTCAAATAGACCTACTTGCATGGAAGTCATATAAGAAACTCTGTGTTAGTTGGTATTAGAAAATAAAAAAAATGGTATGCGTGGCCCTACGGTAATAACCAATTCCGGTGTAAAATGTCTCACTGAAAAGTAAAATAAACTTTAGTTAGATTTAAATTAATTTTGCTCATAACCTTACCTTTCATGAACCTATGATTAGAATATAGGTTAAGGTGTAGAAATAAGTATTAGCATTAACCCTTGTAAAATGTGTATCTAAATACCTCTAGTTCAATACTAGTTAATCTTGCAAAAATAATTCTTTTGCTTGCGATGTAGGGTTAAATTTGCATAAGCCATAATGCTCCTTTAGTTGAAAAACGTCTCGGATAAAAATGAAAAGTCGCGGAACTAACTTTAAAACACTCTTAGTGATATCCCCAGCTAGGATGTGAAAAATGGTTAAAGAACTCTTTAAGGTGTAGCCGCAAACGTAAAACGACAATTGAATAGTTATCGTGTAGATTTTTAATAACACTTAAGCCTTTTCGGTAGCCCGTAGAATATCTCGTCTAAATGAGAATGTTAAGAAGAATGTCCTAGAATCACTCCCTGATATATAGACTATCATAATTTAGAAAAATATTTAATTTACTTCTTGCTTTGCATCTGAATCTTATTAGAGCAAGAACCCTAAGTATTATGAAAATCAATAGTGCGGGTTGTGAATAGTTAAGCATAGAATGGCCTTTAGCTAGAATACTCATATCGTAAGTTTCACCTGGAAACTATGTAAGTTCAGCCGGTAGCACTAATATAGTTAACACCCTTTTTAGCGCTTTTTAATATTAAAAGGTCAGTACTACCGGAACTCGAGAACGACACTACAGAAAGTTGTAATACCGCGATCCGAGAGTCGGTACTACCAGAATACGATAAGTGCGTTAGCTAATGTCTTAATTCTATTAATCCAAACAATCTTAGCTTCTTGAATTCGTAAAATAAGAATAGACAATTCATAAAAAGAAGTAATGGTGTAGACTAAATCATTAGTAAGAGATATAGGAGAAAAGATAGATTAACGCGTATACTTGAAATCATATAACCTAAACCGGAAATCATGCTTGTTATGTGTGATGAACTATTACTTGGATTTCTATCTGGTTTATCTATCTGTATTCTTTTTGCCTCCTTGGAATTTATCTTATTGGAGTTTATTGTTAATTGCTATGCTCTCACGGTATGACGAGTAGCACCTGACGTAATTGACGCTACCGCTAACGAGTCTAAGCGCGTACTCGACGACAACTCCGATCTCGATGACAACACGACTCCGACTACTCCAAGCTGCGACTTCGACTTTGTTGCAGACAACAAAATAGCAAGGCAAGCACCCTTTGAACATGTTGATCCCAGATTTTCAAATGCTTTCATTAATGTTTTATATGCATGCATTATGTTAGTAAAATGTTAATTTGTGGTTAATGGTAGATATGACCCTCATTGATGGATTGTAACGCCTTAGTTTTCGCATTCTGGAGAAAATCTAATTTAAATTAATTAAATTCAAAATTTGGAGTTTTCTTGGTGTTTAATTTAACCTGGCATTCCTTTTCAATCTAAAATCGGAATTCATTTCCCCTCCGTTCGAAAAATCGAATTTCCAGATTCCCGCCAGTACACGAAATTTCACCCGAGTCCAAAAATGCTCCAAAAATCCCGAAATCACTTCAATTAGGTCTCAAATATTCCAAAATGATTTTTGGAATGATTCCCAAGATTTTTGGAACTCCGCCCCTATTTTATCTCGCGCGGCTTTTGTTTAATGCCCGTTGTTCGCGCTCGAGTATTCAAATCCACAAATTTCGTCCAAATTCCGCGAAACCAGTTTTATTGGGTTCCAAATATTCCAAAATGGTTCTACGAATTTTTCCGGGATTTTTAGACTTTATTTGCTATTTTATCCCGCGCGCGTTTGCTTTCTTTAATTCGGACCAATGGGGAGCCGCCACATGGCAGGTACTGAACGTGCATCTTCTCCAATCGATCTGTTACAGACAGAGGAGCTCCTTCATCTCCCTTCAGTGGTGCCTTGGATTCCAACCTTCATAACTTCTCATTTAATCTACCAAAACGCAAACGGCCGGTTGCGTTGGAAAGATAATGACGAGGAGAACTCATTCCCCATGACCATTCGTTCCAAATTCCACCGGAAACGGCACAATCAACTAAAAACCGAAATGAGGTTAAATGAAGATTACTCGGCCGTTTCTCCACGAAACGACGCACCACCACTTCTCAAATCTCCGTGTTGAAGTCCTCTTCCCGGTGGTAGCACCCTCTTGTTGTCTCTCCAACTCATTTGCCCGCTAGATCAAGAAAACCGGCGCCGGGTCACGTTGTTTTTGCATGTTCTTCGTATTCATCATCATATCTTCCTCTCCGGTGAGTCAAACTCAATTCCGTTTGTTCCCTTGCGTGCGTATGGATGTCTAGATCATAATCCCTCAATCCATTTTAGTTTTCATCAAGATTTGAAGTCGAATTTTGAGTTTTGGTTGCCTTGGCCGAACCGTCGTTCATCGCGAAATTCCTCATCTCCGGTAATCCTCTTCAAAATCCGACACCACCATTGGATTCGCGTCGTCGAGACCTTTCCGGGGCTTACCTTCTTCCATCCCGCCATCCCTTTTATTGCAACTTCCCCTTGAGCAAACCCTAGGTCCAGTGGAGCTCTGTTTTGGAAGCAAATTTCGCAAATTACTATAGCTACATTAACTTTTTCATTTTTCCTTGATTTTCCATCATTTTCCAACTTCGAACGCTTATATCTTTTGCGTCCGAACTCCGATTGACTCCGTTCAAGTTCCTAAATTCATCTAAAATCAGTACCTACCTGCCAGTACTACTTTTATAATTTTTGGATTTTATTTATTTTCTAATATTTATTTGTTGCTCCGTTTTGCGCGTAGTCGACGATCCCGCCGAGTCCGCCGACCCTGCCGCCAGACTTCAAGACCTCGAGACCCTCGCTGCTATCGAAGGCAAGTCTCCTTAACGCATGTTGATCCCATGATTTGTAAATGCTTTACAATGTTTTATAAACTGCATTACTAGTTACATAAAATGATGATGTTAACGTTAGACTATTAGTTATACCTGTTGTTCATACCTCCTTGATATTGTTATCCATGATCCTTTGTCGCCCTAGTACCGTAATCCACCATAATAAATATTTTTGATAAAATATTCTTTAATCATGGGAAAAGACTATTTGACACACATTTTAGATCAATCAAATAGGATGGAATACTAGTTGGAGTTAGATGAATATTAGTGGTGGTGTGTGGGTAGTTGTTATGGAATTGATCTATGAATGGTAATCCATATAATTTGTGTGGATTGGGAGAATATTGGAAGAGGTATGACATTACGGATAATAGTCGGCACCGTTAAATAAATAATATTGAGAGTCATACTTGTGGATCAAATAGAATAAATGGTGAATCATATTTCGGTGGATCTTAACAAACATACGATGAGATTTAGAGATGACAATGTGAAGGGTTACAATAGGTAGTATTGGAAATGACACTCGGTGATTTAGTCTATAATATTATAAAATATACTCGACGGAGTAAGAGGATAATATTGAGAATCATACTCGAGGGTTTGGTGGATGATTTTCTGAAATAGGGTGTTGCGATAACTGCTTAGGTGGAATTATGGATAATACGGAATATGTGTAGCTTATTTAGTTAACTTGGTATCGGTATTAATGGAAACTACTATTGACGATGAGTTAGTAAAATCCTAGTGTTATGGAATAATATTTGGGGGTTTAGTAAATGATGATAGTACGTATTCTTGGAGGATTAAAGTGGATGATCTAGAGGTGATAATGTGAATGATTAAATATATGATCCTATGAAGTATTGTCGGTGGATTGTATTCTAGATGATTAGAGATGGTATTGTGAAGTATTCTCGGTGGTTTAGTAGACGATTTTGTGAAATAGTCCTAGTGAATGATAAGATGGATCGTCGTATGAATGATGGATAAATCAATAATACAAATTGTAGTTCAAGGGAAATATTTCATATATGAACATGATTGTGGTTCCATAAGATTTTAGAGTTATGATAGTACCATGATGTACTTTCTACTTGTTGGATACTATATTGAATTGGATTATTCTTATGATTATAAAATTATGGCAATAGAAGGATTATTGGAGAATACACAGTTGATTATAAGGATTGTAATCAAACCCGGGGATTTGTATTTTATAAAATAAACTATTGGTGGAATAGAATAGCTCGGTAGAAATGCTTAGAATCACAATCGGTCAGTAGTCACTTATGGGTGGGAAATTTCATTTATCTCATGTAACTTTGTGTTGAAAGTTATAGGCAAAGAGTATTGCCGTTGGTTTCCAAAATAAAAATAAAACGAAAAATGGTTTGGACTTGGGCGGAATGGTTTGTTTGGCGGGTGCGGATGGAGCACTAGTCTTCATTGTGCAAGTACCGCCCCAAGTCAGTTGAGGACCGACGCTTATGACTGTCTCCATTCTAAGCATTACCGTACAACCACATGTCTATAATGGTACGACCTGGCTAACTAATTTGTAGAAACCTAACTTAGACTCACCAAACGGTGGAATGTGAGCATCGGATAGAGGCAATGTTGTTTTTCTCACTGCACGCAAGAGGGCTTCATCTTGGGTGGATATAACCCTAACAGCGGTGAAACCTCAGCGGGTGGGTCAGGTTAAGCGTATACATTGTAAATGCTTTGTCAGGATATCCCTGCCGGCACACCCAAGGAAGTGTGTTAATTGCATGGCATCAGGGGAATATAGTGTCTTGTGGGTAAAGCTGTACACCTCTGCAGAGTTAAAACTATTCAAATAGCCGTGCCTACGGTCAAAGGCAAAGCTTGCTGAATGCTTTCATACTGGTAGACTTTGGTTTTTGGTTTCAAACTAAACAATGGTTTGTTTTGGGATTCGGGAGCGGTTAGAACTCTCGGGTGTGCTTCTGGCGGCTAAAGCTAGGTAGGTGGAATGAACTTGATTTTGTGAACCGTGGCAGACAGAGCCATGTGAATGGATTGAACCCTGATCTTGTTGAGATGTGGCGGATAGAGCCTGTATATTAGTGAATGGTGGTTAGAACCTTCACTGAAATATTACATAATTCAATCATTAAAAAGAATTGCTCAAATATGCTTTGTGAAACTTATTAACAAGTATGGTTTGCTGAAACTCGGCTTTATGTAAAAGAACCATATTGAGCCATCTTTGGATAGCCTACATTGTGCATAATTTCCCAGACTTGCTGAGTACTTTATGTACTCACGTGCTACATTCTAATCATATCTCAGAAGTGAAAGAAGCTGTCAAAGGATTTCCAACGATTAGGACGCGCTCTCCACTCGATTGCCTGTGGGCATATGGATGGGTCGCCTTGGTGTTTTCGTCTTCCGCTGCGGTTGTTCAAGTTGTTCTGCATGTTCAGGCCGTAATGGTAAACCTTGACCATAAGGTTTTTGCTTTTATTTGATGTTATTCTTATTTAAGTATATGTATTCGTGATATGGTTGTTGATTAATCACCGTTTGACTGTGTATACTAGCTACTGATCTGGGGCTAGTACAGAAATATACATGGGACTCCGGATAGTCGATCCGGGGGCCTAAATGGATCTCCTCAATTAAATTGCCATGTGAACCTTTGATACACCTAGAACTGGGATTGACTCATGAAAATGTGACTTGGGTAAATGTGACTAATAATTACACATGCTTAGCCATGCTTAGAGTGAGATGTTTAGTTCTTGAAAAACTTAAAAAGGTTGGATATGACAGTAAAGGATACTGGTAGTTTAATAAAAATAAAAATAAAACTATGATTTGGACGCGGGCGTCTTATTGGCAATAGCCGGTTGTATGAGGTGTGCTCACACGTAGTTAGGTGGAGATTGTCGCCCGGGTCGGATTAAGGACCGAGCTCAGTGTTGTATGATCCAAGATTAACCGTACAACCACAATGCCGGTATGGGACGGCTATATCCAATTAAGTTGCTTAAAACTGGTTTTGCATGTTGGAAGGCCGTAGTAGCACGGGCTTCTGGATTTAAGTTGCTCGAAGGGGTGCCCTCACCGAGGTGTTGGGAATCACGCCTGCCGATGCAACGGTGTACGCTTTGCTATGGGGAGAAATGGATGGCAGGGATGGACTGCCGTGTGAATAATTTGTGTATCATGACTTGGGTGCGTTGTTTCTTCCGCCATAGTAAAGGTTGACGTCACCGGGCTGGTGCAAAATCTGGGTTAAGTAATGTAAAGGTTATATAAGATTTTTCCCTGGCGACACACCAAAGGAAGTGTGTAACTAAGCTTTGCAAAAAGAGAAGTCATTCTTTGTGGGTAAAGCTGTACAACTCTGCAAAGTTAAAAACTAATTGATTAGCCGCGCTCTCGGTTATGAGCACTTGGTGAACTTGCACTAGTTAGAAGGTGTTCTGATAATTTTTATTAAAATGGGAATATAAAAATTGGAATAGAGAATTTACCCCGCAGATGAGCCAACATTCGACATCCGTTGGGAATGTTGGACTCAGCTGTTGTGCCCTGTGTGGGCAAATATAGCGGTTTTTGTGTCTGGTTGATATTATGGTGGTTTGTGCCATGTGATGGCCTTTGGATGGATAAGTGGACATGATTTGATCAATTGAGATATGTTGAGAATGATGCTCATTACTTTACTTATTCATCAAATGTTTTATGAATTATGCTTTCGAATTACTATTCAGTATTTACTGTCAATTTCACTTTATGCAAACAACCGTAGAGACCCACTTTGTATTAGCTTGCATATATCATAGGTTTTGCAAACACTTCAAGTCTTGCTGAGTACGCAACGTACTCACCCTTGCTATTGTTGTTATTTTTAGGAGAACAAATAGAGTATCCCGAAGGATCGTACTTTGTCGCAGGTTGCGGGATAATGACGATGATTTTGTCTAGGGATTATACCTTGTCAGTTGCCTGAGGGATTGGATGGGCACACTACAAGACTTTTGTTTCTTTCCGCTGCAATATTATTCTAAGCTGTAAGACTAACCTGTAAAATAGCTTTCGCAATAGTAATGACAATATTTTGTATGGTTGTGATTTTTATTTGTATGTGCGTGCTAGCTACTGATCCAGGGACTAGCACCGGAGGCACATTAGAACCTGTCTTTTACGGTACACTGTACTGTAAAAGGGAGGCTCCTCACACACACACACACACACACACACACACACATATATATATATATATATATATATATATATATATATATATATATATATATATATATATGCGTAAGATTTCAATCGGATAGATATAACTATCAGATAAGTAAGTAGCTAGCTCGTTTTGTCTCATGATGAAGCACGTCTGCACATATTAATTCCGCCTGGACGGGGTCAAGCAGAGCTAGCACGCGTACGGTGTCAGATGCGTTATTACTTGTACAGTCCCTACCCAACATTTTTTAATCGACAAATTCAAAAATATACCCGAAATAATTTTTTTTACAAAACTAGCCTCCAATCGCGCCACGTGGCAGCGAAATGGGCCAGTCGCGCCACGTGGCAGCGACACACAAGTCATTCGCGCCACCGTGGCGCGACAGAGCCCAGTCGCGCCACATGGCAGCGACTGACCCATGACGTGGCATTTTTATTTAATTAAATATTTTTAATTCGTTATATAGTCAAATAATTCATATCGGATATTAGGAACCTCGAAAAAATATGAAAAAAATTTCTAAATTTTTATTACGCTATAATCATTCATAATATATTAAAAAAAGTAGCATGTTTAATGTAAATTTAAAATATTAAAATCAGGTTTACTAAAATACCATTTTAGGTATTATGAAGAAACTATATAAACCATGGCTCCAAAAATTATGAATTTTTTTTAAATTTTTATTACGCTTTAAGCATTCATAATATATTAAAAAAAGTAGCATGTTTGATGCAAATTTAAAATATTAAAATCAGGTTTACTAAAATACCATTTTAGGTATTATGAAGAAACTATATAAACTGGTATCTAGAAACCAGTTATTATATATTATTTGCATTTCATCAAGCAATCATACAAGGACAAAGTTACCGAGCAATGCAAATGTAATCTGCTATTCTTGGTACAAAAAGCACATGATTTTCTACTAATAAAAAATGCACATGATTTTCCTTACAAAAACATTCTTTTTTATCCTGTAAACCAACTATCTTTTATATTGAAGGTTCAAAGTAGATGACAACTAAAATTAGAGTTCAAAGCAGTATAAATGAACCTTACCTACTACTGCTGGACTGGTGAAGAATACAAATACATTCTTGTCACCGACTTGTACGGGAAACAATTAAAGGAGATTACCTGAAGTTATCAATTAAAGGAGATCATCGCCATCCCTATCTTCACTTATGTTGTCACTACCATCTGAAATATTGAAAAGAAATCAATACGCAATTACACAAAAAAAAATTATTTAGCATAATATGAGCAAGAATTTTTAGTAGGGAGAAAGTAAATATACCATCAGCTTGAATCCAATCTTGGAGACAAATAAGAGCTTCTACAGTTTCGCTGGTCAACCTGCTCCGATAGTCACTTATAACCCTATCTCCGGTAGAAAAGGCAGACTCTGTTGCTACTGTAGATGCAGGGGATGCCAATAGATCATGCGCTATGCGAGAGAGTACAAGATACTTGGTGGAAAACATCATCCAATATTGCAATATATCAAAATCAACTGTTATGGGAACTGTTTCTTCTTCCAAGTATTTGTCAAGATCACTTTCTATACTCCTTTGTTATTCACTGAGATGTTGCCCCCAATCTGCCCATGGGTTACTTTCACCAACAATTATCCCAATGTTTGAATCTCCATAATTATCAATGTTTGAGTCTCCAGAATATTCAGCAAAGAGTTCTCTAATGGCCTTCTTCACTTCAGAAAGGTATCGAGATGCTCTATTACCAAATCCTTTGCTCAAGAGATACTCAAGAAAACCCAACTTAAACCTCGGATCAAAGACAACAGGAACACAGATTTGCAAGAATGATAGGTTCCAATATTTCTTAAGTTTCTCGTTCATTTCATGCACCATATATGCAATGATAATGTCTGGATTGGAAGACTCCCTTTCCAACATTTTCTTCACCTCCCAAATCTCATGGAAGTAGCAGCTTGCAGTAGGATATTTGGAACCTAATACTGTTAGAGTGGCATCACAGAATACCTTCAACATGATGCAAAGCTTTTCTGCCATATCCCATTCTTGAACCGAAGGTGCATGTGTGTAATGAGTGTCCTCCCGTGCCAAAGCTTCAAATGCCCTTCTATACTGCAAAGCTGATTCGAGCTTTTTATAGGTTGAATTCCATCGAGTAGATACATCAAGAGGAGGCCGCTTCTCCCATAATATGCGTACCTGCGCAATCATCTCTTCAAACCTTTGCTTGTGAGATTGTGAGCTCTTGACATACTTTACACTATCCCTGATATTACTAGTAGCACCACTAATGACCTTAAACCCTTCTTGAACAATAAGATTGAAGACATGCGCAACACAATGACCATGAAATAGCCGACCTTTGCATGGTAGCAAATGCTTCGCAAGTAGATTCTTTTGCAAAGTTGTCACCATAAAGTCATTTACCGATGCATTGTCTAACGTAATACTAAAAAGCCTATCTTCTATATGCCAATCTTGGATGCTCTTCAATATTGCATTAAACATAGTTCTACCATCATGTGGTGTCTCTACAAGAGTAAACCTTACAATTCTTTTCTACATCTTCCACTTATTATCAATAAAATGACAAGTGACACATAAATAATCCAATGTTTGATTAGATGTCCACATATCAGCTGTAAGAGAAACCTTAGTTGTTAAGTTCTTCAAAACCTCTCGTAGAGCTAACCTTTGCTGCTCATATATATGCACTAATGCAATCACCCCCGATGGTAGTTCGAGAAACAAGTCTAAACAATGGATTTAGATTGCCCACAAAACTCATCATAGGGGCTTTCCGTTTTAACACCGACGAGCTGCTCAATGAGACTTCTACTTGTTCATAAATATCTTCCTCGTGCAATATGCGGCGACTTATGGCCAGCTGCTAGCCCTCCCTTAAGAGCTGCCATACCTGCACAAAAATCAACACAACTGAAGTTGAATTCACTGCTGCACAGTGCACTTGACGTTACTTAGTGTTCCTCCCAAATGAAACTTGAAAGAGAAGCGGGAATATGGCAAGTGCTGGTCTATCTTAATAATTGCAAAGCAGAATATCCAAACCCATGAAAGACTGTTTCGAAGACTTTGCACGAGAATATTTCAAAGACTACGACACTTCTACTAATCAGCCATCTGTTTGCGTCTGAATTCGCGGTAATTTATTCCAGGAAGAAGACAAACAAGTCAAAAGATTAAATCAAGTCACTGACTGACTTAACTTAGAACGACTTGCTCTTGCGGATAAGGATTTGTCAAATCCTATCAGTAAGGACCAGATACTGCATTGCATAAAGCTCCAAGTCCGAGCAATACAGGAGCCTTGCTTTTCTAATAGATTTCCATGCTAGTATGCTTTCTAAAAGATGGAATGTTCACTAAGACACTGACTTTATGCAAAGCAAAAGATAGAACATCGCAAGATTACTAACATGTTACTGCAAAAAAATAAAGATATACATTAGCAGTTATACTGAATATGACAAGAATTTAAATGCACATAGAACAGGCAGATCTACTTATTCTGTTACAATCATATAGTAAAAGTGGATGATGGATAAAATCTGGATGATGGATAAAATCCCTTAGAAAAAAAAGAAGTCCGGAATAGGCAGATAAAATCTGGATGATGGAAAAAAAGAAGTCCGGAACAGGCAGATCTACTTATTATTTTACAATCATATAGTGAAAGAAAAGTCCTACTAAATTCCAATTAACGGATGGATCGGAGGAAGTGCGGATCTCACTAGTCAGTCGCCCACAGGGGAGTCGCCTAATCGCCAGGTCGCGGCGGGGGGACCTATTTGTTATACTTTTGGACCTGACCGTTATCCTGAAAAATTAGAAAAGGACTCACTCGTGATTCGTATTTAACGGGACCCTCTTTCCGTAAAATAACGAACGGGGGGGACCTATTTGTTATACTTTTGGACCTGACCGTTATCCTGAAAAATTAGAAAAGGACTCACTCGTGATTCGTATTTAACGGGACCCTCTTTCCGTAAAATAACGAACGAGGGATCTAAACACAATCGAGAAAAATATTTCTGGCCCTCACAAAAAATCGCAAAGGACCTCTGCGTAAATTAGGATCTATCCATGATTTAAAAAATTGGAGAGGCTTTTTTGGAAATAGCGGAGGGAAAGGAAAAGGGAGAGGTGACGTTGGGGGCTTCTCTGGCCGGGAAACTCCCAGCTTTAATGTGTTATATATATATATATATATATATATATATATATATATATATATATATATATATATATATGCGCGTAAGATTCCAATCGGATTGATATAACTATCAGATAAGTAAGTAGCTAGCTCGTTTTGTGTCTCATGATGAAGCACGTCTGCACATATTAATTCCACCTGGACGGGGTCAAGCAGAGCTAGCGCGCGTACGGTGTCAGATGCGTTATTACTTGTACAGTCCCTACCCAACAATTCGGCACGTATTCAGCTTAATTAGGGGACTCTCTCGGTCAAGTTCTAAATTTTATTTTTAGTTCATGTCTCGTCATCTTTCGAAATATAAAATTTTAGTGAAATCTCGTTATTTCGGATGAAATCTAAACAAAATACAAAAAACAAACTCAAATCTGATTTTTTTTACCGAGATTTTCGAAATCTCGGTGATTTTTAACCGAACGAAAATTGCTCCAAAACGTGTTAAAATATTTTGAAATTTTTTGTGGGTGTTTCTGACACATCATTAATATTTTTTATAGAAATTTCAGATGACAGTAAGCCTTGAGTAATTTTTTCTAAAATTCTGAAAGTATTACTTTCCTAATAAAAGGCTGACCGACAAATTTTTACCGAATGAAAAATGATGCAAACAATGTTAGAAACTTTTCAAATTTTTTGTGGATAAACCTGAAATATCTAAAATATTTTCATAAAATTTTTAGATGATTCATGCTTGAGTAATTTTTAAAAATTCGAACAGTGCTACTGAAGGCTGTCGGCAAATTTCAACCAAATAAAAAATGGTTCAAACCACGTTAGAAAATTTTGAAATTTTTGTCGATGGTTTTGATACATCACTAGTGTTCCTATGAAATTTTCAGTTAATGATCAAGCTTGAGGAATTTTCAAAAAAATTGACAAAGTAAAATACTGTAAAATGGTCTCCCGTGGCTATAAAAATTGGAAAACTTTTTTAAAAAAATCATGAAAGAATAGTTTGATAATATAAATCATAGAATTCTCATTTTTTTTAGTTGAAACACAGCATGCACCTACTCTTCATTGACAAAAGATGCATCACATCATATGCATATATATATATAATTTGTATATGTACATATTTTTGTTGCAAAATTTTTACATGTATTCCTTATAAATGGCATTCTAATTCTCTACAAAAAAAAAATGGTCCCAAATCCGGTAAAAAAACAAAAAATCTCACCGAGATTAACTGAAATCTCATAGAGATTTAAATTACCGTAGAATTTGATTTTTTAATTATTTTTATTTCATTGGATTATAAATCTCAGAAGGGATCGAAATCAAGATTTTGCCGAGATTTTAGACATGGCTCCCAATGATCTATCGATTACAGTATCCATAGCATTAATTATCTACACATGTAAATTCAACTCGAATCAAAGATGATGTGGCAAAGACTTGAAGAGAGAGAAAATCAGTGTCTATCTACGGCAAAATCAAGGAACGGCAACTTCAGCAAACCCACTGTCTTCGCCGTCACGCTCGAATCAACCGCCTCGAATTCCACCTGGACGGGGTCAAGCACGTTACGGTGAAAATCAACCTACTATTCCCTCTGACCCACAAAGAGTGCATTTCTAGGATTTTTAAGACAGATTAGTGTGCAAGGTAAATGACTAATATGACCCTCGTTACTCCATACACAAGCATGCTGGTGCTTCGGTTTCCACAAGCACTTAAATGAGTATGTATACACTTACAACTGGGCCCTACGGACTAAAGATACACTCTTTGTGGGACAAAATTTAAACACTAGAAATGCACTCTTTGTGGGACACTCTCGGTGTCGTGAAAAACAGGGCTAGCGCGCGTACGGTGTCAGATGCGTTATTACTTGTCCAGTCCCAAACCAATAATTCGGCATGCATTCAGCTTAATTAATTAGGGCACTCTCTCGGTCAAGGTTCTAAATTTTATTTTCGGTTTACACCTCGTCATCTTCTAAAATCTGAAATTTTAAAGAAATCTTGTTATTTCCGATAAAATCCAAACAAAATACAAAAAGCAAAACTTAAATGTGGTTTTTTTATCGAGATTTTCGAAATCTCAGCGATTTTTAACCGGACGAAAATTGCTCCAAAACGTATCAAATATTTTTTGAAAATTGCTCCAAAACGTGTCAGCCATCACGGTGGGTCCCGCTTGTTAGTCGGGCTGTCGCACCGTGCGATGATGTTACCAGTGATGTCATCCCTGGGACCCACGTGTCAACGACATGTGAATCCGTGGACTGGGTTCACGGTGGATCCGAACCGAACCATGCACCGGGTCTATGGACCGGCTGACCCAAGCATTGCACGATAATTGGATTTTCCTTTAGAAAAATAATTCAGCCGAAATTCAAATTCGGAGCTGACATCATAAATCCGATTTTTCAATAGAAAAATAATTCAAGTAATTTGGTTTTTCTTTGTAATTGTATTTTCAAAATTGAAATGGCTATAATTTATGAGTTTTAACTCCGATTTAGGTGATTCCAATTTTTAAAAATTTGTAAAATTGAGCACTATTTAATTATGAATTTTATTTGATTTTTGGATTTGATTTGCTCTCTGTTTTATTTATTTATTGCTATTTTATCCATTTCGCGTAGATGTTGTGAGACCCCGTATCAGCTATCCAGAATCTCCTGTGTATTTCCGTACTAGTCCCAGATCAGTAGCTAATACACACAGTCACAGTGATACTTCATTGCCGAACAAAACGAAACTTGTAATATAAATATGCAAGTATGGGCCACAAGGCCACTTATTACAATACTCGGTCCAACGACCGGATACAAAACAACGGAAGCAAAAGAAAGCAACAAGCGAACGTCACAACGCCACAGGCGACGACTAGGAACGCAACTAGTCCTCCTGGCAGTCCTCTTCGAAGAACTCCTCCTCTTCCTCGGCATCTTGGAAATTCTCTGATGATGACAATGTTGATGTAGCACGTGAGTACAAAGGTACTCAGCAAGTCGGGAAAGTATGATCATGTGGGGCTTTCCAAAGGAAGCTTAGTAGGGTTTATTTGCATAAAGCCACATTTTATTAAATCATACTTAAATAAATAATTTCACAAAGCATCTTTTACAATTCCTTTTAATAATTAAATTAAGTAATATTGTAGTGAGGTTCTAACCACCATCACTAACGTAAAGGCTCTATCCGCCGACAGGTTAAAAGATCCAAGTTAATCAGGTGACTCCATCCGTCAAATATAATACAGGTTCTATCCCCCTAGTGGGCTCTTTCCGCCAAGCAACATTCGAGAGTTTTAACCACTCCCGAACCCCAAAACAAAACACTTTCCGGTTTTAAAAACAAAATCAAAGTCTACCAATATGAAAGCATTTCTTCGCTTTGCCTTTGACCGTAGGCACGGCTATTCGAATAGTTTTACTCTGCAGAGGTGTACAACTTTACCCACACGACACGATCATCTCTTAATGCCAAGCTATTAGCACACTTCCTTTGGTGTGCCGGCAGAGAGATCGTGACAAGACCGTTACAATGTATCTACCTAGCTAGACCCACCCGCTGAGGTTTCACCGCTGTTAGGGTTCTCTTCACCCAGTACAGAAGCCCCCTCTTGCGCCGTGTGAGAAAAAAAACAACAACAACAACAACAATGCCTCCTTCCGGCTCTCACACAACAACCGAGTGGTGAGTCTAAACTAGGCTTCTACAAATTAGTGGGCCAGGTCGTACCATTATAGACATGTGGTAGTACGGTATTGCTTAAAATGGCAATCATAAGCGTCGGTCCTTATATGACTTGGGGCGATACTTGCACAATAGGATCAAGGCTTGATCCGCTCCCACCCGACATTCCATGCCGCCCAAGTCAAAACATTTTCCTTTTCTTTTTATTTTAGAAAACAGTACTAAAATCATACTAGTAGCTTTCAAATCACATTTGATAACATTCTTTTTAAATAGTCCCACCCCTGGGTTGTTTTCATCGGAAAAGGGTCCTAAGCATTTCTACCGAACTATGTAGCAAAGGACACCATATAACATAAACATGGTATAAACAATGTTCTAGGGTTACAACGGATATGATTAACAATGTCAAGGAGAAATCATCAAATTCAGATTAACTATCACTTATATTTGACATATTTTTATTAAAAATAGGCATGCAACTTTATAAACAGATTAAAAGCATTTTATAAACAAGGGATCAAAATGCGTCAAGGGACTTGCCTTCTGTTGCGGGAAGGTCGTCGAACACAGGAGGTCCGGCGGCGAGGTCGGCGGTCGCTGGCTTGCCTCTCGTCTACGCGCAAACCGAGGCAACAAATAAATACAAGAAAATAAATAAAATCTAAAAATTATAAAATTAGTACTGGCAGGTAGATCTTGATTTTAGATGAATTTAGAAATTTGAATGGAGTCAAACGGAGTTCGGATGAAGAAGTTATGAGCTTCCGAAGTTTGAATTTCGAATAAATGGGAAAACCGAGAATATTCTCGGAATATTCCGCGTTTGACTGGTCAACCGTTGACTGAACTTTGACCGAGCTTTGACTGGACTTTGGCTAGGATCGAGTCTATGACAGTGGGCCCCACATGTCATCCTCATGGAGGCTTCTTCTCCAAGCTTAGGGGGAAACCGGCGACGGGGGCTTGGAGGGGCTTTGGGGGGGCTGGGCCGGCGGGGGAAACCGGCGACGGCGGCGGCTGCCGGCGAGCCGGCCACGGGGCGGGCAAGACGACGCTGGCAGGTGGCGCACGGCAGAGCGGCGGCAGGCGCTGGCCGGCGGCGGCGGCGCGGCGGCGCGGGAGTTTCCGAAGCGGCGGCAGAGGGCGCCGGCGAGGCGCGGGCGGCGCACGGGCAAGGCCCCATGCACAGGGAGCTTCATCGTAATGCCGCGGAGCTGGAGGCGGAAAGAGCCGATCGGGCTCGCCGAGGTGGATACTCGAGATGCCGCGCCACGCCGACGGACGGCAGGGCCTTGCTCCATCGGGATCGAGCACCGCGGTTCATGGAGGAAAGGCCGCGGCATTACGCATTCTGCCTTGTCCGGACTGCGGACTTCCTCACGCGCCTACCCGCCGCCCTCACTGCCCGGTCCGCCAGAGGGGCGCGGTTCTGCGGCGCTGCGAGATTCGTGGCTGGCTTGTCATGCCAGCCGCGATCCCAACTTCGACCCTGCGGCCGCAGTTCAAGGAATTGAAGGAGACTGGGCGCAGGCGGAGGAGCGGGTCCACGACGCCTCCGAGCAGGTTGCCGCACAGCTAGCAATGGAGAACCCCGAGATGGAGGCTGTTGCGGAAGACGTGGCAGCGAGGCTGGACGACGGCCCGGTTGAAGAGGATGTGGCGGCTGCCGAAGCGGCGGTGGAGGGCGAGGAAGATCCCCCAGCAGCGTAGTTTATTTCCTTTGGCTTTCATCTGTAAGGACTTTAGACGAAAGACGCTTTATATGAAACGGGAGCACAAGTTCCCGCCGTATTACTTAAAAGATTTCTGTTACCCCAATCTCCCCTGCTTTGTGCGAGCCAACATGCGGCCACTTAACGACCTAAGGTCTTGTGCCAGGGAATCATTTCCCTCGTACCCCTTACCTTAGCAAAATTTTTACTCCCAAATAGTCCCTAGGGGGCGAACACTTAGTGAGTCCAGGCAGGGCCTTAGGTTCTTGGCACTGGTGCTCAAGTCGCCGACCCCCACGGGGACACCCGGAGTGTCATGACCGTGCTGGGGATCGTGCTGAACTAGCCATCCAATCACCCACTCCCGCGCGCCGCTCTCACTTAGTGGTCCCGCTTTTGCTATTGGGGCTTTGCTGGGTGGCAGGGTACCAGAGGCGAGTGCCCTGGCACTACCCGACCGAAGGCAGAAGACCGAAAGGAGGGCGGGAAGAACAACTATTTTAGATAAGGAAAATGAGTATTTAATTTCAAACGGAAGGCCTCCCCCGACCCGCGGTGGAGAGGAAGACACACTCCAGCCGGTCGGGGAACGAGGCCTGGGACTTACAACCGATCAAGGGTAGAACTTGCGCAGATTTTCTATATTCTGAGAGTTCGTCAGTTCTTCACCGTCTTCAGTGGCCAGCCTGACCGCCCCGGGACGAGAGACCGAGACCACTTTAAAGGGTCCCTCCCACTGGGGAGACAGTTTATGCGACCCGGCATGCGACTGAATTCTTCGCAGACTGTGTCGCCATCGCGATGTTCTCTCGGCCGACCGGAGGCGTGGTACCGCCTGAGACTTTGCTGGTATCTTGCAGCGCGTAGAGCCGCCCTATCTCGCACTTCTTCCAGGAGGTTGACGTCATCCCGACGCAGATCTTCCTGGTCTTCTTCTACAAACGCAGCAACGCGCGGTGAGCCCAGCTCGGCTACGAAGGAGAAACGACTTCGCGCGTAGACCAGGAAGAAGGGCGTTTCCCCGGTGGCCCGACTAGGGGTAGTCCGAAGTGACCACAGTACTGCCGGAAGTTCTTCCGTCCACCGGGCCCCGCGCTTGTGGAGTCGATCAAATGCCCGCGTCTTGAGGCCCTTCAGCACCAGCGCATTGGCCCGCTCGACTTGGCCGTTGCTCTTGGGGTGGGCGACCGAGGCAAAACAGACCTTGGTACCCATCTCTTCGCAGAAATCCAAGAAGGCCGCGCTGGTGAACTGTGCGCCGTTGTCGGTGATGATGCGGTTGGCGACTCCAAAACGGGCGAAAATCCCTTGCATGAACTTAACCGCGGCAGCCGCGGTGATGGACCTTACTGCCTCGGCTTCCACCCACTTAGTAAACTTGTCGATGGCGACGAACAGGTGGGTGTAGCCCCCTGTGGCCCGCGGGAACGGGCCCAGGATATCCAGCCCCCAGACCGCAAAGGGCCAAGAGAGCGGGATAGTTTGCAGGGCCTGGGCGGGTTGGTGGATCTGCTTGGCGTGAAACTGGCACGCCTCACATCTCCTCACCAGCTCGCAGGCATCCTGGAGGGCGGTTGGCCAATAGAACCCTTGACGGAAAGCTTTTCCCGCCATCGTTCTTCCGGACACATGGCTCCCGCACACGCCTCCATGGATATCCGAGAGCAAACTGCTCCCCTCTTCCCGAGTGATGCACTTCAGAAGAATTCCGTTCTTACCCCGGTGGTACAGGTCCCCCCCCACCAGGGTATAGCACTTGGCCTTTCGTGCTACCTTCTCCGCTGACGCATCATCGTCGGGGCACACTTGATCCCGCAGGTAGGCCAGGATCGGATCCATCCATGTGCCTTCTCGGTCAAGTACAGCGACCACGAGGTGGTTGTCCGGGTACTCCGCCTGGCCGGGCGTTTCCACCGGAACCACTTTCCCTCCGGAGGCGAGGGCTGAAGCGGCAGCACCATCGTCCCTGCCAGAAACGGGGGCTGCGATGGACGGTCGCGGAAGCCTTTCTTCGAAGACCCCGACCGGTACAGGGGACCTGGTTGAGGCGAGCTGGGCGAGCTCGTCGGCCAGGTGGTTGTCGCGCCGGGGGATGTGAGTATACCCCAACCCTTCGAAATGCCGTTCCAATTTCCTGACCTCTGCCAAGTACGCCGCCATGACGGGGTCAGGACAGGAGAAGTCTTTCCTTGCTTGATTGACGACCAGCAGGGAGTCGCCCTTTACTTGCAGGCGCCGGACGCCGATGGCTGCGGCGGCCCGGAGCCTGGCCAGCAAGCCCTCGTACTCGGCGACGTTGTTAGTGGCCTTGAAGTCGAGGATGACTGCATACTTGAGGATGTCCCCGGTCGGAGAGACCAGGAGAACTCCAGCTCCCGCGCCTTCAAGCCTGAAGGACCCGTCGAAGAAGAGCGTCCAGGGGGAGGGTGCGGGGGCCTCATCAGCTTCAGACTCAGCTGGAGTCCACTCGACGACGAAGTCCGCCAGCCTTTGACTCTTTATAGCGGTACGGGGGGCGAACTTGACACCGAACTCTCCCAGCTCGACGGACCACTTTGCTATGCGGCCCTCTGCTTCTCGGTTGTGGAGGATCTCACGCAGGGGGTATGAGGAGACCACCGTGATCTCTCTCCCTTGAAAATAGTGCCGCAGCTTCCTTGACGCCACTACCACCGCATAGATCATCTTCTGAGCCTGAGGGTACCTCGTTTCGGCGTCGTGAAGCATCTTGCTGACGTAGTAGACCGGCCGTTGGACGCCCTCCCGCTCTGCCACCAGCGCCGCGCTCACGACGGAGGGGCTAGCAGCCACGTACAACAGCAGCGGCTCGCCTGGCTCGGGGGCGACTAGCACCGGGGGAGAGGAGAGGTATTGCTTCAAGCCTTCGAACGCCTGCTGGGCTTCCGAGGTCCATTCGAACGAGTTGGTCTTCCTTAACAGCTTGAACAGCGGCAGACTCTTCTCCCCCAGGCGAGCTATGAACCGGCCAAGGGAGGCCAGCCGGCCAGTCAAGCATTGCAGTTGCTTGAGGCGGGTCGGTGGCTGCATCCGCTCAATTGCCTCTATTTTCTCTGGGTTAACCTCGATCCCGCGGCTGGAGACCAAGAACCCGAGTAGCTTCCCGGATGAGACACCAAACACGCACTTTTCGGGATTCAACTTTATACAATATTTTCTGAGGCGAGAGAAGGTCTCATCTAGGTCCTGGACAAGCTCATCGGCCTTTTTTGTCTTCACTACTAGATCATCAACATACACCTCAAGATTCCTTCCTATTTGGGGCCGAAACACAATGTGCATGGCCCGTTGGTAGGTGGCACCAGCATTCTTTAGCCCGAAGGGCATCTTGACGTAGCAGTATACACCGAGAGGAGTCACAAAGGCGGTTTTTTCTTCGTCTTCCTGCGCCATACTGATCTGATGATACCCGGAGTAGGCGTCAAGGAAAGATAGGGCTTCACACCCTGCCGTGGAGTCGACGACGATATCTATCCGCGGCAGGGGGTACGGGTCCTTGGGGCAGGCTTTGTTGAGGTCGGTGAAGTCGATACACATTCGCCACTTCCCGTTGGACTTTCTTACGAGCACGGGGTTGGCCAACCACTCTGGGTAAGTGGCCTCCCGCACAATCTTGGCGGACAAGAGCTTCTCCACTTCGTCCCGAATGGCGTCCTGCCGCTCTGGCGCCTGCCGCCGGATCTTTTGTCGAACCGGGTGCGCCCCAGGGAGCGTTGCCAATCGGTGCTCGATCACCTCCCTAGGGACCCCGGTCATTTCTGATGGTTCCCAGGCGAACACATCCAGATTAGACCGGAGGAAGGTGACGAGCGCGCCTTCCTATTTGGCGCTGAGGTCGGTGCCGATCTTGACGACCTTGCCCGAGCCGTCCTCCCCCACGGGGACCTCCTTCGCCTCGCCCAAAGGCCTGGGCGAAACGCGGGTCCTGGTCGAGGGGGAGGACGGGCCGTCGTCCTTGTCGCGTGCCGAGCAGGTGGTGCCGGCCAGGTCCTGCAGCTGCTTGCTGAGGCGCAGGGCTTCCAGCCTATCCACCTTCACCGTAATTGGGCCCCCAGGCCCGGGGATCTTCACCAGCATGTAGGCGTAGTGGGCCACCGCCATAAACTTGACCAGAGCCGGACGGCCAAGCAGGGCGTTGTAGGGGAGGTCGAAGTCGGCGACCTCGAAGTCTACCAGCTCCGTCCGGAAGTTTTCCGCACTTCCGAACGTAACAGGTAACCGAACTTGCCCCAGGGGCAAGAGGCCCACCCCGGGAGCTACTCCGTAGAAGAGTGGAGCCGGGCGCAGCTCCTCATATGGTATTTGGAGAGCTTGGTATGCCCCCACCGACAGCAGATTGATGGCGCTACCTCCATCAACAAGGACCCGCCCGAGCTTCGCGTTGCGGACCGTGGGGGAGACCACGATCGGTAAATGGTTCGGGCCGGAAACGTTCTCCGGGTGGTCAGCCCGGCTGAAACTGATCGGTTGCTCCGACCACTTCAGCAGCCTATTCGCCCCAGAGGATGATACAGTGGCGCAGACCTGCCTCAGATCCCGCTTGTACAGCGAGTTCGATGAGTAGGTGGCTGAGCCCCCATGGATGAATGCCACTGTGTGCTCTGCCTGTTGAAAAGCCAATGGAGCTGAGTCCGAGGGAGAAGCCCCGGGGCGCCCGGCTAGTGTCTGGGGAGTAGGGCGCCGCTGGGCACTCTCGCGACGCCCCCTGAGAACGTGACATAGGTCGCCGCCGCGCTGGAGCCGCCTCTCGTCCAGGCGCGATCTGAGATCTTCGCGATTCCCCATTGACTCGGGGGGACCGCGAGAAGAAGCGGAGTCACGTGCATGTCCCCCTGTAATGGAGGGGGCTGCAACCAGGACTCCCTTCCCCTGTCCCGGGCCTTAACACCGGGAGAAGCCGTGCGGCGGTTGGAGCCCTGCATGTCAGTTGCGCGCGCTCCTTGCCGCCACACGCCAGGAGCCCCCGGCTGGGCCGCCGCTTCAACCTGCTGCTGAGCGGCATCGACCAAGTGGACGATATCCCGCAGCCATGGAGTGGCTGGGGTGTCCCCCCCCAGCGTTACCGGGGGATGATCGAGAAGCAGCCGTGCCGCATGAAGGCTTCGCGCGGGGGTGTCGCCCCCGCAAGCGCCGCTGATGGGCCGACCGCCGCGAAGCCCACGCCGCTCCCGCAACGGAGGGACCCGGGTGATCCGGCTCCCTCCCTGAACGCCGGGAACGGCTATGGGCGCCGCTCTCCCCGGGCAGATTGCTGTGCTTGGAGTGCGACTCCGCCATGCGGTCAAGCGCCCCTACTTCAGCTGAGCTTCGAGCTGGAGATGGAAGAGGGCAATCTAACCACCAATAGCCCCTACCTGGCGCGCCACTGTCGGCGTACTAGCCGACAGGCACCTCCGAATCGGGTGCTTGTGAGGTTCGGACGGGGGGCTTTCGGGGCAATTGCCGGGAGGATGAAGATGAACGGGGTACCGGGAAGCTCAGAGGAATAGGGGGACGCAAGAACGTTACCCAGGTTCGGGCCCTCCGAAGAGTAACAACCCTAGTCCTGCCTCTCTTGCTATTGCTTGTGTTCTGAAATCTGGGTTGGGAATCCTAACGCGGGAGTCTAGAATCTATTGTCCAAGGATCGAACCCCTTCCCCCATGCACCTCGGCCCCCTTTTATACTTGGGCTACCGGGGGCGCATGGGAGGCTTACACTGCAAGCCATACTCATTACACTGTCACGGGCGCATTTAATGCGCCCGTCACTGTCCTGACGCCTCGATAAATGCCTGCCGTAGCCGTTCGCGCCCCTACCTCGGCTTCCACGCCCACCAACGCCGCTCGTTCCGTCAGGGGATGAGGTGCTGCCATGACGTCATATGCAATTAATACGCGCCTGGGGAAGACGCGCCGCCATCCCGCATCCTTCACGCTTGGCATTTAATGCTTATGACTCGCATTAAATGCCCTTGACCCGGGTATTGCACCCTCGGGGGGTGGGCGTCAGGGGAGTGGCCTGAATGCCACCTGTCCGCTGGCGACCATCTCACTGGTCGCCCAAGGGCGTGGCCTGCCCGCCACGTGTCTCTTGGGCGACCGCCTTCCTGGACGCCCAGTGGTGTGGCCTGGTCTCCACCAGTCAACCGGGCGACCTCCTTGTTGATCGCCCTAGGGCGTGGCCTATCCGCCACGTGTCCCTCGGGCGACCACCTTCCTGGGCGCCCAGTGGTGTGGCCTGGCCGCCACCAGTCAACCGGGCGACCTCCTTGTTGATCGCCCTAGGGCGTGGCCTATCCGCCACGTGTCCCTTGGGCGACCACCTTCCTGGGCGCCCAGTGGTGTGGCCTGGCCGCCACCTGTCCACCGGGCGACCACCTTGTTGATCGCCCTAGGGCGTGGCCTATCCGCCACGTGTCCCTTGGGCGACCACCTTCCTGGGCGCCTAGTGGTGTGGCCTGGCCGCCACCTGTCCACCGGGCGACCACTTTGTTGGACGCCCTAGGGCGTGGCCTGTCCGCCAAGTGTCCCTTGGGCGACTATGCCGGGGAGTTGCTGCATGCGGGGGTGTGCCCAGGCGCACCCTGCCCGCCCGGTGGTCTCTCTTACTGCGGGGGAGGGGGGACCCTGGCGTAAAATACGCCGACAACGAAGAACACCGAAAAACTTGCACCCGGCGTCGGTTTTCTTGAGCTAGAGATTGAACGGAGGGGAGATGCCAAAAGAGGATCATACCACCGGGAAGAGGGCTTTTAAACGGAGAGAATGGAGGTGGTGGTGCGCCGGTTGGACGAGAAATGACCGAGTAAATGAGGATTGAATGCATTTGGACGGTTTTCGGTTTTTGCCCGATCGTGCGCACTCCGGCAAGTTTTCCGGCGAGAGGTGGTGGGGGATGTGAAGAGGACGACGCTACGACTCCAACGCAACCGGCCGTTCGTCGTTTGGAGTTGCGTGGAGGGAGTTACAAGCATTTAAAGAAGGTTTCCCTCCATTGTTGCTTGCTTGAGCTCCACCAACCATGCATGGCTAGAGGTTGAAGATGACACTATTCATGCGCCACGTGTCGCCACGCCATAGGTCCTCTTTTACGCAAACGTTCCCCCCTAGAGAAAAATTAGGAAAAATGGCCTAAAAATTCCGGAAAAATTCCTAGAGCCATTTTAGAATATTTGGAACTCAAAGGAACTGGTTTGGTTGAATTTGGATGAAATTTGTGGAATTAAATATTCCGGCGCGAATTGCGGGCATTAAACAAATGCCGCGCGCGATAAAATAGGAACGGAGGTCCAAAAATTTGGGGAATGATTCCTAAAATCATTTTGGAATATTTGGAACATTTTAGAAGTGGTTTGGGGATTTTTTTTTGAGCATTTTTGGACTCAGGTGAATTTTCGGGTACCAGCGGGACAGGAAAATCCGATTTTTCAACCGGAAGGGAATTGAATCGCGATTTTGGGTTGGAAGGGATGCCAGGTTAATATAAACACCAGAGAAACTCCAACTTTTGAATTTACTTTATTTAAATTAGGTTTTTCTCCAGAAGGCGAAAATGAGGATGTTAGAGATGTCGAAATGTCCGAAGGCTTTGAAGGAGAGATCCTGACCCAAGAACAAGCTTAAGACCAAGATCCAGTACTTTTTGAAGGCAAGTTATGCTTTGATCATATTGATCCTACTTTTGAAAATTAGGTTGATTCAAACTATCGCATGCTATTTTAATTAGAAATAAATTTGATTAGTTCTGGGAATAGTTAAATGCACTATTTGATGTATGCCACCTTGTTGAATATAATTGTATGCCATGAATCTTTGTCACCCTAGGCTATGGTTTAATAGTTGCACAATAATGATAATTGCCAACATGGGATTTTAGGATGACCCTAGAATGCTTAGCCTGCAACGTAGTCTTGTCATGATTTTGGAATATTGAATTAAATCTTGACTAAATGAGATATGGAATGCTTTTATGGGAATGTGACATGTGTTGTTAAGAATGATGATGGCAGGTGGTGCATGGTAAATAACTGGGGTGATAAAATGATTTAGACTGGGGCAAGTGGCAAGATTGTTTATGATGGGCCAAGAGTGGCACCTAGGAGGTCGCATTTGGTTTTTGCTGGTTTTTGGATACTTGTGAATTCAATTGGGTAGTCTTGCCTTGATCAATCTAACGACTTAACCTTGCAAGAATTTGAACTGTGTTCAGCGTACAGCCACAAGTTTGGAATGGGACAAACCTAGCTGAGTAAACTATTATGTCTAGTCTTTGGTACTGTTATGGTGTTGTGTCCCGGGTGTACGGGTGGATTCTCACATGGCGCAAGAGGGGGTCCGTGTTGTGGTTGTGTAACCTTTCAGTGTTGAAACCTTAGCGGGTAGTACCGGGTCTAGAAGTAGCTTTGGAAAGGCTTTGTTACGGTCACTCGCCTTTGGGGTGTCTGATTGTATCTTGTGGGTAAAGTGTATAACCTCTGCAAAGTGAAAAATCTATTCGAATAGTCGTGTCTGCGGCATTGGACATTACTCGGGGATTATGGTCAAGGGTTAGACTCATGAAAATAAACTTGGTATTTGGAGAACACTTGGGTTAGAAATATATACTTGATGTAGGATGAGAAATGCTTTACTTGTGAAATCATTGTGAAAGTTATTATCATTACTATTGATTTACTGCTTTGCAATCTATTATTGTATTTATGAAAGTTGCTTTATTACAAATGAACCACTTAAGCCTATCCTTTGTAATAAGCCATGCATGTAGAATATTAGACTGTATTCTATGCATAACTTGTTGAGTGCTCAAAGTACTCACCCTTGCAGCAATACAACATCAGCTGAGGAAGAATTGACGCATGTTTGGGAGGAGGAGCTTCAGGAGGAACCATCGAACTAGGGAGCGAACCCAGTTAGTTGCCTGTGGCAAATTGGTTGGCGCCACGAAGTTATATTAATTTCCACTACAGTTGTCTAGTTAACAAGTCGTTGCCCTGCGAGGCGTACCTTTGTAACCTAACCATAAGGTCGAGCAACCAGCTTGGTTACTTAATTAAAGTACTTTATTATTTTCGCTGAGTATGATTGTGATATGTACCGATGCTGAGACGGTGTGCACTTGCGTGATCTTGGACTAGTGTTGAATACACAGAGGGTCCGTATTTGCATATTCGGGTCCCGACATAGGATGGCTTGGATGCTTCTTCCTCGATAATGATCAGCCTCAGCATGCATAGATAGACGAACTAGCCAGGTACGTCGTGCTGCATCCTTCAGAGAGAGATCCATCCATCCATCATGGCCTCCAAGCATGTGAGACCCTCATTTTTATGCCACCGAGTAACATAAAAACGAGGTTCTAAAGTGCATACTGTGCTATTCCCATGATCAGTGGCTGGCACGCACATAACACAATTTGGAATTACAGCCACACATAGTTCAACCTTTATTACATCGATAGTTCATTACAATACCAAAAGTAGTAGTGATAAAACCACATCTGATTGCTTGCCCACTAAACCCAAAACTCCACAGGCAACAGACGAGATGAACCTAGAGAGGGCAGTCGTCACCATATAATATCGAGTTCTTCGTTATCGTTTTCGTCGACAGGATTTTCTTGTTCTTCACCTAAAAACCACGTTAAAGCAAGTTGAGTACATTGGTACTCGCAAGACTTTTACAAACCTATTTATATGCAGGCTAAGTCAAATGAAAGGCTGAAAGGTTATGTTTGCATAAAGATAAAGTTTTGAATGAAATAATACTGAACAGTAATGGAAAGTATAAATTGAATTTAAAGTGGTTTGATAAGTAATTGAAATAACAAGTATCAAAATGAATAATAGCAGGTTACTCACGGCCCTTTGTGAGTAAAAAAAATAACGAAAAAGACCCTCTATTGTCTTATATGGACAACTATAACGCCAAGTGACGTCTTAACGAGTGTGAATCGTTTTTGAAATCATTTGATCAAAATTTTAAAAAATAGAAATCAACTAACTAATGCTGGTTCACCAAGTCATCCATGACCATGGATACGGCTAATCGATTAGTTTTAGACTCTGTAGAGTTGTACAGCTTTACCCACAAGATATATTCTCCCTTTTTGCAAGCTATAATACACACTTCCTTTGGTATGCCCGCGAGGAGTTCATAACGAAACCGTTCGATTACTTGAACTTAACTTTGTACTAGCCCGATGCCGTTTAACCCTGACTATGATGGAAGCTAATAAATAATAAAGTAATGATGATAATCAAGAGCCGCAGCTCAAATAAAATAATGACAGCTCCAATTCATAGCCAGGCGTACACCATTACATCGGTAAGTGTCAACACCTCGGTGATGGCACCCTTTCGAGCAAACCTACCCGGATTGCCCGTGCTACTACTGCCTACCAATGTGCAAAGCTAGTCCCAAATAATTTAATAAGTTAAGACCGTCCCATTCCAATGCTTGTGGATGTACGGTTATACTTGGATCATGCAACACTACATTTGATCCTTAAGGTGACATGGGTGATACTCCCCCTATCTACGTACACGTTAAAACATGTACATCCGGCTATTGCCAATAATCACCCACATCAAAATAGTAGTTTTATTTTTATTTTTATCAAACTATCAGTGCCCTTTACTGCTTAAATAAACCATAAAAAGATTCATAAAGAATAGTGAGTGTGAGGGTAAATGTCGCTAACACTTTCTAAGCATATGCACTTAATAATCGTTATATCCCATCTAATATATGAATCTACCCATACCTAGGGTTATCATGGATCACATGTCAACACAATTAAGGAAATCCATCAATTGGGTCATAATTACCAGGTAACTCAAAATAAAGGTTTATTAAAGTATGAGCATGCAGGAAGATTCTTAATCACATTTTATCTGGTTATAAAATCTGGGTTCAAGATGTTCAAAGGGGTGTTTGCCCTGCTCTTCAGTGGCGTAAGCGGGGTCGACGTCGTCAACAGCGGTGTCGGTGGCTTCAACGTCTACACGTCGTTTAAAGAACATAGCAAACGACAAATCTCAATAACAGCAAAAGAAGCAAATAAAAGAACCAAATAAAATCATCATACATGCGAGGAAATCAATAATCATACTTCATCATTTCATGCAGTAATTAAGTTGTTAGATTTTGTTCTAATGATAGCAGCTTAGGGTTATACAACACTCAACTGCTTTTCTTTTGTGTATTATTTTATTTTAATCTACGAATTCAAGAAGCTAAGATTGTAAAATTAAACTTACTAAAATTCATTTTCAGGTTATAACAATACTTGCACTAGTACTGATTAGCACATGTGGCAGCCTAATTACTTTTAAAACGTTGCATGGTACACCCTAATTTTATTTCATAATTTCGTCATTCATGGCATAACTAGCATGTCAAAACAAGTTTCACTCAATTTTGATAATTTTTAAACAAGTTATAGCAGTTTTACTAATTCAATGCATTGAATTTAACCATAATAGAAAATTTTCACAAAGTAACTTCAAATTCAAATCTAATCACATATTTAGATAGTATTTGACATAAGGATTCTAACAAAATTGGTTTCACTCAATTTGGACTATATTTGAAAAAATTTCACATAAGGCATATTCAAATTTCTTTCTTTAAATTCAAATTCAAATTTAAATTGATAAATAAGTTTCAAATGTTTTTGCGGGTTATGAAACTAGATGATTTATCATGAATTTATAAAGTTGTTTCACTGGATTTGGATTTATAGATTAAAAGTTTTATGCATTTGAATCTATTCGGTTCTAGAAAATCAGAAAAATAGGAAAATATGCTTTCCATAAGGAAAAGCGCATTTTCGGTGAACTACGTGGGCTGGCTTTTTGAACTCAGCCCAAGGTGGCTGACAGTCCGAGCCTGCCTGTCAGTGTTTAGTACCCGGGCGCACATGCGGTTGCCAGGGACTGGCTGGTGGGGCCGGTTTGGCAGTGAGGCTATGCGCGGCTGAGAGCGAGCGCGCACGCGACTGACGCTTTGGTCCCACAAAACAGTGACTCAAAGCAGGGCACACTGCTGACGTCCTCACCGGCGGCTCTCTGGTAGTGTCGAAGGGAAACGGTCAGCGGCTATGGCATCACGAGGTCAAGGCAAACCTAGGGGATTGTTCGGTTGTGGGTGGTGTTTGGAGGTTTCAGGCGCGCGGCTATGGACAGCGGCGCTCCATGGTGAGGCTCGGTGCGGTGACGCTACAAGACATTTCGAGCCTAATGATCATGCGCATGCTTTAGGGGGCTCTAGGGATCCTAGCCATGCGCTTGAACCAAAGAATAGGTGGTCGGGTAGTGTTCTCACTGGGCGGCGTCAATGGCGGAAGGGGAGTCGCACGGTGCGGCGGTTCTCCGCGGTGGTTCAGGCTGAAACAAGCTGTGAAAAAGCTCAGTGAGTATCCGAGGATGCTCTAGGATCAACCAATTTGGGAATTCCCTTACCGAGATGCACGAATTTGAGGTTTCCCCCAATTCAGGTATTGCCGGCAATGGAGAAGATGAGCTCGGTCCGGGCGGTTTTAGGGCGTGTGAGGGTGAGTGGGTGAGTGCTTTGAGTTCACCTAAGCTTGGAGGTGCTATTCATTCCCTTAAATAAGCAAGGAAGGCAGTAGGGAGCAAGATTGGATCGGGGAAAAGTGGAAATGGCGGTCGGCTCGGGCATTCTCCGGAAGATTGCGCCCACTTGACCAAGCGTACAGGGAAGCACAGTACCGGCGTGGTGACATCATCACAGCACAGGCGTGAGGCACGAGGAATTATGGCACAATGTGGACAAGGATTGAGGCGGTTCCATTGGGTCCATTCGGATGAACAGAGAGAGCGAGAGTGAGAGGCAGTGAGGGAGGAAGAAGGCCCTGACAGATGGTCCCCGGGGCCACCAGCAGTGAGGGATGAAGGGAAAGAGAGAGATGAAGAAAGGGGATGACACATGGGCCAGCGCAAGTTCTAGGTCCCATCGGCAGTGGCTTGGGCCGGCTGAAGACCACTGGGCACGTGGCCCCACTTGGCAGCGTCTCAAGGTGAGAAAGAAAGAAATCCAGAGCTTTCCTCTCTAGACAGCAGGATAAGTAATTTAATGGTAGGGTCAAATCGGTTCCAAAATTTTCCAAACTTGTTGACCGGCTTAAGGGTTAAGTTTCCCATCTCCAGTAAAATTTTGAGGTCAAAATGATCTACTATAAATTAATGAAAAATCTGACATTGCCGACTACACAGAATAATCATTTCAGTTTTTTATTTATTTAAAGATTTAAATTAACATATTAATTTTTGAAACTTTTAATGTAAGTGTGGATCTATCCCAAGGTTCTACAATAAAACTTTCAGATCCAGAACCTCAATATTTATTTTATTAAAATTATTTCATCACGTTTTACTGAATTTCAGGTTTGGAATAATTAAATAAAAATAAATAGCTAAACTGTTTATTAATTTTTGTAAATTTTTCTGATTGAGGATCAAGTTAATATATACTCACGGTAAAAAATTTCAAGGTCTAGAGTTCTCCCAAGAATTCTACATAATTCTTTTACCACTTAGGTCAGAATTAATTTTTAATTCTAAAATTCATCTTTTCAACGCTTAATGATGTTCACAGCAATTTTTGACCATCCTAACACATTTTCTAGAGTACACCATGATTAAAAAAAATTTACTAAGGTAATTATCATATTTTATCATTTTACCATTTCATGTTTTTCTTTTTCCTTGTTTTTCTCAATTCCATTATTCATTTAATCACACAACAATTCAATAATGCACAAAAAATCATAAAATGCAACAAGAAAATAATTTCACACTTTAATATTTCATTTTTTGAACTTTTCCAAATTTGAGGATGTTACAAAGCAGCAGCAAGCTAGCCGCAGCCACTTCCCTCCTCCTGCCGGGGGTGGTAACCTGCTGCTTTCTCTTCTTGCTCATGTGCGTGACAAACCTGCAGGCAGCACCAAGATCATCCAGTATTGACCACAAGAAGCACCTGCTGCATGTGTTTTAACTCGTACATGCATGTCTTGTTTCTGCTGACTAGCTAGTCTAAACTCACTACTACAGATCTCGCCATCACTACCGGTTCATAAGCGCCATCAATATCGGTTTTTGAATCGGTACCAGCCATCCGGGACTGATGCCCAATGGGCATCAGTACCGATTGGGGGAACCGGTATTGATATGCCCATCAGTATCGGTTAAATCCTCAAACCGGTACTGATGGTCTATTATCAGTACCGGTTGGAACCTCCACCGATCGATAATCTGCTATCGCATTTACCGGAGGTTTCCAACCGGTACTAATTATCTGTTATCAGTACCGGTTGGATGCTCCAACCGGTACTTCTAATAGATCATCAGTTCTAGTGTGGTACGCAATTTTTTGTGGCCCTGTCGGCAGTTTGGGTACTGTAGTGTTTCGTGGTCCTCTTGCAGGCGCTTGAATTTTTTGTAATGTCTTTCATCGGTGTATTCTCCCTCTCCATCAAGCAGCATCTGGTCTAGGTCATCATCGCCAAACTGCCCCAATGTATCTTCGAACGAATGGTGTTGGACAGCATCTGGTATATTATTGTCCCCCTCTTCTTCTTCTTCACCATCTTCCCGTATAGTCTCTTCTTCACCATGCTTGGTCCAACAGTTATAGTTTGGCATGAAACCTCTTGAGAGCAAATGGAAGTGAAGGTGGCTGGATTTTGGCCACTCCTTCTCATTCTTGCAATTTATGCATGGACAACATATGTAGCCTGACTTCATGTGAGCATCGGCCGCACGAAGAAAAGCTTGCAAACCTTGCAAGAACTCCGGGGAGCGTTGGTCAATGTACATCCATCGTCGGTCCATCTACATTATGCAGGACTTGGCGATTATTTCTATAAAGCCATTTATATTTCTGATATTATTTTAATTCGCAAATGAATTTAAATTTCTTCTTTTTCACATAACTATTGCCATTTGAATATCCCAAACTCCATGGTTTTCATGCACCATTCTTAATTTCCCCAACTACGTGCAACCAAACCCCATCCGGCCTTCATCTATCGATGAAACTAAAACGTAAATTTGAGCCAGATCCACACATTAAATGCGAGCTATATTATAATACAAGCAAATTCTAAGCTTACACAACAAGTTTTTGTATCCTACTTGAAAAGATCGAGCTAGATCTTTACATTCATAATCTTTCATCGATTATGGGGGGGGAAATCAAAATTTCTTCATGCATGATTCAAGCAAAGAAGAGGCTCCATTTAAGACCAAATGTAGTGAGGAATGATGTTACTGACCTTAGTTACTTTAGTTGCGAATAAAATTGTGAATCATGTGATTAAAAATTGGCTTGATCATGTGCTGAAAAATTGGTTAGGATTAATCTTGCAAAATTGCTTGTATGAAGGACCAAACATCCAAACATCCAAAAACAGAGACTTTGCATTTGCGCCGGACCAAACATCCAAAAACAGTAAGTTTCGCATGTATGACGGACCAAATTTTTTGGTCTGTCATAAACGTGATTTTGATGTTTTTACGCTTGTTCAAGAAATCGTGTTTTTCGCATGTATGACAAACCATTTTTTTTGGTCTGTCATACACATGCTTTTGGCGACCTCGTTTTTCCCATGTATGACAAACCAAATTTTTTGGTCTATCATACACATATTTTTGGCAACCTCGCTTTTCCCATGTACGACAGACCAAATTTTTTGGTCCGTCGCAAACAGAATTTTTTATGCTTGTTTTCGCCATGTATGCCGGACCAATTTTTTGGTCCGCCATGAACTGATTCTTCTAGGGTTTTGAGACATGTGTGCGCTGGACTGGATTTTGGTCCGTGATGAATGTCTTTTTGCTCAGTTAGGGTGTTGAGCAAATTTGGAATTGAATTTTGGTTTGAATTTGAGATTATGAAATTGGTGAGAATTTCATGATGCTTGTTTTGAAGTGGACTTTATGCAATGCTCGTGTGAGTAGTTGCATGGATTAATGTGAGTCAAGTCGTGGACTTGTGCTCGGAATTGTTTTGTGGTTTGTTCATGTGCAGGTATTGCTCGAGGGCGAATGTGGTCGATGACGGGACCGGAACTAGGTTCATGGAGGAACTGAGGTTCGGGACTAGGTTCAGGAGGAACTGAGGTCTTGGTGGTCAAGGATGTCATGCGGGACGTTCGGGCTAAGAGAATGGTGCACATGAAGAATGGTTAGTCACGTGAGAATGGCAGGAGGTCATTCGCGTGCAAAGTGTTAGTCACGTGAGAATGGCAGGAGGTCATTCGCGTGGAAAGTGTTAGTCACGTGAGTATGGTAGAGTTGCCATACGCGTGCAAGAGTTGTACTTGGCCAGGTTGGGCCAAGTGGAGTTATGTTGGATACATACTCCTTCTAGGATTAGGAGTGGGAATCCTTTTAGGAGTAGGAATTGTATCCAGGACTCTCTGTGGTTTGTTCCTTTAAATAGGAGGGGTTGTCTCCTGTTGAAGTGTAATAAAACAGAGCTGAGCGCATTGAAAGCTTAGAGCTTTGTTTTTAGGGTTTGTACTCTTTTGATGGGGGTACTTTAGACAAAAGAAATAAAGATCAATTCTTCATACCCTTGCGTGCTACAGTAACCATATTGCTACAGTATTTTCTGTTTTGGTTCTTGTTTGCATGCTTGTTCTAATTCTAGATTGGTTTTTGTTATTTGAGATTCATCTTGATTTGATCCATCAAAAACCTCTCTAGGGTATTGATCTATTGTTCCTCAAAGTGTTGTTGATTAATCTTTTGTTGTTCTTAATTAATCTACAAGTTTTGACTGGATTTATTTTCGTCAAGTTCTAGAACAGCAAGCTTGCGAAGCTCATAACTTTTGATCCGTAAGTCTGATCGAGCTAATTCTTTTTGGGTTCGATTCGTATTGGAATCTAGTTTCTTGTGTCCAAATTTCAGATCGTTCCGACGGTTGGATCTTTGGTAATTCGCGTTTTACCGAACCTCTGTAATTCTGTTTTTGTCGAATACGAGGCAATTATTTGGTTCTGTTTTGGGGTGAACTTTTAGTAGATCAAGAATTTGGTTTTAGCTTCCGCACAATCATTCACCCCCCCTCTGATTGCTATATTCGTATACTTCGATTCTACAAAAATGATCAAAAATTTGAAATTTTGGCAGCACCTCCCCTCCCTTGAAGCTCTTGGTCGAAGCTCCTGTTCTTCTCGCGCGATGAACTGTTCTTGCTCTGGCAGTGAGCGGGAGGACGAAGAAGTTTAAATTGGTCTGACATCAGTACCGGTTCAACGTACCAACCGGCCCTGATGTTAGACCATTAGTGATGGTTGGTTACTTGAACCGTTACTGATAAGCTAATTAATATCGATATATATCTCCTCCTTCGATATATATGTTATCACATCTTCTAATTAATTTGCATATACAGTACATTGTTAATTGCGATAGTCATTGATCAGCTAATTAATATCGATGACGATCTTGGTTTGATTCTTGTAGGTTTTTCCTGATCAGGCTGTTGGAGGGACTATTGGAGCTGTCGCTGTTCTCGATTACAAGGAGAAGCTGCAGGGCAAGGGAATGGAAAAGCAAGAGCCCAGCGTGATGAAGGGGTGTAGCCATGAGGGGAGGAACAGTAATAAGCAGGAGGAGGCAGTGGGCGACGAGGAGTGCTTGATGAGAAGGACCCTTGTGGCTCACACAGACTACATCTACACCCAGGGGAAACACAACTAGCTGTATATGAAAACTTGAGATTAACTAATTAACCATCATCTACCACTTTATAATATATTGGGGGGAAGTAAATAAGATAATGATCAATCTGGGTACATTATAACTACCAATTTCCCACATTGTAGCAAATTTACTGAAAGTACAAGCATACATAATAATTTGACAATTCAAAATAGATTTTGCAAGTATGGGATTAATATGATCAAAGGGGGTGCTTGCCTGTTTGCTCTTCGTCAAACGTGTTCTCGAGGATGTAGTCAGGATCCTAATCGGCGGCCTCCGACGCGTCAACGTCTACACGATCGCACGACAAAAGAAATCACAAACAAACGAATAAGAGCGAATCAAACAGGACAAATAGACACAAATGCTAAAGCAAGCTAATCTAGAAAGCGAGAGGAAAACTAGACAAAAACAAATCTCAATTCAACCCTGAGCCTAGCTGTACCGGCATCCAATGCTCGGTAGTGCCGCCCTGCCCGGTAGTGCCGTCCTTCAAGCCCGGTAATGCCGGAGGCAGAGAGGGGGCTCTTTGGAATAAAGGTACCGACGTACTGAGGACAGTAGCTCCGGCCACCAGGTAGTACTGGCCCTAAGAGGGCGGTAGTGTCGGCCTCTAGAGAGTTAGGATTTGCAATTTTTTGGTTTTTGCGCTAACGAATTCAAAACTTCGAAATGGCCACATGGCCAGGTTCCTAGCGACACTAGGGACCTATCCACGTAGGTCCCACCAAGTTTTGACTTCGCTTGACCTAATTTCCCACTTTTCAAACCCAAATATCCTAATTAATACCAAATTTCAATTTTCAACCCGAATCGAGTTCAAACTCGATTCTTTTTTGTGAGAATCAAACTTTAGTGGCATCGGATATATTCTAGAGTCGTGTTCTTGACTTTTGGAGCTAGGATTTCCAAAGGATGACTCCAAAACCCATGAAAATGATTTTTAGATAAATAAATCCAACAAAAGACCAATTAGGGTTTATGAACTTAGTCAACCAAAGGTTGGTCTCACTAATTAGGTTTTCTAGGACTAAATCAAAAGAAAGAAAAGGAGGAAAAATAGAAGAGCTAGGGTTTTGAGGTCAAATCTCAATGGGTTGATCTAGGGTTTGATTGCACCCACCTTGGAGTTTGCTAGGGCTTGAGGGAGCTCCTCCACTCCTTGCCTTGGCGTGCCCTTGCTCCACTTGGACTCAAAATCGTCGGAGAGAGAGAGAGGAGAGGGGAGCTTGGGTGAGTGAGAGGGAGAAAACGAGAGAGAGATGGAGAGGGAGAGTGAAGGGGAGAGTAAGAGAGGGAGTGAGAGGGCTAGGGGCTTAAAGGGGAGGGAGAGAAGCCTCTGGAACCGGCCGGCCGGACAGGTCGAGCAGCGGCGAGGGCGCCATTGCCCTGCCCCCATTGCTTGGCTGGCACTACCGCTCCAAGGGGGCGGTAGTGCTGCTGGTCCGGTAGTACCCTCTGGCCAGCGGTACTGCCGCTCCAGCTGCGAAGTTCTCCACTTCTCGCAGATTTCAACTCAGAACTCAAAATCTTTCTTAGCGGTGTCACGACCCGCGAAACCACCCAGGAATTCGGTTTCGGATAGAGATTGAATATCACCTGCTTACGACAACAAAAGACAGCAAAAGAATGTCAGATTTGTATTTATGGCAAATTTAAAAGAGATTAAAAGAACAATGTAGGCCACCAGCCTAAAATTTGGATTACGAACCATCGATTGAAAGCAAAACCCACAGGAAAGGCCTGAGTGTGGCCGTGACCCTATACGCCATCACCGTTGAAGGTAAAGGTAACCGAGCGACAGTCTTCTTTCTCTTTCTCTGAATAAATATCAACAAGAAATGTTGAGTACACGTATGTACTCGCAAGACTTTAGTGTATGGAAATAAATGATTGTGCAGGGTTGTCCAAAGGGATCAAGCTTCTACACTAAGTTTGTTTTCAGCATAAAGCAGATTTTATTTGCAATAGAATAGTACACAAAACAATTTCGGATTTGCAAAGAGCACTTTAAATAAGAAAGTAATTAACAGTATATAAAGCATTTGATCATAAATTCATAACCAATCCAACAAGTGTGTTGCATCCAACTCATCACGATACCATTAATCCAATTTTTCATATCAACGTTCCAACTCATCCTACTAACACATTTTTCTTTCAAAGTGTTTGCAAAACCTAAACCAAAAATACTATACTTGACATTATGTCCCCAAGCCGCTCTTGACCGTGAGCACGGCTAATCGATTAGATTTAAATCTCTGTAGAAAGTATACACTTTACCCACATGACATATTCTAGCAATCATGTCAACCATGCCACGCGATACGCAAGTACCCATTTTGCTAGACTATGACGAAACTTTTCGACTAGCTAAAGCCTAACCTTGCACTAGCCCGAGTATGACTTGTCCTTGCTATGGCGGCAGAATTTCAACAGTTACGATGGTCCCGCTAGCCATCGCCCTCGTTCTCCCCATAGCAAGGCATACCCGTTGTATTGGAATGATTTGGTCCCAACGCCTCGGTGAAGGGAGCACCTAGAACGACACCGCTCACTCGGTTCATCCATACTCTTCGGCCTACCAACGTGCAAGGTTTAAACTTCAACTAGCTTACTAAGGGTGTGTTTGGTTCGTGGGATGAGGTTGAATGGGATGGGATGGTCCTGTACCATTTGGTTCCATTATTTTGGGTGAACGAGATGGTTCAGCATCTAGAGAGAATATTCCTCAAAATTGTACCACTTGATCCAGGATGGGATGGTTCCATTCAAGCAACCAAACGCATGGATGAGTTTTTTCTTGAACCATCTCATACATGTACCACTTGGTACAGGCAACCAAACACACCCTAAGTTAAGGCTATCCCATAACTAGCACATGTGGTTGCACCAATTAACTCAGTTAATAGTATTAAGTTCGGTCCTTAGGTTGACTTAGGTGAGTATCTCCCCCTATCTACGTGCAATTACCAAATCCATACAACACCAATCCATTTTCTTACCGTACAAGTGGCCGCTTGTACGGTGCAAGCCAATCCATTGCACTTTCAGATATACATAACTCGTCCGTGTCTAAAACATACTTTTATTTTCATTTTTTAACCACATATCAGCATCCATTATTGCCATTTTCAACATTTTCAAATTTTCAATAAGAATCAAACCTATCATTCTACCCATTACTAAGGCATGGCTAAGCATAGCATTAATATCCGATTATACCCAAGTTTCATCTCATAGCATGAATAACCCTAGTCTAGGTTTCACAAGGTTCTCATGTCAAATTAATTAAGGTAATCCCATAAGTTAGGAGTATAACTACCATGACCCACAATATAGCAACTTTACAGAAAATAAACGCATGCATAATAGTTTGATTAAAACAAAATAAACATTTTCAAATATGGGATCAACATGTTCAAAGGAGGGTGTTTGCCTTGCTTGTTGAACAATTGGTCTTGTCGCGGTTGATCGGAGTACCAATCACGTCATCTAGTCCGGAACCTCACACATAGTCCCACGACTCGCGCATATGATCCAACGTCAGCATACATACAAGCAAACAATTCCGAAGTTACTATTCTTCGGTACAAACAATATTCATACAAGCATTTCACAACAAGTCATGCACAATAGGATGATGCATATGAGATTTCGTGCATGAGGGAACTACATGCATAGGATGGATGTGTATGAGATGCACATAGTGCACATGAGAAGGATGCAAGACCTAGTTACCAACCTTAACTTTGTCCTCCTCACGTAAATCATCCAACCCAGAAAGGCATAAGTAGATTACATGGTTAAAGTCATTGAATAATCATACAGGTGTCATCCAACCATCATACCTCAGTAAGCTTTACATATTGCTAAGGCCACCAATTTATCTATGCTAATTCATACCTCCAATATGTAGTTGTACAAATTAGAATCCCACGGATATATAAGCACTTGCTTATTCAACACCTAACTAAGATTGATGATTTATTTGCACACTTCAACGTTTAATAACTCATGATCAACCATACATGTCCACACTCCTCATTATTCATATTATGACAACATCAATCGTATTCATATGAACATTACCTTGCTCATCTCATAGTTGAGTTGCATATCTATAACTCCAAATTGAGGGCTCAACATTCCACAACTTAGACTCACACAACTCATACTCTACTGGCTTGACATCTCAATCAATTGCATGTGACCAAGAAATCAATTGTTAAGTCCTCAAACACTTATCTCATATGACTGTCTAAATATCATCAAGGCACTCAATCCAAATGCTCATATGCAACTCAAATAGTTCACAAATATTAATTGATCATATACACATATCTCTAGTTTGAATCTAGTCACAATAACTCTTATAAAATTATTCAGCCATCACATAAATACAACCCCAGCCAAAAGGAGGGATTCCACCGATACACGGACAAACGTACATCAACCGCCAAACCTTATGATTAGTAATTCTTGCTATTTATACAGTCCACTAACTCCCAGTTGATTACTCATATAACTACTCCACTTATTAAAACATCTTAATTGACCATCAAAATATATCTTCTCACCATTCCGTAACGGCCACCAAGTAGACTTTAGAATAAAAGCCCCAAAGATTTAACATGCAAGACCTACTAGCAAATTCCCATATGATTCGGTAATAATGCCATGTGACTAAGTGATTCCTTAAATTAAATAACTCGACATTTACTGACCAAATGAAATACACCACAATTCATGCATCACGACATTTAAGTGAAACAATAGGAATTTATATCAATGGCATCACATAAATAAGACATAAAATAAAGCTATTCCGATCATACCCCATCGAATAAAAGTTATTAGAGCATCTCCAGCAAGGGCCCCTAAAACAGGATCCCTATTTTGAATTTAGGGACTTCCCTTATTTTTAGGGTCCTGTTTTCAGAGTACAAGTCCAGCAACAGCCTCTAAATCTCAGCCCCTATTTTACTTTTTCTCCTATTTTGACATATCCGCTATGTATAATCTTCATTTGACACCACTAAAATTCAATAAAAAATATTTGTAATACATAAAACATAAGCATATTAACATTTACAATTTAAAAACATGATATTTCAAATTTAAATTTAAAATTTTCAAAACATGTTAAATAGAGTATGAACATTTTACTACAAAAATGCAAATATATGCATACCTAAATCTTCATGCTTGACATAATCAATCAAACTAGCGTCATGGTTAATCTTGGCATAGTCTACACAATCAAGTAACCGCACAACAGTTTCATTTAGGGGCCCGAATAGGGGCTGTGCTCGCGTCCCTGGGAATTGGGGCTGAGGAGGCAAATTTAGGGGCCTCCTAAATTTAGGGGCTTGAGTTAGGGCCCTGCTGGATCTATTTTTTTAATACACTTTCTAATTTAAGGTTTAGAGGCTGGTTTAGGGGCTCTGCTGGAGATGCTCTTATACACATGCATGATCATACGATGCTCATAAGATGGGTGGCATGCTTAATAAATATTAATGCATGCGAAAATGCGGATGATACTAAAATTTTACCATAAGCGTCGAACAGGCATAGCCGAATTGGATTAAATTCTGAAAACCCCTCGGCACCGCACGCGCATAACATCTGGGTCTACCACCGCCAGCTCCTTCCTTTTCTTTTCTTTTTCTTATTTTCTTTTTCCCTTTTCTTTCTTTTCTCCCCTTTTCTCTCCATTTTTCCTCTCTATTTTTCCTAGTCGCACATTGGTTGGCTTCACCTGGAAGCCATATCTCCTTCTCCCTTTTTCTTCTTTTCCTCCCTTTCATCTCCCTTCCTCCTTTCTCCAACCTGGCTCCTAATGCCCTCCAATCCGGCCGGCCATCCACCCCATCGCCTCAGGCCGGTCAACCACGCCTCGGCTTGCCGGCTGGTCCGACCTCCCGGCGCTAGCTTCCCCGCGTCAGCCCCAGCCCCAGCCGCCGTGCTGCCTGCCGTTGTCGCCTTGCTGACACCGGGCCACACCGCCTTGCGCCTCGGCTTCGGGGCCACTGCACCACATCGCCGTGTACCGGCGTCGCCCCGTGCATTGTGGCAGCGTCGAGCCGTCGACCACGTGGTCGCACCGACCGGCCTCAGCGCTGCTGGCGCCCTCCTCCGGCTGCGTCGAGCCGTGCCCATGCCGAGCTTCGCTGCGACGAGATGCGCTGCTCAGCGCCGATCTGTGCCGCACCAGCCTCGGCGCCGCGTCATCCCGTCTGTGCTCTGCACCGTGGCCATCGGCGCTGGTCTCCACATCGCCATCCACCTCCTGGGCGTGACCATGCCTCCTCGAGACGACGCTGAGGTAGCTGGTGCAGGCTGTGCTCACACGAGAGCCACTCATCGAGTGCTAATGTCTCTCCTCCAAAATGCTCAAACGAACTTGCATGCGAAAACTAATTGCAGGAATGGATTGCAATGATATAACATGCATATGTTGAAAATCGATTTATGTTGGTGATTGGAAGGGGAGATGGCTGGGAATGTATGAGGAGCTTTTGCTGTTCTTGATCCCAGAATCAACGCTCTACACCATAAGGGTTTAATTCTTTGTCCACTGAGATTGCTTTCAAATATCTAAATCAATTTTGACAAGACTTCCATATATCCTCGAGAATTAAAGCTCCAATTTTCTTAAAATCAACTCATCACTTCTTCCATAATCCAAAATAAAACACTATAAGCCAAATTTTGACTAGTTAATTCCTCACGCATACACCAATCTATAGTACTCCAAAACTCGTGTGTATTCTACTTGATACTAAAATCCTCCCAATTGATTAGACGAAACCACGAATCCAAATAATAAGGACAACAATTTTGGTCATAACTCTATCCTAATTCCCATAATCCAATTAGACTTTTGAATCCAACTGTGTATCGCCTCTTGTTGGTATAACCACCATACGATGATATAATCACTTGATTAATATTCGGATAATTCACACCCATCTATTCCAGTCTACTACATTGATCAATTGACAATATCCACTCTCGAGCACACACTATGTCCTTAGTTGTCCATATACTCTCATCGCTCTTATTTGCATACAAGTCTGGAATGGGACAGACCTACCTGGGTAAACTGTGATGTCTAGTCTTTGATACTGTCGTGGTGGTGTGGGTTCCGGTTGTACGGGTGATAACTCACATGGCGCAAGAGGGGGGGGCCTGTTGTGGTGGTTTAACCCTTCAATATTGAAACCTTAGCGGGCAGTACCAAATCTAGAAGTAACTTAGAAATGTTTTGTTACGGATACTCGCCATTGTGGTGTTTAACTATATCTTGTGGGTAAAGTGTATAACCTCTGTAGAGTGTAAAATCTGTAGAGTGTCAAGGGTTAGACTTTCATGAAAATAAACCTGTCTTTGGAAAATGCCTGGGTTGAACTTGTGTACTTGACTTAGGTTGTGAAATGCTTTACTCTTGGAACTATTGTGCAAGTTATTATCTTTATTACTGTTTTACTCCTTTGAAATCTATTATTGTATCTGTGAAAGTTACTTTACTGCAAGTTATTATCTCTATTACTGTTTTCCGCTGCAGTTGTTTACTTAAATAAGTTTTCGCCCTGTGAGGCGTACCTTTGTAACTCGACCATAAGGTTGAGCAACCAGTTTGATTATTAAATTAAAGTACTTTATTATTTCGTTGAGTATGATTGTGATACGTACCGATGTTGACACTGTGTAGGCTCCCGGATCGGCTATCCGGAATCCCTTGTGTATTTATGTACTAGTACCAGATCAGTAGCTAGTACACACAGTCAAAAGTGATGAATCAACAACCATATCACGAATACATATAATTAAATAAGAATAATACCGAATAAAATCAAAGACCTTATGGTCAAGGTTTACCATTACGTCCTGAACCGGCGGAACAACTTGAACACTGCAGTGGAAGACGAAAACACCAAAGCGATCCATTCAAATGCCCACAGGCAATCGAGTGGAGAACGCGTCCTAGTCGTTGGAATTCCTTGAACAGCTTCTTTCACTTCTGAGATAGGATTATAATGTAGCACGTGAGTACATAAAGTACTCAGCAAGTCTGGGAAATTATGCATAATGTAGGCTATCCAAGGATGGCTTAACATGGTTCTTTCGCATAAAGCCAAGTTTCATCAAATCATACTTGTTAATAATTTTCACAAAGCATATTTGAGCAATTCTTTTGAATAATTGAATTAGGTAATATTGTAGTGAAGGTTCTAACCACCACTCACTAATATAGAGGCTCTATCCGCCACATCGCAACAAAATCAGGGTTCAATCCAATCACATGGCTCTATCTGCCACAGTTCACAAAATCAGGTTCCTTCCACCTACCTGGCTTTAGCCGCCAGAAGCACACCCGAGAGTTCTAACCGCTCTCGGATCCCAAAACAAACCATTGTTTAGTTTGAAACCAAAAACCAAAGTCTACTAGTATGAAAACATTCAGCAAGCTTTGCCTTTGACCGTAGGCACGGCTATTCGAATAGTTTTAACTCTGCAGAGGTGTACAACTTTACCCACAAGACATGATATTCCCTTGACGCCATGCAATTAGCACACTTCCTTAGGTGTGCCAGCAGGGATATCATGACAAGGCCTTTACAATGTATACGCCTGACCTGACCCACCCGCTGAGGTTTCACCGCTGTTAGGGTTATATCCACCCAGTACAGAAGCCCCCTCTTGCGCCGTGTGAGCAAAATAACCACAACAATGCCTCTATCCGGCGCTCACATTCCACCAAGTGGTGAGTCTAAGTCAGGTTTCTACAAATTAGTTAGCCAGGTCATGCCCACTTTGACATGTGGTTGTACGGTTATGCTTAGAATGGAGACAGTCATAAGCGTCGGTCCTTAATTGACTTGGGGCGGTACTTGCGCAATGAAAGCTAGCACTCCATCCGCGCCCACCAGACAAACCATTCCGCCCCAGTCCAAAACCATTTTTCATTTTATTTTTATTTTGTAAACCAACGGCAATACTCCTTGCCTATAACTTTCAACACAAGTTCTCTAGAGATAAATGAAATTTCCCACCCATAGGTGAATACTGACCGATTGCGAGTCTAAGCATTTCTACCGTACTATTTTATTCCACCAATAGTTTATTTTATAAAATACAAATAGCAGTGTTGATAAAATTGGTTATAATCAATTCTATAATCTCCAAAATTCATGAGAGCACCAAGACTTCCCCCAATACTACCATGATACTATATAATTCAGTCCAAATTTGGTACTCCCACAAGTAAAGTCTATACTATGTGCCATCATGCCTCCAAAAATCAGGCTAAGCTACAACCATAATTGCATAGGGTACCATCTCCTCAAAATATAAGTCACTCTATTGATTATCCGTCATCCATACATCGATTAATTTGTAATCTACGGGATCCACCAAGAATAATTCATACTCTCATCCCCAAGCATCCTTTAACAAAGATTCCTTAACCCAAGATTCTATTAGTTCAACGGTCACAATGATTTCCATACACAGTGACACCAGATCGACTATACAAATCATACGTAATCCACATTATTCATAATTCCACCGATAATACTTCATAACATCATATTTTTAATCCATCGCACTACCACCTCTAAATAATCTACTTTAATCCACCAAGAACACGTAATATTATTATTTACTAAACCACCGACTATTCTGGACTATTCACAATTCTCCATAATTGAATATCACATGTCTATATTTCCATAATAATCTATTTCTTAATCAGTCCTTTAATAATAATTCCCAACAAAACACTAACAATCCAACTAACTCTGATTTCCGTTTGACACAATTTTATCAGCCCAAGGAATCCAAGTCAACATATTATTTACTTGCAATGATTTATTTAATCCCTCAGGGATACTTCACAACACATACATCTTCATATAAGTCGACTATTCTGGACTATTCACAATTCTCCATAATTGAATATCACATGTCTATATTTCCATAATAATCTATTTCTTAATCAGTTTTTTAATAATAATTCCCAATAAAACACTAACAATCCAACTAACTCTGATTTCCGTTTTACACTATTTTATCAGCCCAAGGAATCCAAGTCAACATATTATTTACTTGCAATGATTTATTTAATCCCTTAGGGATACTTCACAACACATACATCTTCCACAATTTCCCCTCAATTCATTACAGTGTGAACTGCTATCACAATCCAATTTCACAATATTTGAACCATCAACGTTCATAAATCAAGTTCATAACTAATAAATCCCATCAACACTAATATTCATGTACTCTCCAATCAAGTTGGGTTCTAGCTTCAATCCACATTCTGTACTAATATGTTCCATCCAAACTATCTTCCCAATAGTCGTTTCCTTAATAAAAGAATAGTTTTCCAAAAACATTTATAGTGGTGGACTACTATACTAGGGCGACAAAGGATTATGGATAACAATATCAAGGAGGTATGGACAACAGGTATAACTAACAACCTAACGTTAACATCATCCTTTAATATAAATAGTGATGCAAGTTGTAAAAACAATGTAAAACATTTATAAATCATGGGATCAAAATGCATCAAGGAGACTTACCTCTGTCACAGCGAAAATGTTGAACTCTTTGAAGTCCGGCAGCGGAGTCGGCGGACTCGGCGGGATCGTCGACTACGCGCAAAACGAGACAACAAATAAATAAAAGAAAATAAATAAAATCCAAAAATTACAAAATTAATACTGGCAGGTAGATCTTGATTTTAGATGAATTTAGAAATTTGAATGGAGTCAAACGGAGTTCGGACGGAGAAGTTATGAGCTTCCGAAGTTTCAATTTCGAAAAAAAATGGAAAATCGGGAATATTCCATTTTGACTGGTCAACGGCTGACTTTGACTTTGACTGGGATTGTGACTATGGCAAGTGGGCCCATGGTGTCATAGACCCATGGCCTTCTTCAAGCTTGGGCTTGCCATGCCCATGGAAGGAGAGAGAGAGCTTGAGGGGAGAGTGAGGGGGCGACGGGGAGGAGGGTCGGCGGCGGGGTCGCGGCGTCTTGGCCAGGCCGTGACGGCGCCTGCACGCGACGCTGGCGAAGCGGCCGAGCGGCCGGGCGGGCGCGCGTCGCCGGCGGTGGGCGCGACGGCGACGGGGCTAGCGGCGGCGCAAGCATGGGCAAGCCCCAAACAACAGAGAGCAACAAAAATGGCAAAGGACTCAACTCCATCCAAAAACTCGATTTTCCAACCAATTTTGCATGGAATTGATCCAAATAAAAACCTAGGATCACTAGATCACATCCTTAGGGACCTAGAGAAGGAGGGAATCGAGTTAATTCTCACCGGAGATGATGAATTTCGTGATGAACGGAGCTCCGGTCGGATGAACAAAAACTCGAAATTCGTCGCCAATTCTGGATGCAACCTAAAATTGATGATTGGGTTAGACTCTAGACTCATCGACGGTCACAAGGAACCAAGTGGCACGAAGAATGGCTCACCGGAGAAGGTTCTACAAGCACGAACTCGAAGAACACCGAAAAAGTGCGACCCAAGTTCGGTTTTCTTGATCTCACGTGCACAAGGGTGGAGTAAATGGAAAGAGGAGCACACTCCCGGAACGGGGACTCTTATACGAAGAGAATGGAGGTGGTGTTGCGGCGTTTGGAGGTGAAACGGCCGAGATAATGGCAATAATGTCCATTTCGGTTTTTCATTAACCCGGTCGTTTCCGGTGAGATTGGCGGCGAGTGAAGGTGGGGAATGGCAAGAGATCGTCGTTGCGGATCCAACGGAACCGACCGTTCGCATTTTGGAGTTGAAATGAAGGAGTTATGGACGTTTGAATGGAACCCTAGCCATGAATGAGCTTTGGAGCTTCTCTGTAAATTTCCTTGGCTGGAGGTTGAAGATGAAGCACTATTCCCTTGCCACGTGGCGCTCTCCCATTGGCCCTCCTTTACGCAACCGATTCGCCCTAGAGAAAAATAAGGGAAAATGGTCTAAAAATTCCGGAAAAATTCTTAGAACCATTTTAGAATATTTGGGATCCAATAAAATTGGTTTCACTGAATTTGGATGATTTTTGTGGAATTTAATATTCGAGCGCGGATTGCGGGCATTAAACAAAAGCCGCGCGAGATAAAATAGGAACGAAGGTCCAAAAATCTGGGGAATGATTCCTAAAATCATTTTGGAATATTTGGAACACAATTGAAGTGGTTTGGGGATTTTTGGAGCATTTTTGGACTCGGGTGAAATTTCGGGTACCGGCGGAGACTGGAAAATCCGATTTTTCGACCGGAGGGGAATTGATTCCCGATTTTGGAGGGGAAAGGATGCAAGGTTAATATAAACACCAAAGAAATTCCAAGTTTTTGAATTTACTTTATTTAAATTATGTTTTTCTCCAGAAAACGAAAACTAGGGTGTTACACACGGTGTGCACTAGCGTGATCCTGGACTAGTGTTGGATACACAGAATGTCCGGATTTGCATATTCGGGTCCCGACAATGATTTTATATGAATTTAGAAATTTGTTTCATTCCATTTAGGGCTATGGTTTAAAAGTTATAGCAGTTTGAATTTGGTTCGGTTTAGAAAATCAAAGAAAATTGAGAATTACGTTTTCTTTACATGGAAACGTATTCTCTCTAGATTGTGCTTTTCCTTTTGAATTGGGCTGGTCACTGACACGACGGGGCCGAAGGTTAGTGCCTGCGCGCGAGGAAAAGAATGGACTGAATCGACTCAGGCCCACTTAGCCGCCAGGCGTCTGCTCTCGAGGATTGGCCCATGGGGCCCGGTAGCGATGAACGGGTTCAGCACGATGGATCGACCACAAGGGTCCAGGCGCCAGACAGCCTAGGCAGAGGAGCTTGGCTGATGTCCTCGTCGCCGGCGAGTAGGGCCGGTGAGGTTCAGCCGATGGTTGGAAAATCTAGAGGGCGTCTAGGGAATGCCGTGGGTGAGCTTCCTCTTTCGGGATGTTAGAGCATCTCCAAAAGTATCTGTATCCAACTCTCTATCTCCAAACTATACCGAACCGGTGAAAAAATCGATCTCCAACAGAGTCTCTATCCTGTTCTGTAAAAGTAGCGAGCGGAGAGAGGCTCGCTAGATTTAGCGATTCTCTCTCCGCTCGCTATCCGGCGAGGAGCAACGGCAACCTTCGTTCGCGCGACCACGGAGCGTCCTCCCCACTCCAGTCTATCGCTCGCTCATCCTCCGCCGCCATCTCCACTCGCTGTGGTCTCCTCCCTCTCCCCTCCGCCGCCATCTCGACTCACGGAGCGTCATCGCCCCTCCGCTCTGTCGCTCTCTCATCCTCCGTCGCAACCTCACGGATCGCCGTCCCCCCGCCACTCTCTCGCATCCTCCGCCGCCATCCCCACTCGCTCTCCCCTCCAGAAGCCACCGGCGGATCCCCGACCCCGACGAGCCAGTCGACGGCAGATCTAGTACCGGTAATGCCGCAGACCTCTAGATCTGGTTGCTTCATTGCGATTTGTTGGTAAACTACCCCTTGTGTTCTTGTTTCCTGTCGTGCAGCCTTCGTCTCAACCTCCGGCTGCAACACGGATCTGGTGCTGGTACTGGCTTGGACCTCTACATTTGGTTGATTCTCCTTTTCTTGGTAAGTATTCGCCCTACCTTCATGGCAATTGAAGCTTCTTAAATCGGCTTGCAGTCTGAAAGTCAAATCCTTTGGAATCTAGAGTCGTGTTTGCTCCTCTGACTTGTGCGTTCTTCATTTGATTGTGCATTGGGCACTCTTTCTAATTAATAATTTTGCCATGATGTTTTGGTTCATCTATGTGTTATGTGGTGATGCTTCCTGTCTGCAGAGTTGAGACTTCTTTATTTTTTGATTCCCGAAGATGGCACTCCTAATTAATAATTTTGCCATGCTGTTTTGGTTTATCTATGTGTTTGGTTAATTTGATCATACCGTGGTCTGGTCTAACCATTGGTAATATTGTCTGAACATTAGGAACAATAAGAAGCAAAAGCATTCTTATTCAAATAATTTGGTTCTTTCTTTGAAAGAGAATAATTTGTTCTTAATAATTTTGAGATTTGACAAGCAAAATGGTGTTTTCTTAGAATTTGTAACTACAATGAGATAGTTATCTCCTTGTATTCTAATTAGCCAACCTACGTGTCTGCATTTTAATTCTGATTTAGATTTGTTTCATATGGAAATTGTTTACACAACCTACGTGTCTGCAATCTCTTTTTTCCTATATTGTTCATTTGTTGATCTTATCTGGTCATTCTATGCACTTGGTTTCATCGTGACTGCAGAATAGACTTGTACTGCACACACTTAACGAGATTCAATCATCCGTTTGCATGATCTTTGGACCTTCATCAATACTTTTTCTATACAACCAGTGGGTGCTATCATGCATTGCAGTTTCCATATATTGGTGGTTGTATAATGGAAAACCGGATGAGGCAGATTCATTATTCTTTGTTTGCAATATCATATATTCAATTTGTTGGTCCTTTTCGCTTCCTTTTTGCTTAGTCTATATATTCTACGGCCTTTGGGTGGAATTGGAGTAGTCCTTTGCAATTCCTTTTTCAACTATAGAAATGATTTATCATCCTGAAGCGCATTGACGGGTTCATTTCTATGACAGAATGATTTGTGGTACTTGCAGATATCAATGTGATATGCAGTGTGGACAGAATATATAGACCCAAGTCTGATAACACTGTTGGATGATCTTAGCCCATCTTATTCTAGTTTCAGAGTTGACATCTTTGGTTTTGTTCAAGAATTGTGTAGCTGTATATTTGTCCTGATACAGATAATTTGGGTTGTGCATTGCTTTGCAGTGTTTGGAGATATGAGTGAGATCCTAGAACTGGTCAATCCAGTGAAGTTTCAGCACATAGTATGCTTTGGATACCTGTTTGTCAGTTTGGTTGGCAAGTTCGGATTGCTGATTTATATATATTTGATATAGTTGCCAAGTCATTTGATGGATGGACTGGAATGAACCATGGTACTTGCAGATTTCAAGAATTGTGTAGCTATATATATTTGATATAGTTGTCAGTTTGATATAGTTGTCAAGTCAAGAATTGTGTAGCTATATATATTTGATATAGTTGTCAGTTTGATATAGTTCGGAATGAACCATGGTACTTGCAGATTTCAACCTGTCTTGTAGCTGTTGAAGTTTAAGAATCCCAAAATATGTAGTCTGTGAAGTTTCAGAAAACAGTATGGTCTTGAAACTACATCATGTCTGTGGTAGCCAAATCTAATTTGTCCATGAAATTGATGATTTAAATAAGCTCCACACTGGAGCTTTGGTGCCTAGTTGGAGCTTCCAGACTACATAATTTCTGTTCTGATTATTGTTTCGTGCAACAGATCACTGGTATTTGCACATGTTCAATTTATGTCCTAGTCCCAATCTTATATCTGTATAATGGTCCTCAACTCCCCGCTTGGAATTTGTGAGTCGATAACATTTAGACAATGATTAAGGGTTACTGAAAGCAATTGAAACATTTTTTTGTTTTCTTGTCAATAGTTTCTATCTCCTGCCTTTATTAGTGCTTGCTTTATCTTAGCTGTTCGAGATTAAGTACCGGCTGTTCGAAATTAAGTAATTGAAACATTTTTTGTTTTCTTGTCCACTGTAATGCATAAAGATGGATAAAGAATCGAAGAAAGTCAGTGCAGTGCATGCTTGGACAATTAAGCGCATAGAGGAAATCGCATGTGACATTAAGAATGTAGTGAACGATAACTTTTCTCCTGGCGAATGCGCAAGCGCAATTGAACTATACCAAGTCTTACTTGAGATTGAACGAATTGCTTGCCGCCTTGACGAACTTGCCATACAATCGGAAGATTTGGTGCGAACGGATGGCATTGATCGTCCTGAAGAAGAAGACACTTCATCGAGCGTAGGCGAGCAATTGCTTCCATATGACTACGAGACCGATGATTCGTGTAAACGTGATGATCGTCAATTTAGAGAGGATGAAAGTATCAGCTCCAGTGGCTAGTGTTATCCTTATCTTTGTGTTATGTATATGAAGACTTATTGCAGTCACTTTATGTATAATTCGACTTTGTGATCATCAATTCAGTGACTCATGCTCTTTTGTGAACTGTGTTGTTATGCAAATTTTATTAATGAAATCTTGATGTCCGCAGAATATATATTATGGATGGCTTCTACACTAGTCTGTTAAGTGAGGGGGGAAGTGAAATACCTTGGGATGAAAGTCCAATTGGGGAGCAACATTCACCAATTGACCATTCCAGTCCCCAGCCGAGACCTCATAATAAAAGATCAAAAAATTTCTCAGAGAAGGAAGACAATATGTTGGTGTCGGCATGGCTTAATGTTAGTTTGGACCCAGTGCAAGGGACCCAACAAACTCGTGCCACTTATTGGAGTAGAATACATGTTTACTTCCATGAGAACAAAGATTTCTTCTCAGATCGTACTCAGAATTCACTTATGCACCGTTAGTCATCTATCCAAGAACATGTGAACAAGTTTTGTGGTTGTTATGACCGGATTGAGCGTAGAAGGCAAAGCGGGATAACAGAGCAGGATAAGGTTGGTCCAAGTCCCTTTTTATTACAACTTCATATCTTGTGTCCATATTAAGTAAGCTACTTATTCTTTTCTACAGATAGTCCATGCTAAAGCTTTGTACCAGGAGGAAGAAGGCCGATTATTTGCATACCTGCATTGCTGGAACGTATTACAACACCATCCAAAGTGGAATGATCATTTATCTCAGAAAAAGCAGAAAATATCATCTAATGCTTCTCCGGGTAGTTCTAGTCCTCTTAGCTCTAATGCAATTCATATTCATGAAGATGCTCCTACTACAGAGACTGATGTGTTGACAAGGCCAAGTGGTAGGAAGGCTGAGAAAGAACGGTTACGCCGAGGGAAAGATTCAGTTGACAGTGTTCGAACAGGTTCACTCTACATGGAAGCATTAGAAAACTTTAGGAAGGAGATGAAAGAATTGGAGGTTATGAAAGAGCTTAAGAGGGACGAGCGGTATGAACGAGCATTTGCACAAGAACAAGAGAGGATTGCTCAAGAGAAAGAAAAGATTGAGATAAGGAAAAATGAGTTCGAATTGAAGAGAATGGTCGAAGAGGAGAGGATTATGAGCATTGACACCAGTCGCTTGAGTGGGCCACAACAACAATACTACACGAACCTGCAGAACGATATCATCGCTCGAAGAAGTAATACGTCGGGTTGAGCACTAGTAATGTTCTACGAATTAATTTGTTGAACCTTTTATGCTATTGGACTATGCTATGGTACTAGCCTGTATGCGTTGAACCTTTTATAAGTAAGACATTTGAATTGTGCTATGGTACTAGTATGAGTTAAAGTGCAGAAACTAATACATCATATTGAATTGCAGAAACTAGTACATCATATTGAAGTGCAGAAACTAGTACATATAATTGAAATAGTAAACTAGCGCTCAACTAGATCCTTCCATAACGTTGCCATAAGTGCTCCACTAGATCATCTTGAAGCTGATAGTGAGCTTTTCTATTTCTGATGGATTGATGAGTTTGAATAAACTCAGAAAGCTCATGTGTTACTTCATGGGACACCGCAACATTTTCTCCCATTGCTTCGTAATTGTAATCAACAGGAGGTCCATCCCTCTCATCTTCAATTATCATGTTATGCATGATGATACATGCTGTCATGATATCTCTAAGTGTTTCTTGATACCAAAAACGAGCTGGTCCACGAACAATTGCAAAACGAGCTTGTAAAACTCCAAATGCTCGTTCCACATCCTTCCTAGTCGCTTCTTGAGCTTCGACGAAATGTTTTTTCTTATTCCCTTGGGGAGCTGGTATTGTCTTCACAAATGTTGCCCATGAAGGATATATTCCATCTGCAAGATAGTATCTCATTGTATAATTATGACCGTTCACAGTATAATTCACTTCAGGTGCTTGCCCTTCGGCTAGCTTTGCGAAGAGAGGGGATCGGTGAAGAACATTAATATCGTTGTGAGATCCTGGTAAACCAAAAAAAGCATGCCATATCCAAAGATCTTGCGAAGCAACGGCTTCTAGAATGATTGTTGGCTCATGCACATGACCAGTATACATGCCTTGCCATGCTGCAGGACAATTTTTCCACTTCCAGTGCATGCAATCTATGCTCCCTAGCATTCCCGGAAATCCTCTTTCCTCAGCAATTGCAAGTAATCTAGTAGTGTCATTATCATTTGGAGATCTCAAATACTCATCTCCAAAGATTTCAATAATAGCTTTCACAAACCTTCTGAGGCTCTCTATTGCAGTACTTTCTCCAATCCGCACATAATCATCAATAGCATCTGCTGCTACTCCATAGGCTAGCATGCGAAATGCCGCGGTAACCTTTTGCAAAGAAGATAATCCAAGAATTCCAGCACAATTCCTCTTCTGAATGAAATAGTTATCATGCGCTTGTACAGCATGCAATATGCGAATAAATAAAGAACGATTCATTCGAAACCTACGCCAAAAAAAAGGTTGAGCCGCGTACGGGACGATCAGCATAATACGCGAAGACATAAACAACGAATATTTCCAAACCTGCGCCGAAAGAAGGTTGGGCCATAGATAGGAGGATCAGCAAAATAGTCTTGGAACAGTCTAGCATGTCCTTCTTGTCTATTGCGATGAACGACTTGATGGCCAGGAATAGAACCGCCATGGCGTGGAACATTACCATCCTGATCTTCCGTGTGTGCTAGGTATCCTGTTGTCAGAAGAAATACGTACTCATTATTTCTCTCAGACTCCTCATCTTCTGACAAACATTGCGAGACTAAATTTCGACGACTCATTGAGGTATTATTGGTAGTGAACAACAAGAAACGTGCAGTACTTCAAACTGCAAATGGGTATGTATATATAGACAAGAGTAATATAGCCGTTTGAATTTGCCCGTTGAAAAATAACCGTTGCAGCATGGTAATTACAATAAATTTCAAATTTTAAATTCCCGCAGTAAAATATAGCCGTTCGAATTTATCCGTTGAAAAATAACCGTTGCAGCGTTGTCGTTACAATAAATTCTGAATTTTAAATTCCCGCATTGAAATATAGCCGTTCGAATTTATCCGTTGAAAAATAACCATTGCAACGTGGTGGTTACAATAGCTGTTATGGCGGTTATGGAATATGATTAAAATATAGGGGATAGAAAATAGAGAGTGTGATATAGAAAGTGCTGTTGGAGAGGAAGAAGATATAGAGAGTGAAATTTTTGGAGAACTCTCCAAATAAGACTTTTGGAGAGTGAAATTTGGAGAGCCCTTTTGGAGATGCTCTTATTACAACATAGATGGTTATTCTCTGATTTCTTTGCTTCCTCTTTCCCATACAGAGTCGCAGGAGCCTATCTGGTTTCTATCATTGGTTATTCAATTTCTCAATAATAACAGATTCATCAAAATTCATGGAAATTTATGAAATGCATTAATAATTTACGATAATAACTAATTAATTGATTTTACCCTTTATTGAATTTTCGGGATGTTACAACATAGATGGTTAAGTGACGACGATTTCATTTTCCTGACAGGGATCTCCGCGCTGAACCGGGCTCCAGGGCAAAAGTGCTATTTAAAGGCGGGAACATGCGGCGAATGTACCAGCTAGCGAAGAACCAATGAACAAAATAACATCTAATCAATCGTTGTTGCTGGGTGCGCTGGTTCTGCTGGCAGCAGCCACCGCAGCCAGCCTTGACGGCTGCCAGACGACATGCGGCGAGGTGGAGATCCCCTACCCATTCGGCATCGGCAACAGCCTCAGCACGAGCGGCAAAAACTGCTCCCGCACGGGCTTCGAGATCGACTGCAGCGGCGGCCTCATGCCGGTTCTGTCGGGCACGCAGATTCAGGTGCTGAACCTGTCCGTGACGCCGCGCCCGGTGGCCCGGGTGATGCTGCCCGTGGCGTATCAGTGCTACGACGTCTCGAGCGGCGACCCCACCGACGGGAAGAACGGCACAGTAGAGCTTAACCGGACCGGCGTGTACCGCATCTCCAACTCCTCGAACGAGCTCTTCGTCCTCGGATGCAACACCTTTGTCCAGGCGACCACTACGACCAGTGTTTCAGGCGATAACATTTACTACAGCGGGTGCGCGGCCTACTGCAACGACTCCCAGAGCGCGCAGGACGGCGCCTGCGCTGCCATCGGCTGCTGCCACGTCGACATCCCGCCGGGCCTCACCGACATCTGGATGGACTTCAACGACTCCTTTTCGCACGCCGACATGGACTTCAGCCCCTGCGACTACGCCTTCATCGTCGAGAAGGGCAACTACACGTTCCGGGCGTCCGACCTCAAGAACATGCCGCGGGACAAGACCATGCCCATGCTGCTCGACTGGGCCATCCGCAACAGCTCCTGCGCCGACGCGCCCGGTAAACCGGAGTACGCCTGCGTGAGCAACCACAGCGCGTGTGTCGACTCCACCAACGGGCCTGGATACGTCTGCGACTGCACAAAAGGCTACGAGGGAAACCCCTACGTCCCCGATGGATGCACGAGTAAGCGGCCTAGATCTGTTTTGCTTGACATCGCTTCTACGTAGTGCCTTTTTATTCAACTTTAATTTAGAATATCAAGTACCATCTTCTCCATCAACCTCTCTCTTTCCTTTTCTCTCTCTTTCCTTTTCCCGTGCACTTTTCCCAACCCCTTCTTTCCTCTCTAATAAAAAAAATTAAAATTAGAATATTTAAATTTTAAAAATTTTAAATAGAAAGTGTCGACTCAAAATTTAAATCATGAAGTTTTAACTTGGAAAGTTTCAAATTAGAAAGCTTCAAATAAAAAAAAAGTTTTAATTCAGAAAGTTTCAAGTCGACAAGTTTCAACTTATAAAACTTTCGATTCAAAAGCTTTCGGTTTGAAAAGTTTTGATACAAAAAAAAACTTTTGGTTCAAAAGGTTTTAATTCAAAATTAAGGTCGAGAAATTTCAACAAAAAAATTTCAAATAGAAAAGTTTCAACACGAAAAAATGAAATAAAAAACACAAAAAATATAAAATCAAAAAATTTCAAATTAGAAAGTTTCACTTCGAAAAAAATCCAAATCAATTTGACTTCACTAGCGTCGTGTCCATGTCCTGTGCCGACGCGCCCAATAATCCGGGGTACGCGTGCAACTCTACCAACAGCGAGTGTGTCAACTCCACCAACGGGACTGGATAGTGGCCTTCCACATACACAGTTGGACAAGTCGCACTAAAACCACCACTCGACCATCTAGAAACAGCTAGTTCCAAGAGTAATAGACCATCCACAAGTCCTGTCCTTGGTTCACTAGATACTTCTGAAACTAGACTGCACTTGGAGCTGTAAAAGTGTAAGATTTTATTTCAGAGTTTGAGCTTGGTCTCTTTGAGGGCTTTTGAGCTTTTGGGATGCTAGATGTCAAAGAGATGTAAAAGTTCTAGTTTTGATGAGCCTTTGAACTGTTTATATAGGCTATAGGAAGCAAATAGCTGTTATTGGCAAAAAGTAGCCATTTGCCAATGTTAGATTGAAAAGACAACTCAAAATAATTGTATCTGACAAGGTTTGACAAAGTTTACAAGAGGCTCAATGTACTCCGAACCCAAATCAGCGAAAAACGCATGTGCGACAGACCAAAACGAGTTGGTCTGTCGTACACATACTTTGAGCAAAAACTAGTCTGTTGAGAAGCTGTAAGAGACATGTTTGCGACAGACCGAAAAACTTGGTCTGTCATAGAATGCAAAATTACTGGTTATGAATCCAGAAGAGAATTTATTATACGAGCTAAAACCAGTAAGTTTTATGTTTACTCCAGACAAAGAAAGGTGGTCTGATGTGAATAGAAGATTTATGGTCCGTCGTGAACTTTTTGCACTTGATTAGATTTCAAGGGAAAGGCTATCTGCAACGGACCCAAAAACTTGGTCCGGCGTAAACGGGAAACGCTTGGTTTGAGTTCAGTTATGAAAGCATTAGTATTGGACCTAAAAGGGATATGAACTCAAAACCAGATATTTTAGAGGAGTCGAAAAGAATTGGTGTAAGCTCCAAGTAGTCTCAATAAAAGGACCTAAGAATCAAGATATTGAACTTATGCATGATCCCTCTTTATAGTACGGTTGAAACATAGAACAATACATCTAAAAGACTTGAATCAACTCCCAAGTCAAAGAACTAGGAACAAAGAAGCCTTAATCTTGGTCCTTCTTTTCGAAGATTTCTAATAGAAACAATTTAGTTGATCATCAATCATCAAAACCAAAAATCAAACTTAAATAATCCATTAGGGGGCCTAGATGCTTTCATCGACGATAGCAACTGGCGGGCGCGGCGGTGTCAGCCATGGGGGAGATCATCGGGGCAGGGATCACCTGAACCAAAGAGGGGAAACGAATTAGTGAAGCTCGAGGGTCATCCCGGCCATGGGAATCGGGGAATGGAAGAGAGGAGAAGGGGGATTGCCGCGCGGGTGATCGGTGGCGCTCCATCCAGAGATGGGGAAGAAGATGCAGTTTCCTTCAGGTATCGCGTCAGTGGAGTGTGGGGAAGTGTTTAGCGAGCAAAAGGGGAGTGAAGGGGAAGGTCCTGGGGACTTTATAGTCAGTCGAAGCAAGAAATGCCGAAAAAAAGGGGGAAATGAAGAAGCGGCTTTGTGCGTTTTGCGGCGAGGAGGTGAGGCTCCGATCAAGCTGCGGCAGGGCATGCCCATGCCCCGGAGCAGGTGAGCAACCTTGACCCTCGCCGAAGAAACGCTTTGACCGCCGGGCAAAGGGGAGTAGCGAGAGCTCCAATGGTCTTGCGTGGGGAGGAGAGAAGGAGGGGAAGAAGAAAGAGAAAGGAGAGGGGAGGGACTGGCTAGTGGGGTCGGTCCCACTGGTTGAGAGAGAGAGAGAGGAGTGAAGGGAGCAGAAGTGAAAGATTTAATTTGATTTTTTTTTACTTCTCCCTCCAAACAGCACAACAGTAAAGCAATTAAATGAGGGGCCAAATCAAGTTGAAACTTTTTGAAAATTTTAAGTTAGGGTCCTGGAAAGATTTCCCAACTACTGAAAAAAGTTTGAAGTAAAAAATTCCAAATATATAATTTTAGAAAAATCTGACAATTAGGGGGCATCCAATTTTCCATATTTCAGAAAAGCATTTAATTTTTGGGCCAAATGCAATAAAACTTTTTGATAAATTTAAATACGGTTTGAAATAGCAATAGTGACCTTCAGTAAAAATTTCAAAGCAAAAGGATCAATATTTATTCTTAAACAAATCTTTTTGTACAAAAACCAAATTACACTTCTTACTGTTTTTGATTTTCTAAAAATATCAAAATCAATTATTAAGTTCCAAAATTTTTACCAGAAGTAGATAATACTATCAAAGACATTTTGTAGGCCCCCGGATCGGCTATCCGGAGTCCTCTGTGTATTTCTGTACTAGTCCCAGATCAGTAGCTAGTACACACAGTCAAAAGTGATGAATCAACAACCATATCACGAATACAAATAATTAAATAAGAATAATACCAAATGAAAGCAAAGACCTTATGGTCAAGGTTTACCATTACGGCCTGAACAGGCTGAACAACTTGAACAACTGCAGCGGAAGACGAAAACGCCAATGCGACCCATCCAATTGCCCACAGGCAATCGAGTGGAGAACGCACCCTAGTCGTTGGAAAATCTTGAACAGCTTCTTTCACTTCTGAGAGAGGATTAGAATGTAGCACGTGAGTACATAAAGTACTCGGCAAGTTTGGGAAAAATATGCACAATGTAGGCTATCCAAAGATGGCTTAATATGGTTCTTTTGCATAAAGCCAAGTTTCAACAAAACATACTTGTTAATAATTTTCACAAAGCATATTTGAACAATTCTTTTTAATAATTGAATTATGTAATATTGTAGTGAAGGTTCTAACCACCACTCACTAATATACAGGCTCTATCCGCCACATCTCAACAAAATCAGGGTTCCATCCAATCACATGGCTCTGTCCGCCATGGTTCACAAAAATCAGGTTCCTTCCACCTACCTGGCTTTAGCCGCCAGAAGCACACCCGAGAGTTCTAACCGCTCCCGGATCCCAAAACGAAACATTGTTTAGTTTGAAACCAAAAACCAAAGTCTACCAGTATGAAAGCATTCTTCGCTTTGCCTTTGACCGTAGGCACGTCTATTCGAATAGTTTTAACTCTGCAGAGGTGTACAACTTTACCCACAAGACATGATATTCCCTTGATGCCAAGCTATTAGCACACTTCCTTGGGTGTGCCGGCAGGGATATCATGACAAGGCCGTTACAATGTATCTACCTAGCTAGACCCACCCGCAGAGGTTTCACCGCTGTTAGGGTTCTTTCCACCCAGTACAGAAGCCCCCTCTTGCGCCGTGTGAGAAAAACAACAACAACAACAATGCCTCCTTCCGGCTCTCACACAACAACCGAGTGGTGAGTCTAAACTAGGCTTCTACAAATTAGTTAGCCAGGTCGTGCCCACTTTGACATGTGGTAGTACGGTTATGCTTAAAATGGCAATCATAAGCGTCGGTCCTTAATTGACTTGGGGCGGTCCTTGCACAAAAGAACCAAGGCTTGGTCCGCTTCCACCCGACATTCCATGCCGCCCAAGTCGAAATTATTTTTCATTTTATTTTTATTTTGTAAATCATTGGCAATACTCCTTGCCTATAACTTCCAATACAAGCTTTCAAGAGATAATTGAAAGTCCCACCCATAGGTGAATATTTGACCGATAGCAAGGCTAAGCATTTCTACCGTACTATTCTATTCCACCAATAGTTCATTTTATAAAATATAAGTTGTAGGGTTTGGTTACAATTCTTAAAATTAATTTTGTAACCTCCAATAACCTTTAAATTGTCATACTCTTACAATCATACGAAGAATCCAATCCAATATAGTATCCACAAGTAGGAAGTATATCCTGGTATTATCACAACTCCGAAATCATATTAAACCACAATCATATTTGTATAGGAAATCTTTCCCTTGAACTCTAACTTGTAATATTGATTTATCCACCAATCATACGGCGATCAATCTTATCATCCACTAAGAATATTTCACAAGGTCATCTACTAATCCACCGAGAATACTTCACAATATTATCTCTAATAATCTAGAATACAATCCACCGATAATACTTTACAACACCATATATTTAATTATTCATACTATCACCTCTAAATCATCTACTTTAATCCACCACGAATATTGCATAACCTTACCCCAAGCACCTTTCAAGAAAGATTTTATAAATCCAAGACTTTATTAATTCATCGACTACAACATTTCCATAACCAAAGATACCACGTTTACTAAACAAATCACCCATAATTCATATTATTCATGATTCCACATAATGGGTTATCGCGAGACCATATTCCCAAAGTCATCCACTACACCACCGAGTATGATCTTCAATACTATCCATTTACTCCACCGAGTACATTTAATCATATAGCTGTCTAAATCATCGAGTATCATTCTCGATACCACTTGTTGTAACCCTTCACATTGTCATCTCTAAATCTCATAGTATGCGGGTCAATCCACCGAAATATGATTTCCCACTTATTCTATTTGATCCCCAAGTATGACCCTCAATATTATTTATTTAACTTTACCGACCATTATTCTTCATATCAAACATCTTCCAACACTTCCCAGTTCATACTAATCATACTGCGATTCGCTACCACACTCCAACTCAGCAATATTTAAACTACCACCATTCCCAGGTTACTTTCATACTGACTAATACCACATCATCAATAATAATCATCTAACTCCAATTTACATTCCATCCCATTTGATTTATCTAAAATGTCTGTCAAATAGTCTTTTCCCTTAACTAAAGAACAGTTTTCCAAAAATATTTATATTGGTGGAGTACTTATACTAGGGCGACAAAGGGTCAGGGATAACAATGTCAAGGAGGTAGGAACAACAGGTGTAACTAATAAGCTAACATTAACATCATCCATTTAATATAAATAGCAATGCAATTTGTAAAGCAGTGGAAAACATTTATAAACAATGGGATCAACATGCGTCAAGGAGACTTGCCTCGGTCGCAGCGAGAAATTTGAACTCTCTGAAGTCCGGCGGCGGGGTCGGCGGACTCGGCGGAAGCGTCGACTACGCGCAAAACGAGACAATAAATAAATAATAGAAAATAAATAAAATCCAAAAAATTACAAAATTAGTACTGGCAGGTAGATCTTGATTTTAGATGAATTTAGAAATTTGAATGGAGTCAAACGGAGTTCGGATGAGAAAGTTATGAGCTTCCGAAGTTTGAATTTCGAATAAATTGGAAAACCGAGAATATTCCCGGAATATTCCCTTTCGGGTTGACAGGTCAAACAAAGACTTTGACCGAGCTTTGACTGGACTTTGACTTGGATTGAGTCTATGGCAGTGGGCCCCATGTGTCATAGAGGAAAGGTTGTCTTCAACCTTTGTTCATGCATGGCCACCATGGGAGCAAGGAGAGAGCTTGAGGGGGAGTGAGGGGCACTACGGCCGTGGGGCGGCGGCGCATGGCCCATACGCAAGGCCACGGGCTTAGGCGGGACGGGCGCCGGCGGGGCGGCGGCTGGCCGGCCGGCCGGCGCACACAAGCACGCACGCACACAGTGAATGGAAAAAAACAGAGCACGCGCAAAGCTCCAAAATCCGGATTTTGAGCCCATTTTTGCATGAAATTGATCCAAACAAAAGCATGGAATCAATAGATAACAACCTAAGGTACACATAGGATGAAGGAATTGGATCAAAGCTCACCGGATTTGAAGAAATCGACGACGAACGGAGATTCGGCCGAAAATGGAAAAATGCGAAATTCGTCGCCAACGATTGATGCAACCTAAAATTGAAAGATAAATTAGAATCTAGACTCCTATACGAACACAAGGAAACGAACGGGAGGAAGAATGATTCACCGGAGAGGGAGATATGAGCAAGAACACGAAGAACGCGAAGAACACAAAAGTTCGTCGGTTTTCTTGATCTTGCGGCCAATTGGATTTGAGAGGCTAAAGGAGGGCTACACCACCGGGAAGGGGATTCTTATACGGAGATTTGAGAGGCGGAGATGCGCGAATCGGAGTTGAAACGGACGAATTATTACCATAAATGCTCATTTCGGTTTTGGAAGGATTAGACCGTTTCCGGCGAGATCCCGGGCTAATGAAGGTAATGGATGGAAAGATATCGTCGTCGCGGATTCAACGGAACCGGCCGTTCGCGAATTGGAGTTGAATTGGAGGAGCTAGAAGGATTTAAAGAGAGCTCCCACCATTTTTGCTTGCTTGAAGCTCCTTTGTTCATGCATGGCAAGAGGTTGAAGATGACACTATTCACTTGCCACGTGGCAGCATCCTATTGGTCCTCTTATACGCAAACGATTCGCCCTAAAGAAATATAAGGAAAAATGGCCTAAAAATTCCGTAAAAATTCCTAGAGCCATTTTAGATTATTTGGGACCCAATGGAATTGGTTTGGTTGAATTTGGATAATTTTTGTGGAATCGAATATTCGGGCGCGGATCGCAGGCATTAAACAAAAGCCGCGCGAGATAAAATAGGAACGGAAGTCCAAAAATCCGGGGAATGATTCCTAAAATCATTTCGGAATATTTGGAACATTTTAGAAGTGGTTTGGAACTTTTTGGAGCATTTTTGGACTGGGGTGACTTTTCGGGTACCAGCGGAACTGGAAAATCCGATTTTTCGCCCGGGAGGGAATTAATTCCCGATTTTGGATAGGAAAGGATGCCAGGTTAATATAAACACCAAAGAAAATCCAAACTTTGAATTTACTTTATTTAAATTAGGTTTTTCTCCAGAAAGCAAAAACTAGGGTGTTACAAACCTACCCCCCTTAGAAAGAATCTCGTCCCCGAGATTCGGACGGAGAAAGAGAAAGATCGGGAAACTCTGCTTGGAGATCTTCTTCTTGTTCCCGGGTAGCTTCCTTCTCTGCCTGACTGCTTTTTCTGAATCATCACAGAACTTGGTCACGCGACTTCGAGTTCGGCGCTTAGCTTCAACCAAAATTCTGATTGGGTACTCCGGACCCGATAGGTCTCCTTCTAGTTCCATATCTTTAAACTGCCTCTGAGGCTCGGGCACTGTGCTACACTTGATTCCTTACGGCGGTTATCAGCATAGCTCTTCTATCTCGACTGGGCAGTCTTCAGATTTACACAGATCCGTCTAACCTGTTCTTCGGCTTCTTTCAGAATATTAGGTCTACTGATTTGTCCACAATCTGTCTCTTTCCAAAACAAGGGTATTCTGCCTTTTCTTGCATACAGAGCTTCAAAAGCGCCATCTTCCAACTCGACGGGGGTCGTTGTTGTAAAACAACTCTACAACTGATAATTACTGCCCTCAAGAACCTTTGTTCGTTAAAGCCCAAACTTTCATCATATCTTCCACTGTTTGAATTATTCTCTCTGTCTGGCCATTGGTCTGGGGATAGTAAGCAACCCTGGAATTCCCATGCGGACCCCAACACTTTATACCATTCCTGTCAAAACCTCGAGGGGAACTGAGAACCTCGATCTGACACGATTTCCTTGGGCACACAATGAAAATGCATGTTTTTTTTAACCCCGCGAAGTTCTGCGAGTTTATCACAAAATGGGTTGCCTTCCACGGAACAAAGTGGGCAACTTTTGTCAACCTGTCCACACTACCCCCCTTAGGAAAAATCATATCCGGACTTAGTTCCAAGGAGTTCAATGGGGAAAGTCATGCTTATTTCTCCCCATGGTTCGGACAAGAACTATGACTCTTCGGCCATCCTTTACTTATCGCGTGACGGGTGCCCAAACGCAATTATGTTTCAAGAACTATCAACAGGAATCCACTTCCACAATTATAATTCTTCCAACCTTTTATTGATAACAAAACTGACGATTACATCTTACAGACTGAGTCAGTACACAACTCTTTTATTTTATTCCTTAGAAGAGGTATGGTGCTACTGAAGGTACCATACATTATCATTTATTGACAACATCAAGTTTCCGGTGTCTCCCCTTCAACCTCAGCGATCATAGGCAGACCTGACGTCCTATATCCCAGAACCTGTGACAGAAGTTTTCGATTGCGCCTCCCACCTGCTTCTGGGGTTATGGTCAGAAGAAGAACAGCATCCGGGATGTGGGGATTTGAAGCAAATGCCTGGCGGCCTTGCATCCCTGGTTGCACTTCTGATCCTGGGGTCTTGATTAAGGCTGCTTCTCCCGGTGCTTGGTTGAGTTGAGATTGGTCCACCCGAAGCCGAGAACTACCGGCTACCTGCTGCTCCTGACTTACTCCCTTCCTTTTGCGAGAATCCGGTTGAGGACAGTTGTCTTCCAGGGAGACTGCTTCGCCTTTGCTAGCTTGAGGAGTCTTCTCGACTTGGTGCGGCTTAGGAGGAACTCCCATCCTGACTTCTGACGCTGGAACTGCCTGTGGTGATAAGCCTTCTGGTTTTCCCAACGGACATTGTTTCACATAATGCCCTTTCTGGCCACAAAGGTTGCAGACCTTGTACTGAATCTCCTTCCTTCGAGGGCACTTGCGGAATTGGTGTCCAGTTTTGTCGCAGTGATTACAATGGTTATCCTCTTTTGTCTTACCCTTTTGGGGACATTCAGAGGCAACATGTCCTTTTTCACCACATCGATAACAGATGACAAATTCCCCTGAGTGAAGGTCTACCAGAGGGGTATTGCTAATGCCACCGTCTCCACATAATACTGCTGGAGAGTGGGTCTTCTGTAACTCATCAGAAGGGTACTGCTGAGGAGTTGTAGGTGAAATGACCATCGGGACTTGGTTGTTCAGTTGTTGTATCATTAATTGCATGAGCTGAGTCTGAGTCATCAGGAACTGATTCATATTCTGAAGAAACGCTGTTATCACCTCGGAGGGTTGCTGGTTGAACTCGGTAGTAGCACTGACGTTGACAGTCGGAACTTCACTGGTGTTACCATTGACGTTGACCAAAGGGTTGGAATTGGATGCATCCGCTTCTTGGTTGAGGTTAGCACTGCAGTTCTTCTCCATCTGACGGCAGAACAAGGCTTCCAGATGAGAGGGGACAGCACAGACGAGCGAGAAAGGGGAGGTTCTAACAACACCCAAAACCCAACTACCCCGGCAAAGGACAACACCACACACGAAAATCAAAACATTTTTAACACCAAGCAAAACCACTCGTCTACTCGATCAAACTACGCACTCTAACAGAACAAGGCGACTACAACACAGACAGATTTGGACCACTTAACCTATAAGGTTAGTCTAAGATCAACCTCGCTTCTTAGGTCTTCGACGATCAACGGTTGGATCCTCACCAGGAAGATGCACACTTCAGTAACAACTTTTGCAGGATTGCACCTCTTGAGTCCTCCAGCCTCGAAGTCGAAAGGGGCAACTCGATTACCCTAATATAGAAGTTGTTAACGGAGGGATAGTCCAATTTTCATTCCCAAAAAGGTGAAGAAGCAATTGATTCGAGGAAAATAGGAATAGAACGAGAGAGAAAAGACGAGACTAGCACTTTATTTGATTTTTCTTTTTAGAAAATAAGTTTTGAAGCTTCCTAAAACGACCATTCTAACTAAGGGCACGTCCTACAGTCGAACCTGGCTCTGATACCACTTTGTAGGCCCCCGGATCGGCTATCCGGAGTCCTCTGTGTATTTCTGTACTAGTCCCAGATCAGTAGCTAGTACACACAGTCAAAAGTGATGAATCAACAACCATATCACGAATACAAATAATTAAATAAGAATAATACCAAATGAAAGCAAAGACCTTAGGGTCAAGGTTTACCATTACGGCCTGAACAGGCAGAGCAACTTGAACAATCGCAATGAAGACGAAAACGCCAATGCGACCCATCCAATTGCCCACAGGCAATCGAGTGGAGAACGCACCCTAGTCGTTGGAAAATCTTGAACAGCTTCTTTCACTTCTGAGAGAGGATTAGAATGTAGCACGTGAGTACATAAAGTACTCGGCAAGTTTGGGAAAAATATGCACAATGTAGGCTATCCAAAGATGGCTTAATATGGTTCTTTTGCATAAAGCCAAGTTTCAACAAAACATACTTGTTAATAATTTTCACAAAGCATATTTGAACAATTCTTTTTAATAATTGAATTATGTAATATTGTAGTGAAGGTTCTAACCACCACTCACTAATATACAGGCTCTATCCGCCACATCTCAACAAAATCAGGGTTCCATCCAATCACATGGCTCTGTCCGCCATGGTTCACAAAAATCAGGTTCCTTCCACCTACCTGGCTTTAGCCGCCAGAAGCACACCCGAGAGTTCTAACCGCTCCCGGATCCCAAAACGAAACATTGTTTAGTTTGAAACCAAAAACCAAAGTCTACCAGTATGAAAGCATTCTTCGCTTTGCCTTTGACCGTAGGCACGGCTATTCGAATAGTTTTAACTCTGCAGAGGTGTACAACTTTACCCACAAGACATGATATTCCCTTGATGCCAAGCTATTAGCACACTTCCTTGGGTGTGCCGGCAGGGATATCATGACAAGGCCGTTACAATGTATCTACCTAGCTAGACCCACCCGCAGAGGTTTCACCGCTGTTAGGGTTCTTTCCACCCAAGATGAAGCCCTCTTGCGCCGTGTGAGAAAAACAACAACAACAACAATGCCTCCTTCCGGCTCTCACACAACAACCGAGTGGTGAGTCTAAACTAGGCTTCTACAAATTAGTTAGCCAGGTCGTGCCCACTTTGACATGTGGTAGTACGGTTATGCTTAAAATGGCAATCATAAGCGTCGGTCCTTAATTGACTTGGGGCGGTCCTTGCACAAAAGAACCAAGGCTTGGTCCGCTTCCACCCGACATTCCATGCCGCCCAAGTCGAAATCATTTTTCATTTTATTTTTATTTTGTAAATCATTGGCAATACTCCTTGCCTATAACTTCCAATACAAGCTTTCAAGAGATAATTGAAAGTCCCACCCATAGGTGAATATTTGACCGATAGCGAGGCTAAGCATTTCTACCGTACTATTCTATTCCACCAATAGTTCATTTTATAAAATATAAGTTGTAGGGTTTGGTTACAATTCTTAAAATTAATTTTGTAACCTCCAATAACCTTTAAATTGTCATACTCTTACAATCATACGAAGAATCCAATCCAATATAGTATCCACAAGTAGGAAGTATATCCTGGTATTATCACAACTCCGAAATCATATTAAACCACAATCATATTTGTATAGGAAATCTTTCCCTTGAACTCTAACTTGTAATATTGATTTATCCACCAATCATACGGCGATCAATCTTATCATCCACTAAGAATATTTCACAAGGTCATCTACTAATCCACCGAGAATACTTCACAATATTATCTCTAATAATCTAGAATACAATCCACCGATAATACTTTACAACACCATATATTTAATTATTCATACTATCACCTCTAAATCATCTACTTTAATCCACCACGAATATTGCATAACCTTACCCCAAGCACCTTTCAAGAAAGATTTTATAAATCCAAGACTTTATTAATTCATCGACTACAACATTTCCATAACCAAAGATACCACGTTTACTAAACAAATCACCCATAATTCATATTATTCATGATTCCACATAATGGGTTATCGCGAGACCATATTCCCAAAGTCATCCACTACACCACCGAGTATGATCTTCAATACTATCCATTTACTCCACCGAGTACATTTAATCATATAGCTGTCTAAATCATCGAGTATCATTCTCGATACCACTTGTTGTAACCCTTCACATTGTCATCTCTAAATCTCATAGTATGCGGGTCAATCCACCGAAATATGATTTCCCACTTATTCTATTTGATCCCCAAGTATGACCCTCAATATTATTTATTTAACTTTACCGACCATTATTCTTCATATCATACATCTTCCAACACTTCCCAGTTCATACTAATCATACTGCGATTCGCTACCACACTCCAACTCAGCAATATTTAAACTACCACCATTCCCAGGTTACTTTCATACTGACTAATACCACATCATCACTAATAATCATCTAACTCCAATTTACATTCCATCCCATTTGATTTATCTAAAATGTCTGTCAAATAGTCTTTTCCCTTAACTAAAGAACAGTTTTCCAAAAATATTTATATTGGTGGAGTACTTATACTAGGGCGACAAAGGGTCAGGGATAACAATGTCAAGGAGGTAGGAACAACAAGTGTAACTAATAAGCTAACGTTAACATCATCCATTTAATATAAATAGCAATGCAATTTGTAAAGCAGTGGAAAACATTTATAAACAATGGGATCAACATGCGTCAAGGAGACTTGCCTCGGTCGCAGCGAGAAAGTTGAACTCTCTGAAGTCCGGCGGCGGGGTCGGCGGACTCGGCGGAAGCGTCGACTACGCGCAAAACGAGACAATAAATAAATAAAAGAAAATAAATAAAATCCAAAAAATTACAAAATTAGTACTGGCAGGTAGATCTTGATTTTAGATGAATTTAGAAATTTGAATGGAGTCAAACGGAGTTCGGATGAGAAAGTTATGAGCTTCCGAAGTTTGAATTTCGAATAAATTGGAAAACCGAGAATATTCCAGGAATATTCCCTTTCGGGTTGACAGGTCAAACAAAGACTTTGACTGGACTTTGACTTGGATTGAGTCTATGGCAGTGGGCCCCATGTGTCATAGAGGAAAGGTTGTCTTCAACCTTTGTTCATGCATGGCCACCATGGGAGCAAGGAGAGAGCTTGAGGGGGAGTGAGGGGGGCACGGCCGGGGAGTGGCGGCCGGCGCGGCGTGGCGGCGGCCAGCGCCTTCACGGGCTTAAGGCGGGCGCGGCGGCGGCAGCGAAGGCGGGCTCCCGGCGGCGGGCGGGCGGCCGGCCGGCGCACACAAGCACGCACGCACACAGTGAATGGAAAAAAAAACAGAGCACGCGCAAAGCTCCAAAATCCGGATTTTGAGCCCATTTTTGCATGAAATTGATCCAAACAAAAGCATGGAATCAATAGATAACAACCTAAGGTACACATAGGATGAAGGAATTGGATCAAAGCTCACCGGATTTGAAGAAATCGACGACGAACGGAGATTCGACCGAAAATGGAAAAACGCGAAATTCGTCGCCAACGATTGATGCAACCTAAAATTGAAAGATAAATTAGAATCTAGACTCCCATACGAACACAAGGAAACGAACGGGAGGAAGAATGATTCACCGGAGAGGGAGATATGAGCAAGAACACGAAGAACGCGAAGAACACAAAAGTTCGTCGGTTTTCTTGATCTTGCGGCCAATTGGATTTGAGAGGCTAAAGGAGGGCTACACCACCGGGAAGGGGATTCTTATACGGAGATTTGAGAGGCGGAGATGCGCGAATCGGAGTTGAAACGGACGAATTATTACCATAAATGCTCATTTCGGTTTTGGAAGGATTAGACCGCTTTAGCGAGATCCCGGGCTAATGAAGGTAATGGATGGAAAGATATCGTCGTCGCGGATTCAACGGAACCGGCCGTTCGCGAATTGGAGTTGAATTGGAGGAGCTAGAAGGATTTAAAGAGAGCTCCCACCATTTTTGCTTGCTTGAAGCTCCTTTGTTCAGGCATGGCAAGAGGTTGAAGATGACACTATTCACTTGCCACGTGGCAGCATCCTATTGGTCCTCTTATACGCAAACGATTCGCCCTAAAGAAATATAAGGAAAAATGGCCTAAAAATTCCGTAAAAATTCCTAGAGCCATTTTAGATTATTTGGGACCCAATGGAATTGGTTTGGTTGAATTTGAATAATTTTTGTGGAATCGAATATTCGGGCGCGGATCGCAGGCATTAAACAAAAGCCGCGCGAGATAAAATAGGAACGGAAGTCCAAAAATCCGGGGAATGATTCCTAAAATCATTTAGTAATATTTGAAACATTTTAGAAGTGGTTTGGAACTTTTTGGAGCATTTTTGGACTGGGGTGACTTTTCGGGTACCGGCGGAACTGGAAAATCCGATTTTTCGCCCGGGAGGGAATTAATTCCCGATTTTGGATAGGAAAGGATGCCAGGTTAATATAAACACCAAAGAAAATCCAAACTTTGAATTTACTTTATTTAAATTAGGTTTTTCTCCAGAAAGCAAAAACTAGGGTGTTACACATTTGGTAAAATGTTCAGACTTAAAAGAATTGTACAAAAGTTTAATAAAAAGGAACAAGCTTGTCAAATCAGTAAAAGTTAAATCTTTTATTCTCACTTGAAGCTCAAATTTCACTTTTTGACTTTGGCAAAAGGCTAAAACAGGTCAAAATTACTCTAGTATAAATTTTGTCAGCAAATTACTTTTACTTTTATTTTCACCATTCTCAAATCAAACTATTGCTTTTCTTTTGGAAATAAACACAATTTAAAGAATAAGGTCAAGAAATTGGATTTCCACATTTTCAAAATATTTATTTTATTCAAGCCATATTTTCAGGATGTTACAAACTCTGATGAGCAAAAATATCAAATTTGACGGCCAAAAACATTAGTAACTTTATTTCTATTCATCCTGAAGAAATTTGAAATACAGCAAGATAAAGTTCTCATAATCATGATTCCAAAAGGAATCTCAAAATAAAACCCAAATTAGAGACATATCTAACTCAACATCTACTTCTGTTTTGCTTGACATCGCTTCTACTTCAGAGTTATTACAGGTATTCAACTGCACACAAGGCTACGAGGGCAACCCCCCACGTTCTAATTAGAGCTATTACAGCAGAGTTATTATAGCAAAATCTTTCTGGAATTTGTAAATATATATTACAATTATATTTTTAGAGCTATTACAACAAAATCTTTCTGGAATTATATATTATAAGTATATTTTTAGAGCTATTACAGAAAAATCTCAGGCATGACTGCAAACTAGCGCTAAGTAGCCGAGGCCACCAAACAATAGCATAGCATGCGCTGTAGTATTGGTGCCCTTGGTTAACCCATGGTTGCTACTATTGGTGCCCTTGGTTAACAACTGCAAACTGCAACGCATTCACATTTTTTAAAATCAACTCATGCAAAATGGTTAACCCATGGTTGCTAGTATTAGTGCTCTTGGGCTAGGTTTCACTTTTCGTCCAAATTCGCTCAAAATTTGCGAAATTCGGTCGTACCACTTCGGTTCCAAAAAGGAGTTCATTTGGTTTAACGCTTAAATTCAAATTTAAATACAAAAAATTTCAAAAAAATTATCCAAAAGTTCCCTAAAATTAGTATTAATATATTTATGCCTCTGGTGTGAATATATTTTGAAAAAACAAATTTTGAAATTTTACAAGATTTTTTTGCAAATTTTCCCAAATTTTCAACCTTTTGCCATTTTCGCCAAAAACCGCTAGAAATTCACCGCGTTTTTACCTTTTCATGCGAATTTTGCTCATGATTTGAATAAATTTCAATTTTATTTGACTTTCAAAACCGTTTAATTTTTCACGAATTTCAGTACCACGGGCTCGTCGAAATCCGAGATCCAAACGATATTGTTAACACTGCCTTGGCTTATATGTTAGTGATTCTCAAGCTAGACTAGCTTGGTGGTACAAAACACCACTCATAGGCCACATGATATGGGTTCAATTCAACTCATCTAGTGCTGGGTCTTCACATTTATTATCTATTTTTTAATTCTTAATTACTCTTGTGTGTAGTTATTTCAGTTGACCATGTGATTTTGCTGAAGAAGCATTATCCTCTTGTGTGTCATTTGTTTATAACAAATCTTCACGTGACAAATTCGTGAGTAACAAGTAGATCCATTGATGGATTGGTGCATGCAGATATCGATGAGTGCTCACATTCGCGGCAGGATTTCCCTTGCTACGGCGAATGCCGCGACACCGAGGGTTCATACGACTGCAAATGCCGTACAGGTTACCAGAGCAACGGTGACCCAAAAGAAAATCCATGCGATCCGAATTTCCCACTTGCAGCAAGGCTTGCCCTAGGTATATATATCGCCAATTCTGCATTAATTTGTCTCTAACAAAAATTCTCTTACGATTGATTCGAAGTTCATCCATGATAGTGCCAAATTATTTGGTAAGCACTAATCACATGCCAAATTATTTTGTAAGCACTAATCACATGTCATCGACGGTATATATACACATTAATTACTCTAGCAAAAACTCTGCAATCGAGGTTCATGCACGCATGCAATCCAAAAACCCATGCAATCCAATACTCCCGCTTGCCGTAGGTATGTTATATACATGCATGCATATCACGAATTCCACATTTTCTTACTATCGAGGTTCATGCATGCATGCTAATGTCAAATTCTTTTGTAAGCATTGCTCATATATGTATGTCAAAGGCATGCATGCATAGGTTAGTTTGTCTTAAATTAATAATTAAAGGAAAACATACGACAACTACTCTTAATCACGAGTTCTTACTTGGAGTATGTATTAATTGCAGGCATCAGTCTGGGTGTATGCTTCTTAATTGTTGCTATACTTGTAACACTAATAATGCTCCAAAAGAGAAGGCTGGACCAACTTTATGTAAAGAACGGAGGCGACGTACTTGAAACAGTGAAAGGCCTGACCATTTTCACAAAGGAGGAACTCAAGAAAATCACAAAGAACAATTCAGAGTTTTTGGGCAAGGGAAGCTTTGGTATGGTCTATAAAGGGACTCTTCCTGACGACACCATGGTGGCTGTCAAGGCCTCCATCGAGGTAAACGAAGCTACCAAGGAGGAATTCACCAAGGAAGTGGGGATCCATACACAAATGATCCACAAGAACATCCTCAAGCTCTTTGGCTGCTGCCTCCAAGTAGATGTTCCGATGCTGGTGTACGAGTTTGCTGCCAATGGGAGCCTCAAAGACGTTCTCCATGGGAATAAGGGAATTCATCATGAACTCCCCTTAGACATGCGTTTGGACATTGCAATCGGGTCTGCAGAAGGACTCAGATACATGCACTCGTACGCAAGTCAAGCCATACGGCATGGTGATGTCAAACCAGACAACATACTTCTGGATGGCAACCTGGTACCGAAAATCTCAGATTTCGGGTTGTCGAAGCAGCTTAGAGTGGACGAACATTTCGCAAAGGTTGTGGTTGGGTGCATGGGCTACATAGACCCAGTGTTCATAAAAACTGGGCTTCTGACACAAAAGAGCGATGTCTATAGCTTCGGAGCCGTTCTCTTAGAACTGATTACCAGGAGGCAAAACGTGTACGATGGAAACTACAGCCTCCTCATTGAGTTCCGCAAAGTTTATGAGAGAGAAAAGAGTGGACGGGCAATGTTCGACAAGGAGATTGCGACTGGAGAGGAAGACATCTTGATCCTGGAAGAGATTGCCAAGCTGGCAATGGACTGCTTAAAGGAAGATGTAGATGGCCGACCGGATATGACGGAGGTAGCAGAACAGCTTGTGATGCTTAGGAGATCTAGGAAGGCACACAACAAAAGCCCTCGTCACTTGGAGGATCGTATCGCTGCCGTCGATGATTCTCCCAGGAGCTTCGCTACTGATACCAGTGGAGCTACTACCAGTGCTACTCCGACCAGCAAGGATATCTCTGCTAATCCATAGATCAATCAGCAAGTTAATGCATCAGTCGTAATTAATAAGACCAACAGTGTAAGTATCATCTGCATCCAGTACTGCTTGTACTACTGTATTATGCATGTTTCCTGTATAAATTAGTGGAGTCGATCGATCAGGGAAACCGTGTACTACTAATATTTGCAATATCGGTTGCTGTACCTAGGCTGCAAGTTGTTGAAGTATATGCGCGACATTCTTGTACGTAGTGTGTGAAGGTTACCGAGTAAGTGAACAATATGTACTATGTGCCATTCTCTGATACATGAGAAGTTACGCGCTACTTGGTTACTAGAAAGATAAGCGCGCTTCGCCGCGCTGTCCACAATATCGCTGACAGTAAAACGATAAGGCATCAGATAGCCTAAGTATCATACATGATAGAGAGAACTAACAGTGAACCGTTCGTTGAAATAATACTAATATATTTAAGAAGCAATGCGTTTATCTCGAAATCAATATAAATGAAACGGATAAACGGTGTTGATCACAACCGACATAGGATTGAGTAGAAATGTAAGTAATTATATATTGAGACATGGTTTGTGATACACGTATACATAAATCACATAGTAGAAATGCAAGTAATTATATATCGAGGCGTGCTTTCCGATATACATATACATAGAACGCATAGCGGGTAATCAAGCAAAAGACAATGTAAACAAACTATACAGCATTGCGCCAAGAGCAATCTACTAGACAATTTGTGGCTTGCATATATAACAATGAAATGGGTTAAAATAAGCACTATTTTTTGTTAGCTGTGAGAATTGAATTGCGAACACAGGATAGAAATAACCAGACGTTGTTGTAGCATGAGTAAGACTGCGATGCTATATATTGAGGCAGGTTTTGTCAAATGTGTTTGGAATATATTTTTCAGTCATGGGGTTGCATCGAAGAAGATTGAGAAGGTCATATGCTAGGAGTTCCTATGGAGTTGATGGCGGATGCATTCCTGTATAAGACAATGCTAGTTGATGTGGCTCGACATTAGAAATTGGTGTATATGCTGCCTCAATGGGGAGAAAGCCAGTACTACCGCCCCCTCCAGCACTACCGCCTGCACACTGCCGGCAGTAAAACTCCAGAGATGAACCTTTTCGGTTCTTATTGGCATTCAGTTGCTTCTTCACCTGTTTTGATCGATGTTATTGGTTTTGTTGCTTTTCGCGTAGACATTGACGTATCGAACGCAGCTGACGGCCCCTACTACGTCCCGGAGACCGATCTCACCGAAGAGCAAATAGGCAAGCACCCCCTTTGACCATGTTGAACCCATACTTGCAAATCATACTTTGTGTTTGTCAAAACTATTATGCATTCTTGTATGTTCACAACAGAATTAATTTGTGGGAATTGGTAGTTAGTCCCTGATGGGTGGATCTCCTTTAATCTAAATTGAACAAGAGTACCTTGACAAACCATAGATCATTATTAGACATAGAATTAAATGTCGAGAGGGTAGTGATGAGTAGTAATTGCATACGCTTAGTTGTGCGGTAGAAATGGTTGCAGGAGATCGTGATGCTCTCAATTACAAACTCCTGGAACTAATTCGGTGAATGGTCGGGTTTGGTTGGGATTTGGATTCTGGTTCGGAATCGGTTGGTGATTAGGTTTGAATTGTCAAAAGGGGTGGTTGTGTGAGTAAAATTTAAAATTTGGAGAGTTTAGACCCGGGCAAGATGTTTGGTGATTCGGAGAAGATTTGGTTGGTTTGGTTAATGGTTTCGATTGGTTGACTGGATTGGATTTTGGTTGGATCTCAAGCCAAGGGCTTGACTTGGAATGGATGTGGTTTTGTGTTGGTTCCTTGCTATGGGGAGGTTGCGGACTAGTGTGTGCTCAGTGGGGCCGCTAGTGCCGAGTCTTTATGGCCATAGCAAGTGGGTTTGGAAGATCTGGCCTGAGTCACCCTAAGGACTGAACTTGATGTTACCACTGGGTCTAATACGTACAACCACATGTGCCAGTATGGGATGGCCTTAGCCTAGTACAGTGAGAAGGATCCGGTCTTGCATTTGTGGAGGGCAAAGGGGTTTGGACGCATATGTGGTGTCGGTGCGTTCTAGGGACTTTCTCGTTGAGGCATAGCTTGTTTTGTCGTGCTTCCTCGCTCTTCTAAGCATCACAAGCCGTTCTGCTACCTCCTTCGTCTCCGGTCGCTCTTCTACCTTTTCTTTCAAGCACTGGACCGCCAACCTGCCAATCTCCTCCATGATGAACATATCCTCTTCAGCTGCAATCTCCTTGTCAAACATAGCCCTTCCGATCTTGTCTTGCTCGTAAACCTTGACGAACTCGATGATGAGGCTACGGTTCCCATCATAAACAATTGGCTTTCTGGTGATGAGTTCCAAGAGGACAACTCTGAAGCTATAAATATCACTCTTCTGCGTTAGAAGCCCGGTTCTATGGAACACCAGGTCTATATAACCCATGCTCCCGACCACAAACATGGAGCAAGCTTTGTCCATTGTGAGAAGCTTTGATGTCCCGAAATCTGATATCTTTGGCATGAACTTGTCGTCGAGAAGTATGTTACGTGGAAAGGTACGCGCGCGAGATAAAATAGCAAAAATGGTCTAAAAATCCCGAAAAAATCCCTAAAAATATTAGGGAATATTTGGAACCCAATAAAATTGGTTTCACTGATTTTCCATGAATTTTGGAATTTAGAAAATTCCGGAACGAATAAAAGGCATTAAACGAAAGGCCGCGAGAGATAAAATACCAGAGAGATTCTAAAAATCTTAGAAAAATTCTCAAAATTATTTTAGAATATTTGGAACATAATGCAATAGGTTTCGGGATTTTTGAAGCATTTTGGAACTCGGGTGGAATTTCGAATAGGGACCAAAATTTAGAATTTCGATTTTGCGAACGAAGAAGGAATGGACTCCAATTTCGAAAGGATAAGGATGCCAGATTAATTATAACATCAAAGAAGATCCAAATTTTTAATTTAAGTAATTTAAATTAGTTTTTGGCAAAAGACCGAAATTGAGGATGTTACAATTACCCTAGGCTAATTACACGGATCGCCACAGTAACTAAATAATCTGATTAATCAGCTGTTTTTCTACTAAATATTCGTTTTCCCCATTTGATCCTCTGATTAATCGGTTGTATTGTGATTAATCGTTTAACAATATCACATCGATCAGTCGAACACATACTATTTTTCATGACACTAGCTGCTAGTAGAGCAATCGACTAGGTAAAGAAAAGGCTAATTCGTCATTTGTACGTAATGGTTCGGGGGTTGGTAATGGTATATATAATTATTTCCTTTTGCGCAATCATGAGCAGGGTTACAAATCTCGTTTTGAATAAAATTTCGGAGGTGCCAGAAATCCGAAATCTCGACGAGATTTCAGAAATTTAAATCAAATCCGGACGGAATCTAAAATTCAAATTTTAAATCCGGTTTTTTTTCTACCGGGAAATTCGAGATTTCGGTTCAAAAACTGAAATTTCGCCGAGAATAGCCGAGATTTTGGTAAAATTCAACTAAATGGAAAATAGTTCAAACGATGTCGAATTTTTTTGAAATTTTGGTCAGACATGGAAAATGACTTGGAGAATCCAATCCGGTCAAACTCCGGTAAAATTTTGGTCAAAAAACCGAGATTTTGGTCCATTTCACCGAAATTATAGGGTACTGTGGCACTTTTAAAATTTTTTTAGGGTTTTTTAATTTCGCCGGGATTATGGAACTCGGGGGGGTCCAAAAACCGAAATTTCGTCGAGATTTCGCAGGATTTCGGCGAGAATTTAAACCCTGATCATGAGTGGCCGCCTGTAACAGCATGTTATTGTATTTCGGTAGTTCGCGTTTCAATGGAAATCTATTTACTTTCTGAAAAGAAAAATACAATCTAGCAAATTATATCAATTCCGATGATTGCATATTGCATTACCTCTGGGAAAAAAAAGGAAGCCCATCTTTCATTTGACAAGGAGATGACATACTATACAGCACACCGATCAATACGAGTACTCGACAACTTAAGAACTAATAACCAAGCACTTAATTCGCCTAGCTATTCACTACTGTATGAGAGAATGGCACAATACAATACTAGTTTACTATGCGTCACATTACAATTAATATTCCACACATCCATATGCAACTTAATTAGAAGCTAAGACAAGAACAATTATTTCTATCTCAATACACATGTTGAATCATGCAAAGTGTAGGAAAAAACATACAGTAGGTACGACCGTACGACGTGAGGATGATCACCGTTGAGAAAGCTCGCGCAGACAACAAAATATCTCTTTTTTCTTTCCTGTGGATTAGGAAATCTCTGCGCGCAGGATTAGAGGTAGTGTTTCAGTAATTAATTTCGGAAGCAAGGCTCTTAATTAATTGGGAGCACCATCAGTAGTAATTTCCTCTGATTGATAAGAGCTTATATTGTAGCTTGTTTTGCCGTGCTTCCTGGCTCTTCTAAGCATCACAAGCCGTTCTGCTACCTCCATCTCCGGCCGCTCTTCTACCTTTTCTTTCAAGCACTGGACCGCCAGCCTGCCAATCTTCTCCAGGAAGAACATATCCTCTTCAGCTGCAATCTCCTTGTCAAACATAGCCCTTCCGCTCTTTTCTTGCTCGTAAACCTTGAGGAATTCGATGATGAGGCTACGGTTCCCATCATATAGAATTGGCTTTCTGGTGATGAGTTCCAAGAGGACAGCTCCGAAGCTATACACATCACTCTTCTGCGTTAGAAGCCCGGTTCTATGGAACACCGGGTCTATATAACCCATGCTCCCTACCACAAACATGGTGCAAGCTTTGTCCATTGTGAGAAGCTTCGATGTCCCGAAATCCGAGATCTTTGGCATGAACCTGTCGTCGAGAAGTATGTTGGCTGGCTTGACATCACCATGTCGTATGGTACGAGCGGTGGACGAGTGCATGTACGTCAATCCTTCTGCTGCCTCAACTGCAACATCCAAACGTAGGTCCAGTGGGAGAGGAGTACTGCTACCGTGGAGAATGCCGTGGAGACTCCCATTGGCGGCAAACTCATACACCAACACTGGAACATCCACCTCCAGGCAGCAACCCAAGAGCTTGATAATGTTCTTGTGGATCATCTTCGATTGGATCTCCACCTCCTTGGTGAATTCCTCCTTTCGAGCTTCGTTTACCTCGATGGAGGTCTTGACTGCCACCATGGTGCCGTCCGGAAGGATCCCTTTGTAGACTCGACCAAAGGCCCCTTTACCAAGAACCTCTGAATGGTTCTTGGTGATTTTCTTTAGTTCCTCCTTTGAGAAAATCTTTAGGACTTCCACATTTTGAAGTGTCAAACCTCCATTCTTTCTGTAATATTCCTTCATTCTCCTCTTTTGGAGCATCAGTAGCATCGAAAGTAGAGCAATAGCCAACAAGGAAATTCCCAAAGTGATGCCTACAAAGAGCATTGATGCCTATGTCGTCATTAATTATTACCCATTTATATTTTTGATAAAAAAAAGATAGAGATGATGTGTCAATTTGAACCTTAGAATCCATCAATATTAATAATAAGAAAGAAGATAAAAGTGCTACAAAACTTCATATTTTAAGACAAACTTGATCAGACAAGTTGTTGCCTCAATGCATCTAGGATGTTTAGATATTCAATTATAAAATCTATAACTGGTTGTGTCTTGTAAATATCGTTGCAAAAATATCTAAGCAGATGAAAATTTCGAACATATACTAATGATAAAAACTCTACTATCAACCCTTCATTCATACTTTAATATTTGTACGTACCTACGGAAAGCTGTGCTGCAAGTGGGAACTTTGGAGTACATCTTTCTGTTGTTGCGTTGTTGCTCTGATAGCCTGCACGACACTTGCAATCGTATGATCCTGGGGTGTTCTTGCAAACGCCGTAGCAAGGATACTCCGTCGGGCGTCCACATTCGTCGATATCTGTGTCGTCGATCGATCACGCATGCATAAATCAAATAGTATCTAGTCCATGGATGCATGAATGGCATATATCTAGACCCTCCATCAGATTTGTGGATCTGGCGAAGAGATCTATGGTATGGAGCTGAAGCTGTGGGTATATTAAAAGAATGTTTAGGTGGATCATTTTTTTATATTTTAAAATAAAAATATAAACTTAATTCACTTTATTTTAACTTACAAGTTTCAAATCGAAGACGGAACTGGGATCTGGAGCTCTACAAAACATGACCCTAATATAGGAGATAGTATAAACATTTTTACGTACCCGTGCATCCATTGACGACGTAGGGGTTGCCCTCGTAACCTTCGGTGCAGTTGCACAGGTAGCCGGGGCCATTGATGGACTCGAAGCACTCACTGTGGTCGCTCACGCAGGCGTACCCCGGGTTCTTCGCCGCCGCGGCGCAGGACATGGGGACGCCGCCGCCGCTGTTGTTGTCGCGGATGGCCCAGTCGAGCCACAGCGGCATGCGGGTCCGGTTCACGTCCATGTGAAGGTCGGCCGTCCGGAAGGTGTAGTCGTCCCTGTCAACGATGAAGGCGTAGTCGCAGGGGCAGAACTCCTGGTTGGCGTGCGACCACGAACCACCGGAACGGAAGGTGACGACGTTGTCGGTGAGCCCCGATGGGATGTCGACGTGACAGCAGCCGACGCCAACGCACTCGCCGTCCCGCGCGCTCCGCGAGTCGTTGCTGTAGGCCACGCACCCCGCGTAGTAGGTGTATCGGAAGCGGCCGCGCTCGCCGCTGTTGATGTAGGCGAACGTGTTGCAGCCGAGGATGAAGAGCTCGTTGTGGGTGTTGGAGATGCGGTACACGCCAGTCGCGTCGATGTTCACCTCGCCATCGAATTTCCCGGTGAGGCCGCCGGTGGAGTTGAAGCACTGCCACGCCACCGGCAGCGTCACCCAGGCCGCCGGGCGCGGCGCCACGTACAGCTGCAGCACCCGTATGGCCTGGCTGGTGGCCGCAAGCACGGGCATGGGTGTCAGGCTCCAGCAAGATGAAGAAGATAAACAGTGAAGTTGGCAGAAGTGATACCGGTTCAGTGATTTTCTTTAAAGGGGAATCAACGGCTGTGTTGCTAGAAGATTGGCGATGAAGACATCCAATGGTGATCGAAGGAGTTGTAGTTCTTTTACTGAACGTTGTAGTTAATCTGGCTGTTGCCATTAAGTTTTGAAAGTTATCTGTTTTTACCGTTTACTGAAACCGAATTACCGGAACTAATGACTGTTAAACTGCGGGTATAAAACCCAGCCTGGAAAAGTAAAGAAGATACGATTCCACATACCAAAAGTACTTTAGTTTGTTAGTTTATCTCAATCTGTTGGCGTAGCTGTTCTCTCGTTCTTTCTTGTTCCATACGTTCTCTGAACTTTTCCACCGATCGGGATTAATTTCGAGTTGGAGTCCATAGGGGCCTGACAATGGGGCCGGCGCCGCCGCTGCTGACGCACGAGATCTGGAAGCCCTTGCGGAAGCAGCCGGTGCCGATGCCGAACGGGTAGGGGATGTCGACGCCGCCGCAGCTCGCCTGGCAGCCCGGCGTCACGGTGAGGCGGCTCTCGGAGGTGGCCGCGAGTAGCAGCGCAGGCAGCAAGAATGCTGCCTTCATCGATCCGTCGCATGCACCAGCGGCCTTCCCAATCCAAGCGTTTATGTACAAGAGCTAGCTGCAAGTGCCTTGCTCCTTCCTAGCTAGCTTCAAGTGCCTTGCTCCTTCCTAGTTTCTCATCTATCCATTTTTTCTAAAGAAAAATGACGTTTTGGTTTTCTTTGACACTAGTTTCTCATCATGGGCAAGGCACTTGCAGATACCGGATTCGAATACAAATATGGACTATCTCGATCACGAATACGAAGCGAATACAGAAGGTTAGTTACGGGCACGAATATTACTCGGATAATACGTGAGAGCAGAAACCATATATATCACACGTAGAATCAATAAACCATATTATATTATATGTCCAAAATACAATTAGATCAGTAGACTGCTAAATAGATTTAAGTACATCAGTAGATAATATAGCAATAGAAATATAGCAATTTGATCGCCGGACGACGCTCGCGGACCGGCTCTTGCGCGGCGACGACGCTCCGGACGCCGATGACGGGGCTGTTGGAACTAATTTTGTACGTAGTATAATACGGAGTCCGTATCCGAGTTGTTCACGACGCTGCCGTGTCCGAGTAGAGTCTAAGTTTGAATACGAGTCTTGTTCTACATGCTGCATTATTAATTTCTAGATTATTGATTGTTCAACATGCTGCATTGTTTCTCTATATTAATATTAACTTATATATTAACTTATACTAGTAAGGTGCCCGTGCGGTGCAACTTACGATAACATGAAATAAGAAAAAAAAAAATGTTATGCAAATAATACCTTAATGATCTACATTCTATAATTAAAGAGGTTAATTAAAGAATGACAGAACTGTGTGTGATGTCTTTCATCCACGCTTGAAGTGGTTAATTAAAGAGGTGGGTAATTAAAGAATGGCAGAGCTGGTAATTTTGATGAAATGACGTGGGAAGAAACTCTCACTTTATATAGTAGAGATTATAGAGCCTGCAGTTCGCGAGCCCTGGCCGTTGCCACGTCATCGCTCTATGCGAAAAGCCCCCCGCGGTTCGGCCGAATCTCATCCGGCTCCGTCGCGCGTGCGCTGGCAGTGTTTCGCTCGCGTCCCATTCGCCGGCCCATCAAGCATCGTCATTTAAGCGATTGGCCCTCGGGGAGCGCTGCCCCTCGCTCTCTCCGCTCGCTCTCTCCGCCAGTTCGCAGGCTCGCGGAGTCCTCGAGGTGCGGAGGCCTTGCGCCATGGGCGAAGCGATTGGCCCGCTGCGAGCCCTCGGGGAGCGCTGCCCCTCACTGTCTCCGCTCGCGCTCTCCGCCAGTCCTCAGGCGGGTGATCTTCGCGACCACTTGGGATCGCGTATTTCCTTCCTCCGCCTCCGCGTCGCTTGACCGCCGCTGTCGCCGCCGTCCTACCCCCACCGCTCCCCCGCTCGTGCGCCTCGTGGGAGCGTTGGGCCCCGCACAACTCCTCCCCTTGCTCCTCCAGGTGCGTAGCGAATAAATAGATAGAACACAACAGAACAAGTAAGGTTTGATTAGTCAATGGATTAGGTTAGATCAGTGTGGACGATTAGAGGAGAACGATTTTATTACTGCTCCTCCTTGTTCTTGGCTTCCTCCCTTCCTTCCTTCGAGGAGAAATTCAGAAGCTTTTGCTTCCTTTGTGCTGTGCCTGTGAGTATAGGGAGGAGGGGGACTGCTGGTTGCTGCTGCGACGGAGGAGGAGTGCAGGAGGGGTGGTGCATTCGGCGATGTCGCGGCCGCCGATCCTCTCCGTCGCTTTGCCGTCCGACACAGGACGCGTGGTCAGCATCCAGTCCAACACCGTCCAGGTCGAACCCCTGCCTCTCCCAACCCATCTATCGGAATCTTGCTTCCCTACTTCCGTACATTTGGTGAGCTTTTCCTACATTAAGTTCTTGACTTTATTTCTGAAATGGTGTGTGTGTAATCCTACAAGACTGTTGAACGTTATCCACCCTTATGGCTTATTTTTATAGGTTACCATGGTGAATTTCTAGCAAAGCCAATAGGACAGGTTATACACAAGATGAACATACTTTACAGCGTTGCCTCTTTGCTGACTATTTATCATCACTAAAATGAGAAATTTTGTATATTTCAGTATTCCCATTTGATTATCAATCTTATTAATGTCTTTTGTTAGTATGGTATCCCTAAATTTCTGAGCATCTGTTTGCGTTTGCAGGGGCGACTTGCCGATATAAGCATTATTGTGTTGCCTCTTTGCTGACCATTTATCACCACTAGAATGAGATATTTTGTATATTTCAGTGTTCCCCTTTGATTATCAGTTTTATTACTTATTAATGTCTTTTATTAGTGCGGTATCCCTAAATTTCTGAACATCTGTTTGCGTTTGCAGGGACGCCTTGCCGATATAAGCATTATTGTAGATCATGTTGCCCCGAGAATTGAGAATGAATAAGTTCCATCAAATCTTCAGAAAGTCATCTTAGTGCATTCAAAAAGGCACAATGCCATTCTTTACACACTACCAAGGTATATTAACTATATAGCCCCTCACTTTATTCATTGCTTTGGTCATATTTCAGATGGAAATTCAAATACTTTGCTTACAAAGATTAGATTGCTTCTGAATATTTTTACATGTTTATTGCTTCGCATTTTACCAAAGATTAGATTGCTTTTCAAAAAATTTAGTTCTGAATATTCACGCATGTTGGTGGTTTCGGACTAAGATTTGTGTTCCGGACTCCCGGTTGGTAGTTCTAACATTAGAACTACTAAAAATTGCTTCTGAATATTTTTCTGTTCTGAATCATTACAACTGGTCCCCCTTCTCCGATTCGGTCACTGATTTGAGTTTCGGACTCTCGGTTGGTGGTTCCCACATGTTTGTGAGTTGGTTTTAATCTGTTACCCGGTTAAACTCTACATTGCATGGCCAAATTACGTGTTGGGTCAGGAGGCGAAATGTGGACCTGAACCAAGAATGATGGTAGCCTGATTACTTATGGTATAATTGAGGTAGCATCTTGGTGTTTAATTGAAAAATTGTGCAGAAAGGTTATAGCTTTGGTTTGGCTCTAGAATTGTGCAGAAAGGGCATAGCTTTAGTTAGGTTCGAACATTGTGCAGAAAGGTGGTGTTGGCCTATTTTGTGCATTTTTGACAGAGAAAAGCGGATGAGCAGAGGAAGTTAGAGAGAGAGCAAAGCTCAGGATATCAAGGAGCTGAGGGATCGGCTCAGTGAACTGACGAGGCGAAATGCGATAGGTTAATCTCTTTCACTGTTAATGGATGTAGCGTATGGTCCGAGAAAACTTCAATTGATCAAAATACATTGTAGTGTAGCTTAACCCATCTTGTTTGTAATAATACTAACGAGAATTTCAGCCAATGTCCTAGGTTGCTAAAAAACAAAGCATCTAAAGCAGATAATATTGTAGGATATTTTTCCATTAGTGTGTTGGGAGTTAAAACAGTATTTTGTTTAGAAACTATAGTAGTAAAACTGTCACGTTGCTAGATGCACAACAAAGCATCTGATGAGGTTGCTAATATTTAATCTATAGATGTATGCACTCAGTCCTTCTATAGAATTATGAGCATTCTGTTTCCCCTATTTCAAAGTAACCACATTTTGTCGGACGATCTGAGGTTAGCAGCTGCATATATGCACTGTTTCTCCCTCTCTGGTTCATGTTTTCCCATCCTTAATCAATCTACACTATAGTCTTTTTATAATGTTATGCGCATGATTGGAACAAATCAGCCTTCCTCGGAAACTGTTCAACCTGGACAATTGATGATGTACTACTTAGGATTCTTTTCCATGTCTTATATATGCTTGAACTATGTAGATTTTAATTTGCTCTACACATTTCTTTCGATCTTTTTTCCTGATTAACATGGTCTGCGTGAATAAGGTTCGATTAGTTGTAGCAAGCATAACTTTCTACCTGAGTAGTGCATTTAATGTAATCGGCTCACAGGAAGGCCGTCGAGCTATGTACAGCACAATGGTTTGCAGTAACACGACTCGAGCATGATCAACCTACTGTATGGTTCCTAATTCTCCTTTATTGGTGCACTTGTGTGTGTATGAAACTATGAGTTAACTGTTGCACAGTATGCTTCTCGCTCTTATCCTTTCCATTTGTTCTCATTCAGGTCGAGTCTCACAGGAAGGCCGCGGTACCTGCTGGTGGTGGTAAATTCAAAGGGAAAATCGTCCCAATTCATACAAAGATAATGATGTAGCTTAATTTTCTCTTCCCAAAATAAACATGGTACTTTTGAAGAATTTTGTCTATCCAAAGTTAAATTCTTGTTTGTGTATATGCTTCGCCATCTCTTGCATTGTTTTCACGAAGATTGCCGATCCAAAAAAAGGTGCGGAAAAGGATATCGTATCGCCGACACTATACTGGCACTTCTATGAAAACTCAAACCAGTATTTTCTAAATATGGTACCACCGCTCCTGGTAAATAATTAGTAGGAAAATATAACTGGATGCAACAATCTGTTACCTGTATTCACGCTTTAGGATTATTGTTGTTTTAGTTCAGTAGGAAATGCTAGCCAACTGAGTGATGGTGCTGCACCTATCTTACTATTGACATAGGATATTGCTATGCAAAAGGGTCTTCCAATATTTCGGGTCTTCAGGTATCAGCATTTTCTATGTGATGTGTAGCATATATAGGATGAGTTACATCTATACTATATAGCAGTGTAGACAATTTTCTACTACAACTCGACAACACATTCAATACTGAGTTTTGCTACCAATTTTGCCTCTCCACATTCTCTGTTCATGCCATTAGCTTAATTATAGAATGCCTACGAACTTTGCCATCTTATAGATACTTGTGTATGTTTTGCTTGTTTAGTTCTGCATATATAAGAAAGAAATCTCATCTTTTTTCTTCCTCCTTTACTTAAGTCTGTGTGTTACCATAACTGCATCATATATAGTGCTCCATCAAAATATGCTGATTTTTTTTTGTTACAACATTTTCTATCTCTCAAATATGTACATCACTCCATTATAAGGAAAATGCTGCGGTGTAGCGCGCAATATTCATTATTCAGTACAAAGCCTGCCAGAAATAAATAACACATAGCAAAATAGTTTTCTCCACTAGATTTCAGCCATGTATAATAGAATAATCATTTTTTCTCTGTCTTCAGATGTTTCAAAGACTTATTCAGTAGCTATGAAAGGTATTTACTATAACACACTCCTTCCTTCATCTTTAGTATTGCCTTTGGAGTCTGGATTTGCCACATGTCATGGATATCGTTCTTTAGTGTGTTTATTTAATTTTTCCCATGTATTTATTTAATTGTTTGCTACATGGAAGTTATTATTTTGTTTTTTCTATATTTTATTGAATATGCAGCATGTGTTTCATCTAGCTACATGTGTAGAACCTCTTCGCCATTTTGTTTTTTCTATATTCTATTGAATATGCAGGATGTGTTTCATCTACCTACATGTGTAGAACCTCTTCGTTTGGCTACACAAAATTATTGCTGTACTGCAGGCTGCAAGCGTATGTGCTTTGTCAGTTTACGTGTTAGGTATACATAGCTAGAATACTACGATTTAAACCATACATCTCTATAGAAAGTAAATCTTTAGACGTTATTGTTGCCATGTAGCCTATAAAATTGATTGTGTGTGCTGTTTTATAGCATCTGGTGACTGCACCTGCATTACAGGCATAACAAAGTACATGGAGACAATGAAGCTATAAAATCTATCATAGTCCTTGCCATCATCAATGCTTCTTTGTTACCTCCGTATGGGCTCTGATAGGACCCCCCTGGACAAAAGGTATGCTATTTGTAAGAGCTATTATGTCATATATGGTATATTTGACTAGTTTATGTATGGATCGTGGTCATATTTAATTCTAAGTTTCTTTTTGTGAACTATTATGTTGTGTGTAGTATAATTGGTTGGTTTATGTATAGATCATAATCAGGTTTCCTTCTAGGTTTCTTTGATCCTATATATGGATGCTAATCAAAATTACTTAAACGTGTTGACCTATCTGAAGTCTGCAATGTTCTCTTACTAGCGTTTCATTCTCTTTTTTTGGGACTTATATTTGTTTGTGTATACATTTCTGGACAAGGTGTACATATTTTCGTTAATATTGCAGAGAACCAAAATAAATGAAAGAATATATATGTTCATGGATGTTTGTCCTCAAAAGAAAGAGTTCACATCCTTGGCAAATTATTCTTCAGGTTTAGACAAGCTCACCTTGTGTAAGCACACATAAAAAATCCCTCAGCTTCCCTTCTGGTAACAAAGCAGCCAGAGATTATTTCTATCTTTGTTAATCCTTTTGTTTTGAAATTTAGGTACTTTGTAATTTTCCATCGTTACCTCTGTTTTGCGAACATAGACTAAAGATGTAACACCCCGGCATTTAATATGCCCGAATGCTACCAAACATAAACTAAACAACAACTAAATACCATATTGAACAAGAAATTCCAGCAAAGGTACATATGCTAAAAACCGATATTTCGGCAGCATCTCCTTTGTTTTATCATGAATTAACACAATATCAATATCATGGCAAGATTTATCATAGCACACGACATCTATAACATGAACATAAATGGATGTATCATCAAATTATGCCAATAATACCACGCTCAACCACTTCATAAACTATAACGAAGCAAATAAGGAATCACTAGCATGCTAAGTTAAACCATACATTGAGTTTTAAGGCACAACTCTTAATATCATGTCTCCAAGTGATTAATTATGGACTACGATGGTGGAGCTACGTGTAGAAGTGTAGCTAAACCCCTTTTTCCCGCATGCCGATCTCAAAGTACCTAAAAACAACATAAAACACAAGCGTGAGTTCGTAAACTCAGCAAGCATATTGCAATGGACAACAAGCATAACAACATAGCAATAACATCTTCCATCATGTATTTCATCTCATTCATGATCACTTATCAATATCATCATTACTTTGTATGCAATGTAATGCAATGCTCCTGACCCTCTGGAACCTCATACCGGTATGGGAAGTACACACCCGTCGGTGTGCACCCTTTCCTCCCTTCCATCCCGAAGATGGAGGGTGCCTACTCGCTTCCAAACACCCCGTGGATGGAATCACGACATAGGACTTACTCAATGGCGTTCCGGATTAGTCATAACTTTCTCACCGACCTTGCCGGAATAGTTAAGACTTTCTCACCGCCCTCGCCCTATCTCATGACATGCATGCAACCATGCCATTTATCATGTTTAATTCACATATTAACACATGGTATCATAATATGTTAAACATGCCCATCATATCATATCAATCATTAACACATGGCATCATAATATGTTAAACATGCTCATAATATCATATCAATCATTAACACATGGCAAGTGGACATATATCATGTAAACAATTCCATCTAATCTCAACATGCAACCTACAACTCGCTATCCATCACAACACACTTGCCTTTAACCTCGGGCGACGAATTGGCGAGAGAATGGGGGTACTCCCGGGGGCACACCACCTGCACATACATGCCACACACTCACAATCACAACCACAAAACAGTACGCAAACCCCCATCTAACCCGACATTGCCAACTACTCGCGAAACCTGAGGTTCTGTCCCGGCGGGACAGCAGCCTTGCACAAGGCATAACTTGAGTTCTGGGACTCCGAATCAATTAAACGAGTACATCCTCGCGTAGCTTAGGAAATTTCCCAACTTTCTCTAGGCAAAAGGAAAGACTGATTCGGACTCTAAAGCCATCTAATCTACAGATTACCGTGATCTGTTCCAATTACGTTACAGATTTTAACGCGCTCGGTAAAACAGCCATAACTTTCAAACGGCTGATCGGATTTTAACGTGCTTTACGTCCACGGAAAGATAATTAAATTATCTACAACTTCCTAGAAGTCCGTACGGACAGATTCGGATTCTAAATTGACGAAAACTCCAACCCTAGCTCTACTGCTCAATCTGCCCGAGAACAGAAACGTGGACAAGTTTAGATCTAACCCAAATAACTCCAATCCAGCACCACTAATTGATCTAAAAAACCTCATAAACATCCTAAGAACAGTACCTAGATCAATTTCAAGGATCCCCATGATCATACCTTTGCCCGACGAACGATTCTCCAAACAATCTCCGCGGATCTCCTCGCGAATCGCTCCTCGCTCCTCGCTCCTCGCTCCTCGCTCCATGGGATGGATCCACGAGGTGCAGGGGTGGGGAGGCCACCCTAGGGCAGCAAGGGGTGGAGGGGAGGTGGAGAGGTGGAGAGGAGAGGCTAGGGGGCGCACAAGAGGGAGAGGGAGGTGGGGTGGCGGCTAGGGCTTGGAGGAGAGGGGGAGGGAGGAGAGGTGGAGGGAGGGGGCGCAAGGGGGGCTGTGGTGGGCGCAAGGGGGGCAGGGGGAGCCCCTTTTACCAGCCCCCACACCCTACCCTAGTCCAATAAGAGCCCCTCTCAATCCCTCCAAAGCCCACCAAGGCCCAAAACTCCCCCGGGACGGCCCAAAACCCCGGAAACGGCCCGGAAAGGCTATTAACCTCCAATTCCTATGGTTTTAACCTTAATTCCACATCTCATAATGTTATTAATCTTATCATACACGATAAATAAGGTTACGACACTCCGTGGCGACATAACACTTCAATCGGCCCAAAAACGCGAGAAAACCCTAAGCCGAAAGGTTTTAATCTCTAGTTTTCTCCTTCTATTACGTAACACCAAACCATAGTGTCACACTCTTCCCCCCTTCAACAGGATTCGACCTCGAATCCGAAGGACACCAAAAACAACTACCAAGTCCCCAAGGGACAAAAGGTTTCACAGCCGCAAAAGGGCTCCATCAACCCAAAACGTTCGAATCCTCACGACAAACACCTCACACTTCTATCACAACCAACCTTACTACCACACTCCATCAATCGAGACATTCCTTGGCACTAAAGTGCCTGATCCATTAAGCAAGGCTACTCTCCAGAAGAACACGGCTTCAACCGCTAAAACCCTCTTCAGCTCCCACACACAAAAGTGTTTTTCACACATCAAACTCTCTACTATGGTTCGCCGTAATCAAGACGACGCGAGCCAAGAGAGACATTACACTCCAAGACAACCCACTATTTGAACAAACGGGGTTTAAAACCATGCAAAAGATTTATCTTTTACAAAAGATCAATACTCACCGCTAACATCAAAAGGGAAAGCTTTCTTTAAAACCAAAGTTCTTAAAGCCCGCAAGAACAGTAACAACCGAACAAAATGCTACGGTTGACTCCACTCGCTCAAAGATCAGCGACAAAAGATCCAATACACTTCGAAAAGGAAAAGCAATTACTAGCAACCACCAAGTGGTCCACTAGTACTTAATCAACCCTATCGAGGAACACATCAACAGCACAATTCTCCAAGAAGGTTTGATTTGAGTCAAACTCAACCTTCCTTTACTCCTCACCGTTAAACCATTTACGATCCACTACTAACAACACCTAATGCTTAGGTCGATAACAACCCATACTGGATTTCTCATCCAAGCGGGTCTCGCCCTCGAGCTTTCCACCCAAGGACTAAAACAAGGACACAACGATTTGATAAACTCAACCACAAACCATGAACCCAATTGGTCCCCATGCTTAACCTTGAATCCAATGCACTACAATCACTTTGGAAAGGATTCGACAACAACCAAAGAGCATTCAGTTTAACTTTCTAAACCAAGATGCAAAGGGAACACAAATCCCCTTCATCACAACCAACATACCAGAAATTCTTTATTCTTTCTTTTCATACTAGAAAGAAATGGACATCTCGATTCATAACATGAATGCAAACTTTTCAAGAGCACTCCGGATTAGTCATATATCCTTATATAACTTTCTCACCGACCTGGCTCGTCGACTCCTTTATGATTAATTATGCATAATCGATGTCTCGTTTTCCTTCTTCACCCTTCATTCATCATGTAACAACAGTACCGAAAAGTCATTCACTAAAAGACTTCTTCCTTGGTATCGCAGGATTGAAATACACATAATACTGACGGTTGCGCTAAATCATATAGACTATGGCGGCAACATCGTTAATCAACAAAACACCACATCGTGTGAAAACCCATCTTCGATTTAACACTAGCTTTGCAACACCTCGCAAAATCAAACTCAACCCTTTGGAACAGAACATCGACTCCAAAGTCAAACATCTGCAGACACAAGCGCCATAAATTTTTATCAAAAGAGAGGGAAACTCAATCCAAAAAGAACTCTTCACTAACCAAATTCACTTATGAAACATTCATAAAAATCCAGACTTGTAAAACACCCGCACACCAGACACATTTTCCAAATGACTCCAACTCTAGTCAAATAGAGTTACGCATTAAATCTCAAGAGTTTCCAACACAATTCACTGTATCTATCTGTTTCCTTTAAAATTTATTCCAAAGATAATCCAGTGTGGACGCGAAGGAGCGCGATCCACTCAGAACTTTTGGATGTAAACTCAACTGACAACACGAACTAAACAAATTCGCCAAAACCAAGGGTCGACACCAAACACTACGAGTATTGGGGAAACTCTGAAACTCAACATAAGAAGCACCTCAACCGAAAGCATTCAACCAAGACGGCAACCAACCAAACCAGTCCAGAAGGCTTTAAACACAAGCTCAACATGAAACCCTATTCTTATCCTTTTTAAACATTCAAATTACACCTTTCTACTCATCGAGAAACCTCTCAGGTTGCAACAAGAGCTTTAAAACAAATTCTTTCTCCCATTATCTTCCCCAATAAATAAAGTTTATGATGCTTACGAAAAGACATCCCACGATGGCTAAGTCGACAAGATCCCCACTGTCCAACATAATAAATAACATCATATTCTAGATTTGAAACAAGTGCTCCAACAAAACTTTCAGCGTGACCAACCAATAACATTCATACCACCTATATGTAAACGTCTCGACAATCGAAACTTATTCAGTCAACAGGCGACTTCAACAGATTCTTAAGGAGGATCAACGTATCAGTATGTACCAACCTTATATCAAAATCTTGACAATTGAAACTTGTTCAATCTATAAAAAATGATTTCAACAATTAAGTAATATCTCTACAAGATAAAATTCGCAAGTAGGATTCTAAGATATGCAATCATTAAGATTAAAATCTTGCATCAAGATTATTATCCATTGTTCATCCCATCACAACATGTACTTAACATAGTACCCCAATTTTACACCTTTTTCTTCTATTGGATCAAAAATTTCCAACAGTTAACCACACTACTAAAGCATCAATATCAATTATTTGCATAATCATTAATCAACAACATTGTTTGTAGCTATCCTATACATTGGTTATAACAAAACTTCCACCACACAACATACTCCAACTATTAAATTGGATTTAATAAATTAGATTAGCACAATGTTCTTAACAACCTCATTAACCAACAGTCTTATGTCTTCTCAATTGATATCAAAACTAGCATTGAAGGGACACAACTGCATACTTCCAAATATACTAGTAGTTTGCAACAACGTGAATAGCAAATCTAATCAACTTTCAAATTTAAGTCACTAGGCAACACAATTAAATTCCTCTACTACTCCATTAAATTAGAATATCTTTAAACAACCAGCAAAATTTCTTTAACGGTAACGACAGTCTACATCATCTTAATGTTGTAACTATGCATCCGGGTTTAGAACTTTTAAACATGATCGGGGGTCATAAGCACTTTTATAGCAAAGCAACAGATTCCAAGCATGTACATTAACGCATTCTATCATTCTCGCTAAGAGTAAACTACAACACTAGTAGTCTATAAATTCACAAGCTAGAGATATTAATCACATTAAATTGATTCAACTCAAACTTTAACTTAGCAACATATCAATCCATAAACCACATTGTTACCTACTACATAACATGCTTAAACATCAATTCTCACTAGAGACAAACGATTTCAGTCAAAAGACTACTCACTTTGTTTACAACATTTAGTTTTAAAACTCATCCCAAATTCGTAAGGAAAATTGACTCTCAAGATTGCAATGAGACAAACCCAAACTTGGTCATGCAAAGGAATCCACCAAAACACTTTTATATCTCAAGGACTCCCATAAGGAAAAAGGTTGAAAGACAGTTTTCTCGAAGGGAAACCAAGTGTTCCATTAACCTTTTCAAATAAAACCTTAACACAAAACCCCTAACTTTCACGACTCAAGAGGGGCTTTCAAAGATGGTTTCTCAAACCAATAGAATGACGAAATCAAACACCAATTACTACTACAAAGCCACAGAACCTCAGCCTTGACAGTCGAGTCTGGCACAACTCCGAACAAAACTCCTTTAGCCTCAGAGAAAGACAACCACAAGAATAAATAGAATGCTTGTTCCTCAAAAAAAACAATTAACAGGCATCAAAACTGGGAAGGCGCCCAAAAGAGCGCAACACTAGACTCCTCTTCTTCGTCTTCACCCAAGGAAGACAAAACCACACACCGCAAACGGAATGATCCACGAAAACCCATCACTTCTCATTTGATTCAAATCAAATAAAGCCAAGAAAAGCAACAAACACCGACCGTCAGAACGGCAAGGAACATACGAAGGAAACCACCATTAAATCTTCTTTCTGTCTCCAATCAACTACCCGATCTACAACAGAAAGGGTAAGCGCTCTTCTCCTACCGGGGTTAACAGTTCTTCGGTGATGGCGCTAACCGGCCACACCGTCAAACCTCACCCTTACTATTAACAGAAAGAGGTGACCGAAACCCTTCGGTACCACAACCCCACTCTTATCACAACAACAAGAACAATTCAATCATTTATCTTATTGACATAGCATCATGCAATGTCAAAAGAAACATTCAACATCAAAGCTTAAATGCAACATTTAAGCATAAAGCAACGATTCCCATACCCTTTTCCTACTGTGCATCCATTGTGTGTCAAATTTTAGATTAGTTATACCACTTTTGCAAGTTTTAATGTTGCTATCCTATAACAAAATTTTAGTTAAGACCTAAGCCATGTTTCTAAGTTATTCCACATCACATTTTAGTTGTAACCTATAGCATGATACTAAAAATTCACATTCCAAGGACCTACAGCCCGCTCTGATACCAACTGTAACACCCCGGCATTTAATATGCCCGAATGCTACCAAACATAAACTAAACAACAACTAAATACCATATTGAACAAGAAATTCCAGCAAAGGTACATATGCTAAAAACCGATATTTCGGCAGCATCTCCTTTGTTTTATCATGAATTAACACAATATCAATATCATGGCAAGATTTATCATAGCACACGACATCTATAACATGAACATAAATGGATGTATCATCAAATTATGCCAATAATACCACGCTCAACCACTTCATAAACTATAACGAAGCAAATAAGGAATCACTAGCATGCTAAGTTAAACCATACATTGAGTTTTAAGGCACAACTCTTAATATCATGTCTCCATGTGATTAATTATGGACTACGATGGTGGAGCTACGTGTAGAAGTGTAGCTAAACCCCTTTTTCCCGCATGCCGATCTCAAAGTACCTAAAAACAACATAAAACACAAGCGTGAGTTCGTAAACTCAGCAAGCATATTGCAATGGACAACAAGCATAACAACATAGCAATAACATCTTCCATCATGTATTTCATCTCATTCATGATCACTTATCAATATCATCATTACTTTGTATGCAATGTAATGCAATGTTCCTGACCATCTGGAACCTCATACCGGTATGGGAAGTACACACTCGTCGGTGTGCACCCTTTCCTCCCTTCCATCCCGAAGATGGAGGGTGCCTACTCGCTTCCAAACACCCCGTGGATGGAATCACGACATAGGACTTACTCAATGGCGTTCCGGATTAGTCATAACTTTCTCACCGACCTTGCCGGAATAGTTAAGACTTTCTCACCGCCCTCGCCCTATCTCATGACATGCATGCAACCATGCCATTTATCATGTTTAATTCACATATTAACACATGGTATCATAATATGTTAAACATGCCCATCATATCATATCAATCATTAACACATGGCATCATAATATGTTAAACATGCTCATAATATCATATCAATCATTAACACATGGCAAGTGGACATATATCATGTAAACAATTCCATCTAATCTCAACATGCAACCTACAACTCGCTATCCATCACAACACACTTGCCTTTAACCTCGGGCATTTAATTGGCGAGAGAATGGGGGTACTCCCGGGGGCACACCACCTGCACATACATGCCACACACTCACAATCACAACCACAAAACAGTACGCAAACCCCCATCTAACCCGACATTGCCAACTACTCGCGAAACCTAAAAACAGAGGTTCTGTCCCGGCGGGACAGCAGCCTTGCACAAGGCATAACTTGAGTTCTGGGACTCCGAATCAATTAAACGAGTACATCCTCGCGTAGCTTAGGAAATTTCCCAACTTTCTCTAGGCAAAAGGAAAGACTGATTCGGACTCTAAAGCCATCTAATCTACAGATTACCGTGATTTGTTCCAATTACGTTACAGATTTTAACGCGCTCGGTAAAACAGCCATAACTTTCAAACGGCTGATCGGATTTTAACGTGCTTTACATCCACGGAAAGATAATTAAATTATCTACAACTTCCTAGAAGTTCGTACGGACAGATTCGGATTCTAAATCGACGAAAACTCGAACCCTAGCTCTACTGCTCAATCTGCCCGAGAACAGAAACGTGGACAAGTTTAGATCTAACCCAAATAACTCCAATCCAGCACCACTAATTGATCTAAAAAACCTCATAAACATCCTAAGAACAGTACCTAGATCAATTTCAAGGATCCCCATGATCATACCTTTGCCCGACGAACGATTCTCCAAACAATCTCCGCGGATCTCCTCGCGAATCGCTCCTCGCTCCACGCTCCTCGCTCCTCGCTCCTCGCTCCTCGCTCCTCGCTCCATGGGATGGATCCACGAGGTGCAGGGGTGGGGAGGCCACCCTAGGGCAGCAAGGGGTGGAGGGGAGGTGGAGAGGTGGAGAGGAGAGGCTAGGGGGCGCACAAGAGGGAGAGGGAGGGGGGGTGGCGGCTAGGGCTTGGAGGAGAGGGGGAGGGAGGAGAGGTGGAGGGAGGGGGCGCAAGGGGGGCTGTGGTGGGCGCAAGGGGGGCAGGGGGAGCCCCTTTTACCAGCCCCCACACCCTACCCTAGTCCAATAAAAGCCCCTCTCAATCCCTCCAAAGCCCACCAAGGCCCAAAACTCCCCCGGGACGGCCCAAAACCCCGAAAACGGCCCGGAAACGGCCCGGAAAGGCTATTAACCTCCAATTCCTATGGTTTTAACCTTAATTCCACATCTCATAATGTTATTAACCTTATCATACACGATAAATAAGGTTACGACACTCCGTGGCGACATAACATTTCAATCGGCCCAAAAACGCGAGAAAACCCTAAGCCGAAAGGTTTTAATCTCTAGTTTTCTCCTTCTATTACGTAACACCAAACCATAGTGTCACAAAAGATTCCTCCAAATTTAAGATTCAGTTGCTTTAACAAAGTATTCATAGCGTTGTTTTGTGCCCATTCTGCTTAACTTCGGGTATGATTTGCATTCTTGGTTCAAACAGCTTCATTTCTGGTTTAACATTAAAGAAACTTATTTATTTGTCTGTGTTAATTACAGTCTTGGGACAATTTCAACGACAGCTTACCAAACTGGCCCTATGTTTGACCCAACAGTGCTTAACACTACAAGTATGACTAACCAAATGGAAAATGTTACTGTTGTGTGGTTTGAGAAATGAAGAAGTAATCCGTTTTTCCCATGATGTTTTTCAATAGTGTGATTATTTCTATCTAAAACATCATTTTTCATAGAAATTTATGGTTAGTGTTACCTTCGAGGCTATGTCAATATCCAAAATGACTTATATTTAAAATCAGAGGAAGTAGCAGTCCAGCAGTAGGACCAGCCAAATAACAAATGTTATCAAGTTTGAGTGATGGAGAAACAATTCAGTTCTTTTGTAATGTTTCTTTTTTCATTTTATCTGTACATCTTCTTCATTTCTCTTGCAACTAGATGAAAACATGGCGGACATGTCTCTACTTGATGACTAGGTCCTTTTTGATAAGCGAAAGCGTATCGAAGGGAAAAAATGTAACATTTTTCATATTTCTGAAATCTCTTGTTGCCATTTTTTTACTTCCAGTTTTCATGTGGTTTCAGGATTACGGATGCTAGCTATCACCATGAATCGCTAACAAATGTTCTCTTGTTTAACCAAGGTGCTTCGTGTCGGTTATGATCTAATCTCCTGAACTGGTTGTGTATATTAGCATCTTCCTTTTGTTTGTCAGGTTTATCTAACGCTCAACCATCTGGTGCACTTCTTGTGGCTCCGACTATTTTCTGTCTCGCTATGAGAGATGAGTTTTCTCTACATCATCTTGCATGCCATGGTGTTGATTACTTCTATTTGTCAATTCTATATTGTTTTGCTTCTTGGTTCCGATCTAGGTATCGATCCCAGGAACATCGATCCCAGGAACAGAAAAGCGATACCAAATCTGCTGCTATACTTCGATCTACACCAGCCATGTTACAGGTTACCCATCAATATTACCAGATATTAATACATGTGGTTCTACTATGTGTTCTATGTGTATATATATCACAAGACATGCCTCAATATATAAGTACTTACTTTTCTACGCAATCCTATCTCGGCTGTGATCAACAACGTTCATTCGTTTCATTTATATTAATTTCGAGAGAGGCACATTACATCTTAAATATATTGGTATTATTTGAACGGACGGTCCGTTATTAATTCTCTCTGTCATGTATGCTACTCAGCTTATCTAATGCCTTAGCTTTCTACGATCATCATTATTCTCGACGGCGCAGCGAAGCGCGCTTTTCTTTCTAGTTATATATATTGTCCAACAGCATGCTGCATTATTTCTCGAATGTGATGGCGCGGCCACCCTCTGCGATATTCTAATAGGGAGAATGGCAAAATGAATACCTGCTTCAAATAGGGAGAGACCATGAAGCAGAATGGAAGAGACACAAGCAGTAAACATGTAAACTACCAAATGCTATTATGGCCAACTGCCCGAATGTAATCCAAAATAACCCTTAACCACAAAGATGCATCCAAATAGGGATGAAAACGGAATCGGATTTGACTATCCGGCCGGATCCGGAACGAGATCCGGATACTTGAATCCGGGATCGGATACGGAGCAACCAATATCTGGCAAATACGTGATGAGATCCGGATATTCAGATTTTTTCTATTCGGATATCCGGATTTTTCCTACTCAGGTATTCGGATCGGATGTCCGCATTTCCTATTCGGATATCAGCAAGGTCCAACACATTTCATTCGATTTCCCCCCCATGAAGAGCGCATTTATATTGACAATTAGCTGGTTCTATTAATTATAAAGTAGCATATTATTTCTACGACGTGTACTGGGTTTGTTGATATATAACTTTCTACTGTGGTTATGTACTCGTACGATTTAATTCAAAATATATTACTCTATATATGTGTGCATTATCCGTATATATTTATCTGTTTTCGACTCGAATCCGTTACATATCCGTATCCAAATAACTCGGGTTCGTATCCGTATCTGGTTTCGAGTCTAGAAAAAAAATGTAGGTTAGAATACGATAAAAATAATATTCACCCATATTCGACCCGTTTTTACCCCCACAACCAAATATTTGGTAAGCACGAACGCTCCCAGTAAAAAGCCATTAAACTCAGAGAACTGCTCTAAGACATGTAACTTTTATATATATATATATATATATATATATATATATATATATATATATATATATATATATATGCGCGCGCGCGCAAAAAGAGCATGCAGTAAGCATACCTAGACTATCTTTGCGTCTATCTTAGAAATGCTCTCATTCTAACCAACTCAGCTAAAAAGCTTTCTTAGTATTCTTAAGAGGTCTAAAGAGTTTTTGTTAATTTTATTTGCGATATATATAATATTTGTGTAGCATTCCAAAAAGTGGCATAACAGAAAATGTACACTCCGAGAATTTTAGAAATGAAATAAAATCATCTTGCGTCTATTCAATTCCATTTTGAATCCTTTAGATGAAAATTTGTTGAATTGATTCGAAGAAAAATCAAAATTCTTTAAATTAACAAAATTTACTCAGACTAGCATGTACTAACGGAACTCATAAAATTTCCAAACAACCTGGTATAGAAAATAATTCTACAAAACAATAGAACTCAAAAGATGATCAAATACGAATTTTATTGAATTTTGCGTAGCATGCGAGAGCTCTAAAAATTCAATGAAAGATTTAAAATAGACAAAATTAGAAGAATTTTATTTTAAATTCTACACAACCAAACTGAATGAAACCAAGTACATTAAAAACTTCATACATTGGTCTACCTACTGAAAAATTCTCAGAAGCTTCTGAATCATTATAGGCCATATATACAATATTAGTACAAAATTGATCAATGGAAACTGCATGCATGTACAAACTACAAGTTGCACTAGCTAGCTGCACATGAACTGTGCGTTGGATTGCCAGCAAGTCATTGCTTCGACGGCTGACCACACCCCTTCAATATTTGCAACAAAATTTTATACAAACTTTTTCAAATATTTGAATAATGCGAACAAAAGGTTTAATTCAAATTAATTCCAAATAAATTGCAGAAAATTTCCAAAAATTCAAATGCACAATAATTTCAAAAACAAAAAAACAAAAATTGAGGTATTACAGTCTCTATTGCTTCGAGATTTCTCCCACAATCCTCTCGTGGTGCATATTCATGCTGTCAGCTGACGGTGCTCCAAGGTGTAATTTAGTGGAGTTGCAAAGTATGCCTAGCATTCTGTATCGAAATGGTATTCACAATGCACAATGGATCATTCTCTATCCTGCCAGGCCTATGTCATCGTTTCATCAGGCTAGTTGGGTTGGGCCATATATAGGAAAAGAAGCCTTTTATCTGGGGATGCCTTGTACTCATTTTTAAAGCCTAGACACTTCTGAGCACACTTGTTCATACTGCATGTACTAGAGGATATACTGGTTTGTCTCTTGAAATGTTACATTCTGATACTAATATAAACCGACGTTTCGGATTTAATATAATACTATATATTTATAAGTACACACATGTTAATTATATGTACACTAAAGTTCACTCGTAATATTACTCCAAATACATAGTAGTTCTATCAAATATAACAAATAATTCAATTGGCTATATTATCAATTCCACTGATATGACTAATATTGACCGGTGTTGAAGCTAGTATAGTTTGTATTGGGCTGGTATGACCGGTATTGACTGATATCAAGACTAGTGCGGTATATAGAGCTACTTGTATAGGTTTAGATGTCGAAATAGTATGAACCGGCTATACCAGCGGGGTACCGGTACGGAATTAATGACTAGTTATTAAGTCAACTTTGCTTAGGCCTATTTTCAACGAGTCCATCATTCCAACTCAGCATCAATAGAACCTTTGGAAGATTTGAGTAATTATTGATGGACCGAAATGATGATATGAGAGGGATAAATGAACACAAATAAAAAAGATTCTCTAAAAGAACTAACCAAAACTACTCTTGATCAAGGAAACCCAGAAACCTGAGACGGTACTACCGCTTGTTTGTACGTTAATTTCAGAGACGTCTTTGTCTGGATGGCACATAAAAGCTGCCACCCCAGGGTCCAAATTTCGGCGAAATTCGGCGAGATCCCAGCGAAATCTTGGATTTCGGATCCCTCCGAGATTCAAAATCCCAGAAAGTTAAAAAAAAAATTCAAATCTCGGATTTCTCGGCGAGATCACGGCAATTTCGGGCGAGATTTCGTAGTTTTTTGCCGGATTTTGATTTTTGTGCATTGTATTTGCTTGGGTTTAGGATCAAGATCATTCACAAAAAATTTCAAAAAAAATCAACATGTTTTTGACCATTTTTTGGTCGGTTCAATTTGTCGGTTAGGACTTTTCGAATTTTTTAAAATTTTTCAAGATTGATCATCTTCTGAAAATTTTATGGGAATATTATGGATGTGTTAGGATCATTCACAAAAATTTTCAAAATATTTAAATTGGTTTGAACTTTTTAAATACATAGGAACTTTTCTAGTGCATTGAAACAGCAGAGAGAAATGATATCTGATACTGACATTGATAGTTGGAATCAATCTGTGTATGACTATGAGAGAGAAGTGGAGTGAAAACAGTGGTACAAAAACTACTTCAAAATTATTGAATGACATATATTGAAAAACAAAATTTAAAATCTAAGATAACATGTATTTATAAATGGGTACAGTACTAACTCACATATGTATATATGGGCGGGGATTCACCAATACATGATCAGTGCTCATATTTATGGCATTGATCAGGCCTTCATCAATTCAATCATATGCACGTCATGCTAGGTCAGCCTTGAACTTTATATCACTAAACTTGGAGTAGAGCTCAATAGATTTTTTTTTACTGGTCAAAACTCAAAACTGCAAGTGGTTTCAAAGAAAGAACCTCCCTCAGAACTGTAGGTGGTTTCAAAGAAAGAACCTCCCTCAATACATAGGAACATATATAAAACTTTTCAAATGACTTGAAGTTCATTTGTTACATTTGAAAAATCAAAAACTGATTTTATATATGGTTTTTATCATGACTTTACCGCTGTTAGATTTTCTAAAAATTCCTCATGCTTTAGGAATTTTTTAAAAAAATTTGTGAATGAAAAATAGTTTAAACTACTTTAGGAATTTTTTAAAAATTTTTGTGAATGGTCCTAACACATCCATAATATTCCCATAAAATTTTCTGATGATGATCAATCATAAGAAATTTTAAAAAATTCATACAGTACAAACCGACAAATTGAACCGACCAAAAAATGGTCAAAAACACATAAAAAATTTTATAAATTTTTTGTGGATGATCTTGACCCTAAATACAATCAAATACAGTGCACAAAAATCAAAATCCGGCAAAAACACCCGAGATCTCACCGAGAAATTTGAAATTTGATTTTTTTTTTTTAATTTTTTGAATTTTCCGGGATTTTGAATCTCGGAGGGGTCAGAAATCCGAAATATCGGCCGAGATTTCGAATTTCGGTCCGAAATTTCAATCCTTGGGTGCTACCACCACCACAAAGGCGGTAGCACCAGAGGGCCGGTAGCACCGCTCATCCAGACAACACATCAAATTGTTTTTAAATTCAAATCTAGTTCAAAATCAAACTCAATCTTGAACACATCTCGATCAAATACAATTAAAAATTATTATAAATATACATAGACCTTTGCACGGTCTTTCAAATACGTTAATTTCAGAGACGTCTTTGTCTGGATGGCACATAAAAGCTACCAGCAGCCGCACGTATTCCAGGCTTTCCAGCCACGTATGTAGAGTGAACTGTGGAGTTATACGTTTCGTGAGGTATGACCAATTGTGGAACGACTTGAGCGTAGACTATATAAATTAAGGTGCAGAAGGCACGGAGGTAGTTGTCAGTTGTCACATCTGGGTGTACATCTAGACAAGAGAGAAAAAATCGTCTCATTCCTTACAAACCAATCAACCCTAATCCTTCCATCCGTCGAAGAAACATTCCATAAGAAGAGCTTCTCTTCCTGTACAATGAGATGGCGACGTCGCCGCGGTAAGATATTTATAAATTAGGTCCTCCTCTGTTCCTGCGCAATGAGATGGCGTCAGGCACAGATCCAAAATCCTTGCGGGACCATTCATCTCATGGATTATTTGAAAGGCCATTCATCTCATGTATCAGTGTTTGAGTATTTGATTATATTTGAAATAGAAGTACTCAAGTTTAAGTTTGATTTGAATTAGATTTTAAATTAGAACAATTTGATATATTGCAAGAAAATTGGCACTACCGCCCCAAAGAAGTGGTAGTGTCGGTCAATCGGCCTATCGATTTTAAGGGGTGATAGTGCCGGTTTTCGATAATTGTCTCTCTTGTGTGGGTGCAATTAGCACTACCGCCCAAAGGGTTCGGTACTATCGATCTGGCGGCACTACCGGTCCTAAAGGGCGGCAGTTATTTTCCAAAGAGGGTCTTCGCAGAATTTAACGGGCAATTGGCTGTACAAATGACGAATTAGCCTTTACTCTACTTAGTCGATTGCTCTAGCTACTAGCAGCAAGTGTCAGAGAAAATGCTCGACTGGATATGATATCGCCAAGCGATTAATGGTAATACTGCCAACTATGCATTCTTATTAATATCTTTATTTACATTTAGAATTAATTAGAAATATTTTATTTATCTAAAGTTATTATAAATTATCATTCTACAAAATATATTTCACATATAATTATTTATACTTCATCCAAAAGGTGCATACTATATGAACACTATTACACAATGTTATAAACTAATTACCATACTTAGTGAATAAAAATAAGCTAATCTTGTGATTAAATGGGAAAAACGTCTGATTAATCCGATTACGCGGTCAATTCATTTTTGAACTACGTCAATTGCTCTCGGATTATATTATTCATGGTGGTTTAGTCACCTTCACCGATTAAGCCACTATCAAACTGTTGTTAAGTGCCATTTTTCTGACGGGGATTCCGGCGATGACAGTGGCGCTCAGGGCAAAAGTGCTATTTAAGGCTCGGCCGTGCAAAGCTGGGTAGCAAAAAGCTGAACGTACCGGCCGTGCAAAGCCGAATGTCGAGGGCATCGTTGTTGCTGGTTCTGCTGCAGGCAGCAGCACGGGCAGCCACCACCGGCAGCGTTGACGGCCTGCCAGGCTGCCAGACGACATGCGGCGAGGTGGAGATCCCCTACCCATTCGGCATCGGCAACAGCCTCAGCACGAGCGGCGCTACCTGCTCCCGCCCGGGCTTCGAGATCGACTGCAGCGGCGGCCTCATGCCGGTGCTGTCGGGCACGCAGATTCAGGTGCTGGACCTGTCCGTGATGACGCCGCGCCCGGTGGTCCGGGTGATGCTGCCGGTGGCGTATCAGTGCTACGACGTCTCGAACGGCAACGCCATCGACTCGTACATCGGCACAGTAGATCTCAACCGAGGCGGCGTGTACCGCATCTCCAACTCCGCGAACGAGCTCTTCGTCCTCGGCTGCAACACCTTGGTCTACACGACAAGTGATAGGCCAGGCGGTAACATGTACTACGGCGGGTGCGTGGCCTTCTGCAACGACGACCAGAGCGCACAGGACGACGCCTGCGCTGGCATCGGCTGCTGCCACATCGACATCCCGCCGGGCCTCACCGACAACTGGATGGAATTCGGCGACGGGAATCACACCGGCATGGACTTCAGCCCCTGCGACTACGCCTTCATCGTCGAGAAGGGCAACTACACCTTCCGGGCGTCCGACCTTCACATGGACGTGAACCGGACCCGCATGCCGCTGCTGCTCGACTGGGCCATCCGCGACAGCAACGTGTCCAGCTCCTGCACCAACGCGCCCGGTAATCCGGGGTACGCATGCGTGGGCAACAACAGCAATTGTGTCAACTCCACCAACGGGCCTGGATACTTCTGCAACTGCACACAAGGCTACGAGGGCAACCCATACGTTCCCATTGGATGCACAAGTAAGACTAGCTAGATCTGTTTTGCTTATATAACATCCCTTCTACATAGTGGCTCTTTATTCTACTTTAATTTGGAGGTAATAGTTAATTCAAGTATATTCTACATATATAGTGGCTCTCTATTCTCCAAGGATGCACGAGTAATTAGCGGCCTAGATCTGATTTGCCTGACATCGCTTCTACGTAGTGGCCTTTTATTCTACTTTTGGAGGAAATACGTAGTTAATTCAAGTATATTTTTAGAGCTATAAGAGACAAATCTTTTTGGAATTAGTAAATATATATTCCTGTTACAAAGGATCCCGGCGACTAGAAGGGGTAAAGAGGAGCCGATTAAGATTTTCCCTCAAGAATCACTTCTTAAAAACACTAGTGCTATGAAGCAAACACTAGGTTCAAGAACACCAAAATATGATGGATCGATGGAGCAAGAATTTCAGCAACTCGGATGAGCAGAAATATCAAATTTGACGGTCAAGAAACGTTAATAACTTTATTTCAATTCATCCTGATGAAATTTGAAATATAGCAAGATAAAGTTCTCAAAGTCATGATTCCAAAAGAAATCTCAAAATAAAACCCAAGTTAGAGACATATCTAACTCAACATCTACTTCTGTTTTGCTTCACACCGATCGCTTCTACATGGTGCCTTTTTATTCTACTTTTGGAGGTATTAAACTGTACACAAGGCTACGAGGGCAATCCCCACATTCTAAGTATATTTTTAGAGCTATTACAGCAAAATCTTTCTGAAATTAGTAAATATAGATTCCCGTTACTAACTAGATTCCATAAGGTACGACTGCAAACTACTAACTAGATTCCATAAGGTTTTAAATCAACTCATGCAAAATGGTTGACCCATGGTTGCTACTATTGGTGACCTTAGGGTACCACTCAGGCTCCAAAAAGGATTTCATTCGGTTTAATGCTTAAATTCAAATTTAAATACAAAAAATTGAAAAAATTGAAAAAAAAAATATATCCAAAAGTCCCCTAAAATTAGTATTAATAGATTTATGACCTCTGGTGTGAATATTTTTTGATAAAACAGATTTTAAAATTTTACAACATTTTTTCAAATTTGCCCAAGTTTTCAAAGTTTTTACCTATTTTCGTCGAAAACCAGCGTTTTTCACTGCTTTTCGACCTTTTCATACGAATTTTGCTCATGATTTGACAAAATTTCAATTCAATTGACTTTCAAAACTGTTTAATTTTTCATGAATTTCGGTACCATCGGCTCGTCGAAATCTGAGATCATAACGATATTGTTAACTTTGCCTTGGACTTATATGTTGGTGATTCTCAAGCTGGACTAGCTAGGTGGTACAAAACACCACACTCATGGGCCACAAAATATGGGCTCAATTCAACTCATCTAGTGCTGGGTCTTCACGTTTATTTTCTATCTTTTAATTCTTAATTGCTCTTTTAGTCCAATAGACATCATAACTTTTTATTTATTTTTCTTTTATCTGGTTAATACAGGAATTGCTAGTGTCATTTCTTTTGATTAATATGCAAGCCAACATTCTAATCCTTTTTTCTTGTGTAAATATTATTTTTTGAGGGGATTTTCTTAACTTAATGATGTGTTCGATTCACTCTTATGTCATAGTTGTAATCGATATGAAATTTAAATAGTATCTATTTTGACCTAATTTAACCAAACAAGTTAATTAGTAACATGCAAGTTGATCAATTGGTGCATATATGCAGATATCAATGAGTGCTCACATCCGCAGGAGTACCATTGCTACGGCGAATGCCGCGACACCGAGGGTTCCTACGACTGCAGATGTCGTCCAGGTTACCAGAGCAACGGTGATCCAAAAGAAAACCAATGCGATCCAAAAGAAAACCCATGCGATCCAAAACAAAACCAATGTGGACCAAAATTCTCGACTACAGCAAGGCTTGCCCTAGGTATATATATTGCCAATTCTGCATTAATTTGTCTCTAATAAAAATTCTCTTACATTGATTTGAGGTTCATCCATGATAGTGCCAAATTATTTTGTAAGCACTAATCACATGTCAAATATATTTTGTAAGCACAAATCACATGTCATCGGCGGTATATATTCACATTAATTACTCTCTAGCAAAAACTCTCTTGCGATCGAGGTTCATGCATGCATGCAATCCAAAAACCCATGCAATCCAATACTCCCGCTTGCCGTAGGTATGTTATATACATGCATGCATATCGTGAATTCCACATTTTCTTACTATCGAGGTTCATGCATGCATGCTAAGGTCAAATTCTTTTGTAAGCACTGCTCATATATATGTATGTCAATAGCTAGGTCCCACCCGAAGTCTCAACGATCGTTACAAATATATAATAAAAGGATATATATTCATGTATGTCAAATTCATGTATGCTCATATATATATTCATGTATGTCAAAGGCATGCACGCATGGTTTAGTTTGTCTTAAATTAATAATTAAAGGATAACGACGACTACTCTTAATCACTACAAGTTCTTTACATGGAGTATGTATGTATTAAAATTGCAGGCATCACTCTGGGTGTATCCTCCTTAATTGTTGCTCTCCTTGTAACACTCATAATGCTCCAAAAGAGAAGGCTGGACCAAATTTATGTAAAGAACGGAGGCGACGTACTTGAAACAGTGAAAGGCCTGACAATTTTCACAAAGGAGGAACTCAAGAAAATCACAAAGAACAATTCAGAGTTTTTGGGCAAGGGAAGCTTTGGTAAGGTCTATAAAGGGACTCTTCCTGACGACACCATGGTGGCTGTCAAGGCCTCCATCGAGGTAAATGAAGCTACCAAGGAAGAATTCACCAAAGAAGTGGGGATCCATACACAAATGATCCACAAGAACATCCTCAAGCTCTTTGGCTGCTGCCTCCAAGTAGATGTTCCAATGCTGGTGTACGAGTTTGCTGCCAATGGCAGCCTCAAAGACGTTCTCCATGGGATCAATAAGGAAATTCATCATCAACTCCCGTTAGACCTGCGTTTGGACATTGCAATCGGGTCTGCAGAAGGACTCAGATACATGCACTCGTACGCAAATCAGGCCATACGGCATGGTGATGTCAAACCGGACAACATACTTCTGGATGACAAGCTGGTACCAAAAATCTCGGATTTCGGGTTGTCGAAGCAGCTTAGAGTGGACGACCATTTCGCAAAGGTTGTGGTTGGGAGCATGGGCTACATAGACCCAGTGTTCATGAAAACTGGGCTTCTGACACAGAAGAGCGATATCTACAGCTTCGGAGCTGTTCTCTTAGAACTGATTACCAGGAGGCAAAATGTGTACGATGGAAACTGCAGCCTCCTCATTGAGTTCCGCAAAATTTATGAGAAAGAAAAAAGTGGACGGGCAATGTTCGACAAGGAGATTGCGACTGGAGAGGAAGATGTCTTGATCCTGGAAGAGATTGGCAGGCTTGCAATGGACTGCTTAAAGGAAGATGTAGATGACCGACCAGATATGACAGAGGTAGCAGAACAGCTTGTGATGCTTAGGAGATCTAGGAAGGCACACAACAAAAGCCCTCATCACTTGGAGGATCGTATCGCTGCTCCCAGGAGTTTCGCTACTGATACCAGCGGAGCTACTAGGATTGCCGCATTTTCGGTGACAGCCACTCCGACTGACGAGGGTACGTATCTTCTGCATCAGTCGTAATTAACAAGATCAACAGGGTAAGTACCATCTGCATGCAGTAATAGTTGCACTACTGTATTATGCATGTTTCCTGTATAAATTAGCAGAGTCGATCAGGCAAACTGTGTACTCCTATTGCAATATCGGTTGTAAGTTGTTGATGTCTATGCGCGGCATTATTGTGTGTACTTTGTGAAGGATACCGAGTAAGTGAACAATATGTACTATGTGCCATTCTCTGATATAGTGAACAGAGAAAGTACGTACTACTTGGTTATTACTACTACTGTAGTTCATAAAAAACATATCGTTAATCATATGAACCCTAGATAAAGTGAACTATTGAGTCGCCATTCGATTTTATTAAAAAGGGAAATATGCTGGAAATAATTCTCACAAAAAATCAAAATATATGGCCTCAATCTGGTTGTTCCTAATTAAAGTAGAAACATGCTGACCATTGATGTAACTATTATATAATATATATATAATATATAGCCCGCGCGCACCAACTCCTCCCCCCGCCGCGCTGCGCATGATCTCCTCGCCGCCATGGCCGCCGGGCACGACCGCACGAGCTCCTCGCCCCGCCTTTCCCACCTCATCCACCCGACCCTTATCGCCTCTCCTTGGCCGGCCGCCGAACGATCTCCTCGCCCATGTCGTGGCTGCTGTGGCTGCGGTGGGTGAAGTGGCTGCGCTTGGGCTGGCAGTGGAGAGGTTTAAGGACAGCTGCGCCATCGAGCTCAGCGGTTGCAGTCAACCTCGACGGTTGCAAACGAGGACACTACATAAGAGCCCACGTCTTCCAAAAACTTCTCCTGCTTCCACTTCTCCCGCTCAAAAAAATTGAGACGAGGTAACTAGATTCTTATCCCTCTGGTGAGATTCCTTCCCCTTGCATTCATCCTATTCATTATTTATCAGGGATTTCGTTCTACTGCTGGTGGTGGTGGTATTCTTCGTATTGCTCGTGTTGCTCGTGGCTGAAAAGTGCAAAAGAATAGGTAAGTAAACATTTTGTTTTGTTCTTATTGAATGATAGAGCAGTGATGCTTGATGTGTGCTTTGAGTACCAGATCTCTTTTGATTGGGAAAGGTTCCGGCTGTGGATTATTTGGTCGCCTGCTCCCTATTACCTACTGTTTTCTGAAGGTATGTGTTCTACAGAGCATACTTTCCAGTTATTCCTCACTTTTCTACCAGCAAGAAGATTTACACCTGTAATTCATGATGACTTTAAAAGTTAGATTGGTAACATTACTATGATTTTGAACTATGACTTGAGAGGGTAATCTGCAGAAGACCAAAGAAGGCATGCGCTTGAACAATTAACACAAACGGTAGCACACCATATAAGCCAGGTAGTGTAACATATTGATCTTTTCAAGATGGCAGACCATATAAACAGAGTAATGGAACTTGTGATTACTGATTAGAGTCTTTCCACGAAATATGAACAATATAAAATCAAGCTACCATATGAGCACTATAAAGCCAAACTACCTCAACAATACATAGTATAGGATTATGATCTGATTTTTCACATTTTCTGTATTGGTAAATTAGGATTATGATCTGATTTTTCATGCATTCAAATTTGGGCATCTATACAGAGTACTTAAATTCTTTAGCATGCTATACTGTTTGCAGTTTGTGTTATGCTATTTGGAAGTGTATCAGATTAGCAGTTCATATAGGCAAATTCAGAATTGCAAGAACGAACAACTGCATATGCTGCCTATTTGTGTAATAAAAATTTCATTTACGGAGCATTTGTTGGATACAAATTTGCCATATAGGCTTGGAGCTCAGGAATGCCCTCCCAGCTGTTGGATTTAGACTTACTTTGGTTTTTGTTTGGTTCTCGTTTGCACTGCGAAAACATGCATGGTTTAATTCTGCTAATGTTTGGTCCATCAACATTATGTGATCTCACTGGACTAGAAGTGTTTCTTGTATGCTTTTACTCTTGTATTGATGGAATTTGCTCTAAACTGTGTTTTCGTAGCATTGGACGGTCATCCAGGAATTGATGCGCCGGTAACAACCATAGTCCTTTATAATAAGGTACAACCATAGCCATTTTTTCTAATTCTGTTTGCATCTGTCTCTGTTGCCGAACATAGTTCTAATTTTGTTACACTCCTCTCAGTGAATTTTTTAATGTAAGCTTTCTACTTTTGTTACAGAATCTTGAAAAATATTTTTTTAATGCTGATTATAACATTGTTTGTCAATATGAAGGTGGAAGTCACTGCATTGCCCAGCTTTGAAGCAAAAGAAGAGAAATTCAGAGAGCAGGTACTTAAAAAATGACTTGAAACTTGTTCTGTAAAGAAAATTTTTCTGTATAGAAGTGCATAGAAAGTGTCCAAATGAAAAGGGGAATTTAAAGATATTATTTTTGAAGTACCTTACTGTGACGGACCGCCTTTTAGGGGCAGTGCGAAAACTCACAACAGTTACCCAGGAAGACTAACTGTTGGAAAACAAGAGTACAATTACCTGGCAAAAGCCAATCCAACTCTTTTTATTCAATATAGGGCCTAACGGCCAGGGTTTTTACAAAAGAGGGCGCAGCAGGGCCCGAATAACTTACAAGCAAAACACCGCACAGGCAGGCCTGAGCAAAAGACCAAGACCTCAAAACCAGACAAAATCGCCAACTACGAACTCCTGAAACGCTCCAGCTTCTTCAACTCTGAAAGGGGTCGGGGGTTTGCAAGGGTGAGTACGGGAGTACTCAACAAGTCGTACGGAGAACTCTGAATACTATATGCAGGGGATTATCCAATGGAAGGGACTAGGGTTTAAGTATCTGGATGCAGTTTTATTTTCCAATTCATTTTACATTTGAAGCACAAACCATAAATAGTAGCTAGGGGGGGGTTTCGCAAGTTCACAACACTTAACCAACTTCTTCAAATTCCAAACAGTAACTTGAGCTTAGTTACGGGTGTCACCCCAGTTCAAACTTAACTTCATTAACCGGAAGTACGGCGTAATCGATTACCATTAAGATTAACTCTGCAGAGCGGCTCAGCTTTACCCACAAGATATCAACGCCCGTTACTCACAGGTAACTAGAATACATGCGGTCGGTCGTGATGATCACAGCAATTCGTTAACCATTCCTGTTGTTTTAGTTGTTAACCGATAGTTGTATAGCTACCTTGGGCTCACAGTCCCCCATTAGCATCTACCGTTGTGAGAACCGAGAATGTCACTTTGGACCATTCCCGTTCCACCCCTCCGGTACACTTCCCTGCCAGGAAGGCCCGGTCCCCATTCTCTCCAGAGAATGGTAGCCACCAAAAGAATCCAATTTTAAGTTCAGGAATGATTAATTTACCGAGCCATGTCGGATACTGGCCTGCCGACCAGTCCGACCTGTGGTTGAGCGGGTACTTAAGTTGTTTACTTTGCTCAAGGGGTTGTTAACCTTATACTGCCAGAAATCAAGCCTTCATCCGCAAACCCGATCCGGTATCCCATAATACCGGCCACCATACAAACCAAGGCATTAATCATCAGCCGGGGATCGGAGTTACATCCACTCCGGGATTTATCCGATTCTGTCCCCCAAACTGTAGCACTTTCACAAACGTCCGAATCAGAGATTCGGCAGCATTTTATTTCCAACCTTTCAGAAACATTTGACTATCTAGCCTGGACTAATTAATAATTTAGCTTAACAGGGTAATAGTAATCATCTAAGATTACAAAGGATTTAATCCGGTTCAAAAAGTTCAAGGAGATTCCATGAGCAAATTTGGCATTATCTAGGTATCATGTCATTCTAAAATACTGTTTTCAATAATTCAACATACAGTAAAATAATGCGATATAAAATAAATACTACTATAGTGTGGCATGGTAGGATCAACATGATCAAGGGTGTACGGCTTGCCTTGCTCGGCGATCGGATCGGCTGAACTGAAGTCGAAGTAGTCGTTCGGGGCTTCCGTCGGGTCCAACGTCTGCTCCGGGATCTTCTCCGGGATCCACGTCTATTCCTGGAACTGCTCCGGCTCCAGGGACTGCTTCTGGAATTGTCCAACGTCCGGATCTAGCGCGAAAAGGACGGACGACAATAAAGAAACAAAAAACGGAAAAGAAACGGAAACGAAAATGAAACCGAAAACCGGAACCGGGCCGAGAGAGAGAACGAAGGGCGAATTGGGCAATTCGGAATTTTGGGAACTCCGGATTGAGGAACGGAGGGCATTTTTGGACTCAGGGGATCGAAACGGTTCGGGCAGTGTCTTTGGAAAGTTTCTGGGGCTCACGGAATTTTTCAGGAATTTTTTTGGGCTATTTTCTGGAATTAAAACGATTTTTCGGATTTAAAAATCCAAAAAAAATTGCGGAAAAGGAAAAGTGGCCGTGGGCCGAAACGATCTTGGGCCGCCACGGCCCGATCAGCTGAGGCGGCTAGCCAGCTGGCTGCCCAACAGGCGGCGAACACAGGAACCCTAGGGTTCCCGGCCCGGCGGCAACAGCGGCCGTGGCGTGGCGGCCGACGGCCGGAAGCGGGGAGGAGGAGGGCTCACCGGAGGCGGGGGAGCGGGGCGAGGAGAATGGAGAGGCGGGGCTCGGCTTTTATAGCCGGGGGAGAGAGAGGCGGGGCGGCAGCGGCGAGCCCATGCGATCTGGCGACGCGCGGGTCACCGGGCAGCGCAGCCGCGCGGCGGCGCGAGGTGGCGGGCAGCGTGGCGCGCGACAACACGGCGGCGCGCGGCGGAACGGGCGCTGTGAGCACGCGCGCAGCGGGCGCGCGCCGGAGGCGAGGAGACGGCGGCGGTCGGAGCCGCCACGCGGGCCAAAGGGAGGAGAGGCCGGTTGGGCCGGCCGGCGGGGAGGCGAGCTGGGCCGCACGAGGCCAACGGGCCGGAGGAAAAAGGAGGAACGGGCCGAAGGCCCAAGAGGAAATTGGCCCAAAATGAAAACGAAAACCAAATCAAAACCAAACGCAAAATCAAACTCAAATTCAAATTCCGAATTCAAAACTTGATCCTGAAATTCGAATTAACTCCCAAGCAAATTCAAACTTAATTCAAAATTTGAACTGAAATTTGAATGAACTCCAAATAAATTCATTTTGAATTTTTGGGTTGTTTCAACCTACCCCACTTAAAACAAATCTCGTCCCCGAGATTTATTCCTCCTGGGAGAAAGGTTGGGAAAATACTGCTGCAAACTGATTCCTCTTTCCAAGGGTCTTTTGAGGGTGTGATCCTCCCACAATACTTGGTAAATCTGACAATCCTTAAACTCAATATTTTTCTCCATGACTTCCATGTCCCTGACTGGTCTCTTTATGCAGAACCAAATCCTTTAGCGGTACCTGACTCGACTGTTGGCGGAAATGTCCTCTCAGTTGGGAATATCTGAAACATACTGCGAACTCTTGAAAAATCTTGAACTGACTGTAACTTGCTTGCCACTTCTCTGTTAGGAACCTGATACGGTTCAATCTAGCTTGGCTTAGTTTCTTCTCTTTATTCAAACGGTGCTGACTTCAAATGGAATTACTCCTAGACAATGAAGTCTCTGATTTGATAGCTAAAGTCCCTTCTTCAGTATAACTCTTCCGTCATATCCCATCAGTCTTCAAAATTTTCTGACAACTCTTACATGAGCTTCTGTATCATAAATAGGCTGTGGTCCAAAGCCATTTCTATTTAGCCTTTATCCAATTTTTAAAAGGGTCGCCACTGGCTTCCGTAAGGGGTTCCAAAGGGTATCATATCCAGACTGACTTGGCAACTGAGGCTGTACTGAGATTCTGCGGACGGCACTAAGTGGTCCAACTTGGTCCCATGTGTTAGAGTGCAGGCTCTCAACACTTCCTTTAGATTTTGGCTATTTCTTCTCTGCTTGTCTATGTGACTGAGGGTGGTGTACGGGGTCAAAATCCAAATCTGTCCTTGTAGCCTTATGCAGACTTTCCCTGAACATTGAGCTAAACTAGCTCATCAATTTGACTCAGTGGGGATCCTTTGTGGTCTGTTGATCTGAGTTGAATCTTATCCTGCCAACTTGTCTTTTCTGAAGATCTGTCGATTTGGTACGAGGTAAACTCTTCTGGTCAATCCATAAGTGATGTTCTATCTGTCATCAATCCTTGCTGAGTTTTTAGGTAGCCTAGTGGCAAGGTCTTTCCTTTCCCTGTCATTCCCACACGGCATTGTAAGTGACTGTGGCTATCTGACTGTTGCTTTGGTGGTCCACCTCATCTGTCTGACATCTGTTACGTTCAACCACATGTTTGCTCATTTCTTCCTTCATCTCTTCCTTCATTTCTTCCTGTCTGTATTCCCTTCTCAAATCCTGGTGCATTCTCGCACTCCGCTGAGTATCGATCATTTAGACGGGTGAACTTCTGTCAAAATCAATCCTCTTATATCCTTATCATCAGGAGTACTTGTAATGATGGGGTCGTAGTATGCATGTCCTTGCTCCGATGATTCTGTCGGTCTAGTCTTATGCATCTCTTTTCGTGTCTCCGAGTTTCCTGGTCTGTCTGTTGAGCTGACTGAATCTGACTCCATAAACCGGGCTGTACCTTGTGGAAAATCTCGTGACGCTTCTGACACTGTTTGCGGGTCTAACTGTCATCATTCTGATTCTAGCTGTGGGGAGATGCTCTTTCCTCGAGTTAAGCGATAGCATGCCCTTCTGCTTAAGGTGTCAGCTATCTCACTTAGCTTTTTCTCATGGATGGTACCGAACTCTGGAGTCGCAATCCTTTACTTGACTCCATCCATTTTTCTTTCATCCCCCTTAGTCTTTTCCAAAACGTGAACGGTCTAGGCTGACTTCATCTCATGTGTCGGGTCATTCTCCTTGTACGGCCTTGAGCTGCCATAAAGCATACTCAATCATTTTTATCCGGTATCAGTACACTTGTCGATCCTTTCTCCTTAATACCGAAATCTGTCCAGGAGTCTTGGTTTGTGTCTTGGGAGTATGGCGACTGGTACTGACGTTGAATTCTGCTTTCAGATTCCTGGAAATTGTCCTCACACTTTTATGTCCATCTGTAGGGATGTACTGCTTGAGAGGCTGAGTCTCCGGTTTGGTCATCTCTGAAGAAAATCCTTTGACTGAACTTCTGTCCTACTTTTCTCAAAAAAACTTCTGACTCTGCTACTGACGGGCTGATTCCTTTCCATAAATGTCCTTTCACTGGGATCCCTCTTTATTCCACCTCTAGTGATGTTGTTACTTAGGAAAGTGGTTTTATCTAACCAGAATTCATTTTAGAGAAGTTGGCGCAAGCCAGTGTTCTCTAATTTTTCCAAAAATGAACCGTCCATAGACTCCATATACTTGGTTCATTTGGTTCATGAAGTATGCTAGGTTATCTGCGAGTCCAACAGAACCATTTCACCTCTCTTGGTCCATACTGCTTAGCAACTGTGGTCCTTTCACTGTCCGGGTATCTGACTCTCTACTGACGGTACTTTGTCCTTGATTCCATTTCGGAGGATCCTCTGGCTTCCTTTGATTGATCAACAGGTCATGACTCTGAGGCAACTTACTTGTCCCTGAATCAGGGGTGTGTTGTCTAATCCGAGTGTGGTAGGTTTTGACGTGACCTTGACTCCTTTATAATTCTCTGGTCATTCTGTTCCATTATTTTCTGCCTGTGATACTTCTTGGTGTCACTGTTTTCTGTGTACAATCCATCCTGACCTTATGTCCGAAAAACCAATTCCTTTTTGGAAACTGTCTTAAGTCTTATCTTCTTGAATTTCCGTCCTTCAAGCTGCACTAGAACCTGACTGTCATCGTGACTTCTGATCCTGACACTTGTAACTTCTGCGGCTTCTGTGACTGATGTTATGTCCATCTTAAGACTGTTTTATTCTTTTGGAATCCAATTCCATTCCATTTCTTGGTGATGTGTCATAGGGAAGAGATCTTATTTAACTCAGTAGTCACTGTCTTTTGTCCGCCATTCGCACAGTTCATGTGTCAAAACAACCGCTTTATTTCCAATATATTGTTCAGACCATACATCCTTGATAGTACAAGTTGGTCCAAATTTTGATCCCTTGGATCTCCACATCCAAGTCGTTACATTCAAATCTAGCTATTAGTCTATTTCCGGTGGCTTGGAATCTCCAGGGAGCGGTGACGGGGTACCGGGCAATTTGTTGCTGTTCCTTGGCGATGACACAGTTGATTTTCTCTTGAGATACCTTGGAGTGTCTTGGCCTCGTCGGCTTGTCCTCTTTTGTCTTACCCTGTATCTTATTCCTTGGGCATCTTTGTCTCTTCTGCTGCGGTGGACGGGTTACCAGCCGTTGGTTGGTGGAGGTGGAGGTCTATCACTTGCGTCTTGATTATCATGGTCGGTAGACTCCTTTTCGGAATCAGCGTATGCAGAAATGTCCCATCATCCTAGCGATGGCATTTAGCCCGCCTTGTGGGACAGTCTCTGACATAGTGGTTCTCCTTGCAATTATAGCACTTCACTGTTTTGGGCTGAGTGGCTACGGGTGTTGACTGCTCTCCTTTTATCACCTGCCTCTTATTAGGAAATCCCTGAGCGAGAGCTGGGGTCCTTTTTCTGATCGGGTTGGAAGTCTGTATCCATGCCTGCTGAAGTTTCCTCTTTCTCTTTTTCATCCTTTCCAATTCATTCCGGGCTTCTTCGATTGTTATCCATTTGTCCATTACAGCTGACAGATCCTTGATAGCTAAGGTGTGGAATTTTAAGCTTTTCTGTAATCCTTCCAAGAATTCTCTCATCCTTTTTGCTTGAATTTCCATCTCCATGGGAATGTCACTGGCAAAGTAGTTGGATTCGTGCAGACATCCCACTACTGTACTTTCCTCTTGTCGGTCCAGATTTCCTTTTGTGTGTCCTTGAGGTTTTTCAACTAGCTGTTCGAAAATCCTTTCCAATAACTGCGTGTGGTGACTTTCTTCTTGTTGTCGGTTTCTTTCCATTATGGCCAGTATTTGAGCTAGGTTGACTGGGTGATTTACTGATTCTTCATTACTGCTCGAACTGTCACACAGGAGTTCTGATCTGAAATCTGCCATGGTATCAATCTGACTCTCTCTTTTCGGTCTGCAGCAGGGTTTTGGGGTAAAGCAGAAGGTAAGTAAGATTTAGAACATGAGGTGCGGAGAGACTGAGTAGGTGAGAAGCAAGATGAAAGGAGAAGAATTAGTGGAATTTAGGCCGAAAGGTATAAGGATACTTAATGCAAACAATTTAGCAGAGAGATAAAAACATAGCTTTTATTTACATAGACTGTTTTACAATACCGTCATAAGGTATCCAAAACAACCTACTTTACACTACCAAAAGACCTAAAGGAGAAAGGGCACCACTTCTACGACTAACGGTCCAACTACTGCCGACGGCATCACCTCCAAGCTGCTGGCGAAGATCGACGAGGATTTTGAAATTTAGACGGGCAGACGAAACTTTTTAAAACAAAACCGAGAGGGATAAAAACTCTAAAGAAGATAAGGTAGCAGGGGAAGGACGAGAAGCAATAATACTTATATTTTCGAAATTCATTTTGTTTGTAAGCCGAAGATAATTTTGTAAAATTTTCCTATACCAACCTAAGGTCTTAATCTATGGTCAAGCCAAGGCTCTGATACCACTTGTGACGGACCGCCTTTTAGGGGCAGTGCGAAAACTCACAACAGTTACCCAGGAAGACTAACTGTTGGAAAACAAGATTACAATTACCTGGCAAAAGCCAATCCAACTCTTTTTATTCAATATAGGGCCTAACGGCCAGGGTTTTTACAAAAGAGGGCGCAGCAGGGCCCGAATAACTTACAAGCAAAACACCGCACAGGCAGGCCTGAGCAAAAGACCAAGACCTCAAAACCAGACAAAATCGCCAACTACGAACTCCTGAAACGCTCCAGCTTCTTCAACTCTGAAAGGGGTCGGGGGTTTGCAAGGGTGAGTACGGGAGTACTCAACAAGTCGTACGGAGAACTCTGAATACTATATGCAGGGGATTATCCAATGGAAGGGACTAGGGTTTAAGTATCTGGATGCAGTTTTATTTTCCAATTCATTTTACATTTGAAGCACAAACCATAAATAGTAGCTAGGGGGGGTTTCGCAAGTTCACAACACTTAACCAACTTCTTCAAATTCCAAACAGTAACATGAGCTTAGTTACGGGTGTCACCCCAGTTCAAACTTAACTTCATTAACCGGAAGTACGGCGTAATCGATTACCATTAAGATTAACTCTGCAGAGCGGCTCAGCTTTACCCACAAGATATCAACGCCCGTTACTCACAGGTAACTAGAATACATGCGGTCGGTCGTGATGATCACAGCAATTCGTTAACCATTCCTGTTGTTTTAGTTGTTAACCGATAGTTGTATAGCTACCTTGGGCTCACAGTCCCCCATTAGCATCTACCGTTGTGAGAACCGAGAATGTCACTTTGGACCATTCCCGTTCCACCCCTCCGGTACACTTCCCTGCCAGGAAGGCCCGGTCCCCATTCTCTCCAGAGAATGGTAGCCACCAAAAGAATCCAATTTTAAGTTCAGGAATGATTAATTTACCGAGCCATGTCGGATACTGGCCTGCCGACCAGTCCGACCTGTGGTTGAGCGGGTACTTAAGTTGTTTACTTTGCTCAAGGGGTTGTTAACCTTATACTGCCAGAGATCAAGCCTTCATCCGCAAACCCGATCCGGTATCCCATAATACCGGCCACCATACAAACCAAGGCATTAATCATCAGCCGGGGATCGGAGTTACGTCCACTCCGGGATTTATCCGATTCTGTCCCCCAAACTGTAGCACTTTCACAAACGTCCGAATCAGAGATTCGGCAGCATTTTATTTCCAACCTTTCAAAAACATTTGACTATCTAGCCTGGACTAATTAATAATTTAGCTTAACAGGGTAATAGTAATCATCTAAGATTACAAAGGATTTAATCCGGTTCAAAAAGTTCAAGGAGGTTCCATGAGCAAATTTGGCATTATCTAGGTATCATGTCATTCTAAAATACTGTTTTCAATAATTCAACATACAGTAAAATAATACGATATAAAATAAATACTACTATAGTGTGGCATGGTAGGATCAACATGATCAAGGGTGTACGGCTTGCCTTGCTCGGCGATCGGATCGGCTGAACTGAAGTCGAAGTAGTCGTTCGGGGCTTCCGTCGGGTCCAACGTCTGCTCCGGGATCTTCTCCGGGATCCACGTCTATTCCTGGAACTGCTCCGGCTCCAGGGACTGCTTCTGGAATTGTCCAACGTCCGGATCTAGCGCGAAAAGGACGAACGACAATAAAGAAACGAAAAACGGAAAAGAAACGGAAACGAAACCGAAACCGAAAACCGGAACCTGGCCGAGAGAGAGAACGAAGGGCGAATTGGGCAATTCGGAATTTTGGGAACTCCGGATTGAGGAACGGAGGGCATTTTTGGACTCAGGGGATCGAAACGGTTCGGGCAGTGTCTTTGGAAAGTTTCTGGGGCTCACGGAATTTTTCGGGAATTTTTTTGGGCTATTTTCTGGAATTAAAACGATTTTTCGGATTTAAAAATCCAAAAAAATCGCGGAAAAGGAAAAGTGACCGTGGGCCGAACGATCTTGGGCCGCCTGCCAGCCGATGAAGCGGCGGTAGCCAATGAGTGGTCGCCCAACGGGCGAGCGGGGAACCTGGGAACCCTAGGGTTCCCAGCGGCGGCGACGGCGGCTTCGCCGTGGGCGACGGCGGCGCGACGGCCGGAAGCGGGGGAGGGAGGAGGGGCTCACCGGAGGCGGGGAGCGGGCGAGAGAATGGAGAGGCGGGGCTCGGCTTTTATAGCCGGAGAGAGAAAGCGGGCGGCGCGAGCCCGCTGATCTGCGGACGCCAGGTCAGCCGGCGGCGGGCAGCGCACGGCCAAGCCAGCGAGGCGGCCAGCGCGGCGACGACAGCCAGCAGCGGCGAAACCAGCGGAGCACGCGGCGCAGCAGCGGCGCGGCGGAGAGACGGCAGCGGCGAGTCGAGGCTGAGCCACGCGGGCCAAAGGAGGAGAGGCCAGTTGGGCGGCCCGGGAGGCGAGCTGGGCCGCACGAGGCCAACGGGCCGGAGGAAAAAGGAGGAACGGGCCGAAGGCCCAAGAGGAAATTGGCCCAAAATGAAAACGAAAACCAAATCAAAACCAAACGCAAAATCAAACTCAAATTCAAATTCCGAATTCAAAACTTGAACCTGAAATTCGAATTAACTCCCAAGCAAATTCAAACTTAATTCAAAATTTGAACTGAAATTTGAATGAACTCCAAATAAATTCATTTTGAATTTTTGGGTTGTTTCACTTACTTCACCTTGACCAGGATCAACAACTTAGGCAGAGATTTGCAAATTCAATTGCACCAAAAGGTGTCTTGTAGGCGATAGGAGAGGAGTAGTTCCTGCTTCAGGGATCTTGATCTTCCTGCTCACAAGGTACACTTCTGTTTCCTGCAATACATCTAATACCTATGCTGGATCAGTATTACATTACATGAATCATTAAGGATTTTAAGGTACATAATGTTGTTGTGCAACACAAAATCAACAATTGACATGAAGCATTTTAAATATGATCAGTTAAATAGTTACCTGTGAGTACAAACACAGATGTTTTTTATAGATCACTGGATGATTTCTTGAAGATTGTGCTGTTTTTTTCGCGAGAAGTGTAGTTATGGTATAACTCTTTATAGGTGGCCAAAATATGAGTTTTTCTCGTATGTTTGACATAATCAACAATTGACATAATGTTGCTTATGGGTGTGGATTGTGGAGCAATGTTGAGTCCTGAACATGAGAAGAAGGGCTGAAATTATTTGCTTAGTTTTTAGATACTCACATCTTGCGAAATAAGTTCGTTTAGTCGGGTTATTGGTTATGCGAATACTGATCGGACACACAGAATTGGTTGAGTGTGCAAGGATTGCTAGGCTTGTTGATGCTGACGTTTGACATATAGAATGTTGTAGCCAATGTGAGTACGGCAGTGAGTCCCTGTGGATTTTTTGATCCAATATGTTGATCAGTTAACCAATTTTCTGATCCAATATGTTGATCAATTAACTAATTTTTGATATATATATGCATAACATTATTTCTGTTATCATTATGGTTGTTTATAGCAAATTAAACATTAACTTTGAAGCTTAGTTGTAAAATTCTCGCTGGACTCAAATGACATTGTTTTATTTTTGCGGTTTGCCTGAATGGAAAGCTGAACCGGAAGGTGAAATTAGAAAAAAGATATTGGAAATCTTAAGACAAGTTTATGGAACAATATATTTTGTAGAGAAGAAGAAAAGTAGAATTGAAGCTGACCCAAAGTTTACAGAAACATTTTCATACAAACATTTGGCAATTACCAATGTTGCTATCTATGGAATTATGATTCCATATACACTAAGGACAGGATTAAGATTATTTTGTGGTGTATGCCTGTATGGTGTAGATTAATGTAGCTGCTGGACCTTTATCTCAAATTCTGAAATGAGGTTATCTCCAATACTCATGCTTAAGCTATGGATCGCATATTTTCCATTCAAAAGTTGGGCTTCAAGCTTTATGAGAATGAGAATACACATTTGTTTAGAGCCACTTTGGTAGATTGCACTATATTTTTGCAACTGCTATGTGTTACATATGCTAACCATGAAAATGAAATGTTATTTCTTTGCCATTTACTGGATCAGCCAGAATGAGGCCAGTATGCTACTATCTATGGAATTAAAAAGTTGGGCTTCAAGCTTTATGAGAATGAGAATGAGAATACACATTTTTTAGAGCCACTTTGGTAGATTGCACTTTGTTTTTTCAACTGCTATGTGTTACATATGCTAACCATGAAAATGAAATGTTATTTCTTTGACATTTACTGGATCAGCCAGAATGAGGCCAATATGCTACTATCTATGGAATTATGATTCCATATACACTAAGGACAGGATAATTCGAATATTACTGACATTATAAAAATTATTTCAGGGTTCTATTGTTTCGATATCGTCACAGCTCTTGATTCCTTTGAAGTGTTCAGTACATACTGCTGCTACTTGTAGGTTAGTGTTAACTTTCTCTGTGTGAGACCCTCCCTTTTATGCTACAGTGTAACATAAAAGAAAGGTTCTAATGCACATACCGTGCTAGTCCCATGATTAGTAGCTAGCACGCACAAACACAATTTGAAATCACAACCATGCGAAAGTTTCATATTTTATTACAGCGGAAGTAATGATACAATATGACCGATGAGGTCAACTAAAATACATAACAGAAGAAACAACTGTCTAGTAGTTTGCCACATAATCCACAGGCAACCGACAAGGTAAAGCCTTAGAAAGAAACGTCGTTAATAATCCCATTTTCCAGCGTTAGAGTAATTGTCGAGGTGTGAGTACATTGCGTACTCAGCAAGACTTGTAGTGTTTGCAAAACCTGAAATATATGCAAGCTGAATAGAAAGTGGGTTTCTACGGTTGTTTTGCATAAAGCGAAATTTGAATTGTAAATACTGAATAATAGATTGAAAGCGAAAATTGTAAAAGTACATAAATAAGTAAAGTAATAAATATGTACATAAAAGTAATAAGAAGAGATAGATAACTCACAGCCCTTCGTGAATAAAATGTAACCAAGGTACCCACATCCCTTCGTGAGTGATAAAACGTTCATTCCCATTATAATTGTAATCAATTTAATTTTGCCAAGCACAAGACACAACAGCTGAATTCAACCTTGCCAACGTAATGTCAAGTTTGAATCATCTGTAAGGGTAAGCTCACCAAATCATTTTATAAAACAACTAACTAGTGTGGGTTCACCAAGTCATCCATGACCGTGGATATGGCTATTCGAATAGTTTTAGACTCTGCAGAGTTTGTACAGCTTTACCCACAAGATATGTTCTCCCTTTGTGGCAAGCGCATTTGACACACTTCCTTTGGTGTGCCGCCAGAGAGTTCATAACGAAACTGTTCGATTACTTGGACCTTAACTTTGCACTAGACCGATGCCGACTCACCCTGACTATGATGGAAGCTAAAAAGAAAGTAAAAAATCATTCCGGAGCCAGTGACCCACCAGGAATAATATCAGCCCCAATCATAGCCAGGCGTACACCGTTACAACGGCAGATGCCAACACCTCGGTGATGACACCTCCCTCGAGCAAACATATATCTGGAATGCCCGTGCTACTACTGCCTACCAATGTGCAAAGCTAATTCCCAAATAATTTAATAAGTTAAGACTGTCCCAGTCCAGTACTTGTGGATGTACGGTTATACTTGAATCACGGGACACTACGTTCGGTCCTTAATGTGACGTGGGTGATACTCCCCCTATCTACGTGCATTATTAATTGCACTTCCGGCTATTGCCAATAATCACCCATGTCGAAATCATAGTTTTACTTTCAGAAAGAATAAAACATTAGAGCCACAACATTCCATCAGGTTCAAGATTAAAGGCCATCAGATTCATCATTTTTATTCAATATGTCAAATATTCATTACGAACAGTAAAACCATATGTTCGTATCCCAGTCTAAAGCATGGCTAAGCATATGCAAGTAATAATCGAACATACCCATTCTGTCATCAAGTGTCTATCCACGAGCTAGGGTTATCAAAGTTCACATATCAATGCCAATTGAGGAAATTTATCAATGATAAGGTATATCTACCAGTATCCAGTAAAAATCTTATGGAACATAGCATATGCATGCAAGTTTTAATTAACATTTTAGTTGATTATGAAAAAGTCGGATCAATATGATCAAGGGGTGCTTGCCTTGCTATTTGTTGTCTTTAGCGACGAAGTTGAAGATGAAATCTTGAAGTTGTCGATGACGAAGTCCGAGACATCGGATTCTACACGTTGCGTAACGGAAAAGATAGCAAATAGCAAATAACACTTTCAATAGTGGCAAAAGGAAATTAGATAGAAAATCAAATAACAATCATTACACAAAACAAGCATGGTTGTAGTTAGGGTTTCGCGATCACTATATAAGCGTGTTATTTCTAGGCTACGGTCTTTAATGACGGGGTGTATTGCACACAACATCTATTCTTTATGATTCATTCTATTTTATTTTACGAATTCAAGAAGCTAAGATTGTTTAGAATTCTAGAATTAAGACATTGTCTAATGCACATCATATTCCGGCAGTACCGACCTTTAAATATTTGGGAGGCATTTACTGGATTAGAGTTATCAGTTGATCTTATAAGGTTTTTGGATGCTCCCTACTACATAAGTATTTTAGTTAAAAGTCTATTTGATGCTTAGCTATTAATAACATACACTATCGACAACCATAATACTTAGGGGTTTTGCCCTAATAGAATTCAGATGCAAAGCATGTTGTAAATTGAATGTTTTCCCAGAATATGGTAGTCCATATACTAGAGAGCAAGTATGAGCTATTCATCCTAAAATTTTCATTTAGACGAGACATTCTACAGGCTGTCGAAAAGGTCTAAGTGTTAAGAAAGTCCACGCGATAACATCTCCATTTTCATTTAAGTTTGCAATAACACCTTACAAGTTTTATCTAACTATTTTTCAGGCACTACCAGGGGATATCTCTATGAATGTTTTAAAGTCATTTCCGCAGCAATTTACCATAATCCGCGATGTTTTTCTCATAAGTATGTATTAAGGTTTTATACTAAATTTTATGTATCTAGCACCTAATTCTTTATAACCTTATATCAAACTTGATCAAATAAGAATTATCTTATGCATGATTGGGTACCATGGTATTAATAGAGCTTAAAAATGGTCCTCACTATATTTTGAATTTATTTGAAATACATATAATTATTTAAGCTTAAAACCTTTTTGTGCAATATGAATCTACATGATTTAACTCAAATTTAGAAACTCGTTTGGTTATCTTAACTAACATCAACTCCTAGGTTTCGGCTAATCTGGTATAGACTATACTATTCATAGATTACTCATTTATCTGCAAGGCATAATTGAGTTTTCACATGAGGAATAAGTATACAAGTTTAATCAAATTGTTCTTAGCTTTAGATCCTATCTTGTATGATGTTTACAAAATATCATCCTAATATGCAAAATTTTATAAGAGGGCTTTCGAGGAACACCCAGGTAGACACGATTAAGATGGTTGTGTTTAAAATTAATTTTAGCTTAAGGTCTTGATTACATGTCCAGGGGTTAATTAAGCTAATAAAGCTGATGGCATGAAGTTTCTACCTTTCCTTTGCATATCGGCTCCTTGGATCAGACAATCGGTGGAGCACTAATTTTGTTTGACCCCACCTATTAGGGAGTAACAAGGGTGTCACCTAAAATAACATTATCGTGGAGGCATAAGAATCTGGAGGCAGGATATATATGAGCTAGACATTATCGTGGCTGCGTTTTCTCTGAAACTCTACTGCCGTGCCAGAAGTAAAACAGTAAGACAGTGTGAGGCATGCTAAAAAGTAGTCAAGGATTTAAGGCGGTGGCACAATATGGTTCATGCCGTGAGAAAGAAAAGAAGAGGGGAGAGAACTAGAAAGATGGTCTGGCATCAATTAAATGAATGTCCAAGTTGTTGATCACAGGATCTGAACGGCAGATGTAATTGGTGGCTTGCTAGTACAAGTTGCACAAATCTTGAAGCAAGCGAAGGGGTAAGTAATCACCATCTACCCTTCATTTATGCTTTAATAGTTGTGCAACTTTTAAAAGGAAGAGCATAGAAGCACCTCTCGAGAAGAGAAGAAGATTGGAGAAAGGTGGAGATAGTGACTAACATGTGGGACCAAAGAGGAAGAAGGGCCCACCTGGCAGGCAGCAAATGGAATTCCTTTCCTATGGTCGGCAGGGTTAATTAATTGGCTGGGCCCACCAGCAAGTTGTGGTGAAGAAAACTTCGTTTTCCCCTCAGCCAATATGGGACAGCACAGAGCAGTCGCAATTAATTTAGTGCCCAAAGCATCGATATAATTTTTGAAACTTTTTACTATTTATTTTCTAAGAATTCTCTTGCTACGTTTTGCAGATTTTCAAGATTGGAATAAATAAATAGGAATAAATAGTAAAACCAGTTATTTATTTTTGTAAATTTTCGTGGACAAGGATAAGGTTACTGAGATTACATGGTAAAAATCTTAAGTGCTGGAACGGTCTAGGATTTGCTACAAAATTATGACAATGGTTTTTGGTCAAAGATAAGGTTCCATGTTTATTTTACCTTAGCAACTTGCAAATGGTTTCACATTTCTTTTGACCAGTCAAGATGGTTTCTAGAGCACTCTTGTGAGACCCCGGATCGGTTATCCGGAATCCCCTGTGTATTTCTGTAATAGTCCCAGATCAGTAGCTAGTACACACAGTCAAACAGTGATGAATCAACAACCATATCACGATTACAGTAACCAAATAATAATAACACCAAGTAAAAGCAAAGACCTTATGGTCGAGGTTTACCATTATGGCTTTAACAGGCTGAACAATTTGAATAACTGCAGCGGAAGACGAAAACACCAAGTGGTGACCCATTCATATGCCCACAGGCAAACGAGTGGGGTACGCGTCCTAGTCCTTGAAATCTCCTTAGACAGCTTTCTTCACTTCTGAGATATGTTTAGAATGTAGCATGTGAGTACATAAAGTACTCAGCAAGTCTGGGAAAAATGCGTAATGCAGGGCTATCTAAGGATGGCTTAATATGGTTTTTTTGCGCAAGGCAACACTTTAAAAAAAAACTTTACATGTAATATTTTTCACAAAGCCATTTTCACAATTATTTATACATTTGCAATGATTTATAACTTCTAGTGAAGGTTCTATCCACCATTCACTAGTATACAGGCTCGAACCGCCACATCTCAAAAAGATCAGGATTCAATCTATCCACATGGCTCTGTCTGCCATGGTTCACAAAACACGTTCAATCCACCTACCTTTACCCTAAAAGGGGCCTTTATTTCCATTCCGAGGACACTTGTCCTTGTCTAGGCTCAATGGAGTCTATGCAAATAATTTGGGGGGGGGCATGTTTTCTCAATTTGGCATTACATCAGTAGGGCAAATTTCATGGGCTGATCGTACATCAGTAGGATCGAAAACGTGAAGCAAGTGGAGTTGTAAACAGATGCAAAGTTGCCATGTGAAGTCTATTTGGTTCTGGAATCTAGACACCATTTTTTATCCGGAGAATACAGCCATGTGATCTGAAAGCTCCTCTCCTGCAAATAATGCCTCTTGCAAGGAAGCACAAAAGTAACCCATTGCAATAAAACAGATGCTCGCCTTGCAAACAATGGACTTCCTCTCCAGCTTCAAAAGCTGCCTTGCCGTGTCAACTTTGAGACTTTGAGATTCACCCAACAAATTGAGGCTCTTGGCAGAAAACTTATCTCTACCCTTTAGAGAAGTGGGCAATTTGTTGTGCTCCACTTACACTATGAAATGGATATGCTCTCCTATTTAGGCTGCATACATGGTTGTTCTGATGAAGAAATTAAGGAGCTCATTAGAATGAGGTTTGTCTTTTGCATTACAATTTATTACTTACATGTTGTGTTGCTTTGCTGCTTCAATAGATATAAACTAATTTGTTTCGAAGTACAAAAATTCATATCCTTGCTGGAAAGAAAAGGATATTGATTTTGAGATGAAGAGGCTTCAGGGAATTTATGTGTCAAAAGGAAATATCATTGTTTGTGTCAATTTTGGAATTCCGTTGCAACGCACGGGCACCTTACTAGTAAAAGAAGTTTACCCTGCATCGTCCGCTCGGTGAAACCGAAAGCCTATTTCCCATCCTACGCGTGCCATGAGAAGCCGCGCGCCGCACAAACCCCACTAAAAACCGCACGCTCGCACGATCTCCTCGACTCTCCACCACCGTCGCCCTTCTCCCTCCCTTCTACTCTCCTCCACCTGCGCGCGTCGCCGCCACATCCGTCGTTCCCCTCCGCGCGCTCGCCCTTGCCATCAACCCCGTCCCCGAGCCTATGCCCGCGCCGCCCCCACCCCCATCCCCCGTTCCTATCCACGCCCACCAGCGCCGCGGCCTCCTCCTCGCTTCCTTCCTCTCGCTCACCCTCGCCCTCTTAGATTCGGTGGCAAGGTCGTCATCGACAGTGAGATTGCCCCAGTCGGTGGTTGCGCTTGACATTCTGTGGCCTGTACGCGCGGCTTGCTCCACCGGCATGCCCCTTCCCGCCCGCCTCACCCGCGCCTGTCGCCGCATGCCAAGTACGCCGTTCGTCGATTTCCCTCTTGCCTCTCCTTTCGGAGTCTCCTCGCCTCCATCGCTCACCCTCTCAGATTCGGTGGCGAGCAGTGTTGTCCACCCCCCGGACCATCATCTCCCGTAGATCCGCTTCTGTGAGACCCCGGATCAGCTATCCAGAATCTCCTGTGTATTTTCGTACTAGTCCCAGATCAGTAGCTAGTACACACAGTCACAGTGATACATCAATGCCGAACAAAACGAAACTTGCAATGTAAATATTTAAGTATGGGCCACATGGCCACTTATTACAATACTCGGTCCAACGACCGGACACTCAAAATAGCGGAAGCAAAAGCAAAACGAAACGAGCGAACGCCACAACGCCACAGGCGACGACTAGGAACGCAACTAGTCCTCCTGGCAATCCTCCTCGAAGAACTCCTCCTCTTCTTCGGCATCTTGATAAATCTCTGATGATTACAATGTTGGTGTAGCACGTGAGTACAAAAGTACTCAGCAAGTCGGGAAATTATGATCATGAGGGGCTTTCCAAAGGAAGCTTAATAGGGTTTATTTGCATAAAGCCACATTTGATTAAATCATATTTAAGTAATAAATATCACAAAGCATCTTTTTACAATTCTTTTTAACAATTGAATTATTTAGTATTGCAGTGAGGTTCTATCCACCATCACTGATGTAAGGGCTCTATCCGCCAACTTTTCAAAGATCAAGGTTAATCATGTGACTCCATCCGTCAAATGCAAAACAGGTTCTATCCACCTGGGTTGGCTCTTTCCGCCAAACAACATTCGAGAGTTCTAACCACTCCCGAACCCCAAACACAAAACACTTTTTGGTTTTAAAAACAAAATCAAAGTCTACCAATATGAAAGCATTCTTCGCTTTGCCTTTGACCGTAGGCACGGCTATTCGAATAGTTTATACTCTGCAGAGGTGTACCACTTTACCCACAAGACAAGATATACCCTTGTTGCCATGCAATTAACACACTTCCTTAGGTGTGCCGGCAGGGATATCTTGACAAGGCCGTTACAATGTATCTACCTAACTAGACCCACCCGCTGAGGTTTCACCGCTGTTAGGGTTCCCTCCACCCAGTACAGAAGCCCCCTCTTGCGCCGTGTGAGAAAAACCACATTGCCTCCGTCCGGCATTCACATTCAACCAAGTGGTGAGTCTAAGCCAGGCTTCTACAAATTAGTGAGCCAGGTCGTACCATTATAGACATGTGGTAGTACGGTATTGCTTAAAATGGCAATCATAAGCGTCGGTCCTTATATGACTTGGGGCGGTACTTGCACAAAAGGATCAAGGCTTGATCCGCTCCCACCCGACATTCCATGCCGCCCAAGTCAAAAGCATTTTCCTTTTCTTTTTATTTTAGAAAACAGGACCAAAACCATAATAACTTTCAAATCACATTTAATAACACTCTTTTTGGAATAATCCCACCCCTGGGTTGTTTTTGTCGGAAAAGGTCCTAAGCAATTCTATCGTACTACATAGCAACGGATACCATATAAACATAGGCATGGTATAAACAATGTTCTAGGGTTACAATGGATATGATTAACAATGTCATGGAGGAATCAACAATTTCGGTATAGCTAACACTTATATTTGACATATTTCATTAAACATAGCCATGCAACTTTATAAACAATTTTAAATCATTTTGTAAACATGGGAGCAAAGTGCATCAAGGAGACTTGCCTTCTGTCCCGGGTAGGTCTTCGTACGCGGGAAGTTCGGCGGAATCGTGATTCTTGTGGGATCGTCGACTACACGCAAAACGAGGCAATAAATAAATAACAGAAAATAAATAAAATCCAAAAATTATAAAATTAGTACTGGCAGGAAGGTCTTGATTTATGATGAATTTAGAAATTTGAATGAGGTCAAACGGAGTCCGGATGAGAAAGTTATGAGCTTCCGAAGTTTGAATCTCGAATAAATCGAAAACCGGGAATATTCCGGGAATATTCCCTCTCGGGTTTGACTGGGTCAAAGATGGACTTTGACCGAGCTTTGACTGCGTTGACTGGCTTTGACTGGGCTAGGGGTCTATGACAGTGGGGCCCACGCGTCATAGAGAGGAAGTGAAAAGAGGAAGCTTCCTCTGGAAGCTTGCCTTGCATGGCAATGGAGGAGAGAGAAAGTGAGTGAGAGAGAGGAAAGGAGAGAGAGAGGAGGGCTCGCCCAGGAGGCGGCGGCAGCGAGGAGGTCGCCGGCGGCCAGGCGGCCAAGACGGCCCTGGGGGCGAGGCTCAGCGGGCGGCGGCGGCCCGTACGGCCGGCCCGGCCCACGCACAGGAGCCTCACTCCAAGAACAGAGCAAGCCAAAAGAAAGGAAAAAAAAAAGAACACAAGTTTTCTTTCCAAAACTTGATTTTTCTTCCAAATTTGCATGGATTTGATCCAAACAAAAAGCTAGAACCTCTAGAGGACCTCCTTAGCAACATCTAGGATGAAGGAATCGAGCCAATTCTCACCGGAGAAGATGAAATCGACGATGAACACGGGTTCGGCCGAAGTGATGAAAACGCGAAATTCGTCGCCCACGGATGAAGAAACCTAAAATTGATGGAAGGATTAGAGACTAGACATCCATGCTAACACAAAGAAACGAACGGGAGGAAGAAAGATCCACCGGAGTGGAAGATATGAGCAAGAACACGAAGAACGCGAAGAACAACCAAAGTTCGTCGGTTTTCTTGATCTTGCGGCCAATTGGATTGGAGGGGCTAACGGAGAGCTAACCCACCGGAAAGAGGGTTCTTATACGGAGAGATGAGAGGTGGAATCACGCGAAACGGATTAGAAACGGCCGCGCAATCTCCAAAAGGGTCGGTTTCAGTTTTCTTGCAACCGTTCAAAAACCAACGCGATCTCGGGTGCATTAGCCTTATGGATAGAAAGAGGAGGCCGTTGGGATTCCAACGGATCCGGCGGTTCGCGATTTGGAGTTGAATTGGAGGAGCTAGAAGGGATTAAAGAGAGCTCCCACCATTTTTGCTTGCTTGGAGCTCATTTGCTCATGCATGGCAAGAGGTTGAAGATGACACTATTCACTTGCCACGTGGCAGCTTCCTATTGGTTCTCTTTTACGCAAATGATTCGCCCTAGAGAAAACTAAGGAAAAATGGCCTAAAAATTCCGGAAAAATTCCTAGAGCCATTTTGGAATATTTGGAACTCAATGGAATTGGTTTGGTTGAATTTGGATGATTTTTGTGGAATTGGATATTCTGGCGCGGATCGCAGGCATTAAACAAAAGCCGCGCGAGATAAAATAGGAACGGATGTCCAAAAATCCGGGGAATGATTCCTAAAATCATTTCGGAATATTTGGAACATTTTAGAAGTGGTTTGGAGATTTTTGGAGCACTTTTGGACTCGGGTGGATTTTCGGGTACCGGTGGTACTGAAAAATCCGATTTTTCGCCCGGGAGGGAATGAATTCCCGATTTCGAAGGGGAAAGGATGCCAGGTTATCTTAAACACCAAACAAACTCCAAATTTTGAATTACTCTTTTAAATTAGGTTTTTCTCCAGAAAGCCAAAACGAGGATGTTACAAACCTACCCCCCTTAGAGAGAATCTCGTCCCCGAGATTCAGACGGAGAAAGAAAAAGGTTAGGAAACTCTGCTCGAAGATCTTCTTCACGCTCCCAAGTAGCTTCCTTCTCCGAATGGTTGCTCCACTGAACCTTGCAGAACTTGATCACTCGGCTTCGCGTCCGACGCTCGGCTTCATCCAAAATCTTGACGGGATACTCCGGGTAAGACAGGTCTTCTTTTAGTTCCATGCCCTCCAACGGCAACTGATGTTCCGGCACTCGGAGACACTTTTTCAACTGAGACACATGAAAGACATCATGTACCCCTGACAGCTGTGGCGGCAACTCCAACTTATAAGCAACTTCTCCTTTTCGGGCAATCACCTTGAATGGTCCAACATAGCGGGGTGCTAATTTTCCACTGACGCGGAACCGTTTCATTCCTTTCATCGGGGATACCTTCAAGTACACGTGATCTCCGGGTACAAAGCTTAATTCCCTTCGACGATTGTCCGCATAACTCTTCTGTCTGGATTGGGCTGTTTTCAGATTGGCCCGGATCTGTCTAACTTGCTCTTCGGCTTCTTTTAGAACATCAGGTCCGATGACTTGTCCTCCTTCGGTTTCTTTCCAATACAGTGGTGTCCTGCACTTTCTTCCATACAAAGCTTCAAAAGGGGCCATCTTCAAACTGGCTTGATAACTGTTGTTATAGGAAAACTCTGCATAGGGCAAATTCTGATCCCACGAGCCTTTATATGTTAGAGCACACGCTCTCAACATATCCTCTAAGATTTGGTTGACCCTTTCAGTCTGGCCATCCGTCTGGGGATGATACGCAGTACTGAAATTAAGATTCGTGCCCAATACTTCATGTAGTTGTTGCCAGAACCTCGAGGTGAACTGGGAACCTCGATCAGACACAATCTTCTTTGGCACCCCGTGTAAACACACAATCTTGGCCATATACAACTCGGCAAGCTTATCTCCCGAATAGGTGGTCTTTACCGGGATAAAGTGGGCCACTTTGGTTAATCGATCCACAATAACCCAGATGGAATCATAGCCGGCTTTAGTTTTGGGTAATCCAGTTATAAAATCCATTCCAATTTCTTCCCATTTCCATACAGGCACTTGCAATGGCTGCAATAGACCGGCTGGTCTCTGATGCTCCGCTTTTACCAACTGGCACACATCACAACGTGCCACGAAGTCTGCGACTTCTTTCTTCATATTGGACCACCAATACTTCTCTTTCAAATCAGCATACATTTTGGTGCCTCCTGGGTGAATAGAATATACTGAATCGTGAGCTTCCCTCAAGATCACATGCTTGATTTCGTCTTGGTTAGGGACCACTATTCTTTCCCCGAACCAAACAGTACCCTGGTCATCTTCTGAAAACCCGGGGTGCTTTCCTTTCTTTAGACCTTCCTTCAGGTTGGCAATACCTTTATCCTCCTTCTGGGCCTCCCTGATTTGATCTTCCAAGGTTGATTTAACCTCCAAATTGTAAATACACCCTTCATTTACCAATTTCAGGTTAAGACGCCGAAACTCCTCATGCAGCGCTGGTTGGCGTTGTTGTACCAATACATGGTTGCAGTGAGCTTTCCTGCTCAAAGCATCCGCAACAACGTTCGCTTTTCCAGGGTGATAATGAATTCCAACGTTATAATCTTTCACCAACTCCAACCATCTTCTCTGCCTTAGGTTGAGGTCAGGTTGAGTGAAGATATACTTCAGACTTTTATGATCCGTATAGATCTCACATATGTTGCCGATCAAATAATGCCTCCATATCTTGAGCGCATGTACAACGGCGGCTAACTCCAAGTCATGAATATGATAGTTTTCTTCATGAGGTCGCAGTTGTCTTGAAGCATAGGCTATTACCTTTCCTTCTTGCATCATAACGCATCCAAGTCCTTGCTTCGAAGCATCACAATACACTTCAAAGTCCTTATGGATGTCTGGCAAAATCAGCACTGGGGCTGAGGTTAATCTCTGCTTCAACTCCTGAAAACTTTGCTCACAGGCTTTAGTCCATTCAAACTTCTTTTCCTTTTTCAGAAGTTGGGTAAGAGGTCTGGCTATCTTCGAGAAACCTTCAATGAATCTCCGATAATAACCAGCTAATCCAAGAAAACTTCGGATCTCCGGGACCGACTTGGGTTGTGTCCAATTCAAAACATCTCTCACTTTCGCTGGATCTACTGCTACTCCTGCAGCAGAAATGATATGACCCAGGAAAGACACTTCCTTTAACCAGAAGTCACATTTGCTAAACTTAGCATACAGCTGATGCTCCCTTAGTGTTTCCAAGACTATTCGCAGATGATCTTCATGCTCTTTTCTGCTCTTGGAATAGACAAGAATGTCGTCGATGAAGACTACGACGAATTTGTCTAAATACTCCATAAACACCTTATTCATCAGATTCATGAAATAAGAAGGAGCATTGGTCAATCCAAAAGACATGACTGTAAACTCGCATACCCATATCCGTAGTGAAGGCTGTTTTTGGAATATCTTCCTTTCTTATCTTCAACTGATGATATCCCGATCTCAAATCTATCTTGGAGAAGACTTGAGCTCCCTTCAATTGATCAAACAGATCATCAATCCGAGGCAACGGATACTTGTTCTTAATGGTGACCTCATTCAACGACCTGTAGTCTATGCACATCCTCAGACTACCATCCTTCTTGGTGACGAAGATCACAGGCGATCCCCAAGGTGACGAACTGGGTTTGATGAATCCTTTCTCTTGCAGTTCTTCAATCTGCTTCTTCATCTCGACCAACTCGTTAGAAGGCAAACGGTAGGGTCTTTTTGAGATTGGAGCGGTACCAGGTACTAGCTCAATCACAAACTCCACATCTCGATCTGGAGGCATACCGGGCAACTCATCCGGAAACACATCTGGATACTCATTGACTATCGGCACCTTCTCCAACGAAGTACCTTTCAAACGGTTTAGGGTGCTACCCCCCTTAGAGGCAAGATTAGATAAGAACTCCACTCTAATCCCCTCAGGGCTGGTAAGAGAGATAGCTCTACTAGCACAGTCTATCTGACCCTTATACTTGGTCAACCAATCCATTCCAAGGATTACTTCTATACCCTTAGTATCCAATAGTATTAAGTTCGCTAGGAACTTTACCCCTTTTATTACTATATCCATCTTCGGACAGACAGTGGTTGTTCTTAGTTCTTTTCCAGGGGATTGCACTAACAGAGGGTTTCTTAACTGTAAGGTGTCCCAGTTATGCTTTTTAACCAGGTACTCTGAGATGAAAGAATGGGTTGCACCAGAATCAAACAGAACTGAAGCAGGTACTGAGTTGACAACGAACGTACCGTAGACCACGTCTGGCGCATCCTGAGCTTCCTCCGCGGTGATGTGATTCACACGCCCTCTTCCTGCAGTCCTTGGCGTGCGCGGAGTCTGAGGGGTTCCTCTTCCTTGAGCCGGCGCAGGGGCGCGGGCTGGCGTCGATCCCAGGTTGAACCTCACCGGGGTGACGGGCTGACGCTTCTTGGGGCAGTTGTTGGCGTAGTGCCCCATCTCCCTGCAGTTGAAGCACTGCACTCCTGCCATCGCTGTCCCACTCTTCTGAGCTTGAGCTCCTGCACTGCTCGCAGGGGCTTGTCCAGTGGGGCGCGGGGTAGACATTGGGGTCCTGGGGCCACTGGCTGCTGCTGGCCTGCTGGACTGCTGCTGCTGAAAAGTGCGGGGCCTGGAACTGCTGGCACCGCCACGACTCTGCATCTTCCGCCATGGACTCAAAAAGCTGACGCTGGGCATCCTCTTGAATCAGCGCCTTGTTGATCATGTGCTGGAACGACGGGTAGTCGCTTGAAACCAGCTGTACCTTCAAGTTGGGGTCAAGGCCCTCCATGAATCGCCAAATCTTGGCCTCGTCAGTCGCGACATCTGCGGTCGCGTACCGGGACAGCTGAGTGAAGCGGTTAAGGTACTCCGATACTGACATGTTCCCTTGTTGAAGCTTGTGGAACTCACGACGCTTCATTTCCATAATGCCCCTTGGGATATGGGTGGCTCTGAAGTTTTCCACAAACTCATTCCACGGAATGTTCTGCGGATCAGCATGTGCAGCGCAATAATTCTCCCACCAGTTGGCTGCCGTGCCCTTCAGCTGATAAGAGGCAAAGTGCACACTCTCAGTGTCATCGCACTGAGCCAAGTGAAGCTTGCGCTCAATCTCCTTGAGCGCTCATCCGCGTCAGTAGTCTGGCGATCCAAAGAAAAGTCTGGGTCGAGTCCTCATGAACTCCCCAAACTTAGATTGGGGCTGTTGAACTTGAGCTGGGGCTGCAGCGGCTTGGGGTTGGTTCAGGACGTTCTGAGCTAACGCCTGAAGAATCTGAAGCTGCATCGCCATCATTTGTTCCATGTTTGGCGGCTGAGCTGGTGGTGGGGGCGGCGGCGGATCATGCTGAGCGGCAGGGTGTTGCACTTGCTCTTGTCCTTGCGGCTGCGGTGGCTCCACATACTCTGCTTCCTCTTGAAAGTGCACCGGTCCACGGGCTCGTCCACGGCCTCTACCACGGCCTGCGGGCCTTCCACGACCACGACCACGACCAACGTTCTCCATCTGCACACGGCGGTCAAGCACAAGGAAAGAGGGAGAAGCATAGGTAAGCCATGGGAAACTAAACCACATCCTCAACACAAGGACACAACCAGAAGAGCACACAACCGAAGGAAAAACCAACTGGACTTCAAATAAAATCAAATAGTTTTGGAGGTGGCTGTATCACAAATGCCTAAGGGCACGATACAATCCAGCAATCACTTATTCAACGCTCTAACGCGACAAAATTAAGATCCTACAGACTGAAACTATCTAAGAACTCGCGTCGCTGCCAAAGACGCGCGGGGACGGGTCCTCCTCCTCCTCCTCGCTCCTGCTGCGGGAAGGTGAAGCTGCTGCCGAAGATCCTGCTCCTTCAGGGGCAGCCAAAGCAATCAAGGAAAACCCTGGCGGCGAAGGGAGACGAACGGACTTGCGCGCGGTCGTCCGAAGCCTCAGACCTTGATGACGCTTGGCTGGCGGTGCGTCCTCTGGGATGTCGCGGGGCGGCGGTTCCTCCCGAACCGGGGCTGGTGGTGGCGGCGCCACTGGCTGTGCCTCCTGCACAGGTGCTGGCGGTGGAGACGCTGGGATGCTTCTCCTCTCCTCCTCAAACCGAGAGATCGTCTCTCTCGCTGCGGTCAAGTCCCGACGCAGACCCAGCAGCTCGTCAGACATCCGGACGTAGGCCTCATCACGTGCTGGGCGAGTGTCCCCAAGTGGACCACGATCGGGTCCCTCTCTGGGCCAAACTCCTAAAGCGGGTCAGACGCCGCCCAACCTGAAGCTGGGAAAATGCCGGTCTGAGAGTTCTCCAAAGATATCGCGGTAGCTTTGCCCCAACATGAGGATAGCCTTTCTGGCCGCGTCCTGAAGCGCGTACGCCAGAATCGGTCTCTCGGCCGTGAAGTAAAACGGCCGGTCCTCGACGCGAAGGCGGCTCCTTGCGAAGACTAGCAAGCGGACCTGCCACATGTCCTGGACAAGACCAGGCATTGACTGGTAGCGATACTCCGGGCGATGGGGAAACCCCAGCTCCTGGAGCATCAGTGACAGCTCCTCGCAAAAGCCTCCAGCCTCGCCGGCAAAGGTGGTGTGAACTGACATCTACAAATTTTGAAAGAAGAAAGAATTAGTAACCAAAATTTAACTAAAAGAGAGGATGAGCACCAGATACTAAGATAGGGGAGATAGAAGCAAAGAAACTTAAACTTTTGTAAATACATTTTTATAAAATATAGTCCTTAAGGCTTTGCCATGCTAACTAGGTCACGTCCTCTGATCGTCTGTGCTCGATACCACATTTGTGAGACCCCGGATCAGCTATCCAGAATCTCCTGTGTATTTCCGTACTAGTCCCAGATCAGTAGCTAGTACACACAGTCACAGTGATATATCAATGCCGAACAAAACGAAACTTGCAATGTAAATATTTAAGTATGGGCCACATGGCCACTTATTACAATACTCGGTCCAACGACCGGACACTCAAAACAGCGGAAGCAAAAGCAAAACGAAACGAGCGAACGCCACAACGCCACAAAGCATTTAATTAGGAACGCAACTAGTCCTCCTGGCAATCCTCCTCGAAGAACTCCTCCTCTTCTTCGGCATCTTGATAAATCTCTGATGATTACAATGTTGGTGTAGCACGTGAGTACAAAAGTACTCAGCAAGTCGGGAAATTATGATCATGAGGGGCTTTCCAAAGGAAGCTTAATAGGGTTTATTTGCATAAAGCCACATTTGATTAAATCATATTTAAGTAATAAATATCACAAAGCATCTTTTTACAATTCTTTTTAACAATTGAATTATTTAGTATTGCAGTGAGGTTCTATCCACCATCACTGATGTAAGGGCTCTATCCGCCAACTTTTCAAAGATCAAGGTTAATCATGTGACTCCATCCGTCAAATGCAAAACAGGTTCTATCCACCTGGGTTGGCTCTTTCCGCCAAACAACATTCGAGAGTTCTAACCACTCCCGAACCCCAAAACAAAACACTTTTTGGTTTTAAAAACAAAATCAAAGTCTACCAATATGAAAGCATTCTTCGCTTTGCCTTTGACCGTAGGCACGGCTATTCGAATAGTTTATACTCTGCAGAGGTGTACCACTTTACCCACAAGACAAGATATACCCTTGTTGCCATGCAATTAACACACTTCCTTAGGTGTGCCGGCAGGGATATCTTGACAAGGCCGTTACAATGTATCTACCTAACTAGACCCACCCGCTGAGGTTTCACCGCTGTTAGGGTTCCCTCCACCCAGTACAGAAGCCCCCTCTTGCGCCGTGTGAGAAAAACCACATTGCCTCCGTCCGGCATTCACATTCAACCAAGTGGTGAGTCTAAGCCAGGCTTCTACAAATTAGTGAGCCAGGTCGTACCATTATAGACATATGGTAGTACGGTATTGCTTAAAATGGCAATCATAAGCGTCGGTCCTTATATGACTTGGGGCGGTACTTGCACAAAAGGATCAAGGCTTGATCCGCTCCCACCCGACATTCCATGCCGCCCAAGTCAAAAGCATTTTCCTTTTCTTTTTATTTTAGAAAACAGGACCAAAACCATAATAACTTTCAAATCACATTTAATAACACTCTTTTTGGAATAATCCCACCCCTGGGTTGTTTTTGTCGGAAAAGGTCCTAAGCAATTCTATCGTACTACATAGCAACGGATACCATATAAACATAGGCATGGTATAAACAATGTTCTAGGGTTACAATGGATATGATTAACAATGTCATGGAGGAATCAACAATTTCGGTATAGCTAACACTTATATTTGACATATTTCATTAAACATAGCCATGCAACTTTATAAACAATTTTAAATCATTTTGTAAACATGGGAGCAAAGTGCATCAAGGAGACTTGCCTTCTGTCCCGGGTAGGTCTTCGTACGCGGGAAGTTCGGCGGCGGAATCGGCGGTTGCGGCGGGATCGTCGACTACACGCAAAACGAGGCAATAAATAAATAACAGAAAATAAATAAAATCCAAAAATTATAAAATTAGTACTGGCAGGAAGGTCTTGATTTATGATGAATTTAGAAATTTGAATGAGGTCAAACGGAGTCCGGATGAGAAAGTTATGAGCTTCCGAAGTTTGAATCTCGAATAAATCGAAAACCGGGAATATTCCGGGAATATTCCCTCTCGGGTTTGACTGGGTCAAAGATGGACTTTGACCGAGCTTTGACTGGCTTTGACTGGGCTAGGGGTCTATGACAGTGGGGCCCACGCGTCATAGAGAGGAAGTGAAAAGAGGAAGCTTCCTCTGGAAGCTTGCCTTGCATGGCAATGGAGGAGAGAGAAAGTGAGTGAGAGAGAGGAACGGAGAGAGAGGAGGGGGCTCACGGAGGAGGCGGCGGCGGCGAGGAGGTCGCCGTGGCGAGCCGACGCCGGCCGTGATGGCACTGCAAGACGGGGCCTGAGGGCTCTGCGGGCGCCGGGCGGCGGCGGCCGGCCACGGGCCGTGTGCGCGGGCCCATGCACAGGAGCCTCACTCCAAGAACAGAGCAAGCCAAAAGAAAGGAAAAAAAAAGAACACAAGTTTTCTTTCCAAAACTTGATTTTTCTTCCAAATTTGCATGGATTTGATCCAAACAAAAAGCTAGAACCTCTAGAGGACCTCCTTAGCAACATCTAGGATGAAGGAATCGAGCCAATTCTCACCGGAGAAGATGAAATCGACGATGAACACGGGTTCGGCCGAAGTGATGAAAACGCGAAATTCGTCGCCCACGGATGAAGAAACCTAAAATTGATGGAAGGATTAGAGACTAGACATCCATGCTAACACAAAGAAACGAACGGGAGGAAGAAAGATCCACCGGAGTGGAAGATATGAGCAAGAACACGAAGAACGCGAAGAACAACCAAAGTTCGTCGGTTTTCTTGATCTTGCGGCCAATTGGATTGGAGGGGCTAACGGAGAGCTAACCCACCGGAAAGAGGGTTCTTATACGGAGAGATGAGAGGTGGAATCACGCGAAACGGATTAGAAACGGCCGCGCAATCTCCAAAAGGGTCGGTTTCGGTTTTCTTGCAACCGTTCAAAAACCAACGCGATCTCGGGTGCATTAGCCTTATGGATAGAAAGAGGAGGCCGTTGGGATTCCAACGGATCCGGCGGTTCGCGATTTGGAGTTGAATTGGAGGAGCTAGAAGGGATTAAAGAGAGCTCCCACCATTTTTGCTTGTTTGGAGCTCATTTGCTCATGCATGGCAAGAGGTTGAAGATGACACTATTCACTTGCCACGTGGCAGCTTCCTATTGGTTCTCTTTTACGCAAATGATTCGCCCTAGAGAAAACTAAGGAAAAATGGCCTAAAAATTCCGGAAAAATTCCTAGAGCCATTTTGGAATATTTGGAACTCAATGGAATTGGTTTGGTTGAATTTGGATGATTTTTGTGGAATTGGATATTCGGGCGCGGATCGCAGGCATTAAACAAAAGCCGCGCGAGATAAAATAGGAACGGATGTCCAAAAATCCGGGGAATGATTCCTAAAATCATTTCGGAATATTTGGAACATTTTAGAAGTGGTTTGGAGATTTTTGGAGCACTTTTGGACTCGGGTGGATTTTCGGGTACCAGCGGTACTGAAAAATCCGATTTTTCGCCCGGGAGGGAATGAATTCCCGATTTCGAAGGGGAAAGGATGCCAGGTTATCTTAAACACCAAACAAACTCCAAATTTTGAATTACTCTATTTAAATTAGGTTTTTCTCCAAAAAGCCAAAACGAGGATGTTACAGCTTCCCTGCCTGGCGCACTCTCTCCTATCGCTGTCGTTTCCAGCGCTTCTTGGCGTGGAGGAGGAAGTGAGGGAGATGGCTAGAGGGACCGGCTAGGTGCGGAGGCCGCGGCAGGGGACAGCTTCCTCAGGCGCGACTGTGTGCCCAGCGGCGCCGTTCGGCAGGTTGTCTTCGTGTCTCGGCGCGGTGGAGGCATTGAGAGCTTCGACGGCGCGCTCAGAGTTGAGCTCTTCTTTTTGGATTTGCCCTTGTGACTCGTGAATAAATGAATGAGTTTACTCCATGTAGCAGAGCGATCGTCCTCGTGACTCCTCCTGGGAACTGTCGCGGCCGTGTCCTTCTCTCCAAAAACCGTCGTGACCACATCCCCACAACTCATCTCTCGAATGTATTGCAACCATTCCCATAAGGCCATAATCTCTGAAACTTCTAATCTATCAGCCTCACAATCTCGTCGCCATGGCCTGGGAGAGGACGATGGTTGTGGTCATCAAAGGGTGACAATGGTGTTAGCCAAACCCCAATGACAGGCGACGACAGCAATAGCTTAGTCAATGGAAGACAGATCTCAACAACTTGGAGACGGCCACATCGCAAGGATGCCGATGGGGGGGCAACAACCGGAGGATGAGGAAGACGGATCTTAGCAATGCTCTCATTCTAACCAATCTTAGCATTCCAAAAAGTTTTCTTAGTATTCCAAAAAGTTTTTGGATTTTCTTAGCAATGCGTCAATCTTAGCAATGCTCTCATTCTAACCAACTCAGCTATAAAGCTTTCTTAGTATTCTTAAGAGGTCTAAAGAGCTTTTGTTAATTTTATTTGCGAAATATATATATATATATGATAATTAATTTGACAATAATATTTGTGTAGCATTCCAAAAAGTGGCCTAACAGAAAATGCACACCCTGAGAATTTTAGAAATGAAATAAAATCATCTTGTGTCTATTCAATGCCATTTTGAATCCTTTAGATGAAAATTTGTTGAATTGATTCAAAGAAAAATCAAAATTCTTTAAATTAAAAAAATTTACTCAGATTAGCATGTACTAACGGGACTCATAAAATTTCCAAACAACCTAATATAGAAAATAATTCTACAAAACAATAGAACTCAAAAGATGATCAAATACGGATTTTATTGAATTTTGCGTAGCATGTGAGAGCTCTAAAAATTCAATGAAAGATTTAAAATAGACAAAATTAGAAGAATTTTATTTTGAATTCTACACATCCAAACCGAATTTAACCAAGTGCATGCATTAAAAACTTCATACATTGGCCTACCAACTGAAAAATTCTCAGAAGCTTCTGAATCATTATAGGCCATATATACAATATTAGTTCAAAATTGATCAATGGAAACTGCATGCATGTACAAACTACCAAGGTTTGTTTGTTGGAAATCTTTTTCTTTTCTCTCGGAGCCCCCCCCCTTGGACGCTCTCCTCCCCCTTTTATATGAAGGGGATAGGGTAAAACTATTTTTGAATGTATTTCCAGCCGTTCTTTTCCGACCGGTGCTGACAGGATTTCGCCAATCTACTTTTAGTTGTTTGCCACTTGTCCTTCTTTTAGGGCCTGGTTCCCATGATGTGGAGTTTTTATTTGTCTTTTTCCTTTATATTTATCCATTTCATATTCTTTTCGAATGCCTAAATAGAATTCCCAATGCTTTTGGGGTTCTGTGTTGATCTGATTCCATCTGACATCCTTTTGCAAGCTTTTACAGGGCATCAGGCTTGCTTGATCATTCTGTCGGCTGCACTTATACGGGTCGCGAGAGGGTCTTCCTTCGCAGCTCCCCCTGTGCTTTTGCTTCGCTCACTCACCTGGAGGGGAGATTAATAATCCACTCCTATCACTTTGCTTCGGGTGGAAGTGTAGGCCTTGCTTCGCTTGCAGTAAGGGTTGAGTTGGTTGGGCCGAAGGGGGTTTGTTAGACCCACGACAGCTGCAGCCTGGTGGGAATCACATCAAGCGATGATTCCAAAAGACCAGGAGATCTCATGGATCTTTTTTAAAGAAGCTTTCCATCAGGCTCATGTCCCAAGGAGTCTGTTGAATATTAAAAGACGAGAATTCCTTGATTTACGTCAGGGAAATCAATCAGTAATGACGTCAACGGCGATCGAGCTGTGCGGGGCGACTCCTCAGTTTTCGCATGGACACGCGATAGCTCCTGATTGGCTCGATGTATAATGCGATCTAAACCGCACGATTCAAAATCTACGATCCAGATCTGATGACGACGACAACACTGGTGAGTTATGTGGATAGTTTCAGTGGCTGACACATGGACTCAATCTAAACTAGTCGCATAGAATCCAACGGTTGAGATCTATGTGAAGCGACGAGGATAGCCACGATGAGATGCGGAAACGTGGCAAGATCTAGATCGCACGATTCCCATCTAATGGCTACAACGCAGTAAAGAACAACGGCGAAGATGCTTACCGGACTTGAAGAAGATGGCATAGTCAGCGGCATTTCAAAGCTTCTCCGGCAAGAGGCAAAGCGCATACGACGCGGATGGGCGAAAGCTTCTCGGATCTGGGCTCGCACATGGTAGGTACGGCTTGATGTCGACGAAAATCAACGAAAACCGTGGTGGCTCGTTCACAACTTCAGTGAGTAATTGTGACATGACGACGGTGACTAGGGCTATGGATCCTGAGGCACAATGAGTAACTCGAGACGGCGATTATCGAGGTGTGTGCGGCGCTTTAAATAGAGTCCTAGAACTCCGTGTATTGCATGGTGAATCTCGAAAATGCCGCAACAGTGGTGGAGTCCAGCGACAACACTAAGAACGATGTGGCGTAATCTGGATTATCCACGTGGCAACGATCCAACGTTCCAAAAGCAGGCAAAGACGCGGCACGATCTCTGTCGTTCGATGGTGGACCAAAGGTTCAGAATCGCGCGGGTTTTAGGGTTCACGCAATGCGGACTGGCGCAGGTGGGTTTGGGTTGCGGGTTGGACTTGGGTTGAGCCCATTGGGTTTCGGCCCGATTGGCTTTAATGGTTTTTTTATATTCTCAATTAAAATAATTCTAGAAAATATATTAAGTCGAAATAAATAACAAAAATACTCGAAAAATTCCAGGAAAATTTTGGAAAAAATATTTTGAGACATTTTGAATTCGAATAAAATATTTGCAATAAAATTTTATACAAACTTTTTCAAATATTTAAATAATTCAAAAAAAGTTTAATTCAAATTAATTCCAAATAAATTGCAGAAAATTTCCAAAAATTCAAATGCATAATAATTTCAATACCAAATTTTTTTTGAAGTATTACAGTCTCTATTGCTTCGAGATTTCTCCCACAATCCTCTCGCGTGGTGCATATTCATGCTGTCAGTTGACGGTGCTGCAAGGTGTAATTTAGTGATTTATGAAAAAGGTTTGTGGAGTTGCAAAGTATGCCTAGCATTCTGTATCGTAATGGTATTCATAAGCTTTTGCAAAGTGCACAATGGATCATTCTCTATCCTGCCAGGCCTATGTCATCGTTTCATCAGGCTAGTTGGGTTGGGCCATATATAGGAAAAGAAGCCATTTATGATGCCTTGTACTTATTTTTAAGGGGCCTTTGGATATTTGCCACTCTAGGAATTGGAAATTCGATGGCATATTGAAAATCATGCCATTGAGTGGCATTTTTTACACATGCCATCGAATTTTCAAATTGAGGAGTGGCATATATCAGATTATTCCTATTTTTTTAAAGCCTGGACATGTTCTGAGCACACCTGTTAATATTCTGATACCGATCCATACCGACGTACTGTTTCGGGTTTAATATAATACTATATATTTATAAGTATACACATGTTAATTATATGCACACTAGAGTTCACTCATAATATTACTCCAAACACATAGTAGTTCTATCAAATATAATAGTGAGTAGTTTCTATGTGTTGTATGTATTTGCAAATTGAAGTTTCTATGTGTTGTATGTATTTGCAAATTGAAGTTTCTATGTGTTGTATGCCATATTTGCAAATTGAAGTTTCTATGTGTTGTCAATTGTCATATTTGCAAATTGAATTGTGTTATTTGAATGGATGGATTGATAATGAATCCATGGTTGAATGGCTTGATATTTTGCTGTCCTGAACTCTCCGATTCGATATGAATGGATTGATATTTTTGCTGTCCTGAATTCTCCGATTCGATATGAATGGATTGATATTTTTGCTATCATGAACTGATATTTTTGCCGTCCAAATCCATCCGGCTAGAATTAGTAGGCTGTCCCCGTATTTACGTCGGCCAGGTCCTGGCCGACGTAAATAGATCCCCGTATTTACGTTGGCCAGACATGTAGAGTATTTACATCGGCCGGGGTTTGACCGACGTAAATAAATGCCACGTCACCTCCCCTCCAGACGGACTTGGACTACTATTCGTATTTACGTCGGCCATGTGGCTGACGTAAATAATCTCTACTGACAAATGGGACTCTCTCTGAACAGGATTGCTGGAGCGGCAATGATGGCGCCGGTGGTGAGCTACTGGTGGCCGGGGTTCCTCGCCGATCTGGCCGCCACTACTACAGATCTGACCTTCCATACCGGTCCATCAGTACCGGTCATGCATGAACCGGGAATGACATTTACATCAGTCCCGGTTGAACGGTCGATAGGTCCGGGGGGACCATCAGTACCGGTTGGTTACACTAACCGGTGCTGATGTGGTATCATCAGTACCGGTTGGTTACACCAACCCGTACTAAGAAGCCAAGGAGCAGAGCAGACTGCTTAGTACCGGTTCATGTAACCAACCGGTACTGATTCTCGATCTTCAGTACCGGTTGGTTACATGAACCGGTACTAAGCAGTCTGCTCTGCTCCTTGGCTTCTTAGTACGGGTTGGTGTAACCAACCGTGCTTGATGAGACCACATCAAGATCGGTTAGTGTAACCAACCGTGCATCGATAAGCGCCGATTCTTTGTATTCAACGCACAGTCTCCCGCGCGACGCCTCGATCCCGCACGTCGCCTCTTCGTGTTCATCCCGCGCGAAGTATAAATAGAGTGAGCGAGATGGAGAACCTGCACTGACAGAGACCGGTCTCGATCGATCTTCCTCTTCCGATCATGGCAGAGCCTGTATCTCCCGCCAGCTCCTCTGACTCCTCCGACTCTGAGCCATTGTCCCCAGTGCCGCCTCCACCCCAGGCACCTCCCGCCCCAACCAAGAAAAGAAAGCGCGCCGACGACGACGACGAGGAGGACGACGACGACGACGAGGAGGACGACGACGACGACGAGGAGGAGGAGGAGGACGACGAGGAGGAGGAGGAGGAGGACGACGACGACGATGAGGACGAGGACGACGACGAGGACGACGACGACGAGGACGACGACGAGGAGGAGGAGGAGGAGGAGGAAGAAGAGGAGGAGGAGGACGTCACCGTCATCCGCTGGGGGAGCTCATCATCCTCCTCCTCCGAGGACGACGTTCACCATGCCGCCACCGACGGCGGCGGCAGCAAAGAAGTGATAATGATGATAGCGAGGACAATGCATCCCCATGGAGTGACGACGATAATTGAACTTTTTATTTATGTAATGTTAATTATCCACTGTAATGTCACTGTATATTTGAACATTTTCAACGGTGGGTAATATTAAATATTAGCTGTTCTATTTACATACGCATTCTGATTTTTCATTTGAACATACGCATGTACTCTGCCTCAACTCGAAGAGGCATTAGTTTGGATCAACATACGCTCGGGGGTGGTGGTCGATGCAGTTAAAGGTACCAACCGGCATCTTGATAGTCACATCGATGCCGGTTTGTATTCGAACCGGTACTATCTAGTAGCAATGGCTACGATTGCAGTGGATATTAGTACGGTGTAAGGCACTAACCGTGCATCGATGTGAAACTATCGATCTGCCGGCTTGTCTTTGTGAACCGGTACTCTGTCATAATTTAAACTTGTTCCTCCTCCCGCTCTCTGCGGACCAAGATCATTTGATCACCAAGAGAAGAACAGCTCGGGCAAGAGCTCTAAGGAAGGGGAGGTGCTGCCCAAATTTTAAAATTTTGGTCATTTTACTCCAAGCAAGGTAACTAAGGTTAGTACCATCATTCCTCACTACATTTGTGTTAAATGGAGCCTCTTCTTTGCTTGAATTATGAAGAAAATTTGATCTTTTCCATTAATCGATGAAAGATTACAAATGTAAAGTTCTAGCTCGATCTTTTCAAGTAGGATGCAAAAATTTACTGCAACCAAGGTAACTAAGCTTAAATTTGCTTGGATTATAATATAGCTCGCATTTAAGGTGTGGATCTAGCTCAAATTTACATTTTAGTTCCATCGTTCGATGTAGGATGGTGCATATATAGTTGGGGAAATTAAGAATGGTGCATGAAAATCATAGCTTTTAGGATCTTCAAATTGCAATAGTTATGTGCAAAAAAGAAGAATTTTAAATTCATTTGTGAATTAAAACAATATTAAAAATATAAATGGCTTTACAGAAAATATAAAATGAGTTGAAGATTCGAGAAAAGTTTTAAAAAATTTTGTGAAAAAGTTTTCAAAAAAAGTTTTGAAAATTTGAGCAAAGTCATCGTGAAATTATGCTTGCATTAATATTTAGGTTTTTGTTCCATCGATTGATGAAGAATTTTGAATCTAGATTTTCATTGACTAATTATTTTAGTAGGTTGCAAAAACTTGTCGAGTATGAATACCGGAGCAAATAATCATTTTATGGAAAAATATGTAATGAAATATAGTGCCTTTAATGTATATTATGAAATAAAATCATTTTAAAAATATAGTTGTCTTGATTTGGATTTTGGGAAATGTTGAACAATTCATTATCGGAAAATGAGCTAAAAGTTACCTTGATGTAATATAATGTAGATGGACCGCGATGGATGTACATGGACCGACGCTCCGCAGTTCTTGCAGGGTTTGCAAGATTTTCTTCGTGCGGCCGATGCATACACGACGTCAGGCTACATATGTTGTCCATGCATAGACTGCAAGAATGAGAAGGAGTGGGCAAACTCCAGCCACCTTCACTTCCATTTGCTCACAAGAGGTTTCATGACAAACTATACCTGTTGGACCAAGCATGGTGAAGAAGAAATTATACAAGAAGACGGTGAACAAGAAGAGGCGAACAATATCTTAGACGCTGGCCAACCTGGCTCTTGCGAAGATACATTTGGGGAGTTTGGCAATGATGACCTAGACCGAGATCTTTGCTTGATGGAGAGGGAGAATACATCGATGAAAGACATTACGAAAAGTTCCAGCGCCTATGGGAGGACCACAAAACATTGTTGTACCCAAACAGCCAACAGGGCCATAAAAAGTTGCGTACTACACTAGAACTGATGCAATGGAAGGCGACCAATGGATTATCTGATAAGGGATTCGACGAGTTGTTATGCCTCATCAAGAAGATACTTCCAGGGGAACACACCGCCGAAACTACGTACAATGCCAAACAAGTTGTCTGCCCTTTGGGGTTAGAGGTACAGAAGATACATGCATGTCGTAACGATTGTATCCTTTATCGCAATGAGTACGAGGATTTGGATGTTTGTCCGGTATGCAAAACTTCGCGGTATAAGACCAGGCGTGACGACCCAGGTGAGGTAGAGGGGCAGCGTAAGAAGAAGAGGCCCCCTGGTAAGGTGGTGTGGTATTTCCCTATAATACCACGGTTGAAGCGTTTATTTGCGAACAAAGCGCATGCCCTGATGATGCGCTGGCACAAAGAAGACCGTAAGGAGGACGGAAGGCTAAGACACCTGGCGATGGCTCCCGGTGGAGGAAAGTCAATAGAACATACCCGACTTTCTTTGAGGATGCGAGGAACATAAGGTTTGGGTTGAGTACAGATGGGATGAACCCGTATGGCGAGATGAGCAGCAGTCACAGCACTTGGCCCGTGACTATGTGTATCTACAACCTTCCTCCTTGGTTGTGTATGAAGCGGAAGTACATTATGATGCCGTTGCTTATCCAAGGCCCGAAGCAACCTGGAAACGACATCGATGTGTACCTCAAACCGTTGGTTCAAGATCTGCTAACATTGTGGAACGATGGTGTACGTGTATGGGATGAGTACAAAAGAGAGCACTTCATTTTACGTGCATTACTATTTGTAACCATCAACGATCGCCTGCACTTGGTAACTGTCGGGCCTATCCATCAAAGGATATAAAGCCTGCATCCATCGCTTAGAGGAAACGGACAGCAAGTACCTAAAAAACTCTCGAAAGGTTGTGTACATGGGCCACCGTAGATTCCTCCATACGAAGGACCCGTTAAGGAGGAAGGGTGAGAATTTTGATGGGACGGAAGAGAAACGTAAGAAGCCCCTGCATCGCAGTGGGGCTCTTGTATTTTCTTTGGTAAATGATCTGAAAGTAGTATTTGGAAAAGGTCTAGGTAGCAAACCTGTCCCGACAAAACAAGATCACACAAAGCCCATTTGGAAGAAGAAGTCAATATTTTGGGACTTACCTTACTGGAAAGACTTAGAGGTTTGCCACTCACTGGACTTCATGCATATCACAAAGAATGCCTGCGTGAACCTGCTAGGCTTCCTAGATATGTATGGCAAATCAAAAGATACACTTCAAGCACGAAAGGACCTACAGCTGCTGGGAATCAGGAACGACCTACATCCGGAAATGAGAGCGGAAGGACAACATTACCTCCACCCCGCGAGCTACACTCTGAGCAAGGAAGAGAAGAAAAATATGATTAAGTTCTTGAACAGTGTGAAGGTCCCTTCTGGATACTCCTCGAACATAAGGAGACTCATAAACACAAAAGAGAATAAAATCGTACACATAAAATCCCATGATTGTCACGTGTTGATGACACAGTTGCTCCCAGTGGCGGTGCGAGGTATTCTGCCGGACAGGGTACGAGGGACAATCATAAAGTTGTGCTCGTTCTTCAACGCGGTGTCGCAGAAGGTCATCGAGCCGAATAAGTTATGTAATCTGCATGACGACATGGTCAATAGTCTAGTTAGCCTTGAGATGATCTTCCCTCCATCATTCTTTGATATTATGGTCCATCTCATGGTCCACATTGTTAAAGAGATACAAATTCTCGGACCCGTGTTCCTCCACAATATGTTCCCTTTCGAGAGGTACATGGGCATCCTAAAGAAGTATGTTCAATCGTCTCGTCGAGAAAGGCTGCATTCTTGCGAGGTGTCGGCACAGAGGAGGTGATCGAGTTTTGTGTTAATTACATTGATGATCTGAATCCGATTGGCGTTCCTGTATCATGCCATGAGGGGAGGCTACGGGGAAAAGGGACTTTAGGGAGAAAAGATTCCTATAGCCACGATCTACTTTCATTTAAACAAGCACATTTCACAGTATTGAAACAAGCAACTGTAGTGGCTCCATATATGTATGATTACGAGATGAGTCTACGCGCCCAATACCCGGAGAAGTCGATAAGTGGATCGCAATGAGCAAATGGATCATTTCGGTGGTTGGTTACAAAAGCAACTGTTGGGCAACCATACAGATGATGAATAGTTGAAACTCTTGGCTCTGGGACCATCCACAATACCATATCATTCCAAGGGTATGAGATAAATGGGTACACATTTTACACAACAGCCCGTGATAGCAAGAGCACCAACCAAAACAAATAAGGCCCGTATAGATGCCTTGGACAAAAATGGAAAGATGGATACCTATTATGGTTTCATACAGGAGATTTGGGAGCTCGAGTACGGACCTTTAAAAGTCCCTCTGTTTCGTGCCAATGGGTCAAACTGGCAGCCGTGGAGATCGATGAGTACGGTATGACAACTGTGGACCTCAAGCAAGTGGCCTATAGGGATGAACCATTCGTGCTCGCTAATGATGTGACACAAGTATTCTATGTGATGGACATGGACAACAAACCGAAAAAGCAGAAGGACAAGCCTACTAAAAGGAAGAGGCAGCATAACAAATCTACCGAAAACATAAATCAAAATGAGAAGACTAGCAGTAGCGATCAACCAAGGCGCCACGTGGTTCTTTCAGGTAAAAGAAGGATTGTCGGAGTTGAGGGCGTCACGGACGAAGAAGAGTATAATCAATTCGACGAGCTGCCTCCTTTCACAAAGGACGTAGACATTAGTGACCTGAATGATACTGAGAGGATCGTCCTTATGTACGCCGCGATCATAATGAAGGATCGCTTGTAAAAACAAAGTAGTTAGCAAATAAGTCCAATCTTGTCTACTGTGTTCCCATGCTACTAAATTGTCTATTGTGATGGATCACTTTGCTTTCTTTTGGTGTAATAGACTAGTAACATACTAGTTGTGTATTAATTCCCTTTTTTATTTTTTGTAAATCATTTTAGTGTGGAATACCCATGATTTATTATTTTTTATTAAGCAAAGAAGCAATAATTGAATTTAAGCAAAAATTACTTTATTTTTTATATTTTTAATTTATATTAATAACCTTATCTTGTTTATATATTATTGTTGAATTGTAGAAACTATAAAAGGAATTTATAAATGACTAGTAATAAGGATTCCAATTTGCATTGGAATTATAAGAGTGCAAAAAATCATTTTTTTCTTTCATTTTATTGTAAATAGAGTTTGAATTTAATTCTAATCAGTACCGGTTGGTGTATTTAACCAAGATCGATGTGATCTAATCGATCTGGTTGGATACACCAACCGATCTTGGCAGCTCCTACGCTTTCCTCATATGTGGAATGATCACCCGGTTGGTGTATCCAACCAGATCGATGTGTATATCAATCCCGTTGGATACACCAACCGGACCGATGGTGCCCCTATAAACTTCCTCGCCATTTCCTCCCCACCTTAGTGCTCCTCCCGATTTTATCCCATTTCCTCCACTGACGCGTGCCGCCACTGAGCTCGTGCCGCGTCGGAAGCCCTCCCGAGCTCGCTTCGACGGCGCGCCGCCTCCGAGCTTCGCCCCCTCGCCGTCCGGGCTCGCTTCACCCGACGGCGCCGCCCTCCCGGACCGCGCCGCCGTCCCGGAGCTCGCCCCACCCGACGGCCCTCTTCGACGGCGCCGCCCTCGGATCAGCGCCGCCTCGAGCTCGCTTCACCCGACGGTGCCGCCCTCCCAGACGGCACCGCCTCCCGGACCGCGCCCCACCGACGGTGCCGCCTCCTCGACGGCGCCGCCTTCCTGGAGCTCGCCCCCCCCCGACGGTGCTCCCCCTCGCCGCTTCTTGCCTCAGAATATATCTCTGGTGTACATGTATGGTGTAGATTCACGTTGGATTTGCTAATTGGAGGAAAATGTGTAGTATTTCTATTTCGGTTGTGATCTTGTTCAAGAACAGATGTTGAATGAATGCTAACATGATGTTGTACTGATCAATTAGACATTAGCTAGTATTGTTTCAGCAATTAGAGCAATTAGACCATTACATTGTCACTTTGCCAGATTGCAACGTTCCCGCCAACGGTGAATTGGCACCTGTATAGAATCGAAACTTTTTGGTATATGTTGCAAACGTAATATATTTGCAATATCAGGCCTTGTATGCAAAATGATGTAAGTTCCAGTTGCAATAAATGATCTAGAGATCGTCGATTTATGTACCATTGATTACATTGGTGAAGAAATGGTTACTCCAGAGATATATTCTCAATTGTCAATATCTGTTCTTTTCCATGTGGTGGAGGTAATGTTATGTATATGTGAGATGTGTCAGATGAGTAATTATATGTCAAATGTGATGTATATGTGAGATGTGTCAGTATATTTGAAATGTGAAATGTATAAGTAGAGTTGGTCTAATCAGCATTTGTTCCTCGCCGTCTTCCACGCCGTTAATTTGCAATGCCTTCTTCTAGCCTAAGAAACAACGATGGACGGCGAAGGATTTGATCAAGAAGAATTTATGGAAAATTTGATTGCGGGAGATGGTGGTTATGAGGCCGCAGAGCACGATGATGCCGCAGAGGTAACAATCAATCACGTTAATGATTGTCGATTTCACTATCATGCTAAGTCAACATTTTGACCCGTTCATGATTGTACCATGCTTTCAGATCGATCAACCAAGCGGGCAATCACGACAGCGAGGTCCAACCAAGAAGCCGAAGGCAAGATATGTTGTCACCGAAGTCAACGAGAACGGCCAACCTCAGAAACCCTTGACGGTGATTGGGCCGTTCAATTCGGCATGCGGCGTCCACGTTAGGGACCACGTGCCCATTAGCGTAGCAAAATGGGACCAGGTTCCTGAAGATACAAAAAACATGCTTTGGAACGATGTCAGAGAGACATTCACCTTCCCCCAAGGGACCGAAGAGAAGGTGAAGAGTTACACTCTCAAGAAGATGGCCATCGCATTCCAAACTTATAAAAAGAAGTTGAACATAGAGTATATCAAGGAGAATCGAACGCCCGACTTCAACAAGTTCCCGAAGTTGCAAGATCACTGGGAAGCGTTAAGTGAACTACAAGACTTCAGAGGAAGGTCAAAGTTTGAGTGAGAAGAACAAGCTGAATGCACAGAAGAAGAATTACCACCACCGACTCGGCCCTGGTGGTTACCGCCAAGCAATACCCAAATGGGAGAAGAGGGAGCATGACCTGCTAGCGAAGGGTGTCACACTCGCAACAATGGAATGGCCTGACAGAGCAAAGCATTGGTTCTATGCTCACAGTGGTGGCCTCGATGATAGCGGCAATGCGGTGTTTGGGGAGGTGCTGAGAGATGTGGCCAGAAGGCTTGTGCAGTCCATCGAGGAGACTTCCCAAGGTAGCTTCGTGCCAAACAGGGAGAATGATGAGCTAACAAGGGCTCTACAAAACCCGGAGCACCCTGGACGTACACGAGGCGTTGGCGTCGTCCCGTGGAAGGTTGGTTTCGCTCAGGACGCCGAGACCTATAGGAGTCGGATGAGAAGCAAGGCTCGACATGCACAACAACTTAGTGCACTTGAAGAACGCATGACTCAGATAGAGGAACAGTTAGCCCAGAGCCAACAGCGGGAGACGTGCCAGGAACCTCCCAGCAATCCTAACATCATCACCCACCGGCAATGAGCAACAAGGCTCCGGGCTGCTCGAAGCGGACTTGGACAGGTATCCCGTAGATGACATCAGGCGCGAAACCTCTCCTTGAAGGCGACGCATGGCATGGTTCACCCAGTGGAGCCAGGGCAGCTCATCCATGGCCAACAGATACCGTCAAACTACTCCAAGGTCTTGGTGGAGGAGGTTTGCCCAGGGTACGAGGACCTTGAGCTCGAAATTCCCGGAGGTGACGGGAGTACGAAGCTAGGAGAGGCGGTACACACTTTCATCCTATGGCGCAAACGGCACATAATTTTTCGAGATAACATGGATGTGTCCTCTCTACGAAGAAGCCCGACTCCTACACCACTTCCCGCACACCCAAGCCCAAGAAGAAGCCCGACTCCTACACCACCTCCCGCGCACATAAGCCCTAGGAGAAGCCCATCTCCTCCCAAGAAGGCGCCGACTCCTACACCACCTCCTGCGCACATATGCCCTACGAGAAGCCCGTCTCCTCCCAAGAATGCGCCGACTTCTACACCACCTCCCGTGCACTTAAGCCCCACAAGAAGACCGTCTCCTCCCAAGAAGGCGCCAACCAAAGGAAACAAGCCAGCTCAGCCAGCAGCTCCCAAGAAGACGAGGTCCTCCACCCAATCCAAGAAGTTACGTCCACTTTCGAAGCTGGCGTACGATATGACCGACGAGGAGACCAATAAGATTGTACAAGGTGAGGTAACTGAATTTTTTAGACCCAAGTCACCAAAGAAGAAGGTTCAACCTAGCACGAAAGAATTTCACAAATGCTTGACGACTATTACAAATTTGAAGGATCAAAAAGAAATGCCTCGCCAATCAAACTACGAGCGCACATTGCGAAAGGAATGCCACAAGAAGTTGACAGCTGAGGAGAAGGAGAAGGAGAAGGCTAAGGCGATGCTACAATTCTTTGATGAAACTGGGCTTGACCCAAGTCAAATATTAGGCACAACAGAAATTGAGTATGCCCAAGTAAGATGGCCATTTACATTGGGTGGATCATTGGTCAGGCGTGAGGAGCTGCTCCACCTAACGACAAAGATGCGGCAATTCCATGAATGATACTTGGACGCGATCAAGTATGGTCTACAGTTGTTTGCTGTCAGGTACAAGGATCAAGATTTTTTTCACGGTGACGGTGAATTTTTTATGGAATGGCACGTCATGTATGATCTATACCAGACAGACGCCCTCAGCGCGTCCTTGGTGGGTTGCTGGACTCTGTAAGTGTCTTATTTACAAAAAAACCATCGTGCGTGCCCTTGTAGAGTACGGACCTTGCAAGCCTAACTAATTTCTTCTTGTGTAGCATGGAGATACAAAGATGCCGAAGGGATCAAATTTTTGACATAGGATTCACGGACCCATTAGTTATCAACGAGACAACCGTTAGATACACCAAGCGAAACACAGACTAACGTATACAATGCGCTAATGGGACATCAATATAAGTCAAGGATATATCTACCCTACGCACATGAGTATGTGTTTTCGTACCGCCTTGTTCTACTCCTTTTTCATAACACTATGTTAGAACTAATTAGTTATCTATGTTGACATATGTACAGTTTTCACTGGATTCTTATTATGATCGAGCTAGATCATAGTTGGATCACAATTATGGACTCGAGAAGGAAACCAGTTCAAACGTATCAAACATTCATCGATTTGCTCGACCGGTATTAATTCTTGTTCCTTTCATTATTGTATTACTTCTATTTCCTTCCATTTGAAACAAATTCTAATCATGTACAATTGGTAATCACATGTGTAGTGCATTCGCACAGTTTCGTGCTAAAAATAGGGGCGCATTCAAGGAGAAATTCGAAATTACAACAGCCTCTCAAGTACGTATATCATAAAGCTAGCTTTTTGGTTAGTTAAGTTAATTTCCTTGCATTCATTTCACGCTTTCAACTTTTTCAACCGCAGATCTTGAGTCAGTCGGCGGGCAACAATTTATGCGGTTACTACGTATGTGAGTTTTTGCACACCCAAACCGGAGCCGCTGACCGCATGCTAAAAGGCGACAAGGGGGTGAGTAAATATAATTACTACCTTTAACGATGTATATTACTCCTTACATCTTGTACAAATTCAAGGATTGATTTGTTAATGACTTAACGGCAGGTGCCTCAATATTTGGCGGAACAAGGTTCGGAACTCTCGCCGGCGCGAGTGAGAGCAATTCAAGAACAACTCGTTGGCTTCATTTACGATGAGGTTGTAAATCCAAAAGGCGAGTTCCACGAACCAAATTTTAATAGGTGGGGCCCTTCGATAAGGACCGGTGAACTGTCATTCTCGACATCTACGGCTAGCAAGAGCGATGCACGTAAAAAATCCCAATGAACAGAAGGAAAAGAAATACTGGAGTTGTAATTAAAGTTGTGTGCATATTGTAGTACATTATATGTAATTAAATTTGTTAATGAATGTACAGTGATTTTATTATCAGGCAAATGTGCATGATTGATTATATGTGTTTTAATTCGTTGTGATTTAACACACACATGAAGTCACCGTGATTTGATATAATATATTGTAGTATATTATATATAATAGCCAGTATTGGACACACACATATTTACATATATATTATATACAACCCATCAGTACCGGTTAGATAAAACAACCGGTACTGATGAGGGCCTCATCAGAACCGGTTGGAGACACCAACCGGTACTGATAAGGTCCACTGGGTCTCACGATGCGCTGCCACGTGTGACTACCAACCGGTACTGATACTCTATCAGTACCGGGTGAGGGAACCGGGACTGATGCTCAAGAGCATCAGTCCCAAATGGCCTGTACCGGTTCAAAAACCGGTACTAAAGGTTCTTTTAAACCGGTACTAAAAGCCCTTTCCGTAGTAGTGCGCCGAGGTGTACCCGCTGGAAGTAGCATATTTGACCGGCTTTAAAGCCTGGACAGGCTAGTTGGGTCGGCATCATTAATCCGACGTGAAAGCCATTCAACACAACAGTGGTACGTACCATTCTTCTAAGAGAAAAATTGGGCAGTCAGTCAACGTGAAAGCACACACTGCATGAGCCAACTGTATCAAATTGACCCCAAAAAAGTTGGCTATCGCATTGCTCAATTTGGTTAGATCTCGGCCACTGATTTCTAAGCACTAAGCGAACAATAGAGCAATCTAAAAAGTAGATAATCATGGGAGTTGCTAGAATTGGTTTTCCCAAACCAACATGCATGGTTAATTAACGTACTGCAGAACCACCCTTACATTCCACACGGGTTACACCGTCTAACCATTAGAGCCGACAAAAAAAGCTGTTAGAACCACCCTTGCATTCCACACGGGTTAATGCTGTAAGGTTAATGCTTCATTCTTTCTTTTACGTACAAAATTATGTACTATACTACTATCCGATTATGATATCCGATCCGACCCGAATCCGTTAGGTATCCGCTCTGTATCCGAATCCCGAATAATCCGAATTCGTATCCGTATCCGACTCCGAATCCGGGAAAAAATATGGGTTAGGATAAAGGATGAGCAATATCCGCCCGTATTCGACCCCTTTCACCCCTACACATAGTATTGTCCAAGCAAGATATGCAATAATCATCCATACCAAAAATTGCACATCAATTCACTGGAAAAATTAGAAAACCTGGTACTATCACCAACCTGAGGCTGGTAGTACCGCAAGTCCGGTACTACCACTCCTAGATAGATGATAGTACCGCTCACTCTGAAACCCCGAGAAACCCACTCTAAAAAATAACTACCGCCCTCTAAGACCGGTAGCACCGCTCAGCCGGTACTACCGCACCTCGATACTCTCTGTTCACAGGGGCTAGCGATCGGTGCTACCACCACCACAAGGGCGGTAGCACCGCTCATCCAGAAAACACATCAAATTGTTTTTAAATTCAAATCTAATTCAAAATCAAACTCAATCTTAAACACATCTCGATCAAATACAATTAAAGTTTACTATAAATATACATAGACCTCTACACGGTCTTTCAAATATGTTAATTTCAGAGATGTCTGTCTGGATGGCACATAAAAGCTACCACCAGCAGCACGTATTCCAACCACGTACGTAGTGTGAACTGTGAAGTTACACGTTTCGTGAGGTATATGACCAATTGTTGAACGACTTGAACGTAGACTATATAAATTAAGTTTATTTGAAATAGGAGTACTCAAGTTAAAGTTTGATTTGAATTAGATTTTAAATTAGAGCAATTTGAGATATTGCAAGAAAATTGGCACTACCGCCCTAAAGAAGTGGTAGTGTCAGTCAATCGGTCTATCGATTTTTAGGGGTGGTAGTGCCGACTTTTGATAATTGCCTCTCTTGTGTGGGTGCAATTAGTACTACCGCCAAAAGCGCTCGGTACTATCCATCTGGCGGCACTACCGGCCCTAAAGGGCGGCAGTTATTTTTCAAAGAGGGTCTTCGCAGAATTTAACGGGCAATTGGCACTACCAGCTATTTGGGGCGTTACTGCCGATTTTAAATGCGAAGTTTGAATTAATTTTTGCAATGGATGATTAAGTTTTCGGTTTTTGCTTATTGGTGCATTCTTCCTTCAATCGGAGAAAGATCAGAACTTTGACGTCAATCCCTTAGATTGAAGGCTGGAATAGGTTCCTGACCTCCATAAGAAGGTGCCTACCAAGTCTCATAAGCCTTAAACCTTGCACAAATAGATCAAAAGATCCATCGATTTTTATCATCGATCAAAATAGTGGAGTGTCAGAATTTTATAAAAAGATTCATAACTGATCTCTACATCAAAATTTTACCATGTCTTCCTCATAATAGTATTAACCTCTAGTAAAAATATTAAGAATTAATAATTAAGTTTAATGTCTTTTGTAATTCAAAAATAGAAAATAGGGAAATCTGAAATACGCGATGTTAGAATTAATAAAACATAAAAATGCATGATATTGATCTGAAATTTTTATATAAGAATTCTCGGGCCATATCAAACTCAATAAAAAAAAGTTTAAAAAATTCTTGAATAAATTATCATCCTCAAATAAATGAAAAACTGAGAGGAATTCATTTGAGCAACAGCTTTTGTCAGAATTTATACAATTTTTATACTAAATATTTTAAACCAAAATTTTTACAACAGGAAGATAACTTCGTTAAGAACTTTGGCAAAAATTATCAAAAAAATTTAGATAGGCATTAATGAGGAATTAAATGGTCTATTGCGTTCTGTTCAAGAGTCAGCAAATGTATTGGAATTGACTTATCTTGCTTGTGGGCCCAAGCATTAAGGGGTCTGCCGACCAAGACTTGGTACTTGTGCATGCTACCAAATTATCCAGTGCCTGGGCATGTCCAGTGTGGTAGAGACAGCATTTGGCTATAAGAGAGTTCATGTCACTACTATAGACAATGTGTACAATGGACTGACTATAAAACCGGCTATAACATTTATTACTATTTGCATTGAGAGATAGAGCGGCTACTGATCAACAGGAAACTTGATCTCTGTGGCTCATTTGTGGTACCTAGCTAATCAAACTTCAGACAAACAAAACACTCTTACAACAGCACGGACATCATTTCAACATGGAACTTGATCATTTTTATCACATAAACAGCAGCACGGACATCATGTTCAGCACAGACATCATTTCAACATGGAACTTGATCAAATATGGTTCTTAAAATTAAGAGTCCAACAAGAAGTAAACATAACAAAGCATAATAGCTCTTTAAAGTAAGAGTCGAACAACACAATATGATATAACTTGACACAGTCCATACGATTATACCATCATAGACTTTTAATACTAGAAGATAAAAAAAACACATGGAACTTGATCATTTTATCACATAAACCATCAAAAGACCATCCATCCAAAGCATGCCCTCGTGCCATAACGTCAAGGATCACATTCAGTACCTAAAGAAAGACATAAAAAATTAAACGATCAGAATTGAATAAATATGTACAATGCTCAGCCATATAACAAAAAAATGGTTTGCTCAAGCATATAGCAGTAACTTGCACTTACATGTTGAAGGTATTTATATAAGTGGCTAACTATTATTTGAATTACCAAATCGTTGCCAAATATGGGCAACTAAATCCTTCTTGAGCCTCTTATGGGTTGAACGATCACGGATGGCAGCATTCCTACGTAACACATCTTGAAAAGCATGTGTGATCGTTAATGCCTTTTCTCACTTCGGGCGGAAGAGAAATGAATTCTCGTGGTTCATTCAAATCAATAGGGCACTGCACAATTTCTCCCTCATCTTCCACTATCATGTTATGGAGAATTACACAAGCTTTCATGATTTCTCCAATAAGTTTAGTCCTCCAAACTCGTGCTGAACGGCGAACGATATTGAAGCGAGCTTGTAGTACCCCAAAAGCTCGCTCCACATCTTTCCTTGCCCCTTCTTGAGCATTTGCGAACAGCTTGTGCTCATCTATTTGAGGAGACGGTATACTCTTCACGAATGCAGCCCATTCTGGGTAGATTCCATTAGCAAGGTAGTACCCTGTGTCATAGTGATTTCCGTTGATGGAAAAATGTACACGGGGAGCTTCACCCTTCATCGCCTCAATGAACAGCGGGGATTGGTTGAGTACGTTGATGTCATTGTTTGATCCAACGACACCAAAAAATACATGCCAAATGCGAAGGTCATATGAAGCTACTGCTTCAAGAATGATGGTTGGGGCTCCATAGTCACCACGAGTAAATTGTCCCTTCCATGCTGTTGGGCAATTTTCCTATCGCCAGTGCATACAATCAATACTCCCAACCATACCAGGAAATCCACGGGACTCTCCAACTTGAAGCAAACGATCGATATCATCATTTGTGGGGCATCGCAGATATTCTCCTTTGAATATCTCGATCACCCCAGTCACAAATTTCTGATCTAGGTGTCATCATTTGTGATTTTTAAGTGAAATCTGATCACAAAAAGCTATGAATTCAAAGCATAGTCCATTCATCAGCTGTGAGAAGATGAATCTTGCTAATCTAGGTGTAAGTTCAACCCATACGAGACTTATACTAAATGACTGGTATATAAACAATATTTCAGTACAACGATGTTTGATATTGTTTTATTGTTCGCTTTAGAATTGGTGGGGGATTGTTGGAATTGGCCCATGAGTATGGCCCATTTTCTTTAATTCCAAAGGTTACATGGTTAGTACCATATTGCTTAGCCAAATGGAAGGAAGGCAATTTATAAGGTGGAATCCTTGCCACTCCTTGTGTTATGAGGAGCATGGCATAGGGATGGTATGAGAAGAACTTTGGAGAAATACACACACGTACGTACGCACGCGCGTATTCGCGTATTTTCGCGTGAAAATCCACGTGACTTGTGAATTACGACGAGCGACAGTGCCGCGTCGTTGTGTGTCTCCTGGCACTATGAATTCACCTTTTATTTTGCTGAATCATGCAATTGTTTAGCTTTCTGTACTGGTAAGGAGACTGCATAATAATCATTACTTTTGTTTGAATTAGCAGTTACCAGTGCATTAAGTCTGTTTAAATTCAGTCAGTTACCAGTGCTTAATGCTGTCAGTTACTAGTGAGTAATAGAGACAGTTACTGGTTAGAGGCTATATAAGACCTGGAGACGTCCAGGCCAAAGGACTAAGTTTTTCCAATTCCACACTTTCTTCTTCCTCCTGCGAGAGCTGTACTGAGGTATTAAGCAGCTGAACCAAGCCAGCCTTCCTACTCGACGTGCACCGTGAAGGAGGGTGAGCGGTATCTCCGAGCCGTTGCCGCAGAGTTCACCTGCACGGGACGACAATAAGGTTTCTGAGCAGCGCATCTGCCGACATCCCAGGCTGAGGCTTGCTCCATGGCCCGGCCCTGCACGCCGACTCGCCGCTCTGGCTCCACATCGCCCGACCTCGTCGTCTTCATGCTACCCCGAAGTCGCCACGAGGCCTGGCCATGACACCGACACTTCTCCACATCGCCATCCACCTCGAGCTGATGTTGAGGTAGCCAGTGCAGGCCATGCTCACGCGAGCCTCACTTCTAGTGCTACTGTCCCTCCTCCAAAATGCTCAATCGAACTTGCATGCAAAAACTAATCGCAGGAATGGATAACGATGTAGAAAAAGGGTTAATTGATTTTTTTTTTTTGAGTTATACTGAAATTTTTGTAGCCTATATGTGATAACGATGTAGAAAAAGGGTTAAAAATCTTTATACTAGGAAATTTCCTGGACTAAGCTTGTTTTAAATCTAGTAAAATAAAAATATACAGGCTGAGAATATATATTTGAGGTGAAATAAGATAATAATAATATGATTTGTAAATGACCTGTGAATTTATTTTGCAAACGCAAAATATTTGAGCCGTGCTAAAATTTTACAACAAATTGTTGGACCGATGTTCCCTAAACGAAAATGAATGACGAGCGATAATGCTTCTGCCCGATTATTAACCTACTTTCAGTTAACTGAAATTAAGCGCGGCGGCACGCCGCGCACGTGAACGAAAAAAAAATATTTTTAATACAAAAAAAACCGAGAAAATATTTTCGTAGAAAAAGCGGACCACGAGAACACTTTAAAATTTTTTTTCCATGCTCCGAAGGAAAAACGGACTACAAAAACTTTTTTTTCGGGTAAAACGGAGAAACGAAAACATTTTTTCCATGCTCCGAAGGAAAAACGGACCACGAAAATATTTTTTGTTTTTTTTAGGAAAAACGGAGAAACGAAAATATTTTTTCCATACTCCGGAGGAAAAACGGACCACAAAACTTTTTTCGTTCACGTGCGCGGCGTGCCGCCGCGCTTAATTTCCTAGTATAACATATGAGAAGTTAGACACTCCGATCATTTGAAACACATAATCTTTTAGAAATTTGCATTAAAAACCGAGAAAATGTTTTCGTAGAAAAAGCGGACCACGAGAACACTTTAAAATTTTTTTCCCATGCTCCGAAGGAAAAACGGACTACAAAAACTTTTTTTTCGGGTAAAACGGAGAAACGAAAACATTTTTTCCATGCTCCGAAGGAAAAACGGACCACGAAAACATTTTTTGTTTTTTTTCGGAAAAACGGAGAAACGAAAATATTTTTTCCATACTCCGGAGGAAAAATGGACCACAAAACTTTTTTCGTTTTTTTTAGGAAAAACGGAGAAACGAAAACATTTTTTGCATGCTCCGTAGGAAAAACGGACCACAAAAACATTTTTTCCGGGCAAAACGGAGAAATGAAAACATTTTTTCCATGCTCCGGAGGAAAAACGGACCACAAAAACTTTTTTTCGGTTTTTTATAGGAAAAACGGCCAACGAAAATATTTTTTCCATGCTCCGGAGGGAAAACGGACCACAAAAATATTTTTTCCGGGCAAAACGGAGAAACGAAAACATTTTTTCAATGCTCCGGAGGAAAAAACGGATCACAAAAACATTTTTTTGGGGCAAAACGGAGAAAGGACCTGAACGAAAAGTGCACGGACCTATTTGTTATGATTTTGGACATGTTCGCTATTTTGAAAAACTATAAAAGGGCTCGTTTACGATTCGTATTTAACGGGAGGTTCTTTATGTAAAATGCGAAGGAGGGACCTAAACGCGAACCGGGGAAAAAATCTCCCTCTCACAAAAAATTGCAAAAGGACCTATTCGTAATTTCAAGAACCAGAGGGGCTTTTTCGCAAAAAGAAGAGAGAGAGGGGGTGGGACGCGTGGCCATGCTCTCTGCGTGCGCTTTCTCCGATCCTTATATCCGGTAGGATTCTGATAGACCTAGAAAATCGGGTTGTTACTGCTGTTCTTTTCATAGAAACAGCCCAAACTCAGAGTGCCACTTACATGTCTCAAGATGTGTTTCACAGCAGCAAAATGTTGAGTTGTGGGGACTTCCATGAACCTGTTGACTATGCCAACGGCATAGACCAAGTCAGGCCTTGAATTTACCAAATGGGTTTTGATAAGTTTCATCCGGATGTTTTCTTTAGTAATCATCATCCAAATTCCTGGTCATTGGATTTGCTTTCAGATCGATGCACACGCCCCTCTGAATTCGAGGTGGGTTGATCCTACGGATGTATGTTTTGATCGTACGGTCCAAAGTTTGGATGTTTTTTTGAGACAAAAACATCCGGATAATGTCTATACACTCCGAAAATCTATATAGTCTACGTTCAAGCTCTACGTAATGCACCTTAATTTATTTAGTCTACGTTCAAGTCGTTCAACAATTGGTCATACCTCACGAAACGTATAACTCCACAGTTCACACTACATACGTGGCTGGAATACGTGCTGCCGCTGGTAGCTTTTATGTGCCATCCAGACAAAGACGTCACTGAAATTAACATATTTAAAAGACCGTGTAGAGGTCCATGTATATTTATAATAATTTTTAATTGTATTTTATCAAGATGTGTTCAAGATTGAGTTTGGTTTTGAATTAGATTTGAATTTAAAAACAATTTGATGTGTTGTCTGGATGAGCGGTGCTACCGCCCTTGTGGTGGTGGTAGCACTGATCGCTTGTAACACCCCGGCATCTAATATGCCTGAATTTTACCAAACATAGACTAAACAACATCTAAATACCACAAATAAAGATAAATTACAGCAAAGGAGTAAATGCTAAAACCGAAAATTTCGGCAGCATCTCCTTTGTTTTTCCATGAATTGAAGCAACAACAATATTAACATACCAAGATAGTATAATGAACGATAGCAATAACATGATAATCAGGAATTGTAGCCACCATACCACTAAGGATATAAGCCTAACCGTCACATGTCAAATATGGACTAATCATTTACTCATGACGACCATCGAAGCATGAAAACCACAATTTAGTTCAATGCATTAACCATCATAATTAAAGAAAAGAACATGTCATTTTTTACATGTGTGATGCTAAGTGATGACGTGTGACTAGCTCCCTTTCCCGCATGCCGGTTTCATGATACCTAAAAACATCATAAAAACACAAGCGTGAGTTCATCACTCAGCAAAGTGTATTGCAATGGTACAAAAACAATAACAATTCACATACATACTTTATGCCACTCACACATCATGAGAATCAACTCATAAACTTCTTCATTTATGCTCTTATACAACATTGTCATAATCATCTTCATATGCATCTCATAGAACATCATAAGCATCTCATAAAACAACGTCATCCATGCAATGCAATGCGATGCACATGTCTCTTTGAAGCACATACCGGTATTGCCGAGTGCACACCCATCGGTGTGCACCCCCTTTCCCCTTCCATCCCGTAGATGGAGGGTGCCTACTCCTCGCTTCCATTCACAACCGTGGATGAAATCACGAGGTAGGACTTACTCAATGGCGCTCCGGATTAGTCATAACTTTCTCACCGATCTTACCGGACTAGTTATGACTTTCTCACCGACCGGGCCAGTTCTCATGCCATGTATGCAATTATGCCATAAACATAAACAACTTGCACATAACTCAACTAATCACTGCATAGCATCATAATAAACCATTTTCATCATATCATGGGCAAACACTAATCATGGCATATATCACATCATGTAATCCATTTGCATCTAGTCAAGACTAGCAACATACAACACGCTACCCATTCCAATACACTTGCCTTAACCGCGGGCGACGGATTGGCGAGAGGATGAGGGAACTCCCGGGGTCACACCACCTGCACATAGATACCACACACTGAAACCGTGCCCACAAAACAGTACACAATCGCTCATCTACTCCGACTTCGCAAACTACTCCCAAAGCCGAAAAACAGAGAATCTGTCCCCCGGGATAGCAGGCTTCAAACTAGCATAACTTGAATTCTAGTTCTCCAAATTAAGTAAACGAGTACATCATAGCGAAGATTACGAAATTTCCTAGCTTTCTCTAAGTATTGGGAAAAGCTGATTCGGCCTCTAAAATAGCCTAATCTACAGATCAATCCGATTTGTCCCAATCACCTCACAGATTTGAACACGCTCGGTAAAACGATCATAACTTTCAAACGGCTGGACGGAATTGGACGTTCTTGGTGTCCAATTAAAGGTATTGAAGTTATCTACAACCTTCTCAACAGGAGGCCAACCAAATTTCGACTCTAAAATTGCGAAAACTTAAACTCTAGGTCGTGCGCCCAATCTGCCCGAACCAGAACTCTATGCAAACTCCAGTTTTCATCAAATCTATCCAATCGCAGCACCACCTTTAGATCTAACAACACCAAAACATCCTCTAGCACAACACCTAGACCATCTCCAAGGATTACCCCTAGCCATACCTTCGCCCGATGAACGAAGAATCCGACGAACACACCTCCCGATCGCCCGATCTTCCTCCACACGCCAATCCCGCCGGATCCTCACGTCGTGGAGCTCCCCAATGGCGAGGGCAATGGCGTGGAAGAGCGTGGCAGCAAGGGGTGGGGGTGGAGCTCGTCTAGGGCCGGCTAGAGGTGGTGGGGAGGAAGGAGCAAGGTGGCGGCTAGGGGAGGCAATGGGGGAGGCGCATGGGGGGAGAGGTGTGGGTGGCGGCTAGAGTTGAGGGAGAGGGGAGTGGGGGGCGCACCAAGGGGTGGGGGCTAGGTTTGGCTGCCCAAAAGTCCCCCCTTGGGCCCAAACCCTTCCACCGGAAGCCCAACTCAACCCCCAATGCCCAAAGTCCCCCTGAGAGGCCCAAACACTCAGAAACGGCCCAAAAACACGCTATAAAGTCGTACCGAAATGCCGAATTCTAAAATGTCACATTCTGGGGTGTCACATCGCTAGCCCCTGTGAACAGAGAGTATCGAGGTGCGGTACTATCGCCCTCTGTGGACGGTAGTACCAGCTGAGCGGTGCTACCGGTCTTAGAGGGCGGTAGTTATTTTTTAGAGTGGGTTTCTCGGGGTTTCATAGTGAGCGGTACTACCGCCTATCTAGGAGTGGTAGTACCGGACTTGCGGTACTACCAGCCTCAGGTTGGCGATAATACCAGGTTTTCTGATTTTTTCAGTGAATTGATGTGCAATTTTTGGTATGGATGATTATTGCATATCTTGCTTGAACAATACTATGTATAGGGGTGAAACCGGGTCGGATATGGGCGGATATTGCTCGTCCCGTATCTTAACCCATATTTTTTTCCCGGATTCGGAGTCGGATACGGATGTTCCGGATACGGATACGAATTCTGATTATTCGGGATTCGGATATGGAGCGAATATCTGACGGATTCGGGTCGGATTGGATATCATAATCGGATAGTAGTATAGTACATAATTGTGTACGTAAAAGAAAGAATGAAGCATTAACCTTACAATATTAGCTTCAAATCATAATTATTTCAATGTAGGATAGTAGTATAGTTAGAGGTGCAAATGGATCAGATATAAGAAGAGAGATCAAGACATAAAAAAAACAGAGAACAAGAGAACTATTCTATCAAACATAAATTTACGTCGGCGCGGTGCGTTTAATTTGCTGGAATACGTACAGTGCCGGCTCCATGGTCGGTAGAGGTTGTCTATGGAGTTTAATGACCTGTTGACTGACTCAGTGTGTGCTGTCACGTTGATAATGCAGTGTGTGCTGTCACGTTGACTGACTGCCCAATCTTTCTCTTAGAAGAATGGTACGTACCACTATTGTGTTGAATGGCTACTGACTTTCACGGTAGCGCTTCGCAATGCGATAGTTTCATGGACTTGTCTTATGGTCGATCAGCATCAAGATAGGCAAATGGGGTTAGATCTCGGATTAATGATGGCACGCGGTTTTCGGAAAAGGTGATGCTAGAGATCGGTTAGTTGCAAGAATGAAGGAGCAGCGCTTAGGAAATGAAACAGCTAGAAAAATTAAGAAGACTTCATGTGTGTGGAGGAAGCAATGGCTGGCAGATGGAGCTCAAGCGTGTGAAGGCAGGATGAAACGGCTGGGATGTGATGTCGTAAGGAAGGAAACGTCCAGGACTTCAAGCGTGCATGCACGGCTGGAGAGAAGGAGAAGTGGAAACACCAGGCGTCTCATGCGTGCATGGAGGAAGGGAGAAACGGCTAGGACTTTATGGCTACTAAATTGGAAACGTTCTCAATCACGTTACTACACACATTCAACCAAACGTTCCTGTAGACATGCATACGTATATGTATATACGTTCTCCGAAACATGTTTATGAATGAAAGAAAAATCACAGAGAGGTTCTACAAATATGAAAATTTTCTCTAAAATACTGGGTAGTATTTGGAACTTAGCAAAGTTGGTTTCGCGATTTTTGGACGTGTAGATTTTCCGCGAAAATTCTTTTCGTGAATCAGACACCTGTACCGATTTTTATAAAATCAACGACGTACGTTATATAACATATTTTTCGAAAATATTTGAAGCGAACGCTCTCGTCTACCAATTATCTTAATTATCAATGAAATTTTAATTGTTATGCTTATTCGAGAACACCGGATCTTTATTTAACGTGGTTATTTCAATAGACTTGAATCGGAATTAACCGCGAAGACTTTAAATAATCTCTGAAAAATTCAAATAAACCAAGAAACACACTAAATATATTAGAGGCAAATTTTTGGGATGTTACACAAGCTAACGCCAAGATGGGAAGGTCCTTACACGGTCGTCTCAACAGCACACCCGGGGGCTGTCCGCCTCGCGATGGAAGATGGTCGAGAGCACGCCAGCACCTGGAACATTGACCAGCTGCGTAAGTTCCACATCTAGTTCTCATTCACCGTACCTTCCTTTTTTCTGCAACCTCCACTGTCTCCCTCACTCTTCTTTTAATAAAATCCGGTTCCTTTGCCCACCCTCATGCTTACACACTTTCCCGAGATCTCGCGGTTCAATACCAAGTCCCTGCTCTTCCCAGTAAGCCGACTAAACCTCGCTCAAGGGCATACTTCCCCATGATCTTGGCAATAAAAGGGAAGCAAACGGGTTAAGTGGCAAGGACGTCTGCTACAATTCGTCTCCTAAAGTCCAACTATCGTGTGCATCAGCGATCAGAAGCGCAACCGGCTGGTACCAGGCCACCCAGCTCGACCCCAGGGGCTCTCATCTGCATAAGCCGATTACCTTTCGTGGCAAACTTTTGCTGCAAGTTACAAATCGCACGGACACCCTCTCGGAGGGCTCAGAGTTCTAGCCGACCTGTGTACAGCGATTGTGCTTCACATCGGGTGTCCACACGATCTCCCTCCGCGTTCGTCGCAGTCGTGCTCGCAACTCAGGGGCACGGGTCACGATGCCCGGGGGATAGGACTGCGCGCGCTACTCTTTTTTGCAACCCGACCCATGCCCGCAGCTCGGTGAAGGTCGTATTATGCTGCGTTATTATTCCTACTCTCCTGTCAACGAGGTTGTGCTTGCAACCTAGGTGCACGACCCTCGTTAACAGCGGGGGCTTAATAGGTGCCATACCGTCGTACTACTCCTAAAACGTACTTTACTTTCTTGCTTAAATGCTTTCTGCACGGTTGCTCGTTGTTGCTTCTCCATTTTTAGGATGACCATCGACCACGACATAAGAAGGGCGAAGAAGACAAAGCACACATACACAGCGAGAAGGAAACTTCTTTTTTAACATTAAAAAGAACACTGTTGATTTACACAATGTTAAGTATGCAGGTCAAAAGCAGCCAGCGCGCTTCTCGTCCTGGAGCGCGGCGAGTTCCTCTCTTACGGCGTCGAGCTCAGACTCGAGGTCGAGCACTTTCCGCCGAGCTTAGCGCCCCTCGCTTGCCGCCTGGCGGAGCCGCTTCGCCTCCTTCTGCTGATTGACCGATCTCTCGGCGCTGTGAACGGAGCGGCGTAGCTCTTCCACCGTTGCCTCCAGGCCTGACTTCGCCTGCTCGCTCTGTTCAAGGCGCTCCTTGAGGACCAGCATAGACTCTTCGGTCTTGCGCTGGATCTTCGCCTCCAAAGCCTTCAGCTCGCGCACCACGCGCTCGAGCTCCGCGATCCTTGCGTCTTGCTCGGCGTTGTGCTTGGCAAAGACTTCGGGCAGAACGGTCACGGCCCGGAAGTCCGTCATGGTGACCTCGAGCACCTGCGCGATGAAACACCCCGGGTTACCCCCATAGGCTCGCAAGAACAAAATCAGAACAGAAAGGCACTTACCCATCGAAGGCGCGCCTCCAGGCCTTCTTGGAAGAGCTCGACGGGGTCCTCCACGCGAGCACCCTCCCCTCGGGCAGGCGTTGCGCCCAGAGACTCTTCCTCCTCCTCCCGAACCTGGGCTTCTTCGATGCTCAGGAGGATAAGGGCCTGACCCCGGGGGCCGACCTCCATTGCTTGGGGGTCAACCTCCGCGAGGGCAAGGCCCTCCGTCTGAGTCCCCCCCCGAGCAGCTGCTGCGCTCGGGGGCTCCACCTCCTCCTCCTCCCGGGCTTGGGCCCCTTCGGCATCTGAGAAGATAGGGGCCTCAGTCTGGGGGTCGACCTCCACAAGGGCAAGGCCCTTTTGCGGATGTCCTGCCCCTGAGGAGAAGCCCTCCGAGCTAGGGGACGCTTCCCCGCTCGGGGGTGGATCCTGCCCGTCGGCCGCGCCTGGGCTCGGCCCCATGACCGGCGGGACCACTGGCTCGGTTCCGCGCAGGGGTTATTCCCCTGGGATGGAGCTCCCTGCGCCCGAGCCCGCTTCGATGCTCGGCGAGGCGTCTCGAGCTCGTGGGGGATCCCCTGCGATATCCTGGAGGGTCTCGGCAATGATGTCGCTGGCCCCGACGGAGTCTTCGCGACGATCCTCGGCCGCCGCGCGACCCACGGGCTGGTCCTCCTCGACACCATCGTCGACCTTGATTACGACGTGAGGGATCCTTTCCCTCGCAGTCTGGGTGACCTCCTCGGGCGCCACGGCTTCGGCAGCCCGAGCCTCCATGGCCGCGACCCCCTCCTGGGCGACCTCCTCGGACGCCACGGCTTCGGCAGCCCGAGAGTCCGTGGCCGCGACCTACTCCTGGGCGACCTCCTCGGACACCACGGCTTTGGTGGCCCGAGCTCTCTCTCTCTAACACGGAATTAAGAATCTCTTCAGCCATGGCCTCAAAGTCCCATACCTCCTTACCAGCTACCGTGCCCACTATAAACAACGTGGGATCAGCGTGGCGCCAAAAGAGGTCGGGAATAGACTAGGTGGAAAATGGGAACTTAGCTCGGTCAGCTTCCTCCACCTGGGCGTGGGCACGAACGATGAGGGCGGCCATGTCGTCGCGTGCCTTGTCGGCCCTTGCGATCACAGGGTCGACCTCCTCCAAGCCGACCTCGAAAATGGTCAGCGCCGGACACAGCTGGGGCGCGGCTGGCGACCTCCGATGCCTCGGGACCGGGGGAGACGGTTCCAGCTCCTCCTTCTCCTCGAGCTCGGGAGCTGAGCTAGAACTCACCCGTGCGAGCTCGGCCTGGAGGGTGGCGATCTTACTCTCCAGCTCCTCCTTTCGCGCGGGACCAGACGCAGCCGCGGCTTCCTTCCTCGCCCGTTCGGCAAGCTGGCGCAAACGGGCCATCAGCTCAGGGTTTTTCCTGGTGTGCTCAATCATCCATAATTTTAACTCACTCACCTCCCGCCGGTCGGCGTACTCCAAATGTGGGAGGGGGGAGCGTTCGCCCGAGCCGGAGCGCCTGGGCGGGGACGGCGTGGCGGAAGGGGATCGGTCGCGGCGCTTGTGGCCCGCCAACTTCTTGACCTTGCGACCTCGGGCTCCGGCGCCCGGATCCCCCAGCTGCGACTTTAGCTGCGTCACCGCGACCTCGAGGGCAACCTTCTCCTGCCAAGCAAAAATCGTACGGGTTAGGGATGTCCTGGGGAGGTCCCGCTCCGGGACGACCTCCGGGCATGTCTAAGTTAAAAACTTACCGCCTCGGTCCGGTCGAACAGGTTGTTCGGGATCTGGCGGCCGGCCAAGATCTCCTTGCCCCTGGGGGTGCCAAACATCTCGGCCACCCTCGCGTCCACCCACTCTTCTGACGGGGATGCACGTCAACCAAAAAAGGACAGTGAGTGCGGCTATTGTCGGTTTCGGGAAGGAGACTCTATGATGTAAAATAATATCACATACGATGTTATATTAGAACCGTATGTGATATTTGCTTACATCACAAACGATTATATTATAAATCTGTAACACCCTAATTTTTGCTTTTCATGAATTTAAATGAAATTTGGCACTTTTGAGAATTTTTGGAATTTTCTGGAATTTATTTGAATTTATTTGGAATTTGAATTTATTCCCTTTTGAAATAATTAAAGAATTTAATCTTACAAATAAAATTTTGTTGGAAATATTTTATTTGAGTCCAAAATGTTCTAAAATATTTTCTAGAATTTTTCTGAGTATTTTGCTATTTTTCTTGAATTAAATGAATTTTTGGGAATTAATGTGAATATTTAATCGCTGGAAAACCCAAACCGGGTTTTACTGTTCATCCGACCGGACCCGAGTCCGAGTCAGACTAGTGTCAGACCCGGACCCGACCGCGCCAGCCGTCTCGGTCGAACCACGTAACCTAACCCTAACAGCATGACCGTTGGATCGAAATCCAACGGCCACGATTGAGCCACGTCGCCGAACCCGAGCCCGACCGAGCCAGCCAGGTCGCCCGACCGGACACGAGCCCAAAACCCCGTGCCGTTGGATCTTGATCCAACGGTCCACGTTGAGCCACGTCACTGAATCCGAATTGGATTTGGATTCCGCCGCCACAGCCGTGTGGACCTCGGTTTCCGCGGTTTTCACGGACGCCGAGGGGCCTATTTAATGCGCCACCAACCCTGCCGTGTTGCTGACTTCCGTGCGCACCCGTAGCCCTAGACCATGTCGCCTGAGCTGCCATGGTTGCGCTGCAGTCGCTCGCCGTAGTTGGTTGCGCGTGCCGCCGCGGTTTCTTGCAAATTTCGCCACCGTTGTGCCCAGATCCGGAACCGTCGCGTCGAGGCGCACCCGAAGCTACCATCCACTTCGCTGGAATCGCGCCCAAATGCCGTCGGGCGTGTCGTCGTCCCCGCCTCCGGCCAGCCAGCTCCGCCGCGCGCCATCGCCGTCGCTCGAGCTCCCTCCACCGTCCGATCCAGATCCGAGGGCCCAGATTCGTCCACGTCACCACGGTAAAATCTCACGTTGTAATTTCTAGATCTGTTTTCAACCGTTGGATCTAGATCCAACGGTCTAGATTGCGCCACGTAGCCATAACTGTACCGTGCTTGGATAGATCTCAGCCGTTAGATCTAGATCGTACGGCTAGGGTTAGCCACGTTGTAAACTCTAGATTGGATCTTGACCGTCCGATCAAGATCGAACAGTCCAGATGGACCGAGCTGTTTCCATAACGCGTAAAGCCAGATCCAATCTCGACCGTTGATTTTCAAATCAACGGTCCGGATCGAGCCACGTGGCCAGAAGCGTGACCGACGCGGTCAGTGCGGTCGCCGCCTCGTCACCGCTGACGTCACGCGTGACGTCAGCATGGGGCCCGCGTGTCAGCGGCCGTTCCCACGGCTCGATGACGTCAGTCATGACGTCATAACGACGTCACGGTGGGGCCCGGTATCGAGCTCTCGGCGAACGTGCGATGTCGGCCCGGCCCGGCGTCATAGGGGTCTCACTGTCGATGACTAAATGCGGTAGTGGACCGGGTCCACGGTGGACCCAAACCGGATCGTGGACCACGTCCATGGACCGACTGACGCAATAAATCGATTTTTCAATAGAAAAATAATTCGGTGGAAAATCAAAATCCACGCAGACGTCATGCTGACGTCATTATTCGGTTTTTCAGTATAAAAATAAATGAATTAATTCGGATTATTGATTTATTGGAATTTTGAAACTTCAAACACTTATAACTTTTGTAATTTAACTCCGATTCGAGTGATTCAAATTTCTAAATTTTCATAAAATTGAGATCTACCTAATGGTGAATTTTATTTAATTTTTTGGACCAAAGTTTTTCTCTGTAATATTATTTAATTGATTATTTAAACTTTAAACGCTTGTAACTTTTGCATTTTAACTCCGATTTTGCCGATTCAAATTCCTAAAAATTCAGAAAATTATGCTCTCTCTGTTTGTGGACTTCATTTGGATGTTTGGACACTTTTTGTCTACTGTTTATATATTTATTGCTATTTGCACGCTTTACGAGTAGACGTTGAAGTGCCCGAGGGCTTCGAAGGTGAAGTGTTGACCCAGGAGCCAGTTCAAGACCAAGAACAAGTACTCTTTGAATGCAAGTTATGCTTTGACCATGTTGATCCCATTTTCGAATTAATTTGATCTAAATTACTGCATGCTAGTTTAATTAGAAAATGCTTTACTTAATTTTGGGAAATTAGTTAAATGCCAAATTGCTGTATGACACCTTGGTTAATTAAATATGTGCCATGACCCCTTGTCACCCTAGTTGTGGATTATTAGTTGGACATTATTAAATTGCCAACATGGGTAGTTAGACCAATGTAGTATGCTTAGCCTTGCCACGTGAAATGCTTTGGACAATCAAATGCTAATATTGACTTAATGAGATATTGAACCTGTTTTGAAGAAGTATCATGTGTTGGGATTGTCGATGGCACGTGATGCATGGTAATCAACTGGGGTTTGATAAATAGTTTTCGACCGGGGCATGTGGCAAGAATGATCGGGTGGGCCAGATGTGGCACCGGGAGCGTTGATTTGGTTCTTCGTGTAATCTTGCCCTGGTCACCCTAAGGACTTAACCTTGCAAGCCTTTGAACTGAGTCGAACGTGCAACCACATGTCTGTAATGGGACGGACCTAGTTGATTAAGTTGCTAATAACGTATTTGTGGAACCTCGGGGTGTCAACTATACCTTTTGTGTAGTTGTACGGGGGAGCGTACCGGGGCTGCGGCCAGGTACCCATCTAACGGTTGATTGGCCTAAACTTCACCTTTGCTAAGGGAAGGGTTAGTGTGCAATAACCGGGGAGGCCCACTTGTGCTGTTAGAAGTTTTCGAAAGACTTTGTTACGGACACTCGCCTTTGTGGTGTTTGGCTGTATCTTGTGGGTAAAGTGCATAACCTCTGCAGAGTAAAAAATCTATTCGAATAGCCGTGTCCGCGGCATTGGACATTGCTCGGGAATTATAGTCAAGGGTTAGACTTTCTTGAAAATAACTTGGAGTTGAAAGGTTAGGTTTGGTTTAATAATGATGTTGATGGAAATGTGGATTAGGAATGGGAAATATGTTTATTTAACTCCTGGAAAAGTTATTGATGTTATACTTGTTTTTACTGCTTTCGAATCTACTTATGTTACTTGTCAAATGCTGTTTTACTGCAATTATACCCTGACATACTCCTTTGTACTAAGCCATGCATGTAGTATATTAGTTTGCATTCTGTGCATGACTTGCTGAGTACCAAGTACTCACCCTTGCCACAATACAACACCAGTTGAAGAAGAGTCTACACCAGCTTTGGAGGAGGCGCTCCAAGAGGAACTGTCTAACTAGGGAGCGAGCCCAGTCAGTTGCCTGTGGTATACTGAATGGCGCCACGAAGTTATCTTATTTTCTGCTGCTGTTATTTTCTTTAATAAGTTTTCGCCCTGCGTGGCGTATGCTTCCAGCTTCCTTTGTTTTAAAGTTTGTCACCTGACAGTAAATTAAATAATCTTTCATTCATTAATCTTTGTTGGGGTACGTGATCCAGGGATCGATGAAGAAAAGGAGTGCGAACAAGTCCATAGATAACGGCATGCCGAAGAAGACGGCAAGTACACCCTAAGGAAGCAACCAAGGCCAGCACACATCATGAGAAAGAGGACGAGACAGCAGCACGACCTACTTTATTGAACCTAACACACTAGAATGTGTGATTTGCTTCGTGCCGTTCAATAATACAACCTAAGGATGAGGAGGAGTTCATCAAATGGCACGAAGCAAATCGCACACTCTAGTGTGTCAGGTTCGATAAAGTAGGCCGTGCTACTGTCTCTTCTTCCTCATGCCGTGTGCCGGCTTTGGCTGCTTTCCTAGATTAAACATCACAGACGGTTCTGTTTAGAAACCGTCTGTGATGTAGAGTAATATCACAGATGGTTTTATAATACAACTGTCTATGATGTGGGGGACCATATTGTAGGGTCGAAGTATACGAATATAGCAATCAGAGGGGGGTGAATGATTGTGCGGAAGCTAAAACCAAATTTTTGATCTATTAAAAATTCACCCCAAAACGGAACCAAATAACTGTCTCGTATTCGACAATAACAGATTAACAGACGTTCGGTAAAAAATGAATTCCCAAAGATCCAACCGTCGGATCGATCTGAAATTTGGACACAAGAAACTAGATTCCATTATGAATCGAACCCAAAAATAATCAGCTCGATCGGAAATATAAAGAACTTGCAACATGCAAATCAAAGTTGAAAAATAACTCTCAAGCGGCACAAAGACTTCTTTGAAATTGCCAACCATACCCAATGAAGACGTCTCTAGCCACAGTATGAAGACGTCCACAAGCTATTGACATCATCTCTCGAGCCTCTTTACGCTGCAATGCTGGCCATGATTGCAACCAATTGATGCACATAAAAATCACATGCAACGGATTAGATATTTTTTATTATTAAAGATAACATCATTTCGACATAGCCAAAGTGACCAACATAAAGCAGCAGCACCAATTAAACATTGATCCTTTGCCTCTGTTTCCAATCCCACTAACCAAGTCGCAAACATATGGGTCATACAATTAGGAGGTGACAAAGGAAAAGCCACTTGTACAATATGCCATGTAAAGCGAGCAAACGGACACTCAAAAAAAAAGATGTTGAATAGTTTCATTATTATGACAAAAACAACAATTTTTATTCCCAATCCAGTGTCTTTTACTCAGATTATCTTTTGTCGATATCACTCCTCTATGTAAGTACCATAAAAATATTTTAATTTTTAGAGGTACTTTAAGCCGCCACAGTTTTCTATTCATAACTGGGATATTTTGGGATATTTTGGTATGATAGTACTTAATTCGCCTAGCTATTCACTACTTGACGGGTACACATACTATGGGTATCCCCAGCGGCCCAGGACGACAGGTGGGCCGGTCCGGACCCAACAATGGTCGGAGGCCAAGTGGGCCATCAAGTGCAGCCAGACCCCGATCGAAGCGATCGGGGGATTCCCTCCCACTGGTCGGGCGCCCCGCCGCGTCCGACCCGACCGAGGCGCCCGTCGTGGGGCGCCAGCGGTAGGCACCAGTTGTTGTCACTTACCCCACGGACGCGACGACTCAGGGCGACCGTACGAGGGTAGGTGGCCCCTTCCCCCAGGCAGTGAGAGGCTCGCCAAAGTCAAGACACCTGTCTCATCACCCAGACACGTGCAATAGAGGAACGCGCTCCCTCCTGAGGCAACGCCAGAGTCAAAGTGCACAAAGGGCAGGTACGCCACTTCCCGTCGCAACGAAGGGCTGTAACATCCCGAAATTGGGCCTAACAGGAAATGTGCATTTCAAGATTGTGTTTGAACCAAAAATCCAAAATTTTTAATTTTCACTCTTTACTTTGGAATTTATTCAAAAGGAGAAATCTATTAGTAAATTGGTAAAAAGGTCAAAAGTGAAAGTGTAAAAGTAAAATAGTAATAAAATACTTACACTAAGGTAAACTTGGTCAATATCACCTTTTTCTAAAGTCAAAAGTAAAGTTGAAACATTTAATGGAGTGAAATGAATTAATATGCATTCATTTAACAAGCCATGTTTGATTTAATTAAAATTTTGTAAAATAATTGGGAGGAAGTTTTTACCTGAAAATTTTACCTTAGGGAAATAACATCCTCGTAGCTTCACATTAAAAATCTCTTCGAGGTTTGAGTTGAATTGTTATGTCAAATAAATGCACCTTGCACTGTAGCTAGTCATGGCCACCGTAATGCACAGTAGAAGCCCTCCAAACCCTTCAACACCGACCTCCCTATTACACTGTCACCATGCAGACCTTTCGCACAGCTGCCGCTTCACCCAGCCGAAGCCTCTGGACTCTCCTTGCTAGCTGCACGTTGGGACAGTTCCTTTTCCTTGGCACATAGAAGACCAATTACTTCTTTCTTCTCCTCCTATTTCTCTGATGTTCGCTTGGCAATACACAAAGCCAGCCATCGCCCCATTCTTTTTCTTCTCTATTCTTCTCAGCCAAAACCTTCCCTTTTCTTTGTTTCCTTTGCTACGGCAATCAATTGGTCTCGAATTACCTTTCACGACTGAGCTCAATCATGAACTACTCCCAATACCATGTGAATCCAGTCAAGCCTTGCTGCACTGACTTAAACTTCCACCATGCACTGCTGTTTTCTTCTGTAGCTCACGTAGCCATCCAGAACCGACTAGCCCCACTGGCAGCCTCTCCCCTCTCCTCTTCTTCCCTCTGCTGTTCTTCTTTCTCTCCCCGCACGAAGCAACTGAACCACTCCTCGTCGCTTCCTTTTGCCCGATGGTCGCAGCGTCTCCTCAACACGTTCACAGCACAACTGCACCAGCACTGTGGTCACGCACTGCCGCAAGTGACAGGTGCCATGCCGTTGTCGGTTCGCCCGGTCACCAACGCCTGAGCCACCGCTTAAACCTCGTTCCCTCAACCAAATCGCCTGAGCTCAAGTATTTGAAGTCATATGTCTATCCTCCGCTCATTCATCTGCTACTTTCTCTTACTTCAATCAGCTGAGCCTACCTCGCTGATCAGCACAGGAGAAAAACCGAGGGCAAGCAGCCGGCTCGTCCTCTCCATTGCCGGCAAGCATACACTGCTACCGTTTTCTTTTGCCTGGGTGAGCTCATGATCAAGTTGGCCTTATTCCTATGTTTCTCTCAGTAATCTGAGCTATTATTCCTTTTGTTTCCATCGCCTGCAGCTGCCACCTATCGGGAGCACTGTAGCTGCTACGACAAAAGTTCAGCCGAACTAGCGCTTCGAGCTTGAGGTCTTGCATTCGAATCTCCGTCAGCCATACGGTTGATCTTTTTCTCCATTTTCTAGTTGCCTTCTGCATGCTTACCTCAAGTGGATTATTTAGATTCTTTTATACAAGTAACATCCTAGTCCAGTGCAAGAGCACGGTTGTGCTGAGCAATAGATCGCGAGTTCGAATCCCACTTTCGCCACTGCTGTTGGCATTTTTGCCTGTTTAGTAGATAGCCGTTGCATGTTACCTCAAAAGGGTTAGTGAGCCAATCCAATACAAGAAGAGAAGTGCTTCTATGCTCGTCCTTTTAAAAGTTGCACAACTATTAAAGCATGAATGAATGGTAGATATGGATTACTTACCCCTTCGCTTGCTTCAAGATTTGTGCAACTTGTACTAGAAGAAAAAGCATAGAAGCACTGCTCATACAAGAAACATCCTAGTCTAGTGGTGACTGGGTGAGTGCTCTCTGCTGTAATCTGCGCATCTTGGGTTCGACCCCTCTTCTAGCCGAGACTGTTGTACAAATCTTTCTCCTCTTTTAAGCCATTTCTTCTTATTTTTGCCCTTTTAGATTCAATCCTTCATATCTCTCGCTAGAAATGTCCAAATAACGTGAAATAAATTTCTAGATTCATATTTTAATCTCTAGTTCCTGATTACACGAAAATAATGAATATTTGACCTCTGTTTGAATTTCAAATTTGAATTTAAAGTATAGGTTTAAAAATAGGCTACATGCAAAATTTGAACAATTGAGCTCCAATTTGAATGAAACAAATTTGATAGCTCCCATGTAGTGTAAATAACCCAAATATGTGAAAATATTTAGGTTTCTACTTGCTTTAGATCATTTTATAAATTGGAACTTGTTTCTAGGTATTAATATTCATGCATATGTAAAATAGAAATGTAAACTTTAAAATTTGTTGCATCCACTTCATGAATCACCTAAAAACAGAAGGATACTTAATGAAATGAAAATGCTTAGGGTATTGTAATGTTTTTGGAGGCTGTTCCATTTAATAGTTAATACATGTACTTAAGTAACCTTGCTTTTAATACATAGATGAGTAGTATACGAGTTGAGGTGTAGAAGTAAGCATTAGTATTAACATTTGTAAAATATGTATTTAAATACCTCTAGATCAGTACAAGCGAGTCTTACGAGAATAATTCATTTGCATGCGTTATAGGATTAAATTTGCATATGTTGTAATGTCTTTTTAGTTGAAAAATGTCTCGGATAAAAGTGAAAAGTCGCGGAACCCACTTTAAAACACTCTTAGTGACACCCCTAGCTAGTCCGTGAAAAATGGTTAAAGAACTCTTTAAAGTGTAGCCGCAAATGTAAAACGAAAATTGAATAGTTATCGCATAGATTTTATTAACACTTAAGCCTTTTCGGTAGCCCGTAGAATATCTCGTCTAAATGAGAATGTTAAGAAGAATAGCCCAGAATCACTCCCTAGTGTATAGATTACCATAATCTGGAAAAATATTTAATTTACTTCTTGCTTTGCATCTGAATCCTATTAGCGCAAAAACCCTAAGTGTTATGTTTATCGATAGTGTATATTGCAAATATACAAGCATAAGAAGTACTTAGCGTAAGAACTCGTGTCGTAATAATCGTGCGAAAACCTTATAAGTTCAGCCGGTAGCTTTAATCTAGTTAGCGCCCTTTTAACATTAAAAGTCGGTACTACCGGAACTCGAGAACGGTACTACAGAAAGTTGTAATACCGCGATCCGAGAGTCGGTACTACCGGAATACGATAAGTGCGTTAGCTAATGTCTTAATTCTGTTAATTTAAACAATCTTAGCTTCTTGAATTCGTAAAACAAGAATAGACAATTCATAAAAAGTTAGTAAGGGTGTAGACTAGATCATTAGTGAGAGATATAGGAGAAAAGATAGATTAACGCGTATACTTTGAAATCTTATAACCTAAACCCGGAAATCATGCTTGTTATGTGTGATGATCTATTACTTGGATTTCTATCTGGTTTTTCTATCTGTACTCTTTTTACCGCTTTGGAATTTATCTTATTGGAGTTTATTGTTATTTGCTATGTTCTCGCGGTATGACGAGTAGCACCTGACGTAATTGACGCTACCGCTAACGAGTCTAAGCGCGTACTCGACGACAACACGACTCCGGCTACTCCAAGCTACGACTTCGACTTCGTTGTAGACAACACAATAGCAAGGCAAGCCCCTTTGATCATATTGAACCCAAATGTTCATATATTCCTTTGTCAAATCTTTCATGCATGCTTTATGTTTTATAGAATGTTATTTTGGGTTATGGTAGGTATTACCTTCTTTATGGGATTTCCATAATCAATGTTGCCATGTGAACCTTGATAACCCTAGACAATGGGTAGACAAGTTAGGATGGGTATATTCGTTTATTACATGCATATGCTTAGCCATGCTTAGATTGGGATACGAACAGATGGTTTACTGTTCGTAATGAATTCAAATATTTAACACGTTGGATTAAAAAGATGAACATGATGAACTCCACTTATGAACATGTTGGAATATTTATGCTTCTTTTTCTGAAAATAAAACTATGATTTGGACGCGGGCGACTTATTGGCAATAGCCGGTTGTGTGAGGGTGTGCTCACACGTAGTTAGGGGGAGATTGTCGCCCGGGTCGGATTAAGGACCGAACTCAGTGTTGTATGATCCAAGATTACCCGTACAACCACGATGCTGGTATGGGACGGCTATAACTAATTAAGTTACTAAGGACTGGCTTTGCACGGGGAAAGGCCGGAGTAGCACGGGCTGTTCCTGCGGGATTGCTCGTAGGGGTGTCCACACAAGGGTGTGGGTTAGACACATACCAATGCAACGGTATACGTCCTACTAATGGGGAGAAATGATCCGTGCTACGATGTTCTTCTGCCACCATTAGTAGGGTTAGACGTTACCGGGCTAGTGCAAAGTCAGGATTTAGTAATGTAAAGGTTATATATGACTTTTCCCTGGCGACACACCAAAGGAAGTGTGTAACTAAGCTTTGCAAAAAGGGAAGTCATTATTTGTGGGTAAAGTTGTACCACTCTGCAGAGTTAAAACTAATCGATTAGCCGCGCTCTCGATTATGAGCACTTGGTGAACTTGCACTAGTTAGAAAGCTTCTTGTATTTTTATAAAATTAATTAAGAAGATAAAATTTGGAATTGGTGAGCTTACCCTTACAGATGATTCAATTCTTGACATTCGTTGGCAAGGTTGGATTCACCTGTTGTGCCCTGTGTGGACAAAATAAATTGATTCTAGAAATTGTTGGGAATGGACGATTCGATACTCACGGTGAACTGTGGGTTGTTTACTACTGTTATGTGATCTTTACTGATTATTTTTGCACACCTGTTATCTTATTTACCTGTCTAGTTTCCTTTATTCAAATTTTCGCTTTCAATCTATTATTCAGTATTTACAATTCAATTGGCTCCACGCAAAAACAACCCTGATAGCCATCCTGTTGAATCAGCTTGCATATACCATAGGTTTTGCAAATACTTTAAGTCTTGCTGAGTACGCAATGTACTCACCCTTGCTATCGTTGTTGTTTTTAGGTGAATACCTCGACAGATCGTACTTGACGCAGGTTTCGGGGTAATGACGATGATTTTGTCTAGGGCTTATACCTTGTCAGTTGCCTGAGGGATTGGATGGGCACACTACAAGATTTCTGTTTCTTTCCGCTGCAATATTATTCTAACTTGTAAGGCTATCCTGTAAAACAGCTATCTTAGTGATAATGATATTTTGTATGGTTGTGATTTCCATTTGTATGTGCGTGCTAGCTACTGATCCAGGGACTAGCACAGGAAGCACATTAGAACCTGTCTTTTACAGTGCATTGTACTGTAAAAGGGAGGCTCCTCACATCTTTTCTCTCGAGAGGCGAAGACAATGATGGCTGGCCACCTGTGCAAATTTGGCTTTATGCCGAATTACCATACGTGGTACGAACATGGTGAGCCATGGAGGAGAGAAACATCCGATCAAGCAGAGCTTGGTTAGTACGTAATGGTTATAAACAACTCTATTGACTATTTTTCGTTTAAATTTTATGCATGAACTACAAATTTTGTAGGCTAGTTACGGGAAAGTGATGACAGACACTCACGGGCTTGAGTTTGACTGGAGGAAAGAAGATGTTGACCCTGTCGCTTTGTACAATAGCGGGGGTGGCAAGAAACATGGTCGGTTTACCATGTTTAATGGAATTGTTGATTCCATCACAATCTTAAGTTCGGCAAGGTCGTCTCAATCCTCCCAGAGCAATGGGTGTAGCGCTCGTGAGACTCGACTGGAGGAGGAGTTGAGACAACAAGCATCCCGTGAGAGTCGACTTCAGGAGCAGCTGTGACAGCAACAAGAGTACTTTGTTGCATGGCAAGCGCAGCAGCAGGCGACTCTACAAGTAAGTCGTATAGTTGAATCCCAAAAATTCATATACTTATGTCTATTTCGTTGTATGTTTGTATTCATGCTTTAATTAGCTAGCCTTGTATATGTCGATGATTGGTCATTCTTGCTATATGTGCTTAGTTGGTCGTGATGGTTAGTGGATATCATGACTGGTTATTGTTGTTGATATTAGATTGAATATTGTCTTTTGTTTGCTGAGTGGATGTCCACTATTTTATGGGAGGTGCTACCGAAATTTTTATTAAGTTCGGCAACCTCCTAGTCGTTCTTGCTATATATACATAAAAATTTAAACTTACTAGAAGCAAACTACAAATTTAATTTTAGTTATGTATTTTAGCATTCATGTTTTAATTTTAGTTATATGTCGATGATTGTATGCATGTTTTAATTTTAGTTATGTATTCATGCTTTAATTTTAGTGATATGTCAATGATTGTATTCATGCCAATTACATTTCTTTGGTAGGAATATATGGCGCAGCAGTTCGGAAGACCACTAAATCTTCCCCCGTTCCAACCTCCACCCTTCTTTACCCCGCAATCTCCCAACATGGTATCATCAATTATTTAAATTTGTTTTAATGTAATCTAGCTATTTCTAACATATGTTCGTTGATATAGGGTTCGGCGGCCCACACACCGGATGCACATGTTGGAGGCACTGGCGCTTCTTCTTCGAGGACTCCGTCGTCGGTTGGTGGCTTCTTAAACTCGGGAGGTGACGCAGGTAGTGGGCATCGTTTTGAAGATACTCCGCCAAATTGATGTTTGTATGAACAATGAGTAGTTTCTATGTATTGTATGTATTTGCAAATTGAAGTTTATATGTGTTGTATGTCATATTTGCAAATTGAAGTTCTATGTGTTGTCATGTTTGCAAATTGAATTGTGTCATTTGAATGGATGGATTGATAATGAATCGATGGTTGAATGGCTTGATATTTTTGCTGTCCTGAACTCTCCGATTTGATATGAATGGATAGATATTTTTGCTATCCTGAACTGATATTTTTGCCATCCAAATCCTGGCATTGGCTGACGTAAATCGATCCCCGTATTTACATCGGCCAAGGTCTGGCCGACATAAATACATGTAGAGTATTTACATCGGCCGGGGTTTGGTCGACGTAAATACATGTAGAGTATTTACATCGCCCGGGGTTTGGTCGACGTAAATACATGTAGAGTATTTACATCGGTCGGGGGTCGGGGTTTGGTCGACGTAAATAAGTGCCACGTCACCTTCCCTCCAGACGGATTTGGACTACTATTCATATTTACGTTGGCCACGTGGGCGACGTAAATAATCTCTATTTATATCGGCACCGACGTATAGTGCTATTTACGTCGCTCGGTTTACGACGACCTATTTACGTCGGCCCTAAATTCTACGTGATCATCATCTCCGTCGGCTGCCATGCCGTCTGGGCCGTCCTCAAGTACATCCCCGAAAGGTGAGCAACACAGCGCCACATACCGGTGTTGCTCGGACATTCGTGTTTAAATTTTTTTGCCGAATCAGACACCTTAAATCCAACTTGACACCCTTCTTCGATTCTGAGTAGCATTTTCAGTATCTAAAAATTTTACCTAATCGGACATCCTGGATCCGAGTGAGATCTGTATCCGTGTCCGAGTAACACCGTGAGTTGGTTGGTTTGTGTCGAGAAGTGTGTTTGACAAATGGGACTCTCTGAACAGGATTGCTGGAGCGCCAATGATGGCGCCGGTGGTGAACTACTGGTGGCCGGGGTTCCCCGACGATCTAGCCGCCGAGGTGTACAACATGCAGGAGGTAGTGCCGCACCACGCGCCCGGCATCCTACACTGGTGGATGGAGCAGAGCTGGCTGCCCACCTCCACCGTCGTGGCCGGCACCACCCCGCTCCCCAATAAGCGCGACGCCGAGACCCGCAGCAACATGAAGGCCGACGGCACCTTCCAGCGGGTCAGCCTCCGTTCCAGCATTACCATATTATTATTAGCCGGACGGCCACATCGCGCGTTCGAATCCCAGGTCAAAAAGGCCCAGCTGATCGATCGCTATTGCCATAGCTCTCCACACCTGGCTCCGTCTCCGTCTCCCCACGTTGTGCGTCCCCACGCCGCCGCACGCCTGTCCCCACACCACCGCTGCCTCACCGTCCCCACGCCGCGCCGCCTCGCCGCGGCCGCACGTCCCCGAGCCGTCCCAGCGCTGCGCCGCCTCGCCGTGGCTGCACATCCCCGAGCCGTGGCATGCGGCCTCGCCGCCGACAAGGTTGGTTCAGATTGTCTTCTAAAATGGTCTTGTTTGGTTGAATGCTTGTTTGAATGTGAATGGTTGTTTGAATGGTTGTCAGTAGACCGAGGGTTTATGGGTTCTGAGCAACATAGCTACAAGCAAAAGTTCAAATTGTGTCGTATATGCCATTTACTAATAGAACAAATTTACTATCCGCTGTAACAATTTCACATGACAAACTGATTCCAAAGATGATTTTGCAACCTGATTTAGAAATTAATACAAAGCCAACTCATGTACATCAACTACATGCACACCAGGCCACTGGCCAATGGTTTTGTAGTAAGTTTTTCTGATGCGAGTACAGAAACTATGAACTATGAAATCGGCAGCTAGATCATTCCAATATTTTCCAATCACAATGAGCTCGCACCGCCGCAGATGCAGCCGAGCCGACCACCTAATCGACAAAAATCCGGCACTCCACGGCCAGCTACTACTACCGGCCGGTATCATTAATCCGAGATCTAACCCCATTTGTCTATCTTGATGCTGACCATTAGACAAGTAGAATACTCCGACGTGAAAGCCTACAGTAGCCATTCAACACAATAGTTGGACGTACCATTCTTCTAAGAGAAAGATTGGGCAGTCAGTCAACGTGACAGCACACACTGCATGAGCCAACTGTGTCAAATTGACCACAAAAAAGTTGGCTATCGCATTGCTCAATTTGGTTAGATCTCGACCACTGATTTCTAAGCACTAAGCGAACAATAGAGCAATATAAAAGTAGATAATCATGGGAGTTGCTAGAATTGGTTTTCCCAAACCAACATGGTTAATGTATTGCAGAACCACCCTTGCATTCCACACGGGTTACACCGTCTAACCATTAGAGCTGACAAAAAAAAAGCTGTTAGAACCACTCTTGCATTCCACACGGCTTAATGTTGTAAGGTTAATACTTCATTCTTTCTTTTACGTACACAATTATGTACTATACTACTATCCGATTATGATATCCAATCCGACCCGAATACGTCAGATATCCGCTCCATACACAACCAAGGAGGAAGGTTGTAGATACAGAGATTCACAGGACAAGTGCTATGCCGGCTGCTCATGTTACCGAAATGATTCATTCCATCTGTACTCAGTCCAAACCTTATATTCCTCATCTCCGCAGCGAATTCTTCATACCTCCTATCGATGTTTCTCCATTGGGTGGAGTCAGCAGGGTGTCTTAGCATTCCATCGTTCTTACGCTTCTCGGAATGCCAACACAGCAGTTTTGCCTCTTTGGGTTAGCGAACAAACGTTTCAATCGAGGAATTAGAGGCAGATACCATGCCATCATTAATCCACATAAAAGCCAACAGTAGCCATTCAACACAATAGTGCTACGTACCATTCTTTTAAGAGAAAGATTGGGCAGTCAGTCAACGTGACAGCACACACTGCATGAGCCACCTGTATCAAATTGACCCCAAAAAAGTTGGTGTGGTGGACCGGCCAGGCTCATCCCTCCCCCTCGGCTAGCTAAACGAAGCCCCTGTATCTAATGGCCCACGAGAACGGATTTCTAAACGTCAACGTCTTCCTTCGATAAAGCCATAAGTCCATACCTTAGGAGATCATCCCCCGGTAAAAAGGGAGGATGGATAAAGATCGCCCTTTTTCCCCTCCTCCGCAACGAGGGGAAGTCCCCTTCCGTGGCGAGGGAAGAAACCGGAGGAAATCACTCCCAGCAATGTCTCCCTCTGACGTGAACCTAGTGCCCATCTCCAAGGTCTGACACCCCCCAACAACTCCTCCCGAGTACACAATGACGTGTCCCGGCAATCTGAGACCCCAACACAAGTGAAATTCCCGTCGAACCCCTATAAAAGGCGAACGAACAGAGGGCAAAAAACCCAACGTATGAGAGACGTGATTCAATAAAAAATTCAGGTTAGCCCTTGGCAAGAAATAATAAAGAACAAGAAGGCCAATCAATATGGGCAGGTCCCAGGCCCGCCCTATAAAGCGGGGAAGAAGACAGTGTAGAAGGAGGTTCCCCAAAAAACAAGAAACAGTCCGACGAAGAGGAAGAGAAAAAAGAGACCCGGTGGTTCCGCGACACCACACTGGCGCCGTCCGTGGGGAACCCAACCACAAGGTGAAACCACCACCTGCCGATCAAGCCCAAGGGTAAGTTTCCTGCAACCATGCCACCAAAGAAAGGAAAGGAGGCAATATCCAAGGGGGCGACAATGACGGCAGGAGCAGAAGAATCAAGACGGCGTGCGAGAAGCCAATCTGTAGATCCCCCTCGACTTCTGGATGATGAGACGCGGATGCCAGCCGCAACAGAAGCTCGAAACATGGCGGGAACTTTACCTCCACAGACTCCGGTGGCCGTGCGCAAGCGAGCCCCCAAACGACGGCCTCCGACGACAGGTCGAACGGTTTCGACACCAGGAGGAGATGTGGCGGAAGTGTCGACGCATCCAGCTCATCGCCAAAAGACCCACGGAAACGAAGAAACCCATGGAGAAGGAACCGGAGCTCAGGAGGAGATTGACCCCAACGTGCGGGCTCTGATGGAAGCCAACGAGCAACTCATGGCAGAGTTGAAGCGTCTGCAAGGACGATCTGACGGGGGTCAATACGAATCACAAGATGAAAGCCCGAGTCGCGAGGTGCTATCTCCAGCGGTTGCGACGGCACACAGGGAAGAGCACGATCCAAACCCCCTCAGCACCCGCCTACGGACCAAAAAATGGCCCTCCCCGGGAAGCTTCAAATTTCCCACCGTTAAGCCATATGACGGTCGGACGGACCCAAGGGAGTTCCTCCGCGTTTATGATACGGCGATTGAAGCCGCGGGAGGAGATGATGATATCAAGGCGAAGGGGCTCCTTCTAGCCCTTGAAGGCATAGCCCTGTCCTGGTACTCTTTCTTTGGAGCCCGGTCAATCACCTGTTGGCGCAACTCCATTGCAAGCTTGAAGGCAACTTCCAGGGTAACCGACGAAATGAAAGAGGAAAGTGACCTATTTGGCGGTCGACAACGCCGAAGGGGAAACCCTTAAAAGTTACTTCCAGCGTTTCTCCCGGATTAAGTGCCAAGTACGAGGAGTGTTTACACCACTATCATCAATGCGACGCTATGCGGCTGCAGGGGACCATTGGCGGAAAGGCTCGCTCGTAAAGAGGTACGTACGGTGGAAGAACTCTTTGCGAAGATGAGGGAATACGCGCGGGCGGAGGAAGACAACTTCCGAAGGGAAGACGGGCCCCAACAAGAGAATCAAGAATTCGCCCCGCGCAAGAGAGGGCGAGGGAAGGACCTCCCTCCCAACGCCAAAATGAGGGAACGATACCCAGAGCCTGGAAGAAGAGACGAAAGGAGGAGAATCCACCACATTGAAAAACCTAGAAATCGGCAAGCCACGGGCGACAGGCCGCGAGCAAAGAGAGCGAGGCCACCCGAGCCGAGGAAAGCAAGACGAGGGAAGCCAAGTTAACAAGAGGGAAGGGACAGAGCCCCGGCAGTACTTTTGTGAATCACGGGGAAAATATCACTCATGACACCATCCAATGCAAAGTGATCAACGGATATCGGCGGTTCGAGGCGAAACAGAGAGAAGTCAAGACGCATCCTGCGCCGCCGGAAGCACCTCCTGTTGGACGACAACACCCCTTCCCTCGAGTAGGAATGAATCATCTCTGTCGCATTATCAACGTCATTGCGGGGGCCTCCTCATCACATCTCTCGTCAAAAAGACAGAGGAAGGCTTACGCCCGGCAAATTAACCACATTGCAGTTACCCCCGCCACCCTTCCTCCGGTAAAATGCGAGCCAATCACATTCACACAGGAGGACGCCACGGGGGTACACTTCCCGCACCAAGATTCCTTGGTAGTAACCGCCATTATCGCCGACTGCGAAGTACGTCGAATATTGGTAGATGGAGGGAGCGCTGCGGACATACTATCCATGAAGGCTTTCCAACAAATGATGATTCCACAAGATCGGTTGAAAAAATCGGAAGTGCCGCTGATGGGTTTTGGAGGAAGCACGGTCAGTACCCTGGGGCAATTGGAGCTTGAAGTCACATTCGCGACGCCACAAGCCAGCGTCACGAGTCGTGTCACATTCGATGTGGTAGACATGCCGTTCCAATACAATGCGATCCTAGGCAGGGGCTCGTTGACAACCATGGGGGCCATAATTCATCACGGTTTCCTATGCATGAAAATTCCCTCCGAAGATGGTGTCATCACGGTGCGAGGAGACCAAGCCTTGGCAAGGAAGATAGATATGGAGAACCCACCTCAAGTCAAACACGTCCGCATTACTGAGCTAGATCCCGTCGTACCTGCAAATCGCAGCCGGTGGCTCCCTAAACCACAACCCCAGGGAGAAACCCAACGGATACCGCTCAGGCCAGGAAGCAGCAAGACAGTAAGCCTCGGCACCATGTTGTCTCCAGAGGAGGAAAAACACTTGATGCTGCTTCTCCAGGAATATGAAACCGTGTTCGCATGGGGGCCTGAAGACCTTTCGGGCGTCATGAGAGAAACTATCGAACATGCCCTCGCTATTAATCCAAGCGTGAAGCCTAAGAAGCAAAAATTGAGAAAACTTGCAGTGGAAAGACAAGAAGCCGCGAAGGTGGAAGTGACTAAACTGCTCCAGGCGGGAATCATCCGCGAAACCCGATACCCGGAGTGGCTGGCCAACATCGTCCTAGTCAGGAAGGCTAGCGGGGCATGGAGGATGTGCATCGACTTCACTGACTTAAACAAAGCATGCCCAAAAGATGACTTCCCCCTGCCCCGCATCGACCAGCTAGTTGATTCAACCTCCGGGTCAGAAAGGATGAGCTTCCTTGACGCGTACTCCGGTTATCACCAAATCTATATACAAGAAGGAGACGAAGACAAGACAGCATTCGTTACTCCCTTCGGTACCTATTGCTTCGTGCGGATGCCTTTCGGGCTCAAAAACGCAGGTGCTACCTTCGCTCGACTCATCACGAAGATCTTCGCCGATCAGTTGGGAAGAAATGTGGAAGCCTACGCTGACGATATCATTGTCAAAAGTGAAAAGAAAGAAGATCACATCGGGGATCTCCGGGAAACCTTCAGAAATTTGATAAAAGGAAAGGTGAAGCTTAACCCGTCAAAATGTGTTTTCAGCGTGGACGCAGGAAAATTGCTAGGTTTCCTGGTCTCCCAACGGGGCATAGAAGCGAATCCAGAAAAGATAAGAGCTGTCCAAGACATGGCCCCACCAAGGAACCTGAAAGAAGTACAACGGTTGGCAGGGCGGATAGCAGCGCTCAGTCGGTTCTTCCCAAAATCCGCGGAGCGAAGTTTGCCGGTCTTTAAAGCCTTGCGCACAAACGATAGTTTAAATGCAGACGAGGAATGCCAACGCGCCTTCGACGACTTGAAGCAGAGTCTCATGGAGATCCCTGTCCTACAAAGCCCGAAGCAAGGTGAGGAGCTTCTGTTATATCTAGCAGCTAGCCCCTTGGCCGTAAGCGCTGTGTTAGTGCGGCCCCTAGGCGCCAAACAACAGCCGGTCTACTTCGTCTCTGAAGCCCTCCAAGGAGCGAAGCTACGATACTCGGAAATGGAAAAACTGGCATACGCTCTGTTAATGGCATCTCGAAAGCTCCGGCATTATTTTCAGGCCAACCGCATCAAGGTGCCAACTACCTATCCTCTAGGGTCTATGCTCTTCAACAGGGAAAGCACTGGGCGCATCAGCAAGTGGGCGGTCGAGCTAGCTCCCTTTGAATTAACCATAATTCCTCGCACGGCAATCAAAAGCCAAGCCCTCGTCGATTTCATGGTAGAATGGACTTCCCCAGCCCCGGAGAACAACCAAACTCCAACAATGTGGTCCATCAACTCTGACGGATCTTGGGGGGCGAGTGGAGCGGGAATAGCGGCGGTGATACACACACCCAGCGGAGAAAAAGTGGAGTTCGCAGCAAGGCTGGAATTTCCTTCAACCAACAATATAGCCGAGTATGAAGCGCTATTATTGGGTATCAGAAAAGCAAAGATCATGGGAGCGAGAAAGGCGATAATATACACCGACTCAAAACTCATTCAGGTGCACATCACCAAAGAATATCAAGTGAAGGATGAACAGCTCCAGAAGTACGTCGAGATGGTCCGAACCATGGAGAAGGGTTTCACTGGGTTCACCGTTAACGAAATTCCCAGGTCCCAAAATGAACGCGCCGACGAGCTAGCCAAGATCGCAGCCACCGGAGGAAGTCTACCTTCGACAATCTTCTTCGAGATACTTCGCACCCCCTCCATTCCTTCCCAGATAAATCTCATCGTTCGAAAGCAAATGGTGAAGACCGGAGGAATGAGATATACAACTACCTCCTGGAGGGAGTTTTGCAGACGAGGAGGCACAAGCGGCGCGTCGAAGGCGAGCAAAGAAGAACGCCATCATCAACGGCCTCCTATTCCGTAGCGGCCTCAGCGATCCATGGCTAAGCTGCAAGTCACAAGAAGAAGCGATTCAAGCTTTACTTGAAGCGCCACGAGGGAGATGCGGGGCACACCAGGCCCCTAGGAATCTCGTGAGAAAGTTATTCGGATGGGGCTCTCATGGCCTTCAGCGTTGCAAGATGCGGAGCACATGGTCCGACACAACATCATGCGTGCCAATGGATGACCAAGCAAACGAGGGCCCCGCCAACGAATCGCATGCGGTACCCGGTCTGGCCCTTCGCCAAGTGGGGAATAGATATTGTTGGGGCGCTTCCTAAAGCTCGAGCAAACCTTCAGTTCGTAATCGTCGCCATCGATTACTTCTCCCACTGGATCGAGGCAAAGCCGGTTGCGAAGATAATCGCAGAGGCCGCCGTCAAATTTCTATGGAAAACGATTATCTGCCGATACGGGGTCCCTTACCAGATCGTGACCGACAATGGGACTCAATTTGACTCCTGGAAATTCCGCGATTACTGTGATAATATCGGGATAAAGATCTGCTTCGCCTCAGTGGGTCATCCTCGATCGAGCAGGCGGTGGAGCAGGCGAGCAGGTTACTTCTTGATGGCATAAAAAAGGCTTTACGGCTCTAAAAGGGCTTTGGCCCGGCGAGCTGAATCACGTCTTATGGGCAACCCGCGCCCGGCCTCAAGAGCGGCCGGGTTCTCCCCTTCCGCCTCCTTTCGGGAGGAAGCCGTTTCACTGCGGAGATCAGGCAAAATCCTTACGAGTAATCAAAACCCCGACCCATGAGGCAATCGACATCACGTGTGATCTAGAGGAAGAACGCAAGCTTCAAGCCTTAAAGACCATGAAAGCCTACGCGGAGGCGTCCACTCGAAGCTTCAACAAGAAGGTGAAGAAACGTGAAATACACCCTGGGGACATGGTGCTCAAGCGGGCCGCTCCGGCCTTTGCGGCCGAAAGCGACGTGGGAGGGACCATACATCATCCAAGAGTCAACAGCGAAGGGTGCGCACAAGCTCATTACCCCCGACGGAGAAGAAATACCACGGACATGGAATACCGACGCACTCAAAAAATTTTACCCGTAGGTGATGGAATCCGAAGGAAAGAAATGTACCGATCCTTATCAATAAAATAATGGAAATACATTGCGAGCTCGAGCCATCTTCATATTCTCCAGGACTCAAATCAAGAAACCTGTTGCGAGTTCGCGGATGCTTGGTCGGGCAAACGTCCCACCCATCCCTCGCTCCGGAGACCCGCTGCCTCGCGCCGGGTAGGAGTTCGCGGATGCTTGGTCGGGCAAAAGTCCCACCCATCCCTCGCTCCGGAGACCCGCTGCCTCGCGCCGGGTAGGAGTTCGCGGATGCTTGGTCGGGCAAAAGTCCCACCCATCCCTCGCTCCGGAGACCCGCTGCCTCGCGCCGGGTAGGAGTTCGCGGATGCTTGGTCGGGCAAAAGTCCCACCCATCCCTCGCTCCGGAGACCCGTTGCCTCGCGCCGGGTAGGAGTTCGCGGATGCTTGGTCGGGCAAAAGTCCCACCCATCCCTCGCTCCGGAGACCCGTTGCCTCGCGACGGGTAGGAGTTCGCGGAGGCTTGGTCGGGCAAACGTCCCACCCATCCCTCGCGCCGGGTAAGAATTCGTGGATATTTAGTCGCACCGACACTACAATTCGTTCGTTGCCCCGGTTCATCTATTCACGAAATAACCGGCCGGGTTAAGGTGCCAACCTCCCCTTCGCTCCGAAGGACCGGAGAACACACCGTATTACACTAGCCAAGTCATTGAGAAAATACGCCCAAGCCGGTATCCCGTCTTTCCCTCGGCAAGGAAGGAGAGGGTGCTTACGCATTATGCGACTATACCTATTCTCGCGTCCCGACCCGGAACTGGACTGGGTAAAGAATCGAGACCGTTTCACGACTACTAATCAAGGTACGATAGGAAGCTAAGAATGCATGACCAGAAGGAATTCAAACAGGGAGGACAAAGAACAGATATAGGTAAAAATCCCCTGCTGGGAGTTACATAATATCATCCCAATCATACACGATATGGAAATCCAACAGAAACTCCTATATGAGACAAGGCGGACTTAGACGCGGTGAGCACGCGTCACGGCTTCCGTGAGGGCATCCTTGGCTTCCAGCAGCCGCGGCACCATCCCGATCAGTATGTCGAGGTTGGCGAGGTCTCTGGCAAGGGCCTCCTCTGCGGCCATTATCATGTCGAAATCCGCCCATATACCTTCAATGAAGGCCTCGAGATCGTTGGCGACTGGAAGACCCCCGGGAGCGAGAGCGTCATCCGGAAGATCAAGAACCATGTTAGGGGCTCCCTCCTCCCCCAGCAGCGGTGGGATCTCTGCTACAGGCGGCCCCTCATCCAGGTCGGCAAAAATAGGGTCTTCTTCCACGACTTCCTTGGGGATGTTAGCCATTGAAAAAGCAAAGGAGAACAGGGATAGAGAGTGATCGTCTACTAACAAGGTGGGCGAGGAAGGCGAAAAAGGCCAGAGTTAAATAAGAACGCGGGGAGCCCAGGCGTCCACACGTCCCCCGAGAAGTTCACCGAATCATTAAGTCCCTCTAACACTCGTCACTGACGTCTGGTCTCCGTCGGGAGAAACTAAACGCTTTTCGGACGAAGGGACCTGTGGAGCGAACGAACATGCATAGTCATTTGATAAAATGGGTAATTTAATTCGAGTGTCTACAAAAATTCCCTCACACAAAGATACACAAGCTAAGAAGGAGGCGGCTTCTCTTTGTCTTTCCCTGAGTCGCGCATTACAGCACGAGCTCGACGCACTGACTCCCTTGCAGTGGGCTCCCCGTGCTGCTTCCAGAAATCTGACATAAAGCTTGACGATAGCCAAGATGCGGCGGAGGAAGGCTTCACCGACGAAGGGATATCTCCGAACCCTGGTAACGACGGAGTAGCAGAAGAAAAACCGAAGTGCTCGTGTATATGAGTACATCCCTTTGCCTCCAATAACTGAGCAGTTTTGACGGAGCCCAGTCTCGCGCAGTAATCGCCGAAGGTCAGCGCTGAATCCCCAAAAATCTTAGTAGATTTCTCAAGGAAGGAGACAGCTTCCAGGCTGGAGGAGGGGATACGACTCGGAGCTGCATCAATACCGAACCGAGGGAGCTGCTGAAGGAAGGCCTCCGTAGCCCCGTGAATCCCCGAGACAACGGATTCCAATTCTTTCTGAATCGTGTCGTGACGCTCCTCCGCTCGTTGTGCGTTACGAAGATGAGCTTGAACCTCGCTTCGCGCCGTTGCGAGTTGAGAGGGGAATTCCTCCATTTGCTTCTTCAACATGTTCTTACCCTCTTCTGCAACCACCAATAGGTTTTTCAATTCCTCTATTCGATCATCTTTCTTCTTCTCGTTTCGCTCCGCCGCCATGCGGGCTCGCTCCTCTTCGGCGAGATGGTCCCGCATCAGGGAAATTACCCACTCGAGCTCTGCGTTTTTCGCAGCCAAATCCCGACTTTGGGATGCTTCAGCCTGCACCTTGGCCAACGAGTCCTCAGAGTCCTGAAGTGCCCTTGAAAGATTAGCCTTCTCCGCTTCTAGTTCCACTACCCGTTCCTTCGCGGCATCGCAATCCTGGACCCCCTTGTTAAACTGGCCCAAGTACGTCCGAAATCGACGCGATATTTCTGAAGCGAGTACAGCCCCCTAAAAATGGAGAAGGAATGAAGAAGGGCGTTGAAAGACACAGATACCAGTAGAATAAGCTCAAAAGGGAGGGTACCTTTAAATGATGGTCCATCGAGATCTCACAGAGAGAAAGGTCATTGACTTCCTTAAATAAGGCCACAGATTTATTATAAGGAGAAAAAGTCGCGCGCATCTTTCTTAAAGACGGAGATACAACCGTCCCCCTTTCAAAATCTGAGGCTGAAAAATCCGACAAATCAAAGCGGACAAAAGAGGAGCCCACACCACCCGCAGGGGCTGGTTGGCTCGAAGGTAAAATCCCTCCATCCGGAGGGAGGACGCCTTGAGTACTTGGAATCAGAGGTTCTGGATCCTCCTCCTCCGTGGCAGGCAAAGGAGTGGCGAGCGCCCCAGTTTGGACCTGCTCCAACGGTGTTAAAGCCTCCGCTTCCTCCGCATTATTACCTCCTGCATCAACTTCATCAAAACCTGAAAGGACATCGCACCCTAACGAGCTGGCGGGAAAAGTGTCAGGAGTAAGACCTTCTCCCCCAGTGGGGGTGTCAGGAGTGGAAATGTTTAACCGCAAACCCCGAGTCTCCCCTGTCGCGTGGGCGGCCACACCTTCAAGTTGCCCCCGTGCGCACTCCGCAGCCGGAGAATCACCATCATCCTCGTCATATACATCGATAGTCTCCACTCCGGGAATCCCTAGAAATGAATACCCGGGGGATTGACCCCCGTCAACATGCACATCAACGGAAGGGTCAAGTGGGAGGGCCGAGGGAACCTCCCCCATAGCAGCTGGACTTGATGTGGTCTCAGGAAAATCCGTATCCGGGACGGATGGCATATTTGGGGACTCGCCCGCAATAGCCAAGGGGAGCGTTTCGGAGGCCCCCCCCCGCGTCTACAGAATCCGAAGGGGGCGGAGGCGGGAGAGACATAGCCGCCACAGAGCCGGAGGAATCACCTTCGTCGCTGGATTCCTCCGCACCCCAATCCGCATCCTCGCCGTCATCATCCCCCAAATCCTCGCTCCCACCCGAAGTGGCAGCAGCTTGGGGCAGCGCCACACGAGCTAACCTTGCTCGTTTGGCTGGATGGGGAGAACCAACTGACACTCGGGGATGAGGGGGTGCGCGGCGTCCCCAGTCAGTAAAACGAGAGCATCGGGTGGCCCCTATAGCGCTCATAGCGGCCTCATACTCCATTGCTTGGCAAGGGCCCAGAAGCTTGCGAGCCAATCTCTCGGCCGCCCCGCGCCCCAGGTCTTGTACCCCTTCAGGTCGAATCACGGATACCGTGCCTCCCAACGACCGCTCCAGAGTAACAGCGGAGCTCCTGGCCAAAGGGTCGATACGACATAGACAATATTCCTCCACCAAATCTCGCATTGTACTCTGGGCACGAAGAGCCTTCAGATAATCAAGATATCCAATTTCCTCCGCGGTCGCGCTCCAATTAGGGGATCGAATCGCACGGACTGGACCCATCGAAGTATGGAGGGAAGAGTCTGTGCCCACGAGAATTTGATAGTACCACCGTGACATCCATCCTGAATCCCATTTCCCCTTGGCGGCCGCTACTGGGATTTCCTTTATAAGGGACCTCTTCGTCTGAAAATTCAGAGAACCAAAGCACGACTTGCGGCCTTCGTTTCCTGTTTTCTGTTGCTTCGGTTGCCAAAACGCATCTTCTATGAGAGAAAACAAGCGCCCGGTCAAGTGGATCCCAGCCGGACGGAACGCCCATTCCAGCACTGCCAATCGCACAATAGCGTTAGGGGTAAGCTGTGAAAGCTCTGCATGGAAAACCCGAATCTTGGCGCCAATAGAGGCGGACGGAAACGAAGCCTCGCCGAAACGCCGCGAATACCACTGCTTCATTCGCCTGAGGCTGAGGGGTTTCCTCATCACCAGGAAGGCGCATGGAAGGGCGTATTACCCCGAAATCAGCCGCTAATGCGTCGAGATCGGCGGAGCTCAACACCGACCGCCCCAAAATGGGGGATAATCCCGCGGCATCCTCCTTGCTCAAAACCGGCTTTATCTTAGGAGGGCGCCTAGGACCCATGGAGATCTAGGTTGGTGGAAGATCAGGAAGATAGATACCAGAGGAGAACACGAACGAGAAAAGAAAACGGACGAAGTGCGGAGTAAAAGAAAAGGAACCTCGCCACCGTCGGAAAACCCTATCTAAAAAAAAAAACTCTTGGACGTTTACTGTTACATCCCAGCGGGCAGAACGACATCTACCCGCTGACATGAGGGGCTAGTGTGGTGGACCGGCCAGGCTCATCCCTCCCCCTCGGCTAGCTAAACGAAGCCCCTGTATCTAATGGCCCACGAGAACGGATTTCTAAACGTCAACCTCTTCCTTCGATAAAGCCATAAGTCCATACCTTAGGAGATCATCCCCCGGTAAAAAGGGAGGATGGATAAAGATCGCCCTTTTCCCCCTCCTCCGCAACGAGGGGAAGTCCCCTTCCGTGGCGAGGGAAGAAACCGGAGGAAATCACTCCCAGCAATGTCTCCCTCTGACGTGAACCTAGTGCCCATCTCCAAGGTCTGACACCCCCCAACAACTCCTCCTGAGTACACAATGACGTGTCCCGGCAATCTGAGACCCCAACACAAGTGAAATTCCCGTCGAACCCCTATAAAAGGCGAACGAACAGAGGGCAAAAAACCCAACGTATGAGAGACGTGATTCAATAAAAAATTCAGGTTAGCCCTTGGCAAGAAATAATAAAGAACAAGAAGGCCAATCAATATGGGCAGGTCCCAGGCCCGCCCTATAAAGCGGGGAAGAAGACAGTGTAGAAGGAGGTTCCCCAAAAAACAAGAAACAGTCCGACGAAGAGGAAGAGAAAAAGAGACCCGGTGGTTCCACGACACCACAGTTGGCTATCGCATTAATGCTCAATTTGGTTAGATCTCGACCACTGATTTCCAAGGACTAAGCGAACAATAGAGCAATCTAAAAGTAGATAATCATGGGAGTTGCTAGAATTGGTTTTCCCAAACCAACATGGTTAATGTACTGCAGAACCACCCTTACATTCCACACCGGTTACACCGTCTAACCATTAGAGCTGACAAAAAAAAGCTGTTAGAATGCATGTAAAAATTACTTTGATTAAAATAAATAATAAATTTAAAATTGAAATGAGTTTATTTTATAAATAGATCAAAAGATCCATCGATTTTTATCATCGATCAAAATAGTGGAGTGTCAGAATTTTATAAAAAGATTCATAACTAATCTCTAGATCCAAATTTTACCATGTCTTCCTCATAATAGTATTAACCTTTAGTAAAAATATTAAAAATTAATAATTAAATTTAATGTCTTTTGTCATCCAAAAATAGAAAATAGGGAAATTTGAAATACGTGATGTCAGAATTAATAAAACATAAAAATGCATGATATTGATCTGAAATTTTTATACAAGAATTCTCGGGCCATATCAAACTCCATAAAAAAAAGTTTAAAAAATTCTTGAATAAATTATCATCCTCAAATAAATGAAAAACGGAGAGGAATTCATTTGAGCAACAGCATTTGTCAGAATTTATACAATTTTTATACTAAATATTTTAAACCAAAATTTTTACAACAGGAAGATAACTTCGTTAAGAACTTTGGCAAAAATTATCAAAAGAATTTAGATAGGCATTAATGAGGAATTAAATGGTCTATTGCGTTCTGTTCAAGAGCCAGCAAATGCATTGGAATTGACTTATCTTGATTGTGGGCCCAAGCATTAAGGGGTCTGCCGACCAGGGGAAAAACAAGACTTGGTACTTGTGCATGCAACCAAATTATCCAGTGCCTTACGCGCTGCGCCGTAGAGAAATTTGTTCGATGGAGATAAGATAAAAGAATAATTTGGTAATCATGTGCTGTGCAAGTAACATAAAGAAAATATGTAATTAGCCAGATACACGCGTCACGCTGCGACAGAGAAATTTGTTCGATGGAGATAAGGTAAAAGAATACTTTGGCAAGCATATATTGCGCAAGTAACATAAAGAAAATATGTAATTACGGTAATGTTATCATCATTGGTGATCCAGATCTGCGCTGAGCGACACCGTCGCTCCACGACACTTCCTCATGTGTCCTTTGCCTCCACTGGCTTCCGCCACCAGCCGAGCCAGGGTTTAGCCTCCCCCCTCAAACATGGAGAAGAGGTTGGACGGCATGATTCGGGGAGGAGAGGATGGCAACCAACTGGATCTGGGAAAGGAGATGAGAGAGGCGACGGTGGGCGAACGGGGGACACGAGGAGGCCGGCGAAGACCGGGGGATCCGGAGGAGGCGATGGTGGGTGAGCGGAGGATGCGAGGAGGCCGGCGAAGACCGGGGGATCCGGAGGAGGCGATGGTGGGCGAGGCCGAATACCACGGCGGAGGCGATGGTGGACGGCTGTAGGACGCGAGGAGACCGGCGAAGCCCGGGGGAACCCGGTGCCCCTCGAGGGCTCCGCGAGGGCAGATTCGACGGGCATTTATCAGCCAAGATGTTGAGTTGTGGGGACTTCCATGAACCTGTTGACTATGCAAACGGCATAGGCTAAGTCAGGCCTCGTATTTACCAAATAACGAAGATGTGACTGACCATTACGGCCATGACTCAAATATCTATTTTCGTCGGTTTTAGGCCGACCAAAATAGTATCCATTCATGTAGCATGCTATGACTCAAAGATGTAACTGGCCATTAACTACATGAAAAAACTGCTCTAACAGCCAACTAATTGATGATCAGAAGCTATGTATGATGCCTGGTTTATATAACAAAAGCTAGGTAGCAAAAGGCTGAATGTACCAGCTAGTGAAGAACCAACAAAATAACATCTAATCAATCGATGCCGAGGGCATCGTTGTTGCCAGTGCTGTCGGGCACGCAGATTCAAGTGCTGAACCTGTCCGTGACGCCTCGCCCGGAGGCCCGTGTGATGCTGCCGGTGGCGTATCAGTGCTACAACTCGAGCGGCGGCGCCACCTCCTTGAACTACGGCACAGTAGAGGTCAACCGGACCGGCGTGTACCGCATCTCCAACTCCTCGAACGAGCTCTTCGTCCTCGGCCAATGGCTATTAAAGCTAGAATCATACGATCCATCAATGTGGGCTCCATCAAACCAAACATCACACAAGCTAGAATCATACGATCCATCAATGAATGCTAATGGCTATTTCGGCGGACAAGCAAAGCACAACTGCATTACTAACGATAGACAGAGGACAACTTACGCAGCTACTAAAATTACTGTAAGGCTCATATGGAGGAACCCCCAATCACATAAACAGAGTTCACTGCTTAATTCCGTAGTGCCCATATTCCCACGAAAGTGTTGGATATCAAGAGAAGAGAATTTTGGGATTTAACTCAAGGGAATAAAAAGATAACTGAGTACTTGCAAAAATTTAATGAGTTATCTCGTTATGCTCCTGACAAGGTGGATACAGATGCCAAAAAGATATATCGCCTCAAAAAGAGAATGAATCCTCACATTAGAATGCTTGTATCCACCCAAAAAATGACAGAGTTCCAGAAGTTTGCCAACCGGGCCATAATTTTAGAGGATAAGCAATCCTAGTTGAATGAGGAAAGGAGGAAGAAGACTAGGTTTGATACTAGGCCAACCATTCCTAGCCAACCAAAGCCTTTTAAACCTCCAATGCCATACAAAAACCCAGTACCACGACCCTATACAGCTCCACCAGCTCAACAGCCTAGTACCCTACCACCTAGACCCCAATCAAGTGTTTTAGATGTGGAGGTCCTCACTATGCCAGTAGCTATTCCCAACCACCTCTTAGATGCTTCAATTGTGGACGAGAAGGATACAAGAGGCCTCATTGCCCCTATCTAGTCAGCCAAGCAGGACAAAGCAATTAGAGACAAATAGTAGCCACCATAGTAGCCCAGTAAAAAGTCCAAAGGAGGCAACTTGGTAACTTGGTAAAAAAATTGACCAAGCCCTTGCCACTTTCACAGCCGGCACAGGATACATCCCCATTTGAGCAACACAATGATCGAGGCCTGCATGGAGGCATGGCTCTCGGTAGCAAAGGGCATTTTCCATTTAACTCTCCTCCAGCACAAGACAGCAAACCAGTAGCCACATTTCCTCTTCTCAGCTGAAAGCCAAGAACCGAGAGAAAAAGAGAGAGCCACACTGCCGTGAGTTAGCCACCCAAAATCGAAGGCAAACCGAAGGAGATCCTCAAGAAGAACCGAAGCAAGGAGATCCCCAAGAAGAACCAGAGCAAGGAGATCCCCAAGAACAAGCTAGAGCAAGAGGACTCGGAGGAGGTGTAGGGTCGAGGATGCGCCTAGAGGGGGGTGAATAGGCGTTTATAAAAATTCTACTCACTAATCGAGGATCATCTCTAATTACCCCTATGTCAAAACCTACACAATTAAATTGCGCAAGCGGAAGAATAAGGTTTTGACAATTAAAGCCTAAATCAACTAGGCTCACTAGTGCACTAGCTAAATAAGTCTCTAACTAGAATTGCTAGGTTGATCAAGCAAGCTACACTAAGCAATTCTATTCACAATCAAGCAATTGATAATATTGCGATAAAGTAAATGCTTGAATGTAAAAGAGATAAGGGACACGTTACTTTTTACCGTGGTTCGGAGATAACCCTCCTACTCCACGTTGAGGAAGTCCAGCTCACTTTGGACCGGCCCACTCACTTGAGCCTTCACCTCGAATCCACTAATGGTTGCTTTTTACCCCGCCGGGTAGGCTAAGCACCAACCTTCACAAACTTTCGCCGGGGCTTCTCACAAACCTTGAGAGCTCCCACGCACGACGCACCTACGCCATCTAGGAGGCACCGACCTCCAAGAGTAACAAGTCGAGCACCCCGTTCGAGCTTCACCGATCGCACCTCCGCGTCTCCGGTGATCACCTAGTGCAACTCATGCAACTAGGGTCCTCTCAATCCTCTCTAGATGCAACTCATGCAACTAAGATCACTCTTGAGCTCAAAATCAAATGGGGAAGAAGCAAACCATGCAAAACCCTCCCACAAACACACACAAAGCTCAAGAGCACTCAAAACACCAGCAACAACATGCCCTTGCCCCCCAAGGGGGTCTTATATAGCCCCCCACACAAAATCTAGCCGTTGGGGGCAAAACCCTGATTTTTCAGCCGAATCCGGCACTACCGGCCTCATAGCCGCGGTAGTGTCGGCCTTGACCTACAACGGTCGGCAACGGCTAGTTTCCCGGCACTACTGCAGGCAAACTGCCGGTAGTGCCGCTCGAGCGGTAGTACCGCCCAGTCCTTAGGGCAATCTGCAGAACAACCCGTTCTGAAAAATGACTACCGGGGTTCAACCCCTGCATCGCCGCACCTCGGCGATCCCCACTGGGCGGTAGTGCCGGCCAAACACTCAGAGCACACTGCTCTCTGAAAAACAACTATTGACGTATTAGGGCCGGTAGTGCCGACTGAGCAACAGTACCGCTCCCATAAGCGGTACTGCCGGCCTCAGCGGTACTGCCGCCCTACTACCTCCGGTAGTGCCGGCCTCAGGAGAAAAACCAGTTTTTCGCTAAAAACTTTTCTCCAAAACTTCAACCAACAACTCTTTGAGCCAAAAGGTGATCAAACCACGATCACACTTAGTTGCAAAACATTTTTGCAACACCACTAAACCATGCTCAAAGAATTCAACCAAACTCCAAATCATTTGCGACAAACACACCTCGCAAACGTCTCAAAGATTATATTTGCAAGAACGTATTAAGCAAATAAATCCCGGAGTCTATAAGGTTTATCCTTTTAGCATGTGATGGTCAAACCATGACCAAACGGACTTGCAAAAACCACAGTGCAAGTTTCACATGCTTTCAGGACCGGAACCCATAGACATCCCGTTTATTTGCACAACGAACTCGCAAATAAATAGTTAAACCTCAAGGAATGAGCTATCTCTCTTTTGCAACACTTGCAAATCATAGCCTCATCCCAACTCCAAATCAATTGAAATTGCTTGAGCATCCTCGTTTTGCATCTCATGCAAAACCTAGCTCTAAGCAAGCAATAAATCCAAATCAGAGTGCATGAGCTCTCTAATTGCAACTCCTGCAATTCTCTAGCTCCATGCAACTACTAAACCAAACACTTGCTTGAGCTCTTCTCCTTTTACAACCCGTGCAAATATAGCTCCAAGCAAAAACTCCAAATTAAATCGAATCGAATCGGAGTGCATGAGCTCTCTAATTGCAACTCCTGCAATTCTTTAGCTCCATGCACTAAACACTTGCTTGAGCTCTCTCCTTTTGCAACCCGTGCAAACATAACTCTAAGCAATACCAAATAAACGCAATAAGGATTTTGTTTGGAAAACAAAAAGCAAAGCATGAAGCTTCATCTATTGCAACACATGCAAACAAATGAATTTCACGCAAAAGCCAAAGCATTAGCTTATCCTATTTGCAATAAATGCAAATCAAAGCTCAATGCGAAAACTCCAAGCACAAGCTTGACCTATTTGCAACAAATTCCAAATAGAGCTTATGCTAAAACCAAGCACGAGCTTCACCCATTCGCAACACATGCCAATGGTTAGCTCCATGCAAAAACCAAATCCAAATAAGATTTGAGCTCGAGTGACTACAGGATTGAGATCACCAACATATGATGAAGCTTAAAGCAAGAACTCAACCCCTCTTAATAGTACGGCGCTAAAACTAGACACAAAGCTAGGAAAGATCCTTGGCCTATCTAGTTATACCTTGGCCGCCGCAAGTAATCCCTTTTGGGGTCTTTATGATCTTCAATCAACTTGTACCCCCGGGATTATCACTCTGGCTCTCTCTTGAAGTCTTTATGATCTTCAATCATCTTATCTTCAAGATCGTCACCCAGCTCTATAAACTTGTTCATCTCTTCTTGATGAACTTTCTTCTTTTCAACCTTTGGAACTAACCTAGCTCAATCATCACTTATAAAAATGGTTAGTCCAAGATGCATGGTTGTCTCAATTATCTAAGCACTCCATTAACACTTAATGGATACTACTTACAGCAATTGAGCACAACCTAAATCAATCAAATGAATTTATATGTGACTTGAGCACATGATGCAACTAATGCTTCATACTACTCAAGAACTCTTCATTTGTCCTTAATCAATCATAAGAACACCATCAACACATGATGCAATGTTCTTTGATGATTAGAAGACAAATGAACTCAATTTAAACATTCATTTAAATTGATATGTTTCAACGTATAGATCCTTTATATATGGAGTGAAGAATAGATCAATACATTGATACATCAAGTTCAAGTGTGAACTCCACCTAAATATGTGCATCCATGTAATATATGGATTGGAAAACATAATGCACATTTTGTGATTAATGCAATGAAGAATTCAAACTTAAACTTGAATCCAAAGTATGCAATTAATACTAGAATGGATATGCATACATACCTTGGGTTTTCCATTTTCCATCCAAATATGAGGCTATTGAAAGTAACTCAATAAACATGTTAGTCTCAATAAGATTAGATTTGTCATTAAACAAAGATTAATCGTTAATCTAAACCAATCACCAAAACCAAATGGAGCTTGAACTTACAATCTCCCCCTTTTTGGTGATTGATGAAAAATCCGCTATTAATTCATTATTTTGATGAAAAACGATGCAAAAGGTTTTGAAGATCAAAACGAATAGGCGATTAAATTTGAAGGCAAGACAAATTTTCCTTTTGCAATAAACACTCCTTCTTTTTGACAAATAAGACCATTTTAAAACACGAAGAAGGAGGTGGCTCTCATACCAAGGAAAATCAAAGAATGTGGCTCTCAACCACTTAAAGCTTTTACCATTTTGCAAAACCAAAGAATGTGGCTCTCATACCACACTTTGAAGATAAAGCAATTTGCAAATAAAGCAATTTTAAATACGAGGGAGGTGGTTCTCATACCACTTAAACCAAATTCAAAAACATTTGCACAAGAAACATTCTCCCCTTCTTGCAACTCCCCCTTTCTCCCCCTTTTGGCACATTCCCTCTTTTTGGCAAAGAGGCAAAGAACTCAAATCATCCAAAAAGGCAAAGAAGGAATTAATAGCACTCATAATTCTCCCCCTTTTGGCATTAAACACCAAAAATGGAAAACCAATCCAAAAAGGAGATACCACTTGTAAACACGAGTGCCAGGGAAGTAGCAAAGAAATTAAATTCTCCCCCCTTTTTTTAAATGAAGGTCAATGGAAAACCAATCCAAAAATGGAAAACCAATCCAAAAAGGAGATACCACTTATAAAAGGATTATCGAGAAATCACATGACCTTGGCAATGAATTGAAAGAATCAAATCAAATCAAAGATTTTTGCAAACATTTGAGATTGATACCAATTGTAAAACTTGATACCACTTGCACAAAGACGAAAGGGTTTGCAAACAAGAAATATGACCTTAACGAGCAAAACCAATTTTTAAAAGAGGCCATATTTGAGTTTTGGACACCACCTTGGTAAAATAAGCACAAAGAGTCAAGAAAGGGTATCACGCGGGTTATTTGAAACTAATTCAAATAACGAACCTCATTTTATTAGGCTTTACAATAAACAACATGATTCTCTTATAGAATCTTGAATTTTGCCTAATTGGGTAATATGAGAAACCCAACACACATGGCACTTGAGAAAGGAGATATCAATTTAAAATCTATCTCAAGTGTTGTGCTAGAAAATCTTCTTTCAAACATGAGCATTCAAGAGATTATCAAGAAGAACAATGCTATAAAGGAAATCTCCTTTATATGTATTTCAATTCATAAAGAATCTCACACGGAGAATTCTTAAGCGATTGAACTTACAATTGAAGCTTAAGGAGAATCCAACCAAGAAAATGTGGGTATCGAAGCAATGCTACAAGGAGGCAATAGATACCACTTGTAGGAAACAATTAAAATAGATCGATACCACTTGTGAAATTGAATTGCAAATAAACAAGGATATCACTTGTAGGAATAAGCATTATCCTCAATGATACCACTTGTTGGCTTGATACCATTTGTAGACATCAATCAAGAATGATGCCACTTGTTGAGATCAAATAGCCAATGATACCACTTGAAAGAAAATCGATAAGCATGAAGGGTATCAGAGCAATAAATGCTGACAGGTATCAGAGCAAATACAAATACAAAATAAATCTAAATCATAAAGATTTAGAAGGGTATCAGAGCTGAGAAACTTTGAGAACACGCAAAGGGGTGAAAAGAAACAATTTTAAAAGATCAAATCCCCTCTGAAACCAAATAGATCCTCAAAAATGATACCACTAGAAAATTCCTTCAAATATTTTTCAAAATATTTGAATTTTTGCAAAGAGATGCTTTGGGATAGCAAGAATCTTTTTCAAAAAGAATTCTTGAAAAAGAAAGCACCAAATATAAGATATCCCAAAACAAAATTTGAAAATATGAAATTTTTAGAATTTTTCAGACTTTTGTCTGCTAGGCCGGCACTACCGCGCACACAACGCCGGTAGTGCCGGGTTCCGGTACTACCGTCGTTCAGGTGCGGTAGTGCCGACCCAACGGTACTACCGCCATTCAGGTGCGGTAGTGCCGTTTTTTGGCACGACTGAACTGAAACTTTTGCAATTTTTGTCAAATTTTGATCAAATGAAGTCCAAATGATTTGAAATTTTCAGGAAACCAACTTTAGACTATTTTGAAGGTTTTCAAACAACTTTTGATTTAAAAGATATTTTCTTTTAGTTCAATTTTGGCGAAATGCGCTTTGAGACATAAAAATGAAATTAAAACTCGGAAAGTCCTCAAAGTGCAATTTCAACTCAGATTTCATCGGCGATTGAACCCTCATGGCTTGAAGGATTTGAAATGTATTTTTTGAAGCCATGACCACTTATAAAAACAATGGAATCCAATTTGAAAGCCAAAATCCTATATTAGGCTCTCTTGGTTGAAAACAAGAATTTTTTATTTAAAATTAGTTTTCAACATAAGATTTTCAAATTGAAAGCTTGTAAAGCATTTGAAATACATAGTATAATGTTTTTACAAAGCTTTTAGCAAATTTAGGCAATTTGAACATGATTTTTGACTTTATTCCAAAGGAGGTTCTTTTGAAGAACCAAAAGAAATTCAACAAAGTCAAATACAATCAACAAAAGGAATCAAATCCAACTTAAGAGAATGGGATAAGAATTAGAGATTTGAAACTTTATGTATGAGTTTGAAATACCATTTTGAACTAAGATATGGCACAAGATCTAGTCCAAATGGCTAAACTCACTAAGTGCGATATTTTGATCTATATAGGTCAAACTAGTTTTTCGGGCGGGTTTCAAAATCAAATAACTTTTGATTGGTCGGTCTTTTGGAAATATTTTGAACACAAGAAATATTAAGAATGATCAACTCTAGGATTTTTGCATTAAACTTATTTTCAAAATCTTTTTACTTTTAATTCTATGAAAATTTTAAGTTTAAATCCAAATCAAGATACTTCTATCTAGATTTCGGGTAAAAAAACTCATTTTCTTTGTAAAATAGATTTTGTGAAGCCAAAACCTTTGAAAAACATTTTGAAAGCATTCTTATACATTTTTCAACTAGTTTTTCAAAAGATCACCAATAGATTAGCAAATTTTGAGTTTTGGCTAAAAGGTTTGATTTTGAAAATTTATATATGCACTTATATACATATGGGCACACGTAGGGATATGATACACATGAATATGAATTAGCACTCCCTACACATAGTATTGCTCAATTTGGTTAGATCTCGACCACGTTCTTGGGATGATAATGAGGATGACTATGAATTAGCACTCCTTACACATGAATATGAATTAGCACAAAGGAGGGATGATAATTAGGATGACTTTCCATATATCATCATAATGACATATTAACATCGTATTAATTTTTGCGTTCCACTCCTGCTCAAGACACCTGTTCTTGGGAGATGCTCTTATATAAATGAATACGACACTACTTTGTTCTGAACTGCACACATTCTAGCTAGGTCATCTCCGATATGAGTTTCCCAGCCCAACGAGCTCTCATGCAGGAGATTCTAACTTCTATTTAAGCGTCAGTTCTTTGACCTGAAGATCATGCAATTTGCCATACCCAAAGGATAAGCTCTTGAGGAATAACATCATGGGGCAAGCAGCTGCTATCGTCAAACTTATTCCTATGTATCGCATATGCCATATTGTCATATATTTGCTTCCTTTTATGAGACTTAAGGCCAAGCTCAAAAAATAGGCAGCCAATCACAGATATTGCAATGATATCCACCACATCAACACCTCACTCAATCACAGATATTGCGATGAAATCGAAGGTACTTACAGTCTAGAGCTCATTCAGGACGGCGTCACCGACGTTGTAGGTGATGAAGTCCTTGCATCCCTAACATCGCCGCTTCCCCTTGTCGCTGGAACCACATCCCCCAACCACTGCCTCCGCTCCCTATTCAGCAACATCAACAGATAGTGAGGTGTCGGTGCTAGGAAAGATAGTGGTAGGGGGTGGCAGTGGGGGTGCTAGAATCCCAATCTAAAGTGCAAATTACAAAAACAATGAAAAAAATTTACTTACAAAGGGTCGCAGATCTCGGGTGCACGGCGGTCATGACTCAAATATCTATTTTCGTCGGTTTTTCCTTTGTTTTCGCCGGTTTTAGGCCGACGAAAATAGTATCGATTCCTGTAGCATGCTATGACTCAAAGATGTAACTGGCCATTAACTACATGAAAAAACTGCTCTAACAGCCAACTAATTGATGATCAGAAGCTATGAATGATGCTTGGTTTATATAACAACAGCTAGGTAGCAAAAAGCTGAATGTACCAGCTAGTGAAGAACCACCAAAATAACATCTAATCAATCGATGTCGAGGTAGGCATCGTTGACTCGTTGTTGCTGGGTGCGCTGGTTCTGCTGGCAGCAGTACAGGCCGCCACCACAGCCAGGCTGCCAGACGACATGCGGCGAGGTGGGGATCCCCTGCCCATTCCGCCATTCGGCATCGGCAACAGCCACAGCCCACAGCACGAGCGGCGTGAACTGCTCCCGCACGGGCTTCGAGATCGACTGCAGCGGCGGCCTCGTGCCGGTGCTGTCGGGCACGCAGATTCAAGTGCTGGACCTTTCCGTGACGCCTCGTCCGGAGGCCCGTGTGATGCTTCCGGTGGCGTATCAGTGCTACAACTCGAGCGGCGGCGCCACCTCCAAGCAATACAACGGCACACTAGAGCTCAAGCGGACCGGCGTGTACCGCATCTCCAACTCCTCGAACGAGCTCTTCGTCCTCGGCTGCGACACCTTGGTCTACACCAACGGTGGTCGAACTACAAGGGGCCGCTACGGCTACCCATACATGTACAACGCCGGGTGCGTAGCCTACTGCAACGACGATAGGAGCGCGCAGGACGGTGCGTGCGCTAGCATCGGCTGCTGCCACGTCGACATCTCGCCGGGCCTCCCCGTCAACTGCATAGACATATGAATGTCCTGGTCAACTGCATATACATATTCCCTAATATCATAGTCCATCGCTAAAGCCTAGAGGTCAAAGACCTCAACAGAATACGAGACCACATATGCATGTGGTACTGGACAGAGGTTGTACGTAGCTCCGGACGGTAGGTATAGAGACGAGAATGCCTCCTACTAGTACATACAAATGTTGTAAATAATATTATATTATGTCAATACATACAAATGTTGTAAAACAATATTATATTATGTCAGCACATTGCACATCACATTCACAACATCATTCATAGAACACATGTCACATTGACATAATATAATATTGTCATGTACTGAAATGTGATGTGAGTTACTGTGAATGTTCTGTGATATTATCATGTACTGTAATTTTTGTATTGTGATTCTGTGAAATTGATACCATTTTCAGAATGTCTACAGTGATGAAAACCTCATCACCGTCGTTTCTAACCTAGAATCGACTGTGATGATATATTCATCACTATCGGTTCTTAAATAGAACTGACACTAATGATACATGTAACATCCTGAAGTTTACTAAACAGTAAAAATAAAATAGTAAAATGTAAATTTGATTTATTATTATATTTCAATAATTTAAAAGCTCCTGTTAAAAGATAATTGAATTCCTGAACTTAGGAAAGGAAAAATTTATAAGAGAAAATGGTAAGAAGATAAGATAAACCAACTGATCAAAAGTAATTTCTACAAAAGGATGAACTGCAACACAAATTTTATTGATACATTGTAGTTCGCAATTACAATAAAGAGGAAATACAAAAATCTTTATAATGACATACAACAATTATATGGAATACAACTCATACAATCATTCGATTACATATGCAATCACAATGACATAAATGATTACATTTTAAAATACAAAACTATAAACTACAGCTCCTGTCTTTGTCTTGATCTTACGAAGACCTGCATATTCAATTGCATTTGTATAAGTAAAAGAATAAAATAAACGAGTCAAATTAAATGCAATAAATAGAAGGGAAAGAGTTGCCGTCAGCCAAGTGATCGCTCAACGAGGTACCCTAGATTGTCCGGGGGCCAATCTGGCTCCTCTCGCGATTAGGATGTTGCATCATCCGGCAATTAACAAACCTGTCAAACCGTAGACGCGAGTATTTGAGAAATATCGCGAAGTAGAAATATTTTACCACAGTAAAATAGTGAAACCTCTATGAGTAGAGATAAGGCAAGGCTACTGTGCACAGGAGGACAACACCACCATTTCCAGAAACCAGTAGAAGTCACACCCACAGCCCAGCCGAAATCTTTAGAAAGATCAAAGAAGGGCAAAGCAAGTCATCAAGAGCTCCAGAACAACCCAGCCGAACCCAAAGCATACCAGATCAGGTCGGCAGCCACAAGGGGTCATTTGGGCCACAAGATTAAAATATTTGGGCCACATGATTAGGATGGGACAACCGCAGCCGAACTCTCCAGGAAAGGCCAGCCGGCCAAGTAAACCACATAAACCAAGATGGAATGCACTGACAAGTGAATTAATGGAGCAATCCATCCAGCCACAAGACCCAGCTCTCTTTCAAACCCTGCTCACACCTCCATAGCCATGCTATATATATCCTAGACAAGCCCCAGCTAAGGAGACACAAAACAAACCATTGCCCAGAGCAAACCCACATAAGATAGGAGAAGCCAGGAAAGGCGAGCCTCAAAAATTGGCGCAAGAAACCACCAGCAGGAAGCTAGGAGAGCCATATCTCAGGAGCAAGAATGGAAGATCAAGCCTTCAACCATTTAAACGCCTGATCACCCCCTTTAGCAAAAGTAAGTTCCCAATATTCGATTCCATTAGAAGTATGTTAACACATCTAGTAAGCATGAAAATAAGCTGGATTAGAGAAGGATAGTAGAAGAGAAAATATAAAGTTTGTGGTCTCAGTTTAGATGCCTAACAAACATTACAAGGGTTGCGTCATATGTTTCCTTGAAATTGCTAATACTCCCCCGGCGTATTGCAACTCAAGATCATCACTGTGACGCCATCCAACTCATAAATTTGAAAATGCACGACTCATCATAGACCAATGGGACATAACCAACATGGTATCAATCTATCATCTACCACGTGAATCCGTTAATATTCAAGCCAATATTAGTATCCCATCATTAGATATTCAAAGATCTTCAAAGTGCAGCTTAGTATCAATTTCTTTATCATTTACTAAGCCAATCTATCCTTGAATAAAGTACTCCCGCAAATATTCGTAGATCATGACACTCAGTTCGTATACTCAGATCATGATCCATCAGTATATAATCATGGCCATTAAGCAATCAATGGCATCAAAACCATTATCTGCCACCTAAACAAATCAAAGCCTAAGTCAACACATCCTGAATCTACGTTCAAGAATCATTGCAGATTATGGCAAGAAATCAATCCATGTAAGCCAACTATACATATAACCGATTTCCAACGCATCAGTGCGTAGCAATCGTTATAGATTATTAAACAGTATCATAGCACCCACAGTCAACTAAGGAATTAAGAGATTCCCAAATCTTTAGTGCACATCACAATTAGTCATTCAGTAGAGCTAATAATAAGTATATAGAGATCTCATATATATATTTTAATTGCTTAGCTGTAGCCCTTCCCTGTCATTAATTAGCAAACATAAACATTACTCCCTGTTTTAGGATTTCACACATCAAGCAGACCAATAGTGTCTAATACGTATTGTCCTCGGAAGCTCAGTAGGATCCAACACTAAAAGACATGTTAGCCATTCATTAATTTAGTAGTGCATATCTGATTAACACACTCAGTCGCTTAAGCATCCATTGCGAGTGAAAACTATATATATTGATTCAATTAACACTCTCATCTATACGTTCATAAAGGACCTAACACAACATTAAGTATACTATGAAATAGCATATCATAGCTTTGTGCATCCAGACAATGTTTCATATGGGAATATTTGCATTCCAGGCAAGCAATATCAATATATACACACTACCTATTCCTAGAAAGCAAAAATTAGCAGATCAACTAGACTACTGAGATAAAGATTCAAAGGAAAGAAGAGTACTTAGCTCATGGAAGGGAGGGGTGAACCCTAGCCACGACGGAGCTACTAGAATGGGCGGAAACCCTCGAAGCCGCAGTACTGAAACCGGCCTAGGGCAAAAGAGAAAAGAGGATAGATTGAGTAGAGAGTGAGGAAGATAGAAGAGAAGAGAAGAGAAGAGAGTACCTCGCACAAGGACGGCGTAGACCTGGGCGCACGAACCATCCGTGAGGGCAAGCAGTCGATAAGGTTAGGGCAGAGGCGACCGGCGACGCTTGAGGTCTGAGGCGGCGACGCTTGAGGTCTGAGGCGGCGCCGCTCGAGTGGAGGATCCGGCGGAGGAACCAGCGAGCAGCAGCGCCGAGCCGATCGGTGGGATCGAGAAGGGGCAAGAAGAAAGGAGAAGGATCAGGAGAATGGGGAAAGGTTGAGGAAGATGCTAGAAGGAGAGAGAGCCCATTCGGCTGAACAGATAAGGAAAGAAAAGGAAAAAAAATGGGAAATGGATTTGGAAGAGGGAGAGAGAATAGGAATGCTATATGTTTCTAGAAAAATGGGTATTCCTAACATGCAAAAATTGAGTAAGGATGAATTAAGTTAGTAAATACTCATATTTTCGCTATATATATATACCCATTTAGAATATAGTCACAATATATATATATATATATATATATATATGGGGAGATATATAGTGTAAACCCCCTTTACCGTGAAAACTCGGTGAAACCCACGTGTGAAAGTTTTGAAAAATTCTCAAAAAATTATCATATGTAGGGGAGATGAGGTTCTACAACCCTGCAAAATTTGAAGACCAAACTCAATTGCATTTGAAAGATATAAAAAAGACAAATTTAATATGAATAGTGTTTTTTCACTATTTAGCACTATTCATTTTGCAATTTGTCTTTTTCATATCTTTCAAATTCAATTGAGTTTGATCTTCAAATTTCACAGGGTTGTAGAACCTCACGTCCTTTACGTATGGTAATTTTGTGAGAATTTTTCAAAATTATTATACGTGGGTTTCACGAAGTTTTCACGGTAAGGAGGGTTTTCACTGGATATGTTGCCTATATATATATATATATATATATATGAGTAAACATACATATTCAATGTATTAACATGATCATTCCATACTACAAAGATGTCTACACTCAAAATTAGTCTATTATTCTCACATGTAAGTTAATCCTTATGCCTATTATTTTTCTAATATTTAATTAACATAAACTTCTATTTAATAAATAGAACATTAGCAATAGACTCCAATACTTGTAAAATCATCCGAAGGCATGACAATCTCAATCTATACAAGTATTTTATTATATTTAACTTGCTTTGCATCTGAATCCTATTAAAGACATGACCCATCCTGAGATTTGTAATATCAATGCATATGCATAAGTTGAATCATGTAAATTGTAGTTACTCTCACACTTGTAGTTTTATGAACTAATTAATATTAGTACAAGCAGCTTCATACCCTGGAAATGAATTATAGTGTATTTAACCTTACAATCTTAGCTTCTTGAATTCGTACAATAAAATAGAATGAATCATAAAGAATAGATGTTGCATGCAATGCGACCCTCAAACCATTAACCGGTAATAAGACTACGATGTAAAAGTAGTATGTTCGCTTATACGATCTTGAAACCCTAAACCACGACCCATGCCTGTTTTATGTAATGATTTTTTATTTGATTTTCCATCTGATTTCCTTTTGCCCTTATTGAAAGTGCTATTTGCTATTTGCTATCTTTTCCGTTATGCGACGTATAGAATCCGACGTCTCGGACTTCATCGTCGACAACTCCAAGATCACGTCTTCGGCTTCGTCACTGAAAGCAATGGATAGCAAGGCAAGCACTCATGTAGATCCCAATTTTATTTAACAAGAATAATCAAATTAAAACTTGCATGCATATGCTATATTTTGTATACACTTCTATATTATGGGAAGAATGGTAGATATAACCTTCATTGATGGTTTTCCTTAATCAGTAGTGATAGATGAAACCCTAGATTGTTGTTGGATACACAAATGGGTATATTCGACTATTACTTGCATATGCTTAGTCCTGCTTAGATTGGGGACACGAACGGATGGTTATACTGTTCGTGATGAACTAAAATTGTTGGACATGATGAACATTAATCTTGAACCTGTTGGAATAATGTGGTTATTGACACTTTCTTTTTCTGGAAATGAAACTATGATTTCGACGTGGGTGATTATTGGCAATAGCCGGATGTACATGTTTTAATGTGTACGTAGATAGGGGGAGTATCGCCCATGTCACTTTAAGGACCGAACGTAGTGTTGCATGATCCAAGTAAACCGTACATCCACAAGTACTGGAGTGGGACAGTCTTAACTTATTAAATTATTTGGGAATTAGCTTTGCACATTGGTAGGCAGTTGTAGCACGGGCATTCCGAATATAGGTTTGCTCGAGGGAGGTGTCATCACCGAGGTGTTGGCATCTGCCGTTGTAATGGTGTACGCCTGGCTATGAATTTGGGGCTGTTATTATTCTATTTGACCTGCGGCTCCTGATTATCATTATTACTATATTTGGCTTCCATCATAGTCAGGGGTAACGTCATTGGGCTAGTGCAAAGTTAAGGTCCAAGTAACGAACAGTTTCGTTATGAACTCTCTGGCGGCACACCAAAGGAAGTGTGCTAATGATCTGTCACAAAGGGAGAACATATCTTGTGGGTAAAGCTGTACAACTCTGCAGAGTCTAAAACTATTCGAATAGCCGTGTCCACGGTCATGGACGACTTGGCGAACTGACACTAGTTAGCTGTTTATATAAAATGTTTTGGTGAGCTTACCCTTACAGATGATTCAATACTTGACATTACGTTGGCAAGGTTGAATTCAGCTGTTGTGCCCTGTGTGGACAAAATTTAATCTTCAAATAATATTTCATATGATGGGACTGGACGTTTTATCACTCACGAAGGGTTGTGAGTATTTTGTTACATTCTATTCGCGAAGGGCTGTGAGTTATCTATCTCTTCGCATTACCTTTAAGTACATACTTGTTATTCTACTTATTTATTTACTTTTATAATTTTCGCTTTCACTCTACTATTCAGTATCTATAATTCAATTTGGCTCCAAGCAAAGAATAACCGTAGAAGCTTTACTTTAGGTTCAGCCTGCATTCCAAACACACAACTCAAGTCTTGCTGAGTACGAAATGTACTCACCCTTGCTATCATTATTGTTTTTAGGTAAAAATGCAGGTATGTCCGATGAACTTTACTTTGACGCAGGATTGCGGGATTGTTAACGGCGATTCTTTCTAAGGCTTTACCTTGTCAGTTGCCTGTGGATTATGTGGCAAACTACAAGACATCTGATTCTTTTGGCTATGTTTAGTCGACCTTCTCGGTCATATTGTATCAATACTTCCGCTGAAATAAAATATGAAACTTTTGTATGGTTGTGATTCCAAATTGTGTTTTGTGCGTGCCAGCCACTGATCATGGGAATGGTACAGTATGCACATTAGAACCTTGCTTTTATGTTTGCACTGTAGCATAAAAGTGAGGGTCTTACAATACATTATCACAGTTGGTTCTAGTTGAGAACCGACTGTAATAATTTTTTATCAGTATCGGTTCTAGTTAAAAACCGACAGTGATGAGTGAATATTACTGTCGGGTGAGAACCGACTGTGCTAGAGCATGCTTATCATTGTCGTTGTACTTTGTGTCGCCATTGAAACCGACAGCGATGACGAAAAAGAACCGATTGGGATGTATATTCCTATAGTAGTGCTATCTTCCTTTTTTAGGCTTTCCTAATTGTGTGCCATTCATGAAGAAAGTACTCAAGTAAGAGGCCGATCAAATCTTTCTATCATAAGACTAAGAGCTGTCACTTAACTTGTTGTAATAACTTATCGATATAGATATTGTTTCTAGATAGAACTGTATTATAGGATGCTGTACACTTACTATGGTCTATAGTCGCCAAAGTAACTTTTTTAGCGTATGCATAAGTAGAAGAAAACCCCGTAGAGAACCACGCACGCACTTTGCTAAAATCTTGTCGGATAGCAACGACGTGGCTAAAGATTGTGGTCTGTAATTATTTTTTTCTCAGCTGCTTCGCGTGAGACAGGATAAGACTATCTCCAGCAATTTTCCTTCATTCTATTCTCTTTTTTATTCCCTTCTCTATATTTATTCCCTTTATTTCCTACTATCTCCAGCAGTATCCCCTCAAGTGATTTGTGAAGGGATTGGAGAGAGAATCTCTTTTTAAAGAGATTCATTGTTTGAATCTCTTTCGAAGGGAATCGTGAAAGGAATCCGCTGGAGCATTTGGGATCCATTCGCGAAGGGATTTGGAGGGGAAGGGAAGCTGCTGGAGATAGTCGAGCTGGGGAACCCGCTTGGTAGTAGCAGCGATTATGTCCATTCATTACACTGGTCGGCTGGCCCTAACTTAAGTGCTCGAAAGAAAAAAAAAATCGTCAAGGGCATTGCCGTGGCATGGTTGAACAGAGAAAAGGAACAGTGTTCAACTGGGGTTACGGAGTTATATTATCTCGTGAGGGGAATTCATTTGCAAGTGGCTAAATGCAACTCGATGCATTCAACACTCAAGACAGCCTATTGAACCAATTAATTGCACAAATGAAAGTGTTCAAATGCATTTTGATTGAGTACAGTAATTCTAGATATTTCTTGCATTACATTGTTTGTAGATTTTTTTTTACTGTCTCTTTTTGATTACCTGGAAAGAATTCCTCCAACAAAAGAAAATTCATTAAAGCAAAAATCCATATTTAGAACACTTTTTCTAATTGAGTTATTATTATTTCATTCTTTTTCCATTTCAAATTTTTGAGGATGTTATAGATAATTCAAGCTTTATCTCTCGGACAGCTGGCATGAAGGATTAAAATGCCTGTTCAAATCGAGACAATGAATTTCAAAACATTTTACTTAAAATTCTGGGTAATTTTACTATGTTCATTAAAATTTGAGGTGCAAATTCAATGAGGATTAATTATTAAAAATCTGACAACAATGATTGCTCCAGATTTTATTTTCTGAAAAAGTTTTATTTGAGGGTCGAAATTGAATTAGTAATTTTTCAAATTTTTTAGAAAGGTTTGGTATGACTTTAGGATACTTTCATGAAAATTTAAAATTTAATACTTAAGTAGTTATTTTCTAATAAATTTTTTAAACAGATTCTTAGAATTTTAGGTTTTAAATAAATAAATTTTAAAGAGCATTAAATTTTATTATTAATTTTGAAAAATTTTAATAGACGTGAATATTGGTCTAAATAGAACACGATAAAAATTTGGACTATAGGAAAGTTTAGTAAATTTTATAAAAAAAACTATCTTTGCATTGTTCAGGTCACATCACATTAACGAAATTCTTTTTTTTTCTTTAGTTAAATGATTTTACAAGGAATTTTATAATATTTTTACTTTTAACCTTTTACCTTTATCTTTTACTAATTCCACTTTAATGGTTTTTCTAATAAAGAAATCACCAAAAAGGCAATTTAATTTAGGAAATTCAAGAATAAAGCAAATATATGTTTTAAGATTTTATTTTTCTCTTTTATTAAAATTTTGGGATGTTACAAATTATAACATCCTCAATTTCGGCCTTCTGAGTGGATCGCGCCCCTTCGTGTTCGCACTGAATTATCTTTGGAAAAGATTTTAAGGGAAGCAGATGGACATAGCGGGTTGTGTTGGAGATTCTTGATATTTTATTTGCACCTCTATTTGGCTAGAGTTGGAGTTATTTTTGAAATTGTGCGTGGTGTTTGCAAGTGTTTCACAAGGAGGATTTTGTGAATGTTTTATAAGTGATGTTGTTAGGGAAGTGTTCCCTTTTTCGAAATGAGTTTCCCTTTCTCTTTGAGAAAATTTGTGGCGGTTGCGTGTGCAGATGTTTAACTTTGGAGTCGATGTTCTCTTCCAAAATTTTGCTTTTGGGTAAAGTGCGATGTTTATCATAAAAGAGTTGATGAGCCAGGTCGGTGAGAAAGTCATATATGAATATATGACTAATCCGGAGTGCTCTTGAAAAGATTACATTCATGTCAGGCATTGAGATTTCCTGTGCTTTCTAGCATGAAAATAAAGAATGGATAAATGCTGGAATTTTGGTTATGTTACAGATTTTAGTTTCCCCCTCTCTTCGAGAGATATTGTGATGGTTGTGGATTCTTGTGTGTGATTTGAGAAACGGTTCCCTTTCAAAATGTTAATTTTGGTGAAAATGAGAAGTTTGGCTTTGGTGAAAGCGAGTTGAGATGTTTTGGTTGTTGAGAACTTCTGTCAAAGAATTGTGTGGAGTCTCTCTTTTGTTTGAGTGCTCCCCGATGCGAAATGTATCGCATTGATGTGAGATTTGAGTTTTGTTTTTAAGAAAAAAAAATGAGTGCTCTTGGATATTGCCGAATTCTTGCCCAAGTGGTTCAGCGCTTTGGGGTTCGAGTTGTTGTATGTAGGATCAATGGGGTTCATGGTTCATAGTTGAGCTCACTCAAGGATTTTGCTCTTGTTTTGGTCCTTTGAGTGGAAGATTGTAAGGGCGAGGTCTTCTTAGAAAGAGGATTCTAGTGCGGTTGTTAATGATCTAAGCTATTAGATGTTGCTAGTAGTTGATCGTAAACAGTTTAAAAGTGAAGAGTGAAGGAAGGTGGTGTATGACTCAATCCAAACCTTCTAGGAGAATTGTGTCATTGATGTGTTCCTAGGTGAGGTTGATTAGATTATTAGTGGACCACTGGGTGGTTGCTAGTAATTGCTTTTCCTTTTCAGAGTGTATTGGATTTTTCTGTCGCTGAGGTTGAGCGAGGCTGTGTCAACCGTAGCGATTTTGTTCGGTTGTTACTGTTTCTTGCGGGTTTAAGGACCCTGGCTGCAAAGTAGGTTTCCCTTTCGGTGGTAGTGTTGGGTATTGGTCTTTTATAAAAGATCAATCTTTTGCAAGGTTTTAACCTCGTTTGTTCAAATAGTTGGTGGTCTTGGAGTGTACGTCTCACCTGGTTCGTCGTCGTCTTGAATACGGCGAACCACAGTAGAGAGGTTGTGGTGCGAAAACACGTTCGTGCATGGAGGATGAAGAGGGTTCTAGAGGTTGGTACCGTGTTCTTCTGAAGAGTAGCGTTGGTTAAAGGGATCGGGCACTCTAGTGCTAAAGAATGTATGAAATGAGGAGTGTGAGATCGTTTTCTTTTGTGGTCTGTTTGAGGATTTATCCTACCGCTTGGGTCGTGCTGAGGCCGTATGTGAGTGCTTTGTGTTTCAATGTTGAGTAAGATTCTGGCAAGTTTTAATTGTGAATTATCGTTAGAGCCATCAATCTTCGAGCTTTAGCTCCTTGCTTTTGAATCCGGGCTAGTGCAAATCGTAGGGGTTTCTGAGCGAGTTCTGAGAAGTGAACCTTAGCTCCCTTCGATTTGGTTGGTTGCGAAGTGGTGTCTCGGATTCGGGGTCGAATCCTGTGAAGGGGGAGAGAATGTGACACCCCAAAATATGACATTTTAGAATTCGGCATTTTGGTACGACTTTACAGCGTGTTTTTGGGCCGTTTTCGGGTGTTTGGGCCTCTCAGGGGGACTTTGGGCCTTGGGGGTTGAGTTGGGCCTCCGGTGGAAGGGTTTGGGCCCAAGGGGGGGACTTTTGGGCAGCCAAATCTAGCCCCCACCCCTTGGTGCGCCCCCCACTCCCTTTCCCATCCCTAGCCGCCACCCCTAGCCCCCCCCATGCGCCTCCACCCTTCCCCTTCCTCTCCATCTTCCCCCATGGCGCCACCACCTCTCCCCTCCCCTCTCCACCCCCCTTGCTGCCCCAGAGGAGATCTCCACCTCACCACCCCGCTGATCCGTCCATTGGAGCGCTCCGCGACGAGGAGAACCGGTGAATTTGGAGCGAGGAAGGAGATCGCGTGAACCGGGAGGAGATTCATCGGTTCAACGTTCGTCGGGCGAAGGTATGGCTAGAGGAATCCATGGGGATGGTCTAGGTACTGTTATAGAGGGTATTTTGATGCTTTTAGATCAAGAGGTGGTGCTGTGATTGGGTAGATTAGATGAAAACTAGAGTTTGCCACGTTCTCTGCTTCGGCCAGATTGTGCAGCCGACCTAGGGCTTGAGTTTTCATGACCTTAGAGTCGGAATTTGGTCATCCGCCTGTTGAAGAAGTTGTAGGTAACTTCAATACCTTTCAGTGGACATAAAAAACGTCCAATTCCGCCTATCTGTTTGAAAGTTATGCTCGATTTACCGAATGTGTTCAAATCTGTGACGTAGCTGGGACAGAACGTAGAGTTTTGTAGATTAGACAACTTTAGAGTCCGAATCAGCTTTTCCATATACTTAGAAAAAGTTAGTAAATTTCCTAAGCTACGCGAGGATGTGCTCATTTAATTGATTCGGAGTCCTAGAACTAAAGTTATGATAGTTTGAAGTCTGCTGTCCGGTAGGGACATATTCTCTGTTTTCGTTTTCGGGAGTAGTTTGAGATATCGGGGTTGATGGGCGATGGCGTACTGTTTTGTGGGCACGTTGTGATTGTGTGGCATCTATGTGCAGGTGGTGTGACCCCGGGAGTGTCCTCCTCATCCCGCCAATCCGTCGCCCAAGGTTAAGGCAATTGTATTGGGATGGGTAGCATGTGGTTTATTTGCTTGTCTTGACTAGATGCAATTGTTTCCATGTTATGCTATATTTCCTTGCTTAGTGTTTGCCATGATATGATAAAAAAGGGTATGTTAAGATGCTATGCAATGGTTTATGGTTAATGATTATGGCATATGTTGCATACATGGCATGAAACTTGGCCCGGTCGGTGAGAACGTCATAACTATTCCGGTAAGGTCGGTGAGAAAGTTATGACTAATCCGGAGCTCCATGGATGTAAGACCTACCTCGTGATTTCACCCACGCGGTGAGTGAAAGCGAGGAGTAGGCACCCTCCATCTACAGGATGGAAGGGGGACGTGGGTGCACGCCGACGGGTGTGCACTTGGCAATACCAGTATTTGCGTCGACGAGACATGTGCATTGCATTGCATTGCATACATGATGATGATGATGAAATGATCGCAATAAGGTTGAGACATGAATATGATGTTGCATATGAAGTATGACTTGATCATGATGTTAAGCTTATTATGTAGTGATGATAATATTTAAATTGTTCTGTATGATCCATTGCAATATACTTGCTGAGTGATGAACTCACGCTTGTGTTTTATGTTGTTTTAGGTACCATGACACCGGCATGTGGGAAGGGGCAATAGCTACACATCTTCACGTAGTTCCAGTCACATTTACTAATTTGAGTCATGATCATAATAATAGTGCCATGAATCTTGGTGTATGGATTAAATTGTGTGGTCGTGTCCCATATTTGCTTCATTATAGTTTATGGAGTGGTTGGACTTGATATTATTGCTTTATGTTGTTGTTATATCCATTTACATTGCTTCTTTAGATGACTTATGATATGATAATACTTGCCTATTATTGCTATTGTCTCAAATCATGTTAAAACAAAGGAGATGCTGCCGAAATTTTTGGTTTTTTTTCATTTGCTCCTTTGCTGTAATTTGTCTTTATTAGTGGTATTTAGGTGTTGTTTAGTCTATGTTTGGTAGCATTCGGGCATACTAGATGCCGGGGTGTTACAGTCAAGATCATAACCCCTCAATAAATTTAAGATTTTGTTCAGTTTTGACTTCGAATTTCGCGGTTGAACCTCGTCGGCCGAACCGCTGTTCTTCATCAAATTCATCGCCTCCGGTGAGCTATTCTTCGTTTCCTTGCAATACTAACCCCCTCTAGATGTCCTCTAGCTGATCCATCATTCAATTTGCATAGTCATGTTTTTATTTTTCATAAATTTTGGATTTGGGCGTGCCTCTGTTCGGGCTCCTCTGCCCACCGTGCACCGCACGTCGTCCGGCTGGCCTGGCGCCGTCGACACACCTCCGGCTAGCCGACGGCCTCCCCCGTGCCCCGCTGATCCCTTCCCACCCACCGGACGGCGGCGGCGATGCCCCCAATGCCCCCACGCCGTGCGTCGCCGCCGCTGCTCTCGGGTCCACGCCGCCCGCCGCCTCGGCCATCCGGTGCCGCTCGACCAACCTACCGGCTTCCCGTGCGTCGCCAAGAACCCCCATGCCCCCGGCCCAGCCGCCAGTGCCCCAGCACTTCACACAGGCGGCGCAGCCGGCTGTTTCCCAGCGCCACGCCACTCCGGCCGCCACCGCTCCGGCGATGCCGTCGCCTGCCGCCTCCGCGCCCCACCACCCAGCACCGAGCCTCTCCCCGCCGGCGCCCCATGGGATTGGTGCTTCTCTGTTTTGGCTCCATGGAGAAGAAAGGCTTAGAGGATGACAGACCGGCCCCACATGCTATAGAGACCAAGGGAAATTGGAAAAACCAATAAAAAGAAGATGCTCTGGAATATTCCTTCATTTCTCTTTTTCCATAATTTTCAAAATTTGAACGCTCATATCTTTTCCGTTCGAGTTTCAAATTGATCCGTTCAAATTCCTAAATTCATCTAAAATCAACATCTACCCGCCAGTATAACTTTTATAATTTTAGGATTTTATTTTATTTTGTTGCATTTATTTAGTTGTACCGTTTTGCGCGTAGCCGAAGATCCCGTCGAGCCCGCTGACCCTGCCGCCGAACTTCAAGGTTCTGAGACTTTCGCTACGACTGAAGGCAAGTCCTTTGGCGCATTTGAATCCCATGATTGCAAATGTTTTTACAATGTTTTATAAACATGTATTGCTATCTTTAACATCGTATGTCAAATATAGACTGTTAGTTATTCCAAATTGTTATCACCTCCTTGATTATTGATATCCATATTTAATTGTAAACCTAGGACACATTGTTATGTTATGCCTAATTTATACTATGACATTTGTTGATTTGTACGGTAGTTACGCTTAGCTGCAAAATGAATTAAACTGACCCACGGGTGGGATTTCATCAAATGTGTGATTTAAAGAATGGTTGAGAAATGTTAGCATGGTATTGCTACTATTTTTGTAAAGTAAAAATAAAATGAAAAATGATTTGGACTTGGGCGGAATGGGATGTCGGGCGGGTGCAGATAGAGCATTGGTCTTGGTTTGTGAAAGTACCGCCCCAAGTCAATTAAGGACCGACGCTTATGACTGTTCTCATTCTAAGCATTACCGTACAACCACATGTCAAAGTGGGCACGACCTGGCTGAATAATTTGTAGAAACCTAACTTAGACTCGCCAGTTGGTGGAATGTGGGTGCCAGATAGAGGCAAGTTGTACTCCCCACACGGCGCAAGAGGGGGCTTCTGTACTGGGTAGATAGAACCCTAATAGCGATGAAACCTCAGTGGGTGGGTCAGGTTAGGCGTATACATTGTAAATGCCTTGTCATGATATCTCTGCCAGCACACCTAAGGAAGTGTGTTAACCGCGTGGCACTAAGAGAATATCATGTCTTGTGGGTAAAGCTGTACACCTCTGCGGAGTTAAAACTATTCGAATAGCCGTGTCTACGGTCAAGGACAAAGCGAAGAATGCTTTCATACTGGTAGACTTTGGTTTTGGTTTTGAAAATAAATAAAGTTTTGTTTTGGGGTTCGGGAGTAGTTAGAACTCTCGGATGTTATATTGGCAGATTGAGCCGACCAGGTAGATGGAACCTGTTTTGACCATGACGGATAGATTCATGAATTGGATTACCATAATCTTTTAAAATGTGGTGGATGGAGCCTTTATACTGGTGATGGTGGATAGAACCTTCACTAGACTATTAAATACTTCAATTGCTAAAATAATTGTAAAAATGTGCTTTATGAAAATTATTATTAAGTATGGTTTGATGAAACTTAGCCTTATGCAAAAGAACCACAATAAGGCTTCCCAAGTCCTTGGGAAGCCCTACATGTGCATACTTTTCCAGACTTGTTGAGTACTTTTGTACTCACATGCTACACAAATGTTGTCTTCAGAAAACTACCAGGATGCTATTGAAGATGAAGAGTTCTATGCCGAGGAGTTTGATGAAGGTCGCCAAGATAACTGAGCGCGCGTTCCTAGTTGTCGCCTGTGGTATTATTTGGATTTTGTTATTCGTTGTTTTATTTTCGCTGACGTGAACTCTGGTAATGTGACCTTATGATGTAACAAATAGCCATGTGGCTGATACTTAATGTTTATTATTTTATTTCGTACTGTTCGGTAATGATTCATTACTGTCTGACTATGTGTACTAGCAACTGATCTGGGACTAGTACGGAAATACACGAGAGGTTCCGGATCGATAGCCGATCCGAGGTCTCACACAAATCTACCCCTTACAAAAATATCATCCTCGAGATTTGATGAGGGCTAGAAGAAATCTGAAAAATGCTTTTATAAGATAAACCTCACGTATCCAAATTTCTTCATCTTATGTGTAGTTATTGTTAGGGAACCTCGCTATCAAGTAGTCTGGGGTTCCCGAACAGATCTGAAAATGAAGAACAAAGAAGGAGAAAGAGAGACACGTAACAGTCACTCCACGAGAACTGATCTGCTATTCTTTATTGCTTCAATGTGTACAATGGGTTTCGGTAAGGAACCATATAGGCCTAACAGTCACTCCACGGGACTTAAGTATCTTGTGAGATTGATTTCTTGTATGGTGTTATGCTTCCTCGAAGATGCAGAGTGAATGCTGCCAATAAGATAGATCGGGTTGTAAACCAATATCTCCCAAATTAGTGAACGTTACATCGGTAATCAATTCTGGGTTGTAAACCAATATCCCCCGTATTGGTGAACGTTACATCGGTAATCAATTCCAGTGGCATTAGTAAGTCTTTAGCCCGACGTCAATACTGGCTCAGTCGATTTTATATGGATGGTGGATCAGAAACAAATTAATGTAAAGCATATGTAGGTGCTCTCAGGGCAAAAGTGCTATTTAAGGCCGGAACATGCGGCCGCTGGCTCGGCCATGCAATGCTAGGTAGCAGCAAGCTGAATGTCCCATCTAGGTAGTGAAGAACCAAAACAAAATAACATCTACTCCATCAATGGCGTCGAGGGCATCGTTGTTGCTGGGTACGCTGGTTCTGCTGGCAGCAGTACAGGCCGCCGCCACCACCGCCAGCCTTGACGGCCTGCCAGGCTGCCAGACGAAATGCGGCGAGGTGGGGATCCCCTACCCATTCGGCATCGGCAACAGCCTCAGCACGAGCGGCGCGAACTGCTCCCGCCCGGGCTTCGAGATCGACTGCAGCGGCGGCCTCGTGCCGGTGCTGTCAGGCACACAGATTCAAGTGCTGGACCTGTCCGCGACACCTCGCCCGGAGGCCCGTGTGATGCTGCCGGTGGCGTATCAGTGCTACAACTCGAGCGGCTACGCCATCGACGGGAAAAACGGCACAGTAGAGCTCAACCGGACCGGCGTGTACCGCATCTCCAACTCCTCGAACGAGCTCTTCGTCCTCGGCTGCGACACCTTGGTCTACACCAACGGTGGTCGAACTACAAGGGGCCGCTACGGCTACCCATACATGTACAACGCTGGGTGCGTAGCCTACTGCAACGACGACAGGAGCGCGCAGGACGGCGCGTGCGCTGGCATCGGCTGCTGCCACGTCGACATCCCGCCGGGCCTCACCGACAACTGGATGAACTTCAACGACGGCTGGGATCACACCGGCATGGTGGACTACAGCCCCTGCGACTACGCCTTCATCGTCGAGAAGGGTAAGTACACGTTCCGGGCGTCTGACCTGAAGATGCCGTTGGACAAGATCATGCCTCTACGGCTAGACTGGGCCATCCGCGACAGCTCCTGCGCCGACGCGCCCAGTAATCCGTGGTACGCATGCAGCTCTACCCACAGCGCGTGTGTCGACTCCACCAACGGGCCTGGATACGCCTGCAGCTGCACACAAGGCTACGAGGGCAACCCCTACCTTCTCCATGGATGCACGAGTAAGCGGCCTAGATCTGATTTGCCTGACATCACATCTGTTCTATCAAAACCCTAAGTTTTCATTTGACCCGGGCGCTCGGAAAGATTAGGCAGTAGTCACAAAAAAAAAACACACACCACGCGTTGTGTCTAGACACGTGAGACCCTCACTTTGATGCTACAGTACAACATAAAAAAAAGTTCTAAAGTGCACACTGTGCTAGTCCTATAATCAGTAACTAGCACGCACTTAACACAATTTAAAAGGCACAGCCATACAAAAAATGCAAATTTTATTTCAGCGGAAGTATTAATACAATATGACCGGTGAGGTCAACTAGAATACAGTGAAAAAAATCAAATGTCTTGTAGTATGCCACATAACCCTCAGGCAACTGACAAGGTAGTTAACACCAATTAGAAAGAATCATCGTTATTAATCCTGTTTTCCTGCGACAGAGTAATAGTCTAGACTTCCTGTCTAAAAACAATAATAATAGTAAGGGTGAGTACATTGCGTACTCACCAAGACTTGTAGTGTTTGCAAACCCTAGAATATATATATATATATATATATATATATATATATATATATATATATATATATATATATATGTGCAAGCTAAATGAAAAGAAGGCTCCTATGATTAATTTTTGCTTGGAGCCAATATTGATGTATAAATACTGAGTAGTGGAATGAAAACGAAAGTTGTAAAAGAAAATTTGACAGATAAGTAAAATAACAAATATGTAATATAACCAGTATGAATAACATAAATGTAATAACTGACTCACAGTCCTCCGTGAGTAAATTCACATTCCTTCGTGAGTGTTAGGCATCCATTCCCAACAGATGCAATAATATCTGGAATCAATTCATTTTGCTAACACAAACACAAGGCACGACAGCTGAATTCAACCTTGCCAACAAATGTCAAGTATTGAATCATCTGTAGGGGTAAGCTCACCAAATCATTTTATAAAAATCTAACTTAATGTCAGTTTTCCAAGTTATCCATGACCGTGGATACGACTAATCAATTAGTTTTACACTCTGCAGAGGTGTACAGCTTTATACCCACAATATATATTCTCTCTTTGTGCAATCGATAGTTAACACACTTGCTTTGGTGTGCCGTAGAGGGTTCATAACGGAACCGTTACATTATTCAAACCTAGCTTTGTAGCAGACCGGTGACGACAAACCATTACTATGGCGACAAAAGATATTTGTACTCTCGGTATGACGAATGGTTTCACATCCCCACATCCCACTTCTCCCCATAACAAGGCGTACACTGTTGTATCAGCAAACGTTATTTCCAACACCTTGGTGTGTGTGAGACCCTCCCTTTTTGCGATACGATGCTATCACAAAGAGGCAGGTTCTAAATATGCAACTTGTGCTGGTCCCTGGATTAGTAGCCAGCAAGCATATACACAAATTGAAATCACGTCCATACAATACCAAAATATTACAAAGTTGTTAAACAGTTCAGACACACAATACTACAAGTCCAAAAGTAATAAAACCCTTATCCTGCAGATTGCCACTACCCATACTCCACAGGCATCTGACTAGGTAAGACCCTAAGTAGAAACATGATCGTTATCATCGTAACCGGTGTCGACATAGGGTTCATAGAAGTATTCTAACTCTGCACCTAAAAACAACAACGAGGCAAGGGTGAGTACATTTTGTACTTAGCAAGACTTCAAATGTTTGCAAGCCTAATTATATGCAAGTTGATACAAAGTGGGTCTCTACGGTTGATTGCATAAAGCGAAATTGAAAGTAAATACTGAATAGTAATTTGAAGGCACAATTTGTAAAAGCAACTTGATGAATAAGTAAAGTAATGAACATCATTATCAAAATGTTTCAAGTGAACATAATCATGTCGCCTCAACCATCCCATGACCATGACCAACACATGGCACAATCCGATGTAATACCAACAAAGACACAAATCCGCTATATTTGCCAACACATGGCACGACAGCTGAGTTCAACCTTGCCAACGAATGACAAGCATTGAATCTTCTGTGGGGGTAAATTCTCTATTCCAAGTTTTATCTTCTCATTTTTAAGAAAATTATTAAATCACCTTCTAACTAGTGCAAGTTCACCAAGTGCTCATAACCGAGAGCGTGACTAATCGATTAGTTTTAACTCTACAGAGTGGTACAGCTTTACCCACAAAGAATGATTTTCCCTTTTTGCAATGCATATTAACACATTTCCTTTGTTGTGCCGCGAGGAAAATCATATATAACCTTTACATTACTTAATCTTGACTTTGCACCAGCCCAGTAACGACAACCCTTACTAATGGCGGCAGAAAACACTGTACACTATACGACGAACACATCGTCTCGGATGAACGGATCGTCCTATTTCTCCCCATTAGTTAGAACATCTGTGTCGATGGTACAACCATTGATATATATAATTTATCGATTGCTAATGAGGCCACCATCGAGGGAGGTCGAGAGACGGTCGGTTGGCCGTCATATGGCTCCATCTCCCTCTCTATCGACGGCCCAGAGGCAGTCGAGAGAGGCGAATCCCAGGGGATTGGGGCTAGCTCTCTCGACCTCCATATGATCTCAGGGTAGTCGAGAGAGGGGACCCCGAGATACAGGTGGGCTCACCTGTATTGACGACGGGCCCACAGCCATCGAGAGAGTTTGGGTCCAGTAGGATTTCCTGGAACGCTCTTTCTCGACGGCCTAAACGTGGCCGTCGATAATAAGTGAACTCCAACAAAAAAAGAGATGCTAAAATGGTTAAACAAAATTAGAATTTAGCAGCTGCTGCCGCGCCAGCAGCAGCATCTGCACCTGCAAACCCAAAACAACCCGAGCATTTCATAATTCCCCCGCATTACAGACATATTCATCCGTAATCACATTTTCAAGTAACAAACAAACAATATATCACAAAATATAATCAAACCATGTCCATCCATCACATGTATGAATATATGGGAGTTTAGCAAAATTTATCAAAATCCAGTATCTCTCGACGGCTAGGGGTATGGCCGTCGATACTGTGGCCTGGCCCACCGGCCAGATGAGTCAAACCATGAAGCCATCATCCAGGACGACTCTCGACGGCCATGGCCGTCGAGGGAGACACTTGCGTGCCAGAGGGAGCGGGAAGAGTTCCCTATTCCCGCTCATGTCTCTATCGACGCCTGACAGTGAACCCCCGAGACTAGTAAACGTCGTGAGGCTTTAAGTGCTTGGTAGATAGTCGCTCCAACGCTATCGACGGTTGTTAACGTAACCGTCGAGAAAATTTTTTGTATTCGACGGCCTAATAATAGCCGTCAAGCGATGTTATATGTCTCGACGGTCACTTTTAGCCCTAATTTGTATAGTGACTAGCAAGGTACGTAGTACTCATCCACACACTCGTGAATCACATCACATGGGTTGAATTAAACTCATCATAGGCCGGGTCATCACACACACCCCTCAAAGAACCCGATGTCCTCCTCAGATCACTATACCCAAACTAGATTTGCAAGGTACGTATTACTACTAATGGTATACAAACTTTTTGTGACAAATCTAACGACCACTAATGGTATACAAATTTTTTATGACAAATCTAACGATAATAACAAACAACCTAAAAAAGAAAGGGGTAGTACGTAATTTCAGTTGACCATGTTCTTTAACCGAAGAAGCATATATATATATATATATATATATATATATATATATATATATATATATATATATATATATATATATATATATATATATATATATATCATCCTCTTGGGTTTCATTTATTGAAATGAACCAAACAAGTTAATTAGTAACATGCAAGTTGATGGATTGGTGCATATATGCATGCAGATATCGATGAGTGCTCACGTTCGCGGCAGGAGTACCCTTGCTACGGCGAATGCCACGACACCGAGGGTTCCTACGACTGCAGATGCCGTCCAGGTTACCACAGCAACGGTGATCCAAAAGAAAACCCATGCGATCCAAAATTCCCGACTGCAGCAAGGCTTGCCCTAGGTATGTTATACACATGCATGCATATCAGCAAAACTCTCTTACGATCGATTCGAGGTTCATGCACGCTAGCTATTGTCAAATTTTTTTGTAAGCAATAATCATATGTGCATCAACATCTGTGCTCTTGCATGTAGTATGCATTTACTCATTGATTAGTTTTGTCTTAAATTAATTGAAGGATAACGACAACTACTCTTAATCACGGGTTCTTTACATGTAGTTTGTATTAATTGCAGGCATCAGTCTGGGTGTATGCTTCTTAATTCTTGCTCTACTTTTAACACTCATAATGCTCCAAAAGAGAAGGCTGGACGAGCTTTATGTAAAGAACGGAGGCAAGGTACTTGAAAAAGTGAAAGGTCTGACCATTTTCACAAAGGAGGAACTCGAGAAAATCACAAAGAACAATTCAGAGTTCTTGGGCAAGGGAAGCTTCGGTAAGGTCTACAAAGGGACTCTTCCTGACGACACCATGGTGGCTGTCAAGGCCTCCATTGAGGTAAACGAAGCTACCATGGAGGAATTCACCAAGGAGGTGGACATCCAGACACAAATGATCCACAAGAACATCCTCAAGCTCTTTGGCTGCTGCCTCCAAGTAGATGTTCCAATGCTGGTGTATGAGTTTGCTGCTAATGGGAGCCTCCATGAAATTCTACATGGGATCGATAAGGGAATTCGTCGTGAACTCACGTTAGACCTGCGTTTGGACATTGCAATTGGGTCTGCAGAAGGACTCAGATACATGCACTCGTACGCAAGTCAAGTCATACGACATGGTGATGTCAAACCGGACAACATACTTTTGGATGACAAGCTGGTACCGAAAATCTCGGATTTCGGGTTATCGAAGCTGCTTAGAGTGGACGGATATTTCGCAAAGGTTGTGGTCGGGTGCATGGGCTACATAGACCCAGTGTTCATGAAAACTGGGCTTCTGACACAGAAGAGCGATGTCTACAGCTTCGGAGCTGTTCTCTTAGAACTGATCACCAGGAGGCAAAACGTGTACGATGGAAACTGCAGCCTCCTTATTGAGTTCCGCAAAGTTTATGAGAAAGAAGAGAGTGGACGGGCAATGTTCGACAAGGAGATTGCGACCGGAGAGGAAGACGTCTCGATCCTGGAAGAGATTGGCAGGCTTGCAATGGACTGCTTGAAGGAAGATGTAGATGACCGTCCGGATATGACGGAGGTAGCAGAACAGCTTGTGATGCTTAGGAGATCTAGGAAGGCACACATCAAAAGCCCTCGTCATTTGGAGGATCGTATCGCTGTCGTCGATGATTCTCCCAGGAGCTTTGCTACAGACACCAGCGAAGCTACTACCAGTGCCACGTTTTCGGTGCCAGCCACTCCGACCACCAAGGATCTCTCTGCTAATCCATAGGTCAATCAGCAAGTTAATGCATCAGTCGTAATTAATAAAATCATCTGCATGCAGTACTAGTTACACTACTGTATTAGTGTATTATGCTTGTTTCCTGTATAAGACCTAGGTTGTAAGTTGTTAATGTCTATGCGCGACATTATTGTGTGTACTTTGTGAAGGATGCAAGTGATCAATTTGTACTATGTGCCATTCTCTGATATAGTGAACAGAGAAAGTACGTACTACTTGGTTATTACTATTACTTTGTAATTTATATATCAATATATATCTTTGTAATTTAAAAAGGAGAGAGGAGACCATCATTAATTGCCTGTGTAATGTTCGAAAGAAAAAAGGGCAAAAAACCGTACGTACCTGGTGAAGAAAAAAGCAAAAACAATTTGCGAGAACTTCAGGAGAATAAAAACGTGATAGGAGAGAAAAAGCAATAAAGGCTTCACATGAGTCATTTTCATCTTACTACTATAGAAATATACATCACAATCGATTTTTTTTTTGTCATAACAGTCAATTTTGCCAGCGACACAAAGTCTTTAAATAGTGATAAGGAGACTCCATCACACACTACACACTGCTATTGCGTCTCATTATCCTGCAACTTGTGTTAATTGTTAAAAAACATAATACAAAATCCTATAACAGTTATAGGGATGAGTATGGTGCAATACTCACAGCATCCAGGATTGTACAGTAAAAATATCGATGGCTTTTAGGTTGTACAAAAAGAACAGATCCTTAAAACACACTGGGAAAGTCCCATCCTCCTGGCAGTGGAATTATCCCCCTCGATACCTCACATTGAAATCGACGTGAGGCTCGACCTCATGCACCTTGTCAATGTACCATTCATGCAGTAAGCGGGTGCACATGCTTAAAGCATTCAATTCATTGCTTGAAACAAGGGGCTTTCTATGTACGAACCCCTTAGAATCTCTAAGAGGCTTTGTGGCCTCTGACAACTTTGTCTTCTTGACAGAAGAATTCTCCGAGCTTTCCTGTGGATCTTTCGTCAGCGTGCTAGTAGTTCTTTTGCGCACCAGCTCTACACTCTATTTAGAGGCAGGAGAAGTTACAAGAGCAGGGACAGGAGCAGCAGGAGGAGCACGTGTATTACCCCTCTATTTATAGTGTACATTGGTCATCGTCCACCCTTGGATGAGTTGCTTCAATCCTAAGCTAACCTTCAAGAGCCAGGATTTGATCTCACACACTTACCCATTGGGTTAACCCGAAACCCACTACCAACTGGTTTTATCTAAGTAGCTAACTTGATCGCTACACTATCCACTAAAAACCAAGATCCAATGGTTTTCTTGACCCGATTGCCTCAAGCTAGCATCCATTAGGTTCCTTGACTCCTTGGCTTGCACCCACCCCCATCTCCGGCCATCTTCCGGCGATCACCGACCTCCCAGAACTCTGGCGCATCTCGCCTTGTCCCGGTCATCCTTTGCCTCATCATAACCTCGAATCGAAGCCCTGCAACCAACAAAGACAAGAAAACCCTTCACATAGCATTGTTCAACAATAATATACAATAATCATTCAAAAACAAAAATCAAAATGTTCTTCGCAGTTCAAAGTCGGCACTACCACCCTCTAGGGACCGGTAGCACCGCTCGGCCAACACTACCGATCCTTAGAGGCCGGTAGTGCCGCCCTCCACTTAAACCCAGCAAGAAACCCTCTCTGGAAAATAACTACCATAGCACTACCGCCCTCAAGATGCGCTATAGCCGCTCAGCTCAAAACCAGAGGACCGCAGACCGGCACTACCGCCACCTGGGTCTGGTAGTGCCGCAAGGGTCAGCACAACCTCGCTTGAACGTCGGTACTGCCGCCTGTGACTAACAGAACTTAAATTGCTTTATTTTTGAAATCTAATTCAAATCCATACTCAAACCTAAGCACACCTTACTAAAAAATAGTCACATACTCATCACAAACATGGATGGATCTACACATGGTCCTTCAGTTTTCACTGTGTATGATTATGATATTACATCTATATGTTGTCGCTGTGTATACAAGTGTGATCCTAAACTAGTGTAATATACACAGAGAGTCCATATTTATATACTCAAATCCAGATATAGATGCAGTCCTTCTCCAACCATAAAGCTCGTGATGAGTCACAACTCAAGTTCATAACTTATACCTTTAAACATGTTGACGATATAATTTTCGGTCTTGTATTTCGTCACACAAATTGGCGATTGCTGGTCTTCAGAAGAAAAAATTTGTTACAGCGGAAAAAAGTCCTGATAATGAAGTTGCTGTCTACCAGTGCTTAAAATAATTAGTACTTTGCATGAATCAATTTGTACTAGTGGTGCTTAAAACAAATAAAACAAGTACTAGTGGTGCTTAAAAAAATCTTCAATCATTTTTCGTGGCGAGTAAAAAACTTCAAGTTTACCATCCTGACTGCAACACTCACAGCAAATGGTCAAACTCGTTTTAAGTTGTTAGATTGTATTATCCCACTTTATGCATCTTTGAATTTGTTTTAAGTATTTTAGTCCTTCAAAAAAATTTCATAATTTTTATTGCTAATTAAAGTTTAAATTAGAATTTTAGAATTCAAAAAGATTTAATACGAGTAATGTGTAGGCGAACAATTTTTGAAATTATTTTATTTGAGTTCTATATGCTCTAAAGTATTTTACAGAAGTTTTTAGAAAATTTTCAAGTTTATTTGCTATTTTTTAGAGCCTATTTGTATTTTCTATATCTTCTAAAAAGAAAAATCAAATAAACATCCCTGCAAAACTTTTGGACCAAAACCCAGCCAGCTCAACCCACGGCAAGGCTCAGCTTGCCTAGCACCACAGATGAGGCACTGACAGATGAGCCCACATGTCAGGGTTGTTGTTTTCATGTCCGAGTCGAACACTGATGCTCACTGTGTCTGCCACTGCTCCATGCTCTGCACTAGGGCTGGAAACGAGCCGAGCCGGGCCAACACTGATGCTCACTGTGTCTGCCACTGCTCCATGCTCTGCACTAGGGCTGGAAACGAGCCGAGCCGGGCCAACACTGATGCTCACTGTGTCTGCCACTGCTCCATGCTCTGCACTAGGGCTGGAAACGAGTCGAGCCGGGCCAACACTGATGCTCACTGTGTCTGCCACTGCTCCATACACTAATGCTCACTGTGTCTGCCACTGCTCCATGCTCTGTACTAGGGTTGGAAACGAGCTGAGACGGGCCAACACCGATGCTCACTGTGTCTGCCACTGCTCCATGCTAGGGCCATTTAAGGTGTGCATCATGACCGCGTTGAGCCAAGCAATAGGAACCCAGATTGCCACCGTTTCGCTGAGATCTTTCAATTGGCATCACCCCGAGTCGCCGTAGATGGCCGAAGCTCATCGTCGGTGACCTAGCTTGGGCAAGGTCCCTTGCCTGGCCGCGATGACATTGTGCTAACGTGAAGATAAATAAATGTAAAGTTGACATTTTCGCTATGTATGATTGTGATATTGTATCTATATTGCAACTTTGTGCACTAGCGTGACCCTAAATTAATGCAGTATAGACAGAGGGTCCGAATTGGTAAATTCACAACTCAAGTTCATAACTTATCGCGTCGAAAAGGTCAATGATATAACTTTCGGTCTTGCCTTTCTTCAAAGAAATTGGTGATTACTGTTCTTCACAAGAAAAAAATATGTTACTGTCTACCGGTGCTTAAAAGAACTACTGGTGATGATCAAAACAAGTACTAGTGGTGCTTAAAACAAGTACTTTGTATGAGTCAATATGTACTAGTGGTGCTTAACACACCTACACCGGTGCTTAAAACAAGTAGTAGTGGTGCTTAAAACAGTATTTAATCACTTTTCGTGGGGAATAAGAAAAACTTCAAGTTTACATCCTGATTGCAACACTTACAGTAAATAGTCCTCTCATTTTAAGTTGTTGGATTGTAATATCCCAATTTATGCATCTTTAAATTTGTTTTAAGTATTATGGCACTTCCAAAAATTTTCAAAATTTGTATTGCTAATTAAAGCTTAAATTGGAATTTTTTAATTAAAAAGGATTTCATATGAGTAATGCATAAGTGAACAATTATTGAAATCACTTTACTTGAGTTTTATATGCACTAAAGTATTTTACAAATGTTTTTGGTATTTTTCCAATTTTATTTGCTATTTTTGGAGTCCATTTACATGTTCTATATTTTCTGACAAGGAAATTCAATAAAAATTCCTAGAAAGTTTTTGGGTCAAAACCCCAACTGCCGGCTCAGCACCAACCCACATCGCATGAGCCGAAGCTTGTCACCGATGACCTTTGGTCCATATGCTCAGCCGTGCTGATGTGGATCTAAATAAGTCTAAAGTTTACCTTAAGGCTATTCAACAATCTTTTATTCAATAAATATAGGATTTCATTATGTTTCTGATATGTATGATTGTGATATTACCTCTATATTGCCACTGAGTGTACTAGCATTATCCAAAACTAGTGCAGTATACACAAAGGATCAGGATTTGCATATATTCGGGTCCCGACACAGATACAATCCTTCTCCAACCATAAAGCTCGCAAGTCACAACTCAAGTTCATAACTTATAGCTTGAGAAAGGTCAATGATATAATTTTGGGTCTTGTCTCTCATTTATAGAAATTGGTGATTACCGGTCTTCCGAAGAAAAAATTATGTTACTGCTGAAAAAAGTCCTGATAATGAAGTTGCTGTCTACCGGTGCTTAAAACAAGTAAAGTTGTGCTTGAGACAAGAACTTTGCATACTTTGCCCCAGTCAATATGTGTATTGAGAATTGAGATAGAAATATTGCTTCTTGTGTTAGCTAGCTTGTAATTAAGTTGCATATGGATGTGTGAAACATTAACTGTAGTGTGACGCATAGTGAGCTAGTATTGTATTGTGCCATTCTCTGTTACCGTGAATAGATAGGCGAATTAATTACTTGGTGTTAGTTCTCAAGTTGTCGAGTTGCAGTTGTTCGTGTGAACTTGCAGACTTGTGGTATGTCATCTCCCTTTCGTTTTCGAGAGGTAATGCAATTTACTACCGGAATTCATATAATCTGCTAGATAGTATTTCTTTTTCAGAAAGTAAACAAATTTTCATTGAAAATGCGAACTACAAAAGTACAAAAACCTGCAGTCACAAGCAGGGTTTTAAACGCCTTAGGTTTTCGATCGAATTTCGCGAAGACCGACCTTACCGAGCCGGTTTGACATAGAAACCGATCGGCAAACCGGTCCAATTGAAATTCAAATTCAAAAAAATTGAAAAATTTGCAAAAAATTGTTGGAAATTTTCCTAAAATTAGTATTAATAGATTTATGATGTATGACATCAAAATGATTTGAAAAACCAAATTTTTGAGATGTTTTTGACGCAAAACCGAATATATATAATTAAAAAGGGTAAAAAAATAGAAAACAGTACCAGGTCCATTAGGCCCGGTCTGGCCTACTTAAATTTCACACGCTATACACCCCGTTCTATGAAACTTCGGACACATTCATTTCACTTTCGACACTCCTCAATGTGAGCTCTCGCAGTCGCCGTGTCTCTGTCCAAATCCACCCGCCACCGACTATATCATGTATGGTGTTGCACAAATACTAGATGATTATTTTGATAAGGATTATGAAAATTTTTATTTGTAGCATTCACTGATGTAATGCCTTTTATTAACTAAAATTTGGAATAAAAAACCTGAGTTATAACAACTTATATTAAAAGAAAAGGTTAATTTCAAGTATAAGCTAAATTATGAAATTCAGAATAGACAATTAACAAAAATAGCAAATTGACTTCCATACTATTTTTAAAGTAAATATATAAATAAATAAAATTTATAATAATAATTAAATAAAATTACCTGATTAAAACAAAAAGTTAATGCCAATTATAAGTCAAATTAACTAAAATTCATAATAAAAAAATACCGGAGTTATAATGGTTTAGATTAAAAGAAAGAATACATATTAAAATGCTAAATTGCAAAAATATTAAAATTTATAACAATATCTATTACCTGTACTAATTATAAACTAAAAAATAATTTCAATTAATGAAGAAAAAAAAGATTTGGTGTCCATCTAAGAAAACCAAGTTCTACTATCTATCACGTACAACCAAGTTATGGTACTGAAATGAATGTTATTGAATGTGAACTTGTTCGATTAGGTTATCAATGGTATTGAAATGAAATATTATTTGTTGATATATTATTGCTAAATTCCTATTTTACAACTTTATATTGTCTAAAATATAGCAAAGATCATGTCGAAATTTTTCATATTTTTTAATAGTTATGCTATTATTGCTAAATATGTACTCTACAACTTTTACAGTTTTTCCACAATTTTCCCATTTTTCTTGCATTTTCCCTACTTTTCATTCTGTCATCGGTTTTCACATTTTTTTCCTTAAAAACCACTTGATATTTGGGCAAAGCCAATCGATTTTCGACCATTTAGAGCGGTTTTCGAGATTTTTCGTTATAATTGACCAACTTGTTTGATTTTGCAAACCGTTCAATTTTTGGCGATTTTCGCGATAAAGCGGTACCGTCGGGACTTCGATTTTTAACCCTAAATCGGTTTGGTTAACACTGGTCACAAAGTCACAGCTCAAGTTCATAACTTATAGCCTCAAAAGGGTCAACGATATAATTTTAGGTCTTGTCATTCTTTAAAGAAATTGGTGATTATTGGTCTTCAGGAAAGAAAATGTTACTGCTGACAAAGTCCTGATAATGAAGTTGCTGTCATTCTTTGAAGAAACTAGGCACGTGTACGCGGCGGCACGCCGCGTAAGTTAGCATTTGTGAATAATACAGTAGCGTATCAGATAAGATATATAATGAGCTAAATTAGTAACGTATTGAAGGAGAACATATAAAAAAGTGTAAGGAAATCTAGTGTACAACAATATAAGCATTAGCTAAAGAATAACTGTTAATTGCACAAAGAGTATACACCTATGGTTTAGATGTGTTAGTTTGGGTAAAATGATTATGCCTCATACTGGGGTCATGCAATAAAATTGTTAAACAGGTTGTTAACTGTTGCCTTCAATCAATTTTTTTTGAAAGCAACTAAACATGAATTGATAAAGATATTAAACAATAGCGTAGGCGATTCGCATAGGCGCTATCAATATAACAGGAACGAAGTAAAAATATAGTAGTCTGATCATAAACTCCACCCGAAAGTCAACCATCTTCACTCCATATCTGGATTCGGCTCTATATCATCATAAACTGTAGCGATCTATGCGATCAATATCACCTGGCAAAAGAATGCAAGAATTAATCTTTCTAGTAACTTGAATGCACGTCCAAGTGGCAGATAGTGTTATAAAGACCAATATTTCCGAAAGGTCAGTAATCACCGGGCGTAAGAAGGCTGGCAAAAAAACAGCTCTTGATATCTATGTTTGTGGGAAAAATCATAAGACTATTTCGGACATCTACGTTATCTTGTAAAAGCAATTTACGTTAATTGGTTTTTGCGGCATCTGTTTGAAGCCGTACATCAAGAAGTTTCCATAATGATGATAGTGCAGGTAGAATTTACATAGTAAAGCATTTCTGATATTTTCTTTTGATTGTAAAATCTGAAAACCGCACCTGATTTGTGGATTGTGAAACACATGCTGATGGTTTGACTCTACCAAAGGGGGGGAAATTCAACATGGTTGAACACAATGGCATGGTTGCATGTGCAGTAAATAGATACGCTATGAACTGTAGGAGGGTTTTTTATTTATTGGGAGAACAGTAACGCAATATCCAATACGTGTGTGTGTGTATCTCTGAAAGCACAAGAAGATAAATTTTAGCACGGTAATAATTATCTAAGCATACTGCCTTAAGTATGGGCGTACATGTTATATAAAAGAGACACGACAACATAGTTAGAACATGTAAAACCAATAATCAGAAGATTGTATAAATTTGCACGAACTCTGTTTGCATTGTCGTCCATCCGACAAAATTGTCAAAAAAGAATAGTAATTTGTTCTGAAGGATAACAAGAATAGCTAAAAATAGCAATTGGGTGTACGTATTGCTTTGATGGGCAACCTGTATTCAAAACTAAATCAACAACACCAGAGAGCAATTAATATGCAAAAAATCCGTGAGGCAAACGAAGGAAAACCCTGGTTTAAAAGCCTGCTACAAAATAGGATAACCTCTACAAACAGTGGTAATCAATGACTGTCAGCAAGTAACTCAACAAGATATCTGTCAATCAAAGAATTTAGTTAGCCAGATGAATTGCATGTAAATATCATGGGCATAGATTTACTAAAGAATAGAAAAGGCAGTAACTACTCTAAGCATTCGAAACAACAAAAGAAACATAAAACAAGACTACAAAACGATCTGCACAACAAGCTGGATAATAGAGGAAATTTACAGTGGAGCTAAAAGAACGATTATTCTGCATGCGAATCTTACATCAGCGTCCGATCCGATAAATAATGTTGACATGATTTGTAACAGCCGCCAACAGTCAATCGCATTTGTAACTTTTATACTCAACTCTATTCGCTGGACTGCTTCTTACTTGTGATTCGTTGGCCTTGACACAGAACAAAGCATAGTTAAAGAAGAGCACTAACAGTGATCTTTCTTGAAGTATATATCAGAACCTGGGAATATCAGTACAATAGGAACTCGAAAGAAAAAATGTGAATAGAGCATGCGTTAAAAAATAGGCAGGAGACTATAGACTAATGGCTAATCTAATAGATCATCCACAACAATTAAGATAAATTGTGCATGGGTAACGAAGAATAGGACAAGTGGTTTTAGCTGCGCAGAACGATTTAACTATGAGCGAATAAATCACGCCTAATCACCTCAACCAAAGTATAAACACTACTTTCGTTCAAAGACTATCGTGTGTGTGGAGAAAAAACAAAAATTGTATAATAGACTAACACGAACAGAGCTCTAAACTAAAATAGGGAAAAAGCTTACTGATGACACGTATCCAATATAACAATTCAATATTTTACATATAAATCTAGCACATAACATGGGCGGTTATAGGCTATAGCTAGAAAAATAAATGGTGGCGACTCATATGCAGAATTCTTTAAAAAATAATAACCAATAATGGATAAATATAAACGGTTGAGATGTATCTCCATTCAGTCCTGCAAGCTATGTACTGGCATGGGTAATACAGAGCACATGTTTTTTCACTCACAATTTCCAGAGGAAGCGCAAGAATCTCACTCGCTAAAAAAATGTGTGTAATTTAATGAAGACAATCCCATAGCATGTTTGATCCAAAAGGCTAGGAAATAAAGGAAAACAAGCAAAATTTGAATAATGCTATTAGCTAAACCTAGGCAGGCACTTGTAGACCAACAATATTTAAATTTGTAAAATGTGATACTGATTTGCCTTCGCTGAAACAAAACGAACCAAAAGAACAAAGTAATCTAGAAAACTGGTTAACCGCATCCGTACCTGTATGAATTGCAACCTATCTCAGAATATCCCCCCTGTTCACGGCGTTGAAACCAAATGGAATAAAAGAACACAATAATTCCGAAAATTCAAACAATTAACCTTATTTGAATCTGTATGAATTGCAAGCCATCTCTGAATAATCTCCCTATCGACGTCAACAAATCAGCCATAAGAGTAAATCAGTCTTAGATACAATTTAGATTGTAGGCGCTTTGCAGTATACCTACAATATGATGTAAACAAAATGATTAGGCCGAAGAAAGAAACCGCTAATGTGCAATCAATAAGCATGGTTTAATAGCTCCTCCGGTAGCAACCAAACATGATGATAGGTCAGCCTTATCGCAAGAAGGGATAAAATAGAGAAACAAAGGCTGCCGACAAAAAACCATCATGGATTAAATAAAAAATAGCCAAATAACATCTAGTCCATCATGTCTATCAGGAGTTCTAAATACGATTTATTCATGAACCTGTAGGACAGCATTATTTATGATTTCTAAACTATGCAACCTCATTTTCAAATGCACGTGTCACATTTTTTAGGTCCTAAACAAAGATGAGAATCGTTTCATAACTGAATATTGGCACATCCTTTTGTACTATCAGAGAAACAGCAACCGATAATGTAGCAGACCTCCTGTGGCAGAAGGCAATGACTCTTAGACTTCGCACTAATATATATCTACAGGGAGCTACAACTTAAGCGAAGATACATGCTAGTGTCGCCTTTATTCTTGCTTGCGAATTGACAATTTAGTATGAATTTCCTAGCCACGCGAAAGAGAGGAGTTATCTCCTAACTGTGACATGATTTTGTTTTGATCTTCTCACGTGATATACGCATGACAAATATGGAAACTATTTTTTTGAGCATGGAGGACACGTAGGTAGCTGCATACGACCACGCTTAAAGAATAACAAGGTAATACCATTTACCGTTGTCGTATCGGTGTGGCTTCCCATTTAGCAATCTATATAGTATATAAATATAGAATGCTACCATGAGAAGATCTGTATATGAATCAATGTAGATCCATCTTAGGAAATCAAAATATGTAAATAATACAAACAAACAATCGATGCCAGTTTTTATCATAGTATAAGCACCACCATAGATGAGACCTCACTGATTAAGATATGGCATTATGGAAAAGATAGTATAAGCACCACCATAGATGAGACCTCACAGATTAAGATATGGCATTATGGAAAAGGGCACCTAACTGGATAGATGAGCTAAACCAATACTGTGCAGTAGGTATCATTATAACACAGTGCTAGCAACCTAATTTTTCTAAAGGATATTTCTATGTATGTAAGCTGACAATGTAGCAGAATAATACGAACAGGGACTTACATCTTTTAGCTGAGTCACATGTTCACTGCTACAACAAATGGCTTCGTTGGTCTCAATCAATCAGCACAGTGTATTTTTTTTTTGGCTATAAAGCTCCTTGTAGTATATCATCTTCCACAAATCTGTCTAACACAAGACAAAAACTATAAGAAGCTAAGCAAGCCTATAATCTGTAGAAGCAAACCTTTGATCGGTAAGATAGACACAGAAAGTCGAGGAATATAATTGCATTCGCTGCACCAATGCACCCGCTGCCCCGCATGGCAGTAACAGAAAAAGAAAAACCTGACAAAACAAAAGATCCGATAAAGGAACTAAACTCTGTACGCGCAAAGAGCAAGATCCATCCAAATTCGTTTCACCCTGCACTGCATGCCGATGCCCCCCCTCTTGATCCGACCGGCGCAGGGTTCGGAAGCATGTTGGAGGTAGAGAGGGAGACGGACGGAGGGGGCGACGGGAGCGAAAGGGTTGGAGGTGGAGAGGAAGATGGACGGAGGGGGCGAGAGGCGGAAGCAGAGGCCCTCGTGGTCATCGTCGGTGGCGGCGAGGCCGAGGGCTTGCAGTGGAGTCAGTGGGGACCGGCGTGAAAGAGCTGAAGGTAGAGAGGGAGTTGTACGGAGGGGGCGGGAGACGAAGGCGGTGGAGGTGCAGAAGCCACGATCGCCGTCGCCATCGTCGGCGGTGGTGAGGTAGGGGGTTTGGAGCGGAGGCGGTGGGGATGGGAGCGAAAGAGCTGTAGGTAGAGAGGGAGATGGACGTGGGGGGGGGAGGCGAAGGCGGTAGGGCTGCAATCTGTGATCATGCCGCCATCGCCGGTGGAGGCGAGGTCGGGGGTTTGGAGCGGAGGCGGTGGGGATGGGAGCGAAAGAGCTGTAGGTAGAGAGGGAGATGGACGTGGGGGGGGGAGGCGAAGGCGGTGGGGCTGCAGAATACGCGGTCGCCGTCGCCATCGCCATCGCCGGTGGAGGCGAGGTCAGGGACTTGGAGCGGAGGCAGTGGTGATGGGTGCGAAAGAGCTGGAGGTAGAGAGGGAGACGGACGGAGGGGGCGAGAGGCGGAGGCGAAGGCCCTCGGCGTCATCGATGGTGGCGGCGAGGTCGAGCCCGGGGAAGCAAAGGCCCATCGAAGCGGGCGGCGGAAACAGCGCGTGCGGGGGAGGCATCGCGAATGGGAAGAAAAGCAATGGGGAGCGGGCGGAGGAAATGGTACCGAGAAGCAAAACATGAGATGGAAAAAGGACACCGCGGGCTGTGCCGACCGGTGTGAGGAGGCGAACGCAGAAGCTAAATCAACCGAGGGGCTAATCGCACTCTGGGCGACGTGGCACCGGTCTGCTTTCAGGGACTCTCCTGTGACACCTCGGAGTGTCGTAACCTTATTATTGAGCATGATAAGGTTAAATACAGTATGAGATGTGGAAATAAGGTTAAGATCATAAGGATCGGGGGTTAATACGCTTCGGGCCGCTTCGGAGCCGCGTTTGGGGTTTTGGGCCTTCCGGGAGTTTTGGGCCTTGGTGGGCTTTGGTGGGATGGATTAGGACTCCGTAGCGGACTAGGATTGGGTTGAGGCTGTTAAAGGGGCTCCCCCCTGCCCCTTGCGCCCCCACCTCCCCTCTTGCGCCTCTCCTCCCTCCCCTCCCCTAAGCCCCTAGCCCCCATAACCGTCAGCATCCCTCCCTTTCCTCCACCTCCACACCACCTCCCTCCACCCCTTGCTGCCCTAGGGTGGTCTCCCCACCCTGCCTCGCGAGTCATCCCGTGGAGGCGGAGCGAGAGCAAGGAGCGAGGAGGCGAGGAACGTGGAGCGAGCGCGGTCGCGAGGAGATTCGGAGATTGATTGGAGTTTTGCGCTTCGGGCAAAGGTATGAACATGAGGATCCTTGGATTTGATCTAGGTACTGTTATTAGGGTGTTTATCAAGTTTTTGATCAATTGGAAGGCGCTGGTTTGAAGTAATTTGGGTTAGATCTAAACTTGTCCACGTTTCTGTTTTCGGGCAGATTGAGCAGTCGAACTAGGGTTCGAGTTTCCGTCGATTTAGAATCCGAATCAGACCGTACGGACTTCTAGAAAGTTGTAGATAATTTAATTATCTTTCCGTGGACGTAAAGCACGTTAATTTCCGATCAGCCGTTTGAAAGTTATGGCTGTTTTACCGAGCGCCTAAAAATCTGTGACGTAACTGGAACAGATTGTGGTAATCTGTAGATTAAACAATTTTAGAGTCGAATCAGTCTTTCCTATAACTAGAAAAAGTTGGGAAATTTCTAAGCTTCGCGACGATTGTACTCGTTTATTCGATTTGGAGTCCCAGAACTCAAGTTATGCCTTTTGCAAGGCTGCTGTCCGCCGGGACAGAACCTCTGTTTTTAGGTTTTGCAGTAGTTGGCAATGTCGGGTTAGATGGGGCGTGTGTACTGTTTTGAGGTTATGATTGTGAGTGTGTGATGCCTATGTGCAGGTGGTGTGACCCGGGAGTTCCCTCTTCTTCCCGCCAATCCGTTGCACGTGGTTGAGGCAAGTGTGTTGTGATGGATAGCAAGTTGTAGGTTGCATGTTGAAATTAGATGGAATTGCCTACATGATATATGTCCACTTGCCATGTTTTAATGATTGATATGATATGATGATGTTGTTTAACATATTATGATGCCATGTGTTAATATGTGAATTGAATATGATATTTGGCATGGTTGCATGCATGTCATGAGATAGGGCGAGGGCGGTGAGAAAGTCTTAACTAGTCCGGCAAGGTCGGTGAGAAAGTTATGACTAGTCCGGAACGCCATTGAGTAAGTCCTATGTCGTGATTCCATCCACGTGGTGTTTGGAAGCGAGTAGGCACCCTCCATCTTGGGATGGAAGGAGGAAAGAGGTGCACCAGCGGGTGTGTACTTCCCATACCGGTATGAGGTTCCAGAGGGTTAGGAGCAATGCATTACATCGCATACAAATTGATGATGATATTGATAAGTATTCATGAATGAGATGTTATACATGATGAAAGATGTTATTGATTTGTTGTTATGCTTGATGTTCATTGCAGTATGCTTGCTGAGTTTTCGAACTCACCCTTGTGTTTTCTTGTTGTTTTAGGTACCATGAGAACGGCATGCGGGAAAGGGGAATAGTCACACGCTCACACATTGCTTCACCTTAATGTTTCCCCAAGTCAATTCATTTAGTTTGATAATAAATTGCGTGTGATGGTCTTTAAAATTAAGTCTTAGCTTGGTTAATGAGAGTTCTATTGTTTGTTTGACACTTGGAACCTTAAGAGCTTAATGTTAGTCTCTTATTGTCGTTAAGACTTTATTTATTGCTGTTTTAGATGTTTCTCTTATTGCCATATAATGCTATATTGTTCTATTGTTTCTTAAATTCATGATAAAACAAAGGAAGTCTTTGCCCGAAATCTCGGTTTTTAGTCTATGCACCTTTGCTGGAATTTGATGTTAAATGTGGTATTTAGATGTTGTTTAGCTTATGTTTGGTAACATTCGAGGCATAGTAAATGCAGGTGTTACTGATTGAAGTATCGAGCCGAGGTTGTAGGTCCTTGGAATGTGAATTTTTAGTGTCATGCTATAGGTACAACTAAAATGTGATGTGGAATAACTTAGAAACATGGCTTAGGTTTTAACTAAAACCTTGTTATAGGATAGCAACGTTAAAACTTGTAAAAGTGGTATAACTAATCTAAAATCGACACACTTAGTTTGCACAAGAGGATGGGTTTTGTTCATCAATGCATCATGGCGATTATGTGATAAGGAATATGCTTATGATGCTTTGTTTGATCTATGATCTTGATTGTGTGCTTTGGTGTTTGGGGTTGTCATCTGCGCCATCTTGCCAGAGGTAGAGCCGTGGGCCGTGGCGTGGAGGCCGGCGAGGCTCGAGGAGTTGAGAGTCACATTCTTGAGGAGTAGCGTTCGCTTAATGCTCTCGTGGGCCGGCTCGGGAGGAGCTTCGGCTGCGGTCGGGCGGGGTGCCCGCCGATGAAGATTTAGTCCGGCTCTGCGGAAGGAGGTCGGGGGCTGCGCCCGGTGCAGGCAGCCACTGCTGTTGTGCCTCTCCCAAAATGGCCCGGTTGTTGCCCCATTGCACGGAGCCGAGAGATGAGTCTCCGAGTGGATGTCCCTCCGTCTTGACACTTTCGGCGGAGCGACGCCCGATCCATCTGATTAGCTGCGGTACATGGAGAGGCGGTTTGAGGTCCTAGAGTTGACTCCTGCGGTTCGAGGACTCGCTTTGTGGCTTTTCAGAGGCCAAGCTGATATCTCGGTGGGAGGGGTCTGTGCTAGAACCCCGATCTGGTCGATCTGGGAGGACTTTGTGGCTCGCTTAGGCCAAGTTCCACCACCAGTCTTTCCTTGAGAGGATGGAGCTTACTGACCACTCTTTCCCAGGGGAAAGAGGTCGGTGGCAGTATGAGAAGGAGTTCAACAAAGGGCAGTGGTGCGCTTACGTACCGGTGTGGCAGCCAGCGATCGGAGAAAGCTAGGAGGTTCCGTGAGGCCTCAACCAGGAAGTTCAAAGTTGTCATGGGGCGTGTCCTCGTGACTTCTGCTCTGTGGTGGAGCAAGCGAAGGGCATGGAGCTCGAGTTGGAGCTCTCCGGGACAGCGAACCGGGAGGTTCGGGGGTTCCTGCGGCCCAGTAGCGAAGAGGACCTTTGGTGGAGGAGGTGGGTCCTCTCGTCCCACCTTCAAGAAGTTCAAGGGAGGCAGGGGCCTCCTCGGGCTAAGATAGGTACTTGATCGTCTTCTTCCTTGGTCGTCTGTGCCCGGGCAGGGCATGAAGTGCTTTGCGGTGGCGACACCGTGCAGTGTGGTTGGGGAATTTGACAGCCAGGCAAACTTCCGAGCCATATGGGGCGAGTGGATGAACCCATTAGCATCATCAAGTGGGAGACGGTGCCTTCTCCTCCCACTCCAGTAGCGTCTTCTAGAGGATCGGTGCACATGATGGCTGCTCCCCACTTCTCGCCACCCTTTGCGTAGGCGCCACCAGCGTCTTCGTGCCGCGGGTCTGCTCCTCCTCGATTTGCCTCCTCGCCCCAGCCTTGTTGGGGCATCGACCCATCACTGAGTCGGGGCTCCTTCGTCCAGCGCCACCAGAGTGCACTTTGCCGCCGCCGAGTCGGCGGGCATCGGTGGTTTCGGTACTACGCTCGTGATTCCGTTGATGCCTTTGTTCTATTTGATTCCGGAGCATCCTACTCTTTTGTGTCGTCGGAGTTTGCTAGTAGAGCTAAGTTGGGAGTTATTGGATTTTACGAGTCAGTGTTAGTTCTCAGGGTTGATTGCTAGTTCTTTGGTTTGCCCCTGGTTGCACCATTGCCATTGATGATGAGGTTTTCTTTGCCAATCTCATGGTGATCAGGTTGGCTCCTTTTGATGTCATTTTGGGCATGGATTGGCTGTCGATGCCGTGCTAAGATACATTGTTTACGGAAGACAGTTTCCTTGGCAGGCCCGTCCGGGAAGAGTTGACCTTTCGAGGGTGGTATACCCTCCAGTTCCGTCTTTGCTTTGACTAGTTTGTTTTAGGTGGCGTTTGAGGCTATTAGGTTTCCTCATGACTTTGTCTGAGAAACCATCTTCTTCGATTTCCATTGAGGAGATTTCTGTAGTGAAGGAGTTCGTTGATGTGTTCCTGACGGCCAGTTGCCTGGTCTACCTCACCGAGGAATGTGGAGTTTCGTATTGATCTTGTTCCACGGCTCGACCTATTTTCTATCTCTCCATACCGCTTAGCTCGACCTTTTCAAGGCGAGTTGAAGAAGCGATTGGAGGATCATTGGCCAAAGGCTTCATTCGGCGTAAGCGTGATCGCCATGGGGAGCACCGTCCTCTTCGTCTCGAAGAAGGATGGAAGTTGGCGTATGTGCATTGATTATCGTGCTCTTAACCAAGTGGCGGTCAAAAACAAGTATCCTTTGCCTGCATCGAGGATCTGTTTGACCAATCAAGGAGCAAAGGTGTTCTCCAAAATTGATCTTCGGTACAATCCAGATCAGTGTGAGGAGCGGGACATTGAGGCTGCTTTCTCCACTAGGTATGGGCATTATGAATTTAAAGTTATGTCTTTTGGACTAACTAATGCTCCTATTTGTCTTTATGGAAGGCGATGAGCAGTATGCTACACAAGTACCTTGATGAGTTTGTGGTAGTGTTCATCGATGACATTCGATTTACTCTAAATCAGAAGAGGAGCATGAGCGACACTTGAGGCTTGTCTTTGAGTACCTGAGGAGAATCAATTCTTTGCTAAAGTGAAAAGTCACGAGTTGGATTTTGAAGTGGGTTTTCTTGGCCACATCATCAATCCAGAGGCATATCAGTAGATCCTAGCAAAGTCTCAGTGATTTTGGATTGGAAGAGGCCTTCCAATGTCAAAGAGGTGCGTAGTTTCCTTAGGTTGGCTGGATACTATCGGCGATTTTGTAGAGATTTCTCTATCATTGCCAAGCCACTTTCTGGCCCGACTTTCGAAGGGGATGAAGTTCCGGTGGGCAGAGTGTGAGCACGAAACGCACTTTGAAGGAGAAGTTAGTGACTGCTCCTGTTCTTACCCTTCGAACCAGAGCGCTTCAGCTATTTATTACGATGCTTCTAGGTTGGGACTTGGTTGTGTGCTCATGCAAAATGGCAAGGTGATTGCTTATGCTTGAGCGGCATTTGAAAAAGCATGAGCGAGAACTATCCCACCCATGATCTTGAGCTAGCCGTGGTGTTTGCATTGAAGATATGGAGGCATTATTTGTAGCGAATCTTGTGATATTTTTTCTGCAGTCACAAGAGCCTCAAGTATCTTTACTTAGAAAGATTTGAACTTGGCGAGAGGAGGTGGCTAGAATTGATAAAGGATTATGACCTCACTATCCAGGTATCATCCGGGGAAGGCAAATGTAGTGGCGGCGCTCGGTCATAAGACAATGCCTCCCCTGTTGATTGTCTTGTTGCTGATTTGGCGTTTGGGAGTCTCCTCACGCTGCGGGGACCGTGCAAGCTGAAACTCAATTGATTCTTGGTCGATTCAGGCGTGTGCGGGAGGCACAGACATGATCGTTTGCTCCAGCGAGGTGAAGCATGAGGATGGCAAGTCGGGAGACTTCACCGTGGATGATGCGGGAGTTACGAGGTTTGGGGCCGTCTGTCAAGTGCCCCGAAATCTCAAGTGAAAGAAGACATTACGAGAGAAGCTCATCGCACCGTACCTGGTCCATCCTGGAGAGACCAAGATGTACAGAGGACTTGAAGAAGAATTTACGGTGGAAAGGATGAGAGTGGATATTGCCAAGTATGTGGCGTCTTGTGGGATACATCGGAAGATCAAAGGCTGAGCATAAAGCGTCCGGCACTGTTGCGACCATTGGAGGTTCTGTGTGGCCATGGGATGACATCTCCATGGATTTAGTGGTTGGTCTACCTCGTTCTCACGAGGGAAGGATGTCTTGTTGGGTTGTGGTGGACCGTCTCGGCCAAGTCTGCGCATTCATTCCCATCCATGACCAATTCAGCGGGTTGGCTCCCATCTATGTGGGAGATTGTGAGATTGCATGGTGTACCCAGGGACCATTATCTCTCGATCGGGATGCAGTTAGTCTCCAAGTTAGGAGAGTTTGCAGAGTGCTTTGGGCAGCGCTTTGCCTTAGTACCGCTTTTCACCCTCAGACAGATGGGCGATCTGGCGTACCATCAAACTTTGGAGGACATGCTCGGGGCACATGTGATGGCTTGGAAGGGTAGTGGGAAGACCATTTGCCCCTTTGCAGTTTGCTTACAATAACAGCTACCATTCCGGCCTCCAGGGTTTACTCCTTATGAGTCTTGTATGGTCGGGAAGTCTGGTCGCCACTTTGTTGGGATCTTGTAGAGAGCTATTCTTGGGCGGATTGAGTTCAGCAATTTGATCGCGTGTCAGTCTGGCGGAACCTTCTCACGTATGACGAGGCAGAAGAGCTATGCTGATGTGAGGCGAGACTTGGAGTTTGAGGTGGGTGATAGCGTACTCTTGCAGTATCTCCCACCAAGGTGTGTGGTGCGTTTGGCACCAAAGGAAAGCTTCGATCAAGGTATGTTGGGCCTTTTCCTATCCTTGCCGAGTTGGCGAGGTTGGCCTATCGCCTAGAGCTACCTAATCCATGCAAGGTGTGCATGATGTGTTCCATGTCTCGATGTTGAGAAATACTTGCATGATCCGGAGTTGGTGGTTCCATTGGAACCATTAGTGCTCAACGAGGACTCACCTTCGAGTCCCGTCTGGAAATAGTGCAGGGACTTGGGCCAGTGATGAAGAACAGGGGCCTTAAGTTTGTCAAGATCTTGTGGTCACATCGGGCCAAGAGCGACTTGGGAGTGGAATCTCGCATCGCAGAAGTATCGAGCTTTTCACCTCAGGTATGTGATGTGAAAATCAGCATCTTTGGTTTTGCTTTGGAGTTTCGTGATTGGTGCGTTTAGATTCGAGGAGTGAATCCTGTTGAAGGGGGAAGAATGTGACACCTCGAATGTAAGTAACCTTGTATTGAGCATGATAAGGTTAAATACTGAGTATGAGATGTGGAAATAAGGTTAAGATCATAAGGATCGGGGTTAATAACGTTTCGGGCCGTTTAGGGGCAGGGGTTTTGGGCCTTCCGAGTTTTGGGCCTTGTGGGCTTTGGTGGGATGGATTAGGACTCCGTAACGGACTAGGATTGGGTTGAGGGCTGTTAAAGGGGCTCCCCTGCCTCTTGCCTCCCCCTCTTGCGCCTCTCCTCCCTCCTCCCTCCCTAAGCCCTAGCCCCCCATAAACCGTGCATCCCTCCCCTTCCTCCACCTCCACACCACCTCCCTCCACCCCTTGCTGCCTAGGGTGGTCTCCCCACCCCTGCACCTCGCGTGAGTCATCCCATGGAGGCCAGGCGAGGCAAGGAAGCGAGGAAGCGAGCGATGGAGCGAGAAGCTGTGAGAGATTCGCGGAGATTGATTGGAGTTTTGCGCGGGCAAAGGTATGAACATGAGGATCCTTGGATTTGATCTAGGTACTGTTATTAGGGTGTTTATCAAGTTTTTGATCAATTGGAGGCGCTGGTTTGAAGTAATTTGGGTTAGATCTAAACTTGTCCACGTTTCTGTTTTCGGGCAGATTGAGCAGTCGAACTAGGGTTCGAGTTTCCGTCGATTTAGAATCCGAATCAGACCGTACGGACTTCTAGGAAGTTGTAGATAATTTAATTATCTTTCCGTGGACGTAAAGCACGTTAATTTCCGATCAGCCGTTTGAAAGTTATGGCTGTTTTACCGAGCGCCTAAAATCTGTGACGTAACTGGAACAGATTGTGGTAATCTGTAGATTAAACAATTTTAGAGTCCAGAATCAGTCTTTCCCTATAACTAGAAAAAGTTGGGAAATTTCCTAAGCTTCGCGACGGTGTACTCGTTTATTCGATTTGGAGTCCCAGAACTCAAGTTATGCCTTTTGCAAGGCTGCTGTCCCTTGGGACAGAACCTCTGTTTTTAGGTTTTGCGAGTAGTTGGCAATGTCGGGTTAGATGGGGCGTGTGTACTGTTTTGAGGTTATGATTGTGAGTGTGTGATGCCTATGTGCAGGTGGTGTGACCCCGAGTTCCCTCTTCTTCCGCCAATCTGCTGCACGTGGTTGAGGCAAGTGTGTTGTGATGGATAGCAAGTTGTAGGTTGCATGTTGAAATTAGATGGAATTGCCTACATGATATATGTCCACTTGCCATGTTTTAATGATTGATATGATATGATGAGCATGTTTAACATATTATGATGCCATGTGTTAATATGTGAATTGAATATGATATTTGGCATGGTTGCATGCATGTCATGAGATAGGCGAGGCGGTGAGAAAGTCTTAACTAGTCCGGCAAGGTCGGTGAAAGTTATGACTGGTCGGAGCAGCCATTGAGTGATCTATGATGTCGATTCCATCCACGTGGTGTTTGGAAGAAGTAGTAGGCACCCTCCATCTTCGGATGGAAGGGGAGGAAAGGGTGCACACCGACGGGTGTGTACTTCCCATACCGGTATGAGGTTCCAGAGGTTAGGAGCAATGCATTACATCGCATACAAATTATGATGATATTGATAAGTATTCATGAATGAGATGTTATACATGATGAAAGATGTTATTGATTTGTTGTTATGCTTGATGTTCATTGCAGTATATGCTGAGTTTTCGAACTCACCCTTGTGTTTTCTTGTTGTTTTGGAGTACCATGAGAAGCGGCATGCGGGGAAAGGGGAATAGTCACACGCTCACACATTGCTTCACCTTAATGTTTCCCCAAAGTCAATTCATTTAGTTTGATAATAAATTGCGTGTGATGGTCTTTAAAATTAAGTCTTAGCTTGGTTAATGAGAGTTCTATTGTTTGTTTGACACTTGGAACCTTAAGAGCTTAATGTTAGTCTCTTATTGTCGTTAAGACTTTATTTATTGCTGTTTTAGATGTTTCTCTTATTGCCATATAATGCTATATTGTTGCTGTTTCTTAAATTCATGATAAAACAAAGGAGGTGCTGCCGAAATCTCGGTTTTTAGTCTATGCACCTTTGCTGGAATTTGATGTTAAATGTGGTATTTAGATGTTGTTTAGCTTATGTTTGGTAACATTCAGGCATAGTAAATGCCGGGGTGTTACATCTCCCATCTTTAATAAAAGTAGTATTGGTGATTGTTGGTCCTTAGAAAAAAATATATGTTACTGCTGACAAAGACCTGACAAAAAACCAGTGCTTGAAACAAGTACTAGTGGTGATGAAACTTGAAAGCCACCTATACACTATGTAATATTGTGTAATTAATGGTGAGATGTTTGGTGGCTGCAATTCATCACCATATGTAGCCATTGTGACAAAGATATTAATTTGGAGTTACCTATACCGTCAGCACAACTTACCTTTTCTGATGGCTTACGGTAGCTTTGACAAAATATAGGCCCTTCGCGACAGCTTATCAAAAGAAATTAACCATATCTCTATATATTAAACAAGTAATCTCCACTAACTACAATCAATACTATTTCTCTCCTCTCATGCAGCCACATCACCCCTATTACATACAATCTTTAGATGAAAATTGAGTGATACAGATGTTCTCTCATTTACATTGTCTTCTAATTCTTTTAAACTGTATTACGTTTCACCTTGATTTGTTCAAATATTACAACTAACAAATTGATTTCTACATATCCCCACTGCAACGCAATGGATATCCTTAAAGTATATAGCGGTGGGGTATTGTGAGACCATCCATTTTATGATACAGTGTACCATAAAAAAGGTTCTTAATATGCTTTCTTTGCTAGTCCCTTGATCAGTAGCTAGCACGCACAAACACAAATTAAGGTCACAACCATACAAAATATTATTATGATTATTGCAGAAGCTATTGGTACATGGTCGTTTTACAATTCAGAATAGTATAGCAGAGGAAAAAACAAAAGTCTCGTAGTACGCCACATAATCATCAAGCATCTGACAAGGTATAAACTCTACATAAAATCATCGTCATTATCCCCGTAACCTGCGTCGAAGTATAATTCCTCGGGATAATCTATTTCTTCACCTAAAAACAACAACGATAGCAAGGGAGAGTACAGTGCTTACTCGGCAAGACTTGAAGTGTTTGCAAACCTATAATAAATGTAGGCTGTAACAATAGGATGGCTAGCTAGGTTATTTTGCTTGGAGGCAAATTCAATTGTAAATACTGGATAATAGATTCAAAGCGAAATTGAATAAAATCAATTTGATAGGTATATAAAATAACAAGTATATAATCATAAAGGTAATAGTTCACAATTCATCTATGAATGTGAGAATCAAATCGTCCAATGCCAACACATAACATAACTCCAATCTATTACCAACACATGGTACAATTTCATTTTCTTGCCAACACAAGGCACAATAGTTGAATACAACCTGCCAACACATGACAAAAATTGCATCATCCGCAGGGTAATTTATCACATTCTCTAGTTCTACTTCATTTTTAGGAAAAATTCATAATGCTAACTATGTGATGACTTTACCAAGTGCTCGTGACCACAAGCTCGGCTAATCGATTAGTTTTGACACTGCAGAGTTGTACAGCTTTACCCGTAAGAAATGATCAGCTCTTTGTGAAAATGTTATTAAAACACTTCCTTTGGTGTGCCGCAGAGAGATCATGCAAAGATATTTGTACACACTTACGATGAACAGTTTCATATCCTAACGTCCCAGTTCTCCCCATAGCAAGGCGTATACTGTTGCATCGACATGTGTTATTCCCAACATCTCGGTAAGGGTACCCCTTCGAGCAATCCAACCGGAACAGCTCGTGCTACTATAGCCTTCCAATGTGCAAAGCTACTTTTAAGTAACTTAATAAGTTGGTTGTCCCATACCAACCCTCCTGGTTGTATGGTTATCTTGGCCTAAAAACAACAGCATAGTTCGATCCTTAATCAACCTGTGCAAAGAATCTCCCTCTATCTATGTGCAAGTCACATACACTACTGGCGATTGATCATAATATCCATTACTATGTCCAAGATTCATGTCCAATATGTCCAACATTCTGATTAATTGCGAACAATATAACAAAGCATATGCAGTATTAAGCGATTATACCCATTTCACATTTGTTCTAGGTCTATCCATTTTTAGGCTTATCAAGATTCACATGGCAACATTGATTAAGGAAATCCCATAATAAAGGTGATATCTACCATAATCCATAATATAGCATTATTTGAATGTACAACATGCATGAGAACAATTGATAAAGGAATTTGTGAATAGTTGGGATCAATATGATCAAAGGGGCTTGCCTTGATGTTCATTGTCATCAAGTACAAACTCAGACTCGTTACCAGTAGCGTCAGCTATGTCGGGATCTACTCGTCATACCACGTTACATAGCAAAGAGCAGACTCCAATAACGGCAAAAAGAATATAGATAGAAAAACCAAATTAAAATCATTACACATCAAGCATGGCTTTCTAGGGTTAGATGTTGTTGATTTCATGCACATGCGGTGCAATTCGTTTTCAACGTTTATTCAATTTCCGCAGTTTTGGTTTAGGTGAAGGCATAACCACTTGTTCTCTATAAGTCGTTTATTTTTTTTTACAAATTCAAGAAACTAAGATTATGTAAGCTTGTATGCACTATTTCAAATTAAAAAATTTCATATTTTTTTGGATTCATAGAAGTAAGACATTAGTTAAGGTGTTTGTATGAATAGTACTTAACCTTAAGTATGTTTTGCACAAACAAATTATTTATACATGTTGGGATTAAAGAACGAGGCTATAGGCTGCATCTACATGGTTACACAATAATTCTTAAGATTCAAGTACTTTAGCTAAAGCTTTCTTAAGCTCATCTACTCATATTGTAACACCCCGGCATTTAATATGCCCGAATGCTACCAAACATAGACTAAGCAACCTCTAAATATCACAATTACAAGTAAATTACAGCAAAGGAGCAAATGCTAATACCGAAAATTTCGGCAGCATCTCCTTTGTTTTTCCATGAATTGAAGCAACAACAATCTTAACATATCAAGATAGCATAAAAAACGATAGCAATAACTTGAGAAAACAGGAATTTCAGCCCTCATACAGCTAAGGATATAAGCCTATCCGTCTCATGTCAAATATGAACTAATCATTTACTCATGGCAACCAACAAGCATCAACACCACAGTTTAGTTCAGTGAATTAACCATCACAATTAAAGGAAGGAACATGTCATTGTTTATATGTGTGATGCTAAGTGATGACGTGTGACTAGCTCCCTTTCCCGCATGCCGGTTTCATGGTACCTAAGAAAAACAACATAAACACAAGCGTGAGTTCATCACTCAGCAAGTATATTGCAATGGAACAAGAAAATACATTCCAATACCTTCATCACCACTTTTCACATACGACATCATACACATCTCATATTCATAGTGTAAGCATATCATTGACATCATCATATAACATCCTCATATAATGCAATGCAATGCAATGCGATGCACATATCTCCTGGAAACTCATACCGGTATGGTTGAGTACACACCTGTCGGTGTGCACCCTCTCCCCCCTTCCATCCCGAAGATGGAGGGTGCCTACTCCTCGCTTCCATACACCGCGGTGGATGGAATCACGATGTAGGACTTACTCATTGGCTCTCCGAAATAGTCATAACTTTCTCACCGACCTTCTCCGGACTAGTTATGACTTTCTCACCGCCCGGGCCATGTATCATGCCATGTATGCAAACATGCCAACATCATAAATAACTTGTACATTAACACATGGCATCATAACATAATAAGCATATTCATCATATCAATGGTAATCATTAAAGCATGGCATGTGAACATATCATATATTAAATTTCAATCTCAACCAATCTAGCAAACCACAACCCGCTACCCATTCCAATACACTTGCCTCAACCACGGGCGACGGATTGGCAAGACGTAGAGGGCACCCCTGGGGTCACAACACCTACACATAGGCACCACACACTCAAAATCATGCCCACAAAACAATACGCAAACACTCTTCTACCCCGACTTCGCAAACTACCCGCACAACCCAAAAACAGAGGTTCTGTCCCGTCGGGACAGCAGACTTGCAACGAGCATAACTCGGGTTCTACGACTCTGAATCGATTAAACGAGTACATCCTCCGTGTCCATAGTTATTGCTAGACTATTGAGCATTGGTGTAACACCCCGGCATCTGGTATGCCTGAATGTTACCAAACATAGACTAAATCACATCTAAATACCACAAATAAAGATAAATTACAGCAAAGGAGTAAATGCTAAAACCGAAAATTTCGGCAGCATCTCCTTTGTTTTTCCATGACTTGAAGCAACAACAATATGATCACAAGATATAGCATAAAGAATGACATCTAAATCATCAATAACAAGGGTTCTAGCAACAGTATAAGTGTAGAATAATGAATTCAACCATCTCATGTGCCAAACGAGGTAAATGAGGAAACCAAGCACACTATTTAATCATGCACCAAGTTTGATGGCACTATTCTTATTATCATGACCCAAACGAATAAATTGTCTATAAGTGTGGAGCTACGTGTAGATGTGTAGCTAATGCCCTTTCCCGCATGCCGGATTCATGGTACCTAAAAACAACATAAAACACAAGCGTGAGTTCATCACTCAGCAAGTATATTGCAATGGATCATAAAGAATAAATCAATGCCAACATCAATACATACCATAATTTAACATCATGATCAAATCATAATCTCAACTACAACATCATAGCCATGACATAGCACATTGTACACGACTCATTATCATCATCATGTATGCAATGCAATGCAATGCACATGTCTCCTGGAAGCATATACCGGTATTGCTGAGTGCACACCCGTCGGCGTACACCCTCTTCCCCCTTCCATCCCGTAAATGGAGGGTGCCTACACCTCGCTTCCATTCACCACGGTGGATGGAATCACGAGGTAGGACTTACTCATTGCTCTCCGGATTAGTCATAACTTTCTCACCGACCCTACCGGACTAGTTATGACTTTCTCACCAACCGGGCTTACTCATTGGCTCTCCGGATTAGTCATAACTTCCTTACCCGACCTTACCGGACTAGTTATGACTTTCTCACCGACCGGGCCAGATCACATGCCATGTATGCAATTATGCCATAAACATAAACAACTTGCACCAAACTGAACTAAACATGGCATAGCATCATATTAATCCATTTTCATCATGACATGGGCAAGCACTAATCATAGCAAGATATCACAACATGTAATCATAACAAGATAGCACATCATCTAAATAATTTGCACCTAGTCTCAATTATCAACATTCAACACGCTACCCATTACAATACACTTGCCTTAAACTCGGGCGGCGGATTGGCGAGAGGTTGAGGGCACTCCCGGGGTCACACCACCTGCACATAGAGACCACACACTCAAAACGTGCCCACAAATCAGTACCCACTCGCTCATCTACCCCGACTTCGCAAAATACTCCCAAAATTGAAAAACAGAGAATCTGTCCCGCCGGGACAGCAGGCTTCAAACTTGCATAACTTGGGTTATAGGACTCCAAATCAAGTAAACGAGTACATCATCACGATGCTTACGAAATTTCCTATCTTTTTATAAGTATTTGGAAAACCTGATTCGGCCTCTAAAATTGTTTAATCTACAGAACAACGTAATATGTTCCAATCTCGTCACGGTTTTGAACACGTTCGGTAAAACGACCATAACTTTCAAACGGCTGGGTGGATTTGGGCGCTCTTGGTGTCCAATTAAAGGTATTGAAGTTATCTACAACGTTATCAACAGGCGAACGACCAAATTCTGAATCTAAAATTGCGAAAACTCAAACCCTAGGTCGAGTGCACAATCTGCCCGAAACAGAGAATGTGGCAAACTCTAGTTTTCATCCAATCTACCAAATCGCAGCACCACCACTCGATCTAAAAACATCGAAACACCCTCTACCACAGCATCTAGACAACCCCAAGGATTGCCCAAGACCATACCTCCGCCCGACGAATGATGAACGCCGAAATTCCTTCCTCCCGGGTTCCCGGTCGTCTTCCTCGCGCCGGAACCGCCAGATCTCCTCATCGCGGGGCTTCCCGATGGAGAGATCAACAGGATGGCGAGTTGGGGATCTCCTCTAGGGCAACAAGGGGGGTGGAGAGGGGAGGGGAGAGGTGGTGGCGCCATGGGGGAAGATGGAGAGGAAGGGGAAGGGTGGAGGCGCATGGGGGGGCTAGGGGGTGGCGGCTAGGGTTGGGAAAGGGAGTGGGGGCGCACCAAGGGGTGGGGGCCAGATTTGGCTGCCCAAAAGTCCCCCCCTTGGGCCCAAACCCTTCCACCGGAGGCCCAACTCAACCCCCAAGGCCCAAAGTCCCCCGGAGAGGCCCAAACACCCGAAAACGGCCCAAAAACACGCTATAAACGGCATAACATAAAGTTTTAACGTCCATTTTCATATTTTATAAAGTTTTTGACCTCAACATTCACATTTTATAAGATACGACACTCCGTGGTGTCACACATATAATATGTTGTTGACGACCATAATACTTAGGATTACTGCACTAGCAAGATTTAGATGCAAAGTAACAAGTAAATAAGATATTTTTCTGGAATATGGTAGTCCATATACCAAAGAATGATTTTGGGCCACTCTTCATAAAATTTGCATTCAGATGAGATATTTTACAGGTTGCCGAAAAGGCTTAAGTGCTTCTAAAGTCTACGCGATAACGGTTCAGTTTTCGCTTTAAGTTTTGAGATAACACCTTATAAGATTATTTAACCATTTTTCAGGAACTAGCTGGGGTATCTCTAAGAGTGTTTTAAAGTTGGTTTTGTAATGTTTCCCTTTTATCCTTGATGGTTTTCATATAATTGAGCATTAAGGCCTTATACTTAACTTTATGTAACTAGCACCGAAACTTTGCTATAACTTTAGCTCAAACCTAATCAAATAAGAATTATCTATGCATGACAGAGGTACCATGGAATGAGCACAACTTAAGATTTGTTCTCACTGTATTTTGAATTTATTTTCAATGCTTACAATTATTTAAGCCTAAAAGGCATTATAGCTAATCTATTTATGATTTCTACACAAATTGACTTTAAATCTAAATATATTTACATAAATAGTTTTCTTATGACGTAAGGAACCGAACAAAATTCGTTTCATTTAATTTGGAGTTCATTTATACAAATTTGTGTTCAGCATGTTCTCGGCCCTTTACTTTAAATTTGAAATTTAAATTTGCACAAAAGTTAAGCTTAAAATATTTTTGTACATTATGAACAAAAAGGATTTAACTCAAATTTAGAAACTTGTTTGATTGAATTTGGATTTATAATGCAAAAGATATAAGTGATTGAATAGGGATCAGTTTGAATTATAACTTTGAAACTGAAAATACAACTTCTATTAGAGAAAACACATTTTGGCAGTTGAGTGGGCTTTGTGCTTGCACCTTGATTTGTTCAAATATTACAACTAACAAATTGATTTCTACATATTCCCACTGCAACGCGATGGATATCCTTGAAGTATATAGTGGGGGGTATTGTGAGATCGTCCCTTTCATGATACAGTGTAAGACCCTCATTTTTATGCTACAGTGTAACATAAAAACGAGGTTCTAAAGTGCATACTGTGCCATTCCCATGATCAGTGGCTGGCACGCACAAAACACAATTTGGAATCACAACCATACAAAAGTTTCATATTTTATTACAGCGGAAGTAATTTTACAATATGACCGATGAGGTCTACTAAACATAGCAAAAGAATCAGGTGACTTGTAGTTTGCCGCATAATCCACAGGCAACTGACAAGGTAAAGCCTTAGAAAGAACCGTCGTTAACAATCCCGTTTTCCTGCGTCAGAGTAACTGTCGAGGTTTCCTGCCTAAAAACAACAGTAATAGCAAGGGTGAGTACATTGCGTACTCAGCAAGACTTGTAGTGTTTTCAATCCCTAAAATATATGCAAGCTGATTCAAATGAAGGCTTCTACGGTTAACTTTTGCTTGGAGCCAATTTGAATTGTAAGTACTGAATAATAGAGTGAAAGCGAAAATTGTAAAGGAAATGAATAAGTAAAGTAATAAGTATGTACATAAAAGTAATAAAAAGAAATAGATAACTCACAACCCTTCGTGAATAAAATGTAACAAAATACCCACATCCCTTCGTGAGTGATAAAACGTCCAGTCCCATCATATGAAGTAATATCTGAAGATTAAATTTTTGTCCACACAGGGCACAACAGCTGAATTCAATCTTGCCAACGAAATGTCAAGTATTGAATCATCTGTAAGGGTAAGCTCACCAAATCATTTTATAAAACAACTAACTTAGTGTGGGTTCACCAAGTCGTCCATAACCGTGGACACGGCTAATCGATTAGTTTTAGACTCTACAGAGTTTGTACAGCTTTACCCACAAATAATGACTTCCCTTTTTGCAAAGCTTATTAACACACTTCCTTTGGTGTGTCGCCAGGGAAAAACCATATATAACCTTTGTCGGCGTATTCTACACCAGGGTACCCACTCCCCCGCAACAAATACGGTCGCCGGGCGGGCAGGGCGCGCCCGGGCCCCACCGCCACGGCGAGCAGTAAGGCCACAAGGTGGTCGCCCAGTGGACAGGTGGCGTACAGGCCACACCACTGGGCGCCCAGTAAGGTGGTCGCCAGCGATGTGGCGATCAAAGCCGCGCCATCGGGCACTCGTGAAGGTGGTCGCCCGGTGGGCGGTGGCGTCAGCGCGCCATCGGGCACTCAAGAAGGTGGTCGCCCGTGGGACAGTGGCGTCGAGCCACGCCACTGGGCGCTCAGTAAGGTGGTCACCCAATGGACAGGTGGCGTACAGGCCACGCCACTGGCGCACCACCCCCGAGGCTGCAGTGCCAGGACCAAGAGCATTTAAGGCGAATCGTGCGCATTAAATGCAAGGCGTAGAGGCTACAGTATGGCGGCGCGCGTTCCCAGGCGCGCATTGATTACGGGTGACGTCACGATGGCACCCCTCCCCCTGACAGGCAGGCGGCGTTAGCGGCGCGAGGCAGGGATACGATGGCTACGACAGGCATTAAATGTGATGTAAGGATTGTGACGGGCGCATTAAATGCACTGTGGCAGTGTAATGAGTATAGTAGAACTATTGTAACCCATGCACCTCAGCCAACCCGACTATAAAAGGGAGCCAGGGTGCATGGGAGAGGGGGTTCGATCATTGGGTTTTGGTTCTTCAACCTCTGGAGAGCCATTCGGTTTGTAAGGATTGTCATAGTTTCCCCAAGAACACAAGCAAGAACAGAAAAGCAGGACTAGGGCTGTTGCTCTTCGGAGGACCCGAACCTAGGTAGACCCTAGCGTCCCCCTTCTTGCAAGCTTCCACTGCACTCCGGCCTTTTTCCTCCGGCGATTGCCCCGAAAGCCCCCCGTCTGAACCTCACAAGCACCCGATCCGAAGGTGCCTGTTGGCTAGAACGCTGACAACCTTTACATTACTAAAACCTGACATTGCACCAGTCCAGTATGACTGACTCTTACTAATGGCGGCCGAAGAACATCGTATGCACGGATCATTCCTCCCCATTGGAAAATGGCGGTAGAAGCACATCGTGTATACGGATCATTTCTCCCCATTAGTAAGACGTATACTGTTGCATCGGCAAGTGTCAACACCTCGGTGATGGCACCTCCCCCGAGTAAACCTATATCCGGAATACCCGTGCTACTACAACCTTCCATAATGCAAGGTCAGTTTTTAATAACTTAACTGGTTACAGCCGTCACCATATCGGCATTGTGGTTGTACGGGTAATCTTGGATCACAGGACACTATGTTCGGTCCTCAAAGTGACATGGGTGATAACTCCACCCTATCTACGTACACGTTAAAACATGTACAGCCGGCTATTGCCAATAATCACCCACGTCGAAATTATAGTTTTATTTCCAGAAAATGAAAGTTTCAATAATCACAATATTCCAACATGTCCATGAACAGAGTTCATCATGCCTACAATTTAAGTTCTTCACGAGCAGTATAACCATCTTTCGTGTGAAATCATGTGCTGAAAAATTGGCTAAGATTTGAACTTGGAAAATGTGTTTTGTGCATGAGTTCGACAATTTGATAAGAAACAGTGAAGTTCTCTTTTGTGCCGGACCAAACTTTCAAGAAACAGTAAGTTTCCCTTGTACGCCGGACCGCTTTTCTTTGGTCCGCCGTGAACGTGTTTTCAAACGTTTTTGAGCCGGACTAAAACTTCCAAAACCAGTAAGTTTCCCGTGTACGACGGACTCTCCCCTCCACAAGCAAGATGGATTTTTGACGGCTGTTTTCACGTTTGCGCCGGACCGGATTTTTGGTCCGGCGTGAATGGTTTTTTGCTCGATTAGGGTTTTGAGCAATTTTGGAATTGAATTCTGGTTTGAATTTGAGATTATGAAATTTGTGAGAATTTCATGATGCTTGTTTTCAAGCGGAATTTATGCAATGCTCGTGTGAGTATTTGCATGGACTAATGTTGAGTCAAGTCGCGAACTTGAGCTCAGAATCATTTTGTGGTTTGTTCATGTGCAGGTATTGCTCGAGGGCGAATGTGGTCGATGACGAGACCGGAACTAGGTTCATGGAGGAACTGAGCTTCGGGACTAGGTTCAGGGGGAACTAAGGTCTTGGTGGTCAAGGATGTCATGCGGGACGTTCGGGCTAAGAGAATGGTGCACATGAAGAATGGTTAGTCAGGTGAGAATGGCAGGAGGTCATTCGCGTGCAAAGTGTTAGTCACGTGAGTATGGTAGGGTTGCCATACACGTGCAAGAGTTGTACTCGGCCAGGTTGGGCCAAGAGAAGTTGTGTTGAATACATACTCTTTCTAGGATTAGGAGTGGGACTCCTTCTAGGATTAGGAGTGGGACTCCTTCTAGGATTAGGAGTAGGAATTGTATTCATGACTCCTTGTGTTTTGCTCCTTTAACTAGGAGGGGTTGTCTCCTGTTGAACGGCATCAAGCTTTGAGCAAGCTTTAGGGTTGTACTCTTTTGTTTGGAGTACTTTAGACAAAAGAAAGGAGAAATAAAGATCAAGTTCTTCAAATCTTTCGGCGAGCTACAATTCTAGTTAGATCTATTCTCGTCATCTTCTGTCACAGCAAGCTTGTGAGGTTCATAACTTTTTATCCGTAAGTCCGATCGAGCTGATTCTTTCTGGGTTCGATTCGTATTGGAATATAGTTTCTTGTGTCCAAATTTCAGATCGTTCCGACGGTTGGATCTCCGGAAATTCGCATTTTACCGAACCTCTGTCATTCTGTTTTTGTCGAATACGAGGCAATTATTTGGTTCTGTTTTGGGGTGAACTTTTAGTAGATCAAGAATTTGGTTTTAGCTTCCGCACAATCATTCACCCCCCCTCTGATTGCTATATTCGTATTCTTCGATCCTACAAGTGGTATCAGAGCTTGGCTCTACTAATCCATCTTAACAGGTGATTAGTAAACGGTAATTTATGGCAACAGAGAAATACTCGAACAAGACGCCAATCTTCAATGGCACAGACTTTCCCCACTGGCGGATTCGGATGACTGCATATATTCAAGCTCAAGGTAACGCTATTTGGCGCAAGGTAAAGATTCCATACGAGCTTCCTTCAAATGATTATATTGATAAAATCGAGTTTGAAAAAGATGTTGAAAACAATAATAGAGCTAGAAACATATTGCTTCAAGGTGTTGCTAGAAATGAATTCGATAGAGTCTGTCATTTACTCACTGCTCATGAAATTTGGAAATCTCTTCAAGATTATCATGAGGGCACTAACTCTGTAAAAGAAGCTAGGCAAGATCAATTTAAAAAGGAATACACTAGATTTGAAATGAACTCTGGAGAATCTCTAGATGATTGTTTTGCTCGCTTTAACAGAATCTTAAATAATCTTAGAGTTGTAGATGTAAAGTACACTGACTCTGAAAATGCTAGACATTTCCTATCATCACTTGATCTTAAAATCTGGTAAATGAAAGTGACTGCTTTTAGGGAAGCTCACAAGATGAGTGAAATGACTTTGGATAAACTATATTCTAGTCTCAAGACTTTTGAGATAGACATTGTTTCAAGAACATCCAATGATAACTCTATGGCTCTTAATGCTAATTCTTCTTCATATGATAATGCTACTAGTTCTTCATCATCATATTCCATTACTGCTTTGAGTGCTCTTAGTGATGAACAGCTAGATCAAATACCAGAAGATACACTTGCTCTTCTTTCCAAGCGTGTCAATGCAGCTTACATGAGATCAAGGGAGAGAAGAGGAGCCTCCATCCATTGCTACAACTGCGGCAAGGTAGGGCACATCCGTGCTAACTGTTTCAAGAACAAAGATAGAGAGGAGAAGGAGCAAAGCAACTCCTCCAAGTCCTTCCGGCCAAGAGAGAGCAAGGATAAAAATAAGCAACGGACGAAGAAGATGCTCAACAAAGTCTTCGCGGCAATTGGTCGCTTAGACTTAAGCGACATTGATGACTCAACTGAAGATGAGAAGGAAGCGAAGCAAACGAAGCTGAATGAGAAGGATTTCACCGGACTGTGCTTCATGGCAAAAGGGAACACTAGTGATTCTAGTGACAACGACAAAGACCTCCAAATGACGGTGATGAGGTAATGCCTTCGTATGATGAGCTTTGTGAAGTTTTAGTCATATTGAGAAAATCTTTAAGAAAATCTTCACTCAAAAATAAAAACTTAGAAAAAGATCTATCCATGCTAAAATCTGAAAACTTTGATCTTAGAAATTCAAATTATGAAAATATTTGTGATACTTGCTTAGATCTCAAATTTGAAATTAAGTCTCTAAAAGAGGAACATGTGATTAAACTAGAACAAGTTTATGCCGAACAATTGAAAAATGAAAAACTTGTGAAAAATATTGGTTGCTCTACTGATAGTTTGCATGATCAAATTGCTTGCTCTAAATGTTCAATTCTTGAGTTGAAATTAAAAGATGCAAATTGTAGAGTTACCCAATTAACAAATGACATGTTCACTCATGAAATTAACTCGTGTTCAAATTGCCAGAAGCAAGCTAAAATTGACACTCCTTGTGATAATTGTTTAAATCTTTCTAAAAAGGTTGACTACTTGCAAGATTCTCTTTTTAGGTTCACTAAAGGGAAGAAAAATTTGAACATGATTTTAGATCAATCTAAAGTGAGCTCCAACAAACAGGGTTTAGGTTTTAACTCTTATGCTTCTACTATCATTAAACCTGTTGAGAGCAAAAATGTGAAAATTGATAATGAGCCTAAAAGAACTTTGTTTAAATCTGCCGGCACTCTATCTCCCACTATTTCAAGTGCAAAAGTTACTTCTAATGCCAAACATCCTGTTAAGTACACTTGCACTCATTGTGGTAGAGATGGACATTTAGTAGATTTTTGCTTTAGACTAGCCAAACAACAAAAGAAAGAAAGAACCAAGGCTAGGTCTAATTTCAGACAGGCACGCTTTGTTTCTCATTATGTGCCTAGGGTGATGCAAACACCTTTTGTTGGTAAGAACACGGGAAAAGACAAATCTATCTTTGTGCATAAGAATGCTCGTGTTGTGCTAACTGTTGTGCGTTGTGTGTCTCAGTACTGGATTCCTAAACCTCTTATTTCTAACTTGATCGAGACCTCGACACTTTCTCGCTTCTATGTAGGCTTCTCACGCGAGGAAGGAGAACATATGGCTAGTGGATTTCGGATGCTCACGCCACATGTCCGATGATAAGAATTGGTTCTCCTCCTTCACTCGTGCATCTCGTGCTAAAGTGTTATTTTTCAAGATGCTTCTTCCACCTCTGTTTTCGCAAAAAGCACTAATCCAAATAGTGCAGTGCAGTGCATATGTTCAGGGGAGAGTATCTTTGTTGATGAAGATGATGATGATGATGCTTTGTTGAGGATGAGATAATTGGAGTTTCTTTGTGTGCTTGTGTGCTCGTTTTCAAGCTTCCCCGCGTGCTTCACATCGACAAGCTATCAAGAGGATTTTAAGGTATCTCCGTGGTACTCAAGATTTTGGCATTTGGCTTTCTGCTTCCTCATGCATTAGTTTAAGAGCTTTCTCTGATGCTGAATTTGGAGGATGTAGAATTGATAGAAAAAGTACATCTGGTTCATGCCACTTCTTGAGTAATTCTCTTTCTTGGACACATTGACATCAGATTTTATTTTCTTAGAGATCATGTTGAAAAAGGCAACATTGTGCTTCACCATGTGGATACTGAACATCAATTGGCAGACATTTTCACAAAATCTTTGTCCTCTTCTCGTTTTACTTTTATTCGGGGAGAACTTGGGATTGTTCATCCAATAGGTTTGTTTTGAGGGGGAGTTTCCTTGCCAAGTTCTTTCACTTAATGAGCTCACTTTATCATATTTCTTTATATATTATGTAATTGAGCTAATATATGATAATCTAAATTGTCTCACTTGAACTAAAAATGACATTGCGGAATTCCTTGGTCTGACTACCTATACCTAAATACTCTGTGATATCTTATTCTTCTAGGCTTGATATTGAATCCTCTTGACAAAATTTGGGCTATGAAGCAAGTGTGTTTTCAGCTTTACTCTTTCAAAAGACCTTTTAATCTCCTTGCATGTTTACAATCAAAAAATAAAGGAAAAGGGAATCATTTAAAAAAAAGGGTTGTTAAAAGCAAAAACCTCAAGTTATGTGCTTCAGGATGCTTTCCCTAAAAGATAAGATGTATGCTTCAAGCATGCCATTCCCTCAAAAGACAAGATGTATGCTTCAAGCATGCCACTCCAAGGAAATAAAAGAAGTATGCTTCAAGCATGCCACATGCCGTTTACTGTTTAAAGATTAAATTGGTCTACTAGATTGGAGTTGAAACTACTTGCTCACCCTGATTTGTTAGTTGCTTCAACTTTGAGCCTTTGTTTTTTCTACTAAAGGTTTTGCTTCGTACTTGGCTATAGTTGACTGAATTGAGGTTGAGATGCATGTCATTTCCTAACTTGTTAAAATCACATCAAGATTATGTATTTTGCATATTATGTGATATATAAGGTTATATGATCGAATGAGCTCATCTTTTCCTATCTTGGCACTTCCTTGTTTCTCCTTTTGAAATCATTGTTTCAGAAAAATTTTGAACATGTTCTCTCTTTTGTACTCTTGATGAATCCATTGTCAAAGGGGGAGAAATTTGAGAATCGTTGAAAAGTTTAAGAAAAAGGGGGAGAAGAAAAAGGAGGATTTGTTTCTGGAATTTTGGGAGAAGTTTGGAGATTTTTGGAATTTTTGGGCACATTGCACATTCACACACATTTTCCCTCTCAGGGGGAGATTTTGTTTTGCATTTTGGTCAAAGGGAGAATTCTGTGTTTTTTCTCTTTTTGGTCATTGATCCTTTGGATTTCAAAATCTTTTGTAAAGTGAATGCTAAATGTTCAATTCTAATTGGTGTTGCCAATGTTTTCATCAAGGGGGAGATTGTGAAATCATGTGCTAAAAAATTGGCTAAGATTTGAACTTGGAAAATGTGTTTTGTGCATGAGTTCAACAATTTGACAAGAAACAGTGAAGTTCTCTTTTGTGCCGGACCAAACTTTCAAGAAACAGTAAGTTTCCCTTGTACGCCGGACCGCTTTTCTTTGGTCCGCCGTGAACGTGTTTTCAAACGTTTTTGAGCCGGACTGAAACTTCCAAAACCAGTAAGTTTCCCGTGTACGACGGACTCTCCCCTCCATAAGCAAGGTGGATTTTTGACGGCTGTTTTCACGTTTGCGCCGGACCGGATTTTTGGTCCGGCGTGAATGGTTTTCTGCTCGATTAGGGTTTTGAGCAATTTTGGAATTGAATTCTGGTTTGAATTTGAGATTATGAAATTTATGAGAATTTCATGATGCTTGTTTTCAAGCGAACTTTATGCAATGCTCGTGTGAGTATTTGCATGGACTAATGTTGAGTCAAGTCGCGGACTTGTGCTCGAAATCGTTTTGTGGTTTGTTCATGTGCAGGTATTGCTCGAGGGCGAATGTGGTCGATGACGGGAGCGGAACTAGGTTCATGGAGGAACTGAGGTTCGGGACTTGGTTCAGGGGGAACTAAGGTCTTGGTGGTCAAGGATGTCATGCGGGACGTTCGGGCTAAGCGAATGGTGCACATGAAGAATGGTTAGTCACGTGAGAATGGCAGGAGGTCATTCACGTGCAAAGTGTTAGTCACGTGAGTATGGTAGGGTTGCCATACGCGTGCAAAAGTTGTACTCGGCCAGGTTGGGCCATGAGGAGTTGTGTTGAATACATACTCTTTCTAGGATTAGGAGTGGGACTCCTTCTAGGATTAGGAGTAGGAATTGTATTCATGACTCATTGTGTTTTGCTCCTTTAAATATGAGGGGTTGTCTCCTGTTGAAGGGCATCAAGCTTTGAGCAAGCTTTAGGGTTGTACTCTTTTGTTTGGAGTACTTTAGACAAAAGAAAGGAGAAATAAAGATCAAGTTCTTCAAATCTTTCGGCGAGCTACAATTCTAGTTAGATCTATTCTCGTCATCTTCTATCACAGCAAGCTTGTGAGGTTCATAACTTTTTATCCGTAAGTCCGATCGAGCTGATTCTTTTTGGGTTCGATTCGTATTGGAATATAGTTTCTTGTGTCCAAATTTCAGATCGTTCTGACGGTTGGATCTCCGGGAATTCGCGTTTTACCGAACCTCTGTCATTCTGTTTTTTTGTCAAATACAAGGCAATTATTTGGTTCTGTTTTGGGGTGAACTTTTAGTAGATTAAGAATTTGGTTTTAGCTTCCGCATAATCATTCACCCCCTCTGATTGCTATATTCGTATACTTCGATCCTACAGTTCGTGTTCCCAGTCTAAAGCATGACTAAGCATATGCAAGTAATAATCGAATATACCCATTTTGACATTAAGTGTCTATCCATGAGCTAGGGTTATCAAGGTTCACATATCAATGCCAATTGAGGAAATTTATCAACGATAAGGTATATCTACTAGTACCCAAAAATAATTTTATGGAACATAGCATATGCAGGCTAGTTTTAATTAATATTTTAGTTAATTATGAAAAATTAGGATCAATATGATCAAGGGGTGCTTGCCTTGCTATCCATTGTTTTTAGTGACGAAGTCGAAGACGTGATCTTGAAGTCGTCGACGATGAAGTCCGAGACGTCAGATTCTATACGTCGCATAACGGAAGAGATAACAAATAGCAAATAACACTTTCAATAAGGGCAAAAGGAAATCAGATGGAAAATCAAATATAAAACATTACATAGAACAAGCATGGTTGTAGTTTTGTGAACGTATAAGTGTATCACTTCTACATTATAATCTTTATTATCGATCAACGATTTAAGGGTTGCATAGCATACGACACCTATGCCTTATGATTTATTTTATTTTATTTTATTTTACGAATTCAGGAAGCTAAGATTGTAAGATTAAATATACTAAAATTTATTTTCAGGGTGTGAAATTGTTTGTACTTAATATTGATTAGTGCATGAAACAACAAGAGGGAGAGTAACTACAAATGGCAAGGTTAAACTTATGCCTATGTATTGGTATTAGAAATATCAAGGTTCATTTCTCGCAGGGTCATGTTTTTATAGGATTCAGATACAAAGCACGATGTAATAGAATTACTTTCTACATAATGGAATGATCTAACTTTATGAAGCATTCTAAAACTGGTTCTATAGATACTAGTACTTATCTGTGATATCTTAGTTATTCACCTAAGTTTGCGACTAAATATGATATGCAATTATTCTTGTAGATTAATAGAGTATTGTCCTTAAGGATATTGTCAATATTAGTCCGATAGCACTTGGGTCGTATTGGTCCATCTAATATGTTATATCTATTACATGACATCGTATGTTAATTAAGGGCTAAAGGTACACTATGACTAAAATCTGATGTACAAATTAAAACTATCGTAGACTAGGGTATAGTCATTTTCGTAATAATCTTGAACTATGAATCACCCACAACAGGTTCTATATGTATTGTTGCTCATGTATGTGTATCCTAATTACGTTAGTATTTAATAAGTATGTCCATACACTATTTCTAACTCACTCAGTTATAAAGTATTCTTGCATGGCTCAACATAAGGATTTCATAAAGGGATTTAGTATCTTCTTCTATATATTATAACTACTCAAATCTTTCATGCATTGAGTAATAGTCTATTCATGATTTGATTTAAACAAAGGTCAATCTAAAACAATACTTAAAGTCACTAATTATTAGAATATAAGAGATGCATAGTACACCCTAAGTATTTCTGTAGAATCATGTTCTATATTGTCTAACTAGTATAACAAAACAAGTTCCAAATTATTTACATGAAAAATAAACAAGTTATAGTAATTTGAATATTCTATATGTTGAAATCAATCTAAAAAGGAAGTCAATACAAACTAACTCCAAATTCAAATCTAATTGCACATTCAGAGAGCTTATGACATAAGGAATCTAACAAAATTTGTTTCATTCAACTTGAACATCATTTGCACAAAATCTACATGAAGTGAATTCGAATCCTACTCTTTAAATTCAAAATCTGATTTAAACTATTGATCAAATTTCAAATATTTTTATATACTCTAAAAATATATGAATTAATATGAATTTAGAAACTAGTTTCATTTGATTTGGGTTTACAATGCAAAAGATATAAGGGTTTGAATGTAATATATACCCTAAAATTGAAATACGTTTTCTGCAAAGGGAAACGCCTTCGGGCTGATCTGATAGGATGGTGCCACCGCGCAGTGAGAAGGAGCAGAGGAGCCACATGGCTTGGCCTCGCCGGCGACAAGGAGGACCGGAGGTCGGCGGACAACAGGTGGAGGAGCGTCAGGAGGCCAAGGGGAGCTCAGGGCAGAACTCAGAAGCCCTTCGACGGCGCTCTACCGAGCCGGTGACGAGATCCTGTGGAGCTCGGCGGAGGTGACAGACGCGACGGCGGAGGAAAGCCGGAGCTGGCTGGCGGGTTGGCGGAGAAGCATAAGGGGATCATGGCGAAGCTAGGGGACCACTCAGTTGGGCTTCGACGACGGCCGGGCAGTTCTCACGGCGGCGCCATGCGGTGGAGAACAGAGGCGCTCGGCGCGACGGTGGCTCGGCAGGGAATAGATGAAATTGATTTGGGGAATCAAATTGGTAGTGCATGAAGTTGCTCCCTACCAGGTTAATTGAAATATGGTGCCTCGGTCATGGAGTTAGCCGGCGGCATGGGTGCGGTAAATATGGCCGGTGCCCGGCAAGAAGGTGGCGGCACTACAATTTGGAATGGAGCTCGGTGTGGAGGTTAAGGAAAAATGGTTTAGGTATGCAACACATCATGCAAGGATCCGTGGTGCATTTTACTCCTGAGAGAAAATTGCTCCTGAATTGTCTTGGAGGGAGTAGTAGTCTAGCAGTAGCAACGGGGCTTGGTTCGTGTAGTTTAGAGCTTGGCCGATGGTATGAGTATTGGGGACCCCTTACCCTTAGTGGCTTTTTATAGCTGGTGTGATGGTGCTTACAGTGTTTGAACAAGAGAAGCAAGAAGCGGCTGGAGATTGCGGTGGCTTGGTGACTTCAACACCATGCGGGAAGTTGCATGAAGTTTCCTCACCGGTGTAACGTGGACTAAGAGCATTAAGTGCTGTGCAGGCTTGTTGGAGAGAAGCATTGTCAGGGCAGCAAGTTTTAGCGCAGAAGAAACAGGGAATAAGGTAAAAGCTTTATGTGTGTCCTTCGGAGAGAAAAGCAGAGGAAACAAGTAGCTTCGGCTGAATTCCTAACCGTGGCAGGGCTTGGTCGAGGCGGTGCTGGATTGTGCTCTGCCGTGGCAGTGAACTGAGCCACCCTTTTGTCATGGCCAAGAAAAAGGCAGGGAAGAAGTGAGCTACGGCCTTTTCTGTTTGATGCTTCAAATGCATGCATATAGTAATATTAGCACCCTTACGGCGGAAGGATTCCGGGAGCAGCCAGCCACCCCACGTGTCCTCCGGTTTTTTTGCGAAAAGCCCCCCGGTTTCTTCGAAATTACGTTCGGGTCCTTACGCAATTTTATGTGAGAGGAAAATATTTTTGCCGGTTCGCATTTAGGTCCCTGGTTTGCTATTTTACATGCAGGACCTCCCGTTAAGTACGAACATGCATATAGTAATAGTAAACCCCTTATAAGTGCTGGCTTTGGAGCCCAACTGTGGTGCCACCTCACCCCCACGATTTTTTTTAAAAAAAAACACTCGGCTTTCTCCAAATTACAAATAGGTCCCTGCGCGATTTTATGTGAGAAGAAAATATTTTTCCCGGTTCGCGTTTAGGTCCCTGGTTTGCCGTTTTGCATGGAGGACCTCCCGTTAAGTACGAATCGCGAGCGAGCCCTTTTCTAATTTTTCAAAATAGCGAACAGGTCCAAAATTATAACAAATAGGTCATCGCGCTTTACGTTCGGGTCCTTTCTCCGTTTTGTCCGAAAAATGTTTTCGGGGTTCGTTTTTTCTTCAGAGCATGCGAAAATATTTTCGGTGGCTGTTTTTCCAAAAAAAAATGGAAAACCGTTTCCTTTCTCCGTTTTGCCCACAAAAAATATTTTAGTGATCCTTTTTCCTTCCGGATCATGGGGGAAATGTTTTCGGTGGCTATCCCTGTAACACCCCAAAATTTTACTTTTCCTAAATTCATGTGTGATTTGGCACTTTGGTGAATTTTTGGAATTTTCTGGAATTTATTTGGATTTATTTGGAATTTATTTGAATTTATTCCATTTTGAAATAATTAAAGAATTTAATTTTGCAAATAAAATTTTGTTGGAAATATTTTATTTGAGTCCAAATGATCCAAAGTATTTTCGAATTTTTCTGAATTTTTCTAGTCATTTGCTATTTTAATGAATTAAATGAATTACTAGGAATTATTTTAAATATTAAATCGCTGGAAAATCAAACTCGGGTCAAGTAATCTTGTTCATCGCGAGCAGTCAGACTCGTGTTCGAGTCCGACCCGAACCACGTGACTCGGCCAGAACCACTCCTAACCTAATCAATCCCAGCGGATTGGATCAAGATCCAACGGTGAGATCCGCCGCAGTTCGAGCCGAATCCGGCCGGATCCGATCGCCGCCGATCGTGGCCGTTGATCGTGCCACGTGGGCGGTGAAGTCGTCGTCTTCGCCGAGACCAGCGGGACTCACGCGCCGCGCCTCGCCGTGTAGGATTAGGTTTCGTCAGCCTGAACGCCGAGGCTATTTAAAGCGTGAGAGCGTCCCGAGGTTGCCCTCATCCTTGCGCACCCGTTCCCCAGAGCCATCTCGCTGAGCCGCTGCCCGTTGAGCCGCAATCGCTCGCCGAGTTGTCTCTTCCTCCGCCGAGTTTGTGTAGTTTTGCGTCGTCAGTCGTCTTCAGAAGGAGCTCGGTCTGGGATCCCAGCGACGACGCCTTGCGAAGGAAGGATTCATCTCATGGGAGAAGCCCCGTGCGCCGCGCCCTTGGTCATCGTTCGCTCCCGCCCAAGCGGCGGGTCATCGCCGGACTCATGAGCTCGGTGAACCGTCGAATCGAATCAGACGGTGAGGTGAGTTCACGTGTTCCAAACCCGATTAGATCTGGACCCGTTGGATCAAGATCCAACGGTTCCACAATCGCCACGTCTTGTGCAGCGTTGCTATTATAGGATTAGATCCGGACCGCCCGATCTAGATCCCGAGCGGCCTACCATCAACGAGTAGTTTCAAGCAGTGTTAACCACCTGGATCTAATCCGCGCTGCTGATTTTCAAACCAGCGGTCGGCGATTGCGCCACGTGTCGAGGAGATGGGACCGACGCGGCGCAGTCTGGCGTGTAAGCGTGTCCTGACACGGGCCCGCATGTCGAGGGGCCCACACGTCGGCACCGCGTCTGCGTGAGACCACCTTGACCGACAAGGTGGGTCCCACATGTCGATCTCACGTGGAAGTCGTGGATCGAGTCCACGGTGGACCCGAAATGAGCGTGGACCAAGTCCATGGACCGGTGACGTCGACCGCCAATCGTCGGAAGGCTGCCACGTGTCCTTGCCGACGCGAATAATTAATTTCCAGAAAAAGAAAATGATTTATTAATTGAAATATTGATTCAAATTTAGATTCAAACTTCAAACGCTTATAACTTTTGGCGTTTCAACTCGATTTGAGTGATTCAAATTTCTAAATTTGTATAAAATTCAGATCTACTCAAATATGAATTTTATTTAATTTTTGGACTAAAGTTTTTCTCTGTAATATTATTTAATTGATTATTTAAACTTTAAATAATCATAACTTTTTAACGTTTTAACTCCAAATTTGATTCCAGTTTCTAAAAATCCGAAAATTATGTTCTCTCTGTTTATGGATTTTATTTGGAGTTTTGGGATGTTTTTGCCTAGTGTTTATTTGTGTATTTGCTATTTGCACGCTTTACGAGTAGTGACGTTGAAGCGCCGAGGGATTCGAGGAAAAGTGTTGACTCAGATCCAACTCAAGACCAAGAGCAAGTACTTTTTGAAGGCAAGTTGTGCTTTGACCATGTTGATCCTATTTGAAAATCTATTTTGATTTAAACTATTGCATGCTAGTTCAATTAGAAAGATACTTTGTTTAAACATGGGGTTAGATAAATACCAATTTGCTATATGACACCTTGATTACTTAAGTATGTGCCATGACCCTTTGTCACCCTAGTTGTAGTTTACTAGTTGGACATTATTAAATTGCCAACATGGGTTTAGGACCGTTGTAGTATCTTTGCTTAGACTGCACACGTGCTCATGACATGATTTTGGACAATCAAATGCTAATATGGACTTAATGATATATTGAACTGTTTTGGAAAAGTATCATGTGATGTTGATGGCACGTGGTGCATGGTAAAATCAAGCGGGGTTTGATAAGCGATTTTCGGCCAGGGCATGTGGCAAGAGTAATCAGGTGGGCGATTGTGGCATTAGGGATGTTGATTTGGTTTTGAGTAGTCTTGCCCTGGTCACTCTAAGGACTTAACCTTGCAAGCCTTTGAGCCAGGTCATACTTGCAACCACATGGCCGAATGGGCGGCCTAGTTGACTAAGTCGCCTAAGGACTCACTTGTGGAGCCTCAGGGTGTCAATTACACCGTTTGTGTGATTGTACGAGGGCGATCGTGGCTGGGTGTGCCGGTACCCATCTAATCTGTGTTGGTCCCATACTTGCCGCCTTGGCTAAGGGAAGGGATGGTGTAGAGCACGTGACGGAGAGGACCACCTGTGTTGTTTGAGGCTTCGAAGGCTTTATTACAGGAACTCGCCTTTGTGGTGTTTGAATGTATCTTGTGGGTAAAGTGCATAACCTCTGCAGAGTGTAGAATCTATTTGAATAGCCGAGTCCACGATCTTGGACAATGCTCGAATTACATCAAGGGTAGACTTTTACGAAAATAACGTGGTTTTGAAAAGATGGGTTGGTTTAACAAGGAAGATGATGGAAATATGGTTTAGGATGGGAAAAATGTTTGTTAAACCTCTTGAAAAGTTATTTATGCTTTACTTATTTCTCGCTTTCGAATCTACTTTTATTACTTGTCAAAGGCATTTCGCTTATAAAATATACCACTGAGCTATTCCTTTGTACCAAGCCATGCATATAGTATATTAGCTTGCATTATGACTTGGTCGAGTACCAAGTACTCACCCTTGCCTCAACACAATACAGTTGAAGGGAGACTACGCCCGGCTTCGGAGGAGGAACTCAAGAGGACCCGTCTACTTAGGGATGAGCCTCAGTTGCACGTGGTATCTTTGGATGGCGCCACGCAGTTTATTTGATTTTCCGCTGCTATTATTTTTTCTCTCGAATAAGTTTTAGCCTTCACGAGGCATACCTTTGTAACTTGACCATAAGGTCAAGTAACCGATTGTATATTTAAATAAAGTACTTTGATAGTGTCGTTTGGTATGATTGTGATATATACCGATGTTAAGGCGTGTGCACTAGCGTTCTGGACTAGTGCTGAATACCACAGAGGTCGGTTGCAAATTCAGAGTCCCGACAGAGGTGGTATCGTGAGCCATACTTGACAGAAGGCTCAACCCTAAGCTAGAATGGTCGTAGTGAGGATAAAACCTATTTTCTAAAAGCTAAAGTTTGTCAAGATAAGAAATGACATCTCGACTTATCCCTCTCTCTTTTCTTGTCTCTTGCTGAAATTTTCCCTTACCTTGTCACAATTTAAAAATTCCAGAGTTCTTACGTAAAGCACTCTTGTGACGGATGGAGGAAGAGTTCAACTCGTTGATCCTGGGAGTTGGTCACGCCGAACTTTGGCATATGCTCTGAGACTCTCGGAGATTTTGAGAAGCCCCAATACCAAGTGGAAGTGATCGGACAAGCGGGATTGATCAAGGCTTGTGGACGTGAAGATTGAGGTACCTGCTAGGAAAGGGCCAGGCAATCGGCCGATACCTTTGCCTTGCCGGGAGATCTACAATGCGAGATGGGTATCCAAGAAGTATCACGACGAGCAATGCGGCACATTAGTATCCACGCGGTGGAAATGCGGTGTTCCGTTACCATCCGCCAGCGATAACCTTCGACCCGAAGGAGATTCAGGATGAGGATGCCCGCGGTTACGGTTAGCACGATTTGTCGTCGCCAGGAGGATGTACTAGATAATACAAGCAAGGAGCTCTACGAAGGCGCAAGGAGATCACGACAGAGAAGAAACGGTGGCGAAGCTCAAGAGTATGTGGCACATCTTCTGCGAAGGATTGACGAGCCGAGATGACTTTGTACGGACGGGCACCGGAGCCGATGACTCGAGCTACGAGCGAGATCCGGAGGAGTCGGATCTCGATGAGGACCTTTGCGCCGACTACCATAGAGGACACAGCAGACATGGCAATCGCTTCGCTATGCCTATACAGCACTTTCCAGGTAGTGGAGGTTTTCTTCGATGAGTGAGCATAGGTTCTATAGTGAGACTCCTTCGCAGTCGAAGTCATAGAATAAAGAGTCACCCTTTAGGCGTTAGACTCGAGTTAGTTCGATTTGGATTTTCATTGTTTCTTTGAGTGTGCAAGTATGTGTTGCAAGGCCCTTAGGCATTGTAAGCAGCCATACCAAGTTATTAATAATAAAGTTGGACCTTAAAGTTACCCCTTTGCGCCCGCATAAGTTCCACATTACTTGTCTATTCTTGTTTCCCTCTCATCTCTAAACCTAGAGCAAATCGACGGATGGTGAACACCGATGGGAACTTTGGAAGCAATGGGAGTGGATCTCGCCAGAAAACCCCAATGATGGAGCACCGGCCGCCCTTGGATATGCAGAATTTGGGCGTTTCTTGCTTTGCCCAGCATGCATGCTATGATGCAACAAATGCAAAGTCCTTTGCTCGACCTGACACCAATCAAGTTAATCGGGGACCACGATACAAAGGTCGAGTTCATGAGGACTCACCACCCACTTTCTCTGGGAATGCCAATCCATTGGAGGCCGATGATTAGTTAAGATCAATCGAGAGGAAGCTACACATAGCTCAATGCATAGGGAATGAGAAGGTACTTTACGCTTCTCATCGGTTTGGAAGAAACAATGCCCGAATGGTGGGAGAACTTCACATTGCCACATAAGAGAACCCTCAAGATATCACTTGGGAAGAATTCACACTATTCAGACAACGCAACGTGCACTGAAGGAATTATGGACCTTAAGAAGGAGGATGTTCCGGGGTGAGAATACTAATAGATGGAATAGAGTTCCTAGCAAACCTTATAATTTTGGAGACCCAGACCTTAGATGTTATATTGGGAATGGATTGGTTATCCAAGCACAAGGTCAGTATTGGATTGTGGACGAAGGACTATCTCAGTTGAGAGCCCGTGTGGGAAGAAAGTGGAATTTCAAGCCACTGCAGTTAGAAATGGATGATTGATGGTTAACAAAGTATTTCAAGGCAATCAGCATAGAGGATGTCCTTAGTGAATGAGTACCCGGATGTTTTCTCCTGAAGATCTACAGTATGCCGCACGAGGGGACATAGAGTTTGTAATAGAGCTTGTACGGGTGCAGCAAAGACCGATAACAAAGAGACCTATCGGATGTCTACCGAGGAGTTGGTAGAGATGAAGAAAGCAAATGACTAGAAGAGTTAATGGAGAAAGGATTTATCAGGTACGAGTTAGTCGTCGTGGGGAGCACCGCTTTGTTTGTCAAGAAGAAGGGCGGGAGTTTCGGGATGTGCATTGACTACCGTGCACTCAATGAAGTCACCGTGAAGAATAAGTATCCGCTACCCAGGATTGATGATTTGTTTGATCGGATTAAGAGGAGCCGGGAGTTTTCTCCAAGATTGATCTCGAGATCGGGATACCATCGATTGAAGATCCAGATAGAGGATATTCGAAAGCGCATTCTCGTCAAGATATGGACATTACGAAGTTACTGATTATGTCCTTTGGACGAATCTTGGCTATTTCATGAATATGATGAATAAGGTGTTCATGGAATATTTGGACAAGTTTGTCGTGTTCATAGACAATATCCTAATCTACTCAAGACAAAGGATGAACATGCCGAACACTTAAGGCGAGTTTTGGAAAAAGAGGGACAAAGCAACTTTTCGCCAAGTTCAGCAAGTGTGATTTTTGGAAGGACAAAGTGGAGTTTCTTGGACATGTAATGACTGCAGATGAGTCGCCAGTAGATCCAAGCAAAGTAGAAGCGGTGTTACATTGGGGAGCGTACGAAGGCGTGACCCAGTTCGAGCTTCCTTGGAATGGCGAGGATACTACCGCCGTTTCATTGAAGGCTTTTAGACAATTCGCGAAACCTCTTACGCAATTCTTGAAGAAGGAAAAGAAGTTTGCATGGACGCCGAGAATGTGAGAAAGGATTTCAGGAGTGAAGAAGCAATTGACATCGGCACCGATGTTAGTTCTAGGATGTTACTCAAAGCTTCGATATTTATCAGCGCCATCGCAAGGACTTGGATGTGTGCTGATGCGAATGGAAAGGTCGTCGCTTATGCATCAAGAAGCGATTGAGGCGCGATGAGGAAAATTATCAGACACATGACCTAGAGTTAGGCTAGTAGTGCATGCTTTGAAGATGTGGCGTTACTATCTGATTGGAAACATGTGAAGTGTATCTACGGATCATAAGAGCCTTAAGTACATATTCACCCAGTCGGATCTGAATATGAGGCGAAGGAGATGGCTAGAGTTGATCAAGGACTATAATGTTGGAATCCATTACCATCCGGGAAGGCCAACGTAGTAGCCGATGCTCTGAGTCGGAAAAAGCCATACCGTGAGTCGTTGCTAGCCACAAGTCGGGATGAGTTATGTAAGGATTTTCGGAAAATGAGGATTGAGGTAGTACCAAGCGGATTCTTGGCGCATTGGAGTAAAGCCTACTTTAGAGGACCGGATCCGAGAAGGACAGAAGGATGATGATGGGGATCCGTGGGATTAAGTCCAAAAGGAGGAAGGCAAGGCAGAGGACTTCAAGTTGGATGAGCAAGGCGCGTTGTGGATGAAGGATCGCATTTGTGTGCCTAACAAAAGGAGTTAAAGCAAGCGATTGGAAGAAGCCCATGACTCAAGTACTCGATTCATCCCAGGCGCCAAGATGTATCGAGGATCGAAGGAGAGATGCAGTGGCCGAGTATGAAAGCGTGAAGTTGCCGAGCATGTTGCATTGTGCGACGTATGCGAGAGAGTCAAGGCGCCGATCGGAGACCGAGATTGCTCTGATTGAAAATACCTGAGTGGAAGTGGGAGGAAATCGGAATGGATTTCATTACTGATTTGCGAAGACTCAAGGAGGTTATGACTCCATATGGGTTATAGTGGATCGCTTGACTAAAGTAGCCCATTTTATCCCCGTAAAGACCACTTTACTCGGAGATAAATTAGCAGAGTTGTACATGATCGAGATTGTTTGTTTGCAGAGTGCCAAAGAGGATTGTATCGGACGGTACCCAATTTACCTCAAGGTTCGGAATAAGTTGCATGAAGCCATGGGAACCCGTTTAAACTTCAAGATGACTTATCATCCACAGACGGATGGACAGACCGAAAGGGTCAACGGTCGAGGATATGTTGAGAGCTTGTGCATTGGCTTATGCTACCTCTTGGGATAAGAGTTTGCCGTATGTCGAGTTCGATTACAACAATAGTTATCGAGGCTAGTTTACGATGTCACCTTTTGAGGCCTTTAATATGGTCGACCTGCCGGACGCCATTGAATTGGAATGAGCCGGGCGGTGTCTTTGGGCTTTGATATTCTTCAAGAGGTCAAGAACAGATCGCCATGATTAGGGAAAGGTTGAAGATAGCCCAATCTCGACAAAAGAGTTATCTTGACAATCGTCGCCGAGATTTGAGTTTTGAACGAGGAAGACTTTGTATACCTCGATTACGCCTCTCGGGAGTTAAGAGGTTCCATGCCAAAGGAAACTTGCACCCGTTATGTTGGACCATTTAAGATTTTGAGCAGATGAGGCGGTTGCTTATCACCGGTGGAGTTGCCCGCGATCGTTGGCGAGGAGTACATGATGTATTCCATGTGTCCTAGTTAAAGAAGTGTCTCGAGTTCCCGAGGCGACACCGTTAGAATCAATTGAGTTGCAAGAGGATTTGACTTATAAGGAGTATCAGTGAGGATTCTAGACACAATGGATCGAAACTAGAAACAAGTCAACCCGTTTACGTAGAGTTCGATTGGAGCAACCATCTTGAGACGACTTAGGAATGCGAGAGGATTTGAAGAAAGAATTTCCAAACCTATTCCTTTAGTAAGCCCCGAATCTCTGTGGACGAGATTCTATTAAGGAGGTTTGTAACACCCCAAAATTTTACTTTTCCTAAATTCATGTGTGATTTGGCACTTTGGTGAATTTTTGGAATTTTCTGGAATTTATTTGGATTTATTTGGAATTTATTTGAATTTATTCCATTTTGAAATAATTAAAGAATTTAATTTTGCAAATAAAATTTTGTTGGAAATATTTTATTTGAGTCCAAAATGATCCAAAGTATTTTCAGAATTTTTGGAATTTTACGAGTCATTTGCTATTTTTAATGAATTAAATGAATTACTAGAATTATTTTAAATATTAAATCGCTGGAAAAATCAAACTTCGGGTCAAAATCGTTCATCCGACCAGGCAGTCGACTCGTGTTCGAGTCAGGCCGAGCTCAACGTGACTCGACCGAGACCCACTCCTAACCCTAATCAATCCCCGGCCGGTTGGATCAAGATCCAACGGTGAGATCCTTGCCGCGATTCGAAAGCCGTATCGGCCGGATCCGATCGCGCTGCGTCGATCGTGGCCGTTGATCGTGCCGCGTGGGCCGGCTGAGAGTCGTCGTCTTCGCGAGACCGAGCCGGACTCGCCGCCGCTTCGCCAGTGTAGGATTAGGTTTCCGTCTAGGAGCACGGAACGCCGAGGCTATTTAAAGCGTGAGAGCGTCCCGAGGTTGCCCTCATCCTTGCGCACCTGTTCCTCAAAGCCATCTCGCTGAGCCGCTGTTGAGTTGCAATCGCTCGCCGGAGTTGTCTCTTCCCTCCGCCGAGGTTTGCGCCGTTCGTCGTCGTCGTCGTCTTCGCCAGAAGGAGCTCGGATCGGGATCCCCGCGAGCGCAGAAGGAAGGATTCATCTCGCCAGGAGAAGCCCCGTGCGCCGCGCCCTTGGTCATCGTTCCGTCTCGCGGTGCCCAAGCTTCGCCATGCCATCGCCGGACTCATGACTGGTGAGCCGTCGGATCGGTCCGGACGGGTACGAGGTGAGTTCCGCGTGTTCCAAACCCGATTAGATCCGGGACCGTTGGATCAAGATCCAGCGGTTCACAATCGCCACGCGCCGTACGATTAACGGTGCTATTATAGGATTAGATCTGGACCGTCCGATCTAGATCGAGCGGCCCACGATCAGCAGTAGTTTCAACGTGTTAACCACTGGATCTAATCGCGCCGTTGATTTTCAAACCAGCGATCGCCGCGATTGCGCCACGTGTCGAGGAGATGGACCGCGGTCAGCGCGTGTAAGCTGCGTGTCTGACACCGCGGGCCCCGCATGTCGAAGGCCCACACGTCGGCCAGCGTCTGCGTGAGACCAGCGACAGGCAATTGGGTCCCACATGTCGAGTCTCACGTGGAAATCGTGGACCGAGTCCACGGTGGACCCGGCGTGGACCAAGTCCATGGACGGCCGACGCCGCCCAATGTCGAGGCTGCCACGTGTCCTGGCGCAATAATTAATTTCCGAAAAAAGAAAATGATTTATTAATTCGAAATATTGATTCAAATTTAGATTCAAACTTCAAACGCTTATAACTTTTGCGTTTCAACTCCGATTTGAGTGATTCAAATTTCTAAATTTGTATAAAATTCAGATCTACTCAAATATGAATTTTATTTAATTTTTGGACTAAAGTTTTTCTCTGTAATATTATTTAATTGATTATTTAAACTTTAAATAATCATAACTTTAACGTTTAACTCCAAATTGTGATTATTCCGATTTCTAAAAATCGAAAATTATGTTCTCTCTGTTTATGGATTTTATTTGGAGTTTTGGGATGTTTTTGCCTAGTGTTTATTTGTGTATTTGCTATTTGCCGCGCTTTACGGTAGGCGTTGAAGTCGGAGGGATTCGAGGAAAAGTGTTGACTCAGGATCCAACTCAAGACCAAGAGCAAGTACTTTTGAAGGCAAGTTGTGCTTTGACCATGTTGATCCTATTTCGAAAATCTATTTTGATTTAAACTATTGCATGCTAGTTCAATTAGAAAGATACTTTGTTTAAACATGGGGTTAGATAAATACCAATTTGCTATATGACACCTTGATTACTTAAGTATGTGCCATGACCCTTTGTCACCCTAGTTGTGGTTTACTAGTTGGACATTATTAAATTGCCAACATGGGTTTAGACCGATTGTAGTATCTTTGCTTGGGACCTGCTCGTGCTCATGACATGATTTTGGACAATCAAATGCTAATATGGACTTAATGATATATTGAACCTGTTTTGGAAAAGTATCATGTGATGTTGATGGCACGTGGTGCATGGTAAAATCAAGCGGGGTTTGATAAGCAGTTTTCGGCCGGGGCATGTGGCAAAATGTCAGTGGGCGATTGTGGCATTGGGGATGTTGATTTGGTTTTCGGGTAGTCTTGCCCTGGTCACTCTAAGGACTTAACCTTGCAAGCCTTTGAACTGGTCATACTTGCAACCACATGGCTGGAATGGGGCGGCCTAGTTGACTAAGTCGCTAAGGACTCACTTGTGGAGCCTCGGGTGTCAATTACACCGTTTGTGTGATTGTGCAGGAGGCGTGTCGTGGTGTGGCCGGTACCCATCTAGCGGTGTGTTGGTCCATACATGCCGCCTTGGCTAAGGGAAGGGATGGTGTAGAGCACGTCTGGAGAGGACCACCTGTGTTGTTTGAGGCTTCCGAAGGCTTTGTTAGGAACTTCGCCTTTGTGGTGTTTGGCCCCTGTATCTTGTGGGTAAAGTGCATAACCTCTGCGAGTGTAGAATCTATTTGAATAGCCGAGTCCACGGATCGACAATGCTTTCGGGAATTACGATCAAGGGTAGACTTTACGAAAATAACGTGGTTTTGAAAAAGATGGGTTGGTTTAACAAGGAAGATGATGGAAATATGGTTTAGGATGGGAAAAATGTTTGTTAAACCTCTTGAAAAGTTATTTATGCTTTACTTATTTCTCTTTGCTTTGAATCTACTTTTATTACTTGTCAAAAATCAAGCATCGCAATATATACTGAGCTATTCCTTTGTACCAAGCCATGCATATAGTATATTAGCTTGCATTCTGTGCATGACTTCTTGAGTACCAAGTACTCACCCTTGCCTCAACACAATACCAGTTGAAGAGGAGACTACGCCCGGCCGGAGGAGGAACTCCAAGAGGACCCGTCTACTTAGGGATGAGCGATCGATTGCCTACTGTGGTATCTTTGGATGGCGCCACGAAGTTTATTTGATTTTCCGCTGCTATTATTTTTCTCTGAATAAGTTTCGCCTTACGAGGCATACCTTTGTAACTTGACCATAAGGTCAAGTAACCAGTTTGTATATTTAAATAAAGTACTTTGATAGTGTTGTTTGGTATGATTGTGATATATACCGAGGTTAAGACTGTGTGCACTAGCGCGTTCCTGGACTAGTGCTGAATACACAGAGGGTCCGGATTTGCAAATTCGGGGTCCCGACAATCCCCCCCCCCAAAAAAAATGGGAGACTGTTTCCTTTCTCCGTTTTGCCCGAAAAAAAATATTTTCGTGATTCGTTTTTTCTCCGGAGCATGGGAAAATGTTTTCGTTAGCCGTTTTTCCAAAAAAAGATGGAAAATCATTCACTTTCTCCGTTTTGCCCGAAAAAAATGTTTTCGTGATCCGTTTTTCCTCCGGAGCATAGGGAAAATGTTTTCGGTGCCTATTTCCCCTAAAAAAATATGGGGGACCGTTTTCTTTCTCCTTTTTGCCTGAAAAAATATATTTTCGTGATCCGTTTTTTCTCCAGACTATGGAAAAAATGTTTTCATTGGCCGTTTCCCCAAAAAAAATGAAAATTCGTTTTTCGTCCGTCGTTTCTCCGTTTTCCCCCTTTTTTCATTTTTCACGGGAAAATAAGCGCATAGGGTGTTAAACTCGGTATCTAAAATTCCTTTTGCGGCTCGATCTCTAATATTTTTTAAGACATGTATTATTGCCCGTTGACGCATAGGGTGTTAAACTCGGCGTCTATAGCTTTTTTTTGTGGTTTGGGATCTAATATTTCTTGAAACATGTATTATTCTTTTTTTCTCCCAAAAAGGGCCGTTGTTTCGCTGGTTCGTCGACGGTTCTTACCTAGCGTCTTTTTTCCAAGAAATATCCAAGCGAACAAAAAAAATCGGATATTCCTGCCTTTTTTTAAGAGATAAAACTTGGATCAAATTTCGCACGGCGCGGCGGAGCGCGCAGCTCTAGCTAGTACTATCTATTAAAGAGGAAGGAATTGCAGCCCCCTCAGTCCAGCCACGTCACCGAGTTCGCGGGAAGGCCCTCTATAAATTTTGAAATTGCGTTTAGGTCCTTCTACCGCTACTTTTACAAAAAAGATCCTAAAAAATTTGAAATTACATTTTGGTCCTCTATGGTTTCTTGACAAAAAAAAGTCCCTACGATAATCATTGGACCAAATTTCGTGCGGCGTAGCGCAGCGCGCAACCATGCCTAGTAAGCTTAATGCTTTGACAAGCAACTAGTGAATAAACATGGAGGCGGTGCTGCTGATCTGAAATAATCGGAGCTGGCATGTGGGCATTAAGGGCCTGTTTGGCAGAGCTTCAGCTCCTAACTCCACCTCGGATCTGGGTGGAGCCCTGCCAAACACCCCAACTCCAGAAAACCACGGTGCAGGCAACTCTGTGGAGCAGGCAGAGTTCTAGTACATTTTTTTGGAGCAAGAGAAAAGGTGCTCCGCGAATGGGTTTTTTCAGAGCAGACGTGGAGTTGAAAAGAAATTACCCACCTTTGCCACTAGGGTAATACATAGTTCTACAATGGAGCTGCTCTACAGTGGAGTTGTGGAGCAGAGCTGAAAAAATGGAGCTGGAGCTCTGCCAAACAGGCCCTAAATGACCATGGCCCACAAGAGAAGAAATGAGGACTAAACTCTAGATCATTCCCAGGGCAGTCGGCCAAAGAGGGATTTAATTCGAGGCTCCAGATTGTTCAGTAATTTTTATGGATTTTTACCAAGGTTCCCAGTCAAGTTATAGATGTACTTTAAAAATTTGGTATGCAAATTCGTTGTATATAAATTGCAATAATTCTGACAATGCTAGCTGTACAGAATATTGATTTCGGTTTCTAATTTATTTTAAGATCTAAATTGGCATATCAATTTTTGAAACTTTTATTGAAAGTGTATATCCATAGCAGGGTTATACCATAAAAATTTCAAATCCAAAATCCTAGTATTTATTTTCTAGTAATTCTTTTACTACGTTTTGCAGATTTTCAAGACTAGAAAGATTAAATAAACATAAATAGTAAATTCAAGTATTAATTTTTGTAAATTTTCGTGGATAAAGGTAAGGTTACTGAGAGCTCATGATAAAAATCCACGGTTTTCTCCAAAATTCTGACAGTGCTTTTGGTTAAAGATAAGGTTTCCCATTTAATTGATTTTATAAACTTGCAAATGGTTTCACAATTACTTTTGACCAGCCAAGATGGTTTCTAGAGAACTCTAGGGTTACCCAATAATTTACTATGGTAACTTTCATCTTTTATCATTTTACCTTTTTATCTTTTACTTCTTATCTTTTTACCATTTCACTTTTTAATGGAGGAAAATCATTAAGTGGTTTTAGAATTTCAGAAAATATGTTTATTCAAAACTGAGATTATCTTTGAATCTCATTTTATTAATTTTTTCTTTTGGAAAAGAATTCCAAACTAAAGTTATTCTTTATCAAAATTTAGGAAAAACAAGTGAGGTTAATAAATTTTAAATTAAATTATTTATTCCAATTAAAATTTCTATTTGATTTTATTTTTAAATCTTAGATTTTCATTTTTCTAATTTTTGGAAATGTTGGTGTCAACGATCGGTTTCACCGGCAATGAGATTTGTGATTCTAGGGGATTCGTGCGGGATCAAAGCTAGATGGTAACACAGAATGCAAGGGCGATCTCTCTCTTTTAGACAGGTTCGGGCTCTCACGGTGGAGATAATACCCTAGTCCTGTGTTCTTGGATATCTGAGTCTGTCTTGTTTTCTTTTTTCCCTCCCCCTTTTATACTAGGGGAGGATATACCACCGAGCAGGCGCCACCTGGCCCTGAACATGGTGGCTTCATGAGTACATATTTTGTCTCTTATCGGCTTGACCCCACTACGTCTTGGAGAGGTAGTTGTGCTTTCCCCGACCCGCGCATGACACTCCGTCAGGTTCCGGCGCCTGCAGGCTTTGCAGGTGTCCGGCCGCATGCTTCGCTTTCGACGGGTTGTCTGGGCATGGCGCGAAGCTTCACTGAAGGCTCGACGAGCTGCCTTGGGGAACAAGTCGAGACATCCCCCGGGCCCATCGTGGCGCTTCCGGGCTCTGGGCCTGCTGTTCCGGGCTCACTGGGCTCTTTGTTCGCCGGCCCGATCGGTGCAGGCCCCACTTGCGGGACCCCCATCTCTGACATCCCACAGTTGGGATGTTACATACAGTGTACCATAAAAGAAAGGTTCTTAATATACTTTTATCGGGGATTAACTATCTGATAAAAGACCATTGTACCCCCAGAAGATCCTGAAGCTACCAACCGTACAGCACCAGCAGAAGATGCTCGGGAAACCATCCGGGCAACATAAACTCCCGAGCATGCGTGTCTACCCATTCGCCTACGACCATACCGGACGATCACGAGCAACCATGCTCGTGAAGGCCACGCCGTTACCCGGGTGGATGGTCGGGGGACTCGGTCATGCCACTAGAAAGGAAGATGGCAATCAATCCTCTGGAAATCAAGGGCGGGTGCACCGGAAATTCAAATTAATAGCGCAGATCAAGGGCAGTCAGATCGTGGGCGCTACGGTTATGGAAGCGTAGCGTCAATCTAGGGGGTAGTTACCTTATGTACAGCGTGAGGCTCTGTATTTAATCCCCCCGAAAACACCTGTAAAGGGGACTCCCCTTTGACCAATCATAAACACAATACACTGGAGTAGGGCTGTTATCTCGGTAGTGAGAGGCCCGAACCAGGATAAACACAACGCGTTTCTCCCATCTTGGCATTGCTCGGACGTTCCCCCCTGCTCGTACGAGGGGGCCCCTGTTGATCCCTCATTCAACAAGTAAGCTCGGCGGGAGTCTGTTCTCCAATCGTCGACAACTTTCTTTGCTAGTCCCTTGATCAGTAACTAACACGCACAAACACAAATTGAGATCACAACCATACAAAATATTATTATGATTATCGCAAAAGCTATTCGTACATGGTAGTTTTACAATTTAGAATAGTATAGCAGAGGAAAGAAACAAAAGTCTTGTAGTACGTCACACAATCATCAAGCATCTGACTAGGTATAAACTCTACATAAAATCATCGTCATTATCCTTGTAACCTGCGTCGAAGTATAATTTATCGGGATAATCTATTTCTTCACCTAAAAATAACAACGATAGAAGGGAGAGTAAATTGCTTAGTCAGCAAGACTTGAAATGTTTGCAAACCTATAATAAATGTAGGCTGTAATAATAGGATGGCTAGCTAGGTTATTTTGCTTGGAGCCAAATTCAATTATAAATACTGGATAATAGATTCAAAGCGAAATTGAATAAAATCAATTTGACAGATATATAAAATAACAAGTATATAGTCATAAAGGTAACAGCTCACAATTCCTCCATGAATGTGAGAATCAAATCGTCCAATGGCAACACATGGCATAAATCTAATCTATTACCAACAGATGGTACAGTTTTATTTTCATGCCAAAAAAAGGCACAACAGTTGAATATAACCTTGTCAACACATGACAAAAATTATATCGTCTGCAGGGTAATTTATCACATTCTCTAGTTCTAATTCATTTTTTAGAAAAATTCGGAATGCTAACTATGTGATGACTTTAACAAGTGCTCATGACTGCAAGCGCAGCTAATCGATTAGTTTTGACTCTGCAGAGTTGTACAGCTTTACCCACAAGGAATGATCAGCTCTTTGTACAAGTGCTCACGACGTCCCATAGATGGTGCAGCTATTCCCCTACTGCCCCTCGCATGAGCTAGGCAATCTAGAAAACATTTACACGGTGACCGATGCCACAATGGACCCCACACTTGCTTGGCACATCGGGCTAGTGAGGTCCCTCGATAGGTACCTCCCGCGTCTCCACGACAAGTTGATCCTTAGTGGCCGCCGCATCTTCGAGCTTGAGACCCACATGGTGCCACTTCTCCACCACGGTTTCTTCTCCTCCGAGATTGTGTATGGAGAACATGATGCATACGAGCCAGCGAAAGATCTCCTGTGTCCTTACGGCTCCTACTGCTGTATCGTCTGCTGCGCTTGAATGTCAGTAGGAGGCTGCATGCCATAGGGTTCCAATGAGTGCAAACTACAACGGGCAAGAATATGAGCTCAAATCCCTAAACTTACACTTTGAGAGCGACCGAGAGCAAGAATAGCCGGCAAGCAAGCCTTCCTCTGCAATACATCGCCGAGTGAGCTCACGAGCAACACTCTTACACTTTGAGATCACTTCTCACCTACTAACCTAGTCTTTCCCCTCTCCGTTGTAGTTCCCAGCGCCCGAAGCTGTGCCACCACTGCCTTCTTCTTCCTCCAGCTGAGCTGCATCCAAGAGGGAGCAAGAAGAGTGGGCTCAAGTATTTTGTCGTGACACCTTGTCACAAGCCACACCATAGCCTAGTGGAAGAAGCTATGTACTTGATTCAATAGGTATTGAGTTCAAATCCCCAAACTGCCAATTTTTCCCTTTTGCTCCATTTAGTTCATCCTCTTATATCTTTTGCTAGGAGGCTCTAAATGAAGTGGAATGAGTTTCTAAACCTATGATAAGCTATAAGGATCAAGACCTAGCAAAACTCATTAAAATTTTCAATTGAAACTACAGCGAAGAACAATGTTTTTGTATGGCTTTTTCTGGATAAGAATGAAAACAACAAATGTGCTAGCTAAGGAGAAAATCCTACCGTATCAACCTTGAGCTCTGATACCAACTAATATGGGGGGGTTGGCCTAATCTTTATGACGAGTACCCATACCATGGGTACCCCCATCAGCCCGGAACCACGAGCGGGCTGATCTTCTTCGGAGCCTAGTTCTAGCAAAGGGTCTGTGGGCTGCCAAGAGCGGGCCTGGCACTGTTTAGAGCCGACCCCGGGCGGTCGGTGGACTCTGACCTCCCAGGTCGGAGAGCGTGGTTAGCCAGCTCCTCCAGCGCTCGAAGGGGCACGACCCGCGCAAGTGGAGGGCCAGCTGCCCTGCGTACGCGACATCCTCTGACGTCCGTACCAGGGTGGGCAGTCCCTTCCCGAGGATGTCAGAGGGTGTGCCAAAAAGTCAAGCCCCGGTCCCATCGCCGCTGGCACACCACAGAGGAGAGCGTCCCCTCCCGAGGCCAAGCAAAGGTCTTGTACCATTAACTGCCGGAGCTGACATCCGTACGGAACGGCGCGTCACCTTGTCAGCACGGCCGAAGACCCCCTGCTGCAGGACTACCAACCCAACATGGGGGAGTCGGAGCCCGGTCGGACGACAAGACGGAAGACCAGACTCCAAGGCGTACAGTACCCCTTCCTTTTTCTCTCCAATTTCCCATGTAACCTGCCGCCTCCGGATATATAAGGGGAGGCAGGTGTGGGGGCTCCGGAATCAGATTAGCGATGCAGGTCATTACTGTTGCATTGGTCAGAAGATTAATGCAACCCGTAACATCTCCTGACCGCTAAACCAACTCCGTACTCGGATTGGGGCCAATTAATCGGCAAAACTCGTGAGGACTGTACATGCCAACTGATTGATCCCAACTCGAGCTTCCCGCAACCGCATGCATTGTACTGGTTCCCTGGATCAGTAGCCCAGTACCCACGCGTTGTCATACAAGACAGGTCTCAACTATGCAAGAGTAAATATATTACACATGAAAGGTAACGTTATTACATTAGTTTAACTTTACAAGTCTCGGCCTACAGCCGGCACAAGTCCAAAAGAATCCTCCAACGCCAGCGGAAACTCCAAAAGAAAAACACGCGGTGTGCCTCCACCCTCGAGCAACCGATCGAAGGAAACCAGCTAAGCCCAGAGAATCATCGGCGTCATCGTGACTGCGACTCGTCCTAACATCTGCATCATTACCTGCTTCTTCTCCTTCTGACCAAAGTCCGTTAGAGCAAACGGTGAGTACACGTATGTACTCGCAAGACTTTAGTGTATGGAATGTATACATATAAAATGTAGGTTAAAACAATGGATAATAGGTTACTACACTAGTCTTTTTGAGCACAAAGCAGATTTTGCTTGCAATATGATAATAGATTCACATTCGCATCCTTACAAAAGAAGCTGAAGAAAACATTTCAAACAATTTATAGTAGATAAACCATTAACCAAATCAACACCCGACCATTCCTTCCACCAAACCAGCCATCCACCTGCACCATTTCTGAACCCAAGATCCAAACACACACCCAACCAACATGATCCAACCTCGAAACCCATTTTTCAGAAATCAACCCAGACCCACAATCTATACTTGATAATACTTTCCAAGCTGCTCATGACCGTGAGCACGGCTAATCGATTAGTTTATTTATCTCTGAAGAGATCAGACATGCTGTACCCACATGACACGTTCTAGCAATCATGTCATCCATGTCTCGCGATACCGAAGTACCGATTTGCTAGACAAAGGACGGAACCTTTCGAGAGATTGGAGTTCTAATCCTGCACCGGCCCGGTAACGTGCATCCCTAACTACAGCCACAGAGGCCGCCAGTGGTTCCTATAGGCACCCACTAGCCCACGACCTCCCTGTAGTAGGCATTACCGTTGTATTGGGTAAACTTTCCTTCGATGCCTCGACAAGAAAGTCCCTAGAATGCACCGACACCACAAGTGCATCCAATCCTCTTTGCCCTCCAATAATGCAGGGTCAGATCCCTTTTCCCCGTACTAGGCTGAGGCCATCCCATACTGGCACATGTGGTAGCATGAATTATACCCAGTAAATAGCACCAAGTTCGGTCCTTAGGGTGACTCAGGCGAGATCTTCCAAACCCACTTGCTATGGCCACAGAGGGTCGGCACTAGCGGCCCCGCCGAGCACACACTAGCCCTCAACCTCCCCATAGCAAGGGACCAACTGAGACCAATCCACTCCAAACCAGCCAACGGCCTGACAACCAATCCGAACCTGAAACCAGCCTACCAACCGGAACCACTACCCGGCCAAATACCACCAACTCCGAACCACCAAACATCTCGCCCGGTCTAAACTCTCCAAGTTTTTCCCTTTTACTCACGCAACCATTCCCTTTTTCTAACAAAACCCCAAAACCTCCAATTCCAACCTGACACCCTTCACCCATCCTATAGTTCCAGGAGTTTATGAATAAGAACATCGTGATCTCCTGCAACCAATTCTACTGCTGAACTAAGCATATGCAACTATTATCCTTTAATACCCTCTGACACTTACTAACGTGTCTAAATTATTCTTAAGTCTATCAAGGATTGCATATTCGGATTGCATTGAGGTAATCCAACAATTTTTGGCTTAACTACTGTTTCCCACAAATTATCACTTTTAATAAATTTATGAGCATGCATAATAGTTTTGGCAACCAAAAATAAGAATTTGCAAATATGGGATTCAAAATGGTCAAGGAGGCGCTTGCCTGTTTGCTCTTCGGTGAAATCGGTCTCCGGGACGTAGTCGGGATCGTCGGCGACGTTCGAAGCGTCTACGTCTACACGAAAAGCAACGAGACCCAAAATCATCGATCAAAATAGGCAAAGAAGCAATCAAAATCCAAAAAGAAGCGAAAACGGAAAACGAGAACCTGGACGGAAAAGGAAATTCTAAACTTTCTCCCAGAGGCCGGCAGTACCGCTGTTGATTTGGCGGTAGTACCGCTCTGGCCGGGAACCGAAATGGGTCACTCTCTGGAAAATAACTACCGGCGTTCTAAACCCGGTAGTGCCGGACCCACCGGCAGTACCGCCTTCACACCAGCGGTAGTGCCGCTCTCCCTGAGTCCAAAATCCCAAAAATGAGATTTCGCGCAATAAACCCCGGAACTTCGACGTACATGTATGGATAGGTTCCTGGGGACCCATGGGACCTATTCACGCAGGTTTCATCAAGTTTCGAGTTCGTTTGCTCAAAATCTCACTTTTCGGATCATTTCTCTCCCGATAAAGACGCGAAAATGGATTTCGACACAGAAGGTGTCGAAACTCGAGTTTCTTCGCGGCCACGGGTTCTCTACGGCATTAGGGACTTATACGCGCTAGGCTTGTGTGCTTTGGGACTTTAGAACACAAAATCGCTCCGAATGCCCAAAGTGCAACTTCTGCAAATCCTACAGAAAACGGATTTCGCAACAAGCGCAATAGGTCCAAAAATGCACTAGGGTCCTACGAGATCGAGATATTAACTAGGACCTTAGAGACACACTGATCGACTTCTAAAACTCGAAAACCCGAATATACTCTCCGAATCCGATTCTCGCCCCGAATCGAGTTCAAACTCGATTCTTCCGCAAGAATCGACCTTCGAGACTCTAAGAACATATTCGCGGGTCATTTCCCCGACTTCCCGGAGTTAGGGTTTCGAAAGGAAAGGGCTCCGAGAATTCGAGAAATGGCTTTTTGCAGCGAATGAGTCCAACGAAGCGTAGATCAGGGTTACAGAAACTAATCGATCACACGGAAAGTTTCTTCTAACTCTGACCTAGGTTTGGCCACTCGGGAAGACAATGATCCTACCCACAACTTGGGCTTCTAGGGTTTAACTAGGACGTAAAGAACGATTACAAGCCAAGGAGAGCTAGGGTTGGCATTCACACCTAGGGTTTAGGTTTACTCTAACACCTACCTCGTGTGAAGCTCCTTGACTGCTTGGAGACGCTTCTCCACCCTTGCTCTCGCTTCCACTCGGCCTCCTGGAGCTCCAACCAGCTGGAAATGGCGAGGAGGAGGAGAGAGCTCCAATGGAGAGAGAGGAAGGAGAAGAGAGGAAGAAGGAGGAGGAGAGGAGGAGAAATGAGAGAGGAGAGGGAGAGGAGGTGCTCCCTGGTGTTATTAAAGAGCTGGGACGTGCACGCAAACCGAGGCAAAGAGATAAACACGAGCACAGGACCAAAACTTGTCGCACGGCCGGCAGTACCGCTGTTGGGGGGCGGTACTGCCGCTCTGGCCGGTAGTACCGCAGGCAAAACTGCGGTACTGCCGCCCGGCAGCAGAAAACTCAGGAAAACTATTGACTTCGCAACGGCTCCAATTCAAACATCTAGTGGACCTCTAAAATAGGTTCGGGAGACCCTAACGAAGGTTTTAAAACTTAGGTTTGGGATCTAGCTCTCACGATTTTAAATTTCACCCGATTTCGGATTCTGAGACTCCAATCGGGGAAAACGATCAAACGAAACGACAAAACCGAATTCAAGGGCAAATAACTCCAAATTCAAACTGGAAACTTTATAGAGCACTATTCCACACTTAGTTAGCCTAATTAAGCTTAATTACAAACACGGGCGTTACAGCAGGGCTCCGGAGAGAGGGGATGACGGGACAACAACGATAGAACCAACAGACACCCCCCGACCGACCGAGACCAGGTCTCGTTTGTAATCTCTTGGCGATCGTTCGCCACCAAGAACAATACACCCCAACCGAGCGAACTGGAGTAGGGACGTTCAGCCCGAACCAGTATAAACCTCTGGCTTCTTGAGTCAACCATTCGGGGAGAGGGAGCGCGCGACCCCTACTAACCAAAAATTCGTATTGCCGGTGCACGAAACACCGACACTTTACATCATAGGATTGAAAATAACTTGGACCCGTGCAACCTAATTAATGATACCGCCGACTACCATCTTGATTATGGCTACTTGCGACACTCGATTCACTGAACCACACGCTTCAATCCGGTTGTCGACTCACTACTGTGGAGGAAACAAATTTGAGCAATCACTGAGGCAATCACAAGAACAACGGATTTAAGAAACTCGATAATTCCCAATTCTAAGAGTGGAATGGATGCTCTCAAACTCTAGAACAAGAATATGTATTTCTCAAGTTTCAAAACCTTCTCCTACAATGAGGGAGTGGCCCTCTATTTATAGTTTTTTCATATCTGCTACTATAAATATGACGGCTTGGACACATCTTAGAAACTCAAATACAATCTAACTCAAATGATTTATTAGATAAGAAAGAATTTATGGATGGATAAGTGTTAGAAGTAAATCTAAACTTGGCATGTGCTTGCTTGAAGACTTCAGAGCTTTCAAGAACTCTGAAGAACTCTCATGAACTTTAAAGAATTATGAAGAACTCTTATGAAGCTTTATCTAGGTAAGATGCAAAACTCAATTTGTCACATGTTTCTCGAAAGCTAAAGAACCCTCAAGAACTTTAGAGATCCCTCAAGAACTCTCATGAACTTTGGAGATCCCTCAAGAACTTTGGAGATTTCAGTTTGATAAGATCTAGTAGCAATATTTCAAAGCTAAAGAACTCTCATGAACATAATAGAATTCTGAAGAAGTCTCTAGATGAATCTTTCTAACTCCTTCATGAAACCTGATAATAATTAAACTAGACACATCAGGTAGTAGTCCATTCTTATTTGAATTAACATTAAATTCTTTTAGGAACAGATTCACGTCTTGATCAATTTATTTAGCTCTAGCTTTTGTGATTGGCCCAGTTTTTCAATATTGGATTATAGTACTCTGGGACAAGTTTTTCTATGCTAAAAGAAACCGCTGGACTTTGATTTCTGTTTCACTACCTTTCTGCTGCATTTTTAGGCTTTAAAGGCACTATTGTAAGAACTACATATATACTATTATGTATTGTTGTTATTTTCACTACTACAAAACTGCACATAGGAGACGCCTATCAGTGGCGGTTTGTTTGGAACCGTCACTAATAGAAATATCAGTGACGGTTTTTTAGCTCAAACCGGTGCCAGGATCATCAGTGGCGGTTTTTATTTCGAACCGCCATAGATAACCGAGTATCAGTGGCGGTTTTTGGTTAGAACCGCCACTGATACTTCGAGCACTATCAGTGGCGGTTCTAACCACAAACCGCCACTGATACTCAGTTATCTGTGGCGGTTCGGAATAAAAACCGCCACTAATACTTGGAAACTATTTGTGGCGGTTCAATGTAAAACCGCCACCGATAATGGGCGATTTGTGGCGGTTTTATGTTAGAACCGTCATAGATATCGTTATCTGTGGCGGTTTTTTGATAGAATCGCCACTGATAACTATAGTTACCTAATTTGAGTGCTCTAAATTTCAACTAAGTGCTTGATTTTACCATGACATGGGTACTTCAAATTTCAACTAAGTGCTTGATTTTACCGTGACATGGATACTTCAAACTTCAACTAAGTGCTTGATTTTACTATGACATGGGTGCTCCCAATTTCAACTAAGTGCTCTATTTTACCATGACATGGATACTTCAAACTTCAACTAAGTGCTCTATTTTACCATGACATGGATGCTTCAAACTTCAAATTGGGAGCACTTAGTTAAAATTGGGAGCACCCATGTCATGGTAAAATCAAGCACTTAGTTGAAGTTTGAAGTATCCATGTCATGGTAAAATCAAGCACTTCGTTGAAATTTGAAGTACCCATGTCATGGTAAAATCGAGCACTTAGTTGAAATTGGGAGTACCCATGTCATGGTAAAATAGAGCACTTAGTTAAAATAGAGCATGACAAATTCAGAGTATGAGAATACTAAAATTAGTGTTCGGGTCCTTTGTGGGGTTAAGGGGAGGGGGACACGTTATATTTCAAATTTGATCATGCCAACACTACGGTACTAGATCACATAAGAACTCTGAAGTTAAGCGTGCTTGGGCTGGAGTAGTACTAGGATGGGTGACCTCTCGGGAAGTGCCTGTATTTGCATTAAAATCGGTGGTAGAACTCATTAGTTAAGCGTGCTTAGGTGAGAGTACTACTAATTAGGATGGGTGAGGGGTGACCTCCTAGAAAATATCTTCATTTTGTGTTAAAACTGCCGGAATATTAAATATAATTATTTGTGGCGGTTTTTCTTCAGAACCGTCACAAATAATGCATTATCAGTGACGGTTTTTCTTTGGAACCGCCACTGATAATATTATCAGTGGCGGTTCAAAACCGTCACTGATATATTAGTGGCGGTTCAAAAAACCGCCACTGATGGCAGTTACGAACCGCCACTGATGTCTATTTTTCTAGCAGTGTTTATATATGGGTACGTTGCCATGTTGTGAGTGTATGTACTAGCCAGTGATCATACGACTAGTACGTTATACACGTAAGATCGTATGGTATTCCACACCCAGAAGGGATGATCTCGAGAACGGTTTTGGCCAATCGCCAAATATGGGAATTCGAGTGGTGTAGTCGGAACGGATGGACTTTTGGCGGCAGCCAAGTGGCATTAGTACTCCCTCTGTCCCACAAAGAGTGCATTTCTAGTGTTCAAATTTTGTCCCACAAAGAGTGCATCTTTAGTCTGTAGGGCCCAGCTGTAAGTGTATGCATGCTCATTTAAGTGCTTGTGGAAACCGAAGCACCACCATGCTTGTGTATGGAGTAATGAGGGTCACATTAGTCATTTACCTTGCACACTAATCTGTCTTAAAAATCCTAGAAATGCACTCTTTGTGGGACAGAGGGAGTAAGTCTCTAGTCCGACAATTAATACTTGCTCATTCGGTTTTGTACACAGTTAAATATGGATGGTGGATCAGAAACATTAATGTAAAGCATATTGTACTCATGCGGACGACGATTTCATTTTCCTGACGGGGATCGATCCCGGCGACGACTAGCTAGTGAAGAACCAACAAGCTATTTAAAGGCGGGAACATGCGGACGCTGGCTCGGCCATGCAAAGCTAGGTAGCAGCAAGCTGAATGCACCAGCTAGCTAGTGAAGAACCAACAAAATAACATCTCTAATCAATCCATCAATCGATGCCGAGGGCTTCGTTGTTGCTGGGCGCGCTGGTTCTGCTGGCAGCACGGGCCGCCACCACCGCCAGCCTTGACGGCTGCCAGACGAAATTGGTACCGTGCTTCGAAGTTAAGCGTGCTTAGGCGAGATCGATCATACCAACACTACAGTCGTAGATCATATAAGAACTTCGAAGTTAAGCGTGCTTAGGCGAGAGTAGTCCTATCAGTACCGGTTGGTGGAATTGGTACTGATGTCTAATGGACATCAGTCCCGGATAGCCTGTACCGGTTTAAAAATAGGTACTGATGGCCGTTGTGAACCGGTACTGAAGACCATATCTGTAATAGTGCCCATACAGTGCATGGGTTAATGACTAATTTATTAATATATTCACAGGCGTAGGATATTCTTACTGTTTTCCTTAAAATAATTAGTGTCTACTACTGCTACTACTATACCCGCAAAGTCTTTGTGTGAATATGTAATGTGTCCAAGTCATGGTGTCATCAGATACCCAACAGATTAATCCTAGGTCTTTGGTCCTTTGTCGTTGTTAATCACAACAAATTTCGTGTTGCCGTGTCATGTCAATCTCAAGGAAATAATGAAGCAAACATAATTATAATATGACACAAACTTCCATTCTTCATTTTTTTCAACATAATATGGCGCGTCTAGTTTAGTCCAAGTTAATTTATTACCATAAGATCAGTGTTATATGATGTATACACAATGACTTGACATTGACGAACTAATGGCTAATGGGAAGCAACTATAATTATAATATGACACAACTTCCTCCACCCCTATGTCGTTGTGTAATGGTTAATCAATATTACATAACGTTACAACACTATCGTTTCATCTGTATCGGTTCCTAGCTTTTCATGAAAAATCCTATTGTGATAGAAGATTAGGCGAGTAGCAGGGAGTCATCATAATCGGTTCTGACACTAGAATTGATTGTGATGTTCATCTGTATCGGTTCTAACACTAGAATCGATTGTGACATTAGAACTATTCGAGGTCTACAATATCTCAAGAAAGATTAAATGGTCTGGCAACTTTATGTATTGAGAAGAAGTCATTAGATGACATTAATGTTGAGGCCATAATTGATGGTTTTGCATCTAGAAATGCTAGAAGATATTTCCTAAGATGGTCTCTGCGAAATGCTTGAGGTAAATAATCTCACTTTTGTACCGGGCTTCGTGACGTCAGCAATGACGTCATCCCGAGAAGGCAAGTGGCAAGGAACATGAATTCCACTTGTGTAGTCGATCTTTTATATATGACGGATGGACTTTTGGCGGAAGAAAAGTGGCATTAGCAAGTCTCTAGTCCGACAATTAATACTTGCTCATTCGGTTTTAAACACAGTTAAATATGGTTGGTGGATCAGAAACATTAATGTAAAGCATATTGTACGCACGTAGGTGGTTAAGTGACGACGATTTCATTTTCCTAACGGCGATCCCGGCGATGACCCTGGCTCTCAGCAGGGCAAAAGTGCTATTTAAAGGCGGGAACATGCGGCCCCTGGCTCGGCCATGCAAAGCTGAATGCACCAGCTGCTGCCTGCTAGCTAGTGAAGGACCAACAAAATAACATCTAATCCATCGATGTCGAGGCAGGCATCGTTGTTGCTGGGCGCGCTGGTTCTGCTGGCAGCTGCACGGACAGCCACCACGGCCAGCCTTCACGGCCTGCCAGGCTGCCAGACGACATGCGGCGAGGTGGAGATCCCCTACCCATTCGGCTTCGGCAACAACCTCAGCACGAGCGGCCATAACTGCTCCCGCCGGGGCTTCGAGATCGACTGCAGCGGCGGCCTCGTGCCGGTGCTGTCGGGCACGCAGATTCAAGTGCTGAACCTTTTTGTGACGCCTCGCCCGGAGGCCCGGGTGATGCTGCCGGTGGCGTATCAGTGCTACAACGCGAGCGGCTACTCCACCGGCAAGAACTACAGCACAGTAGAGGTCAACCCGCCGGTGTGTACCGCATCTCCGACTCCTCGAACGAGCTCTTCGTCCTCGGCTGCAACACCTTGGTCTACACCAACAGTGGTCCAAGCGGCCGCTCTCGATACATGTACTACACCGGGTGCATGGCCTACTGCAACGACTCCCGGAGCGCGCAGGACGGCGCCTGCGCTGGCATCGGCTGCTGCCACGTCGACATCCCGCCGGGCCTCACCGACAACTGGATGCAATTCGACGGCTGGACGCACGCCGGCATGGAGTTCAGCCCCTGCGACTACGCCTTCATCGTCGAGAAGGGCAACTACACGTTCCGGGCGTCCGACCTGAAGTCGACCATGCCGCGGGACAAGACCATGCCCATGCTGCTCGACTGGGCCATTCGCGACAACCACAGCGGCAGCGCCGTCCCCTTGACCTGCGCCGACGCGCCCAGTAAGCCGGGGTACGCATGCAACTCTACCCACAGCGAGTGTGTCAACTCCACCAACGGGCCTGGATACGTCTGCAACTGCACACAAGGCTACGAGGGCAACCCCTACCTTCTCAGTGGATGCACAAGTAAGCGGCCTGGATCTGATTTGCCTGACATCGCTTCTACGTAGTGGCCTTTTATTCTACTTTGATCCGGAGGTTTCAGAGCTTCTCAGGGCGTCCACGTCGCCTACGTTTTCGGACCGTCCGATCGCATCGTCGGACGGCCGAGATCGTGCCACGTCGCCCAAAACCGAACGACATCATAAAACGGCACCGCGTGCCGTTTCCTCACCCCCGCGTAGCGCAGTGGTAACGGCGTTACCCGCCTCGCGCGCGGCGCGCGTTCGAGTCCGGGGGGTTTTTTAGCTTGCGACGCGTGGCGGGTCTGCGCTGCCGTGCGTGTGAGCTTTGTTTTTGGCCGAAAAGCCTCTGTAAGGTTTCGAAATTGCGTATGACTCCTGGTTTTTTTACAAAAAAAGACCTCCTCGCCGGAAAATGCTCCACAAAAAAGCAAAAAACCTAAAAAGATCCGAAAAATGCATTTTGATCCATTCTTCTCGTTCCGATCCATTTTTACCAAGAAAACTTTTTTTATTCAAAAATATTGCTTCGAAATACCCGAAAATACGCAAAAAATGCGTTTTTCACCGTTTTTTCGTTCATAAAAAAAATGTGTTTTCCCGCCTCAATTAACCGGTGTCGTGTGCGGCTATGGCTCCTGTTTTTTTTTTGCAAGAAAACCCTCCTTGCTGGGAAAGCCGCCCGAAAAAACGCAAAAAATCATCAAAAAAAACGGAAAATTGCGTTTTGTTCTGTTTTTCCCGTTCTGATCCATTTTTACCGGGGAAATTTTTTTATTCAAAATTATTGCTCCGAAATGCCCGAAAAAACGCGAAACAAAAAAACAGAAAAAAAAACGAAAAAAAAGCGTTTTCCTCTTTTTTCCGTTCATAAAAAAATTACATTTCTCTGCCTCAATTAACCGGTGGCGTGCGCGGCATGCGCCGCGCTGACCTTCCTAGTTAGTAAATATATATGCCGTTTACGAAGGATCGATCGATACCGGTGACTAGAGGGGGTGAGGAGGAGCCAATTAAATTTTTTCCTCAAGAATCACTTTTTAAAAACACTACTGCTATGAAGCAAACACTATGTTCAAGATTTTTTTGGTTGGTAATTCGAGTGTTTTTTTAAAAACACTACTGCTATGAAGCAAATTAAACACTATGTTCAAGATTTTTTTTTTGGTTTGTAATTCGAGTGTTTTTTGTTTGTAAGCACTCAATTTTTTTTGCATATAGAGTACTTAAAATATGAGAAGAGATAGCAAATTGATTTCATTAATTGAATCTAAATCTAAAGCTCAAAATTTGAGTGCTATTTAACAAGAAAACACTTAGTTGCTGGAATTGCTAAGTGGCACTCGAGTGTTTTTTTTGGTTTGTGAGCACTTAATTTTTTTTACATATAGAGTACTTAAAATATGAGGAGATAGCAAATTGATTTCATTAATTGAATCAAAATCTAAAGCTCAACATTTAAGTGCTACTTAACAAGAAAACACTTAGGTGCTTCCTAGATACCCCATATTTGTTTGATAGTTGCATCGAAACTCTTCTTTGTATCAGGAATTCAGGATAGGATGTTGAAACGTGGGACTAGGTCAGAGCAGCTATTATATAGCTAGCTTAGCGTACGGAGGTTCTTGCTCTTTCTTAATTTGTGTTATGCGATGTAACCCGTGGGATACACAAGTGACGAAAATTGGATGTATATGATTTGCAATTACATGTTAGTGAAAATTATTAAAAATATAATGGTATAAAAGTTTTAATGACAAATCTGGTGATAACATCTTCACGTACGTGACAAACAACTTAAAAAAGAAAGGAGTGAGTAATTTTAGTTGATCTATTTTCTTTTACTGAAGAAGCATCATCCCCTTGTGTTTCATTAATTTATTGAAACCAAACAATTAAGTTAGTAACAAGTTGATCCATTGATAATGATCGATGGTGATGCATGCAAATATCGATGAGTGCTCACGTTCGCGGCAGGAGTTCCCTTGCTACGGCCGATGCCACGACACCGAGGGTTCCTACGACTGCAAATGCCCTCCAGGTTACCAGAGCAACGGTGATCCAAAACAAAACCCATGCAATCCGAAATTCCCGCTTGCAGCAAAGCTTGCCCTAGGTATATTATATACATGCATCCATGCATATCGCGAATTACTAGATCTCTAACAAAAAACTCTTACAATCGATTCGAGGTTCATGCATGCTAATGTTAAATTCTTTTGTAAGCACACTAATCATATGTCAAAGTCATAGGTTAGTCTGTCTTAAATTAATTAATGGATAACGACGACTACTCTTAATCACGAGTTCTTTACATGGAGTATGTATGTATGTATTAATTGCAGGCATCAGTCTGGGTGTATCCTCCTTAATTGTTGCTATACTTGTAACACTCATAATGCTCCAAAAGAGAAGGCTGGACCAGATTTATGTAAAGAACGGAGGCGAGGTACTTGAAAAAGTGAAAGGTCTGACCATTTTCACAAAGGAGGAACTCAAGAAAATCACAAAGAACAATTCAGAGTTCTTGGGCAAGGGAAGCTTCGGTAAGGTCTACAAAGGGACTCTTCATGACGACACCATGGTGGCTATCAAGGCCTCCATCGAGGTAAATGAAGCTACCAAGGAGGAATTCACCAAGGAAGTGGACATCCAGACGCAAATGATCCACAAGAACATCCTCAAGCTCTTTGGCTGCTGCCTCCAAGTAGATGTTCCGATGCTGGTGTATGAGTTTGCTGCCAAAGGGAGCCTCCAAGACGTTCTCCATGGGAATAAGGGAATTCATCATCAACTCCCCTTAGACATGCGTTTGGACATTGCAATCGGGTCTGCAGAAGGGCTCAGATACATGCACTCGTACGCAAGTCAAGCCATACGGCATGGTGATGTCAAACCGGACAACATACTTCTGGATGGCAACCTAGTACCGAAAATCTCGGATTTCGGGTTATCGAAGCAGCTTCGAGTGGACGAATATTTCACAAAGGTTGTGGTCGGGTGCATGGGCTACATAGACCCAGTGTTCATGAAAACTGGGCTTCTGACCCAGAAGAGCGATGTCTACAGCTTCGGAGCTGTTCTCTTAGAACTGATTACCAGGAGGCAAAACGTGTACGATGGAAACTGCAGCCTCCTCATTGAGTTCCGCAAAGTTTATGAGAAAGAAAAGAGTGGATGGGCAATGTTCGACAAGGAGATTGCGACTGGAGAGGAAGATATCTTGATCCTGGAAGAGATTGCCAAGCTTGCAATGGACTGCTTAAAGGAAGATGTAGATGGCAGACCAGATATGACGGAGGTAGCAGAACAGCTTGTGATGTTTCGGAGATCTAGGAAGGCACACAACAAAAGCCCTCGTCACTTGGAGGATTCTCCCAGCAGCTTCGCTACTGATACCAGCGGAGCTACTACTAGTGGCACATTTTCTGTGCCAGCCACTCCAACCACCAAGGATATCTCTGCTAATCCATAATTCGACAGTATGAGTGTCATCTGCATCTCCTATTGGAATATCGGTTGATGTACCTAGGTTGTAAGTTGTTGATTGTTAGAATTAATCTTATTGTTAGTTATCTTGAGAGTCAGTATGTTTTGGGTTGTAACAGGGTTCGGTTCAGTATGCGTTTTGGGTTCAGGAAGTTTTCCCTAAAGCCTTCGAAACAAAACAAGCTTCGGAGTTTGATCTAATACGCTGCAATAATCCGAGTACAAGTAGTAGTCGTTTTTGAGTGCTTGAAAGCTATAAATAAAACCCAGAAAAGCTGGCTGGATTGTCGCCAGGAAATTACAATGTGCTGTTTTGTTCTTTTAGCTATCTGGTGATGACGTTACTCTATCGAGTAAGTGATCAATATGTACTATGTGCCATTCTCTGATACAGTGAAATGAGAATTTTACGTACTACTTGATTATTACTACTACTGTAGTTCAAAAAACTGTGACAGACGTTTTGAATTTGCTAAGAAAAAGCAAAAATAGATAGACATTCTCAAACAAAAAAAAAAGAAAACATCCTGCCATTAATCCTGTGGATCCTCATTAGAGTGGAAATATGACCATTAATCAGTAGGGGAGGGCGTTTTTAAACTGAAACCGAATTACCGAACCGAATTACCCGATTATTTCAGTTTTTTCGGTTTTCGGTTTTCAGTTCGGTTTTTATTTTTGTATAATTCGGTTTTCGGCATTCGGTTCGGTTTTTTGCTTTCGAAAACCGAAATAACCGAATAGTCCATGTACAATACTACTCCCTCCAGTTTGATAATAGATGTCGTTTTGGACATCGACACGGTCTTCAAAATACAACTTTGACCGCTAATTTTTATTATAATATATTTATAAAACCCAATAAAATTATAATATTATGAAAGTACTTCTCTAGACAAGTCTACACATATAATTTTCATATATCCAATTTAAATATTTAAAAATATATCGATAGTCAAAGTTTTAGAAGTTTGACCATCACTATGTCCAAAACGACATCTATTATCAAACTGGAGGGAGTACTTTTATAATGTTCTTCATGACGCTACCAAACAATTCTCATCTTCTAACATCTTTATGCATACGTGTGATATGTTCATACGTTATACTATCACTACTACAGAACCGGTCATCACAAGCGGTTCGTAACCGCTTTCAGAAGCGGTTTTAGAACCGCTGGTAAGCAACCGGGAGTGATACCCTTCGGGGTATCACAAGCGGTTCGGACAACCGCTTGTGGTGAGACACCACAAGCGGTTCGAAAGGCGTCCAGGAAGGCTCGGGGGAGCGCCACGTGGGAGATCTTCACAAGCGGTTTGTGTTATAAACCGCTTGTGAAGACTTCCTCTCCACAAGCGGTTCAGACATAAACCGCTTCATGGAGGTGCTCTCTCCACAAGCGGTTGGAGATAATAACCGCTTGTGGAGAGGCATTGTATATTATATATTCAATATATAATATGTTTTGAGTAGGGTATCAATATGTATGGATTTTGACATTAAAAATACATAGAAATATTTGGTTTTTGTATACAATTAAATATATATTACTCATACGTACTCATTGAAATAATCACAGATCATTTACAGAAAAGTACGAACTTAATAGACTAAAAGATGGATAGGTTTGATGGACACATGAAATAATGAGCACTTTTACAAGTTTGATTTACACATAAGCAACTTTTACAAGTTTGAAAGAATAAAAGGGTGAATCTCGAGCTGATTTAATTCTTGCGTGCATCGCTTACGCCCTTAGTCGACGTTGATGTCAGATCATCTGTCCTTATAGAAGGACAATCTCTCCAACCCGTGTGTGGAACTCGCCGCCGTGGATACAATCTCGCCAACAATAAAGCCAATGAGTTGTTCTTGAGTGCTTCAACCCGTGCGGCGGGATCACATCTTGCACATCGATGTTGGGCTGACAAAGAACGAAATTAATAAATCTCTGAGCATGTAATTAAAGTGTAAGTATTAATTGATATGTGCACTCACCTCGTTGTCGCTATGGGCACATCGCCGTGGGTAATATTTTGCATGTAGTGGCACACATAATAGCCACATAAGTTGTTTCCAAATGTCTGCTTTAATACTCGAGTGCTTATTTGGACAAAGCAATTCATTCTCGAATTGTCCTTGTTGCTTCTTAAGAAACCTTGCGAATGCCCTGTGTGACGCTGCGTTATTATGAATAGCAATTATCGACTTGGAATTAGCAAGGTATTTCAATATAATAAGGAAACAATTGTATATATATTTGCTATAAACCTGTTTAGGACATCAATGATATATCGATATTGTTCCACCGGTCCCCTTTTGAGTCTTGAACAATGATCTTGCTACTATCAAGCTTGATGATCAAAAGGATCCAAAGTGATACCTGGTCATATATTGCGACATATATATAACTAGCTAGCAAGATTATCAATGCCTTGGAAAAGAAAAGTTTATTAATGCGTTATGAGAACACGTAAATATACGCATATGAAGTTGAAGGGTAGAAGTATGTATGGTTTGTAGTGTTGTCCCATGAATGCATCTAGAACGTAATCCTCAAGAGCTTTAGCGCTGTATCGAATACGATCTCATTGACAATTTCCGGTCGAGGAAGCCCACGTTGAATATGTTCTGCTTTTCTACATCGTTGTATCTCCATTCTACGTAGAAATGGATAAGTTATTAGAGTTGCACTTCTATGGTACAAGGAAGTAAATGGTAAAGTTATGAGCTTGATACTTACAGCACCAAAGAAATTTCATGAGAGACACGCTCATAGAGTCGCTATGGTAGATATTGTATATGTCTTCGATTCGAGCCATATGGTGTTGTCCCCACGATAGGAATCTTCTTGTCCGAATTCGAAGGGGGAACATTTTTCTTTGTTGAGCAGACTCTATCATGTACCATTCATGAAATTGTCGATCTTGGTTGGCAGATCCTTTATCTTATTTGGATCAATTAACTCCCGGCCAAGCTTATATTGCCATCCGACTTCGCCATTGGGAGAACATCTCGATCCTAGAGCACCAAACACGGAAGTGAGTCCCGCCTCCTTCATAAATCTCTCAAGGTTCTCCCGATCTTGCCGCACTGATCTTGATCTCTCTTCTCGCTTGCCGCCGCCGCCTAACCCCGCTTACTCTTCCGTAGCCTTTATTATTGTAATGCTCATAGTTGGACGGCACAGGGAGTGGCATTGCACGACAGGTCAAGAAGTGTTCCATCACTTTTGGATCAACTTGTACGTTTGGGTCATCTGACTTCTTTGGTGCGAAGTGTGCAGCCACTTCTTTGGTGACGATCGCGTAATTCTCCTCGTCGGTCCTATCATATGCCCTCTTTGGAGGTTCCTTTACCCTTTTTGACCGGCTGGACTGTGCCTTCGTGGGAGCAGGTGGAGTAGTATGGCTCTTGAGCTTCTTCCTCGGAGGAGATGGTGGAGGTGTCGGTTGTCGTTGTGGAGGAGGCGTCTGTTGTCGTTGTGGAGGAGGCGTCTGTTGTTGTTGTGGAGGAGGAGTCGGTTGTCGTTGTGGAGGAGGCAACGCTGAAGGAGGCGTCGGTTGTCGAGGAGGCGTGGGTTGTCGTTGTGGAGGAGGTGTCGGTTGTCGTTGTGGAGGAGACGAGCTTCCTCCAGCCGGCGGCTCCGGAGATGACGCCTCCACGCCATCCGAAATATGATCAACCTTTTTCGCTGAGGATGATATTGTGGAGGGCCTGTCCAAGCTTGGTAACGCTGTCGCCTCTAGCAATATCGAGTACTAGTTCTTCAAATCCGCTCAAGACCTCCTCCATCGCGACCTTCGAGTAACCCATGGGTATTGTGTTGCGGTGGAAGGTCCGCCCGGTGACACCGGCAATTCCATGCCATAAGCCACCCTGATGGAGAGGTTGCGCCGCATCGATGTGTAGCTCACATCGCGGCGAACCCTTATGTCATCAACGGATAATGGGCTTGTAAGTCTTCGTCCCCTTGAGGGGCCCCTGGACGCCAAGCTGCCCGCCGCTACCGACGGGCTGATCATGGCGTCCGGTGATTGATTGGACCTCTGATCCTCGAAAGTTACCGAGCTATCCGCACTTGTTGCGCAACTTGTTGCGCCACTAGATCTCCAATGCTAGCCTGGTTGCTCTAAGCTCCTGCTCCAATTGGCGCATTTTATTTGCTTCTCTTGTTTTGGTTCTCTCTGGCGGCTCTGCACGCAGCGTATCCTTCACGAAACCGCATTTCCATGGCGTCTTGCCAAAACCTCGTGTCCGTCCCGGTGCTCAGGGTTTGGAGGGCATGTGTTAGCTCATCGTTCTCCTGTCTACCACAAAAGAGCCTCGACCGAGATCGCCGACGGCTTGTACAATTCTCTGGCCAACATCTTGTACATTTGGTAGCATCACCAAACTGCCATCATCTGCAAGGCTCCCCCCGTGACCCATGAACCAATTGCGCAGACGCTCTTCCCACAAAGCAGTAACCGGTGTGACGTCCTTGGCCAATAATTCTTTTTCTTTCTTGTCCCATTTCGGTACAGCCTTGAGGTAACCACCGGTGCCGAGATGGTGGTGGTACTTCTTCATCTGTGCATTGGTCTTATTCTTCTGACTTGCACCGCCTTCACTAACATCTTGTACTCCTCGAATGCTTCCGGTGATCGGCCAGATTAGGAAATTGGTTGAAGTCAGGTCTTTCTCCCTTCGCACGCATTTTTGTCGAGCCGACTTCCATGACTGAAATGAGAGTGCCATCTTCTTCAACGTATAATTCTTGGCCTTGTCTCCAAACCCTTGAGGAAATGTGAAATTTTCCAGAATATCTTGCCAGAGGAGGTCCTTGGTAGCTTGAGGAACTTCAGCCCATTTCTTGATGCTAATTGGGACGTGATCTCTTACGTGGTAACCGCAGGCGTTGTTGAACGGCCCAACTGCTGAAAGAGGGTCAATCGGCTTCCCATCGTTGTCAATATCGGTAAACACATGCTTTGTGGACGGCTTCTTGTTAGGTCCCCGATTCTTGGATTGGTTGCTCGATGTACCAGGCTTTAAATAAACAAACATATATATAACACGTCAGAGTGTATTCTAATAATGAATTGCGATTAATTAACATGCCCACAGGAATTATTTTCTTCTGACCATACCTCGGTGTTAACGGTGTCCACATTCTCGCCGGAACCAGTGTTACCGCCACAATGTCGCAGGATAACCTTCATAGTCGGCGATGGAGTCTAACATGAACTGTTCTTCCTCGTCGAAAGTAGGGTCACCACGTGTTGGTTGTGCCATCTATAAATGTTGATATAATGTAACCTTAAATTCGAAAACATCTATAACAACATATATATATAGGTATACATATACCAACATGAGGAGGAAAGGGGACGTCGGTGAAAGAACAGATCTCACAGGAGTTGTTGTGTGAGGTGGAGGTAGGGGTCGAAATGAGTCAAGTTAACTTTTTTTCGGTCATTTTTAAAATTAACATAGTTTAATTTAATATCATTTTATTTTTGGAATTGAGTTAACGAGCCGAGCCGATCTAGCGCAAAATTCAATTTCAATATATATATGGTATTGAGCTAACGAGCCGATCTACCGCAAAATTCAATTTATTTTTGGAATTGAGCTAATGAGCCGAGCCAATCCATGCACCATCACCAACAACATACACATATATATATATATATACAATGTCTCTCAATATATATACACAATACCAAATACCATACACCATCACCAACAACATACACATATATATATATATACAATGTCTCTCAATATATATACACAATACCAAATACCAACATACCAAATACATATATGAAAATGCCTTGTGGACATTTCATCAAACACCTTATGGGCGACTGTAACAGGAGGAGGTGGGGGGGTACACATAGCTATACCTACCTCCTCCGGGGTGGGGTGGCGCAGGCGGCGCTTGCCAAGGCGTGGAGGCGTCCGGCCGATGGCGAGGCGGAGGCGGCGTCGGCGCTTGCACAGAAAGCGACAGCGTGAGCTGCAGGGCGCGCGGGACTTAGGAAAATTTGGAGGTGTGACGAAGGGAGAGAGCGCGAGCGTGTATAAAGGCAGCCACCTCTACAAGCGGTTCTTAATACAAACCGCTTGTAAACGTGAGATCTACAAGCGGTTCTTAATACAAACCGCTTGTAAAATGTTCTATAAGCGGTTCCAATTAATAACCGCTTGTAGAGAGAGATCTCTACAAGCGGTTCGTAATACAAACCGCTTGTAGAGAGAGATCTCTACAAGCGGTTCCAATTAATAACCGCTTGTAGAAGCTCTCTCTACAAGAGAGATATCTCTACAAGCGGTTATTAATTGGAACCGCTTGTAGAAGCCATCTCAGCGGTTATAATTGGAACCGATACATACTACTTAAAAGAGTGTGTTGCCTATTACGTTTGACAAGAACTCTCCTCTCCCCCCTGGCTAGCGCGGGCGCTTGAGTGCGGGCTCGAGGTCGCCCGTTCGAGCCCCACTCGCGCCCCGCCGGCCATTCTTTTTTTTTCTTTTAAACCTTTTTTTTTTACTTTCTTTACCTTTCATTTTTTTTACTTTCTTTATTTCTTTATTTCTTTATTGTTTTTTGTTTATATTCTTCACTTGTTAAACCTTTCTTTTTTTTCTTTTAAACCTTTCTTTTTTTTTACTTTCTTTACCTTTCATTTTTTTTACTTTCTTTATTTCTTTATTTCTTTATTGTTTTTTGTTTATATTCTTCATTTGTTAAACCTTTCTTTTTTTTCTTTTAAACCTTTCTCTTTTTTTTACTTTCTTTACCTTTCATTTTTTTACTTTCTTTATTTCTTTATTTCTTTATTTTTTTTGTTTATATTCTTCATTTGTTAAACCTTTCTTCTTTTTTTTTAAACCTTTCTCTTTTTTTTTACTTTCTTTACCTTTCATTTTTTTTACTTTCTTTATTTCTTTATTTCTTTATTGTTTTTTGTTTATATTCTTCATTTGTTAAACCTTTCTTTTTTTTCTTTTAAACCTTTCTTTTTTTTTACTTTCTTTACCTTTCATTTTTTTTACTTTCTTTATTTCTTTATTTCTTTATTGTTTTTTGTTTATATTCTTCATTTGTTAAACCTTTCTTTTTTTTTCTTTTAAACCTTTCTTTTTTTTTACTTTCTTTACCTTTCATTTTTTTACTTTCTTTATTTCTTTATTTCTTTATTGTTTTTTGTTTATATTCTTCATTTGTTAAACCTTTCTTTTTTTTCTTTTAAACCTTTCTCTCTTTTTTTACTTTCTTTACCTTTCACTTTTTTTACTTTCTTTATTTCTTTATTTATTTATTGTTTTTTGTTTATATTCTTCATTTGTTAAACCTTTCTCTTTTTTTACTTTCTTTAACTTTCTTTTTCTTTTTACTTTCTTTATTCTTTATTCCATACGGTTTATTTCTTTATTGTTTTTTGTTTATATTCTTCATTTGTTAAACCTTTCTCTTTTTTTTACTTTCTTTATTGTTTATTCCATAAGGTTTATTTCTTGGGGTTTATTTCATGAGGTTTATTTCAAATAAACACGTACAGTAGAAGACACGTCTAAAAATGATCACACAAGTTCAAATAAATAAGTTCATACAGTAATACTACATTTTAAGTAGTACCATACTATGTCTTTACAAGTCTTCCTTCGTTATGATCGTGACGTATGTAAGGAGCATCCAGGTCTGTGTCATTCAGGAGGCTTATGTCAACATCCACCGCAAAAGGAGGGAGCTCGTCGAACTGACTATAGTCTTCCTCATCTGTGACGTCCTCAACTCCGACAATCCTTCGTTTGCCTTGGAGAACCACGTGTCGCTTTGGCTTATTATTATTATCTTTTTGCTTCTTAGGCTTGCTTGACATGTCTATTACATAGAAGACCTGTCTCACATCATTTGCAAGGACGAACGGTTCACGCCTATAGCCGACTTGCATGAGGTCAACGGTTGTCATGCCGTATTTGTCGACCTTTACGCCGCCTGAAGTCAGTTTGACCCATTGGTACTTCAATAGAGGGACCTTTAAAGGTCCATAGTCAAGCTCCCATATCTCTTCTATGAAACCATAATATGTGTCCACCTTTCCTTTGTTGTCTTCGGCATCTATACGGACACCGCTGTTCTGATTGGTGCTCTTGTCATCCTGGGATCTGGTGTAAAATGTGTAACCATTTATCTCGTACCCCTTGAATGTCACGATTTCACTAGAAGGTCCCCGTGCCAATCGTTGCAATTGTTCATTGTTTAACCCTTTGAAAAGGATATAGTTTTGTAACCAAGCGCCAAAAGAATCCATGTGCTTCAGTGTTATCCAATCCTCAGACCTCCCAGGGAATTCACGGCGTAGAATACTCTTGTGCTCAACAACATACGGGGCCACCACAGTTGATTGTTTCAAAACCGTGAAATGTGCTTGCTTAAATGTAAGAAGATCATTGCATGCAATTGCTTTCCTTCCTCGTCCCTTTTCCTCAGTAGCTTTGCCCTCATGGCGTGATATAGGACGCCGATCGGATTTAGATCATTAATGTAATCCACACAAAATTCAATCACCTCCTCTCGTCCCATAACCCTCGGCAATGCATCCTTCCTGACGAGAACGATTACGAACATACTTCTTTAGCACACTCATGTACCTCTCGAAGGGAACATGTTGTGCGATACACTGTCCGAGAATACCTATCTCTTTGACAAGGTGAACAGTGAGATGAACCATAATATCAAAGAACGCAGGAGGAAATATCATCTCAAGACAAACCACACTTTGTACCACGTCATCCTGCAGCCTTACTTAGTTTATCCGGGTCGATGACCTTATGCCAAATCGCATTGAAAAAGAACACAGCTTTGTGATTATCCCCGCACTCCACTCGGGAAGTATACCTCTTATAGCCACTGGAGCAAATTGTATCATCAACACAAGACAGTCATGGGATTTCAGTGTACGATTTTATTATCTTTCATGTTTATGAGTCTCTTTACATTTGATGAGTATCCGGAAGGGACCTTCACACTATTCAGGCACTCTATCATGCTTTTTTCTCTTCTTTGCTTAGAGTGTAGCTCGCAGGATGTAGGTAATGTTGTCCTTTTTCTCTCTTTCCTGATGTAGGTCGTTCCTCGGCCTAAGAGTTTAAGGTCCTTCCGACCTTGCGTGTATCTTTTGATTGGCCATACATATCTATGTAGCCTAGCGAGGTTCAAGCAAACATTCTTCGTGATGTGCATGAAGTCAAGTGAGTGACGAACCTCCAAGACTTCCCAATAAGGCAAGTCCCAAAATACGACTTCTTCTTCCACATTGGCGCTGACCATCCTCATTCTCGCATGTGTTTGCTTCCAGACCCTTTCCGAATACTACTTTCAGATTCTTTACCATAGCAAGTACATGTGGCCCAAAGATCTTACGTCGAGGCCTAGCACGAAGGTCTACTTGCCCGTTAAATTTCCTGCACTTCTTCCGCCATGGGTGACTCATAGGAAGAAACCTACGGTGGCCCATGTAGACAACCTTTCGAGAGTTTTTCAGGTACATGCTGTCCGTTTCATCTAAGCATTGGACACAAGCTCTATATCCTTTGATAGTTTGGCCAGACAGGTTACCGAGAGCAGGCCAGTCGTTGATTGTTACAAATAACAATGCACGTAAGGTGAAATACTCCCTTTTGTACTCATCCCATACCCGTGCACCATCCTCCCACAACATCACAAGATCTGCAACCAATGGTTTCAGGTAGACATCGATGTCATTTCCAGGTTGCTTGGGGCCTTGGATCAACAACGGCATCATGATGTACTTTCGCTTCATGCACAGCCATGGAGGAAATTTATACATACATAGTGTAACAGGCCAGGTGCTATGGTTGCTGCTCAACTCTCCGAAAGGATTCATCCCATCGGTACTTAACCCAAACCTTATGTTTCTCACCTCTTGTGCGAAGTCTGGGTACGTCCGATCGACTTTCCTCCACTGTGATCCATCTGCAGGGTGTCTAAGCATACCGTCATCTTTACGCTCTTCTTTGTGCCAACGCATCATCTGGGCATGCGCTTTGTTAGCAAACATACGCTTCAATCGGGGAATCACAGGGAAATACCACAACACTTTAGCTGGAGGTCTCTTCTTCTTACGCTCCCCATCTATTTCACCTGGATCATCTCTCTTCACCTTATACCGTGATTCTTTGCACACTGGACAAACATCCAAATTGGCATACGCATTGCGTCTGATACAGATGCAATCGTTACGACATGCGTGTATCTTCTCAGATTTTCAGTCCCAAAGGATGACGACTTCCTTTGCTTCATATGTAGATTCAGGCAGAGTGTTATCTTCTGGAAGCAACTTCTTTATGAGTGTCAACAACTCATCGAATCCCTTATCTGACACACTATTTGTGGCCTTCCATTGCATAAGTTCAAGTGTGGTACGCAACTTCTTGTGGTCCTGCCCACAATTTGGGTATAAAGGAGTTCTGTGGTCCTCTAACATGCGCTGGAATTTCTCGAACTGTCTTTCATCTGTGTAGTCTCCCTCACCGTCACGCAGCATCTGGTCCAGCTCATCATCACCAAAGTCACTGAGTGTACCTCCCACGGAATAGCATTGCGTGGCGTCCGAGATATTTTTGAATCCCTCTTCTTCTTCCTCGTCTTCTTTATCGTCTTCCTCGTCTTCGCCATGGTTGGTCCAACTGGTATAGTTTGGCATGAAACCTCTCATCATCAAATGGTTCATAACCTGCCATCACTGTGAGTGCTCCTTCTCGTTCTTGCAATCTACGCACGGACAACATATGAAGCTGCCTGGAGGCAGGAATGCAATGACCGCATCGAGAAAAGCCTGCACGCCATCAATGTGAAGGGAATATGCCCGAGAGGCAATAATAAATTGTTTATTATCTTACTCCATGTTTATAATAGATGTTTATTTCTCATGCTAAAATTGTATTAACCGGAAACGTTGATACATGTGTGTTTAATAAACAAAAAGGTTCCTAGTAAAGCCTCTCTTTTAAAACTAGCTCGTTGATTAACTGATGATCAAGGTTTCCTGATCATGAACATTGGATGTTGTTAATAACGGGGTCACATTATTAGAAGAATGATGTGATGAACACACACCCAAGTTGGTATAGCAAATTCGATCAAGTCATTAAAGTTTGTTGCTGTACTGAACATATACAAAATAACTATTTTCCTTAGACCATGAGATGATGTCAATCACTAACTCCGGAAGAGTACTTTGATGACATCAAACGTCACTCCGTAACACGGTGACTATAAAGATGGATTTGGGTACTATGAAAGTATTAGTTGAGGCTCATGCATCAAGAGTGGGATTTGTCCATCTAGATGACGGAGAGATATACTCTGGGCCCTCTCGGTGATATCACATTGACATCGCTTGCAAGCATGTGACTAGGTCACAAGAATGTCATATCACGGAACGAGTAAAGAGTACTTGTCGGTAACGGGATCAAACTAGGTATAGTTGATACCAATGATCGGATCCCGGATAAGTAATATATCGCGAGACAAAAGGAATTGGTTATGTTGTTTTTGGTTCACACGATCACTAGTTCATCGTTGAGTAAGTGGGAGTCATTATGGATCTCCAGATCCCGCTGATGATTATTGATCAGAGAGGTGTCTTGATCATGTCCATTTTATTCACGAATCGTAGGGTGACACACTTAAGGTTCATCGACGCTTTTGAGTGGGTACGGAACACCGGAGAAAAGTTTGGACAGCACCGGAATAGTTTCAGGATATCGGAATAGTTCCAGGGGGTATGTGTTAATTTTTGTTAATTAAAAGAATTAACAAATATTAAAATAACAGAAATAAAATTGTTTATTTATTTAATGGAGAGTCCATTCACATGAAGAGAATGGAGAGTCCATTCACATGAAGAGAATGGAGAGTCCATTCACATGGAGAGAGTGGAGAGTCCACTCACTCCTATAAAAGGGAGGGTGGAGCTCCTCTCTCAGGGACTAATCTCCATAACCCTTTGGTTGGTCCTTTCTCCCTCCTCCTACTGTTCCACCTTTCAAGCAGTAGCTTAAGCGAAGCGCTGCTGAAATAGTTTCTCCACCACCACCACTAAGTCGTAGTGTTGTTGGAGTTTCCCGTGGATCCTCTACTTCGCTGCCTACCGGATCGAGGGATTGGAGGTCGTCGTTGTTCCGTACGTGTGACCAAGTACGGAGGCGCTGCCGTTTGTGGCGCTCATCTTCGCGACTTTGAAGTCGGGCGTGTACCTCTACTTCAACCACGTTTGTTTGCGGGAACGTTATTCCCACTTTTGGTCTACGAGGGTGAGTCCTTCTGAAACCGTTTGCATGCATCTCCTAGATATGATCTTGGTGTTTGGTTGCATTCGTAGGAAAAATTTTGTTTTCCATGCTTAGAACCCATCACAATGAACTCTCTCGATCGACGGTCCGCATTGTACATCCATTGCCGGTTCATCTACAACAAGTAATAATTTCATATATTTTTTTCTTCTCCAAGAAAAACAACCCCACCTACACCTTCATGCAATTAAAGATCTACCTTTCTAATTATTTTTTTTATCCCTTTCTACCTTTCTAATTATTTTTTTATCCTTAACATGTTTTCCTATTTTATTTTATACACTACTAATTACTTCATTGCAATGTCATATTTTGAACTAGATCACCATACATCTTCATACCATAACAAAAACAAGCATACAAAATAAATTTTGGGGAACAACTTCATACCATAAACATTTCAACATGTTCTACCTAGCAAAGCAACACATTTCAACATGAATAAATCATGATTTCTCCACATCCAATGCATAAAAAACAGCAATATGTAGGTGAGAAAGATGCTAATATGCTCTTACTGACCTTAAAACACTTAATTTGAAGCTAAATCACCAGCAATTTCAAAACAAAAAATTTGGGCATCACCTCCCCGGAAGAACAGTGCTCGGCCCTTCTTTGTTCATCAGACTGTTGGCTCGGGAAGGAAGAAGAAGTTTAAAGCGCTGGGCGGGAGGGATTCTAGAAGCGGTTTCATATATGTGAAATCATGTGCTGAAAAATTGGCTTTGAACTGAAAAATTAACTTAGAATTGGATTTGCAAAATGTGCTTGTGCATGTGCTTGACAATTTGACAAGAAGCAGTAAGTTTCGCTTTTGCGCCGGACCAAGCTCTCAAGAAACAGTAAGTTTCCCATCTACGACGGACAAATTTTGTTGGTCTGTCGAAAACATGCTTTGGGAACCTCACTTTCCCATGTACGACGGATCGATTTTGTTTGTCTGTCGTGAACATGATTTTGTGCGCTTGAGCCAAACTCCTTCTTTCCAAGAAACCAGTAAGTTCCACATCTACACCGGACAAGATTTTTGGTCCGCCGTGAACATGAATTTGAAAGCGTTTTTGAACCGAGACTTTTGCATGTACGACGGACCGATTTTGGTTGTCCGTCGTAAACATGTTTTCGCCGGAATGTTTTCTTTTGGAACCGAGAGTTTCCCTTGTACAACGGACAGACTTTGTTGGTCCTTCGTGAACTGTTTTCTAGGGTTTCACTTGGCATTTGCGCCGGACTGGTTTTGTTGTCCGTCGTGAATGGGATTTGCTCGCTTAGAGTTTTGAGCGATTTTGAGATTGAATTTTGAATTTGATTTTGAGATTATAAAATTTGTGATAATTTCATGATACTTGTTTTGAAGTGGACTTTATGCAATGCTCATGTGAGTAGTTGCATGGATTGACATTGAGTCAAGTCGTGGACTTGTGCTCGGATTCGTTTTGTGTTTTGTTCATGTGCAGGTATTGCTCGAGGACGAACGTGGTCGATGACGGGACCGGAACTAGGTTTGTGGAGGAACTGAGGTTCGAGACTAGGTTCAGGAGGAACTGAGGTCTTGGTGGTCAAGTATGTCATGCGGGACGTTCGGGCTAAGAGAATGGTGCACATGAAGAATGGTTAGTCACGTGAGAATGGCAGGAGGTCATTCGCGTGCAAAGTGTTAGTCACGTGAGTATGGCAGGTGGCCATACGCGTGCAAAGTGTTAGTCACGTGAGTATGGTAGGGTTGCCATACGCGTGCAAGAGTTGTACTCGGCCAGGTTGGGCTAAGTAGAGTTGTGTTGGATACAGATTCCTTCTGGGGAATAGGAATCGTATTCAGAACTCCTTGTGGGTTGGTGCTTTAAATAGGAGGGGTTGTCTCCTGTTGAAGAGCATCGAATTGAGGAGAGCTAGGCGCATAGAGCCTTGGGCTCAAAGTTTAGGGTTTGTACTCTTTTGATGGGAGTACTTTAGACAAAAGAAATAAAGATCAATTCTTCTAGTTCTCGCATTGCTTCAATGTTCTCTTTTTGGTTCTTGTTTGCATGCTTGTTCTAGTTCTAGATTGGTTTTTGTTCTTTAAGTTTTATCTTTTGTCGTTCTTGTTTAATCTTGAAGTTTTGATTAGATTGATTCTCGTCAAGTTCTGGATCAGCAAGCTTGCGAAGCTCATAACTTTTGATCTGTAAGTCCGATCGAGCTGATTCTTTTTGGGTTCGATTCATATTGGAATCTAGTTTCTCGTGTCCAAATTTTAGATCAATCTAACGGTTGGATCTCCAGAAATTCGCGTTTTACCGAACCTCTGTCATTCTGTTTTTGTCGAAAACGAGGCAATTATTTGGTTCTGTTTTGGGGTGAACTTTTAATAGATCAAGAATTTGGTTTTAGCTTCCGCACAATCATTCACCCCCCCTCTGATTGCTATATTCGTATACTTCGATCCTACAATATACAAACCGCTTCTGAAGGTTGAGTTCTAGAAGCGGTTTGTATGTCAAACCGCTTCTGACTTTGTAGAAGCGGTTTGACAAACAAACCGCTTCTAAAACTAAGACTTCAGTAGCGGTTTGATACACGAACCGCTTCTAAATATAAATCTCTACAAGCGGTTGAGGTCTCAAACCGCTTGTGATAATTCATAAGCGGTTTGGTAAACGAACCGCTTGTGATGGTTGTCAACACAAGCGGTTCGTATGACCAACCGCTTCTAGAGACCCCCTCCCGCCCGTTGCTCACGAACCGCTTCTGGTGCGTGGGCCAGAACCGGTTCGCACCTAACCGCTTGTAATATACCGCTTGTGATGCCCAGTTCTGTAGTAGTGTATGCTTACGCTGTAATAACCTATGAATATTGTGTTGGTTTATCTTTACTTTGTATTGCAATATGAGAAAATCAAATCTAATAGACCTAGTGTTTATTTATATTTCGGTTAACTGAAAAACCGAATTATTTCAAAACCAAAAAAGCCTGCGCCGACGCGCCCAGTAAGCCGGGGTACGCATGCAACTCTACCCACAGCGAGTGTGCCAACTCCACCAACGGGCCTGGATACGTCCGCAACTGCACACAAGGCTACGGGGGCAACCCCTACCTTCTCAGTGGATGCACGAGTAAGCCTAGTTCTACATGGTGCATGCCTTTTTATTCCATTTTGGAGGTCAAATTAAGTTAGTTCTAAGTATATTTTTAGAGCTACAACCAAGGTTTCAAATTTCGGTTTACAAATTATTTCGGCACCTAAATAACCGAATTTTGGGATGAAATGGTTGTCCAAAACTTTGATTTTTTTTACAAAATTTTACCAAAATTTAAATTTTTGACAAAAGTTTACCAAAAAAATGAATATTTGGACAAAAATCAAATAAACCCATCGAAATATAACCGAAATAAATATATTTCAGGACCCACTGAAATGCGAAATTCGGTGAAATTTCAGCAAAATTCGAAACCGTGGCTATAACACCTAAACCTTTCTGGAATTACTAAATACATATTCGCGTTACTAACTAGATTCCATAAGGTACAACTGCAAACTAACTAGATTCCATAGTTTCTTTTAGGCAAAATTAGCTAGGCAAAATAAAATGTGTCGATGGCACCAAGATTTGATAGCTACTGGTCGTCAACCCTGCATCCCTACGGGTAGGGGTGAAAATGGTACGGATAATTTCCGACCGACCGAAGTGTGTCGGATAGCAATTCGGATAATTTTTCGGATATCCGAATATTTTTTACGGATAAGGATCGGATATGGATAAAATGTCCCGGATACGGATACGGATATCACGGATAATTATCCGTCGGATATTATCCGACAATTTTTACGGATATAATCCGCGAATAATATCCGAATTCTCACATTATAGCTTAGCTCGGCTGGCTGGCTTGACCCAATGGCCCGTATGGCCGTATGTCACCATTCAAGTCACCAAATAGGGGCAAATGGGCTTCACCACTTCAGCCTTAGGCCATTAACCCTTGACATGAGTTCGGCCAGCCCAGCATTCATCAAACCCTAGCCTGTAGCCTCCCTCACTTCCTGTCCCTGCAGAGTTTGCCGCAGCTCCACCGTCCCAGGCTCCCAGCTCCCAACCGCCCCCGCCCCAGCCCTCAGCGCCCACCCGCCCCGCCGCCCTCCCCTACTCCCAGCGCCCGCCGCCCGACCCCGCCCCTGCCCGGCGTTGTGTGGCCTGCTCACCACTCCTAGAGCTCACCGTCGCAGGGGCATCGTCCGCCCGCCGCCACGGAGACTGGCTCTCTCCTGCTCCCATTTTTGCCGCCAATGCTCCTCTCGTGAGTCGTGACTCCCTGACCGCTTCTGCTCCGACGTCCTTAAGCCCCTTGCTTCTCGTCCGACATCCTTCAGCCCCTTGCTTCTCGTCCGCCGCCGCTGTAACACCCCGGCATTCACTATGCCTGAATGTTACCAAACATAAGCTAAACAACAAGAAAACACAAGGGTGAGTTCGAAAACTCAGCAAGCATACTGCAATGGACAACAAGCATAACAACATGGCAATAACATCTTCCATCATGTATATCATCTCATTCATGATTACTTATCAATATCATAATCAATTTGTATGCGAAGTAATGCAATGCTCCTGACCCTCTGGAACCTCATACCGGTATGGTGGAGTACACACCCGTCGGTGTGCACCCTTTCCTCCCTTCCATCCCGAAGATGGAGGGTGCCTACTCGCTTCCAAACACCACGTGGATGGAATCACAACATAGGACTTACTCAATGGCGTTCCGGATTAGTCATAACTTTCTCACCGACCTTGCCGGACTAGTTAAGACTTTCTCACCGCCCTCGCCCTATCTCATGACATGCATGCAACCATGCCAATTATCATATTTAATTCACATATTAACACATGGCATCATAATATGTTAAACATGCTCATCATATCATATCATTCATTAACACATGGCAAGTGGACATATATCATGTAAATAATTCCATCTAATCTCAACATGCAACCTACAACTCGCTATCCATCACAACACACTTGCCTCAACCACGTGCAACGGATTGGCGGGAAGAAGAGGGCACTTTCGGGGTCACACCACCTGCACATAGGCATCACACACTCACAATCATAGCCTCCAAACAGTACACAAACCCCCATCTAACCCGACATTGCCAACTACTCGCAAAACCTAAAAATAGAGGTTCTGTCCCGGCGGGACAGCAGCCTTGCAAAAGGCATAACTTGAGTTCTGGGACTCCGAATGAATTAAACGAGTAGACCCTCGCGTAGCCTAGGAAATTTCCCAACATTCTCTAGGTATAAGGAAAGTCTGATTCGGCCTCTAAAGTTGTTTAATCTACAGATTACCGAGATCTGTTCCAATTACGTCACAGCTTTTTAGGCGCTCGGTAAAACAGCCATAACTTTCAAACGGCTGATCGGAATTTAACGTGCTTTACGTCCACGGAAAGATAATTAAATTATATACAACTTCCTAGAAGTCCGTACGGTCTGATTCGGATTCTAAATCGACGGAAACTCGAACCCTAGTTCGACTGCTCAATCTGCCCGAAAACAGAAACGTGGACAAGTTTAGATCTAACCCAAATTACTTCAAACCAACGCCTCCAATTGATCTAAAAACTTGATAAACATCCTAATAACAGTACCTAGATCAATCCCAAGGATCCCCATGATCATACCTTTGCCCGACGAACAAATCTCCAATCAATCTCCGCGGATCTCCTCGCGAATCGCTCCTCGCTCCACGCTCCTCGCTCCTCGCTCCACGGGATGACTCCGCGAGGTGCAGGGGTGGGGAGGCCACCCTGGGGCAGCAAGGGGTGGAGGGGAGGTGGTGTGGAGATGGAGACGGGGGTGGAGGGGGCGCACGGTGGGGAGAGGGAGGGGTGGATGCGGCTAGGGCTTTGGGGGGGTGGAGGGAGGCGCAAAGAGGGGAGGTGGGGCGCAATAGAGGAGGGGGCACATAGAAGGCAGGGAGGGCCTCCTTTCAGCCCTCAACAAGGAAACCTACGCTCATACGGACTCAAACACCTCCCCACTAAAGCCCACGTAAGGCCCAAACTCCCGGAGGGCCTAAACTCCAAAACGGCCCGAAAACAGCCCGGAAACGTTATTAACCTCCAATTCTTATGGTTTTAACCTTATTTCCACATCTCATACTGTATTTAACCTTATCATGTTCAATAATTAAGGATACGACACTCCGAGGTGTCACATTCTTCCCCCCTTCAACAGGATTCGACCTCGAATCTAAACGCACCAACACGAAACCCAAAGAAACCAAAGACAGCCTCGTTTTCACATCACACACCTGAGGCGAAAAGTTCGATACTTCTCGCGCATGCGAGATTCCAGCTCCCAAGTCGCTTCTCTCTCGGTCTGATGTGACCACAGGACCTTGACAAACTTAAGCGTCTGTTCTTCATCACTCGCTCTGAAGTCCCTGCACTTCCACAGACGGGACTCGAAGGTGAGGTCCTGTGAAGCACTAATGGTTCCAACGGAACCACCATCTCCGGATCATGCAAGTATTTCCTCAACATCGAGACATGGAACACATTATGCACACCTTGCATGGATTCCTGTAGCTCTAGGCGATAGGCCAACCTGCCAACTCGGCGAGGATAGGAAAAGGCCCAACATACCTTGCACCGAAGCTTTCCTTTCGTGCCAAAACGCACCACACCCTTGGTGGGAGATACTGCAAGAGTACGCTATCACCCACCTCAAACTCCAAGTCTCGCCGCCTCACATCAGCATAGCTCTTCTGCGCTCTGCTTCATGCGAGAAGGTTCTGCTGCACTCTCCACGCGATCAATAGTCTGCTGAACCCAATCCGGTCCAAGAATCGCTCTCTCGCCCACTGCATCGCAACAAAGTGGCGATCTGCACTTCCGGCCATATAGTACCTCATAAGGAGCAGCCCGGATGCTGGAATGATAGCTGTTATTGTAAGCAAACTCCGCAAGAGGCAAATGATCCTCCTAGCTACCTTTCCAAGCCATCACACAGGCTCTGAGCATGTCTTCCAAAGTCTGGATGGTACGCTCATCGCCCATCCGTCTGAGGGTGAAAAGCGGTACTAAGGCGAAGCTGCGTACTCCAAAGCACTCTGCAAACTCTCCTAACTTGGAGACGAACTTCGCATCCCGATCAGAAATAATGGTCTTAGGTACACCATGCAGTCTCACAATCTCCCGCACATAGATGGGAGCCAACTCGCTCGCAGAATTGGTCGTGCGGATAGGAATGAAATGCGCAGACTTGCTGAGACGGTCCACCACAACCCAAACAGCATCCTTCCCTCGTGGAGAACGAGGTAAACCAACCACAAAATCCATGGAGATGTCATCCCATGGCCATACAGGAATCTCCAAGGGTCGCAACAGCCAGCCGGACGCTTATGCTCACTTTGATCTTCCGGCAAATCCCACAAGACGCCACATACTTGGCAATATCCACTCTCATCCTTTTCCACCGTAAATTCTTCTTCAAGTCCCTCAGTACATCTTGGTCTCCCCAGGATGGACCGTGTACGGGGTGCGATGAGCCTCTTTCAGAATGTCTTCTTTCACTTGAGATTTTTGGGGCACGCACAGACGGCTCTGAAACCTCAAAGCTCCCGCATCATCAACAGTAAAGTCTCCAGACTTGCCATCCTCAAGGCGTTTCCTCACCTGCTGGAGCAAACGATCATCTTTGTTGTGCCTCTCGCTGACACGCCAGAATCGCTGACTCAAGAAGCAATTGAGGTTCAGCCTGCACGGTCCCCGCAAAGCAGTAGGAGACTCCCAAACGCTCAAAATCAGCAACAAGACAATCAACACCAGGGGGCATTGTCTTGCGATCGAGGGCGTCGGCCACCACATTTGCTTTCCCGGATGATACTTTGGATAGTGAGGTCATTATCCTTTATCAACTCTAGCCACCTCCTCTGCCTCCAGTTCAAATCTTTCTGAGTAAAGATGTACTTGAGGCTCTTGTGATCGATGAAAATATCACAAGACTCACCGCATGTAATGCCTTCATATCTTCAATGCAAACACCACGGCGGCTAGCTCAAGATCATGCGTGGGATAATTCTGCTCATGCTTTTTCAGCCGCCTCAAGCATAAGCAATCACCTTGCCATCTTGCATGAGCACACAACCAAGTCCCAACCGAGAAGCATCGGAATAAACAGTGAAGCGCTTCCCGGCTCGGGAAGGGTAAGAACGAGAGCGATCACTAACTTCTCCTTCAAAGTGCGTAAGCCGTGCTCACACTGCAGCCCACTGGAACTTCATCCCCTTCTCGAGTCACCGTGAAAGTGGCTTGGCAATGATAGAGAAATCCAAAGACAAAACGCCGATAGTAGCCAGCCAACCCAAGGAAACTACGCACCTCTTTGACATTGGAAGGCCTCTTCCAATCCAAAATCGCCGAGACTTTGCTAGGATCTACGAGATATGCCCTCTGGATTGATGATGTGGCCAAGAAAACCCACTTCGAAATCCGAACTCGCACTTTTTCAGCTTAGCAAAGAATTGATTCTCCTCGTGGTACTCAAAGACAAGCCTCAAGTGTCGCTCATGCTCCTCTTCGATTTAGAGTAAATCGAATGTCATCGATGAACACTACCACAAACTCATCAAGGTACTTGTGTAGCATACTGTTCATCGCCTCCATAAAGACAGTAGGGGCATTAGTTAGTCCAAAAGACATAACTTTAAATTCATAATGCCCATACCTAGTGGAGAAAGCAGTCTTCTCAAAGTCCTGCTCCCTCACACGGATCTGATTGTACCCGATCGAAGATCAATCTTGGAGAACACCTTTGCTCCCTTCAGTTGGTCAAACAGATCCTCGATGCGAGGCAAAGGATACTTGTTCTTGACTGTCACTTGATTAAGAGCACGATAATCAATGCACATACGCCAACTTCCATCCTTCTTCGAGACGAAGAGGACGGGTGCTCCCCATGGTGAAACGCTACGCCGAATGAAGCCCTTGGCCAACAGATCCTCCAACTGCTTCTTCAACTCGTCTTGAAAAGGACGAGCCAAGCGGTATGGAGAAATAGAAATAGGTCTAGTGTAACATTCTCGTTTTGGCTTTCTGGAGAAAAACCTAATTAAAATAAAGTAAATTCAAAATTGGAGTTTCTTTGGTGTTTATATTAACCTGGCATCCTTTCCCCTTCGAAATCGGGAATTAATTCCCTCCCGGGCGAAAAATCGGGTTTTCCTGCTATCACGTGCATTCTAAAATTCACCCGAGTCCAAAAGTGCTCCAAAAATCTCCAAACCACTTCTAAAATGTTCCAAATATTCCGAAATGATTTTAGGAATCATTCCCCGGATTTTTGGACATCCGTTCCTATTTTATCTCGCGTGGCTTTTGTTTAATGCCTGCGATCCGCGCCCGAATATTCAATTCCACAAAAATCCTCCAAATTCAACCAAACCACTTCCATTGAGTTCCAAATAATCTAAAATGGCTCTAGGAATTTTTTCGGAATTTTCAGGCCATTTTTCCTAATTTTTCTCTAGGGTGGCACGTTTACGTAAAAGAGAGCCAATAGGAAAGTGACACGTGGCAGCCACTATTCATCATCTTCAACCTCTTGCCATGCATGAACTTTGGAGCTCCAAGCAAGCAAAAATGGTGGAAGCCCTCTTTAAATCCATCTAGCTCATCCAATACAACTCCAAATCGCGAACGGCCGGATCCGTTGGACTCACAACGGACTCCTCTTCCTATCCTTGGGGATAATACCCCCGAAATCTCGCTAATTTTTGAACGGTTGCGTGGAAACCGAAACCGACTCTTTTGGAGATTGCGCGGCCGTTCCTAGTCCGTTTCGCGTGATCCCGCCCTTCATCTCTCCGTATACGAGTCCTCTTTCCGTTGGTGTCACCCTTCTTTAGCCTCTCAAACCCAATCGGCCGCAAGATCAAGAACACCGACGAACTCTTGTGTTCTTCGCGTTCTTCGTGTTCTTGCTCATATCTTCCACTCCGGTGGATCTTTCTTCCTCCCGTTCGTTTCTTTGTGTTAGCATGGAAGTCTAGATCCTAATCCATCCATCAATTTCAGGGTTCATCAAGTTTCCTCGACGAATTTCGCGTTTTGCTCGTTTCGGCCGAACCCGTGTTCATCGTCGAATTCATCTTGCTCGGTGAGTTTTGGTTCAATTCTTTCCGGTTCTAGGTTCCTAAGGATGTTATCTAGAGGTTCTAGCTTTTTGTTTGGATCAAATCCGTGCAAAATTGGGCTAAAAATCGGATTTTTGGTGAAAAAGAGCTTCTCTGTTTTGTGTTTGGACTCCACTGTGCGTGTGCGTGGTGGCCGGCGTGCTCGCCCGCTACGCCCGGCCGCCGCCGCCGCGCCGCCGCCCTTGCAAGCCTCCCGCTGCCTGCAGCGTGTGCGCCGCCCGCCGCCACGCCCAGCGCCCGCCGCGCCCGCCGGCCACCGCCGCCGCCACGAGCTCCCCGCCGGCGCCCCCGCCGGCCGCACTCTCGCCGCCGGCCGCCCCCTCCCCTTCCCTCTCTCTCCCTTCCTTTTTCTCTATCTCTCTCTCTCCTCCATGGATGGCATGCAAGCTTCCAGAGGAAGCTTCCTCTCTTTCCTCTCTCTCTATGACAAGGTGGGCCCCACTGTCATAGACCCACTCCTAACCAGCCCAGTCAAAGTCAAAGTCCGCGGTCAAACTTTGACCCAGTCAAACCCGAAGGGAATATTCCCGGAATATTCCCGGTTTTCGATTTATTCAAAATCCGAACTTCGGAAGCTCATAACTTTCTCATCCGAACTCCGTTTAATCCCATTCAAATTCCTAAATTCATCTAAAATCAAGACCTTCCTGCCAGTACTAATTTTATAATTTTTGGATTTTATTTATTTTCTGTTATTTATTTGTTGCCTCGTTTTGCGTGTAGTCGACGATCCCGCCGCGATCACGATTTCGCTGGCCGAGCCTTCCGAGTTCGACACCGCCGTCGCAACTGAAGGCAAGTCTCCTTGATGCACTTTGCTCCTATGTTTGCGAAAGGATTTAAAACTGTTTATAAAGTTGCATGGCTATATTTAATTAAATATGTCAAATATAAGAGCTAGTTATTCCGAACTTGTTGTTTCCTCCATGACATTGTTAATCATATCCATTGTAACCCTAGAACATTGTTTATACCATGCCTATGTTTATATGGTATCCGTTGCTATGTAGTACGGTAGAATTGCTTAGGACTTTTTCCGACAAAAATAACCCATGGGTGGGATTATTCAAAAAGAATGTTATTAAATGTGACTTGAAGGTTATTATTATGATTTTGGTCCTGTTTTCTAAAATAAAAGGAAAGGAAAATGTTTTGACTTGGGCGGCCTAGAATGTCGGGTGGAAGCGGATCAAGTCTTGATCCTTTTGTGCAAGTACCGCCCCAAGTCATATAAGGACCGACGCTTATGATTGCCATTTTAAGCATAACCGTACTACCACATGTCTATAATGGTACGACCTGGCTCACTAATTTGTAGAAGCCTAGTTTAGACTCACCACTCGGTTGTTGTGTGAGAGCCGGACGGAGGCATTGTTGTGGTTGTTGTTTTGCTCACACGGCGCAAGAGGGGGCTTCTGTACTGGGTGGAGGGAACCCTAACAGCGGTGAAACCTCAGCGGGTGGGTCTAGCTAGGTAGATACATTGTAACGGCCTTGTCAAGATATCCCTGCCGGCACACCTAAGGAAGTGTGTTAATTGCATGGCAACAAGGGTCTATCTTGTCTTGTGGGTAAAGTTGTACACCTCTGCAGAGTATAAACTATTCGAATAGCCGTGCCTACGGTCAAAGGCAAAGCGAAGAATGCTTTCATATTGGTAGACTTTGATTTTGATTTTAAAACCGAAAAGTGTTTTGTTTTGGGGTTCGGGAGTGGTTAGAACTCTCGAATGTTGTTTGGCGGAAAGAGCCAACCAGGTGGATAGAACCTGTTTACCTTTGACGGATGGAGTCACATGATTAACTTTGATCCTTTAAACAGTTGGCGGATAGAGCCTTTATGTTAGTGATGGTGGATAGAACCTCACTACAATAATAAATAATTCAATTATTACAAAAGAGTTGTAAAATATGCTTTGTGAAATTTATTACTTAAGTATGATTTAATCAAATGTGGCTTTATGCAAATAAACCCTATTAAGCTTCCTTTGGAAAGCCCCTCATGATCATAATTTCCCGACTTGCTGAGTACTTTTGTACTCACGTGCTACACCAACATTGTAATCATCAGAAATTTATCAAGATGCCGAAGAGGAGGAGTTCTTCGAGGAGGATTGCCAGGAGGACTAGTTGCGTTCCTAGTAAATGCTTTGTGGCGTTGTGGCGTTCGCTCGTTGCTTTCTTTTTGCTTCCGCTGTTTTGTGTGTCCGGTCGTTGGACCGAGTATTGTAATAAGTGGCCATGTGGCCCATACTTGAATATTTATATTTCAAGTTTCGTTATGTTCGGCAATGATGTATCACTGTGACTGTGTGTACTAGCTACTGATCTGGGACTAGTACGGAAATACACAGGAGATTCTGGATAGCTGATCCGGGGTCTCACATCTAGTACCCGGAACAAGATCAATACGAAACTCCACATTCCTCACAGGAGGTAGACCAGGCAACTCGTCAGGGAACACATCAACGAACTCCTTCACTACAGAAATCTCCTCAATGGGAACTGAGGAAGATGGTTTCTCAGACAAAGTCATGAGGAAACCCAACAGCCTCAAACGCCGACTTAAAACAAACTAGTCAAAGCAAAGACGGAATCGAGGGTATACCACCTGAAAGGTCAACTCTTCCCGGACGGGCCTGCAAGGAAAGCGTCTTCCGTAAACAACAGATCTTAGCACGGTACTAATGCAGCCACCCATGCCCAAAATGACATCAAAAGGAGCCAATCGATCACCATGAGATTGGCAAAGAAAACCTCATCATCAATGGCAATGGTGCAACCAGGGCAAACCAAAGAACTAGCAATCAACCCCAGGAGAATCGACTAACACGGACTCGTAAATCCGCTGAACTCCCAACTTAGCTCTACTAGCAAACTCCGTCGACACAAAAGAGTAGGATGCTCCGAATCAAATAGAACAAAGGCATCAACGGAATCCACGAGCGAGTACTGAAACCACCTCTGGATGCCCGATCGACTCGGCGGTCGGCAGAGCGTACACTCTGGTGGCGTCGGGACGAAGGAGCCCCGACTCGGTGATGCCCCAACAAGGCTGGGGCGGAGGAGGCAATCGAGGAGGAGCAGACGGCCAATGGCACCAAGACGCTGGTGGCGCCACGCAAAGGGTGGCTGAGAAACAGGGCAGCCATCATGTGCACCGATCCTCTGGAAGACGCCCGGAGTGGGAGGAGAAGGCACCGTCTCCCACTTGATGATGCTACCGGGGTTCATCCGGCAGACTCGCCCCATATGGCCGGGCTTGCCACGGTGGTTGCAACTCCGGTCCAACCACACACTCAAGCACGGTGCTCGCCACCGCACTTGAAGCACTTCATGCCCTGCCCGGGCACAGGGCGAACAGTCGCTCGCGAAGAAGACGACTGGGCGGCCCCATCTTAGCCACGAGGAGGAGCCCTGTCCTCCCTTGAACTTCTTGAAGGTGGGTCACGAGAGGACCCACCTCCTCCACCAAAGGTCCTCTTCGGCCCCCGCTGGGCCGCAGGAACCCTGAACCTCCCGGTTACGCTTGTCCCGGGAGAGCTCCAACTCGAGCTCCATGCCCTTCGCTTGCTCCACCACAGGCGTAAGTCACGAGGGCGATCGCCCCCATGACAACTCTGAACTCCTGGTTGAGGCCCCTACGGAACCTCCTAGCTTTCTCGATCGTCATTTGCCACACGGTAAGTCTGAAGCGCACCACGCCGTTGAACTCCTTCTCATACTCTTGCCACCGACCTCTTTCCTGGGAAAGAGTGGTCGAGTAAGCTCCATCCTCTCAAGGAAAGACTGGATGGAACTTGGCTCAGGCGAGCCACAAAGTCCTCCTGTGTCATCGACCCAGATCGGGGATCTAGCAGCCAGAACCCTCCCACCAGATATCGGCTTGGCCCTTCAAATTAAAAGCCACAAAGCGAGTCCTCTGAATCGAGGTCAAATCTAGGACCTCAAAGCGCCTCTCCATGTACCGCAGCCAATCTGCGGATCGATCGGCGTGCTGCTCCGTCGAAAGTGTCAAGACGGAGGGACATCCACTCCCGAGACTCATCCTCGGCTCCGGTGCAGCGGGCAACAACAGGGGCCAGCTGCGAGGAGGCACAACAGCGAGGGGCTGCCCATGGCTAGCTGGCGCAGCTCTGAATCTCCTCTGCAGAGCCTGAACTAAATCTTCATTTGCGGCGGGCACCCCCGCCGACCGTGCAGCCGGAAGCTCCTCCCGAGCCGCCCACGAGCATTAAGCGAACGCTACCCTCAAGAATGCACTCCTCAACTCCCTGGGAGCCTCGCCCCTGGCCTCCACGGCCACGGCGTCCACGGCCTCTACCCCTCGGCATGGCTGCTTTAGACAAACAACCACCCAAACACGAAAGCACACAATCAAGATCATAGATCAAACATCATCATAAGCATATTCCTTATCACATAATCAAGCGCGATGCAATGACGAACCAAAACCCATCCTACTGTGCATCCAAGTGTGTCAGATTTTAGATTAGTTATACCACTTTTACAAGTTTTAACGTTGCTATCCTATAACAAGGTTTTAGTTAGAACCTAAGCCATGTTTCTAAGTTATTCCACATTATATTTTAGTTACAACTTAAGGTATGACACTAAAAATACATATTCCAAGGACCTACAGCCCGCTCTGATACCAACTGTAACACCCCGGCATTCACTATGCCTGAATGTTACCAAACATAAGCTAAACAACATCTAAATACCACATTTAACATAAAATTCCAGCAAAGGTGCATAGGCTAAAAACCGAGATTTCGGCAGCACCTCCTTTGTTTTATCATGAATTTAAGGAACAGCAACAATATAGCATTATATGGCAATAAGAGAAACATCTAAAATAGCAATAAATAAAGTCTTAACGACAATAAGAGACTAACATTAAGCTCTTAAGGTTCCAAGTGTCAAACAAACAATAGAACTCTCATTAACCAAGCTAAGACTTAATTTTAAAGACCATCACACGCAATTTATTATCAAACTAAATGAATTGACTTGGGGAAACATTAAGGTGAAGCAACGTGTGAGCGTGTGACTATTCCCCTTTCCCGCATGCCGTTCTCATGGTACCTAAAACAACAAGAAAACACAAGGGTGAGTTCGAAAACTCAGCAAGCATACTGCAATGGACAACAAGCATAACAACATGGCAATAACATCTTCCATCATGTATATCATCTCATTCATGATTACTTATCAATATCATAATCAATTTGTATGCGAAGTAATGCAATGCTCGACCCTCTGGAACCTCATACCGGTTGGGTGGAGTACACACCCGTCGGTGTGCACCCTTTCCTCCCTTCCATCCCGAAGATGGAGGTTGCCTACTGCCTTCCAAACACCACGTGGATGGAATCACGACATAGGACTTACTCAATGGCGTTCGGATTAGTCATAACTTTCTCACCGACCTTGCCGGACTAGTTAAGACTTTCTCACCGCCTCGCCCTATCTCATGACATGCATGCAACCATGCCAATTATCATATTTAATTCACATATTAACACATGGCATCATAATATGTTAAACATGCTCATCATATCATATCATTCATTAACACATGGCAAGTGGACATATATCATGCAAACAATTCCATCTAATCTCAACATGCAACCTACAACTCGCTATCCATCACAACACACTTGCCTCAACCACGTGCAACGGATTGGCGGGAAGAAGAGGGCACTTCCGGGGTCACACCACCTGCACATAGGCATCACACACTCACAATCATAGCCTTCAAACAGTACACAAACCCCCATCTAACCCGACATTGCCAACTACTCGCAAAACCTAAAAACAGAGGTTCTGTCCCGGCGGGACAGCAGCCTTGCAAAAGGCATAACTTGAGTTCTGGGACTCCGAATGAATTAAACGAGTACACCCTCGCATAGCCTAGGAAATTTCCCAACTTTCTCTAGGTATAAGTAAAGTCTGATTCGGCCTCTAAAGTTGTTTAATCTACAGATTACCGAGATCTGTTCCAATTACGTCACAGCTTTTTAGGCGCTCGGTAAAACAGCCATAACTTTCAAACGGCTGATCGGAATTTAACGTGCTTTACGTCCACGGAAATATAATTAAATTATCTACAACTTCCTAGAAGTTCGTACGGTCTGATTCGGATTCTAAATCGACGGAAACTCGAACCCTAGTTCGACTGCTCAATCTGCCCGAAAACAGAAACGTGGACAAGTTTAGATCTAACCCAAATTACTTCAAACCAACACCTCCAATTGATCTAAAAACTTGATAAACATCCTAATAACAGTACCTAGATCAATCCCAAGGATCCCCATGATCATACCTTTGCCCGACGAACAAATCTCCAATCAATCTCCGCGGATCTCCTCGCGAATCGCTCCTCGCTCCACGCTCCTCGCTCCTCGCTCCACGGGATGACTCCGCGAGGTGCAGGGGTGGGGAGGCCACCCTGGGGCAGCAAGGGGTGGAGGGGAGGTGGTGTGGAGATGGAGAGGGGGTGGAGGGGGCGCACGGTGGGGAGAGGGAGGGGTGGATGCGGCTAGGGCTTTGGGGGGGGTGGAGGGAGGTGCAAAGAGGGGAGGTGGGGCGCAATAGAGGGGAGGGGGGCGCATATAAGGCAGGGAGGGCCTCCTTTCAGCCCTCAACAAGGAAACCTACGCTCATACGGACTCAAACACCTCCCCACTAAAGCCCACGTAAGGCCCAAACTCCCCCGGGAGGGCCCAAAACCCCGAAAACGGCCCGAAAACAGCCCGGAAACGTTATTAACCTCCAATTCTTATGGTTTTAACCTTATTTCCACATCTCATACTGTATTTAACCTTATCATGTTCAATAATTAAGGATACGACACTCCGAGGTGTCACAGCCACCATCTACTGCTCTGCCATTCTCTCCCGACGCCGCCGCCATTCGCCGTGCCGAAGGACACTGGGAGCACCGTAGTTGTTCAGTTAAATCTGGAACTTCTTTGTGCTATCTCATCTTTCAATGATAAGCATATTAATGTGTTGGTTCTTATCCTATTTGCAAACCAGATTCTCAATAATAAATCTCTGTATTATGGATGCTTAGTGCTATGCATGTACTTTGTTACTTTTGTTTACCTCTATGAATGGTGTGCAACTTCTATGGATGATGTATGTGCAATTCTGAGATGTGACTCAGTATATTGCTATAAACTGTATGGTTTTAACGGTCTTGATGTCTTAATGTCCTATACAATTTATGTTGGTTTCTTATCGATAATATTCATTGTAGCCCATCACTCCGTTTGTATTTAGTGTTTACGCGTATTATTCGAAAAATATCCATTTCGATGATTATCCGAACTTATTTTATCCGTATTCGTTCGAATATTATCTATATCCGTATCCGGCACTATCCGTGTCCGAATCCGTATCCGGTACTATCCGTGTCCGAATCCGATCCGATAAAATTATATGGATCAAATACAATATAAGTGGTTTCCGATCCATATCCGATCCGTTTCACCCCTACCTACGGGCTGCATATTTTTAACAATATTGTAATATTGTTATTTTCACTAAATTTTGAATTTAGTAATATTATTTTTAAATTCGGAAATTTCAAATACTATATTGTAACGCTCACGGTCCAAACCGGCTCTGATCCAGTCTTGCTCGGAATAAACACACATCACATGGGGTTGAATTCGACTCATCATGGACCGGATCAAATTAAGAACCCGACGTCATCATCGGACCACTATACCCAAACTGGGGCAAATGACAAGGATCTCCCCCTCTTAGCACATGTACGTATATACTTATTGAGAGGTGCTTCTATGCTCTTCCTTTTAAAAGTTGCACAACTATTAAATCATGAATAGATGGTAGATGGTGATTACTTATCCCTTCATTTACTTCAAGATTTGTAAAACTTGTACTAGAAGAAAAAACATAAAAGCACTGCTCATACTTATTTAGGTCCACGCGCGTCGTGCCATATGCCCCCGCCCCTAACTAGCACACACATGTAGCTGTGAGGATCGGCTTTGATACCATTTGTAACGCCCTGGGTCTATATATCTTGATAGGATGTTGAAACGTGGGGCTTGGTCAGCTTCAACTATTAGCTTAGCGTACGGACACAACTACAAAACAACTAATAAGTGACAATCTATTTGTGTCGGGTTTTTTAGAATTGTAACATCCTCATTTTCGCCTTCTGGAGAAAAACCTAATTTAAATAAATTAAATTCAAAATTTGGACTTTCCATGGTGTTTATATTAACCTGGCATCCATTCCTATCCAAAATCGGGATTTATTTCCCCTCCGGTCGAAAAATCGATTTTCCAGTTCCCGCCGGTACCCGAAATTTCAACCGAGTCCAGAAATGCTCCAAAAACCCCAAAACCACTTCAATTGTGTTCCAAATATTCCAAAATGATTTTATGAACCTTTCCCCAGATTTTTGGACCTCCGTTCCTATTTTATCTCGCGCGGCTTTTGTTTAATGCCTGCGATCTGCGCCCGAATATTTAATTCCACAATTTTCATCCAAATTATGTGGAACCAATTTTATTGGGTCCCAAATATTCTAAAATGGCTCTAGTAATTTTTCCGGAATTTTTAGACCATTTTTCCTAATTTTTATCTAGGGCGGATTATTTGCGTAAAGGAGGACCAATGGGAGAGTGCCACGTGGTGATGAATAGTACACCATCTTCAACCTCCAGCCAAAGCAAAACAACAGAGAGCTTCATCAAGCAACAATGGCTAGGGCAATCTTCAAATTCTTGTAACTCCCTCAAATCAACACCAAATCGCGAAGCGGCGGTTCCGTTGGATCCGTAGCGACGATCTCTTGCCATTCCCCACCTTCACTCGCCGCCAATCTCATCGAAAATGGCCGCGTTTAATGAAAAACCGATTTGCACTTAAACGCCATTATCTCGGCCGTTTCAACTCCAAACGGCGCACCACCACCTCCATTCTCTTCGTATAAGAACCCCCGTCCCGGTGGTATGAGGCTCCTTTGGCATCTCTCATTCGTTCATCCACTAGCTCGAGAAAACCGACGTCGGGTGCACTTTTTCGGTGTTCTTCGTGTTCTTGCTTGTAGATTCCTCTCCGGTGAGCCATTCTTCTTGTTCCTTGGTTCTTTGTGACCGTGAGGTAGTCTAGGAGCTCACTCAACAATCAATTTTAGGTTCTCTCAAGAATTGGAGGCGGATTTCAAGTTTTTCTCGGTTCGGCCGAAAGTCCGTTCGTCGCCGAATTCGTCGCCTCCGGTGAGATTCAACTCAATTCTTTCCTCCTATGTATTCCTAAGGTTGTAATCTTCGTGATTCATGCTTTTATTTGGTCCAATTCCGTGCAAAATTGGTGGAAAAATCGAGTTTTTGGGAAAAACTTGTGCTCTGTTTCTTTGGAGAGCTCTCTGTCATTTTTTTCGCATGGGGGCCCGTGCTCGCCGACGCCGATCGGCCGGCCGACGCCAGCCTTGTCTCCGCCTGCCCTGCGCCCTCGTCGCCGGCCGCCCATCGCCGGCCGCCCATCGCCGCGCCAAGCCCCCTCCTCCCCAAGCTTCCCCAAGCTTCAAGCCCATCCATGGCTTCTTTAGCCATGGCACCACGCCACCACCTAAGGTTGAAGACAACTCTTGGCCCAATAACAGCCATGGCCCACTTTCCATAGAGATAAGACCAAGTCAAAAGTCAGACCAGTCAACCATTGGAATATTCCGAGAATATTTCCGATTTTTCGAATTTCAAACTTCGGAAGCTCATAACTTCTCCGTCCGAACTCCGTTTGACCCCATTCAAATTTCTAAATTCATCTAAAATCAAGACCTACCTGCCAGTACTAATTTTTTAATTTTTAGATTTTATTTATATTCCGGTATTTATTTATTGTCTCGAATTGCGCGTAGCCGAGGATTCCGACGCGACCGCCGACCCCGCCGCCGGACTTCCCGCGTACGACGACCTTCCCGCGACAGAAGGCAAGTCTCCTTGAAGCATTTTGATCCTATGATTGTGAAATGATTTAAATTGTTTACAAAGTTGCATGGCTATGTTTAATGAAATATGTCAAATATAAGTACTAGTTATGCCGAAATTGTTGATTCCTCTTTGGCATTGTTATTCATGTCCATTGTAACCCTAAGACATTGTTTATACCATGCTTATGCTTATATGGTATCATTTTCTACATAGTACGGTAGAATTGCTTAGGACCTTTATCGATAAAAACAACCCATGGGTGGGATTATTCCAAAAGAATGATTTCAAATGTGATTTGAAAGTTATTATTATGGGTTTGGTACTGTTTTCTAAAATAAAAAGAAAAGGAAAATGATTTGGACTTGGGCGGATTGGATTGTCGGGTGGGTGCGGATGGAGCACTGTTTGTCTTGTGCAAGTACCACCCCAAGTCATATAAGGACCGACGCTTGTAACTGTCCATTCTAAGCATAACCGTACTACTACATGTCTATAATGGTACGACCTGACCAACTAATTTGTAGAAACCTAATTTAGACTCACCACTCGGTTGAATGTGAATGCCGGATGGAGGCAATGTCGTTTTTCTCACACGGCGCAAGAGGGGGCTTCTGTACTGGGCGGATGGAACCCTAACAGCGGTGAAACCTCAGTGGGTGGGTCGAATTAGGTAGATACATTGTAACGGCCTTGTCAGGATATCCCTGCCAGCACACCCAAGGAAGTGTGTTAATTGCATGGCATCAAGGGTATATCTTGTCTTGTGGGTAAAGCTGTACACCTCTGCAGAGTGAAAACTATTCTAATAGCCGTGCCTATGGTCAAGGGCAAAGCGAAGAATGCTTTCATATTGGTAGACTTTGATTTTGATTTTAAAAACTGAAAAGTGTTTTGTTTTGGGATTCGGGAGTGGTTAGAACTCTCGGATGTTGTTTGGCGGATAGAGCCAACCAGGTGGATAGAACCTGTTTTATATTTGACGGATGGAGTCATATGATTAACCCTGATCTTTTAAAAGCTGGAGGATAGAGCCTTTATGTTAGTGATGGTGGATAGAACCTCACTACAATATTAAATAATTCAATTACTAAAAAGGATTGTGAAAGATGCTTTGTGAAATTTATTACTTAAGTATGGTTTAATAAAATTCGGCTTTCTGCAAAAGAACCCTGTTAAGCTTCCTTTGGAAAGCCCTACATGATCATACTTTCCCCGACTTGCTGAGTACTTTTGTACTCACGTGCTACATCAACATTGTCATCATCAGAGAATTTTCAAGACGCAGAGGAGGAGGGCGAGTTCTTCCAGGAGGAGTACGAGGAAGATTGCCAGGAGAACTAGTTGCGTTTCTAGTCATCGCCTGTGGCATTTGGTGTTCACTTGTTTTCGTTTTTCTTTTGCTTCCGCTCTAGTGTCTCCGATCTCGGACCGAGTATTGTAATAAGTGGCCATATGGCCCATACTTTAATATTTATGTTACAATTTTCGTTATGTTCGGCAATGAAGTATCACTATGATTGTGTGTACTAGCTTCTGATCTGGGACTAGTACGGAAATACACAGGAGATTTCGAATAGCTGATCTGGGGTCTCACAAGAATTGGTACAGATAAAGTTTTTATGTGGGTCCTAAAATTTAAAATGTCGGGAAGACTATTTGTGTCGGTGGATTTAATTAAAAACCGACACAAATACATTTATGTCGGTTCAAAATTGGAACCGACAGAAATAGTCCTATTTTTTGTGTCGGTTCTAACCAAAAACCGACACAAATAGTAGTCATATTATTTCTATCGTTCTAGCCAAAAACCGACATAAATAATACAATTTATGTTGGTTCTAGCCAAAAACCGATACAAATAGTACACGCCTCTGCGTCTCGCTAAAACGGCCATAACTTTTGACTTCTAACTCCGATCGGGGTGTTCTTTGGCTCGTTGAAAAGCTAATGAGAAGCTTCATCCAAAAAAAGTCCAAAAATCAATTGGTCTTTCAATTATTTTTTGTGCGAGTACGAGCGCGGCAACAGAATTCTAAAAAACATCATTTAGTGCCTCAAAATGGCCTCCGTAGTTTAGGCGTATATGACAACACTAAAATATAGCTCAAACCGTGTTTGGAATATGAGAACATTAAAATCGGTGTTCGGTTGCTCTGCGGGGTTAAGGGGAGAGGAACGCGTTACATGTCACATGCGATCATATCAGCACTAAAGCACTGGATTCTATAAGAACTTCAGAGTTAAGCATACTTGGGTGAGAGTATTACTAGGATGGGTGACCTCTCGGAAGAGGAAGTTAAATCCGCTAGATCCTATTAGAACTTCGAAGTTAAGCGTATTTGGGCGAGAGTAGTACTAGGATGGGCCACGTGAGGTTCATATATGTAACACCCCAAAATTTTGCTTTCCTTAAATTCATGTGTGATTTGGCACTTTGGTGAATTTTTTGAATTTTCTGGAATTTATTTGGAATTTATTTGAATTTATTCCAGTTTGAATTAATTAAAGAATTAAACTTTGCAAATAAAATTTTGTTGGAAATATTTTATTTGAGTCCAAAATGATCCAAAATATTTTCCAGAATTTTTCTGGAATTTTTCTGAGTCTTTTGCTATTTTTAATGAATTAAATGAATTACTGGGAATTATTTTAATTATTAAATCGTTGGAAAATGCGAGTGGGTTTGTACTGTTCATCCGACCGAGCCTGAGTCAGACTCGAGTTCGAGTCCGACCCGAACCCGACCCGAGCCACGTGACTCGACCGGACCAAGTCCAAACCCTAAGCCTGTGAACCGTTGGATCGAGATCCAACGGCCGAACTTCGCCAAGACCGATCCGATCGGATCCGATCCGCACTGCTCACGCCGCGGCGATCCCGCCGATCGTGCCGCGTGGGACGGCCGTGCGTCGTCGTCCCGCTGAGTTCGAGCCGGACTCCTCTGCCGTCGCCGCCGTGTAGGATTAGGGCTCCGTCCGTCTTGGCGCATGCCGAGGGCATTTAAGTACCGGGTGGTACCCCGAGGACCGCCGTGACCCCGCGCACTTTGTGCCCTAACCCACCGAGCTCTAGCCGCCGTAGGTTTGCCGGAATCGCTCGCCGTAGTTGCGTGGAGCGCCGCCACGGTTTTGTCTCGCCGCCGCCGCCCGCCGCCCTCCGCCTGCTCGAGCCTGCTCGGAACCGTCCGGCCAAGGCGCACCCGAGGTGGTCTTTCACTTCGCCGGAGCAGCCCCAGAACGCCGTCGCGTTGGTCGCCTTCCCCGACCTCGGTGAACCAGCTCCGCCGCCGCCATCGCCGACCGAAGCTTTCTCGCCGTCCGATCCGGATCCGACTGCTACGGTGAGTTCCACGTGCGCCCTAACGCCGTTAGAGCTAGGTTAGATCCTAACCGTTAGATCGAGATCGAACGGTGTAGATTAGATCTAGTGTCAGGGGCCGGATCCATTTTGGACCGTTAGATCTGGATCCAACGGCGTGGATTGACCGCGTTAACCCAAACGCGTGGTATCCAGATCAATGCGGACCGTTGATTTTCAAATCAACGGCCGAGATTGTGCCACGCGGTGCTTAGCCGCGCCACGCCGCTGGGGAGCGTGTCTCGACACGCAGGACCAGCGTGTCGAGGGGCCCACGTGTCACCGCAGCCACGCTGCGTCGCGTGAGACCCGCCAGCGGTGGGGCCCACATGTCAGCGACACGTGGATTCGTGGACCGAGTCCACGGTAGACCAGAGCCGAGCGTGGACCATGTCCATGGACCGGCTGACGTCAGCAGGCCAATCAGAAGCTGCCACGTGTCCTTGCTGACGCAATAATTAATTTCCGAAAAAGAAAATGATTTATTAATTCGAAATAATGATTTCAGATTTTGTTTCAAACTTCAAACGCTTATAACTTTTGTGTTTCAACTCCGATTTGAGTGATTCAAATTTCTAAATTTGTATAAAATTGAGATCTACCTAAATAAGAATTTTATTTAATTTTTGGACTAAAGTTTTTCTCTGTAAAATTATTTAATTGATTATTTGAACTTTAAATAATCATAACTTTTGCATCTTAACTCCAAATTTGACGATTCCAGTTTCTAAAAATTCATAAAATTATGTTCTCTCTGTTTATGGATTTTATTTGGATGTTTGGACACTTTTTGCCTATTGTTTATTCGTGTATTTGCTATTTGCACGTTTTACGAGTAGACGTTGAAGTGCCGGAAGGATTCGAAGGAGAAGTATTGACTCAGGATCCAACTCAAGACCAAGAACAAGTACTTTTTGAAGGCAAGTTGTGCTTTGACCATGTTGATCCTATTTTGAAATCTATTTTGATTTAACCTATTGCATGCTAAGTTCAAATAGAAAAATACTTTATTTAATTATGGGGGATTAGATAAGTACCAATTCGCTGTACGACACCTTGATTATTTAAGTATGTGCCATGACCCTTTGTCACCCTAGTTGTGGATTACTAGTTGGACATTATTAAATTGCCAACATGGGTTTAGACCGTTGTAGTATACTGCTTAGACCTGCTACGTGCTCATGACATGATTTTGGACAATCAAATGTTAATATTGACTTAATGATATATTGAACCTGTTTTGGAAAAGTATCATGTGATGTTGATGGCACGTGGTGCATGGTAATCAACTGGGGTTTGATAAACGATTTCGGCCAGGGCATGTGGCAAGAGAAATGTCAGGTGGGCCAGTTGTGGCATTGGGGATGTTGATTTTGTTCTTGGGTAGTCTTGCCCTGGTCACCCTAAGGACTTAACCTTGCAAGCCTTTGAACTGGGTCTAACGTGCAACCACATGTCCGGAATGGGACGGACCTAGTTGACTAAGTTGCTAATAACGTACCTGTGGGACCTCAGGAGGTCAACTACACCCTTTGTGTAAGTTGTACGGGGGAGCGTACCGGGGCTGAGGCCAGGTATCCATCTAACGGTTGATTGGCCTAGACTTCGCCTTAGCGAAGGGAAGGGTTAGTGCGCAATAACCGGGGAGGACCACTTGTATTGTTAGAAGTTTCCGAAAGACTTTGTTACGGGAACTCGTCTTTGTGGTGTTTGACTGTATCTTGTGGGTAAAGTGCATAACCTCTGCAGAGTTTAGAATCTATTCGAATAGCCGTGTCCGCGGTATTGGACATCGCTCGGGAATTACAGTCAAGGGTTAGATTTTTCTCAAAAATAACTTTGGTTTGAAAGGTCGAGCTGGATTAATAATGATGTTGATGGAAATATGGTTTAGGATGGGAAAAATGTTTACTAAACTTCTTGAAAAAGTTATTTATGCTTTACTTGTTTCTACTGCTTTCAAATCTACTTATACTACTTGTCAAATGCTGTTTACTGCAAATATACCTTGAGCTATTCCTTTGTACCAAGCCATGCATATAGTATATTAGCTGCATTCTGTGCATGACTTGCTGAGTACCAAGTACTCACCCTTGCCTCAACACCACATCAGTTGAAGAGGAGACTACGCCAGCTTTGGAGGAGGAGCTCCAAGAGGATCCGTCTACGTAGGGAGCGAGCCCAGTCAGTTGCCTGTGGTATACTGGATGGCGCCACGATGTTATTTTTTTTTTATTTTCCGCTGCTACTATTTCTCTTTTAATAAGTATCGCCCTGCGAGGCGTACGTTTGTGACTTGACCATAAGGTCGAGTAACCAGTTTGGTTATTTAAATAAAAGTACTTTATTAGCATCGAATGGTATGATTGTGATATTTACCGATGTTAAGACTGTGTGCACTAGCGCGTTCCTGGACTAGTGTTGAATACACAGAGGGTCCGGATTTGCAAATTCGAGGTCCCGACAATATATGGCATGAAGTTGCCAGATCTGGCACAATTATAAATAATAACTTTGTCATATTATCTGTGTCAGTTCTAGCCAAAAAACGATACAAATAGTCATATTATCTGTGTCGGTTCTAGCAAAAAAACCGACACAGATGTGTGTTTCGAACCGACACAAATGCAGGTTTTTAAGGTAGTGGGAGGTTCTTGCACTTTCTTAATTTGTGATATAAGCCGTGGGATACAAAAGTGACCAAAATTGGATGTATATGATTTGTAATTATATGTTAGTGAAAAATATTAAAAATATAATGACATAAAAGTTTTTATAATAAATCTAGTTATAGCATCTTCACGTGATAAACAACTTAAAAAAGAAAGGAGCGGGTAGTTTTTATGTTACTGAAGAAGCATCACCCTCTCGTGTTTCATTGATGGTGCATGCAGATATCGATGAGTGTGCCCATTCGCGGCAGGAGTACCCTTGCCACGGCGAATGCCACGACACCGAGGGTTCCTACGATTGCAAGTGCCGTCCAGGTTACCACAGCAACGGTGATGCAAAAGACAACCCATGCAATCCAAGTTTCTCGCTTGCAGCAAGGCTTGCCCTAGGTATATACATGCATGCATATCACGATCGAATTCCACATTAATTAGTATCTTAACAAAAATTCTCTTAAGATCTAGGTTTATGCATGCTAATGTTAAATTCTTTTGAAAGCACTAATCATATGTCAAAGTCATAGGTTTGTTTGTCTTAAATTAGTAAAAGGATAACGCACGACAACTACTATTAATTACGAGTAGTTCCTTATTACATGGAGTATGTATGTATTAATTGCAGGCATCACTCTGGGTGTATCCTCCTTAATTGTTGCTCTACTTGTAACACTGCTAATGCTCCAAAAGAGAAGGCTGGACCAAATTTATGTAAAGAACGGAGGCAAGGTACTTGAAAAAGTGAATGGTCTGTCCATTTTCACAAAGGAGGAACTCGAGAAAATCACAAAGAATAAAGAGTTCTTGGGCAAGGGAAGCTTCGGTAAGGTCTACAGAGGGACTCTTCCCGACGACACCATGGTGGCTGTCAAGGCCTCTATCGAGGTAAACGAAGCTACCAAGGAGGAATTCACCAAGGAAGTGGAGATCCAGACAAAAATGATCCACAAGAACATCCTCAAGCTCGTTGGCTGCTGCCTCCAAGTAGATGTTCCGATGCTGGTGTACGAGTATGATGCCAAAGGCAGCCTCCAAGAAATCCTCCATGGGATCGATAAGGGAATTCATCGTCAACTCCCGTTAGACTTGAGTTTGGACATTGCAATTGGGTCTGCAGAAGGACTCAGATACATGCACTCGTACGCAAGTCAAGCCATATGGCATGGTGATGTCAAACCGGACAACATACTTCTGGATGACAAGCTGGTACCCAAAATCTCGGATTTTGGGTTGTCGAAGCAGCTTAGGGTTGACGAATATTTCACACAGGTTGTGGTTGGGTGCATGGGCTACATAGACCCAGTGTTCATGAAAACTGGGCTTCTGACACAGAAGAGCGATGTCTACAGCTTCGGAGCCGTTCTCTTAGAACTGATCACCAGGAGGCAAAACCGATACGATGGAAACTACAACCTCATCATTGAGTTCCGCAAAGTTTATGAGAGAGAGAAGAGTGGACGGGCAATGTTCGACAAGGAGATTGCGACCGGAGAGGAAGACATCTTGATCCTGGAAGAGATTGGCAAGCTAGCAATGGATTGTTTAAAGGAAGATGTAGATGACCGACCAGATATGACGGAGGTAGCAGAACAGCTTGTGATGCTTAGGAGATGTAGGAAGGGACACAACAAAAGCCCTCATCATTTAAAGGATCGTATAGCTGCCTTCGGTGATTCTCCCAGGAGCTTCACCAGCGGAGCTACTAGCAGTGCCGCATTTTCGGTGCCAGCCACTCCGACCAGCAAGGATCTCTCTGCTGGTCCATAGATCGATCAGCAAGTTAATGCATCAGTCGTAATTAACAAGATCAACAGAGTAAGTATCATCTGCATGCAGTACTAGCTGCACTACTGTATTATGCATGTTTCCTGTATAAATTAGTGGAGTCGATCAGGCAAACTGTGTACTCCTATGGCAGTATCGGTTGTTGTACCTAGGTTGTAAGTTGTTGATGTCTATGCGCAACATTGTGTGTACTTTGTGAAGGATACCGAGTAAGTGAAAAATATGTACTATGTGCCATTCTCTGATACAGTGAACAGAGAAAGTACTATGCGCCATTCTCTGATATTATGTGCCATTCTCTGATACAGTGAAAACACAAAAATAGTTAGAAATTCTCAACAACAAAAAAGCAAAACATCCTGCCATTATTCCTGTGGACCATAGTTAAAGATGAACTACATGAGTACTTGGATTTTAATAGGAAAAAAAGGCAAATATGCTTGGAATAAATCTAAAAAAAAAGCAAAACATCTTCCCCTTAATCAGTGGATCCTAATTAGAGTGGAAATATGATAACCATTAATCAGTGGTGAAGTCAAGATGAAAATAGAGGACTTAAAGCCTCGAATGATTAAGCTAACACTACTACATAATGATACAACACTATCTCTTCATCTCGGTTGGTTCCAAACTTTTCACGAAAAAACCGAGAGTGATAGATGATTCAACATGTTTGAAAAATATGGTGTAAAACATCACTATCGATTATGAGATCAGACCGATAGTGATGTTATATGTATCACTATGAGTTCTAACATCAGAACTGATAGTTATGACGATGGTCATCACGATTGGTTTCTAAGGTTAGAACCGATCGTGATAGTACATATATCACAGTTGGTTCTGATATCGGAACCGACCATGATGTGCGGTGCTTTCCAGTATGTTATAACCTTTGGGATGAATCCTCCTATGTTGTTGTTCTAGAGGTCAAAAAACTCATCGCTGCTCCAAAAAAACACAACATACTCTACGATTTGAAGCAATAATTGGGGTAAAAAATTATGATATCCTCGGGAGTGGGTGTTAAGGTGCTAAAGTTGAAGCCCTAGCTTGAGGAAATTTTTCCTCAATTTGCTCTCATTTGTGGTTTTCTTCAAAAAGTGATAATTCCTTTAAATCCCTTTAATTTTACACTAGGTTATTTGGTATCATTGTTAATGTTGGAAATGTATGTCTCTTAGCTATGGAATTGAAAGCTCGTAACTAGGAAAGAAGCTAGGTAGGTAGTTGTAACATCCTAATTTTTGCTTTTACTGCAATTATTGAGTTATTTGAATTTTGGAATTTTTTGGAGTTTATTTGGATTTAGTTCTTTATTGGATTATTTAATTATTTGAAAAGTTCATATAAATTTTTGTTCAAAATATTTTATTTGAGTTTAAAATGTCTCAAAGTATTTTTCATAATTTTTCTGGAATTTTTCTGATATTTTTGCTATTTTCTCGAATTAATTGAATTATTGGAATTATTTAAAAAAAATCGCTGGAAAATACTAAATCTAACTGGGCTGAAGCCCAGTAGACCCATTGGGCCCATCAGGCCAAAACCCACCGCCACATAACCCTAACCCTGTAGATCTCGCACCGTTGGATTCAGATCTAACGAACGGAAATTAGTGCGAGGTGCTTGAGTGCGTGAGGACCATTGATTTTCGAAAGCAGCATTTTTCTTTGTACAGTCACCACCGGCCTAAGTGTGACCAGAACTACATCGGTTAGCCGAAGCATGCGTGCATGGTTTATGTAATTTTTCCACCTACTTTTTTCTCAATATTTTAATTGTGTGCACAAGGAAGGGCCTAGCTAGCTTAATCATCCACCATATATATACTAGCTAGAGCTGCGCGCTCCGCCGCGCCGTGCGAAATTTGATTCAAGTTTTTATCTCTAAAAAAAGGCAGAAATATCCGATTTTTTTTGTTCGCTTGGGTATTTCTTGGAAAAAAGACGCAAGGTAAGAACCATCGACGAACCAGCGAAACAACGGCCCTTTTGGGAGGGAAAAAGAATAATACATGTTCCAAGAAATATTAGATCTCAAACCACAAAAAAAAGCTATAGACGCCGAGTTTAACACCCTATGCGGTCAACAGGCAATAATACATGTCTTAAAAAATATTAGAGATCGAGCCACAAAAGGAATTTTAGATACCGAGTTTAACACCCTATGCGCTTATTTTCCCGTGAAAAATAAAAAAGGGGGAAAACGGAGAAACGACGGACGAAAAACGAATTTCTATTTTTTTTAGGGAAACGGCCAATGAAAACATTTTTCCATGGTTTGGAGGAAAAACGGGTCACGAAAATATATTTTTTCAGGCAAAATGGAGAAAGAAAACGGTCTCACATATTTTTTGGGGGGGAAAAAGCCACCGAAAACATTTTCCCTATGCTCCGGAGGAAAAACGGATCACGAAAACATTTTTTTTGGGCAAAACAGAGAAAGGGGACGATTTTCCTTTTTTTTGGAAAAACGACCAACCAAAATATTTTTCCCATGCTCCGGAGAAAAAACGAATCACGAAAATATTTTTTTTCGGGCAAAACGGAGAAAGAAAACGGTGTCCCATTTTTTTTTGGAAAATAGCCACCGAAAACATTTTCCCCATGCTCCGGAGGGAAAACGGATCACGAAAACATTTTTTCTAGGCAAAACGGAGAAAGGAAACGGTTTTCCATTTTTTTATTTGCAAAAACGGCCACCGAAAATATTTTTTGCATGCTCTAGAGAAAAAACGGACCCCGAAAACATTATTTTTGGACAAAACGGAGAAAGGACCCGAACGCAAAGCGCGAGGACCTATTTGTTATAATTTTGGACATGTTCGCTATTTTGAAAAATTAGGAAAGGGCTCGCTCGCGATTCGTACCTAACGGGAGGTTCTCCATGCAAAACGGCAAACCAGGGACCTAAACGCGAACCGAGAAAAAAATTTTCCTATAAAATCGCGCAGGGACTTATTTGTAATTTGGAGAAAGCCGAGACGGTTTTTTGAAAAAATCGCAGGGGTGACGTGGCCTCACGGTTGGGCTCTAATCCTAGACCTTATAAGAGGTGTTTATATATATATATATATATATATATATATATATATATATATATATATATATATATATATATATATATAGCTAAACACTTGCTGTTTTCAGGTTACCTTATGTACAGGGATATTGATTGAGAAGCTTGCATGCATATATGCATGCATATAATATAAATGATTATATTAGACATCTTATCACAGAAAGTTTTCAAAAAACTATTTATGTTAAATTCGTCAGTGATAATAATATCTATTTGATATCATCGCTAACGTACGGTTTTATAAAAAAAATTGTCAGTGATATCCATCTGTGATGATATTAGATCAAAATCAAAATCGAAGTTAGATCAAAATCAAAATCTGACTGAAACCTGATTCTGACTGATTCTTGCTTATTCTCGCCGGCTTGGTCCGGTTCTTAGAAGTTATAGCCAGCTCTCGACCCGATTCTCCCATAATCAGAAACAGCTTCCCCAGAATCCATAATCCAGAAGCTAATACGAACTGGGCCTAAGTGTGACCAGAACCACATCGGTTAGCCAAAGCATGAATGCATGGTTTATGTAATTTTTCCACCTACTTTTTTCTCAATATTTTAATTGTGTGCACAAGGAAGGGCCACTACTATGGAGAGGGATATCAGTGGCGGTTCGGAAGAGACATCAGTGGCGGTTTTTGAACCGCCACAGATTAAGCGCCACTGATAATCGAAGATTTTCAGTGGCGGTTTGAAAACCGCCACTGATAATACTCATTAGTGGCGGTTGGAAAGAAAAACCGCCACTGATAATGATAATATCAGTGGCGGTTCCAACTAAAAACAGCCACTGATAATTCCATATCAGTGGCGGTTCCAACTAAAAACCGCCAAGGATATTATCATTATCAGTGGCGGTTTTTAGTTGGAACCGCCACTGGTATGGCATTATCAGTGGCGGTTTTTAGTTGGAACCGCCACTGATAACCCCGTCCGACAATAAAAAAAACCCGCATTTCAGGCTAGCCTCAGGAAAGTGCTAGCCATGCCCTCTAAAACAGCACGAAAATAACATAGCCAGAAATCTATGGGTATCAAGTAGATTTACAGAGTAAACAATCTATGCGAGCAAGGCAGGATCAACATACTCATTTGAAAATGAACTACAGATATAGTATCAAAACTACCTGTCAATCATTCTAGTTTGTACAACCTGTGAAATTTATGAATTGACAATATGGAGGTAATACCACGAATCATGTCTAGTTATTGGCTTACCTATTTTTTTGTTTGAAACAGGACGTTGGTTTTCAGTTGCTTGTTAAGTTCCCCAAGCTGGAGCTCCTGCAAGCAGCCCAAAGCGAGTGTGATATAGTGAATATCGGATGCTTAGTCAAATAATCAATCAACTAGTACTAGAAGATTTAAATTATACTAGAATCAATTTTCAGGACGATGTGATGCAATGATATGTGTGAATCTATTGATACCGCATGTGCATCAATTCAGTCTCATGCATACTATGTTTTGCTTAAGCTTGAAAGTCCATATATATGTATAATGTGATATATATTACACAAACTAGCGATATTAATGAACTTTACTGCTAAAATTAAACCATAAAAACTTGCAAACTGCGTCAATCTTAATTATTTGCAACCAAAGTACTGTTTCCAAAAGGGAATCGAATGATGCAATAGTACAGTGTTGTATTAATGATTCAACAATTTGCTTTTTGAATCAGGATGAAATTGTCTTAAAATGCAAGATCGATGTAGTTATCATTTGAAATAACAATACTATCGCATTAACTCAATATACTGCCACTTTCTTAGAACAAGCTGGCTCAACTAAGATATACCTTCCGGCGAAGCTCGTCCACCTGTTCCATCATGATTTGTGTCTGAAATAAAGGTAAAGAATTCAACTAGTAATGTTTTATATGGAGGAACAAGAAAATTAAATCAAGTATTTGAATTAGTAATACGCAGATGTATATGAACACACAATTAACCAAATCAAGTACTGTTAATAACATGCAAGCAGCTCAGCTTCCCCTATAAATCAAGTACTGTTAATAACATGTGGTTATCAGATAAAGGTAATCATTATCCACTTACTTGAATATGTGGTGCCTGAAAGACTTCTAGAATAGCAGCTTCTATATCACCCATGCAAACAACACCATTTCCTACAAATATTGGATCAAAGTTTAATGGGCTATATAGAATTTTGGATCGAGTTTAAACAAATGGAGGGATAAAATTTTACAACCAAAGTACATGGCAAATTGGTACTAACAGTAAAGTTGAATATAAGCATAAAGATATAATAAACCCAAAGTACAATGTTTTAGTGAATATGTGAATACAATTACCTTTATAAGCATAAAGATATAATAAACCCAAATCTTACAAAAGGTGCACATTTGAATTTATTGCATCGTAAATGCGGAATAAATAATCACAAAGCAAGATTGTCTAATATCGGTGACGGTTTTCATTGGAACCGCCATCGATAACCCCCGCATTAAAAACCAATCAGCTTAGTAGTGGAGGGAGGGAGGCACACGATGGCGCCGATGCGAGGAGTTCGTGGATGCGATGATGCAGGTGAAGGAGGAGTTCACGATGAGACGAGAGAATAATTATATCACAAAACCAATCAGCATTACAACATTCCGGTGTAATAGATCGATAATTATATCACAAGCAAAACTATTATATCACACACATTGTAATAGATCGATAATAAATAAGATTAGTCATATTGACCAGTAGAGTATCTTCTCGTTTCTAAAGTTTGTCATGCTCTCGTTTACAATTTACAAGTCCACATCCAAGACCTAGTATCTTCTCACACAATCTTAAGCCCTACGAGCCTCAGTAGGGTTCTTTGGAGGCGAATGACGTTTAACAACAAAGATGGAGCAATTGATCATTGTTGTCTTCATCATAAAACTCGCCCTTTTTGTTGATGACTTCCTTCATGATGAAGTAAGCGAGCTGCCCCTGAATGGCTTGGATGTCAAGAGGATGTAGTCCTGTCGTAGGCAATTTGAGGCGCTACAAGTACGAAAAATAAATCTAAGAGTATATATAGAAATTGAGTGGTGCGAATAAATGTGTAATGTTAGCATGACAAACCTCTACGTCATTGTCTATTATTGTAGAAGATAAGATTTCGCGTATGTATTGGCACACGAAGTACCCACATAAATTTGTGCCTTGCGACTGCTTGTGACACTACAAAAATTGAATAAACTAAAATGTCATGGAAGGAGTTATTTACTATGAAATGCGATATAAGAATATTTCTTGCATGCGTACCGGAAATTTAGTTCGGACTGAAAGGGATTTCTGGAATGGGCGGTATCTCAAGCTCTTTGTACAATATCTTTTGAACGCCGCATTCATTACACTTAGCAGCTCTTCGTAGTCTTTTTTATCTTTGTCCATCGAATCCATGACCAGCAACTTGCTCTTTTCTGGAGTCAGTACTACAAGAATCCAGTGGAACCTACATATACATGTATGATGCTATAGTCATTAGCCCTAGGATAAGAGAAATGAGCGAATTCAACAAGTGATTTAACTAGCCAGTGAGAAACTTACTTAAAATTGTATGGAACAAGTATGAATTCCTTGTCTTGTAGTTTTAGCAACGCCCTGTATATGTATTCCTCAACCTCATTTGGTGCTCTTAAGATTTCGATCCGCACACCTGCCTGGGTCGAGGAATCCCACTTTGGGCCCTTGGTTCTTCTCAATTCAATAGTCTCGTATCTAGATAAGGAAAAAGTTAGACAAGACATTTATCGGTATTACGTGAATGTAAACCATGATTTATATAGTAGACACTTACGATTGTCCAAAGACGCAAAAATACACGTCGAGGGCGTCGTGATAGAACAAGTTGTGCAAGTTATCGAATTCTATCATGAAGTAGCGGACCCTCATGGTGAAAATGTTCCTCTCCGTAAATGGCAGTGATCACCTTCGGGAGTATATGTTGATTGGATCGCATCATGTACCAGTCATGTAATCGCTGCATCATGAGTGTTAGGCTCTTCAACTTCGATTCGGTGACTAATGGCTTTCCATGCTCGTATTTCAGCCTTTCGTGATTATCTTGTACTTGAGATTTCGCTTTGCCCTTTCCTTTTCCTCTGATGACATCATACTGCTCGCTTCGCTGATCTAAGCGATATGGCTTGTCTAACGGCCCATTTCTTCGGATCGGTGTTGTGCCTTCGTCTTTTGAAGTGGTCACACTAAGCTTTTGATGTTGAGGCGCTGGTGACGAATGGGCTCCTAGAGCAGGCTCCTTTATAGTGGGCGCACTAGCCATTTGGCCTTCAGTGTTGGTGATGAATGGGCGAGTTGTACTGCAGAGAGGTGGCGGTTGTACTGCAGAGAGGTCGGGCGGTTCATGATCCAAGACGATGTCACGCTTATGCCATGGATGAAAGTGTGAACGGCACTTCCTAGAGTTGTGACCTCATCATTGCAAGGCATTTCCAGTCCAACCTCGACAAGCTGTGGAATCACCGTGTCCACCTGGACCTTTGCATAACACAGAGCTATCGGAGAGTTGTGCAAAACATCCCCTTGTTGGTATGGATAAGCTATCCTGTAGCGACTGTAAAAATATGTTCATGACAGGCACATTGAGCTGGCAGGGTGTGGGGTCTTGTATGTCGTCCCACAGGATAATGCGTGTTATCCGGTTGTACCAATGGTGTGGGCCAGCGCAAGCGCTACTGGCGGTCGTAGAAATTTGGCGAGAACAGTGTAGTGTCCTTGCGACTGGCTCATGGCTTCTTGTACTTTTTGTTGAACTTGTTGTTCTATGGTGTTGAAATTGCATCTAGGCCCCTCAAATTGTTTTGGTGATTAATGATGACACAATTAAAGAGATCTAATGATTTATCCAAGAATACTGCAGATATCGAGATCATATCGAGCTTGGAATGACATTGGACGGCCCTATGTCTACTCAAAAGCAAAAGGACGGCATCAAGACCAAAGTTGTATCACTTTATTTATTTGTGTCTTAAGGATAGCCGTACTATTAAGAGGGTATGACGAGAAATCGACTTTAGGATGTGCATGTGCTCAACATCAATTTACTGCATCTCAAATTAGCACTCCTTCAAATTGAAACCGAACTGGGTAACCCGGAGTATCCGGACATTTGGTCCGGAGTCTCCGGATTCAATCGAGTATCCGAACATTTTGTCCGAGTCTCGGGTTGGACCTCTCGGTTGGTTTTGGTTCTCTGGTCCGAGTATCCGGACATTTGGTCCGAGTCTCAGGATAACCCGAGTCTCCGGGTTGTTTGTCCGGACACTCGGCCTGTACAAAAGCAGGAGTAACGGCTAGTTTTCAAAAGGGTATTTAAAGCCTCCACTCCACTCCAACGGCTAGGATCTCTATTGAGCTCATTCATAGCTGCATTCAAGCCATTCCTAACCATCTCTAAGCATTCAATAGAGCCCCACTTCCTCCCACCAATTAATTTGGTTGTTGATCCTTTTGGTGAGGAGAGGAAGAAGCAAAGTGCTAAGTGCATTCATTTCATCCTGTTGAGCACTAGTTCATCCTCCAAGCGATTCCTCGTGGTGCTATTTCTCTTGGAGGTTGAAGGTCTCCTAGACGGCTAGGAGTTACCGGGAGCTACCAACTTGTGTGGTGAGCCCCGGTCGTTTGTGAAGGCTTGTCTCGCCTCCGAAAGGAAAGAGACAAGAAGTGAAGCCGGCGAGTGCATTTGTGCAACACCAAGGAAAGCGGGTTGAAAGAGACCCCGGCTCAAGTGTGACCGAGCCACCTCAACGGAGACGTAGGATTCCCTTCAAGAATCCGAACTTCGGTGAAAAATCGCATCTCTCGCTCTCTCTTTTTCTTCCTAGACTTGCTTGTTTGGATTTGATTGTGTAAAGTTAGATCTAGCTCTTTGCTTAGCTTTAATTCAAATCCTGTCTAGCAATTGTTCTAGGTTGCTCTTGCATTCTATTTCTAATAGTTTGTTGCGCTTGCTAGAGTAGCTTTTATTGCGCTCCCGAGCCAGCTAACCCGGAGAGTCCGGACTCAATACCGGACACTCCGGACAAGCCGGAGTATCCAGATCAAAACCCTGAGACTCCGGGTTGACCAGCTCAGCCCGTTTTATTCCGCTGCGTAAATTTTAATCCGCCTATTCACCCCCCCTCTAGGCGACATCGTTAGTCCTTTCAATTGGTATCAGAGCCAAATCTCCTTTACTTTGGCTTAACCGCTTGGAGAATCAAAGATGTCTGACTTAGAGAAGGTTACCGAAACCCATGGCCAAGAGAAAGCCTCGGGTTCCGGTATAGGGGTAGCAATTCCATTAGATTATTCCTCCTTTGGAGTCTCAAACTCCTCATCCTATGTCTCCGTCTCGTCTGGTCGAGCGCCTCACTTCGATGGCACTCGATATGCGGCATGGAAACATAAGATGAAGATGCATTTGAGATCACTTCATCCGTGTATTTGGAAGATTGTTGAAACAGGTTTCAAGCCCGCAAACCCCAACAATCTCACCTCCGAAGAAGACAAAGCTCAACACTTCAACGACTTGGCCGTCAATGCCTTGTTCAATGCTTTGAGCGACTCCGAGTTCAACCGGGTCGATGGCCTTGACAATGCCAAGGACATTTGGGAAAGGTTAATGGTCACTCATGAAGGAGTGTCAAGTGTCCGTGAATCAAAGATAGAGCTCATTATTGGAGAATTGAGCCGATTCACTCTAGAAGAAGGAGAAACTTACACAAAGATGTTTGATCGCTTGATGCTGCTAGTAAATCAAGCAAAGGACTTGGAAGCACCGAGCTCACCGACAAAGCCATTGTCAAGATCATCCTCAGGTGATCACCCCACCAACCGCAATCTTGTGCAACTCATCCGCGACCGGCCAAACTTCGACACCCTCACTCCTCATGATGTGATTGGCCGGTTGATGACGGATGAGATGATGGTGAAGGAAGCGGAAGTGGTGGAGGAGCTCAAGTCCGGCAAGAAGAAGGGCATCGCCTTGAAGGCCGTCAAGGTGATGCAAGAAGCCGAAGAGGGCTCAAGCGATGAAGAAGAGTCGAGCGGCCCCTTGACAAATGAAGATATGGCCTTGCTCGTAAGAAGATTCAACAAGTTCTTGAAGAAGAAGGGCTACAAGCCGGGTAGTCACTCCAAGAGCTATGGCAACAAGTCAAGAGGGCGTCACTCCTCAAGAAAGTGCTATGAGTGTGGGGAACCCGGTCATTTCATTGCCGAGTGCCCACACAAAGAGAAGAAGGAAGAAAAGCCCTACAAGAAAGACAAGTTCAAGAAGAAGGACAAGAGCAAGAAGTACAAGGGCAAGGGTCATGCATACATTGGCAAGGAATGGAACTCCGACTCCGACTCTGAGTCCGAGTCCGAGTCCAACTCCGACAATGAAGGAGGACTTGCCACCGTCGCCATCGCTACTCCACCGACAAAGTCGAAGAGCCTCTTCGACAACTTGAGCGACGGAGATGAAGATGCTCCAATGTGCCTTATGGCAAAGGGGCACAAGGTATCATCTAAGAGCTCCACTCTTTCTATTGTTGATTATGGCTTAGATGATTGTGATGATGCTAGTGATGATGAGGAAGTAGTATTTAAGTCTATGAATGATTTTGATATTGAAAAATTAGACTTGCTACTTAAAGATATTGAAAAATTGGAGGAAGTAGTTGAACAAAAGGAGGCTATTCTTGAGGCTCAAGAGGATCTCCTTATTTTTGAAAAGGAGAACATTGAGCTAGAGAAGAGCCTAGCTTTTGAAAGAAAAAAGAATGAGGATTTGGTCAAAAGTTCAAATTTGACCAAAAGTGAAGCAATTAGTCTTGAGATCACCAATGCTTCACTCTTAGAGCAACTTGCAAAAGCAAAGGATGCTTGCAAGGCTCTTGAAGTGAAGCTTGTTGATCTCTCGAATAAAGCTTCTACCTCAATCAACAATTCCAATATTTCATTACCCTCGACGAGCAACGGTTGTGCTAGATGCTTTAATGTTGATGTTGCTACTTGTGCTACTAACCGTGAGACTTTGAAAGTCTTAGCTCATGAAAATGAGAAGCTTAAGGTGATGCTTGAAGATGGACTTCAAAAGTCCTACAAGGCAAGCAAGGGTTTAGAGGAGTATCTCATTAGCGCCAAGGTAATCCTAAGAGGCAAGGGCTTGGGTATGTTCCGCCAAAGGGCAAAAAGAGCAACATTGTTGTTGCTCCTTTAAGCAAGCCCATTCACTTTGTAAAAGGCGAAGGAACATCCAAGCACAAAGCTCACTCCGAGTTCTTTGCTTCTTATGTGCTTAAAAAGACTAACCTCGGTCATGTAGTTGCTTATCATGTTGGGCGTAAGCCGAAGAATGCTCCTTGTGTTCGTTCTATTTGGGTCCCTAAATCGCTTGTCACTAATGTGCGTGGACCTAACCAAGTTTGGGTACCAAAGAGCAAAAACTAAATGTCATTTTGTAGGCCTATATCTCCGGTGGAACAAGTTGGATTTTGGATAGCGGATGTACGCACCACATGACCGGAAAAAAGGCAATGTTCGCTCAATTGGACGCAAATGGATCAAATAGTGAAAGCATTGTCTTTGGAGACAATGGAAAAGGAGAAGTAATTGGATTGGGTAAAATTCCTATCTCAAGCAATTTTCAATTAAATAATGTTTTGCTTGTTGAGTCATTAAGCTACAATTTATTGTCCGTTGCACAATTATGTGAAGCGGGCTATAATTGTTTGTTTAATGAAAAGGGTGTGGATGTCATTAAGAGGCTTGATGGTTCAATAGCCTTTAAAGGACGTTTGAAGGGTAAGCTCTATCTCGTAGACTTCAATACGGATAGACTTAATCTTGAAAGCGTGCTTAATGGCTAAATCTAGCATGGGTTGGCTTTGGCATCGCCGGTTAGCCCATGTTGGTATGAGGAATCTTCACAAACTCGTTAAAGGCAACCACGTTCTCGGACTAACCAACATTGTCTTCGAGAAAGATAGGATTTGCAGCGCTTGTCATGCCGGCAAGCAAGTTGGTGCCTTCCATCCCGCCAAGAATGTAATGACGATCACAAGACCGTTGGAAATGCTCCACATGGATCTATTCGGTCCGTAGCTTACATAAGCATCGGGGAAGTAAGTATGGTCTAGTAATTGTTGATGATTTTTCTCGATTCACTTGGGTGTTCTTTTGCATGACAAAGGTGAAGTCCAAGTGACTTTGAAAAATTCATGAGAAGAGCTCAAAAGCGAATTTGAAGTGAAGATTAAAAGAATTGAGCGACAACGGCACCGAGTTCAAGAACATTGGTGTGGAGGAGTTTCTCGATGAAGAAGGAATCAAGCACGAATTCTCGGCTCCTATTCTCCTCAACAAAATGGGGTGGCCGAGAGGAAGAATCGAACACTCATCGAGATGGCGCGAACGATGATTGACGAGTACAAGGTTTCCGATAGCTTTTGGGCGGAAGCCATCAATACCGCATGCCACAGCACCAACCGCCTCTACCTCCACAAGATCTTGAAGAAGACGGCGTACGAGTTGCTCACCGGGAAGAAACCAAATGTCTCCTACTTTCGAGTCTTTGGGAGCAAATGCTATATCCTTAACAAAAGGCTAAGTCCTCTAAATTCGCTCCTAAAGTAGATGAAGGTTTCTTACTTGGTTATGGAACTAATGCTTACGCGTACCGAGTTTTCAACAATACCACCGGTGTCGTTGAAATCTCGCGTGACGTGACTTTTGATGAAACTAATGGTTCTCAAGTAGAACAAGTTGATCGTGTTGTGATTGACAGGGAAGAGCCTCCTTGTGAAGCTATCAAGAAAATGGCAATCGGGGAGGTAAGACCTCAAAATTCGGAAACTCTCCCGAGCTCCCCAACCCGGAGTCTCCGGACTGAAACCCGGAGTGTCCGGACTGGTCCGGAGTCTCCGGGTCCAATACCGGAGTCTCCGGATGGGGATGACTCAGGCGATATTCCCTCCTCGTCCAAGAAAGCTCAAGATGGTTCAAATGCCACTCAAGATGATGATGGCCCTATTCAAGCCTTGGACTCAACCGTACCTCATACGAGAGTTCATCAAAGCATTCAAAGAGATCATCCAGTAGACAACATACTTGGAGACATCAACAAGGGAGTATCCACTCGATCTCGAGTTGCAAATTTTTGTGAATTTTACTCGTTCGTTTCCTCTCTTGAACCTCTTAAAGTAGATGAAGCGCTTGAAGATCCAGATTGGGTGATGGCTATGCAAGAGGAACTGAACAACTTCAAGCGCAATCAAGTCTGGGAGCTTGTCAAAAGACCCAAGCAAAACGTCATCGGCACTAAGTGGGTCTTCCGAAACAAGCAAGATGAAAACGGGATTGTGACAAGGAACAAAGCTCGTTTGGTTGCTCAAGGGTACACTCAAATCGAAGGTTTGGATTTCGATGAAACATATGCTCCAGTAGCTAGGCTTGAATCTATTAGAATATTACTTGCCTTTGCTACTCACCATGATTTCAAGCTGTATCAAATGGACGTGAAGAGCGCCTTCTTAAATGGACCACTCTCCGAGATGGTCTACGTCGAGCAACCACCCGGCTTTGAAGATCCAAAACACCCAGACCACGTCTACTATCTTCACAAAGCCCTTTATGGACTTAAGCAAGCACCGAGGGCTTGGTTCGAGTGTTTACGAGACTTTCTTCTCGAACAAGGTTTTGTAGTCGGAAAGGCCGACCCTACTCTCTTTACTAAGCATATTGATAATGATTTGTTTGTATGCCAAATATATGTCGATGACATTATATTTGGATCTACTAATGAACATTTGTGTAAAGAGTTTAGCAAGATAATGACCAAAAGATTTGAGATGTCCATGATGGGAGAGTTGAAGTTCTTCCTCGGATTTCAAGTCAAACAACTCAAGGAAGGAACTTTCATTTGTCAAACCAAGTACATCAAGGACATGCTCAAGAAGTTCGGAATGGAGGACGCCAAGCCTATAAGGACGCCTATGCAGGCCAACGGGCATCTAGACCTCGACAAAGAAGGTAAACCGGTCATCCAAAAGGTATATCGTTCGATGATCGGTTCTCTCCTTTATCTTTGTGCATCTAGGCCTGATATCATGCTTAGCGTTTGTATGTGTGCACGTTTTCAAGCCGCTCCAAAAGAGTGCCACATGGTGGCCGTTAAGAGAATCTTGAGATACTTAGTGCACACTCCTCATTTCGGACTTTGGTATCCGAAAGGATCCTCCTTTGAACTTATTGGCTATTCCGATGCGGATTATGCCGGTTGTAAAGTGGATAGGAAGAGTACCTCGGGAACCTGCCAATTCTTGGGTAGGTCCCTAGTCTCGTGGTCTTCCAAGAAACAAAATTCCGTGGCCCTATCCACTGCCGAAGCCGAATATATAGCCGCCGGGAGCTGTTGTGCCCAACTACTTTGGATGAGACAAACCTTGAGTGATTATGGCCTTTCCTACAAAAGCGTTCCACTTTTGTGTGACAATGAGAGTGCCATAAAAATTGCCAACAATCCTGTCCAACACTCCCGAACAAAACACATTGATATTCGCCATCATTTCCTAAGAGACCACGCAACAAAAGGCGAAATTGATATCCAACATGTGAGTACAAATGATCAATTAGCCGATATTTTTACCAAGCCTCTTGACGAGAAAAGGTTCTGTGAATTGAGAAGTGGACTAAATATCTTAGACTCTCGTAACGTGGCTTGACATGTGCTCACATATTGCTTGTTGAATGAAAAATGAATTTCAAAACGTTATTCATCTTTTTCTTTGAAATTATTCAATGTTGTTGGTTCTTGATCCTCTGATCTTGTCATTTGATATGTGACCATAGTTTGTTTGCTTTATTGTTCGCTGGTCATGTATCAAGTTGACATGTTAGGAATCTTTCTCCCTCTCGCTCCGCTGAATTCCTTGAACTATCCTTCATCGTGTCAAATTCCTAACCGAACTGGGCAACCCGGACTGTCCGGTATTCAATCCGGAGTCTCCGGACTGTTTGTTCGGACTATCCGGGTTGGACCGGAGTCTCCGGACTAAAAATCCAGAGTCTCCGGGTTGGGGCGGTCGGTTAAACCCCAAAATCCCGCGCGGTTCAGTTTCTTTCCTATTTCTCCGTGCGTCTCTCCCTCTCCCGTGTTCCCCTCTTGGCTAGGGCGTGGTTCTCACCTTCTCCTCCATCTCCTAGGGATCTTGGACCCCTTCCTCGTCCTTGGATTGGAGATCTTGGTAAGTTTCTTTGTGCCCTAATCTTTTTCCTTCCGGGATTGGACTCTTTCTTGCGGTTCTTTGAGCCTCTCCTCGTGCTTCATCTCTTCTAGGGTGTGGCTCATCTCGTGGAGGTTCTCAAGATCGAAGTGTCGATCTCCCTATTCTCCCGCATTTTCTCGGTTTCAATCCTGTTGAGGTGAGTTCCAATCCGTGCCCTATTCTCGCGAAATCTTGTGCTAGATAGTGCCCTAGACCTCTTTCCAATCTTCTTGTGGCAATCTAGAGTCAATTTGTTGAGTTGTGCGGGTTGGATTGTTCCTCTCTTGGCCGCCCGTGCGCTCTCTCTGGCTAATCCGGAGTGTCCGGACTCTGGGTCCGGAGTCTCCGGGTCTATCCGGAGTGTCCGGACATTTTGTCCGGAGTCTCCGGATGCAATCCGGAGTATCCGGACCTTTTGTCCGGACTCTCCGGGTTGGGTGCCTCGGCCAGATTCATCTCTTCGCTGTTTTTCGCGTCGCTTCTCAGCTAATTCTTTTCGTTCGCTCTATCCGTCGATGGATCCTTCTCGTGGAACTTCGGTGGCGGCGATCCTCCTCGTGACAGTGGTGGCAGCGATCCTCCTCAGCAGGCAGCCAGTGGCTGTGATCCCGCTCAGGGGGTGTCTCCCACCAATTCTCCTCCGCAGCCTCCGCAGCCTCCGCAAAGGCGAGAATTGGAGTGGCCAAAAGACCCACTTCCGGACCTCGAGGCCGGCTAGCTCGAGTCAAGACTGCCCTGTCTCCTCCACCTCGCCAACTCGATCCAGATGAGCATCCAGCAGATACTCATGCCAGGCCAGTGATCGAAGAGAAGCGGCCAGGCTTCGGGCACTTCATTGGTCCTCCGATCAAGGCCAAGCCCGTGTGGAACTATCCTTTGTCCGTGAACCCAATGAGGATAATTGATTACCGGACAGGACCTGGAAAAGGAAAAGCCATTGTCGAGCATAGAAAGAAAGATCCACTTGAGCTTTACCAGGATGAGTATGTGGACCGCCGGTTTTGGAACCGGTTTCAGTCTGATTACTATGAGACGGTCCTATACCCACTTGAGCACCCAGTGGTTCGCATGAAGACCATTGACTGGGAATACATGGCTGCTGCAGGCAATCCAGTCTTCACTGAGATCATTCAGATTTGCGAGCTGCATCAGATCAAGAACATCATGGCATACAAGTATGACTGGAACAATGAGGTTATCATGCAATTCTATGCCACCTTGTACTTTGACAAGAATGATGAGGCCATATATTGGATGACTGACAAGGTTTGGTATGTGGCTAGCAAGAAGAGGTTTGCCAGAGTCCTCAATCTCAGGTATAATGACAGTCCAAAGCTTCATGCAAAGAAGGTGATGACTCCTGAGCAGATTGAGGCTTTGTATGACACTTCGAGGAGTTTCACAGTGGGGACCATCAAGGGTCTGAAGGATGTTCTTGCTGTCCTCAACAGAGTGTTGAGGGTCACTCTTTCTCCCAAGGAGGGAGATGCTTCTACCATCAGTTCCTATGGAAGGAACTTGCTGTTTCATCTCGTCGAGCGCACCCACCCGTTTGACATTGTTGATTTCTTGTGGGAGTCGATGAGACAGAATGCTCAGAGCAACATGGCCAGTTGCAGCTTTGCACCCTTCGTGATGACCTTGATCTCTTCAGTGAGTGGGCTGAAGTTTGTCAGAGATGAGGAGCATCTTGCTTACAAGGTCCGTCCTCAGTCTACTCCAGCCCCTCCAGCTGCTCCTGGTCCTGCTGCTAGACTTCGCCGAGGTCGTGCTTCAGGCTCTACCTCTACCCCGGCCGTGCCTCCTGCCAGTTCTTCGGGGCAGTCCGAGGTTTCTAGTGGCACTCTTCAGCGGATGCTCAAGCACGTCTTCCTCCTTTGCCGCGACATTTCCGCCAGGCAGAAGGTGATGAGCAAGCAAATCAAGAAGAATGGTCAAGACATTCGCAGCATCCGCCGCCACAATGGCGAAGCGGTCTCTCCCAGCGACTCCTCCGGGTCTTCCGAGGAGAGTAGCGATGCCACCTCTGCAGATCAGCTCTTCGGCATCACCTCCCCCTCTCACTTTGCCGGAGATGACCCCGGTAGCGAGTACTCCGCGTCCGACGACGAAGGCGACGACGAGTGATTCTTCGTGTCTCTCCCTCTTTTGATGTCTTGATGCCAAAGGGGGAGTGTTATCCTTAGTCGCGTTGTCTTTAGTCGCGTTGGGGCGTTTTGCGTTTCCTTGTTTTGCGTTTCCTTGTGTTTCTTACTCGCTTGTGTTGCTTCATATCGTTGTTTATTTCGAGTCGTGAACTCTGTTATTCCATGTAATGACTTTATTGCTTATTTTATGCATGGATTGCGTTCAGTTCTTGTGTTGTATTCTCAGATGCTGTGTGTGAGGGGGAGCTCTCGGTTATCTCTTGTTAAATATGTGCATTTGTTTCCACTAAATTCTTCTAACGCACACATTTAGGGGGAGCTCCTCTTTTTAATCTTATAGCCTAAGTCTAGTTCTCGTTATTTTATTTGCTGATTAATTGTGTTGTCATCAATACACCAAAAAGGGGGAGATTGAAAGTGTATCTAGGCCCCTCAAATTGTTTTGGTGATTAATGATGACACAATTAAAGAGATCTAATGATTTATCCAAGAATACTGCAGATATCGAGATCATATCGAGCTTGGAATGACATTGGACGGCCCTATGTCTACTCAAAAGCAAAAGGACGGCATCAAGACCAAAGTTGTATCACTTTATTTATTTGTGTCTTAAGGATAGCCGTACTATTAAGAGGGTATGACGAGAAATCGACTTTAGGATGTGCATGTGCTCAACATCAATTTACTGCATCTCAAATTAGCACTCCTTCAAATTGAAACCGAACTGGGTAACCCGGAGTATCCGGACATTTGGTCCGGAGTCTCCGGATTCAATCCGGAGTATCCGGACATTTTGTCCGGAGTCTCCGGGTTGGACCTCTCGGTTGGTTTTGGTTCCAGCTGGTCCGGAGTATCCGGACATTTGGTCCGGAGTCTCCGGATAACCCGGAGTCTCCGGGTTGTTTGTCCGGACACTCCGGCCTGTACAAAAACGGGAGTAACGGCTAGTTTTCAAAAAGGGTATTTAAAGCCTCCACTCCACTCCAACGGCTAGGATCTCTATTGAGCTCATTCATAGCTGCATTCAAGCCATTCCTAACCATCTCTAAGCATTCAATAGAGCCCCCACTTCCTCCCACCAATTAATTTGGTTGTTGATCCTTTTGGTGAGGAGAGGAAGAAGCAAAGTGCTAAGTGCATTCATTTCATCCTGTTGAGCACTAGTTCATCCTCCAAGCGATTCCTCGTGGTGCTATTTCTCTTGGAGGTTGAAGGTCTCCTAGACGGCTAGGAGTTACCTGAGCTACCAACTTGTGTGGTGAGCCCCGGTCGTTTGTGAAGGCTTGTCTCGCCTCCGAAAGGAAAGAGACAAGAAGTGAAGCCGGCGAGTGCATTTGTGCAACACCGGGAGGAAAGCGGGTTGAAAGAGACCCCGGCTCAAGTGTGACCGAGCCACCTCAACGGAGACGTAGGATTCCCTTCAAGAATCCGAACTTCGGTGAAAAATCGCATCTCTTGCTCTCTCTTTTTCTTCCTAGACTTGCTTGTTTGGATTTGATTGTGTAAAGTTAGATCTAGCTCTTTGCTTAGCTTTAATTCAAATCCTGTCTAGCAATTGTTCTAGGTTGCTCTTGCATTCTATTTCTAGTAGTTTGTTGCGCTTGCTAGAGTAGCTTTTATTGCGCTCCCGAGCCAGCTAACCCGGAGAGTCCGGACTCAATACCGGACACTCCGGACAAGCCGGAGTATCCGGATCAAAACCCGGAGACTCCGGGTTGACCAGCTCGGCCCGTTTTATTCCGCTGCGTAAATTTTAATCCGCCTATTCACCCCCCCTCTAGGCGACATCGTTGGTCCTTTCAGGTGTTTTATAATTCTTGAAGCATCTTTTGCTTCATCTCCTCCATATCCCGTTCCGCACGCTCTTCTTTCGCTCTCTTGCGACTCCTGTACGAGTCTCCGTGCTCTGGGAAACCAATCTTCCAGGGAACCTTGACCCCTACGCCTCGTGTCCGACCAGGATGCTCTTTATTTCCCAAGGCTGCTGTTAGTTCGTCCTTCTCCCTATCTGCGTGAAAATTTCCTTGGGTGGACTCGGCGTGCAGCTCCTGAATTCGTTGGGAGATTGCTTCATCATTGTTGCTTTTGAATGATAAGCCCCCACTAGGCATGACAGATGCCCTTGCTAGCACATAATGCTTAACTCGGTCCGGTAGTCCGGCCAAGGGACTTGTGCCAGTCGATCGGATTGCATCCAATTCTTCCCTCTCCCAGTGAGGAATCTTACCCGCGTACCCACTCGTGCCTAGTCTGTGGGGTGAGTGTTCATCCTTGCGATCTGACGGTGGTCCTCACTGGATTTTATTGCTGCTTCGTCTTGCTTCATCGCAATAAATTCATCCCAATATGGCTCTACTTTAGGATAATCTCTGATGGCTGACCGATTTTTCATCACATATTGCGTATTCAGCTTGGACTTGAAGTTCCTCCATGCGACATCCATTGACATCAAGGCATTGCGACGCACGAGCTCTTCAGCTCCTTCAGAGAATTCGAAAGTTTCTTTCAGCTCTGTCCATAGATCCTTTTTGATGGCGTCGGGCACTTTGTGCCAATCCAAATAGGTGATTGGCACTTTATCCCTTGCGATGTACCCGCATGTTGACCTATATTTTGTCTTTGTTTTTGCCGGTTTAATGGACTCCGACATCTGAGACCTCTGAGATGGTATGCCGGCCTTCAGGCTTCTTAGTTTTCCCTCGGCCTCGACGTCTTGCAACGGGAGCATCAGCATCTCCGGCAGCGATGGAGGCCTCGGCACCTTCGGTGGTTGGATGGTCCAATAGGTATCTGCTCGGGCTTGAGTTCGGGGACGGGTTGGAAGCATCCTCCAACCCAGGCTGGGCCTCAAGCTCCATAAGAACTACATTTCGAAAGTAAACATAGTCATTTCGAAGATAATGTGAACAAGAGGTCTTATTGTGTAGAGAGATCAACCGATGTGATAAATAATGTTGAGAAATCCTAACCGACAGGTAAAACTACTCTGGCAGCTATAGAAGGCAACTAAGACCGGACTAGGTAGGTTTACACGTTGCGTTGCGTCGGATAAAAATATGTAGTTAAAAGCAAAGCGGCTAAGACCAGAATAGGTACATCCTTAAGAACAGCAATTTGATTAAAAGAGAAGAAGTCTTCTAATAACTAGAAGGTCTTATGGCCAAGTTCTTAAGTAATGAGGTAAGAAACGAAGGAACTCGGTCTCAACGCCACTCCATTGCAGAATTACAGCTACAATCTATCTACCATCTCAGAATAAGAACCATAAATCACGAATTAAGAGAAACAACAAGAATCTTTTTATTATTACTAAGAACATGAGATTTCCCAAGATAAGGGTTCTATGTCAAATTTGGACCTTTTCTCATACCATTTATGAATAAAGAATTTGATCTACTGCACAACTAGCTCTGTGCAACATAAGCATGGTTCCAAAACGATCAAGAAACTAGAACCAGATTGCTCTGCAGTGTTAAACCAAAAGAATTTGACTAGTTCTAAATTCTAATGTAATCATTTGATGTAGCTCATCACGAAATTAACACTATGAATAATTCTAAACTACTCGAACCATTTGAAATTATTCAAAGACCATAGGAATTCAATGTAAAATCTATTCTCTCCGTTATATACCAAATTAGCTCAGAAGATCCATGAGGTTTTACTTGAAAATGGAGTTGTGGCGCCACCTAACTTGTTTTCAGAAGATTCAATGGAAGAGCCAAAGGACCTCATCGTGTGTGATACCACCCTGTTTCAAAGCAAGGATGAAATGAAAAGGAGGATGAATGAGCTTGGGTCGAGGGAATATGCTGATCGTGGTCATGGTTGTCGCTGCTGCTAAATCTAAAAGTGATGTGAACTTTGACGCGTGCACTCTTCGCCGTGCCATCATTACGGTGCAGCTTGTTGCCACAAGCTCTTTGTTAGCAAGCAATATGAACACCTGGAACCTGGTAACCAGCTGCTTGGTTTTCCAAGTCCCTTTGAAGGAAACAAATCAATTGAGAAAGGTGGAGACGACTTTTGGGATAAACAGCACCTTGAAATTGATCATGGCCAAGGTAACGCTCTGGATCAAGAAAAGGATTCAGTTGAAGTTCCTCAGGAAGCTGAAAGAATCTCAGACAAATCAACCGGGACAGAGAGTGCAAAATCGGATATTGCTCTGGAAGATGTTGCAGAGTTTGAAATCCAATGGGAAGAAATTAAAATTGGTGAACGGATCGGCCTTGGTACAGCTCTCTTTATTTACACAGATGATTGTTTCTTAGTTATGCTACTATTTCAGTGACTATATCACAGTTGATTCTCTGGAATTATCCTAGTACGATTTACGAAATCATGTTACATGTTTTTAATACAAATTCCATCCAACCTTTTATGTTCCAGGATCGTTTGGAGAAGTTTACAGAGGAGAATGGCATGGAACAGTAAGTATTTCTGTTTACATGTTCTCTTATATGTTTTTAAAGTTATTAACAAGTTCCATGTTTGTCATCTGAATTTGCAATTGCAAAATGAGCAAAGGAAATATATGGAAGCAAATTCAACCTCCTTTGGTCTATTGGGGACTGATGATTTGAAGAATTGCTAACTTATAACATCATACCACTGTCATGAATTAATGTAAACTTCTCCAATGGGAAGAATTGCTAACTTATAACATCATACCGCGGGAGGGAGGCGGCGGGGTCGCCGGGCGCGGGAGGGAGGCGGCGGGGTAGGGTTCAAAGCTAGTGGTGAGGACTGACCACTGTGGCGTGGTTTATATTGGGGGACATATCAGTGGCGGTTGTAATTAAAAACCGCCACAGATAAGGTTTATCAGTGGCGGTTGTAATTAAAAAACCGCCACTGATAAACCTTATCTGTGGCGGTTTTAATTAACAACCGCCACTAATACTATTTTTCAGATTTCCTTCTATTATAAAGCTATGAATTAATGTATTAGTGAACCTATCATATATATTAACTACTAATTATTCATAATTAATTTATCTATGATATATAAATTTATATTCTTATGAAATTTTAATCCCTGATTAATATAAATTAATATAAAGCATATTTTTCAGATTTCCTTCTATTAATATAAAGCCATGAATTAATGTATTAGTGAACCTATCATATATATTAACTACTAATTATTCATAATTAATTTATCTATGATATATAAATTTATATTCTTATGAAATTTGAATCCCTGATTAATATAAATTAATATAAAGCATATTTTTCAGATTTTCTTCTATTAATATAAAGCCATGAATTAATATAAAGCATATTTTTTAACAAAAAAATGCCATTACTCCACATAAATGCATATTTCTGACATTACATTTCCATTACCCCACATAAATACACACATTTTGCCATTACTCCTAGCTAATTATTTTCTTTCACAATTTGGCCTTCTTCATGATCATCATGATGATAGGTGGCTTCCTGAGTGGTTGCTTCCTCGAGCCTGATGCTGCCATCTACGAAAGGAAGCAACTCATCAAACTGGTTGTACTCTTCCTCATCCACGACATTCTCAACTCCGACGATCCTTTGTTTTCCTTGAAGAACTACATGACGCTTCTTATCTGCCGGGTCGATTACATAGAAGACCTGTGCAACTTGCTTCGCAAGTACGAATGGTTCGTCTCTATATCCGACTTGCTCGATGTCCACGATGGTGAAGCCATATTTGTCCACCTTGACACCCTTTGGGAGTTGGACCCAACGACACCGAAACACCGGATCTTGAAAATGCAGAGTCGAGCTCCCAAATCTCCTCTATAAACCCATAGAAGCCGCTCTTCTTATCACTGTATTGTCGTAGGCATCGAGACGGACACCACTGTTTTGGTAAGTACTTTTGCTATCCTGAGCTCTCGTGTAAAATGTATATCCATTTATGTCGTATCCTTGCCATGTCACGATTGTACCTGATGGCCCTTTTGCCAACCACCTCAACGTAACACTCGTTTCTTCACCAGACATGTGCTCCTTGAACCAATGATTGAACACACGATTGTGCTCTTTTGTTATCCAAACCTCTGATCATCCACGATTTTACCTCTTTATCTTTTCCTTTTGCATGTCCATAAACGGGATACCTCGATCGATCTTTGCAAGATCGTGAAATGAGCTTGTTCGAACAAAAAATGATCGTAAGAATTTGTGGATTTCTTTCCGATTACTCCTTTGCCAGCTAGCCTCCCCTCATGGCGTGATACAGGCACTCCTACCGGTTCAACCTCGTCTATGTAATCGACGCAGAACTCAATAACCTCCTCAGTTGCATAACCTTCTACAATGGAACCTTCCGGTCGCGATCGATTACGTACATATTTCTTCAGAACACCCATGTACCTTTCGAACGGGTACATCTAATGCAGGAATACTAGCCCACAAATATTTATCTCATTCACAAGGTGAACAATGAGATGAACCATGATATCGAAAAATGATGGAGGAAAATACATCTCTAGCTGACACAGAGTGTTGACCACATCAGCCTGCAGTTCATAAAGTCCAACGGGATCGATGACCTTCTGTGAAATCGCGTTAAAGAAGAAACACAACCTCATGATTGCCTCTCGAACCTTGTCAGGCAAAATACCTCTAATTGCAATAGGGAGCATTTGTGTCATCATCACATGACAATCATGAGACTTCATACCAGTTAACTTCAAATCTTTCATCGATACCAGATTCTTGATGTTTGCGGAGTAACCGGATGGAACTTTCACACTACGCAAGCACTTGCAGAGGTCTGTTTTCTCTTTCTTGGACAGAGTATAGCAAGCTGGGGGAAGGTAAAGTCGACCTTTCCCGGTGTCTTGAGGATGTAGCTCGGCTCTGATCTTCATATCATGCAGGTCCCTTCGTGCCTTCAGTCCATCCTTTGCTTTGCTAGGAATATTCAGTAAAAGACCAAGCACGCTGTCACATACATTCTTTTCTACATGCATGACGTCGATGCAATGTCGAACTTCTAAGTCCTTCCAATAGGGCAAATCCCAAAATAAGGATCTCTTCTTCCACGTGGTTTTCTCAGTACGGGACCTCGATGTATCCCCCTTTCCAAGTACAACATTAATATCCTTAACCATATCATATACCTCTTCCCCAGTAAGAGGCCTTGGAGCTGAACCGTCCTCCTTTGTACCGTCAAATTGTTTTTTCATATTACGGTACGGATGATTCTTTCGAATGAACCGGCGGTGACGCATGTAGACTGTTTTCCTCGAGTTGTTAAGCCACATGCTACTAGTTTCATCCAGACATTGGGGGCAAGCTTTAGCTCCTTTTATAGTACGGCCGGACAGGTTACCTAGGGCTGGTAAATCATTGATGGTGCAGAACAACATTGCGCGTAGAGTGAAGTACTCCCGCTTGTACTCATCCCATACATGTACACCTTCATTCCACAGTAGCACAAGATCTTCCACCAATGGTTGTAGGTATACATCAATATCGTTTCCAGGTTGTCTCGGCCCTTGGATAAGCAGCGACATCATAATGTATTTTCGCTTCATACACAGCCAAGGAGGAAGGTTGTAGATACAGAGAATCACGGGCCAAGTGCTATGAATACTGCTCATGTTACCGAAAGGATTTATTCCATCCGTACTCAACCCAAACCTTATATTCCTTGGCTCATTTCCGAAGTTCTCCCTAAAGAGCCTATCGATGGTTCTCCACCGGGCGTAATCAGCAGGTGCCTCGACTTTCCATCCCTCTTTCGCTCTTCTGAGTGCCATCACATCAGCTTGGCATGCTTTTTATTTGCAAATAAACGCTTTAGACGAGGTATTACTGGCAAATACCACACCACTTTAGCGGGAGCTCCATTCTTCACTTCTATACCTTCGTTTTCCTCGCCTTACGCTTTGTATCGCGATGCTTTGCACACGGACATACATGCGTGTCTGCATAGTCTTTGCGATAAAGTATACAGTCGTTTGGACACGCGTGTATTCTTTCTACCTCCACGCCCCAGGGACATACAACCTTCTTGGCAAAATACGTGGTCTTAGGCAACAGGTTGCCCTCTGGAAGCATGTCCGCTAAGAGACGTAGCAACTCCGTGAAACTCTTGTCGGACCAACCATTGCTTGCCTTCAATTTCAGTAGTGAAAGCACAGTGTGCAACTTTGTGTATTCCTCCTTGCAACCCGGGAACAAAGATTTCTCCGAGTCCTCTATCAAACCCTTGAACTGATTAAACTCTCTCTCACTATCAGAGTTTCCTTCTGCATCGCGCAACATTTGAGCCAGATTATTGTCATCGTCAACGACCAACCTATCCTCATCAGTTCCATACCCGATGTCAGCTGCCATATTGGCGGCTTCGTCGTCGTCGACATTATCACATTGAAGTATGATCTCCTCTTCACCATGCCTTGTCCAACAGGTATAGCTAGGTACAAAGCCCCTCCGAATCAGGTGCAAGTGGATTTGGTCTTTGTCCGAAAACATCTTCTCATTCTTGCAATCAATGCATGGACAATCTATGTACTCCGTCTTCTTTTGCAATCTGTTCTCCTCGGCTGCTCGTAGAAAAGCGAATCTGCCGTCGATGTATTCTCTACCGCAACGGTTCGCATTGTACATCCATCTCCGGTCCATCTACAATTAATTAATGTAACAATTAATAATATGCAATAATCTTAATTACATAAATCATTAATCCATTATTTGTTACTATCCAATAACCTTAATTAAATAAATTTAATATATGCTCAATCATAATTTATCATCCAAAAAAGGTAGACAACTTAATCTAATAGAGCAAGGTAGTAAATTCATCATCTCACTAATGGTAAGAAAATTAATGGTAATTAGAAACAAATCTTAAGTACTATGCATAGCCAAAATTAAATTTATCCTCTCAAAGAGGTACATAATTCATCATCTCAAAATGCGAGGCAACTTCATGATCACCTATATACCATATACATTAAATTTAATGTGTATTAATATCCAACAATCTTAATTAAATAAATTTAATATATGCTTGCCATATTTTGTCATCTAAAAAAGGTAGACAACAAATAATCTAATGGAGCAAGGTAATAAATTCATCATCTAGATATAAATTAATCTAAAAAATGCTAGGTAAATAAAAAAAATTGAATCTAAGCTTTGCCATTGAAGAAAGGAAAATCTTAAATAAACTAGATCTAGCCATTAAATTGCAACTACATCACCACAAATGAAGAGAGGAGAACAAATTACTCACCTTGGAACAACCCTATGAAGTAAAAACTCAAGTTTCTTTGCAAACAAAATCTCAGATCTGAAATTTTGCTTTTCTTCTCGGGGAGGAAGATGACCATGAGCTCTCAGAGAGTGTCAGAGCGACTAGTATATATAGGGGGTTTTATTTGTGGCGGTTCTAAACAAAAACCGCCACAAATAACTGTATTTGTGGCGGTTTTTGTTTAGCACCGCCACAAATAAGCTAATTATCAGTGACGGTTTTGTCCTCCAACCGCCACTGATAATACCTACCTATCAGTGGCGGATTTTGTTCCGAACCGCCACAGATAGTGGACTATCAGTGGCGGTTTAGGGTTAAAACCGCCACTTATAGTTGTCGCAGTATTTGTGGCGGTTATAACCACAAACCGTCATTGATAGTCCACTATCTGTGGCGATTCGGAACAAAAACCGTCACTAATGATCCTGGCACCGGTTTGCACTCAAGAACCGCCACTGATACTCCTATTAGTGGCGGTTCCAAACAAACCGCCACTAATAGGGCGTCTCCTATTTGCAGTTTTGTAGTAGTGGGCCTAGCTAGCTTAATCATCCACCATATACCTCTAGCTGAACACTTGCTGTTTTCAGGTTACCTTATGTACAGGGATATTGATCGAGAAGCTTGCATACATATATGTACACGTCTTTTAATCAGTACTCTCTCTGTCCCACAAAGAGTGCATTTTTAGTTTTTTCAGACAGATTAGTGTACAAGGTAAATGACTAATGTGACCTTCATTACTCCATGCACAGGCGTGCTGGTGCTTTGGTTTCTACCAGCACTTAAATGAGCATGCATACATTTACAGCTGGGCCCTACGGACTAAAGTTGCACTCTCTATATATGGAACAAATTTTGAACACTAAATGCACTCTTTGTGAGACCGAGGGAGTACGTACGTGCTAGCTGACAGTGATCTATAAGTGCCTTGTTAGTTGTTAGCTAGTCACCTCAATTAATTTCAATGGGATAGATATAATTATCAGATAAGTAAGCAGCTTAGTTCGTTTTGTGGCTCATGATGAAGCACGTACGTCTGCACATATTAGGCCGATCCCAATAATGATCTATCGATTACAGTATCCATAGCGTTAGTTATCTATCCATGCACTAGAATTCACGTCGAATCAAAGATGACTAGCAACATAAGCGCGCTACGCTGCGCCGTTGGTAATATGATTTATTCGTAGGAGATAAAATATTACATAATTCGGGTATTGTGAATGTTAGAAGCGAGTAATAGAGAATCAGGCTACGAAAATATTTTTTCCGGGAAAAATGAGGAAAGGAAACGGTTTTCTATTTTTTTTTTGGAAAAACGGTCAACGAAAATATTTTAAAAACGGGCCACGAAAACAATTTTCCCAGGAAAAATGGACGAAAACGGAAAAATGACGGACGAAAAACGAATTTCCATTTTTTTTTGGAAAAACGGCAAACGAAAACATTTTTCGCATGCTCCGGAGAAAAAACGGATCACGAAAACAATTTTTCCGGGCAAAATTGAGAAAGGAAACATTTTCCCTTTTTTTTTGGAAAACGGCCAACGAAAACATTTTCCCCATGCTCCGGAGGAAAAACAGATCACGGAAAAAAAATTTCCGAGCAAAATGGAGAAACGAAACGGTTCTCCATTTTTTTGGCAAAACGGTCAACGAAAATATTTTTCGCATGCTCTGGAGAAAAAACGGACAACGAAAACATTTTTTTCGGGCAAAACGGAGAAAGGACCTGAACGTAAAGCGCGGGGACTTATTTGCTATAATTTTGGACATGTCCGCTATTTTGAAAAATAAGGAAATGGCTCGTTCGCGATTCGTATTTAACGGGAGGTTCTTCCTGTAAAATGTCAACGAGGGACCTAAACGCGAACCGGGGAAAAATATTTTCTTCTCACATAAAATCACGCAAGGACCCATTCGTAATTTCCAAGAACCGGAGGGCTTTTTCGCAAAAGTAAGGGTTGACACGTGTATGCCTTAGTTGGCCTCCATTTTCTTCCCCTATAAGGGGAGTTTATATTTATATTTATATTTATATTATATTTATTTTTATTTTTATTTTTATATTTATATGTAGCAAAAGACTTGGAGAGAGAGAGGAAAGCAGTCTCACATTGCATGAGCACACAACTCGAGCGTCTAAGGCCTGTTTGTTTCAGCTAGGGATTATAGAAAGCAGCTTTTAAAAGCTGGATTGTAAAAGCTGGATTGTTAAAAGCTGGATTGTTAAAAGCTGATGACTGTTTGGTAACCCAGATTAAAGTATATTTGGATTGTTGTTTCTGTGTGGCAAAAGTCTGTGATACCCTTGGCCTGTTTTGTTGCCTTATTTTCATGTTTTCACACTTGTAACTGATTTATAAAATACGAAAATGCATAATTAAATAGCAACCACTGACAAATCGGTCATTTCATCATCTCTAACCTACGTGTCAATGGATAATTGCCAAATTTCACGGGAAGGATTCTTGTCGCTAATGTATAACAATGTTGTTACAATTCATTAATTCCATTGCACGAGCTCTCGGTTCAGTAGTCAGTAGTACAAGCTCTCGGTTCAGTAGTCAGATCCGCCCGCCGCACCGGGGAAGGAGCCGCCAGCCACGCCGGGGAAGGTGCAGCCCGCCTCGCCGGGGAAGGAGCCGCCAGCCGCGCCGGGCCGCGGGGGATCGATGGCGTGTCGCCGGGCCGCGGGGGATGGTGCTTCGCCGAGGGGGAAGGAGGCCGCCGCGCCGGGGATCGACGACGCCGCGCCGGGCGGCGGGGGAAATAGGGCGTCGCGTCGGGCCAGCGCACCGAGGATGGAGGGTGACACTCCGCCGGGGAAGGATGTCGCCGCCGGAGCCGCCAAGCCGCCGGGGAAGGTGGGCGTCGCGCTGCCGGGGATGTCCTCCATGGCGACTAGGGTTGTCTGTTGGTTGGAAGGGGAGGCGTGAACACAGGAGGGCAAATGTTGGTAATTTTGATTGAAGGTGGAAGGGTATTATGGACTTTTGTAAAAAAAAAAAAAGCTGAGAAAAGCTCTTCCAAGGTGGATTGTGGGATTGTAACAATCCCACCTCCAGATTGTTACAATCCAAAATGAAAACTGCCTGTTTGTTAACCTTCCAACTTTTAAAAGCTGCTTTTTATAATCCCTAACTGAAACAAACAGCCCCTAAGAATCATACCGTATCAGTTTGCATGTTTCAAATAATTAATCTATACACGGTTATACTAAAGTTTATAAAAAAGTTTACAAGCTTTTGTTCTCGAAATGCGTGGACCCCTTACAAAATTTGACAGAGGAGGGAGTATTTACTATTTAGCCGGTGATTCATTAGTATATATCATCTGGCATATCTGTATCATATGCATCCACGTCCGGGCGTCACTGTAGATCACATGGTATCGGTATGGCGTGAACGGCTACGTACGTACAGCCAAACTCGTCAGGCAACTCGACAGGTACGGCTGTTCAACTCTCTCTCTCTCTCTCTCTCTCTCTCTCTCTCTCTCTGCCTGCTGAGTGCTGAAGCTAGTCCGGCGTCGATGTATATATGATCCTTCTCATGGGATGCAGTGCAGGCGGTGCGCATGTATAAATAGCTAGGATGAGCATGCTTCTTCCTCGATCATCAGCCTCAGCATAGACAGACGAACTAGGTACGTATGCATATATATCCTTGAGATCGAGATCGATCCGTCATGGCGTCCAAGCAGCTGCAGCAAGCAGCCACTTCCCTCTTCCTGCCGACCTGCTGCGTTCTCTCTTCTTGCTCATCTGCGTGGCAAACCTGCAGGCAGCACCAATTGCAAGATCATCATCCAGTATTGACCACAGGAAGCACCTGCTGCAGGTGTTTATTAATTTCGTACCTGCATGTCGATCTTGTTCTGATCACTAGCTAGTAATTAAACTGCATGGATCGATGCATGTCTCCGAGCTACGATATGTTATCACATCTTCGATGTAATTAAGATATTGATGATCTTGGTAACTTAATTTTTTCAATGGTAAATCTAATGATAGAATATTTATAAAATCAATCTAGATAGTTTTAAATATATTAGCGGTTGGACTTTATAAAGTTTGATGGTGGTATGGGTTCTCGAATGTGTTTAGAGAGAGAGAACGGGGGAGTACTATGGTACGCACTCATATTTTGTGGTTAAAAGTTATCGTTCGAAGCTTGACAAACTACATGTTAATTATTAGGTGGGGTTTATCAGTGGATACATCTACAATGAATAATATTGTACGAGCTACACATGTTGTTGTGGTAATTTTCTTTTTATATAATTGCCAACTTTGTCTCCGTTTTGCACCGCATGCGGTGGCGTGGCTCTGTTTGTTTCGATTTAGGCTTTTTAGCTTATGGTTTTAAAATAGCTTTTTAGCTTAATGAGCTTATAAGCATTCTGCTTTTAAGGCAAGACAGACTATTTGGCATGCTGATTTTTTGATAGGTTGGATGGGCCTCTGTCACCACCTTCATCACTTAAGCCTGTGCATTTCTTCAGGCTGTCTCTCATCTGTCAAAAAGCACATAATGTTCATCACAACGTATAATGGATAAATGAACATCACACAAGAGACAGGGAAGATCGTGGTAGAAGTAAAAAGCATGCACAGATACATTGCTGAATTGAAACAAACCAAGCCTCTCACCTATGCTGATATCTTGTGTCCTTTGCCAAGTGCAGATGAATCAGTCTCCAAGCTAGATTTCTTTTCCATGTCGGATGCTCTTCGTGTGATCTTTACACGGATTTCTCGGTTTCTTACTCATTGGAGTGGTATCCATTTTTCGGCAGATTGATTTGGAGGAAGCATGCTGCATTCGACAGTGCAGTGGCCCATGCTAGCAGCTGGAAGGACAACATTATGGTCCTTGACAAGCAAAATCAAGTTATCTCCGGTTTCTGCAAACTCAAATGTCTGGTTCCAGTATGGAGAGATTGTTTTGTAAATGACATGCACGGGAAGAATTGTTCAGTTAAACCGGTTCCCACACCTAGCATCTGCAAGGAAAAGACTGACCTTGATTCTCGAATCTCAAAGATATAAACAGTGACAAAAGAACAATTGGCAGAGTATATGCTAATGAGCTCTCTAACATTCCTATGGAAGGTATTCCATTATGCTAATTGCTAAGCACAGATCGACTGCTACTTGTTGCAAGATCTGGACTAATCTGGTGTACCCCTACGCACTATGTAATAATCATGTGTTCAGGTCAGATACTACTACTTCATGCGCCAAAAAGAACCGCATATCCAAAGTTCAGAGGCACAAATCAGTTGACAAAATGGTGTAACAAGAAAAACTATACAAAGCTGCCTGGACATAAGAGGATCAAGGATATATATGCAACTAGTAATGGAGGGTTTCATGAGCACTCTAAAATAGTTGTACATAACATCAAAATTTAAAATTTCTACTAAGCTCATGCTTAGCAAATGATGCTCTTCACAATCTAAAAATTTAATACATAAGCAGCGCATACCCTCCAGTTCCCTCAACACCCCGCTCACTGAAATGGCACATTCATCGGAATTCATCCAATGCCGAGAATGAAATCGCAAACCACGAACAAATCTACCCATCAGACTGTTTGTACCAAGAACCGTCCGTGATAATCTATTATTGCAGACGGGTCATAGTCCCAGCCGTCCCAGTCTGATACCACCATTGACTACATCCTGGTGTTCTCCTAAACAGATGCCTCCTCGTAAAAAAAAAGGACGCAGCTACAGTACGGTATACCGTCAAACCAATTTTCACGGGACAGCTAGTACTTCAAAATGCTGATTGTTTCTCTCGCTGAGCAAAACATCCTGCTTACTTATTCATGAAATATCCCGAGCGAAACTCGGCGATAGACACAACCATGAGTATGAACCAACTCACAGATATATTTCATGACGTTTCACTACTACAAGAATACACATTAGAATCGGTTCTTTTTCGTCATCACAATCGGTTTTGGTGGCGATAGAAAGTCCAACGATTGTAATGAGGAATAGCTATCACAGTCGGTTTTCTCCCCGATTGTGATAAATAATCATCACAATCGGTTCTTGCGAAGAACCGATTGTGATAAGCCCCTCATCACAATCGGTTCTAGCAAAGAACCGATTGTGATGAAGTCATCTGTCGGTTCTTTGCTAGAACCGATTGTGATGATAAGTCATCACAATCGGTTCTTTGCAAAGAACCGATTGTGATGAGGGGCTTATTACAATCGGTTCTTCGCAAGAACCGATTGTGATGAGGGGCTTATTACAATCGGTTCTTCGCAAGAACCGATTGTGATGAGGGTCTCATCACAATCGGTTCTAGCAAAGAACCGATTGTGATGAGGGGGTCATCACAATCGGTTCTTCGCAAGAACCGATTGTGATGAGGGGGTCATCACAATCGGTTCTAGCATAGAACCGATTGTGATGAGACCCCCTCATCACACATTTTCACTATTAAACATTGTTCTGACGGTTTTAACACAAAACGAAGAGATTTCCCCAGGAGGTCACCCTCACCCATCCTAGTTAGTACTACCCTCGCCTAAGCACGCTTAACTAATGAGTTTTGCAGCCAATTTTAATGCAAATGCGAGCACTTCACGAGAGGTCACCCATCCTAGTACTACTCTCACCCAAGCACGCTTAACTTCGTGAGTTCTTATATGATCTAGTACCGTAGTGTTGTTATGATAGCATTTGAAAATATAACGCGTCTCCCTCCCTTAACCCCACAAAGCACCCGAACACTAATGTTAGTATTCTTATACTTGAATTTACTCGACTTGGGTGCTCCAAAATTTAACCAAGTGTCCAATTTAGTACCGTAGTGTTGGTATGATAGCATTTGAAAATATAACGTGTCTCCCTCCCTTAACCCCACAAAGCACCCAAACACTAATGTTAGTATTCTTATACTTGAATTTACTCGACTTGGGTGCTACAAAATTTAACTAAGTGTCCAATTTAGTACCGTAGTGTTGGTATGATAGCATTTGAAAATATAACGCGTCTCCCTCCCATTAACAAAATATAACGCAGCGTCTGACGGTGATACACTTGACAAAATATTGTGCGCGTGTTTATGGAATATACATGACAACGATTTATAGAGCTAGCGATACTCCATGTTCGTATTGTACTTAGTCTACACCACCTCCTCATCTTTGTAGCTATGACCATTTGCCATTACCATCTAGCAAAGAACCGATTGTGATGAGCCAATTTCACTATTTTTGATTGTTTTAAGGTATGAATATCGTTTATAATATATATTGAACACAAACATTTTACAATACACATATCACATTCGTTTACATGAATATAGAGCATAAACATACTTAAAAGTCAATATGCATGCATCATCTACCCGTTCATCCAATTAAAAGACGGTGATACACTTGACAAAATATTGTGCACGTGTTTATGGAATATAGAGCTAGAAACGATATTCATACCGTAAAACAATCAAAAATAGTGAAATTGGGTCATCAAAAAATATAGAGCTAGAAACGATATTCATACCGTAAAACAATCAAAAAATAGTGAAATTGGGTCATCACAATCGGTTCTAGCAAAGAACCGATTGTGATGAGGGGGATTATCACAATCGGTTCTTTGCTAGAACCGATTGTGATGAGGGGGTCATCACAATCGGTTCTAGCAAAGAACCGATTGTGATGAGGGGGATTATCACAATCGGTTCTTTGCTAGAACCGATTGTGATGAGGGGGTCATCACAATCGGTTCTAGCAAAGAACCGATTGTGATGAGCCAATTTCACTATTTTTCATTGTTTTAAACTATGAATATCGTTTATAATATATATTGAACACAAACATTTTACAATACACATATCACATTCGTTTACATGAATATAGAGCATAAACATACTTAACAGTCAATATGCATGCATAATCTACCCGTTCATCCAATTAAAAGACGGTGATACACTTGACAAAATAATGTGCACGTGTTTATGGAATATAGAGCTAGAAACGATATTCATACCGTAAAACAATCAAAAATAGTGAAATTGGGTCATCAAAAAATATAGAGCTAGAAACGATATTCATACCGTAAAACAATCAAAAAATAGTGAAATTGGGTCATCACAATCGGTTCTAGCAAAGAACCGATTGTGATGAGGGGGATTATCACAATCGGTTCTTTGCTAGAACCGATTGTGATGAAGGGGTCATCACAATCGGTTCTAGCAAAGAACCGATTGTGAATTATCACAATCGGTTCTTTGCTAGAACCGATTGTGATGAGGGGGTCATCACAATCGGTTCTAGCAAAGAACCGATTGTGATGAGCCAATTTCACTATTTTTCATTGTTTTAAACTATGAATATCGTTTATAATATATATTGAACACAAACATTTTACAATACACATATCACATTCGTTTACATGAATATAGAGCATAAACATACTTAACAGTCAATATGCATGCATCATCTACCCGTTCATCCAATTAAAAGACGGTGATACACTTGACAAAATAATGTGCACGTGTTTATGGAATATAGAGCTCGAAGCGATATTCATACCGTAAAACAATCAAAAATAGTGAAATTGGGTCATCAAAAAATATAGAGCTAGAAACGATATTCATACCGTAAAACAATCAAAAAATAGTGAAATTGGGTCATCACAATCGGTTCTAGCAAAGAACCGATTGTGATGAGGGGGATTATCACAATCGGTTCTTTGCTAGAACCGATTGTGATGAGGGGGTCATCACAATCGGTTCTAGCAAAGAACCGATTGTGATGAGAAGATTATCACAATCGGTTCTCTGCTAGAACCGATTGTGATGAGGGGGTCATCACAATCGGTTCTAGCAAAGAACCGATTGTGATGAGCCAATTTCACTATTTTTTATTGTTTTAAACTATGAATATCGTTTATAATATATATTGAACACAAACATTTTACAATACACATATCACATTCGTTTACATGAATATAGAGCATAAACATACTTAACAGTCAATATGCATGCATCATCTACCCGTTCATCCAATTAAAATACGGTGATACACTTGACAAAATATTGTGCACGTGTTTATGGAATATAGAGCTAGAAACGATATTCATACCATAAAACAATCAAAAATAGTGAAATTGGGTCATCAAAAAATATAGAGCTAGAAACGATATTCATACCCTAAAACAATCAAAAAATAGTGAAATTGGGTCATCACAATCGGTTCTAGCAAAGAACCGATTGTGATGAGGGGGATTATCACAATCGGTTCTTTGCTAGAACCGATTGTGATGAGGGGGATTATCACAATCGGTTCTTTGCTAGAACCGATTGTGATGAGGGGGTCATCACAATCGGTTCTAGCAAAGAACCGATTGTGATGAGCCAATTTCACTATTTTTGATTGTTTTAAGGTATGAATATCGTTTATAATATATATTGAACACAAACATTTTACAATACACATATCACATTCGTTTACATGAATATAGAGCATAAACATACTTAATACCAATATGCATGCATCATCTACCCGTTCATCCAATTAAAAGACGGTGATACACTTGACAAAATATTGTGCACGTGTTTTTGGAATATAGAGCTAGAAACGATATTCATACCGTAAAACAATCAAAAATAGTGAAATTGGGTCATCAAAAAATATAGAGCTAGAAACGATATTCATACCGTAAAACAATCAAAAAATAGTGAAATTGGGTCATCACAATCGGTTCTAGCAAAGAACCGATTGTGATGAGGGGGATTATCACAATCGGTTCTTTGCTAGAACCGATTGTGATGAGGGGGTCATCACAATCGGTTCTAGCAAAGAACCGATTGTGATGAGGGGGATTATCACAATCGGTTCTTTGATAGAACCGATTGTGATGAGGGGGGTCATCACAATCGGTTCTTTCTAAGAACCGATTGTGATGACCAATTTCCTTATCACAATCGGTTTTTGTGAAGAACCGATTGTAATGATTACCACTTATCACAATCGGTTCTTTCTAAGAACCGATTGTGATAACTCATTTCCTTATCACAATCGGTTCTTTTAAAGAACCGATTGGGATAAGGAACCTTATCACAATCGGTTACTTCTAAGAACCGATTGTGATAACATGTTTCTAAAATTTACAAATGAGATACATGTATCACAATCGGTTTTTTAGTCAAAAGATTGGAACCGACACAAATGAAGCGATAGTGATGTATCATTCTGTAGTAGTGTTTCACGGATAAGTTTCATGATATTTTACAGAAAAGTTTCGTTAGGTTCCACGGATAAGTTTCATCAGGTTTCGCGGATAAGTTTCATGTTGTTTCATGGATAAATTTCATTAAGTTGCACAAATAAGTTTCATTAGGTTTTACAGATAAGTTTTATTATGTTTCATGAATAAGTTTCATGATATTTCACAGATAAGTTTCATCAGGTTTCACAGATAATTTTCATGCTATTTCACGTATAAGTTTTATTCGGCTTCACGGATAAGTTTCATTAGATTTCACGGATAAGTTTCATGATGTTTCACGGATAAGTTTAATCAGGTTTCGCGGATAAGTTTCATGCTATTTCATAGATGAGTTTCATTATGTTTTACAGATAAGTTTCATTAGGTTTCATAGAAAAGTTTCATAGGTTTCATATATAAGTTTCATTAGATTTCACGGATAAGTTTCATGATGTTTCATGGATAAGTTTCATCAGGTTTCGCGGATAAGTTTCATGCTATTTCATAGATAAGTTTCATTATGTTTTACAGATAGGTTTCATTAGGTTTCATAGAAAAGTTTCATAGGTTTCGTATATAAGTTTCATTAGGTTTCACGGATAAGTTTCATGAAATTTCACGAATAAAGTTTCATTAGGTTTCACAAATAAGTTTCAGGATATTTCACGAATAAAGTTTCATGATGTTTCATAAATAAGTTTCATTAGGTTTAACAAATAAGTTTCAGGATATTTCACAGATAAGTTTCATTAGGTTTCACGGACAAGTTTCATAATGTTTTACAGATATGTTTCATTAGGTTTCACGGATAAGTTTCATGATGTTTCACGGATAATTTTCATTAGGTCTTACATATAAGTTTCATCAGGTTTCACAGATAAGTTTCATAATAGTTTACGGATAATTTAAGAGAATGACTAGGGAACGGTATACCGTTGCAACGGTATAGCCATGAAACTTGTGAAACTTATCAGTTTCAGTGCTGGTTTCATGAGTTTCAGTGTTTAGATTCATCAGTTTCATGTTTTATCAGTTTTTAGTGCTAAGTTTCATGAGTTTCAGTGCAAAAAATCATAAGTTTCATGAGTTTCAGAGGTATACCGTTGCAACGGTATACCGTTTTTTAGTTTTTCTGATAATTTAATTAGGTCTTACATATAAGTTTCATCAGGTTTCACGGATAAATTGCTATTTCATGGATAAGTTTCATTAGGTTTCAAGATAAGTCTTCCAGATGACAAGTATACCATGCAAGCAAATGTCTCAATACGTACGTATGTATACATCCTTAGTCTATGCATGGTACGTATGGTACAGACATATCCTTCCAGCTGAATTAACTGGACTGAGATAAATAGAATTCCAGGTTTCTCTTCCAGCTGAATTGAACTGGCCTTGGCGACGACGTGGTGCCGCAGTTGGCGCAGCGGCGTCCAACGAAACGACGGGCGACGCAGACGGATACTGCAGCGCGCGGTGCTTGGCCACCGTTGGAAAGCCAGGGAACGGTATACCGTTTTCTAGGATTTCTGAAAAAAAAATCTATACTGACTGATAAACTGTCATACTCCAGCATGAAGGATGAAACTGTAAATGAGAGTTCTTCTAGGATAATAGGACTTACCCTAGCACAAAACTCTAGTGCCAGTGGTTCAACAACGTCATACTCAATAGCCTGTATAAGTGGCATCACAAAAAGTTAACAACAAGCAATTTTTATTTAAAAAACTTCATGGACACTTCTAAGCCTGAATTGGTCGTGTGACAAACGAATTACCTTTAGCCTGTGCTTAATTAGCGTTGGAAAGTTACAACTTACAACGAGTGGTTTGCCTGACAATTAGCGTTGGAATGTCAAGGACATATTATTTTCCTTCATATAAGCAAATGTAACATCGAACATTTCAGCTGGTCAATAGAAGGTGTTCCATTTCGCTACACTAAACATGGTAAAGAGTGCTTACAATTTAAGGATTCAAACTTTGGAAGAAACCGATCTGCTAGGTCTATGGCATTTGCAATTCCTGAAAAACAGCACCAACTATCGATCAGCAAAACAGTATCAAGTGTTAATTGAAATTGTGTTTTAGTGTAAGTAGTACCCTTCAAAAACTAACCTATCAGTTTGCATCTTGAGAATTGGTAAGTCGTGAGTGTTAGAAAATCAATCACAAATCAAAGAACACGAGACACACAGATTTTTACGTGGAAACCCTTTCGGGAAAAAACCACGGGCGCCGAGAAGAACGATATCACTATTGTAGGGTTTGTGTACAGAGTACAATGAGGCATCAATCTTGCCAAGCCGCATACAAGGGATATTTATAGACAGGCAGAGTGACTCGAGTCTGAAACGGGCTAACCGACCCACGGGCCACAGGCGTCCCCAAAACCCAGAAAAAGAATTCGGATCAACACCCAACAAACTCCACCTTGAGACGAATTCCCTCTTGTGGCAAAAGAATTAATAATAACTCCTTTCAATAATAAATATCACCGGCGCCAAGAAAGTCTCTAGGACTTAAACTGTAACTCCAACTAAGCTTGAGCATAGCTCAAACTTAGTGGTAGGAATAGACTTTGTCATCATATCAGCGGGGTTGTCATGAGTACTTATCTTAGATATTTTGATGTCACCTTGAGCAATAATATCTCGAATATAATGATACCTCACATCAATGTGCTTTGTCTTCTCATGATACATCTGATCCTTTGTGAGGCAAATAGCACTTTGGCTGTCACAGAACAAGGTAACACAAGAAGTAATCCCGTTGAGCTCAGAGTACAAACCTCTCAGCCAAGTAGCTTCTTTACATGCTTCAGAAATAGCCATATATTCAGCTTCGGTAGTTGATAAAGCAACAGTGGCCTGTAAATTTGCTTTCCAACTGACAGCACAACCACTAATGGTGAACACATAACCTGTAAGAGATCTCCTCTTGTCTAAATCCCCAGCGTAATCAGAATCAACATAACCAATAAGTCCGTCTCCAGATTTACCAAATTGCAAACAAGCATTAGAAGTGCCATGCAAATATCTGAAAATCCACTGAACAGCTTTACAATGCTCTTTGCCAGGATTAGCCATGTATCTATTGACAACACTTAGTGCATAAGATAAATCAGGACGAGAACAAACCATAGCATACATAAGAGAACCAACTGCACTGGAATATGGAACTCTAAACATATACTCAATATCATCATCTGACTCTGGACATAAAGCTGAAGATAATCTGAAATGTGCAGCTAAAGGAGTACTCACTGGTTTTGCATTATGCATATTAAATCGACGAAGAACCTTCTCAATATAACCTTGCTGACTAAGGTATAATTTGCCAGATTTTCTTGCTCTAATAATTTCCATGCCAAGGATTTTCTTTGCTGCACCTAAATCCTTCATCTCAAATTCTTTACTCAATTGTGCCTTCAATTTGGCTACTTCTGATTTGTCTTTTGCAGCAATTAACATATCATCAACATAAAGAAGCAAATATACAGCTGAGCCATTAACAGTCTTCAGGTAAACACAGCTATCATAATTAGACCGCTTAAAACCATGAGAGAGCATAAATGAGTCAAATTTCTTGTACCATTGTCTAGGGGATTGTTTTAAGCCATAAAGAGATTTCTTTAATCTACAAACAAGGTGTTCTTTTCCAGGAATAACAAAACCTTCAGGTTGGTCCATATAAATGTCTTCCTCTAACTCTCCATGCAAGAATGCAGTTTTAACATCTAGTTGCTCAAGTTCATAATCATGCATTGCAACAATACTGAGGAGAGTGCGAATTGAACTATGTTTCACAACAGGAGAGAAGACATCATTGAAATCAATACCTGGAATTTGGCTGTAGCCTTTAGCAACCAACCTTGCTTTATACCTTGTTGGATCAGTAGAAGAAATGCCTTCTTTTCTTTTGAAGATCCATTTGCAGTGGACAATCTTCTTGTCTTTAGGCAATTTCACTAAATCCCAAGTACAATTCTTTTCAAGAGACTCCATCTCATCTTGCATAGCGGTCATCCAATTCTTGCAATCAGCAGAAGTGATAGCCTCAACATAATTAGAAGGTTCTGAATTATTTTCAATTTCTTCTGCGACACTTAAAGCATAAGAAGCAATATTACTTTCTTCAATAAACCTTTTAGGTGGATTAATAGATCTCCGAGGTCTGTCAATAGCAATAGAATGTTGTGGAGGCTGCACAACTGGAGAAGAATGCTCAACAATATGTGAATCATCAACAATAGATGCATCTTGAATATCAATGTGATTTTCTGGTGTATTTTCTGAATCAATAAGGTGCTCCACCTGCACACTAGTATTCTGTTGTTTCTCAATAGGAACATTAGTATCAACTTTGTCATTTAACATAACAAATTCATTAAAAATAACATTCCTACTGATAACAACCTTTTGCGTTTGAGGATTCCACAATTTATAACCTTTAACACCAGATTTATAACCAAGAAAGATGCATTTAATAGCTCTAGGTTCTAACTTACCATTATCAACGTGAGCATAAGCAGTACAACCAAAAACTCTCAATTGCGAATAATCAGATGGAGAGCCAGACCATACCTCAATTGGAGTTTTCTTTTCAATAGCAATGGAGGGTGACCGGTTAATTAAATAGCAAGCAGTGGAAGCGGCTTCAGCCCAAAAACGCCTATGCAATCCAGCATTAGACAACATACAACGGGCCTTTGAGATGATAGTTCTGTTCATACGCTCAGCTACACCGTTTTGTTGTGGAGTATAAGGAACGGTGTAGTGTCGCACAATACCTTCAGACTAGCAATATGAATTAAATTCATTTGAACAGAATTCCATCCCATTATCAGTACGAAGTTTCTTTACCTTCTTCTCAGTTTGTCTTTCAATCATAATCTTCCACTCTTTGAATGCTGAAAATGCTTCTGATTTATGCTTCAAGAAATAAGGCCAAACCTTTCTAGAGTAATCATCAATAATTGTTAACATATAGCGAGCACCTCCAAAAGAAGGCTCACGAGATGGTCTCCATAAATCAGAATGCACATAATCAAGAATACCTTCTGTAGAATGAACAGAAGTGTTAAATTTCACCCTCTTGTGCTTACCAAATATGCAATGCTCACAGAAATCCAATTTTTCTCCATTATAACCATCAAGAAGTTCTCTCTTGCTCAATTCTGCCAAACCCTGTTCACTCATGTGCCCAAGGCGTTTGTGCCAAAGATTAGCAATATCAGGTACAGAATGCGAAGTAATGCAGACATTACCTGTAATTGTAGTACCGTGTAGACGATATAAATTTGCAGATTTTAAATCACCTTTCATAACAATAAGAGAACCTTTTGAAACCTTCAAAATGCCATTGCCACCAGAATATTTATACCCTTTAGTGTCAAGAGTACTCAAAGAAATGAGATTCCTTGTCTTACCTGGAACGTGCCTCACATCTGTCAAGGTTCTAATGATGCCATCATGCATCTTAATTTGGATGGATCCAATGCCAACAATAGGACGTGACGAATCGTCACCCATCCTAACAGAACCAACATCTTTAACAGAATTATAAGTGATGAACCAATCTCTATGAATGCATATATAAAAAGAAGCAGCGGAATCAATAATCCATTCATCATCACTACTTGCACATCCAGCAAAAGCTAAAAGAATCTAACCATCAGAATTATTATCATCAATAGCAACAGAAGCATTACCTTCCTCAGCAGATTTACCTTTTGGCCTGTAGGTACCATTCCTATGTTCTTTGTTCTTTAACTTGTAGCATTCAGATATATCATGTAACATCCTCATTTTGGTTTTCTGGAGAAAAACCTAATTTAAATAAAGTAAATTCAAAGTTGGAGTTTCATTGGTGTTTATAATAACCTAGCATTCATTTCCCTCTGAAATCGGGAATTAATTCCCTCCCGGGCGAAAAATCGGATTTTCCAGTCCCGCTAGTACCCGAAAATTCACCCGAGTCCAAAAGTGCTCCAAAAATCTCCAAACCACTTCTAAAATGTTCCAAATATTCCGAAATTATTTTAGGAATCATTCCCCGGATTTTTGGACATCCGTTCCTATTTTATCTCGCGCGGCTTTTGTTTAATGTCTGCGATCCGCGCCCGAATATTGTCGGAACCCGCAATAGGACACGGGTCCAGCTGTGTTTACCTGTACTAGTCCCTGGATCAATAGCTAGTACACACAGATCATAACAGTATGGATCATAACCATGCGATAAATAAAGTTTAATACAAAGTACTTAGCCAACAAGGCCCATTATTACAAAAGTTGGACCCGTAGGTCATATAGCAGCGGAAATATTAAATTGTCAAGTTAACATGATAAAATGAAGTTCAGAAACACCACAGGCAAAGACTGAAGATAACGTGATCCTAGATGTCCTGATAATCTTCCTCTTCAAAGTCTTCATTGCAGATATCGAATGGTGGAACGCAGGCCCTTGGATAGCTATCTTTATCTTCTTGATCTGCTTCATGGAATAAGCAGCCCCGCAATAAAAAGCGAGGGTGAGTATGCAACATACTCAACAAGTCCGGTAAGAAATGCAATATGCAATTTGATTCAAGGGAAGGTATTGGTTAATTTTGCAAAAGCCAATTTTTAAAATTTTATCCTAGAATTTTTAATCGCATTTTTCAAAAGTATTTTCTTTTGATAAATCAGAGTTTAAACTTTTCGGGACACGGCTCCAACCGTGGAAATCAAAACAAGCATGGCATCGACCATAGTTTTATTTTAAGAATACATTTGGAATCTTTTTCTCGTGGCTACAACCACGAATTTTATCAAATCATAACATTCACGGCTACAACCGTGCTTTTCTTTTGTAAAATCTGATTTTGGAATCAAATAGAGAAAATCTACCTGGCGACAGCGCACTTTGTCCACCCTTGACCGTGGGTACGGCTATTCGAATAGTTTGTTTACTCTGCAGAGCTTGCACGCTTTACCCGCGAGAGGTATTTCACTCTTTTTGGTCATTTGCTTCCTTTGGCATATAACCCCAAGTAAAAATCACAAGGCCATTTCCTTAGCTACGTCTTAACTAAGTCACGCCCGCTGAGGTTTCACCGCCAAATGGCTACAACCAAGTTGGAAGCCCCCTCTTGCGCCTGTAGGACTACTGTGGCTACAACCACGCCCACTCCACCGTTTGGCATGCCTTAATTAAGTTTTCACTAGTTACTCAGCCAAGCCCGTCCCATACCGGAACCCGCGGTCGCACTGTTGTACATTGTTTGACAATCACAAGGAATCGGTCCTTAGGGTGACTAGGGTGGCACATACTCAAACCCAAGTCTCGTGCATCTTGCACCACTTGGCAACCTCCCACCCTATTCAAGTTTTGAAATTCCAAGTTTCTCTTTTGTTTTACCAAACCGCAGACCACCTGCCCTTTTTAAAATAACATTTTTGCTCAATCATTTGGAATTTCAAATAGCAAGCTTTCAATTAAACATACGAATAGTATTTAGCATACTAAGCACTACTATTAGACTAAACAAGGGTGTTAGGCCATACAATTAATCATTCTAGGGCAACCAAAGGATAGATAGATTAATATGTAGCAAACATACATATTAACAAGGTATATAACTATACTCTATTATAACATATCATTTTATATAAACAACCATAGCATGCAAGTTAGTAAATCTATAAAACGTTTCAAAACATGGATCAACATGCTTCAAGGGAACTTATCAGAAACTTGCGGGGAACTTGCGTGAACTTGCGGGAACTTGCGGAAACTTGCGGAAACTTGCGGAAACTTGCGGGGGACTTGCCTTGGTCGGTGATGAGAGGGTTGTCTTCCTGGGGTTTTGCGACGGAGTCGATGTCTAGCGTTTCTATTAAACGAAAAACAGCGAATAAACAACCATTCGGAAAATACAAAGAAACACATTAATTCGTAATCACATGAAAACTTCCGGATAATTAGTTTAGCATTTTATACGATTTATAAAATTTATTTTAGAATTTTTGAACGTATAGTCTAAGAGCTACAAAACTCACAAGTTTAGACTTTCCGCGAATAATTTAACAGTATTAATTTAATTACAAAATTTCATAAAAATTACTGTAGAAATGTATTAATTTCTACTAATTAACAAAATTTGTTGCAAGCGATTTGGACTTAAAACGAATTTGTAGTGAAAAAGACAAATTTCGCAAATCCTGGAAATGTTCATGTATAACTACTATCTAGTTTCTTTCCTTATGCATGGCACTGTTCGGCGCATTGGCAATTTAACACGTATGCATACTGGTTTGGCTTGGTACTCAGGAGTGTATTTATACTTACTTATACACAATATATGTATATATATACATCTATATATATAGGTATACATGTAATCACGTGCACCGTCGAGTATATATTTTCGTATACCTGCGAGTCGCTGTCTAATATATATATGCATATACATGCAACGAGATCAACCGATCGGTAAAGATATAGCGCGTGCAAAGGACAGCAGGAGATACCGATCGACGACGGTAACATCAATAGTGGCGAAAGAGGATTGAGATCGGCAGAAGAGATAAGAAGGCTAAAGAGGCAAGAAGGAACACGACTAACAACTTATAAAGGAGGGCGTGTATGCATGTGTGCGTTGTTAGTATTGGAGGAAACAGCTGGCAGCTCGTTCATGCGTGGAGAATAATTCAGCTAAGTAGAAACGGCTACTGGTAAATGGTTGCCATTCACGTCAAGGCATGGTGGCAGTACGTTACTAGTGAGCACAAAGCCATGGATGGACTAATGAACTAGAAATGGATGGAAGTTCAAGTACTGCAGGAAGTGGGAAACGTTGCTAGCAGTAAAGAATGGAGACCCGAATGGAGACAGCTTCAAGGGTCATGCGTGTAGTAATTGACGTTACCAGATCACGCACTACAGGAATGAAGGAGTGACTGGAATTAAGACGTGAATTAAAAGATGGAATGGATCAGTTAGAAAATAGAGAGTTCAGGTGTAGAAAATAGAAACGGATAGAACTTGGACTGCTAGTGATGAGAACGAAAACGGCTGGAAATCAAACGTCAAGTATTCAAGTGCGCATGCAGCACATAAACACACGAGCAATTTGGAAAATCAATAGTCCAATCACACATGTAGGTATATACGTATATACGTTCCAACATAAGTTGAGGGAAAAAATAACAGATAGGTTCTAAAAATCTGTAAAATTCATCTAAAATACTAGAAACTATTTGAAACTTAATGAAGTTGGTTTCGTGATTTTTCGACGTATAGATTTTTCGCAAAAATTCTTTTAGTGAATCAGACACCTGAACCGATTTTTATAAAATCAATGACTTACGTTATATAACATATTTTTCGAAAATATTTGAAGCGAACACTCTCATCTACCCACTATCTTAATTATCAACAAAAAATTTAATTTTATGTTTATTCGGAAACGCCGTATTTTTATTTAATACGATTAGTCCAACAAACTGGAATTTAAATTACTCACGAGGGTTCCAAATAAATTTCAAAAAAAAAATTTACAAATAATCCTGGAAACACACAAATATATTAAAAGCAAATTTTGGGATGTTACAAATATCTAATTCCATAAAAATCATCCAAATTCAACCAAACCAATTTTATTGAGTTCCAAATAATCTAAAATGGCTCTAGGAATTTTTCCGGAATTTTTAGGCCATTTTTCCTTATTTTTCTTTAGGGCAAATTGTTTGCGTAAAAGGAAGCCAGTGAGAGAGCGCCACGTGGCAGTGCTACATGGTCCTTCTTCAACCTTGGACTTACACGTTCAAGTTCTTGCCTGGGAAAGAAACATCAAGTTTCCATACTAGCTCCTTCCATTCAAATCCCTCTAACTCCTCCATTACACCATCAAAACGCGAACCGTCGGATCCGTTGGAATCACGACGGACTCCTCTTTCCATCCATAGGGTTAATGCACCCGAGATCTCGCCGGATTTTGAACGATTGCAAGGAAACCGAAATCGGCATTTATGGCATTAATTTGTCCGTTTCTAATTCGTTTCGCGCATCTCCGCCCTCATAATCTCCGTGGGAGAGTTCTCTTTCCGGTGGTATAGCGCTCCTTTAGCCTCTCAAACCCAATCGTCCGCTAGATCGAAGAAACCGCGAAGAACGCAGGAGCTTTCGTGTTCTTCGTGTTCTTGCTCATATCTTCCACTCCGGTGGATCATTCTTCCTCCCGTTCGTTTCTTTGTGTTCGTATGGAAGTCTAGCTTCTAACCCGATCGTTGATTTTAGGTTTCATCATCCGTGGGCGACGAATTTGGAGCTTTTGAGCATTCGGCCGAACCTCCGTTCTTCGTCGATTTCTCCGATTCCGGTGAGTTTAGGTTCAATTCCTTCCTCCTAGATGTTGCTAAGGATGTTATCTAGAGGTTCTAGTCTTTTGTTTGGATCAATTCCATGCAAAAATGAGTTAGAAATCCAAGTTTTAGTATTTCTTTGGGCTCTCTGTTGTGGGAGTGCTCTCTGTTCTTTGGTTGGGATGGAGCTCACTGTGCATGGGGCCTTGCCCGTGCGCCGCCCGCCGCCGGCTGCTGCCGGCCACTCTGCGCCGCCAGCGCCGCCGCTTGCCGCGCTGCCTCCGTCTTGGCCAGCGCGCCTGTCGGACGCTTCGGCCTCGCCGGCGAGCTCCCGCCGCCGTCGCCCACCCCCCCCTCACCTTCCCTTCAAGCTCCACCTCCCATTCATGGTTGCCTTGAGCCCAAGCAAGAAGACAACCCCTCCTCTCTATGACATATGGGGCCCTCATGCCATAGACACAAAGCCTAGTCAAAGTCCAGTCAAAGCTCGGTCAAAGTCTTTGTTTGACCAGTCAACCCGAGAGGGAATATTCCGGGAATATTCTCGGTTTTCCGATTTATTTGAAATTCAAACTTCGGAAGCTCATAACTTTCTCATCCGAACTCCGTTTGACCTCATTCAAGTTTCTAAATTCTTCATAAATCAATACCTTCCTGCCAGTACTAATTTTATAATTTTTGAATTTTATTTATTTTCTATTATTTATTTATTGCCTCGTTTTGCGTGTAGTCGACGATCCCGCCGCGACCGCCGATTCCGCCGCCGAACTTCCCGCGTACGAAGACCTACCCGGGACAGAAGGCAAGTCTCCTTGACGCATTTTGCTCCTATGTTTGCGAAATGATTTAAATGATTTATAAAGTGCATGGCTATGTTTAATGAAATATGTCAAATATAAGTGTTAGTTATACCGAACTTGTTGTTTCCTCCTTGACATTGTTAATCATATCCATTGTAACCCTAGAACATTGTTTATACCATGTTTATGTTATATGGTGTCCTTTGCTACATAGTTCGGTAGAATTGCTTAGGATCTTTTCCGATGAAAACAACCCAGGGGTGGGATTATTCAAAAAGAATGATATTAAATGTGATTTGAAAGTTATTATTATGGTTTTGGTCCTGTTTTCTAAAATAAAAAGAAAAGGAAAATAATTTCGACTTGGGCGGCATGGAATGTCGGGTGGGAGCGGATCAAGCCTTGATCCTTTTGTGCAAGTACCGCCCCAAGTCATATAAGGACCGACGTTTATGATTGCCATTTTAAGCATAACCGTACAACCACATGTCAAAGTGGGCACGACCTGGCCAACTAATTTGTAGAAGCCTAGTTTAGACTCACCACTCGGTTGTTGTGTGAGAGCCGGAAGGAGGCATTGTTGTTGTTGTTGTTTTTTTTCTCACACGGCGCAAGAGGGGGCTTCTGTACTAGGTGGAGAGAACCCTAACAGCGGTGAAACCTCAGCGGGTGGGTCTAGTTAGGTAGATACATTGTAACGGCCTTGTCAAGATATCCCTGCCGGCACACTTAAGGAAGTGTGGCATCAAGGGTATATCTTGTCTTGTGGGTAAAGTTGTACACCTCTGCAGAGTTAAAACTATTCGAATAGCCGTGCCTACGGTTAAACGCAAAGCGAAGAATGCTTTCATATTGGTAGACTTTGATTTTGTTGTTAAAACTGGAAAGTGTTTTGTTTTGGGGTTCGGGAGTGGTTAGAACTCTCGGATGTTGTTTGGCGGACAGAGCCAACCAGGTGGATAGAACCTATGATTTATTTGACGGATGGAGTCACATGATTAACTTTGATCTTTTAAACTGTTGGCGGAGAGAGCCTTTATGTTAGTGAGGGTGGTTAGAACCTCACTATAATATTCAATTATTCAATTATTAAAAAGAATTATAAAAGATGCTTTGTGAAATTATTTACTTAAGTATGGTTTAATAAAATGTGGTTTTATGCAAATAAACCCTATTAAGCTTCCTTTGGAAAGCCCCACATGATCATACTTTCCCGACTTGCTGAGTACTTTTGTACTCACGTGCTACACCAATATTGTAATCATCAAAGATTTTCCAAGATGCCGAGGAAGAGGGGGAGTTCTTCGAGGACTGCCAAGAGGACTAGTTGCGTTCCTAGTCGTCGCCTGTGGCGTTGTGGCGTTCGCTTGTTTCGTTTTGCTTTTGTTTCCGCTGCGTTGTGTCCGGTCGTTGGACCGAGTATTGTAATAAGTGGCCATGTGGCCCATACTAGCATATTTATATTACAAGTTTCGTTTTGTTCGGCAATGAAGTATCACTGTGACTGTGTGTACTAGCTACTGATCTGGGACTACTACGGAAATACACAGGAGATTCTGGATAGCCGATCCGGGGTCTCACATATCATGATTATTCTTCTTGCAGTACCTGCAGAATTTTTCTTTACCTCTAGACTTAGAACGGCCCCTGTGATTGCTTGAACTTCTGCCTCTATATTCATTATTTGATTTCTTTTCCTTTGTCCGTCCACGAACAGACAAAGCTTCACCATGTGAGCTAGAACTTTCAGAAGACACCATTAATTTCATTTTTTCTTTTGCATGTAAGGCCTCATAAACTTCAGCGACAGTTAGTGTGTCACGGCTATATAAAATAGTGTCTCTAAAATTTGAAAATGACGGAGGTAATGAACACAAAAGAATAAGACCTAAATCCTCATCCTCAAATTTTACCTCCGTAGAATCAAGGTCAGAAACGATCTCTTTGAAGACCGATAAATGATTCAACACAGAACCACCTTCTTGCAACTTGTGCGAGAATAATTTCATCTTCACATGCATCTTGCTAGTTAGGTCCTTGGACATGCAGATTGATTCTAACTTTAACCATAAGGCAGCCGCAGTTTTCTCCTGCAAAACCTCTTGCAAAATATTATTAGATAAATGAAGATAAATTTGAGATAATGCCTTACGATCCTTTCTTTTTTCTTCATCAGTCCAAGCATTTTGCTCTTTGTTCCCGAATCTATCAAGCGCATCATCTAGATCAGTGTGCGCAAGAATAGCTCGCATCTTGACTTACCATAATGAAAACCTGGTATCACGATCTAGCAATGGAACATCATATTTTAATGAAGCCACAATGCAAAGAAATATTATGTATAAATTTCGGATGCACTCAGCAAAGAAAAAAAAAACTCCCTCTTTTGTATGGCAGATTTTTTGCTACAGTGCACGACTTGATAGAGGTGTCATTTCCTCTGTCTGCTTGTCTTGGAATCGCTGCAACCAAAGAATAAACAAAACAAAAAACTTCCTGGAAGCAAAACGCCAGAGGTCTATGGACTAGAAGTGAATCACAGGGCAGCACACTTGAAGCTTGAACCTGTCCTCCTCACGAAACCTGAACCAGTCAAATGCAAAAGCAATAATAGATGAGAGCTTCCTTATTTTATCCTTGCGCACGGACGTGGCCTCCTGCTTGGTGTCTGTTCGCGGCGAAGACTTGGAGTTCGATCTGGGCTTGGCCGACGCGCGGAGGCCGGCTCTGCGTAGATCCGACGCCGCCGCCTCGGGGATGGCTGCTGGAGCGGCGCTGGGGTGACCGGAGCGCGCCGAGCGGCCGAACGTCGACGAGGTCTTCAGGTCGCGCTCCCGCCGGGGCTGTGCACGTCCGATCGGGACTGACGGCCGAAGTAGCGAGAGCGCAGAAGCGATCGCAGGGCGCGCTCGGAGGTAGATCGGCTTGGATGCCCGGCGGGTTCTCCGACGCGAGCTGGTGCTAGCAATGATGCGAAGCCGGCGATCGACGATGCGGACTCAGAGGCGGCGCGTCGGAGGCGGCGCGATGCGACGAAGTCAGATCGATCTGTAGATGCGATCTGTATTGCTTCGTGTGTGGCGGCGCTGAAGATCAGATCGATCTGTTGCTCTCGCGTGTGATTGATCTAAATGCTCTGATACCACTCGTTAGAAAATCAATCACAAATCAAAGAACACGAGACACACAGATTTTTACGTGAAAACCCTTTCGAGAAAAAACCACGGGCGCCGAGAAGAACGATATCACTATTGTAGGGTTTGTGTACAGAGTACAATGAGGCATCAATCTTGCCAAGCCGCATACAAGGGGTACTTATAGACAGACAGAGTGACTCGAGTCTGAAACGGGCTAACCGACCCACGGGCCACAGGCGTCCCCAAAACCCAGAAAAAGAATTCGGATCAACACCCAACAGTAAGCATAAAAAGATCATGTAGCACGGCCCGGTCTCTTGTGATTAAGTAGTTGCATGCAATTCAGATGGATGGATGGATCGAAATGGCATGAAAGGCCATATCCTAAGGGTGGGTACAGATAGTTCTTACAACATCCTTCATGCAGCTGATTCTTCGTCAGAAAACATGCTCTGCAGTTTCTGAAGTGCAGACAGGGGAAGGAATTACTGAGTGGTTGTTAAGAAAGGGGTATAAATTGTTAGGAAACGGATTCGTATCCGATATGGACTCTTCCTTATCTCTAAGCAGAACCGCTATATATAGGAGGCAGGGGGTCACCCCATTGTACACAAGCATACAGAATAATAAAGCAGACCCGTTCCTCCTCATATTGTGTCTCTCGCCCTCTCTCTCTGTTCTCCACTTGAGATCTATTAGGCAACCCCGGACTATTCGATAGCGAGGTTGTCTAACACGTTATCAGCACGAAGCTCTACCGGAGAAAGATTGAAAGGTGGGAAAAAGACAAGAAGCGAAGGATCGTCGACGACAACGAACGTCTACTACCGGCGATTGATCGCCCGATCCGATCTGCAATCAACTCGCCATCAAGCCGGCATCCACTCGGATTGCCGAAAGAAAAGTCCTACGCGACTCTATCCTACGCGATAGCCTACCGAAGAATAGATTGAAAAGGTGAGAATACGATGATCGAATCTAATCGCTCGTCGTGAATATTACATTCATTAATCTATGATACGTGGCACGAAGCTGCGACATGAAGCGTTTTTGCAAAACGTGGCACGAAGCTACAAGACAAAAATCTACAGTACAACAAAGCAAGGTCGGCACGAAGCCGTAACCAAGCCGCCAGCTTGCAGCCGCGCTTGCAGTACACACCCTGTGCCGACGCCGCCGTCCAGCCCACGGCCGACGCTTGAAGCATCGCCATCGTACTGGGTTGCCGGCGCCAGTCAAAACCCGCGCACGAAGCGTGCCACCCCGGTCGCCGGACGCTGGTAGCCGCCGGCCATGAAGTGCCACCAAGCTTTGACCACCGCCGGCACGGCCCCATGCGCACGCAGCACTTTGGCCACCGCCCGGCCCGGCCTCCTCGTCGCGCTCGAAGCCGCCTTGCTCCCACCGCCCGGGACGAATGCGCCCCGCCGGACCGATCTATTCTGACCTTGCAGGCCTCCGCCGGCCCTGGCGAGCTCGCCGCGCATCACCGGAGCACGAAGCTTCCCGCAAGCCCGAAGCCGCGCCGGTTCTTTGCCGCTTCGATCGCGTTGAAGCCAATGGCGCCGCGATAAGCCGAACATCGCCAGCGCGTCACCGCCATCGCCAGCACACGCTCGGCCGCCGGATGCCCGCTCCCGCCGCGATGGCGGCCGCTCCTCGCAAAACGCGATGGCGGCCCGACGGCACCGGCGCCTCGTCTTCTGAGCATCGGGCCGAGCGCCAGACCGCCAGCGCACGTAGCAGCTCCGGCCGAAACCTCCACCAAGCGCCGCATTGGCTCAGACCCGCAGATGAAGTGCCGCGAGCAGCTGACGCTGCCGCTGCCGCGCGAGCAGCCGGCGCTGCCACGCACAAGTACTCGGCCGAACTGCAGCTTACGCCAAGCACACGCAAGCGACGGAAGCCTCAGTCACCTACCCTTTGGACATGAAGTACACGGCGTTGTGGACATGAAGTTCTGATTGAAGTCCAACACTTCATGGACTTGAGGCTTACTTAAGTAACATGGACATGAAGTCCAACACGTCTTGGCAAAATATAAAGTCCTTGCGGCTCGTAGTCGCCCGTTGGATTGGCGTCGTTGCCCTTGCCAGGCCGCCGCATCAGCTCACTGCTGCGCCGACGCCGCCTGATCTCCGGCGCCCCGCCGCGCATCTGCCGAAGTCGCGCGTCATTTGCCCGCCATGCCGTCTTCTTGCGTGCCGCCCGTCTGCGCCGGGCTGCAGCCACCACGCCCAAGGGCTTCCGCTGGCCTACCGCATGCACCAGCCACTCAAATGCATCTTCATGCTAATCTTGGACTTCATGCATCTTCCTGCTAATCTTGGACATGAAGTCCACTACTAGTATTTGGGCATGGACATGAAGTCCAGAACCCCAATCTAATTATGAGATGGCGTCGGGCACGAGGTAAAGGGGAAATTACCCCTTTACCCCCCCCACCCACCACCCACAGGTTTTTCTTTTATATTTCCTGTTTTTCTTTTCCAGAAAATGGTTAAAAACTCAGAAAATTAATTAGAAATTCGAGAAAAATATGAAAATACCCAGAAAATTTCAGAAAATTTATTGGCTCTGTTTTATTTTGTACTTAGCCTTATTTTCTGCATTTATGAATATTTGCATGAAGTTTTGCAATAATTGCCCTGTTTAGAATACCAGAAATTCGTGAGAATTTTATTTTCTGTATTTATGAATTTATGAATTGTGCAATTATTGTTTATTCTGAATTTATGAATTAGTCATGTTGATATTTGCTAAAATTAAAATTTTCTGTTGTACAGTAATTCTGAAAATTGCTTGGAAATTAGCAGAAATTATGAAAAGTGCTAGGAAAATTCCAGAATATTTCATACGGCATTTTATGGGAAACTGAGTGGTTGGGATTTGATTTTGGTAATGAATAAACAGACATGAGACAATTGGTGTCTAGGAAAACACACATGAGGCTTGGTTCTTTAATTGGCACCCGGAAACGGGAAGTGCTCCCTCCCTCATGTGAGCCCTAGGGGCAGGTTGACCTGGCCAAGAGTCGAATTGACGGAGATATTCGTTACCTGTTTTCGCTCCCAACCAACGAGAGTTACATAAATTGTAATTAGCATTACACCGCATTTAATTTATGTGGGATTTTTTTTTCTCCGTATTTATGAATATTTATGAATCTTTGTATATGAGAATTTTGTATTTATGAATCTTGCAGTCATTGCTTTCTTTTAGTTTACTGGAAATTCATGAGAATTTAATTATGTAATTATGAATCTTGCAACCACTCTCTATTAGATTACACGAAGTAATCTAATGAAAGAATATTTTAATATGCAAATACCTGGCATTATCAAATGTGAGTTTGAAGAACTGACCCCGAATGGTCAGAACTATCTCACATGGGCATCAGGTTTGAAGATCATACTTGCGAGCAAGAAGCTCCAAGCTGCCGCCGGCTTAGGGTCCTCAAAGGACACGCAAACTATTGCCGAGCAAAAGGATCAAACCTTGCCCTTTCTCAGGCATCACCTTTCAGCCACTCGGAATAATAAATACATGGCTGAGGTGAGTGCACTTGAGTTATGGAATGCACCCCAGAAGCAGTTCGAGAAACTCAATTCCACCATCTTGCTCCAAGCACAGCAAGATTGGGTTAGCCTAAAGTTTGCAAACTACAGAACAGTGGTTGTTAACGAATTTTGAATAATGAATTGTAAGCTCTCGAAGAGCATACATTTTCCTTTCTCATGAATAGAATTTCAATTTATTTTTTATTCCAGTATTCTATATTTTTAAGCAATATTTGAATTACTTTGCCACTGTCAGATTAGAATTATATTTCTTTTCATCTAGAAATCGTGTAGCACCCAATGGAGGAAATATGCATTGTTGATAGTGGCACAACAAATACCATCTTAAGAGAGTCGAAATACTTCCAGACGATCACGAAGAACGCTGGAAGGATTACGACAATCGCAGGAAGCGATACGCATATAATAGGCTCAGGAAGAGCCACAATTATATTGCCAATGGGTACAACTTTGGTAATTGAAGAAGCCCTCTTGTACCCTGAATCAACTCGCACTCTCTTAAGTTTCAAGGATATCCGCGCCAATGGGTTTCACGTAGAAACCAATGAAGAAAATGGCAAAGAACACTTGTGCATTGTGAAGCACGCGGAATATGGAAAGATGGTACTAGAAAAATGTCCCTCATATGAATCTGGGTTGTACTACACGATAATCAATGCACACGCAGTGTATACTTCTTTGAAGACTGTCTTTAGAAGCTCTGAATTATTTGCTTTATGGCATTGTAGATTAGGTCATCCTGGTCTTAGATTGATGAGAAATATAGTTAACAACTCACAAGGTCATGACATTAATGTTAAAAAAAAAAAAAAAAAAAAAAAAAAAAAAATTTCCCGAATCATGAAGATTTTGTGTGCCATGCATGTGCCACCGGGAAATTAATAACTAGACCCTCTGTTAAAGTGCAACATGAAATCCCTGCATTCCTGGAACGCATTCAGGGGGATATTTGCGGTCCGATTCAGCCCTTGTCGTACAAGCTTCGATACTTTATGGTGCTCATTGATGCTTCCTCGAAATGGTCGCATACATGTTTGCTGTCAACAAGGAATCATGCATTCGCAAAGTTGATCTCGCAGATCATCAGAATTAAGAATGTTTTTCCTGATCATCGCGTGAAGTCCATTCGATTGGACAATGCCGGCGAATTTACTTCCAAGGCATTTGATGATTATTGTACAGCAACGGGAATAACTGTTGAGCACTCTGTACCGCATGTCCATACGCAAAATGGACTAGCTGAAGCACTCATAAAGAGGATTAAGTTTATTGCCAGACCGCTCTTGCAGAATTGTAACTTGTCCAACAATTGTTGGGGACACGCAGTCCTGTATGCAGCAGCACTCATCAATTATAGACAATCGGCCTACAACATCCATTCAACCATGCAAACTAGTGCATTGGGTCAACCTGAAGAATTGAATGTATGGTATATGTACCTATACCACCCCCACAGCAAACTGAAAGGGTCCTCTCCGCAAGTCTGGGATATACATTGGTTATGAAAGTGCATCCATAACCAGGTATTTGGAACCCATGATCGATTTGAATACAGCTGATTCGATTGCATCTTTGACGAGGATCGTTTTCCCGTCATTAGGGGGAGGAAATGAACCATTGAATGAAAAATGCCGGGAAATCATATGGCATTCCATTGGGATCCCCATGCATGACCCTCGCACTAATGAAGCAAATCATGAAGTCAAGAAGACAATCGATTTGCAGAATTTAGCAAATGAACTGCCTGATCATTTTTGTGATCTGAAGAGCGTGGTTAAGTCGCATATACCAGCAAGAAATGCACCAGAGAGGGTGGAAATACTAAAGAAAGCAGAAGGTATCCCTCATCCTGTTCAGAGGCCTCAAAGAAAAAGAACAGGAAATCTGGCTTCTCAAACCCAAAGTACCCGGAGACGTCTGGGGGAAAATGGGCAAGAGGACTTACCATAGCCAATCACAAAAATGCCCCAAAGCAAGAAGGGGAGCCAGTTGAGACCTGGCACTGGAAAGAAGCCTGTGGAAAAGGCAATTCCAGATTTGAATCTTCAATTGGAAGAAGCCGCCGGAAATAATGTGTGCGCACACATTGGCGGAGAAAAACTAAAGGAACTTGCTCCTGGAATGGGAAATAGCAATGAAGAGCAAGTAGAAGTGCATGAAGCACACCATGACGAAATGGCCATAAATTTTGTAATAATAGGAGAATCTATGAAAAGAGCAACAACCATTGCAAGGCTTGTTGTTCAAGGTTTCACTCAACGTCCTAGGGTTGATTATGAAGAAACCTATTCTCCGGTCATGGGTGGAATTACCTTTAGATACTTGATCTCAATGGCAGTCAACTTGAAGTTGAGAATGAAACTAATGGATGTTGTCACAGCATATTTGTATGGAAACTTGGATTCGGAGATATACATGAAAGTACCGGAAGGTATCCCTATCCCGAACCAAGACAGAGCAAACAGAAACCTATACAAAGGTGAAATTGGAGAAATCACTGTATGGACTGAAGCAGTCAGGAAGAATGTGGTACAATCGTTTGAGTGACTTTCTCTGCAAGAAAGGCTACACGAACAGCGAAGATTGTCCATGTGTATTTATACAACGATCCACGAATGGATTTTGTATAATCTCCGTCTATGTAGATGACTTGAACATCATTGGGACGGATGAGGAAATTGAAGAAGCATGCACATACTTGAAATCTGAGTTTGAAATGAAAGACTTGGGTAAAACCAAGTTCTGTTTAGGCTTGCAGCTTGAACATGTCCAAGGCGGAATCTTGGTACACCAAGCATCCTACACGCAGAAAGTGTTGGAGAGATTTGGCTTTGAAAAGGCATACCCCGCAAAGACCCCAATGGTCGGAAGGTCACTCCAAGCAGACCTAGACCCGTACAGGCCTAAAGAAGAGGGGGAGGAAGTCCTGGGAGCAGAATTCCCATACTTAAGTGCAATTGGAGCGCTCATGTACCTTGCGAATAGCACTAGACCGGACATTGCGTTCGCCGTGAATTTGCTAGCGCTGCAGTCAAAGGCGTAACCCACCAAAAGGTATTGGAAAGGGGTGAAGGACATCTTCCGTTACCTTCAAGGAAGCAAAGACCTTGGCTTGTTTTACAGAAGAAACAATGAATTGAATTTAGTTGGCTATGCCGATGCTGGGTACCTATCAGACCCGCATACTGGCAAGTCACAAACTGGGTATTTTTTCCTTTGCGGTGGAACAGCAATTTCTTGGAAGTCGTCTAAGCAGACTCTTGTCTCGACGTCGACTAACCACTCAGAAATCATTGCATTGTATGAAGCCTCTCGGGAATGTGCATGGCTTCGAAGAATGGTTCACCACATCCAGAAGTCATGTGGTCTGAACATGGAACAAACCCCCACTATTATCTATGAAGATAATGCAGCTTGTGTTGCACAAGTACAAATGGGATATGTGTAGAGTAACCTTACAAAGCATATCAACCCCAAGTTCTTTTATGCTCATGAAATGCATAAGATGAACGAGATAAAGATACTGCATACTAAGTCGTGTGAAAATCTCGCAGATTTATTCACTAAGTCACTCCCGGCATCTTCCTTTGAAAGATGTGTTAGAGGAATCGGGATGTTGAGGCTTAGAGAAGTGCAGATTTCAGGGGGAGAATTTTCACATACTCCTACATAAATCTCAAACATGAAGTTTGAGTACCCAACGTGAATCTTGAAGATTAACATTGAAGTTTGGGTGGATTGTACTCTTTTCCTTAAGTAAGTTTTTCATTGAAGTTTTCTTACATAAGGTTTTTGATGAGGCAATCCGTGCAACACAGCAAGCGTATGCTATGTACTCTTTCTCCAATTATTTTTCCCACTGGGTTTTTATGGAGTTTTAATGAGGCATATGCATCTCGCAGTGAAGAGTCCAAGGGGGAGTGTTAGGAAACGGATTCGTATCCGATATGGACTCTTCCTTATCTCTAAGCAGAACCGCTATATATAGGAGGCAGGGGGTCACCCCATTGTACACAAGCATACAGAATAATAAAGCAGACCCGTTCCTCCTCATATTGTGTCTCTCGCCCTCTCTCTCTGTTCTCCACTTGAGATCTATTAGGCAACCCCGGACTATTCGATAGCGAGGTTGTCTAACATAAATACCCTGTAACCGAATGGAGAAGGGGAGAGAAAAATTGAACTGAAATTAGATTCCTTCTGTCCGTTCTCTTCTTTCTTCCTTCTCACGTCGCCTCTTTTTCCCCTTAACTTCGTTCTGGAACCTCATACCTGGATCTGAGAATCTCACGTCGGAGCAATATATCCGGCCAGGGGACATCACAGGAACTTACTGTTCCGACGCCATGGACGGGGGATCTGTGGGCGGAGGTGAACTGAGACGTGTCGCGGCGGCACGGCGAGGAGTTCGCGGAGGAGGTGGATGTGGAGGAGGCAGCAGAGGTGGATGTGGAAGAGAAGAGACGGGCGAGCCAACAGCAGTTGTTTGCGAGACTGGAATGGAGAAAGGGAAGTGGATATAGGGGGCATATCCTGTGCAATCAACAATTTGGTGTAATCACCGTGCAATCAAACTAAAAAAAGTTTCAAAAAATTCTGGAAAAAAATCATGTATGTACATCTCAACTTACCCCATCTACATATAAAATTTCATGATCAAATTCATCCTATGCTAGAAGTTACAAAAAAGACAAATTTGGGGTGCATTTGAACTGTAAAAGTTTGTTAGAAATTTGTTTTTTTTGTAACTTCTAGCATAGGACGAATTTGATCATGAAATTTTATACGTAGATGGGGTAAGTTGAGATGTACATCCATGATTTTTTTTCAGAATTTTTTGAAACTTTTTTTAGTTTGATTGCACGATGATTGCACCAAACTGTTGATTGCACAGGATATGCCCCTGTGGATATAAGGGACAAATGATCACCAACTAAAATAGGGTAAATGATCAATTCTCCTTTCGTTTTTCAGGATATGTGGTCAAATCATAGACGGTCCATCCCATGAACCGTCTGTAAGGTATTACATACTATTTTCTTTAAAAATCATCTGTGATATGTAGTCATATCACAGGAAGCTCGCGGTACAAACTGTCTGTGATACTTCATAGACGGTTTGTGGGACGAATCGTCTGTGATATCAACTTATCACATACAGTTCTTACCATATCCAGTAACTTAGATGATCGTGCTAGCAAAATCGTCTATGATTAACTTTAACACAAATAGTTTTTAAAAATTATCTCTGTGAGGTGTCTAATATAGGCCTTTCTGTCGTAGTTTCATTCGCGGTGGTCAAAGCTTGTGTGGAGGTCTCCCTTCCAAGGCGGGGGTGTAGGTTCCCAGATCTAGCGAGGTCGAGGTCGGAGGTGGCGGGGGGCGGTGCATGACAATCGAAGGACTGGTGATGAAGTGGTAATGTGGGGGTGGAGAGTGGAGACAAGGCATCGGGTGAGCCGTCGCCGCCACCACACACATGCCCTTCTCATCTGGTACGTACATATGTTACAAATGTTTCTCTAAATTGTTGCGACATCTTTTCCTAATTGTAACATCTTTTCACAAATTTTGTGCAATAGGCGTTTGTTCCAATCTGTATTTGACTTGTTGCATCAACATTTTTTGTCGCATTAGATATGTCGGCTTGTTGCACCGAGGAAATTCATTGATGCATCTATTTTTCACCGGTCCCCCCACACCGCCATCGGCTAGCCTCTCCCCTTTCATCCCCCAGTCCGCCGCCGCTCGCGTGTGTGTTTCTCCAAAGTCCTTCCCATACCATCCCTATGTCATGCTTCTCATAACTTAAGGAGTGGCAAGGACTCCACCTTATAAATTACATTCCTTCCACTTGGCTAAGCAATATGGTATTGAACCATGCAATATTTAGAATTAAAGAAAATGAGCCATACTCATGAGCCAATTCCAACATCGCCTTCTCCCCCCTACAAGTTGCCTTCGCCTCCTTTCCCCTCTCCTTCTACCACCAGCTCGCCACCCAGCCTGCTAATCACCACTGTCGTCTCCCCTTCTACAATCTCGCCATCACCTTCTCCCTTTGCAAGCCGCTGTCGCCTTCTCCCTTCACTATCACCTTCTCCCTCTTACATTTTTTTATTTTATAAACACATATATACTCACCGTATCGCCAGATTCTTGTTTTTAAGAAATTATGTATCACCGTACCAGTAACACGTATCGGTGATACATAGATCACAACTAAACGTATCGGGAGAAAGGGAAGTGAGGACGTGATGTGGGGGCAGCGAGGGTTTGTTTTCGGAATAATCGATGATTTACTCTGATTTATCTGTGTTATTGATTATTTATTTTATGTTGATTTATCGATATGTGGGTTTTAAGGTTATATATCGGTGACATAAGCGGGGCAAATGATCACCAATTAAAATAGGACAAATGATCAATTCTCCCTTCGTGTTTCAGGGCTTGTAGTCAAATCGTAGACAGTTCGTCCCATGAACCGTCTGTGAGGTATTACAAACTATTTCCTTTAAAAATCATCTGTGATATGTAGTCATATCCCAGGAAGCTCATGATACAAACTGTCTGTGATACTTCATAGATGGTTTGTGGGATGAACCGTCTGTGATATCAACTTATCACAGACGGTTCTTACCATACCAGTAACTTAGACGGTCGCGCTAGCAAAACCATCTATGATTAACTTTAACACATACAGTTTTTAAAAATTGTGTGTGTGAGGCGTCTAATATAGGCCTTCCTATCGTAGTATCATTCGCGGTGGTCAGAGCTTGTGTGGAGGTCTCCCTTCCGAGGAGGGGGTGTAGGTTCTCGGATCTAGCGAGGTCGAGGTCAGAGGTGGCGGGGGGCGGTGCATGACGATCGAAGGACTGGTGATGAAGTAGTAATGTGGGGTGGAGAGTGGAGACAAGGCATCGGGTGAGCCGTCGCCGCCATCACACACATGCCCTTCTCATCTGGTACGTATGTATGTTACAAATGTTTCTCTAAATTGTTGCAACATTGGTATTGTCGTAGTAATGTACTTGAATCATCTTTCTTTGTTTTCGTCCATAGAATGTGCACACGTGTATTGGGCTATGCTTTTTAGTAAAATAAAAAAACTTTTGATGGTTCTCAATTTTACTTATGTAATATGTATATAGACTTATTCATACTTATTAACTATAGTTAAGCTTGTTTAACCTCTCAAAATTTTCTAGCTCCATAGCTGCGCGCTTTGTTTCACTACTACGGTGGCAGTAGGGTCTCGTAGCCTCCCGCGGTGAACGTATGTAGCTGGAGTGTTTGACGCAAATGACTAAAAACATATATATATATATAGTACAATTACCTGGGACACCATGGTGCCTGAGCACCATGATCCAAAACGGGTATTTTCTATATGTATTTGTATGTGAAATTTTTTAAAAATTTTAGGATGTTGAGTTCAACCAGTTTACTAACTAGTTCAAACAAGTTTGAACTGAAATTCAAACTAAAGTTTTCTTTTTTGATGATAGTTTGATTATAGGTATGTGTTGATCATACATATAAATCAACAAAGTATGTAATTTAAATTCGTTCAAATCTTCAAATTCGAGTATATTTTTTCAAAGGTATGCATTTCATTTGAATTCTTATAGATGGGTATATACCCTAAAACTGAAAATTTTAAAAATATATACGAATTTGACTTGAATTAACGCATTTAAAATCATGGTGCCCAGGCACCCTGGTGTCCCATTCTGTCATCCTATATAATATATATATATATATATATATTTTTCCTATATATATATATATATATATATATATATATATATATATATATATATATATATAGGAAGCCTCTTTTCTACTCCCGGGAGTAATTACTCCCTATGCCGTATCTCACAACGTAGGGAGTATCTTGCGCAACAGAGGGTATGTACGTGTAGTATATAAGTATATAAGATCATCTAGGTGGTATCTACATTTTTTCAGAGGTGGTATGTACACTTTTTAGACATACTTCTTTTTATATGCGTATATGAAGGTATTTGCAAAATATGCTAAAAACTATGTGCTCCCTTGCAATTTTTTCATGTGGATCTCATTGGAATATCTTATAATTAGTATATGAGTGTATCCAAACTGATAAAGGAGTATTTCAAGTACGTTTGGGTGGTATTTCAAAGATGGGAGTAATTACTCCTGAGTCACAGTATTTTTCATATATATATATATATATATATATATATATATATATATATATATATATATATATATATATATATATATAGACACACATGCAAAAAGCAATAACCACAAGTAGTCATTTCCAATTTCTATGCCGCTTGCTAGCTAGATCTAGATGATGGATGGAGTTGCTCAATCGTACAAATCCAAGAACACCTTAATCGTCAAAGCGGAAGCTAGCTAGGATGACCAAGAACATTGCGCGCGCGCAGAGGATCCCGGGAGGCGGAATGACGACAAGCTCAACGCAATACCCGGCATGCAGATGCATGTTCATTCGTGTAGTAGATAACGACCCCATGCTCGCCGCACCCATGCTCGCCTGTTCCTTCACCAACCACTTTCCTTTTTCTATCTCTTTCTTTTCTACGCCTTAATTATTCTGTTCGGTCGTCTTCTTCCTCACCACCGCCGCGAGTTTGTGCATCCAAATCGGTAACGACTACTCCCTCTGTCTCATAAGATTGTATTTCTGACTAATGTAACTCTCATTACTTTATGTATAAACGTGCTAGTGCTTTGGTTTACAGCTTTGCATGCAGAAGATTAGTGGGATATTACTCCACGCCAAGTCACTAAGCATGCAAAAGAGCCAAAAATTATCAAATCTTGGAGTGGAGTTATGGGAACTAATGGACTTTGGGTGGGCCCTATGGAATAAAAATGCACTCTTTGTAGGATAAATTTTGAACACTAGAAATGCATTCTTTGTGGAACAAATTTTGGTTACCTTTGTCGAGAAAATCAAAGATTGAAAAGGTAGGAAAGGGAATTGCTTTTTATCGAGTCACAAGTATTTACAGAGTATAGATTTCGAATAGAGAATTCAGAAACTAATACTAATCTCTTGTCTTTAATCTTTTTTTCCTTCTTGAGTCCTTGCAGAAGCCTTCTATTTATAGCACGCGAAGAGGTCGCAATTGTTATCTTTTAAGAGATGTCTTTCCGCGAAAAGATATCTTCTCGTCAAAAAGTATCTTCTTGCCAAAGAGGTTTCTTTTCATCAAAGGCGCGTCTCTTCGTAGGGAGTAATTTCCAAACGGCTGTCTGTACCTGTCAGAGAAAATATCTTCCGCACGCAAGCGTTATGCGTCATATTAGTATTTTGCGTCATTTTTCTCATCCAAGATAAATCATATATCAGTATTAATTTTTTTTCTAAAAAATTAAATATCAACTCAGATAAAGAGATAATATTATATCATTATATAGTGACGCCCCCTCCGCTTTGGAGATTGATTGAGTGGGACGAGTTCGGCAGCATCAACGACGATTATCCGCGTCAGTTCATCAGTGGCATTTATCGTTGGCTACGTGCCTGAGTTAGAAGCTTCCTGATCGAGTTGCTGCTTGTGTCGTCAGAGCAGGAGGGGCACTAATTTTGGTGCTCACAAATGTTTTATTGGTGTGTATAGGTATAACATGCAGCATACGAATAAAGTCGCGCTTCCCTTTCCTCAAAAAACAAGTATGCAATGCTGGTTAATTTTTTTTTATTCAGAAAAAAATTCGTATAAAACTTCAAAAGTTCGTCCGATATCTTAAACTATAAAACCAGATATTTGACCTTATAAACTTTACAATCCGATTCAAATCGCATACTGACCTAGTTTCGCATAGTGGTATTTCCCATGTGGTATGATAAGTAAGAAGATTTACCACGTAGGATGACACGTTAAGCAAGTTTAGATGACTAACATAAACAACCCATAGGAGCTTCTCTCCTAATCGAAATAGAGAGAGAGGAGTGACCTATAGGGGCCAACGGCCATGAAAGCATGACTGAGAGCTCAGCAGGGAGAAGTCTCTATGAGTCCACTTATTGTTGATCTAAGGGTCTGTTTGGATCCATGCAGCTAATAGTTAGCTATTAAAAATTAGCTGGAGTGGATCCAAACACCCTCAGCTAATAAATCAGCTAACTATTAGCTAGGCACCCAACTAATGGTTATCTCATTAGCTAGCCAAACCCAACTAATAGCATCTAATAGGTGGCATTTAACCAAAACACCCTTCGCGTCTACCACTAATAGCATTTAATAGCATGGGTATTCTGAACAATAGCATCTATTAGCCACATATTAGCTGGTCGATACAAACACCCTCCAGTTAATAGTTAGTTAGCTAATAGTTAGCTGGCTAATATTAGCTAGGAACTATTAGCTGCTAATGATCCAAACAAGCCCTAACTTAATCGATGTATTGTCTTACATATTAGGCGCATAGGCAGACAATATTACTATTCGCCTGTTCCTTCACCAACCCCTTTCCTTTTTTTTTCTTTTTTTTTATGTAGGATAGATGGCTTAATTATTCGGTCATCTTCCTCACCACCGCCACGAGTTAGTGCATCACGTTTAACCGCTAAAACGGTAACGACTAGTCTCCATCCACGTGAACATTTTTTTTCGCACAGCGCTCACCTGTGACGTTGGAACAAACCGTCCACATTTGATCCAAGGCATGACTAGTTTGCATACTAATAAATTTAAGAACACTTCTCTAAAATATCATGTGTTATCGGTTTCATCCATCTTCATCTCCCCCGTACTCACTTCCGCCACCTCTCTAACACAAATATTTAAGATTTGATAATTTTAACTACGAAAATTTTAAATACAAAATTTTAACTCGAAAAAATTTAAATCAGAAAGTTTCACATCAAAAAATTTTAAATTAGAAAGTTTCAACTTAAAAAAATTTAAATCGGAAAATTTCAACTAGAAAAATTTTAAATTGAAAATTCTCAAATCGGAAAGTTTCAAGTCAAAATATTTTGAATCATAAATTAATTTCAATTAATTTGCCAAAGGCAATCGACTGGGGGCACGGCCTAGTCCAACTGGTCCTCACCATTGTGGTATTCCTCCTCTGAAGCAGTAGATTAAGCAAGGGTGAGTACTAGCGTACTCCGCAAATCACACCGGAAATGCAATATAAATGTACATGCAACAAAGGAAGGTTTTATGGTTCATTTAAGCGTAAAGCAACAGTTTACTAAACATTCTAAATACTTTTAAGAGGCATAATTTACAAGAAACTCAAATCTAAACATTTTTCCTTTTACTCAGGAATCACTCCTGGAATTTTTCAAGTTTTACCTTATGATGGACTCCCTCCATCCCAACATCATTTTTGTAAACCAAAACCGCTGAAAGAATCCCTCTATTCAGAAGCCCCCTCTTGTGCCAGAGTGGCTGCCTCACGCTTTCACCACACTACTACCTCCAATTGGCATGACTGTCTATTATATGACTTAATATGGCTAGCCAGGTATGTCCCATTCCAGACTCGTAGTAGTACGGTTCGGCTTTACATTCAGCGAAACTCAGACCGGTCCTTAATTGACTAGACAAAACTTTTCACAAACCCAAGATGATAACCACACCACCTTCCAACCGTTTCTCGCCCAGTCTAATTCATTTTCATTTTAACCATACTATTTTCACAATAACACTACACTACTACAGAAATGCTTATATTAGACGCACCATCACAGACGGTTTTCAAAAACCGTCTGTAATATATAATATCACAGACGATTCTATAAACCAACCGTCAGTGAAACTATCACAGACCGTTATTAATTAAACCCGTCTGTGATTAGATAAATATCGCAGACGGTTTTGTATTCCAACCGTCTGTGATATTATCACAAACGGTTTTATAAAAAAATCGTCTGTGATATAAAGTAATATCACAGACGGTTTTACTATACAACCGTCTGTGATATAAGCACAGACGGGTTGTGTTTATAAACGTCTCTGATATTGCTTATATCACAGACGTTTTGTGTTTATAACCGTCGTATCTTGCATTATAACATTTTGATGTTTTTATCGAACTACGTATTTTCATTGAAGGCCATAATTCGTTGATAGATAGGGCGAAAAATGGTAACGACCATTTTATAACATAATGAAATTCGAAATTGCTAGTGATCGGATGTCAGTTTTTTTCGCAACATTTTCTTTCTACGTGTGAAACATTTTTCTTCGACAAACAGTAAAAAAAAATGTATGTTTCATACGTTACAAAAAAATGTTTCATAACGTTTAAAAAAATGTTTCATACATTCAAAAAAAATCTTGCAATGCATCAAAAAAAAACGAGAATCAGACGTCCAGGTGTAAGTTTCTCCCAATGAAATTTGATAACCACTGTAACAGCCATTTTATAACATAAAACATTTCATTATATTACTACATTATATATATATTATTACTTATAAATTAAAATAATCATCGTCGTCCGGAGGCGGTGGCGAGTTGCCATCGTCGTCGTGCCGCTTCCACGATGGCTGCCATCGTAAATGCCGTCGCGCCACGGTGAGCTACCGTCGTCGCCATCTCGAGCTCCCCACGGCATGGACGTCGTCGTCTTCCTCTGACTCTTCCTCGTCCTCCTCCCGCTCCTCCTCCTCCTCGTCCTCCTCCCGCTCCTCCTCCTCCTCTTCCCGCTATGCGTTTCGCATAGCGGCGACGGGGAGGTGATGGTGAGCGGCGCGACGAAGGAGAGCTTGCGGAAGATGCCATTAGCAATAATGTGTTGATCGAATTCGATCACTAGCGGTGATTTAATAGGTGGCCAGTGAAGACGGCGAAAGCGAAGAGTTCTCATTCAAAGGCGCGAGAAGCGAAGAGACGAAGACGGACCGTCGCTATCACAAACGATTCTATAAACCAACCGTAAAACTATCACACACCATTCCTCGCCATCACGGACGGTTTTGAAATAACCGTCATGATATACCTATATATCACAGACGGTTTAGTTTACATAACCGTCAGATAATATCACCGACGGTTGGTACACATCGCCGTCTGTAATTTTACTATATGATGACGGTTATTACATAGAACCGTCGTGATAAAGCTTGCCTATATATAGGCCCGAGCGCAAGTTCGATGTTGTGGTCACCTGCTGGGATAGAATGCTAAGACCGTTATATCACCGATGGTTTGGCAATACAACCGTCTGTAAGCCTATATAATAGGTGATTCTTGTGATGTAATTAAGGTTAGTAATGGATAATTGCATTATATATATTAATTCAGATCTAAGATTAGTATTGGATATAAAATTGCCTTATATATATTAATTCAATATCTAGCTTGGTTATGTAAGAAATTTAAGATTGTTTAGATCTAACTTGTAGATCCATGTTTTGGTGGTGATCTAAGCTAGCTAGTAATTGGACGTTATAATTGCAATATTATTTTGAAGCTCTAACTTGTTAAGGAAAGTGTACTTAATCAGTTGAAAAGAGGGTTCTAATTGGATCGAATATTACATGTGTAGCATAGATGGATCGAAGCCGATGTACGCCTGGGACCGCATTTGAGTGTGGAGTACATTAATGGCGCTTCCACTTTTAGAAGAGCCGCAGAGGAGGACATGTTTAATAAGGAGTGCAATATATGTCTTGTCCATGCATCGATTAAGTAGAATATGATGATGTTTCAAACTCAACAGATCAAGCACACTTGATTATGCGAGGTTTCAAAAAGGGATATACATGTTGACCGCCATGGCGTAAGAGCGTAATATACAAGAAGTGTGTGGTATCAATATCTTCGACGTTTGGTCAACGATATGCCTGATGATCACATTGATTCTCGCTCCGACGAGGATATGTTGCATGATGACAACTGGAGCGTATGTCGCGCTGATTTGCAGAAAGGGAACCGTGATGAAAGGGAATATGAAAATTCGTGGGTTTGATGGAGGACTCAAGAAACCTTTGTTTGTCAAGGTTGCAAGGTGAAATACACAAGGTTGTCGTCCGTGCTTGAATCTGCTGAAATTGAAGGCAAGCAATGGTTGGTCGCATAAGAGTTTCACAATACGCTTATTACGCTTATTGGCGTATATGCTTCCAAAGGGAAACGAAGGTTTACTAAACAACCTACAAAGCCAAGAAGGTTCTTTGTCCCTTGGGAATGGAGGTAGAAAGAATACATGCATGTCCTGAACGATTGTATCCTATACCGCAAAGAGTATGCAAACTTGCATGTATGTCCAAAGGGCAGCAACGATCCCGCATAAGCGTAAGAGTCATTCTCGGTGAGGAGGTGAAGAATGGAACTCCCGCTAAGATGGCATGGTATCTCGCTTCTAATCTCCGGGACAGCGCTTTGTTCGCTAACCCAAAGGAGGCCAAATCATTGTTGGCATTCCTGAGAAGCGTAAGAACGATGGAATGCTAAGACACTCGCCGACTCCACTCCAAAGGGGAGAAACATCGATAGGAGGTATGAAGAATTCGGGCCGTGGAGATGAGGGAATATAAGGTTTGGACCGAGTACAGATGGAATGAATCCTTTCGGTAACATGAGCAAATTTCGGCATAGCACTTGGCCCGTGAATCTCTCAGATCTACAACCTTCCTCCTTGGTTGTGTATGAAGAAAGTACATTTTATTGTCTCAGGCTTATCCAAGGACCGAAACAACCTGGGAACGATATTGATGTGTACCTAGCTCCATTGGTGGAAGATCTAAAAACATTGTGGGTTCCTGGGTACAGTTTGGGATGCATACAAACGAGAGAACTTCACTTTACACCGCTTTGTTGGTCTGCACTATAAATGATTACTCTGCACTTGCTAACCTCGTCGCCGCAGTACAAAAGGTGCCAAGGCTTGCACTCAACGCCTAGACGACATCGAGAGTGTGTGGTCAATCACTGCAGAAATCAGGTACATGCGCCACCGTAGGTTCCTTGGGAGGAAACACCCATACCGCAAGATGAAGAGAGACTATTCGAGCAGGACGAACTAAAACGGTTCAGCCCCAAGGCCTTTTAGCGGGAGAGATGTTCATGACTTTGTTAAGGATTTGATGTTACACATGGAAAGGGACGAACGCAAGGCCTAATTCGTGAGAAGAGCTTGTGGAAGAAGAGATCAATCTTTTAGGACCTACCTTCATCGGGAGCACTCCTAGAAGTTCGCCATCGTGATCGATGTCATGCACGCGGAGAAGAATGTCTCAGATAGCCTGATTGGTCTCCTACTAAACATTAAGGGAAAAACAAAGGATGGTATGAACGCATCGCACTTGACTTAGTCGATATGGGCATAAGACCTGAAAGTTAGCACCAAAAGAGACTGCTAAAGGTGGTAACGATATGCAACTACCTTGTTACACTCTGTCAAAGGCCGAAAGAACTGAACTGTGCCAGTGCTTGTGTAACATCCTCAAATTTATAAAAGTTTAAAATAAAATATTAAAAATGTAAAATCATTTCCTTGCTTTGTTTCTTGATTTTATGTGTTTTTGTTGAATTGTTGTTGATTGAATGGGTTATTGAAATCAAATAAAAGAAGAAATGGTAAAAGGGTAAGAAATGAAATTACCATGGTAAAAATTTTGTATAACCTGGACAAACCCTAGAAGATATCCCTAGATGGTCAAAAGACCATGTGAATGCTTTTACTAGTGAAGAAAACAAATTAAAATGATAAATATTATTCCTGCCCTGATCCATGTCAGAATTATGGAGAAAAACGTGGAGCAATCTAGGCCTTGGAATTTTTACCATAAGACCTCAGACTTATCAATTTCACCCAAAAAAAGTTTCAAAAATTATTAAGCAATTATGCTTTGAGTTAGCATTTAATTTAGGCAGATTCGAAATTCTGCAGAAATTAGTAAAAGAATTTTAGAAAAATAAATAATGCGACTTTAATGTTGAAATATTTATGGTAGGTCCATTGTATATAAACACACCTTCAGTAAAAATTTCAAAAGTAAATACGTTGATTTAGTCCCTTAATCAATTCAAAAACTAAATTGGATATTCAGTGCAGCCGACACTGTCAGATTTTTAGTAAATAAATGGTAGATAATTTTAATCTCAAAATTTTCCTGGAGGTAGATAATCCATCCATCAGCTTAGTCAAAAAGTTTCGAAAATTCCAGTGAAGTCTTGACCCGTGAATTAATGCGTTTAGCGTGCTGTCTGGGAAAGAACTGGAGATTTCTCTCCCTTTCTTACGTGTGGGGTCCACGCGTCCAGCCAGCCGTGCGCTAGCACCGCTGCCGACGGGGCCCAGAGCCTTCGACGGTCCACGCGTCAGCCTCTCCCCTTTTCTCTCTTTCTTTCTTCTCTCTCTCTGCCTTGTGGCCCCTCCCGTGTCAGCTTCTCCTTCCTCTCTTCCTTCTCTGCTCTCTCTCGCTCTCTCTGCCGACAGAGCTCACTGAACCGCCTCCATTCTTGTCCGCATTTGCGCCGCAATATCGCGCCACTCGAGATCGCTCTGACCGCCTCTGCTCTGCCAGCTATACCTGTCTCGCCCATGCCCTAACCAAGCCAGCGGAGGACTTCCAGAGAGCGCCGTGAAGCACCGCCTCAATCCTCCCCTTTCAAAACCCTAATCAGCCACTCTCTGGCCTTATTTAAGTGGTAACTGAGTCCGTGCTAACCACTCCGACCCAGTCCGCACCACCATTCACTCTCATACACCCAAAACCGGCCGAGCCGAGCCCTTCTTCTCCGCATGGCCGTGAGACCCGATTTGGGAAGTACCAAATTTGCACGACTCGGTAAGAGAACGTCCAAATTAATTGGTCCTAGAGTATCCTGGTTACTCATGAAGCATTTCTTGTGATTTGTTTCAGCTTGAAGCACTCCGAGTTGTTCCCGCACCGTGCAATCTCTTCCGCCGTCGCCGCCGCACGGTGAGAACACCAGTCGGCCCTCTATTCTTCGGTTTAAGTGCGGCAATAGAGTCCTTAGGATCTCCCAAAGCTCATGTGATTGACCATTCGGCTCAGATCAAACCGTAGCGCCGTCGAGCCACTCTTCACCGTAGAGCTCCGCCGGTCATCGCCGTGAATCCATTTTTCCCGAACACTACCCATATCCAAGTGGTTCCCTAGATTCACCATGGTCCCTTGAAGCCGTAGCCGTAGGCCAAAGTCGATCGACGTTGCCGGTTTGCCGCCGGTGAGGTCGTTGACCACCCCCTCTGCTCTGTGCCACTGCTGCGCGGGACCCTCAAGTCAGACACTCAAGCACTCGCATCTCACTGCCGAACCGCCCCATACGTCGGCGGTGGCCGCATCCGATCCGCAGCCAGCCACGGGCGGGCCCGATCGCCGGCGACCACCAGATTCAAAACCCAACCCGCGCAAACGTTAGAAATACGCTTTCCTTTAAGGAAAACGTATTTTTCCTTTTTTCTGGAATTTCTTTGAACCGAATAGCTTCAAATTTGAATATCTTTTGAACTATAGCTTCAAATTGAGTGAAATAAATTTCTAAATTCATATTAAATCATTTAGTTTCATAATATGTAAAAACATTTGAAACTTGTTTAGCAATTTAAACTTGAATTTAAATTTAAAGAGTGAAATTTAGATATATAGCATATAGAGATTTTGCTAACAAAGTCCAAATTGGGTGAAACCAACTTTGTTGAAATCCTTAGGACAAATACTATCCAAATATGTAATTAGATTTGGATTTGGAATTAGTTTGTGAAAATTTCATGTTAGGACTTTACTTAATGCATAGATTTAATATAGTTGTGATAACTTAATGAAAAAGCTTCCAAAATGAATGAAACTCGTTTCTTTGTGCTCATTACACTGCTTAGAACCAGTTGGTAAGATGAAAGCTAGGTTGCACCATGTTCTTTCATTAAACATGACTAGGATTGCTTTATATAAATTATATTAGTACAATTAGTCATACACCCTGAAAATGAACTTTGTTAAATATAATTCTACAATCTTAGCTTCCTGAATTCGTAAATTAAAATGAAATATTACATAAAGAAAGGTAATCATGTTGTATGTCATTAAGCTTTTGCCTTAGGCCCAAAATCTTATAACTTGCTTAATGCATGAATTGATTAAGTGATTACCATCATTGGTTGATTTGAACTGATTTCCTTTGCATCTTTCAACTGCTATCCTTGTTGTTTATGTATTTGCATCTTTTATCGATATTGAAGTATTCTTTTTGCCATGTTCTTAATCGACGTATAGACGCTGAGATTACCGACTACGCTATCGACGACACAGATCCAGCTTACACCGCTGAGGAGCAAGGCAAGCACCCCTTTGATCATTCTTGAACCCAGATTTCATAACCAACTAAAATGTGATTAAGAATCTTCCTGCATGCTTATATTCTAACTATTTATTTCACGCTCTTGGTAGTTATAACCCAATGTTGGTATATTGTCTTAATCATATCAACATAAACCCCATGATAACCATAGGAAAGGATACTCAATTAAAAGATGGGCTATAACGAATATTAATTACATCTGCTTAGCAATGCTTAGAATGATACGTTGATATCTACACCCACATATACACATTCTTTAAGAATCTTTTTATGGTTTATTTAAGCAGTAAAGGATACTGGTAGTTTGATAAAAATGAAAATAAAACTATGATTTCGACGTGGGTGATTATTGGCAATAGCCGGTTGTACATGTTTTAACGTGTACGTAGATAGGGTGGAGTATCGCCCATGTCACTTTGAGGACCGAACGTAGTGTTGCATGATCCAAGTATAACAGTACATCCACAAATACGTAATGGGACAGCTTTAACTTATTAAATTATTTGGGAATTAGCTTTGCACATTGGTAGGCGGTTGTAGCACGGGCATTTCGGCTATTGGTTTGCTCGAGGAGGTGTCATCACCAGGTGTTGGCATCTGCCATTGTAACGGTGTACGCTGGCTATGAATTTGGGGTCGTTTATTATTCCCTGGTGGGTCACTAACTCCGAATTTCTATTCCTGGTGGGTTACCGACTTAATTCCCTTTACCCTTTTAGCTTCCATCATAGTCGTGGAGTAACGCCACCGGGCTAGTGCAAAGTTAAGGTTCAAGTAATCGGCTTCGTTATGAACTCCTCGCGGGCATACCAAAGGAAGTGTGTCTTATAGCTTGCAAAAAGGAGAACATATCTTGTGGGTAAAGCAAAGTACAAACTCTGCAGTAGTCTAAAACTATTCAATAGCCGTATCACGGGCCATGGATGACTTGCGAATTGACACTAGTTAGTCAAGCTTCTGCTTTTCAAAACCTTTAATTAAATGATTTGAGAAATGGTTTACACCCTTTTATGTCACTTATTGTTACATTTGTTCATATGAGACCATGGAGGGTCTTTTCGTTAATTTACTCACAAAGGGCCGTGAGTAAAATGTTATTATTCTTTTTATTATTACCTGTTATTTCAATTACTTATCAAACTGTCTTAAAGTTTTATTTACGCTTTCCATTACTATTCAGTATTACTTCATTCAAAACTTTCGCTTTATGCAAAACAACCGTAGAAACCCACTTTCTATTTCAGCCTGCATTTATTCCAGGACTTGCATACACTACAAAGTCTTGCGAGTACCAATGTACTCAACTTGCTTCAACAATGTTTTTAGGTGAAGAGCAAGATTTCGATATTGATGGGAATGAGAATGAGGAACCTACGAATTTTAGCGACGACTGATCTTTCTAGGTTCATCTCAGCAGTTGCTTGTGGAGTTATGGAAATAGATGGCATACTATGAGACATGGTTTTAATTTCCTGCTACTTTTGGTATTGTAATAACACTATAAAACTTGTGATGTAATAAAATGTGTATCTGTGTGGCTGTAATTTCCAAATTGTGATTGTGCGTGCCAGCCACTGATCATGGGAATGGCACAGAAAGCACTTAAAAGAGCCTCATATTTATGTTACTTAGTGACATAAAAATGAGGGTCTCACAGCTTGCATGGTGTGAAAGTTCCGTCCGGCTACTCGTCCAACATGAAGAGACTTGTTTCAATGCAAGATTTAAAATTAATTGGAATGAAGTCTCATGATTGTCATGTGTTGATGACTCAAATGCTCCCTATTGCAATTAGAAGTATTTTGCCAGTCAAGGTCCGAGAGACAATCACGAGGCTGTGTTATTTATTTAACACAATTGCTCAGAAGGTCATCGATCCCGAAGGACTGGATGCTCTGCAGGCCGAGGTGGTGATGACTCTATGTAATCTTGAGATGTATTTCCCTCCGTCATTTTTCGATATCATGGTCCATCTCATTGTTCACCTTGTAATAGAGATAAAGTTGTGCGGGCCTGTGTTCCTACGTAGCATGTACCCGTTCGAGAGGTATATGGGAATTTTAAGTCTTACGTGACGAAATCGATCCCGTCCGTGAGGGTAGCATTGTCGGCTGTTATGCAACCGAAGAGGTCGCCGAAGTTCTACTGCCGATTACATGGCTCAGGCTCAACCAATAGGTGTGCCTCGATCTCGCCATGAGGAGTCTCGCATCCGGGACCATCTAAGGAAAGCAATCACGCCCGATCCAGCTATTGCGTGTGCTCAAGCCCATTTCACGCTTCTACAACACATGGTATGACCCGTAGTGTCCCGTGACATCGTCGAGCACAAGCAATGGCTAAGGCAAGAGAATCCAAAGACGACAGAGTCTTGGATCATAAGACAACATAACCTTGATTTAACAATTGGTTCAAAGAGCGACTCCATCACTCGGGAGCTCACATATGACACTCAAATGGTTGGCAAAAGGTCCAACTACGCTTGTCACGCGTGGAAAGGATACGACTTAAATGGATACACATTTTACACGATAGATCGATTTGAAGAGCACAAACTGCAATAAAGTGGGGTCCTCATAGATGCTCACATCACTGGTCAACGAGGAGCTCCTACTATGGGTTCATAGAGAGGAGATTTGGGAGCTTGACTACGCATTTTCAAGATCCTACTATTTCTGTCGTTGGGTCCACCTCTAGCACGTGAAGGTTGACAAGTGCACGATCACTACCGTGGACCTCGAACGTGTTTCGGATACCAAGATGAACCATTCGTGTTTCGCAAACCAAGTTGTTCAAGTCTTCTATGTTACCGACCCGGCCCAACAAGAAGCGCCACGTAGTTGTTCAGTGGGAAAAAGGAGGATTGGTCTGAGTTGAGAATGTAGTAGATGAGGAAGAGTACAATCAATTTGATGATTTGCCTCCTATCGGAAATGCCAGATGGTCCAAGAAGAACAAATCGAGGAAGTCGACTACACACGTGTCGATCATCGTGAAGGGATAATTTTCACCGTATAATTACAATGTTAACTTGTAAGCAAGTGCATGCATGTATGCATAATAAAGTAATATTTCGCATTTCCGTGATATTTATCTGTAATATTTTGTGTGCTTTGGAAAACAATATTCTGCAATGTATATAATAAGAACTAAAACTAATTTTTTTGTGTCCTTAAAGACGGTTCTTTATGAGCACCGTCATGATATCTATTTCACGACAATTTGCCAGCATACACACAACCGCCTTGAATATTTATCTATTACGATTATTATATTGAAGGACCGTGTGGTAATTACTATTACAAGACGGTTGTTAAATAGAACCGCCTGTAATAGATAAACATTAAAGACGGTTGTGTTTTTAGAACCGCTCGAATATATATCACAGACGCGTTGTTTTAAACCGCCTGCGGATAGGTGCCTCTATATAACTTCTAACATCGAAAACGCCGATCGGGATCAAAACTCCTACGCACACTTCAAACCCTAACCGCACTGATGGAGACCGCCCGCCTCCGAGCCCCGCTCGCCGGCCGAAATGCGCCGGCGCCTCGAGCCTCCCGCTGCGTTGGCGCCTCCCTGGCTACGCGCCTCCTCCTCCCCGACTGCCAAGGCTCTCCTCCTCCCCCGACGCCTCCTCCTCCATCACAAGGTTGGTCTCCTCCTCCCCCGTGGTAGAACAATAGATTTGTGGATATGTGTGCTAAGGTTGAAACTGTGAAATCAAAGGAAACATTGCATAAGAAGGGCACCTCAAAGAGAAGATTGTGGCCTTTTGGATGGTTTGTAAAACAAACTGAGAATGAACTCCGTTCCTATATTATTCATTGCCTCTGCTTTTGTAGATTGTATGTGCTACTAACAATTGAATAATATTAATTGCCTCCGTTCCTATATTATTCTCTCAGATATATTTTATGGCCTCTCTCTATATTTTTTTTTATTTGTATGTTTTGCAAGTCTTTTTCGCACTCATTTCTCCTTCCATGTCTTCTCTATAAATTGTATAAATTAGTTAGAATGAAAATAGTGCAAGCTCAGCAGAGGTCTAGATTCGAATTTTGACAGGAGTTAATACATACAAATATAACATATTGTGAATTAGTATATTGTGGAATCGTCATTCTAGTGTTGTTCTTTAAAATATCATCAACAAAGATCATAAATAACAACCAAAGCCAATCCATACACTCCAAACTGAAACTATTCCAAGCTGAAACTATTCATTAGCATTAGAAGGAATACTCTAAGTTCAAGATTAGAAGGAATACTTCTAAGTCAAACTATTCCAATATGAAACTATTCATTAGCATTAGAAGGAATATTATGATGAGTTAAAACTACGATTCTGTGTTAATTTTGATCGCCTAGCGCCATTTTTGGAACTTCTACTAAGATCAATGTCGATGCATCGGTGGCGACGCGACAGTTTGAGACTTTTCAAGCTGCCATCGCTCGAGGAGGTCCTCCCTGGATTGCGTGTCATTTTCACGCACTTTGCCAGAACAAGAGTCAAGAGCTATCTCTCTGTCTACTCTCGATATGTCCATCTATTCCATCGCGTGAACATTAAAGCTGCGCCGCACTACATGTATACCGAAAATGCAAAGGCAGTGAGTTCACGCGATGGAATAGATGGACATATCGTAAATTAGACAGAGAGATAGCTCTTGACTCTTGTTCCCGTAAGTGCGTGAAAATGACATCGCAATTCAGTGAGGACCTCTCGAGCGTATGGCTTGAAAAGTCCTCCAAATCACACGTCACCTATAGTGCCACCGATGCATCGACATTGATCTTGCCGTAAGTTCCAAAAAAATGACGCTTAGGCGATCCAAATTTAACAGTAATCGTAGCAAGTTGAGTACAAAATGTACTCACAAGACTTTTTGCAAAACATATAATATATGTAGGTTGTATTAATAGAAAGGCTACCAATGGTTATTTTGCATAAATATATGTAGGTTGTATTAATAGAAAGTCGAATTTAGTAAAAGCAATTTAATGTATATAAAATAACAAGTATGCAAGCATAAATATAACAACTCACAAATTCCTCCATGACGTAGAGCAACAAGTTTTCCATTTTCTACCAACACATGGCATAAAACCAATCTTTTGCTTACACATGACACAACAATGAAAACAATCTTGCCAACACATAGCAAAGTATTGAATAATCAGAGGGTAAACTTTTCAATACCAAAATTTCCAATTGCAAACCATTTTATGAAAAATATGAAAATATCTAGCTAGTGCTAGTGCACCAAGACTTTCATGGATCAGGAAACAAATTTTTGAAAAAGATTTTCACTCAAGGCTTTACCCACAAGACGCTTGGTGAATAACATTATTTCAATATTTTCTATCCACCTTAGGCCCAGCGATGAGCCGAGTCAAGTCAAACCAACTCGCTCCAAGAAGAAAAGCAAACAAAAGGCCAACAGCCGAGCATAGCATCACTGCCGATCGATCCGAAGATGGGTCCCCTACCGAAAGTAAAAGGTAGTGAATGCATTACGAACAATGTGCGGATAGTTGCACGCGAACGGGTCCCCATCACATGTACATCCTGGAAGTCGATCGACGAGGGCCGCAACGACCGCTTACAGAAATCCTTTCCTCCTTCGGGATCTCCCGAAGAACTCGAGGACCCCGTGGCGACGGTATGCATCGCTAGTGGCAGGAAAGGCGTGGAAGACCTTTAAGAGCACACCTTGTCAAGGAATACGCCAATAAGGATAGGACTCCCTACCCTAAAGTACGGTTCATTAGTGAGGATTCATGGCGACGCTTTGTTCACCAAGACGACAGATCAATTCTTGATTGAAAGCGAAGCACACAAGGCCCTACAGCAAGGAACACCCACCCACGGACTAACTGCACACCGCTGGGAAGAGGATGCAATGGGACAGGAGGACGAGGGGGACTCCGCCGCCATTTGCATCGATTGTCGACTCAAGGCCACGAGATCGCTAAGAGCGAGGTCATGTGCCACACCATCCGGCACCATCTCTAACAAACTCCTCGCGGAGGAAGTCTCGCTAACGCTTTGCAAGATATCGAACCACCATTTTGGTACGCATTTAGTTCCTAACTTCATAAGTCAAATAACTTGTCGCGATCTTGTAGGCGTAGTTGAGTGCACAATCTTCCGGTGGATCTTTTGTCCCAAACAGGAGAGCGATGCACTCTCCACGATTGGGAAACAAGGAACACCCTGTCGCACGCGAGGCAAAGGGTTTTCGTTCCCTCGAAAACGGCCAAGACACTCACATGTACCGGAGTAAGAAGAGAGGTAGAGACGAGCGCGAGAAAAGATCGTGAAGGATCTTGAGGACAGTGAGAGGAGAATTCGATGATAGGATAAGAAGCCTCGAGGAAAGGCTCAATGCTCAAACACACACTGTGGAAGGCCAAGGGTTCAAATTTCACTACACGTAGAAGAGCAAATTGCAAGGCGTCCGCCCGACTGTGTAAACACGCGGCAAATTCCCTGTCTGTGACATCAAGGTATACTAATTTAGATCTCTTGAATGCTCCATAGATATATCTTTTGGGCACATTAGCTAATTGGGTACCGCTGTGTAGGAGCTCACGCGCAATCTCCAAGTGAGAGTTGCCAATTGCTCCTTCCTATATAGGTCGCTTGGGGCCTCGCGTATCCATCCATTGAAGGGGCGATGGTGCACGGTCGCCGCTAAGCGCGGCCACTTAAGGTCAATGTGGACGGCGTTCATGACATTTTTAAGATCGCTACGCCTACAATTGCCTCCAAATGACGGCAGCCTTGAGACCGGGATGTCATCGCACATTCATCCAAAGGCCTGAAGAAATGACATATCTCTAGACATCCATCCTCCACCGTATACCTCTACTTCCTCCGCCGGTTGATCCAATTCCCAAATCGGTTATCGTGCCCTCCCACCCAAAAACATTGATAAAGGGGAGTTTGATATTGACTTTGACTATGATTGCTTCTACTCCCCTCGTCTCCCAAGATTTCCGTTCCAACAAAGAAAGGGAAGGGCAAATCGAAAAGATAGCGAAGGCCTTGAGTACTATCCGATGGCCCCTGCTGGCCCTGCATTCAAGCTAGGAGAGCCTTTATTAACTGAAGATCGCATGAAGACATTGACTTATCACGCAAAAGCCTCGCATACATACTACATGAGACAAGCTAACAAGCCAGAGAACGAACGCATAACAAGTATCATGGTCCGCTACAAGCCTAAGCATCCGCTCAACGACTCGGGGGCTACTTCGCGGTCGGCTTCTGTGACCTGCTCGATCTTCTTCAACTCGACGCTCGACGCCTCGCTCTTAAGATCGGACATTGTGAGTGTGTCTTCCCGTATACGGATAAATGTCATATATATATATATATATATATTTGAAGTGACCCTTTGCCTAACTTTTTGTATATAAAGATTCATGATACGCGGAGAACGAAGAATACATCGGTGGGTTTCCTCGACTCCACTCTTAGTCTCAACCAACAATGAACCAAGATGCAAAAGCGAGGAATCACGTCGACATGCCTTGGATGCTCAGAAGATAAAAGTTTCATACTTTTACCCTTTAACCCAGGTGGTATGTCGCCGACTTGGTATACTCTCATTTGTAATGTGCACACAATACTTTGGTGCTAATTGACTATGGCAACATACCATGCAGTTTCACTGGGTTCTAATTTGTAATTCATCCGCCAAGAACCGGGTTATTTACGTTGATTCCTCACATACCGGCAATCACGACTTGAACCCTATCGCACGGTTAATCACTGTAACCACGTTGTTTAAGGTGCTTGTTGCTCTGGAATAGCCGAGGCTAACCTTTCAAATCACGTGAGGACGGTCAAAGCTTTGCGAGATCCTTCCTGCTCAAGCGGGGATAAGGCGCTGCAAAGACGATTTCAAGTTTCCTGTATCTCTATACAAGATAATCCTATTTCAAACTCCGTGAGCCATGATTCTGAACTAAGCAATTCTATTTTGCGATTACTACCAACAGGACAGGGCAATAACCGATGTGGATTTTACGTTTGCCATAACATGCATCTCCTCACAATGCAACACAAATGAGTAAGGATAAAACTTCTGGTAAGACAAGGATCTCAAGGCTAATTCGAGGAAAACTTTGTTTTTTCCTAACCACCAAGTCATTAATAAAAAAGGCGAGTTCTACGCAGTGCCTAACGCAAGAGTTAGGTTTTTCTCTCAGTATTGCCACTTGTACTGCTTTTAATTTGTGAAGATTGTGGACTTGTAGTAGTTGAATTGCTTAGGAAAAATATCATTCTTAGTCAATTCTTTTCTTGAGAGGAGAGCATTTCAAATAGTAACACCGTGATGTAGTAGCCATGTACATATTAGGCAAGGAATGATGCCTTAGTAAATTTTGTACATATCTTCCTCGATACAATTGATGTGGGGAAGTCTTTGAAGGCAACAACGCGTTAAATCAGCCGTGATGGATCAAGTTATATCCTTCGTTGGTTTTATTGGATCGATCTTTGCTTGCCATTCTCTTTCCATGTTTGATATATTTAGTTTGAAAAGTCGCTATTTGTGTCAATTGCGATGTATGGTTGTTTCGTGTTTACTTCTCCAATAACGTGATTGGAGAAAATTCATTTGTAACTTCTGTTTCCTTGCATGAGCGCTAGATGATAATAGAGTTGGGATTCTTTTAGTCTTTATACGCATTTGATATATTGTTTGCGATCTGATATGTCTGTGTTATGTGATCTGTGTGTGTTATGTCTGTGATCTGTGTTATGATCATTTGTATGTGATCTTATGTCTGTGTTATGTCTGTTTCAGAGGGCATGGCTAGCATTTCCTGAGGCTAGCCAATAAACAGAAAAATGTCGATGTATGAAAACCACATCACAGACGGTTCTTATTTGTGAACCGTCTGTGATACAATACATCACAGACGGTGTTATTTGTGAACCGTCTGTGATAGGTTATATAACACAGACGGTTCGTACAATAAACCGTTTGTGATATCCATACTATCACAGACGGTTCGTACAATAAACCGTCTGTGATATCCATACTATCACAAACGGGTCTTTTGTCAAACCGTCTGTGAAAGAAATATATCACTAACGGTTCTGAATAAGAACCGTCTGTAATATTATTATCACAGACAGTTGTTGAAACCGTCTGTGATATGGCTCTATTATCACTGACCCATTGTTAGAGACGGTTCACAAAGCCGTCTCTGATGATATTTGTGAACCGTCTCTGATAGGGTTTTCTGTAGTAGTGCTAACATCATAGTTTCCATTTTAACATAACATTACTTTGGCATAAGTCCCCCAAAACTTTCTAAGTTCAGTTCTAAGCATGTCTAAGCAATATCTAATTATTATCATAACATAGCCATAATTTGTTTAAGGTTACAAGGGCATTGGAACTCAAATGTCAAAGGTGGCATACCGATTTTGAGTATAACTAGCATTTAAAAACTAGGTTAGGAAATAATATTTATGACTAATAGGCATGCAATAATTTAAAATTCAACATACAAATTCACAAACTGGAAGCAACATAATCAAGGTAGTGTGACTTGCCTGGTTCGATGAGTTGCTGCTCGAATTCGTCGCACGGGTACTCCTCGGACTCTCCGTAATCTACGCGTGAAAAGCACCTAAATTCAAATTAAATCTAAATAAATTCAAATTAAATTCCAAACTAGCACTAAACTGAAATTTAAGATTTTAGAAGAATTTAGGAAGAAAAACGGAGCTAAACGGAGTTCGAATGGGCGAAAACGGGCTGTCGGAAGTTTAAAAACAAATAAAAAGGATTTTCTGGATTTTTGGAATTATTTTCTAAAGGAAATCCATATTATTGCGCACTGATGACGTCAGCGGCCTTTTTCAGATTTATTTTTAAAAGAAAATCGGGATTACTGTATCACGCTAACGTCAGCACCGAGCATTTTTATTTTTGAATTATTTTTAAAACTAAAAATACTAACAGGTGGGGCCCGCTCGGCCGTGGACCGAGTCCACGCGGCCCGGTCTGGTAAGGCGCGCGCGTGAGGGCGCGCGAAGGCAGCTGGCGCATGACGCGGTGGCGGCCGAAGGGATAGGGGCGAGGCAATGGGAAAGGCGAGCGACAGTGGGGACGGCAAGGCCGGAGGGGTTCGGGCAGCGACGGGGCGGCGCAGCGCGGCAGCGGCGTCGGAGCGGAGGAAGAAGGCGGCGACGTGGCCAGGAGAGAGAGAGGAGCGGAGGGAGAGAGAGGGGGAGGTGTGGGGGATGAGGGGGCTCCGGGGAGTATTTAGGGGGGCTAGCGACGGCGCGCGGAGCAACGGCGCGCGCGAAAAGGGCGGGAAGCTAGTGGTGGTGCTGGCGGGGGGAATCCGGGCATCGCACGCACTGACTTGATTATCCGCATAGTGGTATTACTCGCGTGTCATGATAAGTGGGCGGATTTAGCACGTAGGATAACACGCTGAGCATGTTTAGGTGACTGATAGATGCGATCCGCAGGAGCTTCTCCCCAAATCGAAATACAACCATGCATGGAAGCATGGTTGGGAGCTGAGTGGAGAGAATGTCAGCCGGACCGCCACACTTAGCGCATCCGGATCACAGATCTTGAGCTGTATTACACTCGCAGGTCCAACCAAAGCAGTGGGCCAAGGTCTCTTGGGCCATCTTCCCCAAAAAGCTATCACAATGAGGAGGTGCTCCCCCACCCTTATAAACCAAGCTCAAACCCTCCCAACAACCGATGTGGGACTATTCCTAACAAAGAAGTCCCTGTGAGTCCACCTATCATTGACCTAACTTAATTGGTCAGCGTGTCGTCTTACATGGCACAACCACCGACTCGTTGCGCCACGCAGAAAATACTACTACACGAAATCGAGTGAGAATGTTATTTGAATTAGATTGCAAAATTCAAGGATGAAATATCCGATATCATAGCTGAGGATGTTATATGAACTTGTCACATTTGAACTTGCTGTGTATAAAAAGGGAGACGATGGATATATGTATTGCATGCTTCCGTACTTATTGATGTATATAAAAAGCTGGCTCACATTTGAACTTGCTGTATATATCCAAATTAAGTAGCTAGCTAGAATTCCAGTCGATGGGAGTACGTAGCTACCTAAGCTAGTTTGGTATACAATTAATATATATATGTGTTGGTGCATGCGCTGGATGAGTGGCTGGATTGGCAAATCGATGAAGTACTGCAGTGGGCGGCTAGTAGTCGTCGGCGCTGTCGGCCCAGGCCATGCACTCCTCGTGCATCTGCCCCAGCGTCCGTCTGCTGCTCTTGCTGCTGCTGCTGCTGCTCTTCGTCTCTGCCTTTGCCTTCGCCGCCGCCGCATTGGCAGCAGGAGCAGCAGAAGGAGGAGGAGGAGGAGTCCCGGCGGCGGGCGGAGCGCCGGTGAGCTGCTGCACGACGCTGCGGAACTGGGCGGGGGGCACCACGTACACCGCCGTGGCTGAGGGGTCCCGCCGCCTCCAGTGCGGCCTGGGATTAGCATCCTCGCTGCCGTTGCTGTCCATCCTGGGACGCGCGCGGATGCGGCACCGGGATCGATGGGCGAGGAAGACGAAGGAAGTAAGCGGTGGCTTAATTGGCGGGAAAGATGGAGGCCACGCAGCGCGGCTATTTATAGCTTGAATTGGCATCCATGTATGTATGTGTATCCAATCCATTCCATCCATGGTACGCACGTACATGTCAGCGTGGCGTCAGCTCCGTCGGTCGTCGCGATTGACCAGCTAGTAAAGCTAATCCACTACCAGTACTAACCGATGCGTACGTGATCATTTCACTAGCTAGGCAGGGTAGCTCGCTCGCTCTCTCCGAGTGGCCGGTCAAACTGGTTCGATCGAGAGGCTCTACTCGTACAGGCCGCCAGCGAGGTCCATCTGCTCTTTACTTCACTACATAGCGATCAGCTGTCGTCTTCACCATCCATCCATGGACTGGGTCCAAATTAACGGAAGAAGCTTCTAGCTGCTGCTGCTGGTCATGGACTCATGGTAGGAGCAAGCATCAAGTTGGCATGCAGTACAGTTACGATGGACTAGAAGGCTAATACAATAAGGGAGTAGCTTGGCTTGGATGGACTAGAAGGCTCGCCTGCTAGCTAGCTAGCCGTGGCGTGGCGTCACCGTTAATGCAACGCGAGGCGACGCGACGCAGCGCACACATGCGATAATGCAAATAATGCAGTGCGTGTGGCTGTCTGCTGATTAGTCTTCTACAGATGATGAGATCGATCAAGTGGACAGGTCTCGATCGATCCCTTAATTAATTCCCAAGAAGATGCCTGCGTGCAGCACAAGCGGAACACTAAATTAATTGGGGAATTGCCAGGATCAGATATCTGATTTTTTTGCAACATTTTTTTTTTATGCGTGAAACATTTTTTTCTACGTAGTGAAACATTTTTCTTCGACAAACAGTAAAAAAAATATTTCATACAGTAAAAAAAATGTTTCATACGTTCAAACAAAATGTTTTATACAGTAAAAAAAATGTTGCGCGGCGTCCGAAAAAAAAATTAAAATCGGACGTCCGGCTGCTAGTTCGTCCCAATTAATTGGGTATCTTTGCGTTTTCATCTGATCCGGTTGAGGAGGGCTTTAATTAGGGTTTCAAACTTTATTTAATTTGCATCGAGTTTCCAGCTGATGCACCAGGGACCTGTACTGCTGCTCCCAGATTTGATCCGGCGCGGGGCGCTTTGAGCCGCCGCGGGTGTTCATAGTTTTTCCGACGAGTCTTGTTTGAATCACTAGCTAGGGCATTCCAACTGTTTACTATAATATATATGTTCATGATCAGATATTCCATTGATATCTCTGAAATAACCTTTCTTTAGTAGAGAAATTGTTTCGTACTGAAGCATCCTAGTCTCACTGTAACATCCCAAAGTTAAGTATACTTCATGTCCTATGTGCTGTACCAAGGACTTGCCTGTTTTACTCTATGATTTTACTAAAATTGTAGCCACTGGCTTTTGGACTGAAGCTTTAATTCGGCTAAGTTTCGACTATAGTACAAAAATAAAAAGTATACGTGAGACATATATCACAAGGAATGCATGGCATGTTGATGCCAATTGCTGTGCACATTTTTCTCAACTACATTTGTGTTAGGCATGCATCTACTCAAGGTGAAGCTTTACCACTCATGCATTGGATGGCGGCCAATAGGAATCGTCAAAGCCTTCTTCTGCTTGTAGTCTAGCCAAATCTGAGTTGGTTTAATTTGTTGGTACCAACCGCCGGATACATGCTCTATTGACTTCTGCACAAGAGCTTTCTGTACATCTGTAAATCAAAATGTTGGAGCATAGTTATAATTTTACCTTTTGGTTCATGCAACCAATTTATTCCATAATGTAGAATCGATATATACTAGTATAGCAATCAGAAGGGGGATTGAATGATTGCGTGGAAGCTAAAATCAAAATTTTGAGCTACTAGAAATTCATCCCAATTCGGAATCAAATAATTACTTCGTATTCAACAAAGACAAAGTAGATGTGTTAGGTAAATTGCGAATCCCTACAGATCCAGCTGTTGGATTGACCTTAAATTCGAACATAAGAAACTATATTCCAATATGAATTTAGCAAAAAAAAAAAAAGAATCAACTCGATCGGACCTACGGATCAAAAGTTATAAGCTTCGCAAATTGACTGTATCAATAATGACGAAAATTGATTAAACCCTAATTCGTTTTTAAATAAAATCTACAAAAGATTAACCAACAAAACTTTGAGGAACACTAAATTAATACCCTAGGAAGGTTTTGGATGGATCAAATCAAGAAAAAACTCAAAAAATCAAGATAGACAATGAATCAATCTACTAAACCGAAAACCAGGCGAGAAAACATAAATCCGGATGAAAAGTAAATCATGATTTACTGTAGCAACACTTTAGATGATAAGTGCTGAAGCTACGTGGTTTTTAGATGATAAGTACTTTAGCTAAAGACCATTCTATGCTTAACTATCCATAATATGCGCTGTCGATGGTCATAACACTTAGGGTTTTTGCTTTAATAGGATTCAGATGCAAAGCAAGAACTAAATTAAATATTTTTTCAGAATATGGTAGTCTATATATGCGCTATTCATCCTAAAATTCTCATTTATACGAGATATTTTACGAGCTACCGAAAAGGCTTAAGTGATACTAAAGTCTACACGAATACAATTCAGTTTTCATTTTACGTTTGCGACTGCATCTTAAGGGATTATTTAACCATTCTTTGGGTACTGATAGGGGATGCTTCTATGAGTGTTTTAAAGTTAGTTCTGCGACAATTTGCTCTTATCCGCGACATTTTGCAAATAAAAGAACATTAAGATTTTATATGGATTTGGTTCTAGGAATGCTTTCACCTTAGCTTTATAGGATTTTAGTACTAGCTTGTTCGGGATATTTTACTTATATTCATTTGTTTGTATATAGTTACTCCCTCCGTCCCACAAAGAGTGCATTTTTAGTTTTTTTTAAGATAGATTAGTGTACAAGGTAAATGACTAATGTGACCCTCATTACTCCATGCACAGGCGTGTTGATGCTTTGATTTTCACCGGCACTTAAATGAGCATGCATACATTTACAACTCTGCATGCAGAAGATTAATGGGCTTTGGCTGGGCCCTACGGACTAAAGATGCACTCATTGTGGGACAAATTTTGAACACTAGAAATGCACTCTTTGCGGAACGGAGGGAGTACTATACAAGAGCATTGCTGATTAAAAGACTAATCATGATGATTTCTACTGTACGAGGTACTTTTGACTCGTAGAGCATATCTCAGCTAGTCTCCTATCTATTAGTTTATTTTAGAAAGATGTTAATCTTTTATATTTGATAGGTTAAATCACCTAGGAACTTAATTTGGGCTAAAACAAATACTGTATTTTTATAGAATTAGATAATCTGGTCCTATACCATTTCTAAAACAAAATCGCACATGTACGAAAGTATATTTACAAAAAAGGTTCCATATGATATTTATGTACAAGTATGTGCGATGATGGTAAAAATTGTTTGAACTAATCAAGGTTCAATTAGCTTATGGTACTGTTATTTTGTATAAGAGGATATTAAACTAATTAGGTTCTGCTGATCTAAAGGACTGATTTGGATTTGGCGTTTTAATCGAAGCATGCCGTATTAACATTTTTAAGCTTCAGCTAAACATACATACATAGACCACACTGTGCCTAGATGATGATTATTATTATCACTATGTTTGGACTAACTTTTGCATGAATATTTTCATATGTCAAAATATACACGTATTTCTACACAAGATTTATTTGAGATTGATTAAATTCTACTGGGCCATAAGTTTTAATTTCAAAGATTGAACCATTTTTGAGTCTCACTGAGTTAATCTTCCAATCAAAAGTGCTAATTAAACTTGCAGTTTCATAAAAATAACCTGATTAAATTTTATTTGGGAAAATGACCAATTAACATTTGATTCAACTTAGTGTTTTACGAGTTTATTTAAACTATTTTGGATTATTCAAATTAGCTTCTAATGTTTTGAACTAAGATTTTATCTAACTCTTCTTACTGTCTTTAGGCTCTAATTAATGATACTCATCAAAGCTGGGTTCAATTGTCAAATAGTTAGGGAAGCTAACTAGATTGACCGGGGCCACCGGTCAGACAAACGAAAGCGGAGGAGCTCACCAGCGCCATGGCCAAACCTTCAGGCGAGCGTGACCGACGGCGAACTTGCCGTGGAGAACTGCGGGCGAGGCCACAAGTAACTGAACCCATAGAAACCAGCACCTGAAGCTCCGACGGCCAGGGACGGCGGCGCGGCGGTCCGAACCGGCTACAGGATAGTGACGCTTCAGGTACGAGGAATTGACAAATAGCGCAGCTTGAACGAGAAGTTGGACGGCGGCTTGAGTGCGGCGAATTTGTGGCCGGAACTGAGCACGGCAATGGTCTAGGTGCAATCGGGAGGTGGAGAAGCATTGGAGGAGTAAGTTTTGCTACTTAGGAGGAGCTCGGATGCTTATGAATGTAGATCATCGCTCAAGTGAAAACCAGCCAGCTAGAGCGGCGCCGTCCCTCATCGTGGCGGCGCACGGTGAGGAGAACTTGGCCGTGGCGAGCTCTAGAGAAAGCGAGCGCATGCACGAGGACACGTGAGCCGCGACGTGGAAGAGATCAGAGCAAGAGATCGATGGATTGCTGTGCCCATACCGTACGTGGGGAAGAAAAGGATTGGCTGCTTGCGTTCAGCTATGGATAGAGGTGGCATCGTGTCGTGCTGTGTCGTGCCGTGCCGGCCCGGTCCGGATTCATCGTGCTTCGGGTCGGAACCGTGCCGTGCCACGCCGGCCCGTCGTGCCTACCGTGCCGGCCCAGGTCGCTTTTGACGAGCCCAAGCCCGGCCCATTTGCGGTTTGTGCCGGCTTCGTGCTGTGCCAGTTCAGACCCGGCCCATTTGCACTATTGCGATGAGATATTTTTCGCACAGATGACCACTTGAAACCTCCGAATCTTAATAAAGATAGTATTCCCCTCTACTGCTCTACTGATTTTGACCCGATAATGATAGTACAAAATCTCAGCACGTAAATACATTGTCTACGGGGCGGAGGGCTTTCACACGTGGTGCCGTGCCATGGTCGCGAGAAGCGACGTTTTGTGGAGTTCGCCTCCATTCGCAGCTAAAGGCCGGAGGATGGACGAGGTAGACGACAAAATACTGCACCGAATCCAATCGAGGCACCGATCACACGAGCGAATAGATTAAAAGATACTCCCTCCGTAAGCTTTTATAAGGTTTTCCAATCGAGACACCTAACACGAGCGCGAACAAATTAAAAGATACTCCCTCCGCAAGCTTTTATAAGGTTTTCCAATCGAGACACCTAACACGAGCGCGAACAAATTAAAAGATACCGCTCCAAAGAAGGTAGGCGTTTAGTTCGGACCACGCCGAACAGAGATAGAGTTCGGACCTATTCGAACTTGTTTGAGAAAAATTGTTTGAGGCAGGTTAAGTTCGGACCTCTCCGAACTTGTTTGGGAGAGCTTGTTTAGGAGCGATCAAGTTCGGACCTTTCCGAACTTGTTTAAAAAAAGTCTGGAAACGCTCTGATTTTTTTTGTGTGTCAGACCTGTTTTTACGTGGTCCCTAGTCTTTTGAGACAATTCCCACCATTCACAATTTTTTCACGTTGGTATTTCATTTGCTGTCAAGCCCTATTGTTGTCAGTTGTACAGACTTTGAATCACTAGTTCTTTCTAGCCTAAAGTCAGCAACTAGTGACTAGACGTTGAACAATTTTTCAATTCTACATTCTCTATTTTGATTATTGCTAATCCTTACAACTAATTTGAGCATGTCCAAGCTCCACTTTCTACCTGTACAGGCATCTCGTCGCAAGGAGCAAAAGCCCTCAAGAAATTTCTGTTTTAGTACAGCGGTTTGCAAGAATCGAAGCAATCTTCGTCAGTGTTGTTCGTCGCTTCCAACATCGATTGCGGGCACTCTAGTAATCTCCTCCAAAATCCGGCACCACCGTTGGATTTGCGTCGTTGAGATCGTTCTGGTGCTCACCTCCCCCAACCCCGTCACCTCCTGCCTCACCGGCGCCACTGTGAGCCGCCGCTTCTAGCCACCTCCTTATTGCCACTTCGCGCCTCCTGCCGTGCATCCTACCACCGGCAAGCTACCGCATCATGCCGCCTTCCCTCTGCGTTCGCATTCTAGTTCTGGAGGTTCACGAAGCACTACAGCAGTGCTCCTTAATGCACTTTGATCCTAATGTTTATAACTACTTTTATAAAAATGTTTATAACTTGCATTGCTATTTATATAAAAGGTGATGTTAAATTTAGGTTGGTAGTTGATCCAAGTTGCTATTACCACCTTGATATTGAAATACATGCTTGTTTTAACCCTAGGTTGCTGTGATATATCATAATAATATTATGTTATGATATATAATATTTAGTGCGTTAGATGGGTTTAATTGTGAAGTTGATCAAATACGTATGGATGGGTTACTTTGAAATTATCGTAAAATATGTATTTAAAAAGTTGTGGCAATATGCTGCTGTGTTTGCAAAATAGAAATAATTTATACTTGGGCAGATTGGTTTGTCGACAGATGCGAATGGAGCACAAGTCTTTTTTTGTGCAAGTACTGCCCCTAAATCAATTAATGACCAACGCTTATGATTGTCCATTATAAACGCAACAGTACAACTACATGTTAAATTGGGCATGACCTAGCTAAATAATTTGTAATAATCTAACTTAGACTCACCTAATGGTTGAATGTGGGTGCTAGATGAAGGCAAGTTGTTTTTCCCACATAACGCAAGAGGGACCTCTGACTGGGTGGATGGACCCCTTCAATGGTGAAATCTTAGCGGGTAGAGTCGGGTTAGATTGTCGCATTGTAAAGGCCTTGCGATATCCACTTTATCGCACGCCTAAAAAAACGTGTTACGACCGACACTAAAAATAAAATATCTCTTGTCGGTAAAGTGTACAAACTCTGCAGAGCAACGGACGCCTGCCCGGGTTAGATTGTCGCATTGTAAAGGTTTTGCGATATCCACGTCGAACGCCTGCCCGGGTTCAGCGGCCCCCTGCCTTTCTCGCTCGAAACAGGGTAGCTAGCTGCTGTCTCCTACCCTGCTCTGCCTCTGCCTCTGCTTCGTAGTAGGCTAGCTGATATGAGCAAGTAGCGAATCTGCTCTGCTTCCTCCTACCTTGTTGGCTTGTTGCTATGCTGGGATGGATGATGAGCAAGTAGCTTGGCTAGGCTACACTGGAGGGTTGCCTACTCTGCTCTACAAGCCAGCGGCCTGGACCAAGGTACGTCCCCTCGCTAATCTTGAAAACTGCCACTAATTGCAACATATATATGTATGTTTTGATTTCATGAATGCATGCAGGTGAGCAGTATCATCTTCGTGGATTCTCCTGCGGGGACTGGCTTCTCCTACCCCACCACAAACAGAGGATTTGTGCCCAGTGACACCATGGTTGTTCATCACCTGCACATTTTCCTCAAAAAGGTTGCCTGGAGTAGTAGACTCTGATTTCCTCAAAAAGATGGCCAAGAGCTGATGTCTAGAAGCCTTATTTGCTTACATGTAAGTCGAGAAATTCAAGTTATATAGCAAGGCCAGGTCATCTTTCTTTTGAGATCATAAAAAATTTAGTTTAATAACAAAAAAAAAATAGTAGAAAGCACAAAACAATTTAAGTCAGGACTTGAATATTTCAGTTTGAATATGTGCCCAACTCCAATCTATCTATTTTTTTAGTTTTAACTTCAAGGGATAAGTCCATAATTTGGTTACCATAATTTTCAATCTTGACGAGTAAAAAATCCAACCTTCACTTTGTTTTGGTCAATTGTCTGATATCCCTGAACCGTCAACTACACTCCAACGTTTCCTCCTCTTGGTGAAATAAAACCCTTCAAATTGTGCTAATATATATGCCTTATCCGTATGCAGTGTGTGAGAATGTGATTTGTGTTAACAACATTATATATATGTGAACATTATAATGCTGTATAAGGAGGGATCAATACCCATACGACAATGTATCTAATTTTTCCCTCTACATGTCTGCACTAATATTCAGGGTTACATTGCCGGCAATCCATTGACTGATTTCAAACGGTTTGATGGCAACGCTCGAATCCCGTTTCTTCATGGGATGGGAATTATACCAGATGAACTCTACGAGGTGACATAACTAAGAAATAAGTTTATATACTGAGGTTATTTGCTTCTGTGCTATATCAAACAACATGTCAAGTACAAAAATTCCACGCATCTAACTGATATGGGCTTGCTTGGTTCCCTAGCTACACCTACTTTCTATCTGAAGTATGGGCAAATGATGAAACTGTAAGGGAGAGTTTGGGTATTCACAAGGTAAGGTAGGGGGGGTATATACTTAGTGCTACTTATTTCTTAATTGATCACGGTTGATTAATTATGTATGTATGAATTGACTCTACAGGGTATGTATACTAGATTACTACAATTGAACCACGATTTGCTGCCGGATTTCCCCCCCTCTTACTGTATTGCATGCTTTTTTTTCCCTAATGAGTTGTTCTAAGAAATGTTTTTAGTTAATTTACAGTTGAGGTGAATCCAATTAAATGATTTTCTAGGTTAATTTCTGCATTGAATATGTCATTGCTGCATCGAACAACATAGATGGTTTTAACTGATGTGGCATGCACTTCTTGGGCTTTACTTAATTTGTAGTCAGCTAGTAATTAGGACAAAAGATATGTTTGTACCTTGTATGTTCAAAACCTGAATTGTCCATCATGGAAAAGATGTCATGACGTCGTACCTTACACACACGACATCGCCAGTACAGTGAAGTGCCATCTAAGCTTGATCAACAAAGGATACCGAGCCATGGTATACAAGTAAGGGAGTGAGCTACCAGCTTTTATTTATCGCTCTCATAATTATGGAAATATATTTAACCGAAGATCATTTAGTAAAATTTGATTCAACCGAAAAGCAACTTTTATATGTGCAAAAGCACAAACCAATCTTGAGACATGTTACCTCCCTGCATATCAATTTTTCTCTTCTCTCTTTCTTCTTAACCTTTATAAGAACCTTCTGTAATTTACATGAGCCATATTACATTAAAATAATTTAGCATATATTGATTAGGTGTTTCTGTTACGTTGCAGCGGCGATCATGATAGTCGAGTATCTTTTCTTGGAACCCAAGCATGGATTAGATATCTTAACCTGTCCATCACAGATGATTGGCGACCATGGTATGTTGCCGGCCAAGTTGTAGGGTAAGGATCGAGTCACAATTTTATTGTTCTACATATATATAGTCTGCTCGCTCACCGGTATATAATTATTATTCCCCTAGTGAGAAACAAGTGTCGCCCATGTAGTCAAACTATTTTAACTATGATCGATAATAACTTTATGTGATATTAGTGGTTTGTCTTGAAAAATACTTTCGTAATATTACGGTCTTATAAGGTTCTACAGATGTATTACAAGAGAATTCGGTTGTCTAAGTTATGTTTTGGAAACTGTGCAATGTCTAAATTAAATAACACCTGTGACTAGAGGGAGTGCAAGCATGCATACATTGTTAACTCTATATGCAACAACTATTATGTATATTGATGATTTATACTTTCCCCAAACTTTCCTAGATTCACAAGAACTCACTCCAATAAGTTGACATACGCAACTGTGAAGGTATGTGGTTGATACTTTTAATTAAACTTGGATTTGAATTGATTCTCCAAAGATAGCTAGCATATACTAGTATATTCCAATTGCTTGACAAATAGAACAGAATTCAGAAAATTAATTGATTGACTATTGTACACTAGGGTGCTGGCCACACAGCTCCGGAGTACATGCCCAGGGAGTGTCTTGCTATGGTTGATAGATGGCTTTCTGGTGATCCTCTTTGATCGCTCGACCGTAGTACTGTACTGAAGCGTGTTCTAAATAAAGGCCGTTAAAACCTTGGAAATGCTCTCTTCCTGTTACGTTTATGGATATTTTAAGGTTGTCTGTTTTATCGGGCTGTTTATTCGGTTTAACGGCTGGGCTGTTTATTTGGGCGAAGTTGTACGATTGTCATATGATATGAAACATTATGACATACAAAAGATGAATGCTGGTTTTACTTTTCATTGTTATTTGAACGGTTTATTCATTCAATTGTACTTCTTTAATTACATTTGTCGAATATCTAAATATGGGATATGTGCACACATGGAAAACTCAGATATTGAATTACACACCGTAACACACGTGTCAGGAAGTTAATAATATCTCAGGCTTGAATCACACGGGATATGATATACATGGAAAGGAGTATCCCTACATTTGGGAAGGATTTGGTCGTGTTCCCGTTACAAGGAAACCGATCCGAATACGCCAGAAGGAACGGGAATTTCTGATACGCCACGAAGATCCTGGAGCTAAGGATTCCTCATCGGGTACGATCGGTACTCCAAGCGGACTACGACTCATCGGAAGGCTACCCTGATCGTATAAATAAGGGGGTAGATGCCCAGGCGGGGGCATCCGAGCAATACGAGAGCAAGAAAAACGGACCAGCCGAGACTCGAGCAGACTGACCTCCCCCCGACAGGAGAGACGATAAGTAATCTTCCTAGGTTAGCGACTAGGCGAGGGTTTAGCCATCTTACAGAAGCAATCTTTATTGTAAGCAAGAACTTGATCTCCCTGTTCTGTAAATCCGTTCTCGGCAACACCATAGTACATCCACACAGGAGTAGGGTATTACTCAATTCTGAGGCCCGGACCTGTCTATATTGTGCGACACTGATTCCTTGGTTGACCCTGCATCCTCGAAGGTACCGAGTATAAGTTTATTGTCGATTCCTAACTTTCGATAGTTGGCGCACCAGGTAGGGGCCTTCAACCGTTTTTGCAGATCAACCACGTCTCCGATGAGCATCTACAACGGATCTTCTGGTATCAACCACCACAACGGTGTCAGCTCGAGGGCTCACATCGACCACACCCCCACGGTCGGATTTGAGATCGTCTTCGGGACCGTGCTCTTCTGTTGGAGACCCGACCGGGGACTCGATCTCATCGGCTCCATTGAGCCCCGCTCTTGGAATGCATACCGAGAGGTGTCCTTCATCGACTTCGATCCGAAGGAGCTCGGTGTCCTCAACTACATCGACACCGACAGCGACAGTGCTAATGTCAGCAGTCACGGCAGCAGAACGGATCGCTACGTGTTCATGGCTAGGGCAACAACGGTACTACTGCCGAAAACTCTTAAGAAAGAGTTTCAGGAGCATATACCATGGATATCCGGGGACACCAAATTTCTCCGGGTACACCTCGAGATCGGGCGACTGCACCAAACACGACGCAAGCAGCCCCGGAAGCAGTCGTTCCCAATACCGCAAATTATCGGCGAAATCCACGATAACCCATAGGCACGGTAATTCTGTTTAGAAAAGAGCCAAATTAAAATTTTATGTGTATTTACAATTTTATGTGTATTGTAATGATATACTTCCTCGTACAACATGATGTGGTATAGTTAAATCCAAACAATAAATATTGGATTGAAAAACAATGGACGGAAGGTCCACGATATACCCATGGGCACAGTGAAAAAGAAGTAGCTCTCACAAATTGATATGCTATGATTGGAGTCATAACTTTTCTAGATCTTTTCTTTGTTTTTTTCTTTTGCAAATTTAGTTCTTTTTGCAGTGCCTACTACCGTGCTGGTGCACCGGCTGCCACGCTCGCCGGCTCCCACGCTTCTTGGACGTGGCAGTGTCGGCTTTCGCGCTCTTTAACCTCAGTAGGGGATAGATGTCACCTATTACGTCTTCTACTATAAATTTGTAATTCTGTTTAGAAAGAGAAATTTTACGGTGGATTATACTTGTCGTATAAAATGTGCAGTAGAAATCACATCTAACTGTTGATTTATTAAGGATGTTTCTACTACTCTACTACCAGGTGTAGTATAAGTAAATTCTATTTAATCTGATCTATTAGATTGAAAAGAATGAACGGTTCATATTCAATTTAATCTACCGTAAAAGAGCTCTTTAGAAAAGAGCCAAATTAAAAAAAAAAGGCTAAAAAAGTCACCACTTGGCTGTGATCGGAAAGTACATGTGCCGAGCGATTAAAAAAAAAGCAAAACAAAACCAGTAGTAGCATTCTATAGGCGAAACTTGTTCAAGCCACCTAAAAGTGCAGATGGATCTGCCATTCCCAATGAAAAGAAAGGTCCCGACGTGCTGTCTCTATCAGCTGACACGAGCCTAATCAACAATCCACTTGTCCCGGGCATGCCGGCTTTGCAACTGGCACGAACCTAATCAACAAAATATCATAACGATAAATCTAATGATATAGTTTTTATATAGCTAATCTGTATATTTTTGGATTTATTTACTGCCAATGGAGAGGTTATATATTTTCTTATCGCTAACAAATTAGCTAATCTGGCCTGTCATGCATGTTTCTGACCTACCCACCCCCGGTTATGACCAGTCGAATATTAGTACTAAACTAAACCGGTCAAACCAATACAGCAGCAGCAGCAGCAGTACTATCAAGTCGGTCTCGTTTGGCTGGCATGATGCAAGGAACACGTTTCTGCTTTAGGGGGGAAAGCAAGAATAGGGATTATCCGGATGTTTTTATCCTAAAAATCATTCAAATTTTGAACCGTACGATCAAAACACACATCCGTAGGATCAACCCACCTCAAATTCAGGAGGGGTGTGCATCAATCTAAAAGCAAATCCAATGGCCCAGAATTTAGATGATGATTGCTCAAGAAAACATCCGGATGAAACTTATCAAAACCCAAAAAAGAATGGAAGAATAGAAGACAAGTAGTCTAGCATGTTCTATGAACTTGTTAGTGTCGGAGATAGAGGATTACAAATTTCCTAACTCCAGTGCATGGAAGTTCAGCTGTAATAATTTTTTGACCGTGTTTTGCTGGAGATTATGAACGGAACTTACAAAGTGATGTACGTTGGTTGCGATTGATTAGTCGTCCTGGACGCAGAAGATTGTCGGCTTGACGGGCTCGGTGATCTCGACGGTGCCCTCGAGCATCTTGGCGACCTTGCCCATGGAGGGCCGCATCTCGGCGCGGTCCTGCAGGCACCACATGGCCGTCTTGACCATGCGCTCGACGGTGGCGACGCTGTCGGCGCTGTCGTAGGCCTCGGCGCCGACGATGCGCGGGTCCAGGATGTCGTCGATGCGGCGCTCCACGTACACCTTCTCGTACGCCCACTTGGGGAAGTACCAGTCCTCGCTGCCCACCGACTCCTGCCGGAAGCCGTAGTTGCGGCGGCCGGACACGACCTCGAGCAGCACCATGCCGAAGCTGTACACGTCCGCCTTGGCGGTGATGGGCTCGCGGTGGATCACCCACTCCGGCGCCATGTACCCGCGCGTGCCCCGGATGCGGGACATGGTCACCTTCTCCTTCTTGCTCGTCAGCTTCGACAGCCCGAAGTCCGACACCTTGGGGCAGAAGTCGTCCTCCAGGAGGATGTTCTCCGGCTTGATGTCGCAGTGCAGCACCCACTCCAGGCACTCCTCGTGCAGGTACGCGATCGCGCGCGCGACGCCCAGGGCGATGCGGTAGCGGGTGTTGAGGTCCAGCAGGGGCCGCCCGCCATTGCCACTGCTGTCCTCGTCGCCGCCGGCGTCGCCGCCGTCGCCGCGGCTGTTGTTGTTGGAAGAAGGAGAGACGAAGAGGTACTTGTCCAGGGATCCGTTCGGCACGTACTCGTAGACGAGCATCCGCTGGTCCTTGTCGGCGCAGAACCCCCACATGCGCACCAGGTTGAGGTGGTGCATCCTGGCGATGATGGTCACCTCGGCCCAGAACTCGGCCTCGCCGCCGCCCACCCCGTGGAGCTGCTTCACAGCGACGGCGCGCCGGTCGGGGAGCTCGCCGCGGTAGACGGTGCCGTAGGCGCCCTTGCCCACCACGTCGGAGAAGTCCTTGGTCGCGGCCTTCAGCTCGGCGTGGGAGAAGCGCCGCGGCCCGCCGGCGGGGAGGTACTCGAGCCCCAGCGTGCGCGCCATCTCCCGGTACTGCGAGTACTTGCGCAGGAACGCCCAGAAGGACAGGACCCCGGCCAGCAGCTCCACCGCGAACAGCGTCGTGATGATGGCGATGTTGCGGATCGTCGTCGGCTTCTGCTTCGGCGGCACGGGGAGCGCCAGCTGAACAGGGCACACCGTGTCGATCATGGTCGTCATCCCCGTGAAACTGTTGCTGTCGTTGTTGGACGCCACCACCCGCAGGTAGGTAGACATCTCCGTCGCCGGCGACCAGTAGCCGTCCACGAGCCTTGTGTACTGCAGGCACGTCCGGTCGCCGCCGAACTTGTAGCCGAACGCCACGCAGATGGTGTTGCGCCGGCAGTTGCTCTCGCACTCCGCAAGGTTCTGCGGCTGCAGCTTGTCCATGTAGACGCCGGTGTCCGAGGCCGCGGTGAGCGCGCCCCCGGAGAAGGACACGAAGTCCATCTGGACGAACTTGTCGTCGTCGCCCCTGCCGCTGTACTTCTTCTTCTCCACGCAGCCGCCCTGCTGGTTGGAGGAGTTGTGGTACCCCGGCGGGCAGACGCAGGAGGAGTTGTCGGCGCCGACGGGGACGCAGATGCTGTTGTTGCCGGGGCACCTGCCCCGGATGGTGCAGAGCTCCTGCACGAGCTGCCAGACCACGCGCCACTGCCGGGGTCTGGACTGCAGGCTGTAGAGGCGCAGGTTGCCGTCGTCGTCCAGCGTGAGGCGCCGCAGCCGCTTGGGACCCTGGTCGGAGGCGATGAGATTCTGCGAGCCGCCGAGCTGCAGCGTGCCGTCGTCGGTGAGGTTGAGCAGAGCGTTGCTCATGTTGGCGTACATAAATTTGCCTCCAAACTGCAGCGTCATGGAGTTGACCAGCGTGTACCGGCCGTTCTGCGACTGCAGCGTGGTGCCGTTGCCTCCCTTGGGTATGGCCTGCCCCGGCATCAGCGTGTCCGTGGGCTCCGAGAAGCTCGACCAGCTGCCGCCGCCGTAGATCAGGCTCCCCGTGTCGTTGAGCTGCAGCGCTGGCGCCGTGGCCGTCGTATTGACGGAGTTGAGGGACCATATGGTCGTGTTGGCGGCAGCGGATTCGGTCCAAGAGAGCACGCCGGCCGCGTTGACGGCGAGCGTGGAATTGCCGTCGGCCTCCAAGGCGGTGTAGGTGCGGCTGTGGGCGTACCATGTGATGGTCTTGCTCATGGCGCCGCCGGAGCTGGACACGTTGACGTTGGCCACCCAGACGGCGAAGCGGTACTTGCCCGGGGACGAGGACGACACCACGAAACCGGCGGCGAAGTCCCCGTTCGGCGAGACGAGGGTGCGGTTACTCTCCGTCGGCCGCCACGCCGCATCATTGGCGGAGAAGGCTGCTGCTGCTTTCGTCACCTGCTGCCGGCCCTGACCCTGGCCCTGGCCGGCGGCGAGAGCCGGGAGGAGGAGGCAGAGGAGGAGGAGGAGGGGGGAATGGTCGGCCATGTCATGTGTGGGAGAATCACTGGATTGGGGATGACTGGCGTGTGAGAATTGAGAAATGGGTGGATCCAGGCTCCAGCTCCGTAAAAAGAAGCTTTTTTTCCCTGGACCGGACTCGATTGCTGCTAACAATAATCCATAGGATTATCTGGGATTAGTAGCAAAGACTAGTATTGCTAGTCTTTCTTTGTGTGGTAATTAAGGCAGAAAAAAGTAAGGGCAGTACTAGCAGTCGGACGTCTGTTTTTTTTTATTTTTTGGACGTCCGTGCAACACTTTTTTTTAGCGTCTACAATATTTTTTTTCAACGTTCGAAACATTTACTATTTGTCAAAGGAAAATATTGCATACGTAAAAAAAAATATTGCGTGTGTAGAAAAAAATGTTGCATGCGTAGAAAAAATGTTACGGAAAAAAACAGCCGTCCGAACCATAAGAGCAAATATAATAAGGTGATATAAGCGGGCTATAAGAGCTGCCACATCATATTTTTGCTTTGTTGGAAGAAAGAGAAGAGAAGAGAGAGAAGAAGTGGGCTATTGTTCAATAAGCGCTTTAAATGGCTATAACACAGATTCCAAAGAAGATGAGAGGATGGATGGGTGGACCATTTATTAATGTGTAGATTATTTCTACAGCTAACTTATTAGTATATGGGTGAGCTTTTAAACAGCTGTGTATGATATGGCAACCACATATAGCCAGCAGTAAGCTATATTATTACCTTGCTCTAACATTACCGAAAAAATAAAGAGGCGAGAGTAGTGGTCTATTCTATTTCTAGCTGTAGCCGCTGAATTCAACGTTGATGCCGTAGCGCAGCTGCAATTAATGCAATGCCAAGTTGCAAACGGCTTGCTGGTTGGTTGAAGGCGACATGCCATGTGGGTTCGGATGGTCTTCGTGGACTGGTCCTCGCGTTAACAGTAATGGCGGGTTCAAATGGGATTAGTGGCGTTGACTTGACTTGGTTGTCACCGTCTGTTTGTATTTATAAACCCGGTGACACACGTATATATACTCCCTCCGTCCCACAAAAAGTGCATTACTGGTTTTCAAAATTTATCCCACAAATAGTACATCTTTAGTTCGTAGAGCCCAGCTGTAAATGTATGCATGCTCATTTAAGTATTGGTGGAAACCAAAGCACCAGCACGTCTGTGCATGGAGTAATGAGGATCACATTAGTTATTTACCTTGCACATTAATCTGTCTGAGAAAAACTAAAAATGCACTCTTTGTGGGACAGAGGGAGTGTGTGTGTGTGTATATATATATATATATATATATATGATAACAGTATGGGACACCTTGGTGCCTGGGCACCATGATTTTAAATACGTTAATTCAAGTCAAATTCGGATATATTTTTCAAAACTTTCAGTTTTAGGGTATATACCCATCTATAAGAATTCAAATGAAACACATATCTTTAAAAAAATATACTCGAATTTGAAGATTTGAATGAATTTAGATTACATACTTTGCTGATTTATATGTATGATCAACACATACCTACAATCAAACTATCATCAAAAAAGGAAACTTTAATTTGAATTTCAGTTCAAACTTGTTTGAACTAGTTAGTAAACTAGTTGAACTCAACATCCTAAAAATTTCAAAAAAATTCGCATACAAATACATATGGAAAATACCCATTTTGGATCATGGTGCCCAGGCACCTTAGTGTCCCAGGTAATTGTACTATATATATATATATATATAGTTTTTTTTAGATTTGAAAATATGTGCTAGATGAATTTTAATAGGATTAGGATTCCTAATCTTAATAGGGGTAGGATTTTTATTGTTTTTTTAGAAAATAATGTACTGTTTAAATAATTTTACAAAAAATAATATACAAAATAATATTTACAAGATATACCTCTGTCTGCATTTCAATTGGCGATAGAGTTTTGTCACCATTTTAATTGACGACAGAAGCTCCGTCGCTAAATAAACTAGTAACAGGCTTTTCTGTCGCCAAATGAATTCACGACAGGGTTCTGTCACCAATTAAAATGGTGACAGAAGCTTTATCCTTGTTGGCCAAATGAACCCGCAAGTAAACAATCAGTCGGCCAATTCAATCAGCGATAGAACAAACACCTGTCACCAATTGAATTGGCGACAAAAGCTTCTATCACCAATTCAATGACAATCTCTTGTACTTTTTCGAGGTTCCGCTTAAAGAATTTGCGGTCGGCTTCACCATATTTTTTTCTTTGTCGTCATGGTTGCTTCAATATCATTATTTTGGTTCTCTGTCGTCATGGTTACAATCTGAACTACTGAACGCCGGTTTAGATAGGGGAATTTGGATTCAAATTCTTAAGAATTGAACTAACTACTGGAAATTTTCAAAGCAACCCCTCTCGAAACAACCACTAAGAGGAAAATGCACAATCTATATCCCAAGAACATAATAATTATGTTAATATTACTATATTTGAATTATGTAATTCTCATCTGGAATAAAGTGTTATATGCTTGTTCTTACTATCAATTATACAACGATTTTTTACTTCACATATCATTATTGTTGCTATAACTAATATGATTAATGTTAGAGTTTAGGTTGTGTAACCTATGCGTCTCCCATTCGAGGATGTTTATTTATAAATATGCTGAAATGGTATATTTATAAATAAGCAGTCTCGAATTGTCTACGTTTTTTACAGTTTGAGGATATGTGGTTCGGCCAAGTTCCTGAGCTGTGGTACAACTCTACATGAAATGTTGGCAGCATCTCCCTGGTGTTTTCCGGGTACACACCCTCTTGACCTATTGTCAGGGAGGCCGAATCCTAGTGGAACCCGTGCACACGACGAAATGGTTTTATGCTGGGCGTTTTGTGGTTCTTCTCCTTGGTTCCTAAGGACAATAAAATCATCACAAAGATTAAATAGCATTCCATTCTATGAATCATTTGTATCAAAACCTAGGAACGCATTCACCTGATAATTGAGTCGACGTGCTCGAACACGAGTAATTGTTCCTTGTAATACAGGTTCAGCCTGTTGTGTATGAGATAAGTGACTAGGGCCCCGTTCGTTTACCACGACAAACGCTTAAAAAAAAGCGGATTATTTGCGAGCGGGAGGATTACGGACAGCTTCTCTCGAGAATCGGAAGTGTTTTCGAATAGAATCGAGAATCATCATGCGAAACTCGATTCTCACAGATTCTTCTTTGATTCTTGCCAGCTCGGTCCGAAACCTAGAAGTCATAGTTAACTCGGCCTGATTCTCCCATAATCAGAAGCAGCTTCTCCCATAATCCAGAATCCATAATCCAGAAGCTGAAACGAACTGGGCCTAGGTGCGGCTGTGTCGGTAGAACAGATGTCCTCTTCAAGTATCAATGCCATACCTCAGTCAGCTGAACTGACAAAAATGTACCCTTTCATATATGATGAAGGACCAAAACGGCGACTGGGGGGTTGAATAGGAGCCTCGAGTGATTTGAGCAACGCCAAGTTCACCTACTCACGCGTAGTCATCTCCCAAAATATCCATACAAGGGGGTCAATATTTCACCATCAATTTATGGATTTCAGAAGAAGAAGAAACCTAGGAAAGGAAAGGGATGAACCTTTGGAAAAGCTTCAAACTGAAGGTGCTCATAAATCAGTACATGCTCTCACACATCGTAGCAACAAGTACGTAGCCCCAAGAAATCTATCCAAAATCATAGCTCAAGATCAAGAAGGGAAATACCAAATTCATCACATACAACCCATTGGAAGGAGGGAATCAGAAAGAGCTGAAATTTGGGACAAGATCTTCTATTGACTTTAAGCCAATGCTGAAAAATAAGATTTTTTGAACCCTAGTCCTGCCAAGCGCACTCATCTTTCAGAAAAGTACTAGTAGAGTGCTGTGCGTTGCAACGAACCCTGAAATGATTTTTCGCAATAAAAATACGAATCAACTGATAAAAATAACACACTAGTTGGGTCAGATATTGATTATTCCTATTTTTAGATAATGGAAGATTAAATTCCCCGGCCTCTGCATCAAGAGATGCATATAGCCAAATTGATTATTCCTATTTGGATGAAAAGATGGAAATCTTGAAGGTATGCATATAATGGCAATCAGACCAAGGGAGGAGTAGGGATGGAAAGGGGAAGGGATAGCCGATGAGCTGACCTTCACAAAAGTAATTTGCGTATTTCCTTTGACCGAAAGTAATTTGTACTCTTGAAAGGAACATGTAACTTGGCGATTACGGCGATTACGGCAAAACAAGTCTTGACAAATGAAACTCATAACCACAGCTTTAAACGCAATCGGATACCCTACATTACGAAGGAGACAAAACAAAAACAGCTCATTACAATACGAAGGAAACAAGTCTTGACAAATCAAACAATACGAAGGAAGCAATTCTTCACGGACAGAAAAGAGGTATTCTTTTGAGACAAATAATAATAATGATTGATTTATTGGTGAGTAATTATTTATATATATATATATATTTTTGTTTAAGAGGAGGAATGTTATAGAAGAACATTGGGGGATTAGGCCACGGCGAGATTAACGGGCCTATGGAAGATCCGGTTAGACGGGATGGATGCTGTGGGCTTCTAGGCCCTTCTGTGTTGGTGGGCCTTCTCCTCCAACATGCCCATCTTATATTATAGCTACTAGTAGGGTGTTCATCTTATAGCTTCTAGGCCCTTCTGTGTTGGTGGACCTGCAGCAACTTCACACCTCCGTCTCTCCCCTCCCAATTGCACGCGGGAGAGGTGTGTGGGCCAGGGTTAAGGAAATCGTTTTGGGGTAGGAAATCGAAGACTGGTCGGTAACGATTTTTCGCGATTTTAGTTCGAAAATCGATAAAAATCGACCGGTTTGCAAATTTGAAATGTGTGATTCAAACGCTGCCTTGTAAATAGGAAAACCGATCGAAAATCACGAAAATCGACCGGTTTTGGTCGAAAACCGGTCGGTTTGCACGATAAACCGATGGCAGTACAAAAAACGGAGGAAAAACTTGTGAAAAAATATAAAAACCCGAGAAATGCGAAAAACACCAAACAAATGTTATAAATGTGTTTACAATATGTAAAATTATGATAAAATTCAAGCATGACTTTTTTGTATATTTTAAGACTATGCCAAGTTATAAATTACATAGTTTGCAATAATAGCACAATGATATAAAAATGACAGAAAATTTCGACATGACCTTTGCTATATCTTAGACAATCCCAAGTTGCAAAAGTGGACATTTAGCGATAATATATCAACAAATAGCATGTCATTACAATACTGTTCACAAGCCAATCGAAGAAATTAACATTTCAGTGCTTTGAAAACATTAGATTAACACTTTTGCAAGCATGTCCATACATTCATATCGAAACAATACGCTCAATTGGGCCTTCCAAGTTGGACCTACATAAAGACTACGTTAGTACAAAATCGAGTTGCAATGATATGAAACATACAAATAAAAATATTACCTTTGAGGCTATAGGTAGTATTGTTGGCTATACACGTGGGTGGCCATATTGTACTCCTCAGTGGACATCATAATCAATCCTCGTGTAGATAGCAACTCCGCCTTGTATTCGTGCCAGCTTTGCCCCGTCCATGGGCTAGTCGTTTCCCACTGTTGGTACAACATGGCATAAAAATCAGGGTCTTGCCACTCGTACACGTATTGAGTGGGAGGTTGTGTACAAGAATCTGGGATGGCGTAGTCGTATGGGCGACATGAGCCATAACTCTCTTGCGTCTCAGTGACGCTACATGAGCTACCGCTATCCTTAGGTGCATCATGGCTTGCTCGATGGTTCCTCCCCCCTGCAGTAGTCGTCCTAGGTGATTGTGGAGCCCCATGGTCTTTGTCCTGTGTGGCATGAGTGTACTGGGACTCTCCTGTAAAATGTATGGGAAGCTGTGCTTCTGAGTGGGAAGTGGCATTGATTGAGGGATCACCAGCGGGCTGACCACCATCACTGTCCGTCTTGGAGCTACTGTCATTGGATTCTTGGTATGGCGGGCTCCGACGATCCATGGGAGTGCTATCAGTTGAGTCATCACTATCTACATTGTGTGGCTTTGTGGGAAGTTTCCCCTTTCTTTTCGAGGGAGCTCTCCTTTTTTCTTGCTCCCTCGTTGACACTGATTGGTGCTTCCTCTTTCCTATGTGAGTGTCACCGATTGTTGCTTCTGCCCATCCGGGGACACTTGCTGCCCCAGTTATTGATTGCAATGCACCAGTGTCGGCCAAGATGCATCACGAGGTGTGATGGGAGGGGGTGTCACTCTCTGTGTCCTCCTCATCAAGTAAAGGGTCAGCATTAGACCTCCCTTTCTCCATCCACTGTCGGATTGGATTTTCTGCGTCACATAGTGTAAGCTCCATAAGACGCTGGAATGGATCGTCTTCATCTGTGGACTTGTCACTTTCTTGTTGTTGGATTCTTAGCCGCAAGTTGTAGTTCACATAGACCAACTTATGGAGCTTCTTGTATGACATACGGTTGCGAATTTTGGTGTGGATGAACGCGAACGTGCTCCAATTGCGCTCACATCCGGAAGAAGCGCAATGTGAAACGATACGCAATGCCAAACTCTGGAGTGTGGGTGTGTCTGAACCAAACACACCCCACCAGTGTGCTGCAAGTTAACGAAAACAACAAACACACCCCACCAATGAGCCAACATATGAGAGTGTCACTATATTCAATATGACATAAGGGAAATACCAGGGGAAGTTTTATGATCATGGGCCATCTTTTCAGCTAGCGCACTCGAGAATGTTCCAACCTTTCTTCGAAAAAGATCAGCCTCGTGAAGAGCTCGCATCGCCATATCAGTATCATCCCCAATTGCTTCAAATGCATCCCGAAGATTTGGTAAGAAGGTGTTGGTCGTACCATATGCGTAATGTGTTCGGGGATTCAAGGCGGCAGCTGCATGCAAATCGAGGAAACATGTTAGTACAAGTATGTTTGAGTACAAGCTATTGAAGTGAAAACAGAAGAATGTAGTACCAGCGTTCATATAAGTATCATGTGTTAGGTTGGCCATTCTAGGGTCCACGACATTCATGTATTGATGAAAAGTAGCTTGAGAGTCATGAAACAAGCTATCATATTCTTGCTTCATGATGTTATACATGATATCACCTCGCTCAATATGGGAACCCTGTCTTGATCGGCAAATCGCAAGAAGGCGTACAATGGTTCCACAGATTTCACAACGGAAGTAAGGTTATCCCACCAATCTAAGCTCGAGAGGCACCCATACGTATACCTCCCGTCTGCAGTATTGACAAAGCGCGACGATAGAAATTCTTCCGAGGCCATCCATTGTAAGAACTTATCCTTGCGATGAAAGAAACTATCCAAAAACATGTAGTTTGTTCCAAAGTGAGTAGCATTCCACTTGACCAACTCGCCACCAATGTGATTCTTCATCATGGCGTGAAGCTTGGAATGGTTGTAAATCCATTTAGAGATTTTTCTAGCACTCTCAATGATAGAGGCATGGTCAGGAAACTCTCCAATCTGTTTTAGCATCAAATTAATCGTGTGGGCCACACAAGGCTGCCACACAATGTTGCGGTGCTCCCGTGCAATGAGCTTGCATGCCTTCTTGTAGTTGGCACCATTGTCTATGACAATTTGCGTAACATTACGTGCACCCACCTCATCGACCACTAAGGCAATCTCCTGTGTCAAGAAATACAATGAAAACCTCCATAACATCATGTGTACTTGAATTCAGAATAAGCGTAATAAGAGTAGGTACCTTGCGCAAGTACGTCAGATCTCGACTTTTGCCCGTCGCGTCGACGGACTTGTGAAAGAACATGGTGCCATTGCAGTATAGCATGAAGTTGATAATGGTCATGCGTGTCGGTCCAGTCCAAGAATCGCACATGATAGTTACGCCATACGTAGGCCATTCCAACTTGAACTTCTTCATCTTGTCCTGTATATCCGCTTCGTTAGCGTCTAAGTATTTGCCGTCTATGTCACTCCCACTGGGTGACATAACACCCTCGCCTGTAAATGAAATATAGGAAAACCATGAGAACTATTATTGGACGTGTATGTCAACAACGTGTAACTATTATTTGAAAGCTCCCTTACCCCATTTTTGAGTTTCCCTCACGGCGCTAACGAAGTACGGATTATCTGCTTTCCTCCCCGCGATACCAGCCGTGTGAAATTTTTTTGCCCATGCCGAGCCAATCGCTTGCTTCGCATTCCTCCCCTTCTGTGTCCACCTCCCAGTGTCAATCCTTGGTTGCACAGGGCCACGGGCTGAACCAAGGTGGTAATCCCCCACAGCCGGTCTGTCCCGTTGCGATGAACTCCGTAAGATCCTTGGCAACAGACCGCCGCCTTCTCTAGCCCCTCTAGACGTGCCACTACCACCACCATGTTCATACCTGCCACCTGCCCGCCTCGTAAATTCTGCCTCTGCCCTTGAGGTAGCCATGGCGTGCTCTAGTTGTTCCTCCTCATTAGCATCACCCGTGTACGCGGCATATGAACTTCTTGCGGGGGAACATTCAGGTGCAGTTGCTTCTTCTCTTCTGAACCTATCCTCTCTCTGTTCCTTCTTCTTATCTTTCGTCCTGTCTAGATCGCGTAGAAAGTAATCACGAACCTCCTTAGGAACTTGATTGCAATGCACGACATTTGTACCGCGTCCTGCCAAATGCTGCTTCAATCAGGTTGCACCGCCTCCTTTTTTCTCTTTGTGACAGTACTTGCAACGAAATCCAGCACCCACTCTTTCGCCGTGCTCCCATACAACATCGGCTTGGTCTGTCATCTGCTAGTACAAAATCATTGTGCCAAAATATAGAATTATACTAGTGAAGTGTGCACACCTATATAATTTTTCTAGTTTCGCTACGGACCAGAGCAAATCACAACATTCAAAGAGATAATATAGTTTTCATAAGTATAACTTGGTTAAGGTATAAAAGTGTACTCCCTTCACTGATAAATATAAAACGTATTTTGTTTTTGCATAAGGATTAATGTTTCGGTGAAATTGGTATATAGTTGGGATAGAATAAATACATGTATAGTTCGAAAACTCATTAACATCAATGAGTATTTGCACAAGGCTTAATGTTTCGGTGAAATCGGTGAAGTTGGTATATAGTTGGGATTAAGGCTTCAACTCTGTGAAATCGGTGAAGTTGGTATATAGTTGGTATATAGTTGGGATTATGAACAACAATGAATTGGATTTCCATACAAAATAGCACTGTGACAGTATTGCATCGATTTCCTTGAACAACCATAAATGTATTTTCATCCCATACAGATGTAATTTCACCAAGTATTGTCTAGTGGACAAATTACTGCATAGCCTTATTAACATCAATTAAACCCTACAGATATGAATAAACTACATGCCTCTATGAACAAATTCTGTATAAACTTGGAACCCTACCAAATCAATCAACTAATGAGGTAGAAACTCAATCAAAATACTCAAAACTAGCACTTACCTTCTTGAACGAAATTCCCTCGACAGGATCTCGAAATTCTCTCGGTTTGCTGCAAAAATCGCACGGCTTAACTCAAAAATCGACCGGCTTGGTGGAGCAGCAAACACTGCGATTTCCTTGCTCGAGCCGCTCGGTTTCTCCCTGAAGCCGGTCGATTTTCTTCCAGAAATCCCGGCTTCACGTCGTCGGCCGACCGGATCTGGCCGGAGCCGATCGGCCGGCTTCGGGAGGAGTGGACCGGTGGTTCTGCAATGATTGATGGCTGAATCGCCCAAAGCCGGCGCAGTTCGATGCTGCGTAGTGGGCGGTGGGCCTTATTGGGCCTGAAGCCTGAAGGTTTTCCTTTTTTTCTATTTATCAAATTTCATACATTCGGTTTTGGTGCAAATAAATTTGAATTTTCAACTCATTTTCATTGTACGTACTAAAAGAATATAAATAATGATTTTAGGGACCTTTTGGATAAATTTTTGCAAATTTTTTAAATTTTTTGAATTCAAATTTGAATCGGACCGGTTTGCCGTTCGGTTTTTGTTTTCGAATCGCGTCGGCACGCTCGGTTTTCACGGTTTTCACTCGAAAATCGTCGGCTTTGCTAACCCTGGTGTGGGCACGTGGAGCGACAGTTACCCAAATTGATTTTCTTTGGTTTGGTGTGATGCTGGATGTAGAGGTGGGCATCATGCCGTCGCGTCTTGGCCGGCTGGATCCATCGTGCTTGGTGAAACCGTCTGCGTGCCACGACGCCCATCGTGCTCCACTGCGTTAGGTCGCGTTTGGCCGACTCGCCTTTGTCGAGCCCAGGCCCGGCCCATTTGCGTTTCATGCATGTTTCGTGCCGTGCCGTCCCAGGCCCAACCCATTTTCACTATTGTGACGAGCAAAGAAATAAAGCACATCACTACTACTAAACTACCTATTTTAAAATTTTAATTACATAAGAGACTAATCACATCAACAAAATGTGAAACACAAATGCAATGCTTGAAGATGCCCTGAATTAACAATATCTGCCAACTTTTAGGTCTTAATCCATGATTTTGTGCCCGATCGTCTTGCGGCCAGGCCAGCCTAAACGATCGTCTTGGGCCGTGCCACCCATCATGCCGGTTCTCGAGGCCGGCCGGGGCTACTGATTAACGTGCGTGCCGGCCCGACCCGGAATCGAAGCCGTGCCAGACTTTACACCGGGCCATCCCGTCGTGCTTCGGGCCGATCCTAAAGAGCCCGATCGAAGTGCCCAACTCTAGCTGGATGGGAGGAGCACTACATGCACAGCTAGCAAGGATTGTTTTTTTATTAATTAAGACATGTCAGGAAAGACTCTTGTATGAGTGAGGGAAATAAATTCTGTGGAGGAGATGTGCAAACTTCTTCCCGTACATACCCGATGTTGATTGATGCCACGTGGATACTCCTACAATACAACGCATGACATTAAGTCATCATTTAATGCCTAGAATTGTATCGAAATAAGCAAGAGGTGAGTTCAAAGTCATCACTTAATGTCGTGCATTGGATTGCAGAATTATCCACGTGGCATCAATCAGCGTTGGATATGCACAGGAGAAAATTTGCACCCCTCCTTCACAGAATTTATTTCCGAGTGTGGGTGGCCGGGTCAGTCCGTCAGCGGGCTGGACCGTGTACCTGAGCCAACTGCTCCTTCTGCACTTCCTTTCCTCGTGTACCTGAGCCCTCAGCAGGGGAGAGAGAGAGAGAGAGAGAGAGAGAGAGAGAGAGACGGAGAGGCACGGCGATGGCGGTGAAAGGTGGAGAGCACGGCGCCTTCATGGAGAAATTCGTGCTGCTGCCTCCTCCTCCTGCTCCCTCCCATCAGCAGCAGCTCCCCCTGCACGGACTTACTTTTGCTGTGAAGGACATGTATGTACCCTTGCCTCCTTCTTGATTACTCATGGATTGATTTGATTCCAACCTTCTCTCTCTCTCTAGGGCTCTAGGTCTCTAGGCAATTACTTATCAGTGTTTGCGATTGAGAATGGCCAGGGCGTATCATAATCAATAGGGTCCTTCATTTGCAGCTTTGACATGAGTGGCCATGTCACTGGGTTCGGCAACCCCGATTGGGCGAGGACGCACGCACCCGCTGCTGCCTGCTGCCACCTCCCCTGTCGTCCTCGCTACGCTCGCCGCCGGTGCCACCAGCGTCGGCAAGACCGTCATGGATGAGATGGCCTACAGCATAAACGGGGAGAACGCTCATTACGGCACGCCAACTAATCCCTGCGCCCCCGGTAGAGTTCCCGGAGGATCCTCCAGTGGATCAGCCGTTGCAGTTGCCGCAAATCTTGTCGACTTCTCTCTCGGTGATCTGCCTCTGCATCACATTGCTTTTATCAATCAATTCCTAGTCCTAGCTAGTTTCTGATCAATTTTTGGTAATCCATCTGTATATGTGATGTAGGCACGGACACCGGTGGAAGTGTTAGAGTACCTGCTGCTTATTGTGGCATTTTTGGACTCCGCCCATCCCATGGATTGGTTTCGACAGATAATGTCATTCCAATGGCGCAAATGTTTGATACTGTTGGTAAAAAATTATATAAAAAGGATATGATGTTACCTTCCCTCTAATTACTATTACTATTACTATTACTATTGCTGGTCAAATTACAACGCAACTAGCTAGCTACAAGTACTTGACTTATTACTGCTAGTGTTACTTGAGACTCATGCAGATGATGATTATCAATATATATGACATTCATTCTACAGGGTGGTTTGCCAGAGATCTCTCTACATTGTCTCGTGTAACCAACGCGCTGTTGCCACTACCTGCTGACAGCATCAAACAACCAACTCAAGTTACAATTCCTACCGACTGTTTCGAAATCTTAGGCTCCAGTCTGAACGACCAGACCTATCAGGTTCTCAATGCTTCAGTAGCTAAGAGATTTGGCAGTAAGCAGTACTGTGAACTCATAAAGCTAGAAGTTCTGATTTTTTCTTTCTAGAATATATAATCCTGTCTGGTGTGGATACTCTTTTTCTTCTTTTTTGGGGTGACAGGTCAGGCAGTAGACAATAGGAACCTTGGTGATTTCATCTCCAACAGTGTTCCGTGCATGGGAAAATTCATTTGTGACTTATCTGAAAGCGAAGATGCACCTTCAGACCTTCTGTACCCAGTCTGTCTGCCATTTCACATGTCATGCGCTCCCTTCAAAGGTTTCACTTACAACTTATTCAGACCACGTAGTAGTATTCCTGTAATGTTACAAGTAATACTACCAATTACTACTAACTACTGTAGAATATTTATTGACACAATCTAATTGCATTCTTGCTGAAATGCAAACGTCTTACAGTTGCACCTTCCTCTAGCGCACCATCGTGTTCATAATTCAGACAGATGAACCTGATGGAATGTAATATAATAGTCTGGCACTTGTGAACATTTTATATATTGTCTATCGATAAGATTTGCACCGGATAGATTTACATATCTAGTATGAGGAGATAAAAAGTGTGAATATGTATTTCAGGTCTCAATTCAAAGCTAACCATGCAGAGTGGGTTAACACCGTAAAACCTAACCTGGGCCCTGGCATACGAGAGCGAGTGCAAGAGGCCATCGAATCAGGAGATGAAGGCATGGGGGATCTTCATGCTGTAATGACTGAATTTAAGTCTGCACTTGCTGCTCTTGTCAAGGTAATTCAAAGAATCGTCAAGATAACGATGCATGCTCAGGTGATTGGTCAGTAACCACCAGTGCTCTCTCTCTCTCAGTGACTAGTTTGGCTGTTAATGTGTAGGGTCGTGGAATCCTTGGAATCCCTACAGTTCCTGCAGGTTAGTATTCCACTGGGCATGCACAAGGGTGTTCCTGTGTCAGTTTTTTTTAATAAAAAGGACATCAAACATTTGATGCCCCAGTTCCATTGATGAAACTGAGTAGAGTTTAACAGTTATGAACCAACAGCAAAATAACCAAGGACCACTCAACAAGGACCACTAATACATAACATCAAGTAAGCTCACCCTAAAACCAAGGACCACTTTAACAATTCTGAGCCAACAGCAAGATAACCAGATTACAGTTTTCAAAACATCCAGTTAATTCTCAAACAAACATAAAGGGCATTCGGAATAGACTGCAGATGAACTCCATCAACTGGCTACATCCTTGCTATCCACCAGATCACTGAAGTAAGCAGAAAACGAGATCAACGCATCCGGAATCGCCTCATCTGTGCAATCTTTGTCCACCATGAACTCATCCTTGATCAAGCTTCTCCCGAAAACAACAACAGTGGAGCTCGGATCTTCAATTCCAGTCCCTTGCAAAAAAGATTTAGTTGGCCCACCATGTCCTCCTTGTATAAGGGACTCCAATCCTTTAGCAAATTGAGTACTTTTCTTCACACTGTTTTTATATTCGATTAATTCTGAGAATGAAAAACCATGTTATTTCTATTATTCCACAAACTCCACAATATAGCAGCATAAATAGTATTTAAAGCAGCATTCTTCTTATTACTCAACCAAAAACACGCAACTGATTCATAATTGTAACCAATGTTCAAATGAAAAAAAATCTCCAATCACGCTCCCAAGTTTTTTTTGGCTACAATACAATTGAAAAAAAGGTGAATAACCGATTCATTTTCATCATAGAAACTACATAGTCCCTCTATCGATCCCTCTTTTCAACAAATTATCTCTAGTCATAATTTTATTATGCGAAAGAAACCAGAGAAAAAGATGGATTCTAGGAGGCACAATCAAATTCCACACTGCGGGAATAAAAATAGGTAAAACTCCCCTGAAATTAATTATAGCGTAAAGGGATTTAACGGAGTAAACCACATTGCTACTATATTGCCAGATCAAAGCATCATCCTCATTCACAAAACTTATGCTGTTGGCCACTTCCACCAACTCAAACCATCTACTCATTATCTTTTCAGAGAAAGTTCTCCTAAGTGCATTTAAGATTAAATCCATCCCAAATATCAGCAATTGTAACCCCTTTTTCATTGACTAAAATGTAAAGATCCCAAAACTGAATAGCTAAGCAGGACGAGCCAAACCAAATATCCTCCCAAAACTTAATCTTATTACCATTACCCACACTCCATCTATAACCAAACTTGGTAGCCTGCATTGCCCAAAGAACTCCTTTCCAAAAAACTGAGGTATGATCCGAATTACAATGAAAAATATTAGTACTCTCCGTATTATACTTGAATTTAACCAAATCTTTCCACTATCTATTCTCATTGAAGCAAAACCTTTTAATCCAAGAAGCCAAAAGGCACATGTTAAGATCCCTAAGATTAGGCAAACCAAGCCCTCTATAATTTTTCTCTATACGTACTAAATGCCAATTAGCTAGGTGGAGTTTACTGTGACCTTCGAAATCATTCAAGAGACAATTTGCCATGCGAGAATTAATAAGATCCAAAGCCCACTTAGGAAATTTGAAAAAAAGAAAGAAGATACAAAGGAATACTAGAAAGGCAAAACTTAATCAGAGTTAAACGCCCGCAACCATGGCATGGGTCTTATCTTGACTGAGCAAATGCACATTTGGACTGCTTCACAAACAGTTGGTGGTGTCTTAGTAAAGCCAAAACCTTGGCCAAATGTTCCACATGTAACTCCAGATCAGGATTGTATACCAAAATATTGTCAATAAAGACTAACACAAATTTTCATAAATACGGAACAAGAATCAAATTCATCAAGCACTGAAAAGTGGTCCATTTGTAAGCCCAAAAGGCATGACACAAAATTGGAAGTGCCCATGATGAGTTTTGAAAGCCATTTTCTCCACATCCTTTTCTGCTATATGAGTCTGATGATATCCTGCCCGTAAATCTAGCTTGGAGAAAAGTTTAGTACCTGCCAACTTGTCTAGTAATTCATCAACTACGGGCATGGGAAACTTGTTTTTAATGGTGAGGATATTCAATTTCCGATAATCAACACAAAATCTCCAATTCCCAACCTTCTTTTGCACCAATAACACCGAAGATGCAAAAGGACTGACACTTGGTTGGATCAACCCTTCATGTAACATACCAGCCACCTGGCGGCTGGCGCTCTATTTCATCTTTGTGCATCAGCGAATAACGGTAGGGATGGCTATTCATTGGTATAGCATCAGGAACTAATGCTATTGTATGATCATATGCCCGCGAAGGTCGTAAGTGATGAGGTTACTGAAAGACATCCGCATACTGCGCAAGAACTGCCTGAATCGGGATCGGAATTGTGCCTATTGTCGGAATTGACACAGTGGTTTGCGGAAGCGTGAGCTCCCATATTTCATTACCGCGATGCCACTTGTGCAATTGCTCCAGACCCATTTCAGATAAGGCGTGATCCGATTGAGTGCAAAATCCCTGTAACCTAATGAGACGGTTCTGCATCGAAAACTCCAATGTCTTATTTTTCCAATGGCAAGTCATCGGGCTATGCAATTGAAGCCTATCCATCCCGAGCATGGCATCATAAGCTCCCAATTCCAATACTCACATATCAGTCCGGAACGTGTGTCCTTGAGCCCACCACTCCAACTGAGGAACCCAATGTTTGCACTGTAAAGTCTCCCCATTTGCCACTTGCACCTGTACCGGTGACAAACATTGAGACTGAAACTTAGTGCGAGCAAGGAAGGTGGCATTGATAAAACTATGATAACTTTCTGAATCAACGAGTGCCAACATAACTTGGTTCCCCACCATTGCCCTTAACCGCACTGTGTCGGTATCTTTAGTACCACTTAGGGCATGAAGAGAAATTCTATATTGTTCCTGTTCAAAATCCTGATCCATGTCTTCAAGAACTTGTAGCACCTCCTCACTCAGACGTTCAGGTGTCGGTGTGTTTTCCACCTCGATGGCATGCAACTGAGCCGTAGGTTGTGGCTTGCATTGATGGTCCTGGTCATATTTGTTGTGGGCCAAATGGACTCATCTTCCCTTGACAAGCGAAGCAAGACTTGTGCCTCCTTACGATTCATAAAGACTCACCTGTGACATTTAATCCTCCTCCCGCTAGCGAGGCAAGGACTACAAACCTCGAGAGTCCACCCCGCGGGGAAGGTAGAAAAGAATAGAAAAACTCCCCTCAGTGGCGAGGGGGGAAGCGGAGGGAACTCCCTTCCGTGGCGAGGGGGGAAGCGGAGGGAACTCCCCTCCGCTCGATTTCCTATCGACACAAGCACAGTATGGGCTGCCAAAGTCTGACATCCAGTAATGGCCCCTTGGGAAACACCAGGACATGTCAGACTAGCCTGGGACCCTAAGATAAGTAAGATTCCCATAGAACCCTTATGGAAGGTGTAAGAGTAGGGGGTAAAAATGTAAAATACAAACAAAAGGACATCACATAGAACCAATCTAGCCCTTGGTTGGAGACAGGTGGAAGAAAAGGGTTAAAAGACAATTTAAAAAGGCCTGTACCCCAAGGACATAGTTGGTTGAAAAAGGGCCGACCAATGCATGCATGTTCCCTTGCCCGCCATATAAAAAGGAAAAATCACTGCAGACCGGGGGAGAGAGGAAAAAACCCTAGCCCCCAAAAGACTCTACTCAAAGAGAAAAACAAAGGAACACGAGAAAGAAGAACAATTCTGTGGTGCAATACCGCCACACTGGCGCCGTCCATGGGGAACCCTAACTGCAAGGTGAAACCATTGCTCTCCGACCAGGACGAGAGGTAAATTTTCTGTAGCCATGCCACCAAGGAAGGGAAAAGCGACAGCATCCAAGGAGGCGGCAACGATGGTAGGAGCGGAAGAATCGAGACGACCTGCGAGGAGCCAATCTCGAGATCCACCCCAACTTCTGGATGGTGAGAATCGGTGCCGCCCCAACGAAGCCCGGATATGGGCGGAGCATTGTCTCCATGACTCCCGGCAAAGAACGCAAGCGAGCTCCCAAACGGCGGCCTCCGGCGGCAGGCCGAACGATTTCGACACCAGGAGGAGATGTGGCAGAAGCGTCGGCACATCCGACCCGTCGCCGAGAGATCCATGGGGATGAAGAGATCCTCGAAGAGGGGACCAGGGCTCAGGGGGAGCTTGACCCCAATGTGCGGGCGTTGGTGGAAGCTAATGAGCAGCTCATGGCGGAGGTGAAACGCCTGCAAGAACAACAAGATGGAGGGAAACACGAGTCACAAGACGAAAGCCCAAGCCGCGAAGTGCTATCCCCAGCGTTTGCGGCCGCGAATAGGGAGGACGACGATCTGAACCCCCTCAGCGTCCGCCTATAAGCTAAAAAATGGCCTTCTCCAGGAAGCTTCAAGTTTCCTACCATTAAGCCGTATGATGGCCGGACAGACCCCAGAGAGTTCCTCCGCGTTTACGACACGGCGGTGGAGGCCGCGGGGGGAGATGATGATATCAAGGCAAAGGGGCTCCTGCTGGCACTCGAAGGCATCGCCCTGTCCTGGTACTCTTCGCTGGAGCCCAGATCGATCACCTGCTGGTCGCAACTCCGCCGCAAGCTAGAAGGCAATTTCCAGGGCAACTTCGACGGGATGAAAGAGGAAAGTGATTTATTTGCGGTCAAGCAGCGCGAAGGAGAAACTCTCAAGAGTTATTTCCAGCGCTTCTCCCGGGTTAAATGCCAAATCCGAGGTGTTAGTGATACCACTATCATCAACGCGGCGCGCTGCGGCCTGCGGAGGGGGCCGTTAGCAGAAAGGCTCGCTCGTAAAGAGGTGCGTACGGTGGAGGAATTCTTTGCGAAGATGAGGGAATATGCACGAGCGGAGGAAGACAACCTCCGTAGGGAAGACAAGCCACGACAAGAGATCCAAGAGTTTATTCCACGCAAAAGAGGGCGAGGGAAAGATCCCCCACCCAATGCTAAAACGAAGGAACGATACCCCGAGTCGAGGAGAAGGGATGAAGGAAGGAGGATTCATCACATAGACGAGCGAAGTAATCGACGAATCATTGGCAATAGATTAGCGGAGCAACAGAGGCGAGGCCCAGCCCCGAACCGAGGAAGGCAGGGCGAGGGAAATCAAATAATCAAAAGGGAAGGACAAGAGCCAAGGCGGGTACCTCTGCGAATATCACGGTGAAAATAACACCCATGACACCATCCATTGCAAAGTGATTAACGGATACCGACGATTTGAGGCCAAACAAAGAGAAGTTAGGACGCACCCTACACCGCCTGGAGCGCCCCCAGCCGAACGTCAACATCCCCCCCTCGGGTGGGGGTAAATCATCTTCGCCGCATCATTAACGTGATTGCTGGGGGCTCCTCATCGCATCTCTCGTCGAAGAGGCAGAGGAAGGCTTATGCCCGATAGATTAACCACGTTGTGATTAATCCAACTACCCCTCCTCCATTGAAGTTTGAGCCGATCATTTTCACACAAGAGGACGCCGCGGGGGTGCACTTCCCACATCAAGATTCTCTGGTGGTAACCGCGATAATTGCTGATTGTGAAGTACGTCGTGTGTTGATAGACGGGGGAAGCACGGCGGATATTTTGTCCATGAAGGCTTTCCGGCAGATGATGATTCCACAAGATCGATTGAAGAAATCGGAGGTGCCATTGATGGGTATTGGGGGAAGCATGGTCGACACCCTGGGCCAATTGGAATTAGAGGTCACCTTCGCAACGCCACAAGTGTAGGACCCCGGATCGGCTATCCAGAATCCGCTGTGTATTTCTGTACTAGTCCCAGATCAGTAGTTAGTACACACAGTCAAACAGTAATGAATCAACAACCATATCACGAATACATATAACTAAATAAGAATAACACCAAGTAAAAGCAAAGACCTTAAGGTCAAGGTTTACCATTACGGCCTGAACAGGCAGAACAACTTGAACAACCGCAACGGAAGACGAAAACACCAAAGCGACCCATCCAAATGTCCACAGCCAATCGAGTGGAGAGCGCGTCCTAGTCATTGGAATTCCTTTGACAGCTTCTTTCACTTCTGAGATATGATTAGAATGTAGCACGTGAGTACATAAAGTACTCAGCAAGTCTGGGAAATTATGCACAATGTAGGCTATCCAAAGATGGCTTAATATGGTTCTTTTGCATAAAGCTAAGTTTCGTCAAACCATACTTGTTAATAAGTTTCACAAAGCATATTTAAGCAAATCTTTTTAATAATTGAATTATGTAATATTTCAGTGAAGGTTCTAGCCACTATTCACTAGTATACAGGCTCTATCCGCCATATCTTAACAAGATCAGGGTTCAATCCATTCACATGGCTCTGTCTGCCATGGGCCACAAAAATAAGTTCAATCCACCTACCTGGCTCTAGCTGCCAGAAGCACACCCGAGAGTTCTAACCACTCCCGGATCCCAAACGATCAGTTTTGAAAACCAAAACAAAAGTCTACCAATATGAAAGCATTCAGCAAGCTTTGCCCTTGACCGTAGGCACGGCTATTCGAATAGTTTTAACTCTGCAGAGGTGTACAGCTTTACCCACAAGACAGGATATTCCCTGGATGCCATGCAGTTAACACACTTCCTTGGGTGTGCCGGCAGGGATATCCTGACAAGGTCTTTACAATGTATACGCCTAACCTGACCTACCCGCTGAGGTTTCACCGCTGTTAGGGTTCTATCCGTGTTAATGTGTAGGATCGTGGGATCCTTGAAATCCCTACAGTTCCTGGCCCTCCACCAGAGCTGTGCATGGAGGCTGCTGCACTGGAAAATTTCCGGGCAAGAGCATTTTCCCTGCTCTCAATCGCCGGGCTATCCGGGTTTTGCCAGGTAGACCTTGCAGGCTGTTGATTTCCGATTAATTCTACCCTGATATTTGTCGTGGAGTAAGCACTAGTATGTATTTGTCATGGGCCTGCAGGTTAGTATTCCACTGGGCATGCACAAGGGTGTTCCTGTGTCAGTTTCACTCCTCGCACGACATGGTGCGGACCATTTCCTCCTTGGTGTGGCTCAGGAGCTGTACGAGACACTCAGAGACGAAGCCAGCAAAGCCTGGGGCTCATCACCATCCTCTTCCTAATCGATCATGTGTGTGCGCGCGTCTATATAATTTTGTGTGTATATCTTAACTATTATAAGAATGAGTTGGTGGTGATGGTGAGTCTGCCAGGCTATTCTTGGGCCAGAACAGTAGGGGCCGAAGGTCCAGTAGGTGAGTCACTATTGCTTTGATAACCTATAGTTGTAAATCTGTAGGACAACTCAATATAGATGATTTGATTTATTTACTAGCTTACAAAGATATGTTTTGCTTGATGTGTGTTACAGAAAACTGATTTATTGTATGGTTTAGGATCCTGCATTATAATTATGTATTATTCTCTTTTGAAATTCGGTTGCAACGCACGGGCATCTTATATATATATATCCTTTTAGTAAAACATCGAGCGAACCTGATACTTAATTATGTATTTAATGACAATAACCTTGTTAAGTAACATAGCTTAAGTAGACTTGTTAATTTCAACGTGGCGTAATGATAAACTTGTGAAAACCCCAAATTTGTTTATTTCTATTATGTATGGTTTGTGTTTCAAATGTAAAATGACTTAGGAATAAAATTACATCCACAATACTAAAGAACCTTATGCCAATCCCTTGAGAATATCCCCGCATATAATATCCAGAAATTCCCATGCGGTTTGTTGAGTACTGTTGTGTACTCAGTCTTGCTTTTCAACCCATTTTAGACTTCGAAGACGCTGGAGATTTCCAAGTTAATTTCTGAAATAACTGAAAATTCTATGGGAAAAAGTGTTAATTACCTTCCCCCCTTTTTTTATTATTTTCCTTGGGAAAAACCGCATGGGTTAGTCCAAACGGCCCATTGGGCCCACGAGGCCCGATTTAGGCCATTATGGGCCGGCTAGGCTTAAGAAACCCTAGCCGCCTCTTATTCCACTGCAAAGGAGGCATGCACAAGGGGCACTGCTGCCTCCATTGCAGGCGCCACGCTGAGCGGGTCTTTGTCGTCGGCGCCACCGTCGATTCCGGGCTTGCACATGGTCACATAGCACCGCCGTCGCCACCGCCAAACACTCGCTGCGGGTGGGTGCCGCCACTGCTGGGGCAGCGCCGTCGGCGCCAGCCGCCTCTGTTGCACGCTACGCTGGTGCCGCCACCGTATACGACCACGCACAGCACCGCCGGAGCATATAGCGCCCCCAGCCCAAGTAAACAAGCATAGCGGCAGCTGCGACGCGCTCGCAACCATCTTCCCCCGAGCCTCCTCTCCTCTGTTTCGGCTTCCGACCCGAGCCAAGCCGCCTCGTCTTGGTCGAACCTAGGCCCATGGCTCGTACAGCAGCCAACGTGGACGAGGAGTCGGGACACGGATCCGCCGCAACGCAAGCAATAAAACCCTAAGTCCGGAGCAGAACAATCCCAGTCAGGCGATCGGAGGCGATCATCTCTCCCGCCGGATGCCTCGGGGAAGCATCGACGTTGAGGCCCCCCACCGGGGGTGCTTCATCTGTTTCCACGGGGAGGAGGCACCCCCGATCACCGACGCCGAGCTGTGGGAGGTATTCGACGTGCTTGAGCCCATGCTGTCCTGCTACCTCGAGGTGGCCCGCCGGCTCCCCCTCACGGAGATGCCGGGCCTCCTCGGCTGCATCCGCGACGGTGGCCTCTGTATCGGCCTCCTCGACCCCATCGGCAACATCATCCTCAACTCCGTCCACCTCTACTTCCACCGCTTCTACGCCGGGGACAGAGACAGAAGAGCCCGCACGATGCTGACGTCGCCCGAGGAGGAGTCGACCTACTATCCATTCGACAAGTACACCTATTGGGCCATCGCTCTCAGATCTCACGCTGGCCTCGTCGTCTTCATGCAATCCTACTTCCGGTACCTCTCAGAGGCGCAGGCTAGGCGCTACATCCACCTCGCCGGCCACGACCTCGCCCTGGCCGTCGTGCTTGCTCAACTAAGATTGGGACACTGAGCCGCTCTTTCCTTTACCGGAAACTATCGAGACAAGGTGTGTGCTTCTCTAACAACCCCTCGCCTTGCCAAAAAAAAAAAGAATCTGGATGGTGGCAATGTTGAGAACTTAAATAGATTGGTTAATGCAACTTTGTAGTCTGTTGTTTTTAGAGTTTTGGTACTATCCTGCTTTGCATAATGAATGAAATTTAATATCACACCTTTTCAACAGTATCATCTTTTGATTAATTTGTATTATATGGCGATGACACCTTAAAAAATGCTCCAATCTAAGCAAATCCTAGCCTATTTCATTTATTTGTAATAACAGCGAGATGACTTCAAATTTATACAATTGCATGGGCTTACACATTTTGTGCACATTTCTAACACTGATAATTCTCACAGGAATTACATTTAATTATCAATTATCAAAATTGAACCACTTTTCTTACTACTAAGCATAATGCAGTATAATAATCCTAATGGAATAAGAGAAGATAATGAGGCTGCATTGCATATTTGATGAGATTATCGGAAATCAGTTCCTTAAGCACCAAAAGGTTCACTCACATGCTTACGCAATTGATTGCATTATTTAGTTGCTCACTGAAAGGTGAACCATCTAATTTGCTGCCAACATAATGCTCTCCATTAGTTGGCGCAAATTTATGTTGTAAACTTGTTATTTGAATTTCTTCATTTTACTCAAGAAATTAAGAGTCCTTGCTGTTTCTGTCATTTTAGTTACCACATTCCTGAAACTCGACAACTGAGTAGTCAGCCTTCTTAGCAAAGGAGAATAGGATCTTCATCAATATATCTTCTCTTTTTTTTGTCACGGTGGGGTTCTCTTGATGAAGATATTTCGTCGTTTATAAATATCTTGATTAAAGCTATTTTCACCATGATCTTTCTGTTCCTCTATGACCTGCACAAATGAGTTGGATCAATTTTTTCAGGTGAATCATTACCGATCTGTTTCTGGAAAATTAAAATAGTTTGAGAAAAGTTAGTCTCATACAAAGGTGAGCATCAGTGTGGGCTCTGACAAAGACGGTGGAGATTGTTGCAGTACGATATACAGTAAGATGGCTTTATTTTCCAAGTCACTTTCCCCTGCTATCTTTACATTTCTTTTGTTCCAAGATTTTTGCACACACATCCAACTTGGTGACTTCGCCTATGCCTTCACATTGTTTGTATATTGGTTTGACCAATCTGTATTTTGTTGCTCACTGGAATGATAACATGAAAACTGTGATCTTCAATGAATGATACCTACTTTTGTTGTTCTGCCATTAGGTCTACCAGCTCATATCACCTAGGCTAAATATAAATGGACCCCATGAGGCAAAACTGATTTGCAAAAGAAGTAGATATCATTCTTCTTAGTCCATTATGGGATTTTAGAAAGCATGTCAAAAGAGATCGGATTATGCATGCATTGGAGAACTCTTGTTTTTTGCCCAAAACGTTTTCTGATTACATTGATTAGAAATAATTGATTTGCCTTGAAAGAACCAAGTAGCAAACAAAATGATATAGAATTACCTTGGCTAACAGTTTAAGCTAAAGGGCAGCTATATCCTATGGTACTGTGATCCTATTGCTCAGATTCGACATTGTCTAATTTGATGATGCCGTATTTAGCAACCAAACTTTTTGATTACGTAGGATTCCTTAACTCATGATTTTTTAATGTAACTTGACCTGACTTGTTCCTGGTACTTATACCAACTTGACATGATAGTGCACATTTTCTCTCTATTTTTTACATCATATTTAATTCACACATGATTATTTACATAATAAAAATTACAAAATTATGCAGATGGCTCCGTGTAAGGCTTGGATGGGTCTGGTTAATGATCGATTAAATAAGGAATACTTGGATGGGGTAGATAGTTTCCTCAACTATGCCTTCAGTAGGTTGGGTGGTGTGGTAGACATTCGATGTCCATGCATCCGATGCTGCAATACGTACTCTAGGTCACGTGAGGTTGTGTATTCTCATTTGAAAGTGTATGGTATCCTTGAGAGCTATACCTTTTGGTATAATCATGGTGAAGTTGTAGGGGAACCTCAAACAGATTTAGATGTGAAGGACAACCAAATCAAAGGATGGCACTTGGTTGTAAAAATGCAACCACGTGATACTTATGATGTACCGAGTGGGCATTCAGATGATGAAAGCAATTTTTTTGAGGCTGGTCATGGCGACGAAGAAGATATACTTCAACCTCCAACAACATCCTCAAAGAGAAAGAGATAATCATGATCCAACCTGTTTATTAGAGTGTTGGCCTCAAGCCATTCATTTCCATTTTGCATGTATTTACACCTTATGAAGGAACCATGAAATTATTCGTCTTTTAGTCATATATAGAAAATTTGTATAGTTAATGATAAAGCAGGTCCTTTATCATTCAGTAGTTATTTTCTCCACATTATCATTTGATTTTCTTTTTTTGCATTCTTGTACCATATGTGTCCATATAATGACGCTATTAGTCTCATAGTTATGTAAACTTTTAAGTATTTGACAATAATGTTATTTGTGTAGGTTATCGCAATGCATGGGTCTAGGTATGGAAGAGTCAAAGCCTTGGCTTGGGATAGGAGCGCTTCACAATTTATTAGTCCTGGATTGCTTCAGCAGCAACATGCGAGGCGGACATTTCTAACGGCTAGAAGTGATTCAATAGAGCACACCAATAACATGGCTACATGCACACGTTATGGAAAACATACTGCAACACCAAATGGTAATGTTATTACTAGCCATGCCCTCGAAAACTAAATAGTAGTATTCAAGTTAAAGTCTTATTTAAAATGCAAAACCTTTAGTACATTGCATATGTTGATATGCTTTTTTTTGTAGATAAGAATGATGTCTCCGAAGAAGAAGATACCGTAGAAGGCTGGTTTAATAAGTTTGGCAATGCTAAAAAAATCAAAAAGTCATACTCTTCTCTCATTAATATCTTCAATAATAATTTTGTATTACACTGGCCTTTTAAGATATTCATAATTTTCTCCAGCAATGAATGATGATAATGATGCCAACGACGAGGGTGACTTAGGAAATGATATGCATGCTGAAGAGGGGCAAAAAAACAAACCCATATATAGAAGGCAGACAACACGTTATGGAAAACATATTGCAACACCAAATGGTAATGTTATTACTAGCCATGCCCTCGAAAACTAAATAATAGTATTGAAGTTAATGTCTTATTTAAAATGCAAAACCTTTAGTACATTGCATATGTTGATATGCTATGTTTTTGTAGATAAGAATGATGTCTCCGAAGAAGATGATACCGTTGAAGGCTGGTTTAATAAGTTTCGCAATGCTAAAAAAATCAAAAAGTCATACTCTTCTCTCATTAATATCTTCAATAATAATTTTGTATTACACTGGCCTTTTAAGATATTCATAATTTTCTCCAGCAATGAATGATGATAATGATGCCAACGACGAGGGTGACTTAGGAAATGATATGCATGCTGAAGAGGGGCAAAGAAACAAACCCATGTATAGAAGGCAGACAACACGTTATGAAAAACATACTACAACACCAAATGGTAATGTTATTACTAGCCTTGCTCTCAAAAAGTAAATAGTAGTATTTAAGTTACTGTCTTGTTTAGAATGCAAAACCTTTATTACATTTGCATATGTTGATATGCTTGTTTTTGTAGATAAGAATGATGTGTCCGAAGAAGATGATACCGTAGAAGGCTCGTTTAATAAGTTTCACAATGATGGGAAATCCAAAAGTAATACTCTTCTCTCCTCAATATCTTGAATAATAATTGTGTATTTCATTGGCCTTCTAAGAAATCATAATTTTCTCCAGTAATGAATGATGATAATGATGCCAATGAGGATGACTTAGGAAATGATATCCATGCTGAAGGGATACATGTGGCTCAAAGTCTTACATATTCTAGAAATAATGGTTTGGGTAAATATGTTACATTTATGCATTTTTTTCCTTTATCGACACAACTTATTGATGGGTTCATGTTATGGTACTCTCGCAGATTGTATAGATCAATTCTCAACCAAAGATTATGTGGAAAGTGGGCAACACAAAACGCACAAAAGTCATAATGATATCTTAGAGAACAGTATGCACAATGACACAACTGAAATTATTATTATTTTATTTGGGCTTAGTTTTGATTAAGGAATTGTGATTTTTCAGCTTCTCAAACAAATAAAAAATGCAATGGCGTGGCAAGAATAAATTTAAGGAAGTTGCTGCTCTAAAGGATAAACAGAAAATTAAAGTTCAATTTTACAACAACCGTGTTCTTTCGAGAAGTTTTTCACGGCACCTAGGTAGAATAGTACGTGATACTAACATTACCCCACTAAGGGTGAAAGCATGGGCGAATATTAGTGGTGCAGCTCTGGAGCATATTTTTGAGACAATTAAGGTACAAGTTTCGTAGGTGCCTATTTTTTCATAGTATCTTTAGTGAACTCTAGTTTTGTTTTCGTAATTTAGTATCTTGCTTCAACAACACCGCAGGACAAGTTTGAAAACAAAGATGAAAGTATTAAAATTGACATGTACAAAAATGAGATAATGGATCATGTCAAAGATCTTTGGATCAATTGGCGTGGAGACTTAAATCGACATTTTGTGAAACCAGCAAAGACTATGCAGGAGGCTATAAAAAATGTTCCTAAGGATGTTGACAAATCTGATTGGGAGTGGCTGGTGAAGGAGCATTTCTATAGCAAGGAGTTTAGAGTAAGTGTTTATACTGTTGCTTATTTCATAATCTTTTTAATAGTTGACATGTGATCACTTATGTGAATATAACAAGAAATTTCATTTCATTATATATAGGCAAAGAGCATTAGAAACTCAAAAAACAGATCTAATTTGAAAATGCCTCATCGCACCGGCAGCAAACCCTATAGATCGATAATCTGGGACATGGTATGCACTAAACCTCTTTACCCATTTGCACTTCAAATAGTACTTGACAAGTTACATAATGCTATCTATTCCGACAGGGAGGAAAGGACAACAAGCCACCAAGTATGGATAAGTTATTTTTTCACACTCACAAGAAGGGGGAAGCTTTGGTGGATGCTGAAACATCCAGCAAGCATGTAATGTGAAATCTTTTCTTCTGATTTCATGGAATAATATATATTTGTGGTTAAGAGTTAAGTAGTAAAATACTCATTTTGCATTACAGGCACAAATTGAAAATGTAGTCAAATCGAATCCTAGCCTTTCAAATATTGAAGTTATGGACATGTGTTACCCTTCAAAACGGCGTGATCATGTAGTGGGATATGGTGGTGGCATTAAAGCAAGAGATTTGAGAGGTCCAGTAGTTACTAAGGCTGAATTGCTATCTAGACTTCAAGAATCTGAGGAAAACAATAAGACACTTCAAGAACAAAATCATAAGATCATGGATCAAATGAGCCAGGTGATGCAAGAATGGGCAGAAATGAAGAGTTGTTTTTTTGGTAGGCATGATGATGGTAGTGATGCTAGCCCATATGAATCTGAACGTGATGATGTATGTAAGCTCTACACTTAAAATGATTTGATATATGTTATTATATTTTCTTACTTCTATGACAATTCATTTATATATATTAACTAATATAAATTGTGTTGTTTTTGTAGACTTCCAAATGAAGTAGCTACATGCACGACAAGCCAAGCCAATAGTTTGCTGAAGGAATTTTTTCGTTCATTCACCAAGAATAATGTTATAGTTTTCCTATTAGTTGCAGATTATGAATATTTATCATATTCCTAGTTGCAGTTTTGATATTCAGTTAGGCTAGCCACCATATTGTTAGCGCTGAATAATTTTTCATGATGTTACTGAATTGGTTTCAATTAATAAAATGCGCTTCTTAATATAATGATATGTTACATACAATATCTTTGGATATAACCACTTTCTTGTTAGCTGCGATGCTTAGTGATGGACTTAAGGAAATTGATGTTCCAATAAGAAACTTAAGGAAATTGATGGGACTGCAGTATACGTTGGCAGTGGTAACAGCAAAAAAAAACAATGTCATCCAAGTATTGGCATGATTCTCTTCTGTATGTGTATTTTACTATTCCCTACTTGTTACTCTTTTCAGTTTTCTAATGAGGCTGGTACGGCTTTTGTTGACTAATGTTATTTTTAATCAGAAATGACCAAGACACGCAATCAACTAGGCAAGTTGGCAGGAAACTTTTAAAGCTATTTGGATTTCTGCCCTTCGTCTTGTACAACGGGTGATTAATCTTTTTCTTAATCTATTTTTTGTTGGTGAAATTATATATACTTCTATTGTTGCCTCCTCACACATTAATGTTTTAACTAGGTAGAACTTTTAAAGCTATTTGGATATTTCTAGATGCGAGATTATGCATGCTATTGGCTCTTATTCCACTAGCAATTGCTGCAATTCTTAAAGAATAAAATGATGCATCTGGAGCTGAAGGAAACAAAATCCTTCCACGAAGATTTGGACTTGTATCTTCTCTTCAGGATTTTCACTAATACTCCCTTTGTCCATGAATACTTTGGCACTTTTGACCAAAAGTTCAGTTCACAAGTAGTTTTGATTTTCCTGTTAGGCATAATTTTCGCACACTAACGTTATAAACTATTTCATCTCCTTAATTTCACTTCCTTGTTATTTGTTTTTCTGATAGTTATTAGAGGGTGCTCCTGTTACATTTTTTATCGGAAACACAATTACATTGGTTTGTGTAATTTGTTGACAGCTTGGTGACCGGATTCCCTTGATACATTCAGTTGACAGCTGTTCTTACCTTCTTGGATTTTTATATTTACATTTTTCTGTGGTATTTGTTAGAGATAGAGTCCTGTTATCCTTGTATACCTATTTGGTTAGAGATAGAGTCCTGTTTCCTGTACCTCTTGTACATGTATATATACTGGCCCATTGGCCTCATTATGAATACAAGTGCTATTCATAACATGGTATCAGAGCCAATCTAGGGTTTCTTCTCTTCCTTCCTGGCGTTGCACTTGCGCCGCTGCCGTCGCTTCTTTTCCTGCGACTCTCCTCGCCGTCGACGCTTCTTGTTCTGCCGAAGCTTGGTCTGGGCTCGGCGCCTCGCCGCCGGTCTTCTTTAGAGCGACCTCGCTCGCCGACTGTGGACGCGACGTTGCCGAGGCCCGCTGCGCGCGTGGAGTCGACCTACTCTCTGCGCCGGGGCTGGCAGCGTCGTCGCGGCGGCCGTCGTGGCCCCTGTCGCGTCGCGAAGCCGTGCGATCTCGTTCGATCTCGCCGCGCGCCGTCATCTCGGGGTATCCTCGCGCTCGGCGATCCTCCTGTCCTCTGCGAGCGTCACATCTGCCGTCTTCATCCGACCGCACCTCGCTTTAACCCCGACGTGTTCCCGATCTGCTGGTCCGGCCGTGGCGATCAAGCCGCGCCCGTGTGAAAAGGACTTCAACAGAGAGCCAAGTTTTGTTCAAAAGTGATGCTTGGTTCAAGTCCATGAGTAAATTCAAGATCAAGTCCAGACTCCGAGGCAAACTCGAGGCAATACAGAATCCGGCAGACGCTAACGACGCTTGCTCCTTTGGCCGCTTGCGGCGAGCCCGAGCTCCTTCCTGACGCGCCCCTTCCCGACGACGCCGCGAGACATGCATGGGAAAACCCACGATCGGACTCGAAGTCGTGGGCAAGCCTTTGAAGAGTGCTTCACATCCGTGGGAAAGTCTTGAAGACTACGATTGCATGTCTCCCTTGAAACGTGTGGTCTCACGTCCAAGCTTTTAGTTTTTTTTTACTCCGTGAAGTTTGGTTTTTCAAGTTTTGGTTTTCAAGTCCAAAAAAAAAAAAGAGAGAAAAAGAGAGAGAGAGAAAAATGTCTTCGTTTGCGAGGCTCTTTTTGGGAATCGTTCTTGCTCCTCGATGCCCGGTTATCTTCAATGGAGACTCGTGCGAGGAGACCCATCTTTATGGCGCGGGTCTCACGATATCTCCCTCGATCTTGGCGGCTCATCGTTCTACTCCGTCGATGATGGCTACTCGATTTTGGCTCTTGGGGCGGAGGTCTTCACTGCACCTACTGCCACAAGAACGGACATGTGGAACAGTTCTGCTACAGGAAGAAGGGCTTTGCTCGTCAAGGTGGACGTTCTTCTAAAGGCACTGGACTCTTGGGCGCCTCACCTCGCCAGACTTACGCGGTTCGACTCTACTCAGAGATTCTTATGCTCTTTGCGTCGCGCATGGTTGCCTCTACCGCAGGCGAGTTCGGCTAGTTCTACTACTCGATCTTCCGGTGAGAGACCACCTTCCTCATCGATATCACACCATGGATTCTTGATTAGAGCTTCTTTTCATATGACATCAGATCCCACGAATCTACATTCCATTAGTCCTCTTGTTGCTCCTACCACTGTGCAGACTGCAGATGGTACTTCTCTTTCTGTTGCAGGACGAGGCAATCTTTTGTCGTCCTCTTTTCATGTTCTTCTTTGTTTCTTATGTTCCCAAGCCGACCATGCGGCTCATATCCGCCGCCAACTTACGATCATGGTGTCGGGTTATTCTTGATTCGACTCTTGTTGTGTTCGAGATCGCCGACGAGGCTATAGTTGGGACCGCCTCGCCGCCATGATTCTCGGCGTCTTTGGGAGCTTGACCGGCTTCATCTACCTTCCGCCGCCGCGATTTTTACGCTTCTTCTACCGCTTCAGCATCTTTTGCTTCTTCTCCTGTGAATTTAGATCAGTGGCATAACCGTTTGGGCCATCCCTGTGGTTCACGTCTTTCTTCTTTAGTTCGTCGTGGGCTTATAGGCTCGTGTCCGGTGATGCCTCTTTACATTGTATGGGTTGTAAGCTTGGCAAACAGCTACAACTCCCCTACCATTCCAGTGATTCTATATCACAACGTCCTTTTGATCTAGTTCATTCTGATGTTTGGGGTCCGGCTCCTTTTGTTTCCAAAGGGTCATCGATATTATATTCTTTTATAGATGATTTCTCTCGCCACACTTGGATATATTTTATGTCCTCTCGAAGTGAGGTTTTATCCATCTATAAGACTTTTGCCACCATGATTCGCACTCAATTTGATTCTCCCATTCGTGTTCTTCGTGCTGATTCGGCAGGAGAGTATCGTCGAGCTCTTCGAGCTTTTCTTGCTACACAGGCACTCTTTCTCGATTTTCTTGTCACGGTGCTCATGCTCGAGAATGGTGTGGGTGGCGCAAGCATCGTCATCTTCTTGAGACAGCTCGCTCTTATGCTTGCTTCCATTTGTTCCACCTCACTTCGGGCCGAGGCCGTTTCCCATCGCTACCTACTTGACTAATATCCAACCTTCGCTCTGAAGGGTGGGATTCCAGTTGAGCGTCTTTGTGGCATGCCTCCTGATTATTCTGGACTTCGCCTTTTTGGGTGTGTGTGTTATGTTCTTCTTGCACCTCGTGAACGCACCAAGGCCATTTGCTCGATCTATTGAGTGTGTTTTTAAGGATACGATCTTGAGCATAAGGGATATCGTTGTTGGGATCTGTTGGCCGGCGGATCACGGATCTCACGAGATGTCACTTTTGATGAGTCTCGTCCCTTCTACCCTCGTTCTTCTTCCTCTCCTACTTCCTTTGTTGAGCCACTGTCTTTTTTGACTTTTCCTGACACTCCAGTTGTTACTTTTCCTTCACGATCGGCGTCTCCTTTAGCGCCGGTTTCTTCACCACCGTCCTCTCCTACACAGGTCTCTTCAGATGTTGTTTCTCCCTATCCTCTCCACTACACTCGTCGTCCGCCAACTGAGGACTCTTCTGATGTGCCATCTTCTTCTTCTGATGAGCCATCTTCTTCGACGTCTCCTCCTCGTTATGCTCTTCGCGATCGACAGTCTATTCGGCCTCCTGAGCGTTTTGCTTTTGTTGGTGCCGCTTTGGCCGAGCCAACTTCTTACCGTGATGCTGTTATTCATCAGGAATGGCAGCATGCGATGGCTGAGGAGATTGCTGCCCTTGAGCGCACTGGCACGTGGGATCTTGTTCCACTTCCTCCACGTGTCCGTCCCATTACTTGCAAGTGGGTCTATAAGATTAAGACTCGCTCTGATGGTTCTCTTGAGCGCTACAAGGCTCGTCTTGTGGCGTGTGGTTTTCAGCAGGAACATGGTCGTGATTATGATGAGACCTTTGCCCCTGTGGCTCACATGACCACTGTTCGCACTCTTGCTGTTGCCTCTGTTCGAGAGTGGTCCATCTCTCAGCTTGATGTCAAGAATGCCTTTCTTAATGGTGAGCTGCACGAGGAGGTCTATATGCAGCCACCACCGGGGTATTCTGCTCTCGAGGCATGGTTTGTCGGCTTCGCTCTCTTTATGGGCTCAAACAAGCCCCTCGTGCTTGGTTTGAGCGTTTTCTTCTGTGATCATCGCCGCGGCTTTTACGCGATGCTCATGATCCGCGCTCTTTGTTCACACCTCTTCTCGTGGTCGGACTCTTCTCCTTCTGTATGTTGATGACATGATCATTACTGGCGATGACTCTCAGTATATTGCCTTTGTAAAGGCCCGCCTCAGTGAGCAGTTTCTCATGTCCGATCTTGGTCCTCTCCGATACTTTCTTGGGATTGAGGTTTCTTCCACCTCTGAGGGTTTCTTTCTCTCCCAAGAGAAGTATATCCAGGATCTTCTTGATCGTGCCTCTCTCACTGATGAGCGTACAGCCGAGACTCCCATGGAGCTCAATGTTCACCTTCGACCTACTGATGGTGAACCTCTTGAGGATCCTACTCGCTATCGCCATCTTGTTGGGAGTCTTGTTTACCTTGGTGTCACTCATCCTGACATTTCTTATCCAGTCCATATCCTGAGTCAGTTCGTTTCTACTCCCACTCAGCTCCACTATAGTCATCTTCTTCGTGTTCTACGATATCTTCGTGGAACCATCTCTCGCCGTCTTTTCTTTCCACGCTCCCGGCTCTTCTGACTCGAGGCATACTACGATGCTACATGGGCTAGTGATCACTACGATCGTCGGTCCCTTTACGCTTCTTGTGTTTTTCTTGGTGGTTCTCTCATTGCTTGGAAGACTAAGAAGCGAGGCAATGATTTCGTTCGAGTCTTGGTGAGTTGCGGGCTATGGCTCTTTTGTGGCGAGAGGTTACTTGGCTACGGTGGTTACTTGAGGATTTTGGTGTTTTACGTTTGACACCGACTTCTCTTTTATCTGACGATGCAGGGCTATCAAGATTGCTCGAGATCCAGTGAAGCATGAACTCACCAAGCATATTGGTGTTGATGCTTCTTATATGAGGTCACAGGTACAGGATGAGGTCGTTGCTCTTCAGTATGTGCCTTCAGAGCTCCAGTTAGCAGATTTCTTCACGAAGGCACAGACTAGAGTTTTTCATAACTTTTTCCTCTCCAAACTCAGTGTTGTTGATCCACCATGAGTTTGAGGGGGGGTGTTAGAGATAGAGTCCTGTTATCCTTGTATACCTATTTGGTTAGAGATAGAGTCCTGTTTCCTGTACCTCTTGTACATGTATATATACTGGCCCATTGGCCTCATTATGAATACAAGTGCTATTCATAACAGTATTATCTTGAAAATATATTTATCTTCTGCATCTGGTTTTAACCCTTTTTGTTACCATCTGTCTTTTTCAGTTGGGAACATGCTACATCTTATAGTTGAAGCTTGTATTTCGAGGAATTTGATTGATACATCTGCTTACTTGTGGCCTGGTTATGTTGTATCATCTGGGCATTTGAAGGATACGATTTTACCCCAGGAATCCCCATGGTTGAGCTTTATGCAAGGAGCTCCACTATCTGATCCACTTAAGAGTGCTTTGATTGCTACTCCTGCTTTAAGGTATATAAAACCGTATCTCAATCAGGATAGAAATTGTACTGGCTAGTTATAACTTTGAATTTGTTCTTTGAGACAAGTTATTTTTGAAAAAGTAGTCTTTTTGTTCCCTGGGCTGCATCATTCACTCTAATGTTCCCTGGGCTGCATCATTCACTCTAATGTAACATACATAGTGTGGAAGTTTATATCTCCTGGGACTAATATTTTACCAGAATTCCTCATTTCTTATGTAAACTCTTCTTGGTTCTTTTTATTTCTCAATTCATGCTTGTATTTTTTTATTATTTACTGGTGTTATCACGTTCCTGCCTTGATTTGGAATCTTCTTTTGTTGTTCAGTGTTGAAGAATTGGATAAATTATATCACATAGCATTAAATGGTTCAGAACAAGAAAAATCGGCTGCAGCAAAAATTATGTGCGGTGCATCACTTGTTCATGGTTGGAATATTCATGGTGCTTTATATTACTCGATACGATGGAAAGAGCATCCGAATGTGTACATTGGCATGAAAATTTTAAGTGTCTATCTGAAGGTATTAAGTTGTGCATGTGCACATGCTTTATGTTTTATTTGGTGTTTTTAATTAATATGTCTGAAATATATTCAAGCAGACTAAAGTTTTACTTTATTTAGGTGAGCAAGACTCCTAGGAAACGGACCTTTGATGATGGAGGTTAACTTTCCAAGATTTCCAAGATTTTAGTGGTGATGAGGTTGTTGTCTATGAGCTACTGCGCTAGGAGGTTAACTGTTGCTGCTGTGAAGGAATATAATTTATCAATTTGTGGCATATATTTTTCTTTTTTTATTTGCATTATATGGATGTACATCGTTACCATTAGTAGATAGGTAGAACATAAATTTCATTTGAATCGTTGTCCATAACATTTGATATGAACGTGTGTGCTCTGATTGTACTTTTGGATTGCAATAAAAAGGATTTTTATTCATTGCTGTGGATCCTCGATGTTTTGACAGAAAAAATGTTGTCTTAAACATACAGAAGTGTTCATTATTTCTGAATGATCAAGACTGAATATATATAGCTGGGACTATTCTTATACACTAATAATGTGGTCGTTAATACTATAGAGTGGTCGTTAATGCTACAGCAGTGGCCGTATGATTGTTAGCTAACCACGACCATAGAGTGGTAGTTAATACTAGAAATGTGGTTGTTGATAGTACATAATTAACGAGGACACACCATCTCGTCGTTAAAAGAATTAACGACGGAAATTTGTATGTGGTTGTTAATACTATTAACGACGGAGGCTTTAACGACGACTAACGACCACGATTTTGTGCTCGTTAATGACTTTTAGCGACCACATGTGGACTTTTAACGACCGTATCTCCCGTCGTTGATAGTCTCTTTTCTAGTAGTGATCTATAGCTAAGCAAAGAGGATCAGCAGCACATTAAAATTATTCCATACACCTAGTCCAGGGCACTATTATTATGATCATGACTCAAGGTTGGTAAATGTGACTGGAACTACGTGAAGATGTGTAGCTAATGTTCTTTCCCACATGCCGGTGTCATGGAACCTAAAAAAAACAACATAAACACAAGCGTGAGTTCATCACTCAGCAAGTATATTGTAATGGTACAAACAAAAACAATTACATGGCTACAACAACTCACATCATGTATATCATCTCATTCATGTTCACAAATCATTATCATCATCATTATGTATGCAATGCGATGCGATGCTCATATCTCCTTGGAAACTCATACCGGTATGGTTGAGTACACACCCGTCGGTGTGCACCCTCTCCCCCCTTCCATCCCGAAGATGGAGGGTGCCTACTCCTCGCTTCCCCACACCGCGGTGGATGGAATCACGATGTAGGACTTACTCATTGGCTCTCCGGAATAGTCATAACTTTCTCACCGACCTTCCCGGACTAGTTATGACTTTCTCAACTGCTCTGCCATGTATCATGTCATGTATGCAATCATGCCAACATCATAAATCACTTGTACATTAACACATGGCATCATAACATAGTAAACATATTCATCATATCATTGGCAATCATTAAAGCATAGCATGTGAACATATCATGTATAAAATTTCAATCACAACCGATCTAGCAAACAATAACTCGCTACCCATCCCAATACACTTGCCTCAACCACGGACGACGGATTGGCGAGAAGTAGAAGGCACTCCCGGGGTCACACCACCTGCACAATAGGGACCACACACTCACAATCATGTCCACAAAATAGTACGCAAACCCTCTTCTACCCCGACATCGCCAACTACTCGCAAAACCCAAAACAGAGGTTCTGTCCCGTCGGGACAGCAGCCTTCCAAAAGTCACAACTTGAGTTCTAAGACTCCGAATCAATTAAACGAGTACATTCTCACGTTGCTTAGGAAATTTCCTAACTTTTTCTAAGTATATGGAAAGACTGATTCGGACTCTAAAGTGGTTTAATCTACAGAATACCGTGATCTATTCCAATCACGTCACAGATTTTAATACGTTCGGTAAAATAAGCATAACTTTCAAACGGCTGGGCGGAATTAAACGTTCTTTATACTCACTAAAAGGTATTGAAGTTATATACAATTTCTTCAACAGGCGGACGACCAAATTCCGATTCTAAATTGGCGAAAAACCAAACCCTAGGTCGACTGCTCATGCTGCCCGAAACAGAGAACGTGGCAACTTATAGATCTAATCTAATCTACTCAATTCCAGCACCACTAATTGATCTAAAAACATGATAATAACACTTAGAACAGTACCTAGACCAACCCCAAGGATTCCCATGGACATACCTTCGCCCGACGCACGAAAACCCAATGGATCTCCTCCCGGTTCGCGCGATCTCCTTCCTCGCTCCAAATCCACCGGATCTCCTCGTCGCGGAGCGCTCCAATGGACGGATCTTCGAGGTGTTGAGGTGGAGAACTCCCCTAGGGGCAGCAAGGGAGGTGGAGAGGTGGTGGAGAGGTGGTGGTGCAATGGGGAGCAATGGAGGGGGTGCAAGCAAGGGAGAGAGAGGGAGGTGGCGGCTAGGGCATTGAGGGGGAGGTGGGGGGGTTACACCAAGCAGGGGTGGGGCGCCCAAAAGGGTAGGAGGAGGCCCCCAAACAGGACTCCTACTCCTAAATGGACTCGAACACCATCCCACTAAAGCCCACGGACCTTTCCCTTAGGCCCAAACTCCCCCAGAAAGGATCAAACTCCCGGAAACGGCCCGGAAACGCAAATAAACCTCACACCGTATGGTTTCAACCTCCAATTCCATATTTCATAATGTGTTTGACCTCAACATTCACATTATATAAGGTTACGACACTCCGTGGTGTCACTTTCTCCCCCCCTTAAACAGGATTCGACCCCGAATCCGAAGAACGCCAAAATCAACAACAAAGTCCCCAAGGGACAAAAGACTTTTTTGCAACACCAAAACATTCACACAGAGACTAAAACCGAAACAAACGACAAGCGAGTTCTCAAAACCAACACTAGCGAGAAAATGTTGATTTAGCTCAACAGAGTGCAACCTCTCAAGGTCCCATCTTCACTTCAATTCCCAAACAGAAACTGCGTTTCAACCACAAAGGGCTCCATCAACCCAAAATGCCTGAAACCTCACGACAAACACTTCACACTACTATCACAACCAACCTGACTACCACACTTCATTAAACTCAACCTGACACAATCAAAGCGAGTCACAATTCCTTTAACGACCTCTCTACATTCTCGAAAATTTCCATAGAGGGGAATAACTCATTAAGGCACACTTGCTCTTCCGATACACGATCATGCTAACATTTCATTCCATCCTCTCCCAGGCAAGACTCAAACCCAAAAACAACTAGTTAATACCATTGCTCATGGCAGGACAATTATCACCGAGCTACCGTCAACTTCACTTCCACCCATCGCTACTCTTAATAAAGGCTAAACCCATACGTCATCAACCTCCATCACAAACCACCCTTATACCCCTAAGGTTCAACACCTAGCCCCAAGCTAGGATCATAAAACCTTACCAAACCACAATTGGTTCCTTTCTTAAGAGGGTCTCGCCCTCACACAAAAACACTTAGTTATCAAGCCCAAGTGTACACATATTTCGCATATTCAACCATAAACCAAGAACATTTATACTCTCACTCCCATCTATAGAGCAAGAGAAGTACAATTCTTTTGAATCCAAGTGGACCACACACGACAACTCAAACCCCAAGCGTTAACAACCATTTTGGAAAGAATTCGGCAACCTCCAAGCCAAATCACAAAGGAAGCATAAATCCCCTACACCACAACCAAAATACCAGAAATTCTTCATTCTTTCTTTTTATACTAGAAAAAAATGAACATCTCGGTTCATGACATGCATGCACACTCTTCAAGAGCACTCCGGATTAGTCATATCTCCATATATGACTTTCTCACCGACCTGGCTCATCGACTCTTTTATGATTGAATAAACATAAACGATGTCATGTTTCCTTTTCACCATTCATTCACCATGTAACAACAATACCGAGTAATCATTCACCAAACGACACTTCCTCGGTATCACATATTTGAAACACACATAACATTGACGGTTGCGCTAAATCATATAACTATGATGTCAACACCGTTAAATGCAAAACACCATGTCATGTCAGAACCCACCATTTCTCGAAAGCTAAACTTGCAAAACCTCGCATTTTAACCAAAATCAGCATTTTTGGAAAAGAACATCGACTCCAAAGTCAAACATTTGCACACACAACCGCCACAAATTTTATCAACAGAGAGGGAAACTCAATCCCAAAAGAAAACTATTCACTAACCAAATTCACTTATGAAACATTCATAAAAATCCAGACTTGTGAAACATCCGCACACCAGACACATTTTCCAAATGACTCCAACTCTAGCCAAATAGAGTTACACATCAAGGGCTTAACTCAAAAGTTTCCAACACAACCCTTTATGACCATCTGCTTCCTTTTAAAATTAATTCCAAAGATAATTCAGTGCGAACGCAAAAGGGCGCGATCCACTCAAAAACTTTTGGGTTCAAATCCATACTCATAACACAAATTAAACGAAATAGCCAAAACCAAAGATTGGCACCAACAGCTACGGGTTTTATGGAAACTCGGAAACACAACACAAGGAATACATTGACCGAAGGCATTCAACCAAAATGGCAAACAACCACACCAGTTCAAAAGGTTTTAAACACCAGCTCAGCATGAATCCCACCATAACTTGTATTCCACTACACTTACCATTTAAGCATTCAATAATCACTATTTACTCATCAAGAGAGTCCAACCGGATTTGACAAGATTTACATAACAATTTCTCTCTAGTTACCATTCCCAACACTTTTAATTAAGGTTTAAGATGCTTATCACAAAGGCACCCAACCAAGACTACATTGACATGATCTCCACGGATCACCAAATCATATAACAACGTATTCTATATTCCAAACGCAGTACTTCAACAGCTACTTGAGCATGGTCAACCTATCAATTTTATACTATCCATATGTCAAAATCTTGACAATTGAAACTTGTGCAATCAATAAAATGACTTCAACAAATAAGTAATATCTCTACAAGATAAAATTCATAAAGGAGATTCTAAGATAAGCATTCATTGAGGTTAAAATCTTGCATCATGATTATTACCCATGGTTCATCCCATCACAACATGTACTCGACATAATACCACAGTTTTACACTTTTCTTCTATTGGATCAATGGTTTCCAACAATTAACAACACTACCAAGGCATCATTATCAATTCTTTGCATAATCATCAATCAACAACATGATTAAATTTCTCTATTAACCCGTTAGATTAGAACATCTTTAAACAACCGGCAAGGTTTCTTTAATAGTATCATTAATTTACATCATCTTAATGTTCTAACTATGCATCAAGGTTTAACCTTTTAACTTTTAACGAGGATCATAAGCACTTTTAAAGCAAGGCAACAGATTCTAAGCATGTACATTAACGCATTTAATCATTCTCGCTACAGAGTAAACTACAACACTAGTAGTCTATTTATTCTCCAGCTAGAGATGATAATCACATTGAATTGATTCAACTCAAAATTTAACTTAGCAACACATCATTCCGTAAACCACATTGTTACCTATTACATAGCATGGACATAAACTTTTCTAAACACCTTCATGGGGCATGAACTCTTTACAAATAGGATGCAACTCAACTTTTAAAAATAACCACAACTCAAGAACCAGAACGAACACCGATAGAAAATTTCTCCTTTCCAGGCAAGGAAGAAAAACAAAACTCCAACAGGAATGCAGGAGAGCTCAACTCTCAATTTCCCAAATTTGCCCACAAAACTCTTCAAGAAATCTCAAGATCTATACTTCCAAGAAGGAAGAAGGATGCACCAAAGAAAAATCAAATGTTCATTAAATCTTTTCCGATAAAAGATTCAAACTTAGCTACACCAACTCAAGGCCTGCACAAGGGAAACTCCAACACTTTTTCCTAGATAGGGAGAACAACAACCACAAAAGTTTCCTCCCCAAGACAGTCCGTAATGACCAACAAAACCGGTGTCAAAGCAAAACTAGCGACCAACAGATGTGCAACACAAAACCTTTCTTCTACGTTTTCAACCAAGGAAGACAAAACCACGAACCAGATATGGAACAATCCGCGAAAATCCAATACTAAACACTTTTCTTTTGGTCTCAATCAACCAGAGCCAAGACAACCAACCGAAACCGACCATTAGAACGGTAAAGAGCGTACGAAGGAATCCATTAGCAAACTCTTCTATTTGACTCCAGTCAACTACCCGATCTACGACAGAAAGGGTAAGCACTCTTCTCATACAGGGGTTAATAGTTCTTCGGTGATGGCGCTAACCGGCCACACCATCAAACCTCACCCTTACTATGAATAAAGAGAGGTGGCCGAAACCCTTCGGCACCACAAGCCCACTTTAACACAATAACACGAACAATTCAATCATTTATCTCATTGACATAGCAACATGCATTATCAAAAGAAGCATTCAACATCAAAGCTTAAATACAACATTTAAGCGTAAGGAAACGATACCCATACCCTTTTCCTACTGTGCATCCATGTGTGTCAAATTTTAGATTAGTTATACAACTTTTGCAAGTTTTTAATGTTGCTATCCTATAACAAAATTTTAGTGAAAATCTAAGCCATGTTTCTAAGTTATTCCACATCACATTTTAGTTGTACCCTATAGCATGACAATAAAAATACACATTCCAGGACCTACTGACCAGCTCGATACCAATCAGTAACACCCGGCATCTAGTATGCCCGAATGCTACCAAACATAGACTAAACATCAACTAAATACCATAAATGAAGACAAATTTCAGCAAAGGCACAAATGCTAAACACCGAAATTTCGGCAGCATCTCCTTTGTTTTATCATGATTTGAACAATAGCAATATCATAGCAAAATATTTCATAACATAAGACATCTAAAGCAGCAATATATAATGGATAAAACATTATCATAAATAATTAAACCAAAACCAACCACACAAATATCTATAGCTAAGCAAAGAGGATCAACAGCACATTAAAATTATTCCATACACCTAGTTCAGGGCACTATTATTATGATCATGACTCAAGATTGGTAAATGTGACTGGAACTACGTGAAGATGTGTAGCTAATGCTCTTTCCCACATGCCGGTGTCATGGTACCTAAAAAAACAACATAAACACAAGCGTAAGTTCATCACTCAACAAGTATATTGTAATGGTACAAACAAAAACAATTACATGGCTACAACAACTCACATCATGTATATCATCTCATTCATGTTCACAAATCATTATCATCATCATTATGTATGCAATGCGATGCGATGCTCATATCTCCTTGGAAACTCATACCGGTATGGTTGAGTACACACCCGTCGGTGTGCACCCTCTCCCCCCTTCCATCCCGAAGATGGAGGGTGCCTACTCCTCGCTTCCCCACACCGCGGTGGATGGAATCACGATGTAGGACTTACTCATTGGCTCTCCGGAATAGTCATAACTTTCTCACCGACCTTCCCCGGACTAGTTATGACTTTCTCACCGCCCGGGCCATGTATCATGTCATGTATGCAATCATGCCAACATCATAAATCACTTGTACATTAACACATGGCATCATAACATAGTAAACATATTCATCATATCATTGGCAATCATTAAAGCATAGCATGTGAACATATTATGTATAAAATTTCAATCACAACCGATCTAGCAAACAATAACCCGCTACCCATCCCAATACACTTGCCTCAACCACGGGCGACGGATTGGCGAGAAGTAGAAGGCACTCCCGGGGTCACACCACCTGCACAATAGGGACCACACACTCACAATCATGTTCACAAAATAGTACGCAAACCCTCTTCTACCCCGACATCACCAACTACTCGTAAAACCCAAAAACAGAGGTTCTGTCCCGTCGGGACAGCAGCCTTCCAAAAGGCACAACTTGAGTTCTAAGACTCCGAATCAATTAAAAGAGTACATCCTCGCGTAGCTTAGGAAATTTCCTAACTTTTTCTAAGTATATGGAAAGACTGATTCGGACTCTAAAGTGGTTTAATCTACAGAATACCGTGATCTATTCCAATCACGTCACATATTTTAATACGTTCGGTAAAACAAGCATAACTTTCAAACGGCTGGGCGGCATTAAACGTTCTTTATACCCACTGAAAGGTATTGAAGTTATCTACAACTTCTTCAACAGGCGGACGACCAAATTCCGATTCTAAATTGGCAAAAAACCAAACCCTAGGTCGACTGCTCATGCTGCCCGAAACAGAGAACGTGGCAACTTATAGATCTAATCTAATCTACTCAATTCCAGCACCACCAATTGATCTAAAAACATGATAATAACACTTAGAACAGTACCTAGACCAACCCCAAGGATTCCCATGGCCATACCTTCGCCCGACGCACGAAAACCCAATGGATCTCCTCCCGGTTCGCGCGATCTCCTTTCTCGCCCCAAATCCACCGGATCTCCTCGTCGCGGAGCGCTCCAATGGACGGATCTTTGAGGTGTTGAGGTGGAGAACTCCCCTAGGGGCAGCAAGGGAGATGGAGAGGTGGTGGCGCAATGGGGAGCAATGGAGGGGGCGCAAGCAAGGGAGAGAGAGGGAGGTGGCGGCTAGGGCATTGAGGGGGAGGTGGGGGGCGCACCAAGCAGGGGTGGGGAGCCCAAAAGGGCAGGAGGAGGCCCCCAAACAGGACTCCTACTCCTAAATGGACTCGAACACCTTCCCACCAAAGCCCACGGACCTTTCCCTTAGGCCCAAACTCCCCCGGAAAGGCCCAAAGTCCCGGAAACGCAAATAAACCTCACACTGTATGGTTTCAACCTCCAATTCCATATTTCATAATGTGTTTGACCTCAACATTCACATTATATAAGGTTACGATACTCCGTGGTGTCACAAGGAGAAATTTGGGCAGTTTCTACGGTTGCTGCTCCATGACTATGATGATTCCCTTGGTGGAGACTGGGAGTCTGATAGTTGTTGTGCCTTTGTTGAATTTTTCGTATCTATGCTCACACCGCCACACAATAAGCTGATAAATCCACGATAACATCATTTTTTGCTTAATGAGTACCTTCATATTTACCAAGTAATGTCTCTACTTAAGCCTAGAAATGATGTTATGTTCTTGCATACTGTGTTATGTGCCAATGATGGCTTTGTGAAGCATCTATCATTTTTTTCCTTAACTGTGTTCAAAGTCTCAACAGAGCGCTAGTGAAAGCCAAGTGAGCTGGTCTACTGGACCAACAAGTAGCGTATCTAACTTTATTTTTGTTAATGTACTGCCAACGATAACTTATCTTCAGTCAAAAGATTGTTCCATTTAGTATCAATAATTGGTCAAATAATCGATCATCAATTAATTTATACTGTCTATACTTTAGTCGCTGGGGATACTGAAATCATTTCCATGTTTCTAATAATGAGTGCGCTAACAATTAGTGCAATCCTTATTTACAAATGATGGTGGAATGCATGACTGAAGTTCAATTTTGTCAAGACAAGTAAAAGAGTTAATAGTAGGTTTGCTGTAGCGGGGTACTAACAAAGGCATGGGAGGCGCATGTGCCTTTCATGATGCTTCTTTTGTTTCAGGAGATAATTCATCAAAGTGCATATGGGGTTGTGGTAATTATTTCAAGCCTGAGATAACGGAGGCTGTTGTATGAATTTGCTTTCTCTATAATTGATTGGTTGCGTTAAAATATCTAGCCTAAAGATTACCTTTGTTTTTGTTTGTTTCAGGTTTGGTAGCCATAAAGCATGCCTACAAATTCAAGCCTTTCAAATTCTCTATGTTTAAACTGAGATAGCCTCCTGTGTAAATTTAAGTCAGTTTTCTGCACATTAATAATTTATATAGTGATATTCTATACTTCTATCTCTCATGGAATACATCTCTGTCGCATCTCTATAGGTATGACCATGTGAGAATGCATGCTAATAAGAAGCTCTGCCTGTTCATTGAGTACACCACGGTTACACTAAAAAGCATTAGGATTATAATATTTATGATGTAAGAGCCACTCTTCACTTCAGAATATGGTTCTCGAAATTAAACAGATGGTTTCTATTATTCAGCTGAAAGTAGTATTATTCAGCTCTTACTCTCAATTGCTCCAAATCATAATCCTGATGACATTGCTCTTCTTATTCCATTCTTCGCGATTGCGCGAAACATATTCTTCTTGCCACTAGATTCTGAATGTTGTCTGCTGATTTCTTGTTTCGAATTGTGTGGTTCTGTATTGGTTTGAATTGTAATGTTCCCACCTGATACTTGCTCTAGTTGCATATTACTGTTGGTAACATATCAATGCACCTGATATTTGGAATGCAATGATGTATATCCAGAGGGCATGGATAGCAGTATTCCTGAGGCTAGCCAAAAATGCAGTTTTTTATTTTTGTGGTGGCGAATTATTTGTGTCGGTTCTTAGTACAAACCGACACACATGCCTATTTGTGTCGGTTTGTGTTTCTAACCGACAGTATATGTGCATATTTCTATCGGTTCGTGTCTCAAACCGACACTGATAGGTGAATATTTCTGTCGATTTGTATGTAAACCGACACTGATATGTCCATGTTTGTGTCGGTTTGTGTTTCCAGCCGACACTGATATGTGACTATTTGTGTCGGTTTGTGTGTACAACCGACACTGATATTTAACTATCTGTATCGGTTCGTGTTCAGAACCGACACAAATAAAGTTATCAGTGTCGGTTGTACTCACGAACCGACACTGATAACTTTATTTGTGTCGGTTTTTAAACCGACACTGATAATTCACGATTATTACTGTCGGTACGTCTGTGTCGGTTGGAAAACCGACACTAATGTCGGTTGCGAACCGACACAAATGACCATGTCTGTAGTAGTGTCCGCAAGATAACCCTAGCTAGCTCCATATGCATGCTTCCAAGCTTGAGCGGGTCATCAAAATGCATGGCTTTATCTTATGCCCCCAAGCTAGCTTGGGCGATCGATGATTCCTGCAGACTGGAGGGGGCTAGCTACTTCAGATGATGATCACTTTAACTTGTTATATACTTATATGCCTTCAGATGATCGCAAGTGGAGTTGGAATCTTTTTTAATGAAGGAGTGGAATTAGATTCTTTAAAGATGACTTTCGCAAGTGGAGTTGGAATCATTTTTAATAAAGGAGTGGAATTAGATTCTTTAAAGATGACTTCCCTGTTAAGCTTCCTAGCTCCGTTCAGGTTTCTTTCTTCCTTCCATGATGCCCCATTGCCTAATATTCTCTTATTCTTAGATCAAATAATGTAGGCAAATTCGAATTTGCATTCGATCGTGTCATCAGAACGTGAAAAGATGGAACACCTTTGATCCGGCCATTAGCACAAAAGGGATCATATATTGCAGAAGAGCGCGAATCTGGGTCCGACATTTTGTCGATGAATATATAGAAACTTTTACGACTTTTTTTGATGTGGTGGCCAAATCGCCAAGACTATACGAGGAGCATTCATACAACTTAATTTATTAGATTGCAGGAAGCAACAAGGAAAAGATGAAGATGAATCTGTACCGCGCGTTTTACCTTTTTTTTTTCTCCGGCGGTTTTTGTCCGCGCACACGAATATTAGTTCAATCAAAGAAACATCCATACATACTATCTATCACATTTGCACCCAGACTGAAAAATTCCATTGTGCATGCTCCAATTAATTCTTGAAACCTCCTAGGGTCATAGGCGCAAAACATGATATTATATATATATATATATAATGTATATATATGTAAGACTAATTAAAGATAGGTTACACAATGATTCATTGTTTTGTGTTCTTGTACAGATAATTTGTGCACAAAATGATACACCTTATTTCTTACGTATAATTGACTCTAATTAATGTATCGATAACTCTCAATTCTCCATGTTCTTAATTCCTCTCTCCTCCACATGCATTATCTAAAGTTAGGGGTGGTAACGCTTATACCATGCCACCTCATGATGCCTATCGTTTTGCATGCTCTTGCCCAGGCCGGTTATATAAAACCATGGATGCCCCTCACCTCGACAAGCCGCCAGCTCGCACACCTAGCCAGCCGCGAAGGGCGAATTGAAGCATAACAATTAAGCAAGACTAGATCGATGGGTAATCAACAACGTTTAATTAGTTTCTTTTTCGGCCTGCTGTGATCAATATATATCTATCCTAGCTACTTGCTGTTTTCTCTACGTTAACTTGATTTGCCCCTGCTAATTTCTGCTCTGTTCCTAACTTCCTTCCTTAATTCCTTGTGCTATATTGATATATAGCGAGTCCAGATTCTAGTGCCGTGACGGCCATCAGAGACTGGGGAGAATTGTCCAGCTTATTGAGCAGACCCTCCAAGCTGGTACCATATATATATGTGCATGCGTTTCCATCTTTCTAGTCAAACTAGCTGATCGATCAGAAAATTAAACATGATGGATGAATTAAGCTCTGAATATTTCTTGATTTCTCCTGGACCGATCCATGTACTTGGAATTAAACCAAGGTGGTGATGGCGTTCATGGCGCCGTGGTCTGAGCCGTGGAAGGTGATGAAGCCCATCTTTGAGAGTATCGCCTCTAAACACAGGACCGCGGCCTACTTCTGCACGCTCAACGTCGATAATTTTTATTTCAAGGTACCTATATACTTCCACGACGTAGAGATTAAACACTTTTTCATAACCAAAAAATATATAGATATGAGCGAGGATGACGACGGCAAATTAATAATTAGTGTATCGTTTATTTGCATGGATAGATTTGTGTTAAATTCTAATGAAAGTTTATATATAGACAGATTAATTGATGCTCCTATATTGATTATATACAGTAAGATCTAATAGAATCAACATCCATCTCATTGCCAACTTCTATGTTTTTCAATATGGATTTATTTTCTAGTCTTGTAGTAGTTCATACAAACCCTTTTTCTATTATTTTTATTTTTTTGATAGTAGAGATTTTTTTTCTCTGATTTATGTGGGAATTTCTCCGATAACGGATTCAGTCTGAGCCGTTATAATCTGGCACTATCGTAATCGATAGTGAAGATATTTTCTTTTTCTCTGATTAACATGGGAATTTCTAGTATTTTCGATTAACATGGAAATTTGTACGATTTTAGGAATAATGTATATATATATATATATATATATATATATATATATATATATAACGAGAGCCAACGGTGCCACCACATAGATTGATATGGATTCTTTATTGTAATTGATATGAAATCTTTCTTTCAATCTAAACCGTTATAATCTAGCCATGTAGTCGATGGTAGAGATCTTTCCTTTTTTTTTTCTCTCTCTAATTTAAGTGGGAATTTATCTAATTAACATGGTGAATCCTTTTTGCCGAGATAACAAATTTAATTTGGCTGCGTTGTAATCAAAGGTATGATTTTTGTCTGTGATATATGTGGGCATTTCTCTAATAATAGATACAACCTGAACCGTATTGTAATCGTTGTTGGAAGTTTTTCTTCTTCTCTCTGATTTACATAGTAATTTCTCCGATATTAAATTCAATCTGAGCTGTTATAATTGTCACACCGTAACCAATGGTGGAGATCTTTTCTTTTTACTCCTAATTTACATGGGATTTTATCCGACAATAGATTCAATATATAAATAACCATGCTCTATAATTTATGCCCAACGTAATCAATGTGGAGATGTTTTATTTTGCTATGATTTATAAGAGAATTTTTGTCTGATTTATGTGATACATGCATGCAGGATTTGGGACGGCACCTCCGAGTGGAGGCGCTGCCGACCTTCCTGCTGGTGAGGGACCGCAGGGTGAAGGACAGGGTCGTTGGAGTCAAGGAGGAGAACGAGCTCGACAGCCGCATCAGGAACCTCATCATACCCCAAGATACGGCGGCTGCCTCAACGTCGGCGCCAAGCTAGATACGGCGGCTGCCTCAACGTCGGCGCCAAGCTAGATACGGCGGCTGCCTCAACGTCGGCGCCAAGCTAGATAGTACGGCTAATGTATAGTGCAGACGCCAGAGCCAGCCAGCTGCATACGCGCGTATCCTCTCGATCGATCGTCTAGCTTGCCCATGCCTACAATTAATTAATATGTCATACTAATAGTGTACTAGCTATAATGTAGTGCATATACTAATGGTTTGGAGAAATTCGAATAATGTTCCGGACGGATGCTGTCATAATTAAAAAAAAGTTGCTTCAAATTTGCAATTATAAACGATTTACAAACGGCCAGTATATATGTCCTTCTGGAAAACAAAAACACATTTCCTTGCAAATGAGAAGAAAAAAAAGAGAGCAAGTGTGTGCATGATATCGGGTCGTGTTCAATGCAATGTCTAGCCTCTATCTCCTCCGTGCCCTTTACATGCATCCTAAGGAGGTCTTTATACCTCACCCACCCGTTACTGGAAACGGCTGGGAGAGATCACCGGAGGGAGTGGCGCGCTAAAATCGAATCGGATCGTAACTGTCCCAGATTTGTTCCGCCTTAACTCTTGCTTCTAAGGACTCTGGTAACCGTCGCCGGGACTCTGAATGGTACGAGTGCAAACAGAGCGGATACGGACGGATTTCATTTCACTACTACTGAATGGCACATTACTATCGCTTCATCTGTGTCGGTTCTAAGCTTTTGACTACAAAACCGATTGTGATAAGTATATTCCATTTGGAAATCTTCGTAACAGGTTATCACAATCGGTTCTTATAAATAACCGATTGTGGTACAATAATAATTCCAATCGGTTCTATATAAGAACCGATTGTGATAATAATTTTGTTATCACAATCGGTTTCTTCCCAAAACCGATTGTGATAATACATACTCATCACAGTCGGTTCTAGATAAAAACCGATTGTGATGATTTTTAGATGGCAACAAAATGCCCCTGTTCCATTAATAGATGAAACCAAGAACAGTTCAATAGAAACATAGTTTTTGTGAGATCCTCCAGTCAGACATTTCTCCTTCAGGGAACAAGAAAAAAACAAACTCCATCACAGACCAACCATAGAAAAACTGCAAGATACACAAAATATATAACATCATCTCACAAGCGCAACAACATCCGCAAAAACAAAACTAATAGTAACATAATTCAGCTCGAGGAGTATTGTCTTCTTTTCTTCGGCAAAGTTCTTTCTCCGACATATGCAATGTGTCCATTCACTTCTGACGCAACATCATCACACGAGCGCAACAACATCCGCAAAAACGTCAAAACTAATAGTAACTAATATGGAACGCGCGCATGTACGTACTAAGAACAAAAATAAAAGCCACCGCCACATCAACAAAACAGATATGTATATATAATGAAAGCCCAACTGGCTTTCAGCACAGATATATATATATATTGTTCACAGATCACATGCATGCATTTAATTTACTTATTTATAGAACGACAGGCCATGGCTATCACCGCTGTCGTCGCTGCTGTCGGAGTCGTAGAAGAGCGGCTGATCATCGTCATTGCCTGGGTGATCATCATCCGACGATGACGACCCAGAGGACACACCGGTGCCCCAACGGATGATCTCCTGATATTCCTGGTCCCAGTCGTCCTCCTCGTCGTGCTTCTCCTTGTCGTCGTCGTCCTCCTCCTCCTCCTCCTCGTCATCCTCGTCCTCTCTGGGGCGCTTCCTGCTGGCGTTGGAGGCGCCCGGCCGGGGTGAGGCACCGGGAGGGACGTCGGGAGACAGGTGGGGAGGCGCCCTGCCGGAGTGAGGCGTCGGGGTTTGAGGCGGCACTGCCGGCGGCGGTGAGGATGCTGGAGGATGGAAGATAGGTGACTCCACGGTGGAGTCAGACCCTATCGGAGAAGGAGGCGCTGCCATTGCTGCGTTGGAAGAGGCAGAGAAGACCGGAGCTATAGGGAAGCTAGACTACCGATGACCAGGAAGCACTGCCATTGCTAGCTGCTGCGTACTTTTATATATTGATCGGGGAACGCGATGGTGATCAATGCTACGTTTGAACGGTACTCAAATTGGCAGGGAAGACGAAGGGGTCTGATGAATATCCGTGTCGGTTCTTATATAGAACCGACTGTGATGACTAATATTATTACAGTCGGTTCATTTTAAGAACCAACTGTGATATGTTATCTGTGTCGATTCTGTAAAGAAACCGACAGTGATGAGGATACAAATTATCACAGTCGGTTTTATATATAAGCGACGGTGATAACTATTTAATCACAAACGGTTATTGTATAGAACCGATGGTGATGAAGTTTTCATGTATATATATATATATGTGCCGTCGGGACTCGGGATGAACTTATTAACTCTCGTCGAGTTGGTGTTCTGGAGCCAAATAAAATCCGCCGTTGCCTCAAAAACTATTACTCTGGTTTAAACTTATATTTGGATGAGAAAATATGAAAGTCTTGAGGATGTGTGTGAAGAGGGTAATTTGATGCATTGAGGGGATTTCTCTATTTTCCTGCCTAGCTTATTTGTGGCTTTCTTCAAAAGGTGGGCGCCATTCCTTCAAATCCATCGTATTTTGTATTAATGTACATTATTCGATTTTGATTTGGTGATTGTGTTATCTGTCATTAGGAGAGTGTATGGTTGAGAAATTAAATCGTGGAGGAGATCATCAGTGGGTTGAAGGTTAATGTTAATTGAAACCCTAGCTAGCTTGATTAGGAGCTACATTTCCCCTCATTTGTGGTTTTCCTCAAAAGGTGATCAGCATTAATTCTCTATTTCATGAATGTGTACATTACATGTCATAATAATTGTTTTAAGATAATTAATATGATTAATGATATAGTACAATTAATTATGTTGCGTAACCTATGCGTCTCCCGTTCGAGGGTGCTTGTTTATAAGTATGCTAAAATGGCATATTTATAAATAAGCAGTCTCGAATTGTCCACGTTTTTTGGACAGTTTGAGGATATGTGGCTCGAGCAAGTTCCTAAGCTGTTGTAAAAACTGTAGAGAAAGTTTCTGCAGCATCTCCCTCGTCGGTGTTCTCCGAATACACATCCTCTTGACATGTTGTTGAGACGTGTATTTGGAGAACAGCGGGGAGATGCTGCCGAAATTTTCTCTACAGTTTGTACAATAGCTTAGGAATTTGCTCGAACCACATATCCTCGAATGGGATTAGGACCTGTCCTAATTAGCAATTAGGAGTCATCGTTGGCACGTATGTACTTAGTTGGTCAACAGATCATTCAATCTCGAAACTTTGATAATGCTTCAACCCTTCTTTTATTTCATTGATTAGGGCATTATTAATTTATTGTTTGCGGTTTAATTGTAGATGGACCGTGAAGAATGGATGTATCAAACAAGCCGTGTGAGTGCTGAATTTCAGAGGGGAGTTAAGGAGTTCATAAGAATTGCAGAAGTAGATATGGTTATGAGGGGTGTAAAGTTCATATATTGTCCTTGTATTGATTGCACCATTCTCAGGCGATTTAACAACTCAGCTCAAATTGAAGGCCATTTGATTCGACGTGGCTTCGTGAGGAATTACACGTGTTGGATCCATCATGGGGAGACAGGTAGTAGCCCTGTGATATGCAGCGAAGACATGCTGGAAGCCGATCATGAGTTGGAGCGTGATATGTTTGATGAGGATAATTTAGATCAAATGTTGCGGGATGTGGAGGGAAATTACACGGAAAGAGAGTTCGAAAAATTTAAAAGCTTGATGGATGACGATGCCAAACCATTGTTTTCAGGTTGCAAAGGGGAATACACCAATTTGGGTTTGGTCCTTGCATTGTTTGAACTGAAGGCAAAACACCATTGGACAGATACAAGTTTCAATGCACTTTTAATACTTCTATCGGATATGCTTCCAGAGGGAAACGAGTTGCCAACAAGTATTTATGAAGCGAAGAAGCTATTATGTCCCATGGGAATGGAAATAGAAAGGATACATGCATGTCCAAATGATTGCATACTATACCGCAACATCCATAAGGAACTGCGCATTTGTCCATTTTGTGGTGTACCCCGATACAAACAAAATGAGAAGCGTAATGACAAGAAGCGTAAGAACCGAATTGACGACGGTGAAGATGTGAAAAAAGGGGCACCAGCCAAGGTGTTGTGGTATTTGCCCATCATTCCCGTTTAGAAGCGGTTCTTTGCAAATCCCAAAGAGGCAAAATTGTTGCGTTGGCATTATGAATCTCGAAAGGAAGATGGCAAGTTGAGACATCCACGATTCGGCTCAATGGAGAAACATTAATTGGCAACATGAGGAGTTTGGTGCCGAGATGAGGAACATAAGATTTGGATTGAGTACGGATGGTATGAATCCGTTTGGTAATATGAGCAATCGACACGATTACTTGGCCGCTTTGTTGTGTATCTACAATTTGCCTCCTTGGTTATGCATGAAGCGGAAGTATATCATGATGTCGTTGCTAATCTCGGGACCCAAACAGCCGGGTAATGATATTGATGTGTACCTATCACCACTAATTGAGGATTTGGTAAAATTGTGGAATGTCGGGGTTGAGGTGTGGGATGCATACAAAAGAGAACTTCACCCTACGGGCTATGATATTTTGCACCATAAATGATTTTCCAACCCTTGGTAATTTGGCGGGCTATAGCACGAAAGGAGCCAAAGCTTGTCCAATTTGTGAAGAGGACAGCGATAGCTTGTGGCTGCCGACTCGAGGAAAACGGTGTACATGGGTCACCGTGAGTTTCTACCGAAGTCATCGATATCGTAAGATGGATGACAAATTTGATGGAAAGAGGGAAGTTCGTGCAGCCCGCATGACCTGTAGTGGAAGGCAAGTATATTCACCAGCGTAGAGGATATCGATGTTCAGTATGGTAAGAGCCGTAAATCTGTTCGTCCCAGGACCATTTGGAAAAAAAGGTCGATATTTTGGGACTTACAATATTGGAAGGAGTTAGATGTCCGTCAATGTATTGATGTCATGCACGTTGAGAAAAATGTTTGTGATAATTTGGTAGGTATCCTGCTGAACATACCTGGGAAGACCAAGGATGGTGTGAATGCTCGCCGCGATATAACCTACATGGGGATCAGGCCCAAGCTTGCAGTGATGGAGGAGGATGGAAAAGGGCCGTACATCCCCGCTGCATGCTACACCTTATCCAAGAAAGAGAAAGAAGACCTCTGCAAGTGTCTCCACGATATTAAAGTTCCATCGGGCTACTCCGCAAACATTAAGAAGCTTGTGTCTGTAACATCCCAGAATTTACTAAACAGTAAAAATAGAATATTAAAATATGAATTTGATTTATTAATATTTTTCCTGAAATTTAAAAGCCTTTGTTAAAAGAGAATTGAATTCTTGAAACTAGAGAAAGAAAAAGTTACAGAAGAAAATGGTAAGAAGATAAAATAAACCAATTGCCATTTACTGATCAAAAGTAATCATTCCAAAGGTTTGAACTACAACACAAGTTTTATTAATACATCATAGTTCACATTTACAATACATAGGAAATGCAAGAATCTTTATGATGGCATACAACAACTGTATAGATTACATCACATGCAACTGCTCGATTACAAGTCCGATTATGAATTACATTATAAGAAAATAAATTACAAGATCCTAAGCTATGGCTTCTGTGCTGACTTGATCTGCATTTGAGAACCTGCAAATTAAATTGTTCATATAAGTATAAGAATAAAATAAATGCATTAAACTAGATACAATAGATGCAAAAATAAAGAATTGCCGTCAGCTAAGATTGAATCGCTCAGTGAGGTACCCTAGATTGTCCGGGGGCCAATCTGGCTCCTCTCGCGATTAGAATTGCATCACTCGGCAATTTACAAACCTGTTAAACCGCAGATGCGAGTATTTAGAAATATTGCACAGAATAGAAAGATAAGTCTCCATGGTAAGAAGATGAATTTTAAAGAGGGATAAGCACGAAAGGATAATAAACTAGGATAAGGCATTGCTCAACCGAAAGCTCTGGAATCAGCCACGACATTAAGTCCAGGCTGGTAGTAATAAGAATTATTCAGGCAACGAGATTAAAACACCCCAGACGAAGCCTCCAGAAAAATGCCCAGCCTAACTCCATCATCCAAGGAACTAAGCCAGCCGGCTATATGAGTCACAGTAAAATAAAGTTACCCACTGTGCAAGGGGTAGTACAACACATTCCAGAATTAACCAAGTCCCAGTCAAAGCCTCCAAGTTAGCCTCAGAGGCCACGCAAGTGTAACACCCCAGCTTTTACTAAGCCCAGAATGTCACCAAACATAGACCATAACACATTTAATACCATAATTTAAGGTAAATTACAGCAAGCAATCATTTGGAATAATTGGAAATTTTGACAGCATCTCCTTTGTTTTTGCATGAAACTTAACAACATAGCATCATATCAATATGTAAGACAAACGAGATATCCATACGCAGCGATAAGGATAGCTAATCATCAACTAAAACATCAATAAGCATCGATAGCAAAATAATAAGCATCAATTTAAATCTAGGAAGTTAAAACAACTCCCTCCATAGCCCCACATGATACACATGAGGAAACAACCAAACATACAGACCATACATTAATGATTATTGTAATACTTATTGCCGTGTCTCCAAAACAGGTGAATTAGCTAGATTATGATACTATGTGGAGGAGTGTAGCTAGATCCCTTTCCCGCACGCCGATTTCATTGTACCTAAATAAACAAACAACATAAAACACAAGCGTGAGTTCAAAACTCAGCAAAGTGTATTGTAATGGAAAAACAAAGATCAAGTCAACAAACCATCATCACCAATCTCCAAAAGCACATCATAACACAACATGGTTAGCATCCCAAACACCTTTTAAGCATCCCAAACACCTTTTAAGCATCCATGTACTCATCTCGTGAGCAACTCATAAGTATTCACATCGTCATCTCATAAACATCAGCATATACATATTTCATTAATGCAATGCAATGCACATGTCTCCTTGGAAACTCATACCGGTATGGTTGAGTGCACACCCGTCGGCATGCACCCTTTTCCCCTTTCCATCCCGAAGATGGAGGATGCCTATCACTCACTTCCATTCACCACGGTGGATGGAACCACGATGTAGGTCTTACTCAAGAATAGCCCCGGACTAGTCATAACGGTTCTCACCAACCCTCCCGGAATAGTTATGACTTATCTCACCGGCCGGCCATGAAAATATGCCATGTATGCAAAATGGACAATAACGTACACATATATAGGAGTATTGCATATCATCACATGGCATGTAATCCACTTATCAATAATAAGTACATTTAAATCATGGCATAATGGCTTCATATCAAGCAATATATGTAATTCATGGCAAGACAACATGTTATCTATTCCAAATACTATGAAGCACAACTAGCAACACATATAGCATACAATCCACACAACACACTTGCCTTTAATCGCGGGCTACGGAGTGACGAGAGGTTTAGGGCACTCCCGGGGGCACACCACCTGCAAACACGTTCCACACACTCAAATCAAGCCCACAAAATAGCACACATATATCCCACTACCCCGACTTCGCTTACAACTCCTAAAATCAGAAAACAGCAAATCTGTCCCTTCTGGACAGCAGCCTTCCAATGAGCATAACTTCTGTTCTAGGACTCCAAATTGATTAAACGAGTACACCATCGCGAAGCTTAGGAAATTTCCCAATTTTTTCTAGTTATAGGGAAAGACTGATTCGGACTCTAATGTTGTTTAATCTAACGTTGAACACGAACTGTCTCAATCTCGTCACAGATTTGACCGCGCTCGGTAAAACGGCCATATCTCCCAAACGGCTGGGCGGATTTTAACTTTCTTTATATACACGGAAAGATAATGAAATTATCTACAACTTCCTAGAAGTCTGTACGGCCAGATTCCAATTCTAAATTGGCAAAACGCATGGCCCCTAGTTCGGGTTCCCAATCTGCCCGAACCAGAACGTGAATACACCTCTAGTTTTCATCAATCCTACCCCATGGCAGCACCTCCCTTGATCTAAAAACATGGTAATCACCCTCTACAGCAGCAAGAGATCTACCCCACAAGATCCCCCCATTACCTTCTTGGAAAATCACGAATCGACGGCAGAATCTTCGCGTTCTTCCCCCGGTTTTCCTCGCACGCGCCGATCCCGTCCAATCCACTCGTCGCGGAGCTCCTCCACAGCAAGGGCAGCAGCGGGGCGAGTTGTGGCAGTGAGGAGGCGTCCTTGGGGGTGCAAGGAGGAAGGGGTGGTGCGGCTTGGGGGTGTGGAGGAGGAGGAGAACTAGAGGGAGGAGGAGATGGGGAGCGGGATGGCGGCTTGGGGGGCAAGGGGAGGGGCGCACCAACAGGGCAGGGAAGCAGGGTGTGCTGCCCTAAAGCTCTCCCTCATGGGCCCAATTCATTCCACCTTCGGCCCAATTGCTTTCCCCCACGGCCCGATCACCCAGAAAACAATGAACCTCCGGAAAGCGACCCAAAACGACATAGAAAATATGGTTTAATCTCATGCCGCAAAGTTTCACTCCCAAATATCATATTTTATAATGTCTCACTGTTTCGTAGTGTCACAATCTCTCCCCCTTAACAGGATTCGACCTCGAATCTTACACGTTAACTCTAAAACAATGTCCACTAGGGTCTCATCTTCTTTGCGAACTCAACACACCCACGCAAAGACTCAAACAGTAGCAACGACAACCCAAATCTCCAAATCCATCTATTAACAAGAGTGACTTGACTTAGCTTAACTAAGCACCACTTGACATGATTCCTCATTTACTTCGATCTCTATCATGATTCATAAACTCAGAATGACAGAATACCAACTGTAACACCCCATCCCTTCCAATTATTTGACCCCTTTTATAAGGAATCAAAATTTACTAATGTCATCTTCGCTCATAGCCTACATCGACCATACTTTCCTTTCGATTGCCAACCACATTACACTTTTCATTCTATCCTCTCCCGGGCATAACGCACACCAGGGACGTCTAGCTAAGACAATATCCACGACAAAGCATTTTGCATCACAATTTCTATAACATTTGCTTCCACCCAACGATACTTTCAACCAAATTCAAACCACGACATCAACAACCTCCATCATCATCCACCCTCATACCACTAATGTCCAAGCACCTAGCCCAAGCTAGGACCGTAACTCACTACCAAATCTCAATTGGCACTTTTCCCAAGAGAATGTCGCCCTCACAAACAAATCACACAACCAACGAAGCCCACGAGTATAGCTCTTAGATTATACTCAACAATAACCCGAGGCCCTTCTTATTCTCGCTCCTATCAATAGTGCAAAAGAAGTGCGATTCTTTTGAATCCAAGTAGACCACATACAACAACTCGAACCTCAAAGCGCCACAAATCACTTTGGAAAGAACCCTATAACATTGAAATACCACCCTTTTGCTTTTCCTAAGTCAAGCCGCAAAGGAAAACTCAAATCTCAATCAGCGATACAATTCGCATCGGGAGCACTCAAACAAATAGAGACTCCACACAATTCTCTTGACGGAAGTTCTCAACAACTAAAGACAACTCGACTCGCTTTCACCACAGCCAAACTTTTCATTTTAACCAAAATCAACATCTTGGAAGAGAAGCGCCACAAAAACTCTCAAGAGAAAGGAAACTCAAATCCCTTGCATAACAAAACCAAAATACCAGCGTTTATCCATTCATTCATTTTCATGCTAGAGAGCAATGAAAATCTCGATTCATAACACGAATGCGAATTCTACATGAGCACTCCGGATTAGTCATATGTCTCTATATGACTTTCTCACCGTCCTGGCTCAACAACTCTTTTATGCTTATAAAAACGATGTCATGAATCTTTTTCACCATTTATTCATCATGTAACCACGATACCCATTAACCATTCACAAAGAGACTTCATTCTCTTTGTCACATGATTGACAACCAACAACATCAATGGTTGCTCAAATTCGCATAAACTACGACAGCGTTAACCGAAAAATACCATATGGCATTACAACCCAACAACCACTGCACGCAATGCGTGCAAAACATCGCATTTTAACCAAAGCCAATACCAGAAGATACCAACTCTCAAATCAAACATCTACGCCTAATAACCGCTACCAATTCTCTTAAAGAGAAAGGAAACACATTCCCAGCAGGGAACACCTTACCAACAAAATCACTTATGAAACAACCGTAAGATTTACCTTTTTGAAACGCTCGCAACCACCACACACGTTTCCCAAATAAATCCAACTCTGGTCACGATAGAATTACAATTTAAGCGCTTAACTCTAGGGTTACCAAAGATAAATCAGTTGAACGCTAAAGAGAGCATCCCACTCCAACGCTTTGGGTGTTAACCCATACTCATAGCATAGACTAAACAGATTAACCCAAATCCAATGATTGGTATGGTTCAATACCACACCACATTTGGAACCCAAAAGCCGGTTACTTCAAATACTACTCTTTCATCCATATTTCCAATCATCGAAGTCAAGTTTGTAACTTGACAAAATGCCACTTAATCAGGGAAGATTTTATTGCACACTAATCAAGACGCCTAAACAAAGAGGCAGGCACTCCCAGAAAATTTATACATTCATTTGAATCAGTAAACCTTTAAAAGAAAGTTCGAGCTCAAATCCCACCATTACTCGCATTCCAATACTCTTAGCCAATACGGATGTCATAATCACCCAAATCCCGAGAAGTCCAACAAGGTTGCACACAAGCTACAACATCTGCTCTTAATAAAATCACTTTTCCTTTGTTCATATAACCACAATTGATTATATTACCAACGAACCGTAGACCATATCTACCGTATGACAACCAACAAGGAGAACCACATTCTCACAACTCCACCACAATTGATTATAATCCCTAAGTCACATATTCCATATCACCAGTTCATTCCACCAATAATTAATACTAACCACACAACACGATCTCCACTAGACATCCCTCATAAATACGGATCCCAGACAGACATCTGTCAAGAATAATTCAACCTTTCCTACAATCATTCCATATATCCTCATTAATTTATTACACGTATTTTAAGTCATATTGTTGACCCACAATATTAACTGACCCACCAGCTACAATAGACAGAATTTCACACCATCTTCTTGCTATAACAAGTTCGTTAACCGAGACATTCTATGCTAACTTATCTCAAAACATCCATCAGATTCCATAACCCGCATCACTTTGCACACACCACTAATCAACTTTCACTTCGGATCACCTAACGTCTCGTTTAATCATCTCTTATCAACACAATATTTTAGTTTATCTTTAAACAAACAACAAATTCACTTTAACCGAACCACTAGCTCATATCATCCGAAAACTCTAACTTCTCGTCATACACTTAACTTCTTAAACATCTGCGTGAATCACGCACCCAACTCTTAAGGAAACCATAATTGCTCCAGAAAAGAACAACACCCAAAACACCTTTCCTTCCAGAAAGCTCAACCATAAATCACAAGAGAAGTCAACTCTTAAATTCCCAAATGCCGACAAAACCTTGACACCTAAATCCATGCGACTTAGATTTTTCATCGAAACTTCAATAACTTCTTTTCAATTTGGAGAATGGTAACCCAAGAATCAATCTATAAGTTTCTCTATAAGGCAAACAACAAATCGGACGTCAAAGCTGACAAGGCAACCAAAAGAGGCGCAACCCGAAATTCTTCTTTTGTCTTCAACCAAAGAAGACAAAGCCAAAACCACCAAAATAACTATCGGTGAGTATCCAAAACCGAACACTTTTTCTTTTATTTCAACCAACCAAAAACCAACCAAAACCGTTCGTCAAAACGGCAAAGGAAATTCGGAGGGTCAATCCACAACTCTACTACTCGACTCCAACCAACTACCCAATCTCTGACGTAAAGGATAAGCACTCTCCCAACAGGAGGTTTAAAGTCCATCGGTGATGGCACTAACCGGCCACACCGTCAAACCCAACATTACTACAAACAACAGAAAGGTGACCGAAACCCTTTCGGCACCACAACCCACATAATCTCAATTGTATCAACACAATCAATTCTTTCATAAACATAGCAACATATATTACCAAAGGTAACATTCAACTTCAAAGCTTAAATACAACATTTAAGCGTAAAGCAACGGTACCCATACCCATTCCTACTGTGCAACAGAGTGTGTCAATTTTTAAATTAATTATTCCACTTACACAAGTTTTAATGTTGTTATCCTATGGCAAAGTTTTAAGTAAAACCTAAGCCATGTTTCTAGGTTATCCCACTTCATATTTTAGTTGAACCTATAGTTATGACACTAAATACACATTCCAGGGACCTCTGACCAGCTCTCGATACCAATCAGTAACACCCAGCTTTACTAAGCCCGAATGTCACCAAACATAGACCATAACACATTTAATACCATAATTTAAGGTAAATTACAGCAAGCAATCATTTGGAATAATTGGAAATTTTGACAGCATCTCCTTTGTTTTTGCATGAAACTTAACAACATAGCATCATATCAATATGTAAGACAAACGAGATATCCATACGCAGCGATAAGGATAGCTAATCATCAACTAAAACATCAATAAGCATCGATAGCAAAATAATAAGCATCAATTTAAATCTAGGAAGTTAAAACAACTCCCTCCATAGCCCCACATGATACACATGAGGGAAACAACCAAACATACAGACCATACATTAATGATTATTGTAATACTTATTGCCGTGTCTCCAAAACAGGTGAATTAGCTAGATTATGATACTATGTGGAGGAGTGTAGCTAGATCCCTTTCCCGCACGCCGATTTCATTGTACCTAAATAAACAAACAACATAAAACACAAGCGTGAGTTCAAAACTCAGCAAAGTGTATTGTAATGGAAAAACAAAGATCAAGTCAACAAACCATCATCACCAATCTCCAAAAGCACATCATAACACAACATGGTTAGCATCCCAAACACCTTTTAAGCATCCCAAACACCTTTTAAGCATCCATGTACTCATCTCGTGAGCAACTCATAAGTATTCACATCGTCATCTCATAAACATCAGCATATACATATTTCATTAATGCAATGCAATGCACATGTCTCCTTGGAAACTCATACCGGTATGGTTGAGTGCACACCCGTCGGCATGCACCCTTTTCCCCTTTCCATCCCGAAGATGGAGGATGCCTATCACTCACTTCCATTCACCACGGTGGATGGAACCACGATGTAGGTCTTACTCAAGAATAGCCCCGGACTAGTCATAACGGTTCTCACCAACCCTCCCGGAATAGTTATGACTTATCTCACCGGCCGGCCATGAAAATATGCCATGTATGCAAAATGGACAATAACGTACACATATATAGGAGTATTGCATATCATCACATGGCATGTAATCCACTTATCAATAATAAGTACATTTAAATCATGGCATAATGGCTTCATATCAAGCAATATATGTAATTCATGGCAAGACAACATGTTATCTATTCCAAATACTATGAAGCACAACTAGCAACACATATAGCATACAATCCACACAACACACTTGCCTTTAATCGCGGGCTACGGAGTGACGAGAGGTTTAGGGCACTCCGAGGCACACCACCTGCAAACACGTTCCACACACTCAAATCAAGCCCACAAAATAGCACACATATATCCCACTACCCCGACTTCGCTTACAACTCCTAAAATCAGAAAACAGCAAATCTGTCCCTTCTGGACAGCAGCCTTCCAATGAGCATAACTTCTGTTCTAGTACTCCAAATTGATTAAACGAGTACACCATCGCGAAGCTTAGGAAATTTCCCAATTTTTTCTAGTTATAGGGAAAGACTGATTCGGACTCTAATGTTGTTTAATCTAACGTTGAACACGAACTGTCTCAATCTCGTCACAGATTTGACCGCGCTCGGTAAAACGGCCATATCTCCCAAACGGCTGGGCGGATTTTAACTTTCTTTATATGCACGGAAAGATAATGAAATTATCTACAACTTCCTAGAAGTCTGTACGGCCAGATTCCAATTCTAAATTGGCGAAAACGCCGGCCCTAGTTCGGGTTCCCAATCTGCCCGAACCAGAACGTGAATACACCTCTAGTTTTCATCAATCCTACCCCATGGCAGCACCTCCCTTGATCTAAAAACATGATAATCCCCCTCTACAGCAGCAAGAGATCTACCCCACAAGATCCCCCCATTACCTTCTTGGAAAATCACGAATCGACGGCCGAATCTTCGCGTTCTTCCCCCGGTTTTCCTCGCACGCGCCGATCCCGTCCAATCCACTCGTCGCGGAGCTCCTCCACAGCAAGGGCAGCAGCGGGGCGAGTTGTGGCAGTGAGGAGGCGTCCTTGGGGGTGCAAGGAGGAAGGGGTGGTGCGGCTTGGGGGTGTGGAGGAGGAGGAGAACTAGAGGGAGGAGGAGATGGGGAGCGGGATGGCGGCTTGGGGGGCAAGGGGAGGGGCGCACCAACAGGGCAGGGCAGCAGGGTGTGCTGCCCTAAAGCTCTCCCTCATGGGCCCAATTCATTCCACCTTCGGCCCAATTGCTTTCCCCCACGGCCCGATCACCCAGAAAACAGCCGGAACCTCCCGGAAACGACCCAAAACGACATAGAAAATATGGTTTAATCTCATGCCGCAAAGTTTCACTCCCAAATATCATATTTTATAATGTCTCACCGTTTCGTAGTGTCACAGCAAGTCTCTAGGCTATTCATGCCGACTGAAAACTCCAGAACCACCCAGCCGAAAGCAAAAGCCTGAACACAATTTTAACAAGACCAAGGCAACCGTTTTCGTAAGAAGCTACAAGGAACCATTTCAGCCACACAAACCAAAATCATTAAACTAACCAGATAAGGAGGATGCCCAACCGAGATCTCCAGAGCTTAGAGACCCACGCAAGCCACCCTGCTTAAGATCAAAATACTGACAGGACAAATAAATGCGTGTACTCATTCCAGCCGCAAGATCATCCTTCCATTCAAACACTATTGAACCTCCATTACCATGCTATATAAACCAGCCAAGTCTCATTCAAGGAACCACAAAGCAAACCACACTCAGAATCAAGAAGAGAAGAGAGCAAAGCCTACCGCATAAGTTAGAAGAGGCCAGGAAAGACAAGGTTCAGAATTGGCGCAAGAAATAGCTTTGGGAGCCGGGGAAAAAGAAATCCCAGAAGCAAGAAGAGAAATCAAGTCGCACAGATTTATCCTTACCCCTTTGCACATAAGTAAGTTCCCACAAGTTCGATTCCATTAGAAGTATCATATTATACCCAGTAAGAATAGAAATAAGGCAAATATTCAACCATGAACAGAGCAAAATAGCTGAGCCCAGGTTTCCAGGAAGCTGAGAGAAAGAAAATCAGTCTGTGAATATCTCTCCCATGCAAGCCGAAGCCCTCAAGCACACTTAGCCACGGACTAACTTTTCCAAAACCAGGTATGTTTACACTTGTCTCCTATTCAATAGAAACGTATCATACCCAATAGAAATAAAAAGTAAACTAGAGATGAAAATAGGTAGTAAGAGATTTAAATGAGGAAAGATAGAATTAGTGGTCTCAGTTTAGATGCCTAACAAACATTACGAGGGTTGCGTCATATGTTTCCTAGAATTGCTAATACTCCCCCGGCGTATTGCAACTCAAGATCATCGCTATGACGCCATCCAACCCGTAGGTTTGAAAGTGCATGGATCATCATGGACCAATGAGAAATAGCCAACATGGTATCAATCTATCATCTACCATGTAAATCCGTTAATATGTAAGCCAATATTAGTATCCCATGCACTAAGCCAACCCATCCACTCACAAAAATTCATAGATCATGACATCCAATTCCTCGGTCCATTTACTCAGATCATGATCCATTAATATATAGTCTCGGCTAATAGGGAAAACATGGCATCAAATTAACATATACCATGTGACCCAAAGCATTAACCATGATCATCATGTTATGATTAAACATTTGAGAACAGCAAAGCCTAGCATAGCATCAATTTTATCATTTGCTATGCGAACTAATCGAAGTCAGTACCAGCATGCCACAATTAAACCTTAGAGACATTAGAGCTAAGTATAGCCTTAATCTATCATGGATCAAATTCATCCTTGTCATAATGACCTCAGTACAATGAACTACTAAAACATTTTCTAAACATCACAGATCAAGGAAGCATGATCTCAGTATCAATATATAAATTTCAATCATCATGAAACCCTAAATCAAACCGGAACCATCATGATCCGGCATCCAGAGAGGGAGTGAGGAAGAGAGAGGATTAGGGTTACCAACCTTAATTAAGAGAATGGAGAAGGGGGTGGAGAACCAAACCGCAAGGATGGGGGAGAGCCAGTGGAGCCGGCGTGTGACCTCGATGGAGGCGGCGCGGTGCTGAGCCGGCGCAAGCAGGCTCGGAGGCGAACTGGCGAAGCCGAGGGCAAGGCCCGATACCTGGTGCGATCGAGCCAAGTCCAAAAGCCACAGCAAATCCAACAGGAGGCGCTGTTGGAGGCGGCGGTGAAGAAGGAATCCGGCGGCAGCAAGCGCGCAGATCGGCGAGGCCGGTGAAGAAGCGCCACGGTGGCTAGAGAGCGTGGTGTCAACACTAGTATGCGGCGGCTAGGGCTTAAGGCATCGGCCGATTTGGGGGAGGAACCGGGTCTGCTGGAATAGGAGAGGAGGCGCAGAGAATAGTAGAGGCGGGAGAAGTTTCTAGGAATTTCGGTCCACCAAACAAATGGAGAAAAGAGAAGAAAGAAAAAGTTAAGGAAAAAGGAAAAGAGTGGGAAAGGAGAAGATTAAAAGGATAATAGAATAATAATAATAATATGTGTCTCTAGGAAAATGAGTAATTCTAACGTGCAGAATGGATTAAGGTTACATATACCCGTTTAGAATATAATCATAATATGTATATGGGTAAAACATACATTTTCAACTTGTTTTGCATACAATCTATAAAATATAATCACTTGATACTATAATGATGATTATAATTAACACTCGCCAATTTTGGTTCTCATATATATATATATATATATATATATATATATAAATATATATATATTAAACTTTATGTCTATTATCCATGTAACCTTTATTTAACATATACTCCCATTTAATAAATAGAACATTTACAATAGGCACAAATACTTGTAAGACCAACCAAGGCATAATGTCTTAATCTGTGTAAGTATTTTATCATGTCTTGCTTTGCATCTGAATCCTATTAAAACATGACCCTGCGAAGGGTAAACTTTAAAGTCTGTGATTCCAATGCATGTACTTAAGTTTAACCATGCAATTTGTAGTCACTTCACCCCTATTGTTTTATGTACCAATTAGTATTAGTACAAACAACTTCACACCCTGAAAATGAATTATAGTATATTTAATCTTACAATCTTAGCTTCCTGAATTCGTAAAATAAAATGAAACAATTCATAAAGAATAAATGATGTGTGTTGTTCAACCCATACCATTAATAACATTAAAGATCGTAGCGTAAGATATTATACACACGCACGAAATCACGAACCAACCATACTTGTTTTATGTAATGATTACTTATTTGATTTTCCATCTGATTTCCTTTTGCCCTTATTGAAAGTGTTATTTGCTATTTGCAATCTTTTCCATTATGCAACGTGTAGAATCCGACGTCTCGGACTTCGTAAATCGACAACCGAGAATCCAACTTTGACTCCTTCATTTGAAAGCAATGGATAGCAAGGCAAGCATTCATGTAGATCCCAATTTTCTTTAACAAGAAGAAATCTAATTAAAACTTGCATGCATATGCTATATTTTGTATACACTGCTATATTATGGGAAGAATGGTAGATATAACCTTCATTGATGGCTTTCCTTAATCAAGAGTGATAGATGAAACCCTAGATTGTTAATGGACACACAAAATGGGTATATTCGATTATTACATGCATATGCTTAGCCACTGCTTAGATTGGGAACACGAGCGGATGGTTATCTTGTTAAGTGAGGAACTAAAATTGTTGGACATGATGAACATTAATCTTGAACCTGTTGGAATAATGTGGTTATTGACACTTTCTTTTTCTGAAAATAAAACTATGATTTCGATGTGGGTGATTATTGGCAATAGCCGGATGTACATGTTTTAATGTGTACGTAGATAGGAGTATCGCCCATGTCACTTTGAGGACCGAGCGTAGTGTTGCATGATCCAAGTATACCGTACATCGAAATCTTTGGGTGGGACAGTCTTAACTTATTAAATTATTTGGGAATTAGCTTTGCACATTGGTAGGCAGTTGTAGCACGGGCATTCCGGATATAGGTTTGCTCGAGGGAGGTGTCATCACCGAGATGTTGGCATCTGCCGTTGTAACGGTGTACGCCTGGCTATGAATTGGGGCTGTTATTATTCTATTTGAGCTGCGGCTCCTGATTATCATTATTACTATATTTAGCTTCCATCATAGTCAGGGGTAACGCCATTGGGCTAGTGCAAAGTTAAGGTTCAAGTAATCGAACGGTTTCGTTATGAACTCTCTGGCGGCACACCAAAGGAAGTGTGTCAAATGCGCTTGCCACAAAGGGAGGACATATCTTGTGGGTAAAGCAGTACAAACTCTGCAGAGTCTAAAACTATTCGAATAGCCGTGTCCACGGTCATGGACGACTTGGCTAACCAGCACTAGTTAGCTGTTTATATAAAATGTTTTAGTGAGCTTACCCTTACAGATGATTCAATACTTGACATTACGTTGGCAAGGTTGAATTCAAATTGTGCCACTGTGTGGACAAAACTTTAATCTTCAGATAATATTTCATATGATGGGACTGGACTTTTTATCACTCACAAAGGGTTGTGGGTATTTTGTTACATTTTATTCACAAAGGGCTGTGAGTTATCTATCCCTTCTTATTACTTTTAAGTACATACTTATTACTTTACTAATTCATTTCCTTAACAATTTTCGCTTTCACTCTACTATTTAGTATCTATAATTTTATTTGGCTCCAAGCAAAAGTTAACCGTAGAAGCTTTATTCTAGAATCAGCCTGCATTCCAAACACACAACTCAAGTCTTGCTGAGTACGAAATGTACTCACCCTTGCTATCATTATTGTTTTTAGGTGAAGATGCAGGTATCTCGATGAATTTTACTTTGACGCAGGATTGAGGGTGTCGGGACCCCGAATTTGCAAATCCGAACCCTCTGTGTATTCAGCACTAGTCCAGGAACGCGCTAGTGCACACAGTCTTAACATCGGTAAATATCACAATCATACCACTCGATACTAGTAAAGTACTTTAATTAAATAGTCAAACAGGTTACTCGACCTTATGGTCGAGTTACAAATGTACGCCTCGCAGGGCGAAACTTATTAAGAGAGAAATAATAGCAGCGGAAAAATAAGATAACTTCGTGGCGCCATCCAGTATACCACAGGCAACTGACTGGGCTCGCTCCCTAAGTAGACGGTTCCTAGCGGAGCTCCTCCTCCAAAGCTGGTGTTGTCTCCTCTTCAACTGGTGTTGTATTGTGGCAAGGGTGAGTACTTGGTACTCAGCAAGTCATGCATAGAATGCAGGCTAATAGACTATATGCATGGCTTGATACAAAGGAATAGCTCAAGGTATATTTGCGATGCTTGACATTTGACAAGTAGCATAAGTAGATTCGAAAGCAGTATAAGCAAGTATAGCATAAATAATTTTTTCAAGGATTTTAATAAACATCTTTCCCATCCTAATCCACATTTCCATCAACATCATTATTAATCCAACCCAACCTTTCAGATCCAAGTTATTTTTGAGAAAATCTAACCCTTGACTGTAATTCCCGAGCGATGTCCAATACCGCGGACACGGCTATTCGAATAGATTCTACACTCTGCAGAGGTTATGCACTTTACCCACAAGATACAGTCAAACACCACAAAGGCGAGTTCCCGTAACAAAGTCTTTCGGAAACTTCTAACAATACAAGTGGTCCTCCCCGGTTGTTGCACACTAACCCTTCCCTTAGCTAAGGCGAAGTTTAGGCCAACCAACCGTTAGATGGGTACCTGGCCTCAGCCCCGGTACGCTCCCCCGTACAACTTACACAAAGGGTGTAGTTGACCTCCTGAGGTCCCACAGGTACGTTATTAGCAACTTAATCAACTAGGTCCGTCCCATTACAGACATGTGGTTGCACGCTTGACTCAGTTCAAAGGCTTGCAAGGTTAAGTCCTTAGGGTGACCAGGGCAAGACTACCCGAAGAACCAAATCAACATCCCCAGTGCCACAACTGGCCCACCTGATCATTCTTGCCACATGCCCCGGTCGAAAACTATTTATCAAAACCCCAGTTGATTACCATGCACCACGTGCCATCAACATCACATGATACCTTTCCAAAACAGGTTCAATATATCATTAAGTCAATATTAACATTTGATTGTCCAAAATCATGTCATGAGCACGTAGCAGGTCTAAGCAACATACTACAACGGTCTAATTTCCCATGTTGGCAATTTAATAATGTCCAACTAGTAAACCACAACTAGGGTGACAAGGGGTCATGGCACATATTTAAATAATCAAGGTGTCATACAGCAAATTGGTATTTATCTAATTCCCCATATTTAAATAAAGTATTTTCTAATTGAACTAGCATGCAATAAGTTAAATCAAAATAAGTTTCAAAATAGGATCAACATGGTCAAAGCACAACTTGCCTTCAAAAAGTACTTGTTCTTGGTCTTGAGTTGGATCCTGAGTCAATACTTCTCCTTGAATCCTTCCCAGGCACTTCAACGTCTACTCGTAAAGCGTGCAAATAGCAATACACAAATAAACAATAGGCAAAAAGTGTCCAAACATCCAAATAAAATCCATAAACAGAGAACATAATTTTATGAATTTTTAGAAACTGGAATCGTCAAATTTGGAGTTAAAATGCAAAAATTATAGCATTTTGAAGTTTAAATAATCCATTAAATAATATTACAGAGGAAAACTTTAGTCCAAAAATTAAATAAAATTCATAATTAGGTAGATCTCAATTTTATACAAATTTAGAAATTTGAACCACTCAAATCGGAGTTGAAACGCAAAAGTTATAAGCGTTTGAAGTTTGAATCAAAATCTGAAATCATTATTTCGAATTAATAAATCATTTTCTTTTTCGGAAATTAATTATTGCGTCAGCGAGGACACGTGGCAGCCTCTGATTGGTTGGTGGCGTCGGCGGTCCATGGACTCGGTCCACGCTCGGCTCGGGTCTCACCGTGGACTCGGCCCACGGCTCCACGTGTCAGCGACATGGGGTCCCCCTCGGGTGACGTCCATCTTGGCGTCGGCGAGGCTCGACCAGTCGGCGGCAGGTGGGTCCCATGGGTGACGTCATTCTTGGCGATCAACGCCGCAGGTGGGACATTTGGCGACATGCGGGCCCGCCATGGCGTCGGCGTGGCGTCATGGTGCGGTTTAGTCACGTCGGCCGACACGCAGCGGGCGGCGTGTCGGCGTCACCTGCGCTGATCACGCGGCGGTCAGGCTTCCCGACACGTGGCGCAATCTCGGCCGTTGATTTGAAATTCAATGGCCCAGATTAGATCTGGCTCTCACGCGTTTGGGTTAACGCGTTTGATCTGGACCGTTGGATCTAGATCCAACGGTCGAGATTGGATCTTGAGATTTTTGGATGGGATCTCACCGGTGGGCGACGTGGCGTGATCTTGAACCGTGCGATGAAGATCCAACGGCTCACAGTGCTTGCGGACGGCGATGGCGACACGGCGGAGCAGGGCCACCGGAGACGAAAACGACGACGAGCCCGACGGCGCTTCGGGGCCTCTCCGGCGGAGTGGGAGGTACCCACGGGTGCGCCTTGGCTTGAGGACTCGGGCCCAGGCTTCAACTCGGCGGAAGACGGCGGACGGCGGCGGGACGAGGCAAGGACCGTGGCGGAGGCTTCTCCAACTACGGCGAGCAATAGTGAGTCGACGGCGGCGGCTAGGGCTAGGGCGCTTGGGGCAAATGACGCACGAGACAAGGGCGAACCTCGGGCGCGGGTCCGGGCATTAAATGCCGGCCCGAACGCCGAGATCCCCGCGGAATCCGTGGCGGAGCCGGTACGGACGGCGGAGTCCGTTCCGAACACGGCGAGATGACGTGGACGCACGCGGGCCGTCCACGTGGCGCGATCGACGGCCGAGATTGGCTCGGGCGCGGCCGTGCCTAGCGCGGATTGATCCTGACCGTTGGATCTTGATCCAACGGTTCGGATCTGATCTGGGGTTCAGACGCGGTTGGGTCAAGTCAAGTGGCGCAGCTGGCTCGGGTCGGACTCGAGTCCGACTCGGGTTCCGACTCGGTCGGATGAATAGTACTTGACCCAACTCAATTTCCAGCGATTTAATAATTAAAAATAATTTCCAGAAATTCATTTAATTCATTAAAAATAGCAAAAGACTCAGAAAAATTCTGGAAAATATTTTAGGGTATTTGGGACTCAAATAAAATATTTCCAACAAAATTTTATTTGCAAAGTTTAATTCTTTAATTATTTCAAAATGGAATAAATTCAAATAAATTCCAAATAAATCCAAATAAATTCCAGAAAATTCCAAAAATTCACCAAAGTGCCAAATCACACATAGATTTAGGAAAAGCAAAATTTTGGGGTGTTACAGCGGGATTATTAACGACATTTCTTTCTAAGGCTTTACCTTGTCAGTTGCCTGTGGATTATGTGGCAAACTACAAGTCATCTGATTCTTTTGCTATGTTTAGTCGACCTTCTCGGTCATATTGTATCATTACTTCCGCTGCAATAAAATATGAAACTTTTGTATGGTTGTGATTCCAAATTGTGTTTTGTGCGTGCCAGCCACTGATCATGGGAATGGTACAGTATGCACATTAGAACCTTGCTTTTATGTTTGCACTATAGCATAAAAGTGAGGGTCTTACAGTTTGGTACCAGAGCCAGGTTGACTGCAGGCAAACCTTAGATAGAATGGTCGCTAGTTGAAACTTAAAGTTTGAAATAGACAAATTTATATTTAGGAATGAAAATTTGCTATATATATGTTATTAACCTTCCCTCATCTCACATTATTTGATATTAATTCTTTCCTCGTCACATTATATTGTTACTACTCTTTTTTTATGAACATCTCCGTTAGCATCCTTTCCTTATTATATTATCTTTTATTAATCTTTTCTCGTCAATAAGTAACTTATCTGCCCTACATTTGATCTGGAATGATGATTCCTTATTAAATGTGCAGATGGAAGGTCATTGTAACACTCCGGCATTTAATATGCCTGAATGCTACCAAACATAGACTAAACAACAACATAATACCACAATTTATCATAAATTACAGCAAAGGAGCAAATGCTACAAATCGAAATTTCGGCAGCATCTCCTTTGTCTTAAACATGAATTAACACAATATCAATATCATGGCAAGATATATCATAGCACACGACATCTAAAACATCAACATAAATGGATATATCATCAAATTACGCCAATAATACCATGCTCAACCACTCCATAAGCTATAACGAAGCAAATAAGGAATCACAAGCATGCTAAATTAAACCATACATTAAGTTTATGGCACAACTCTTAATATCATGTCTCCAAGTGATTAATCATAGACTATGAATGTGGAGCTACGTGTAGAAGTGTAGCTAAACCCCTTTTTTCCCGCATGACGATCTCAATGTACCTAAAAAAAACACATAAAACACAAGCGTGAGTTCATCACTCAGCAAGTATATTGCAATGGAACAAAAGAACAACTTACATTGCAACAACACACAACATGTTTATCATCTCATTCATAATCACACATCTTTATCATCCTCATCATGTATGCAATGCGATGCGATGCTCATATCTCCTTGGAAACTCATACCGGTATGGTTGAGTACACACCCGTCGGTGTGCACCCTCTCCCCCCTTCCATCCCGAAGATGGAGGGTGCCTACTCCTCGCTTCCACAACCCACGGTAGATGGAATCACGATGTAGGACTTACTCTATTGGCTTTCCGGATTAGTCATAACTTTCTCACCGACCTTCCCGGATTAGTTAATGACTTTCTCACCGCCCGAGCCATGTAACATGTCATGTATGCAATTATGCCAACGTCATATTTAACTCACATATTAGCACATGACATCATAACATACTAAACATGCTCATCATATCATTGGCAATCATAAAAGCATGGCAAGTGATCATATATCATGTAGTCAATTCCATCTATTCACAACAAACAACCTACAACTCGCTATCCATCACAACACACTTGCCTCAACCACGTGCAACGGATTGGCGGGAAGTAGAGGGCACTCCCGAAGTCGCACCACCTGCACATAGGCACCACATGCTCACAATCACAACCACAAAACAGTACGCAAACCCTCATCTACCCCGACATTGCCATCTACTAGCAAAACCTAAAAACAGAGGTTCTGTCCCGGCGGGACAGCAGCCTTGCAAAAGGCATAACTTCAGTTCTGGGACTCCGAATCAATTAAACGAGTACATCCTCGCGTAGCTTAGGAAATTTCCCAACTTTCTCTAGGTATATGGAAAGATTGATTCGGACTCTAAAGTCGTCTAATCTACAGATTACGGTGATCTGTTCCAATTACGTCACAGATTTTAACACGCTCGGTAAAACAGCCATAACTTTCAAACGGCTAGGCGGAATTTAAATTTCTTTATATCCACGGAAATATAATTAAATTATCTACAACTTCTTCAACATACGTACGACAAGATTCGGATTCTAAATTGGCGATAACACGAACCCTAGATCGACTGCTCAATCTGCCCGAAAACAGAAACGTGGCAACATCTAGATCTAACCCAAATTACTCCAATCCAGCACCTCCAATTGATCTAAAAACTTGATAAACACCTTAATAATAGTACCTAGATCAATCCCCAGGGTTCCCATGGTCATACCTTTGCCCGACTCACGAAAACTCCAATAGATCTCCTCGCTCTTCGCTCCTCGCTCCTCGCACCTCGCTCCTCGCTCCTCGCTCATCGGATGGATCCATGAGGATGCAGGGGTGGGGAGGCCACCCTAGGGAAGCAAGGGGTGGAGGAGAGGTGGTGGAGAGGTGGGGAGCAATGGGGCAAGGGAGGGGGAGGCGCACGGCCAAGGGAGGAGGGAGGCGGCTAGGGCAAGGGCAAGTGGGGGGGAAGGGCGCACAAGGGGCAGGGGTGAACGCCCAAGGGCTGGTGGGGAGCCCTTTTACCAGCCCCCACACCCAATCCTAGTCCGTTACGGAGACCCACTCCATCCTACCAAAGCCCACTTAAGGCCCAAACTCCCCCGGGAAGGCCCAAAACCCCGAAAACGGCCCGGAAACGTTATTAACCTCCATACCTTATGGTTTTAACCTGCCATACCATATTTCATAAAGTTTTTGACCTTAACATGCACCATTTAAAAGGTTACGACACTCCGTGGTGACACATCACTTCAAACGGCCCAAAAACGCGAGTAAACCTCAAGCCGAAAGGTTTTATTCTCTAATTTCACATTCTCTAATGTCACACCATACTGTAGTGTCACAGTCATACCCCCTGTTACATATCTGCCCACCGAGAGAGTTACGTCATGATGGGAGTTCTTGCCCAAATGCTAGAAAATGCCCACTTTAATAACAATCCAAGATATACAGTGTTCCAAGTTCCAACTAGCCCGGTATCGATGGAATATAGTGCTAGTGTGGAAATTCCTGCAAGAACCATATATGATGAACAAGATCGATCTTTCGATGGGTCTGGCACCTCAATTCAAGACGCGATGAGCGAAGCTGCATATATAGCTGTCGTTCGTCTGCGTTATGCCTTGCCGGAGCTCGCCACATCTTATCGAAGACTTCCTTCGCGTACACCGGGTGGAGAGAACATCTATACCGATCTCACCATCATTCAAAACGGAGCCCTTCGAAATTTGGTGGGATTTGTTAATGCTTCCGATCAACATCATCGACGTGCGGTTGCCGAGCTTGGCGAAACCCGCCGTCGGGTGACGTTTTTGGAAGACACTATAGCCCCTTATGTTTCCATGGGAATCATATCTCGTTCAGTTTTAGGAGACGGTCTATCACAAGTACCAACGCAAGGAATGTCAGGTGTTATCCCTGCCACGATGTCAGTACCAACTAGACGCCCACAACAAGCCAGAATGACTATTGGTGGCAGTCGTCCGCGTTCGATTCGCATCAATATCAACATTAGTAATTCTGGACCTCGTCGTTCACATGTGACTCAAGACCACCGTCGACGTAGAACTTCTTCTTCTACGTCTGTGGAAAGCACTCCTTAAGATGGCAGTAACATCTTGAAGACTGTTTAGTTAAAAGTGACTAGAAATAAATTAGGCTGATAGGAATCCCCCTAGTATGTGGTAGTTATCCTAATAGTTGCACGGATGGTTGTACTTTTGCTGTAAATATTATATGGTTCGAATAAAACTTTTGTTATATATTTGTTTATGTGCTATGGTTTCTACTCGTGAATGTTTAATTTCATATTATAACTTTCACGATGTTGTAACCAAATAAAAGTAACTTAACCAAAATGATGAAATGAATAGAAGCATCCTACTAAAATTCATATGAACCTTTCTAATAAAATATATTGGATCTCAATAAATAGAAAGTTATCCTATAATTACCAAAACAGGACCTACATTCTTAACTTTTACTCTTTCTGTTTCTTAAACAATTTCTATTCTTCTTTCCCATCTATTAGCTCTTGTTCTCTATCTTATACTCTTCTTTGCAAGTTGTGCTTCCCAAATCTATCTAATCCTATTTCCCCCACTCAACCAAAGAAGACTATGATATTCGTAACAAAAACTTTCTTGCTGCTTTTACAAACTCCACCATATAAATAATAATGCCTTTTGTACTCAAGTTACTTGTGCTAGATAACAAGAACTTTCTTAGAACCTAACATCCGAAAAACAGATATAATCTTCATCAACACCCCAACTACGTTTGAACCTATGCTGTCAAAACCAGAACTAAGATTTTGCTATACTGGCAACTGCATAAAAATATCCAAGCTATTAGTTGCTACCCAGTTACCTCTAGTCATATCTGAGCCTAAACTATTTACAAAGAATTAAAATTAATACCTCACCATATTGGCAACTATGGAAAGTACCTAAGTTAAAATAAGCTAGTTGCTATCCAATTTCCCCTACAAGTAATAATTGAATATGCCACTAAACCTGGAAAATATTTACCTTGTCACCTTACTTAAAAGTAGAACCACAAGTGCTAAGTCAATTTGTGTAGGACCAAATGTTATTTGGTCACAAAAAAAAATGTTTGAAAGTAGAATAATGATTGGAAACCAAAATATTTCTTTGTATGCTAGTATGGAATGCAATCTTTTGTATTGTTATTCATTGTGATGAAATTCTATGTAAGGATTGCTCTCGCGAATATTAAACCTTTCTGTTGAAAATTCACGATGGGTCAATCTTAAGAAAATAATACTAATTATGTGAATTAAACTCTTAATGAATGAAAAGTAGGCCCAAATTGGAACATATCTTATAACTATCTCATCCCTTCTAATTTGTAGAAAATTTTAAATAATAAAATTTTTAGGGAACGAAATGTTGCCTTTTGACCAAATCAGATCTTGTCGTATCCTTTCTATGCTACCTATCTACCCATTCCTTAATAATCCTAAGACCGAGCTTCTTGATCTTAGTTACTCCCTGTTTATTAGATCATTAAGGATAGCAAAACAATCTCTTGCAAATACAGTCGGTCGACTAATTCCGCCTCCATCAATTACAAAATATAGCATTACATACCTCAAATAGATTCAGGATCAGTATCAACCCTAATTTCAAAAGACTTAATCTCATCTTACCCCATTCTGTCTTTACCTAATCACCCTCCTTAGTAATTCTAGATCATGAATCTCGATCTTAGCTATTTCCTGTTCATCCATTACAATCGACAAACAACCTTCCGTTATTCCGAAATCATTGATCAACATCATCTGCCCAAATAGATTCATACTCCACTTTGTCCTTGACATCTAAAGATCCCGCGACAATCTCCAAGTCATTTCAAAGGATATCAAGCTCCGAGACCGACCATGTCCAAAGCCTAATTCCAAACCCAGAACATGGTCACTTTCACCATACGATCGCTAGAAAAATACACATGCACTCGATATCTACATCAATAATAAAACTTTCCGATCAATCTTCCATAAACCTTATCTGAATAAAAATAAGAGTTTTGTTTCTAACTACTAAATCGATTATCTTATTATCTTAAATAAAGATACAAATCACTTTAGAATCCAACTCCCACTAACCCTTTTAACCCTGCGAATCTCGGGGACGAGATTCCTGTTAAGGGGGGTAGTCTGTAACATCCCAGAATTTACTAAACAGTAAAAATAGAATATTAAAATATGAATTTGATTTATTAATATTTTTCCTGAAATTTAAAAGCCTTTGTTAAAAGAGAATTGAATTCTTGAAACTAGAGAAAGAAAAAGTTACAGAAGAAAATGGTAAGAAGATAAAATAAACCAATTGCCATTTACTGATCAAAAGTAATCATTCCAAAGGTTTGAACTACAACACAAGTTTTATTAATACATCATAGTTCACATTTACAATACATAGGAAATGCAAGAATCTTTATGATGGCATACAACAACTGTATAGATTACATCACATGCAACTGCTCGATTACAAGTCCGATTATGAATTACATTATAAGAAAATAAATTACAAGATCCTAAGCTACGGCTTCTGTGCTGACTTGATCTGCATTTGAGAACCTGCAAATTAAATTGTTCATATAAGTATAAGAATAAAATAAATGCATTAAACTAGATACAATAGATGCAAAAAGAAAGAATTGCCGTCAGCTAAGATTGAATCGCTCAGTGAGGTACCCTAGATTGTCCGGGGGCCAATCTGGCTCCTCTCGCGATTAGAATTGCATCACTCGGCAATTTACAAACCTGTTAAACCGCAGATGCGAGTATTTAGAAATATCGCACAGAATAGAAAGATAAGTCTCCATGGTAAGAAGATGAATTTTAAAGAGGGATAAGCACGAAAGGATAATAAACTAGGATAAGGCATTGCTCAACCGAAAGCTCTGAATCACCACGACATTAAGTCCAGCCGGTAGTAATAAGAATTATTCAGGCCACAAGATTAAAACACCCCTAAGCCTCGGAAAAATGCCCAGCCTAACTCCATCATCCAAGGAACTAAGCCACCGGCTATATGAGTCACATAAAATAAAGTTACCCACTTTGTGCAAGGGGTAGTACAACACATTCCAAATTAACCAAGTCCCGGTCAAAGCCTCCAAGTTAGCCTCAGAGGCCACGCAAGTCTCTAGGCTATTCATGCCGATCGAAAACTCCAGAACCACCCACCGAAAGCAAAAGCACGAACACAATTTTAACAAGACCAAGGCAACCGCTTTCGTAAGAAGCTACAAGGAACCATTTCAGCCACACAAACCAAAATCATTAAACTAACCGAGATAAGGAGGATGCCCAACCGAGATCTCCGTGAGCTTAGAGACCCACGCAAGCCACCCTCGCTTAAGATCAAAATCTTGACAGACAAATAAATGTGTGTACTCATTCCAGCCGCAAGATCATCCTTCCATTCAAACACTATTGAACCTCCATTACCATGCTATATAAACCAGCCAAGTCTCATTCAAGGAACCACAAAGCAAACCACACTCAGAATCAAGAAGAGAAGAGAGCAAAGCCTACCACATAAGTTCGAAGAGGCCAGGAAAGACAAGGTTCAGAATTGGCGCAAGAAATAGCTTTGGGAGCCGGGGAAAAAGAAATCCTGCATAAGAAGAGAAATCAAGTCGCACAGATTTATCCTTACCCCTTTGCACATAAGTAAGTTCCCACAAGTTCGATTCCATTAGAAGTATCATATTATACCCAGTAAGAATAGAAATAAGGCAAATATTCAACCATGAACAGAGCAAAATAGCCGAGCCTGTGTTTCGTGAAGTGAGAGAAAGAAAATCAGTCTGTGAATATCTCTCCCATGCAAGCCGAAGCCCTCAAGCACACTTAGCCACGGACTAACTTTTCCAAAACCAGGTATGTTTACACTTGTCTCCTATTCAATAGAAACGTATCATACCCAATAGAAATAAAAAGTAAACTAGAGATGAAAATAGGTAGTAAGAGATTTAAATGAGGAAAGATAGAATTAGTGGTCTCAGTTTAGATGCCTAACAAACATTACGAGGGTTGCGTCATATGTTTCCTAGAATTGCTAATACTCCCCCGGCGTATTGCAACTCAAGATCATCGCTATGACGCCATCCAACCCGTAGGTTTGAAAGTGCATGGATCATCATGGACCAATGAGAAATAGCCAACATGGTATCAATCTATCATCTACCATGTAAATCCGTTAATATGTAAGCCAATATTAGTATCCCATGCACTAAGCCAACCCATCCACTCACAAAAATTCATAGATCATGACATCCAATTCCTCGGTCCATTTACTCAGATCATGATCCATTAATATATAGTCTCGGCTAATAGGGAAAACATGGCATCAAATTAACATATACCATGTGACCCAAAGCATTAACCATGATCATCATGTTATGATTAAACATTTGAGAACAGCAAAGCCTAGCATAGCATCAATTTTATCATTTGCTATGCGAACTAATCGAAGTCAGTACCAGCATGCCACAATTAAACCTTAGAGACATTAGAGCTAAGTATAGCCTTAATCTATCATGGATCAAATTCATCCTTGTCATAATGACCTCAGTACAATGAACTACTAAAACATTTTCTAAACATCACAGATCAAGGAAGCATGATCTCAGTATCAATATATAAATTTCAATCATCATGAAACCCTAAATCAAACCGGAACCATCATCATCCGGCATCCAGAGAGGGAGTGAGGAAGAGAGAGGATTAGGGTTACCAACCTTAATTAAGAGAATGGAGAAGGGGGTGGAGAACCAAACCGCAAGGATGGGGGAGAGCCAGTGGAGCCGGCGTGTGACCTCGATGGAGGCGGCGCGCAGCCGAGCCTGGCCAAAGGTGCTCGGAGGCGAACTGGCGAAGCGAGGGCAAGGCCCGATACCTGGTGCGATCGAGCCAAGTCCAAAAGCCACAGCAAATCCAACAGGAGGCGCTGTTGGAGGCGGCGGTGAAGAAGGAATCCGGCGGCGGCAAGCGCGCAGATCGGCGAGGCCGGCTGAAGAAGCGCCGGCAGGGCTAGAGAGCGTGGTGTCAACCCTAGAATGCGGCGGCTAGGGCAGAAGGCATCGGCCGATTTGGGGGAGGAACCGGGTCAGCTGGAAGAGGAGAGGAGGCGCAGAGAATAGCAGAGACTGGGAGAAGTTTCTAGGAATTTCGGTCCACCAAACAAATGGAGAAAAGAGAAGAAAGAAAAAGTTAAGGAAAAAGGAAAAGAGTGGGAAAGGAGAAGATTAAAAGGATAATAGAATAATAATAATAATATGTGTCTCTAGGAAAATGAGTAATTCTAACGTGCAGAATGGATTAAGGTTACATATACCCGTTTAGAATATAATCATAATATGTATATGGGTAAAACATACATTTTCAACTTGTTTTGCATACAATCTATAAAATATAATCACTTGATACTATAATGATGATTATAATTAACACTCGCCAATTTTGGTTCTCATATATATATATTAAACTTTATGTCTATTATCCCTCTAACCTTTATTTAACATATACTCCCATTTAATAAATAGAACATTTACAATAGGCACAAATACTTGTAAGACCAACCAAGGCATAATGTCTTAATCTGTGTAAGTATTTTATCATGTCTTGCTTTGCATCTGAATCCTATTAAAACATGACCCTGCGAAGGGTAAACTTTAAAGTCTGTGATTCCAATGCATGACCTTAAGTTTAACCATGCAATTTGTAGTTGTAACACCCCGGCATTTAATATGCCCGAATGCTACCAAACATAAGCTAAACAACATCTAAATACCACATTTAAACATAAATTCCAGCAAAGGTACATATGCTAAAAACCGATATTTCGGCAGCATCTCCTTTGTTTTTCCATGAATTAACACCATATCTATATCATGGCAAGATATATCATAGCACACGACATCTAAAACATCAACATAAATGGATATATCATCAAATTACGCCAATAATACCACGCTCAACCACTTCATAAACTAAAACGAAGCAAATAAGGAATCACTAGCATGCTAAATTAAACCATACATTAAGTTTAAGGCACAACTCTTAATATCATGTCTCCAAGTGATTAATTATGGACTATGATGGTGGAGCTACGTGTAGAAGTGTAGCTAGACCCCTTTTTCCCGCATGCCGATCTCAAAGTACCTAAAAACAACATAAAACACAAGCGTGAGTTCGAAAACTCAGCAAGCATATTGTAATGGATAACAAGATCATTTACAAGACAATAATACCTTACATCACATATAACATCTCATACTTGAGCACATAACAACATCATCATCATTAAATATGTATTGCAATGCAATGCAATGCAATGTTATGCTCATATCTCCTTGAAACTCATACCGGTATGGTTGAGTACACACCGTCGGTGTGCACCCTTTTCCCCCCTTCCATCCCGAAGATGGAGGGTGCCTACTCCTCGCTTCCATTCACCACGTGGATAGAATCACGATGTAGGTCTTACTCAATGGCGTTCCGGACTAGTCATAACTTTCTCACCGACCTTGCCGGACTAGTTATGACTTTCTCACCGCCTCGCCCTATCTCATGTCATGCATGCAACTATGCCAATTATCATATTTCACATGTACATAAACATATGGCATCTCATCATGACAAATATTACACATGGCATCGAATCATGATAAGTATAGACACATAGCATCATATCATGATAATCATACTCAATATATCATTGGAAAACAGCAAGCAAGGCAAGTGATCATAGCAAGTATTCAATCTTTCATCCAATATCAACAAGCAACCTACAATCCGCTATACATTACAACACACTTGCCTCAACCGCGGGCGACGGATTTGTGGGAAGTCGAGGGCACTCCCGGTGTCACACCACCTGCACATAGGCATCACACACTCACAATCATGCCCACAAAACAGTACACAAATCCCCATCTAACCCGACATTGCCCACTACTTGCAAACCTAAAAACAGAGGTTCTGTCCCGGCGGGACAGCAGCCTTGCAAAGGCCATAACTTGAGTTCTGGCACTACAAATCGATTAAGAGAGTACACCATCGCGAAGCTTAGGAAATTTCCTACATTTTTCTAGTTATACGGAAAGACTGATTCGGACTCTAAAATTGTTTAATCTACAGATTACTACGATCTGTTCCAATCGCGTCACAGATTTTAACACGCTCGGTAAAACGGCCATAACTTTCAAACGGCTGATAGGATTTTAACGTGCTTTATGTACACGAAAAGATAATTAAATTATCTACAACTTCTTTTAAGTCCGTACGGACAGATTCGGATTTTAAATCAACGAAAACTCGAACCCTAGCCCGATTGCTCAATCTGCCCGAAAACAGAAACGTGGCAACGTCTAGATCTAACCCAAAGAACTCCAACCCAGCACCACCAATTGATCTAAAAACTTCATAAACACCCTAAGAACAGTACCTAGATCAAACCCAAGGATCCCCATGATCATACCTTTTCCCAACGAACGAATCTCCAATAGATCTCCTCGCGGATCGCTCCTCGCTCCACGCTCCTCGCTCCTCGCTCCTCGCTCCAACGGATGGATCCACAAGGTGCAGAGGTGTGGAGACCACCCTAGGGAAGCAAGGGGTGGAGGAGAGGTGGTGGAGAGGTGGGGAGCAATGGGGCAAAGGAGGGGGAGGCGCACGGCCAAGGGAGGAGGGAGGCGGCTAGGGCAAGGGCAAGTGGGGGGGAAGGGCGCACAAGGGGCAGGGGTGAACGCCCAAGGGCTGATGGGGAGCCCTTTTACCTGCCCCCACACCCAATCCTAGTCCGTTACAGAGACCTACTCCATCCCACCAAAGCCCACTTAAGGCCCAAACTCCCCCGGGAAGGCCCAAAACCCAACGGCCTAAACGGCCCTAAACGTTATTAACCTCCATACCTTATGGTTTTAACCTGCCATACCATATTTCATAAAGTTTTTGACCTTAACATGCACCATTTAAAAGGTTACGACACTCCGTGGTGACACATCACTTCAAACGGCCCAAAAACGCGAGTAAACCTCAAGCCGAAAGGTTTTATTCTCTAATTTCACATTCTATAATGTCACACCATACCGTAGTGTCACAGTAGTCACTCTCACCCCTATTGTTTTATGTACCAATTAGTATTAGTACAAACAACTTCACACCCTGAAAATGAATTATAGTATATTTAATCTTACAATCTTAGCTTCCTGAATTCGTAAAATAAAATGAAACAATTCATAAAGAATAAATGATGTGTGTTGTTCAACCCATACCATTAATAACAGTAAAGATCGCAACGTAAGATATTATACACACGCACGAAATCACGAACCAACCATACTTGTTTTATGTAATGATTACTTATTTGATTTTCCATCTGATTTCCTTTTGCCCTTATTGAAAGTGTTATTTGCTATTTGCAATCTTTTCCGTTATGCAACGTGTAGAATCCGACGTCTCGGACTTCGTCGTCGACAACTTCGAGAATCCAACTTTGACTCCTTCGCTGAAAGCAATGGATAGCAAGGCAAGCATTCATGTAGATCCCAATTTTCTTTAACAAGAAGAAATCTAATTAAAACTTGCATGCATATGCTATATTTTGTATACACTGCTATATTATGGGAAGAATGGTAGATATAACCTTCATTGATGGCTTTCCTTAATCAGTAGTGATAGATGAAACCCTAGATTGTTAATGGACACACAAAATGGGTATATTCGATTATTACATGCATATGCTTAGCCCTGCTTAGATTGGGAACACGAACGGATGGTTATACTGTTCGTGAGGAACTAAAATTGTTGGACATGATGAACATTAATCTTGAACCTGTTGGAATAATGTGGTTATTGACACTTTCTTTTTCTGAAAATAAAACTATGATTTCGACGTGGGTGATTATTGGCAATAGCCTACATGTTTTAATGTGTACGTAGATAGGGGGAGTATCGCCCATGTCACTTTGAGGACCGAACGTAGTGTTGCATGATCCAAGTATACCGTACATCCGTAAATCTTGGATCGACAGTCTTAACTTATTAAATTATTTGGGAATTAGCTTTGCACATTGGTAGGCGGTTGTAGCACGGGCATTAGGATATAGGTTTGCTCGAGGAGGTGTCATCACCGAGATGTTGGCATCTGCGTTGTAATGCGATTACGCCTGGCTATGAATTGGGGCTGTTATTATTCTATTTGAGCTGCGGCTCCTGATTATCATTATTACTATATTTAGCTTCCATCATAGTCAGGGGTAACGTCATTGGGCTAGTGCAAAGTTAAGGTTCAAGTAATCGAACGGTTTCGTTATGAACTCTCTGGCTTGCCACCAAAGGAAGTGTGTCAAATGCGCTTGCCACAAAGGGAGGACATATCTTGTGGGTAAAGCAGTACAAACTCTGCAGAGTCTAAAACTATTCGAATAGCCGTGTCCACGGTCATGGACGACTTGGCTAACCAGCACTAGTTAGCTGTTTATATAAAATGTTTTGGTGAGCTTACCCTTACAGATGATTCAATACTTGACATTACGTTGGCAAGGTTGAATTCAGCTGTTGTGCCCTGTGTGGACAAAACTTTAATCTTCAGATAATATTTCATATGATGGGACTGGACTTTTTATCACTCACAAAGGGTTGCGGGTATTTTGTTACATTTTATTCACAAAGGGCTGTGAGTTATCTATCCCTTCTTATTACTTTTAAGTACATACTTATTACTTTACTAATTCATTTCCTTTACAATTTTCGCTTTCACTCTACTATTTAGTATCTATAATTCAATTTGGCTCCAATCAAAAGTTAACCGTAGAAGCTTTATTCTAGAATCAGCCTGCATTCCAAACACACAACTCAAGTCTTGCTGAGTACGAAATGTACTCACCCTTGCTATCATTATTGTTTTTAGGTGAAGATGCAGGTATCTCGATGAATTTTACTTTGACGTAGGATTGCGGGATTATTAACGGCATTTCTTTCTAAGGCTTTACCTTGTCAGTTGCCTGTGGATTATGTGGCTAACTACAAGTCATCTGATTCTTTTGCTATGTTTAGTCGACCTTGTCGGTCATATTGTATCATTACTTCCGCTGTAATAAAATATGAAACTTTTGTATGGTTGTGATTCCAAATTGTGTTTTGTGCGTGCCAGCCACTGATCATGGGAATGGTACAGTATGCACATTAGAACCTTGCTTTTATGTTTGCACTATAGCATAAAAGTGAGGGTCTTACAGTGTCTATGGATGATTTGAAGTTGTTCGGTATGAAGTCCCACGACTGTCATGTCTTGATGACCCAAATGCTCCCTGTTGCAATCAGAAATATCCTACCAGATGACGTCAGGTTGGCAATCACGAAGCTATGCTATTTCTTCAATGCGATTTCATGCAAGGTTATTGTAACACCCCAAAATTTTGCTTTTCTTAAATTCATGTGTGATTTGGCACTTTGGTGAATTTTTGGAATTTTCTGGAATTTATTTGGATTTATTTGGAATTTATTTGAATTTATTCCATTTTGAAATAATTAAAGAATTTAATTTTGCAAATAAAATTTTGTTGGAAATATTTTATTTGAGTCCAAAATGTTCCAAAATATTTTCCAGAATTTTTCTGGAATTTTTCTGAGTCTTTTGCTATTTTTAATGAATTAATTGAATTTCTGGTAATTATTTTAAATATTAAATCGCTGGAAAATCGAACCGAAGTCTGCTATCGTTTCATCCGATCGAGCCCGAGTCAGACTCGAGTTCGAAGTCCGACCGACGCGGCCGCGTCGGGCTTGACTGAAGTTCGCCAAGACGCGAACCGTTGGATCGAGATCCAACGGCTGCGCGTCATCGTTCCCGTCCGAATCCGAGCCGGAGAGCTCCGCCGTGGGCCGCCGTGTGCGTTAGGGTTTCGTGTTTTGCGCGCACGCCGAGGCACTATTTAAAGCCCCGAGGCCACCCCGGCGAAGCCCTTTGTCGTGCGCATCTTTTGCCCCTAGCCTCTGAGCCCTAGCCGCCGCCGCGTAGCCGCTATTGCTCGCCGTAGTAGGAGAAGTTCCCCACCGCGGTTTTTCGTCGATCCCCGCCGCTGCCGCCGCTCTCCGACGACACCAAGCCCAGGACCAACATCCCCACGTCACGCCGCGCCTGGGAGTGCCAATCTTCACGCCGGAGCTGCACGGACACGCCGCGTGGGAGGTCGTCGTCTACGTCTCCGGTGCCCAAGCCTCGCCGCGCCATCGCCGGACTCCGCGAGCTCGGTGAACCGTCAGATCCAGATCGGACGGTTGAGGTGAGCCCACGTTCTATCCCAAACCCTGGAAACCAGATCGAATCTGGACCGTTGGATCAAGATCCAACGGCTCAGATCCGCCGCGTTAACCTAAACGCGTGAAGCCTAGATCCGATCTGGGCCGTTGATTTTCAAATCAACGGCCGAGATTGCGCCACGTGTGCCTAGCCGCACCCACGCGTGTGGGCGTGTCCTCGACGCGGGCCCCGCATGTCAGAGGGCCCACGCGTCAGCCGCGTTTGCGTGAGACCCCGCACTGACAGGTGGGTCCCACCTGTCAGTCTCACCCGAGCCGTGGACCGGGTCCACCGTGGACCGAACCGCGCCGTGGGCTGAGCCCATGAGCCGGCTGACGTCAGCCAGCCAATCAGGAGCCGACGCGTGTCACGCTGACGCAATAAAAGGATTTTCGAAAAAAGAAATGATTTATTAATTCGAAATATTGATTCAAATTTAGATTCAAACTTCAAACGCTTATAACTTTTGCGTTTCAACTCCGATTTGAGTGATTCAAATTTCTAAATTTGTATAAAATTGAGATCTACCTAAATATAAATTTTATTTAATTTTTGGACTAAAGTTTTTCTCTGCAAAATTATTTAATTGATTATTTAGACTTTAAATAATCATAACTTTTGCGTCTTAACTCCAAATTTGACGATTCCAGTTTCTAAAAATTCATAAAATTATGTTCTCTCTGTTTATGGATTTTATTTGGATGTTTGGATACTTTTTGCCTATTGTTTATTCGTGTATTTGCTATTTGCACGCTTTACGAGTAGACGTTGAAGTGCCGGAGGGATTCGAAGGAGAAGTATTGACTCAGGATCCAACTCAAGACCAAGAACAAGTACTTTTTGAAGGCAAGTTGTGCTTTGACCATGTTGATCCTATTTCGAAATCTATTTTGATTTAATCTATTGCATGCTAGTTCAATTAGCAAAATACTTTGTTTAAACATGGGGGTTAGCTAAATACCAATTTGCTGTACGACACCTTGATTACTTAAATTTGTGCCATGACCCCTTGTCACCCTAGTTGTGGATTACTAGTTGGACATTATTAAATCGCCAACATGGGTTTAGACCGTTGTAGTATACTGCTTAGACCTGCTACGTGCTCCTGACATGATTTTGGACAATCAAATGTTAATATTGACTTAATGATATATTGAACCTGTTTTGGAAAAGTATCATGTGATGTTGATGGCACGTGGTGCATGGTAATCAACTGGGGTTTGATAAACAGTTTTCGACCGGGGCATGTGGTAAGAGTAATCAAGTGGGCCAGTTGTGGCGTTGGGAATGATGATTTGGTTCTTCGGGTAGTCTTGCCCTGGTCACCCTAAGGACTTAACCTTGCAAGCCTTTGAACTGGGTCTAACGTGCAACCACATGTTTGTAATGGGACGGACCTAGTTGACTAAGTTGCTAATAACGTACCTGTGGGACCTCAGGAGGTCAACTACACCCTTTGTGTAAGTTGTACAGGGGAGCGTCATCGGGCCGAGGCCATGTACCCATCTAACGGTTGATTGGCCTAAACTTCGCCTTAGCTAAGGGAAGGGTTAGTGTGCAATAACCGGGGAGGACCACTTGTATTGTTAGAGGTTTCCGAAAGACTTTGTTACGGGAACTCGCCTTTGTGGTGTTTGACTGTATCTTGTGGGTAAAGTGCATAACCTCTGCAGAGTTTAGAATCTATTCGAATAGCCGTGTCCGCGGTATTGGACATCGCTCGGGAATTACAGTCAAGGGTTAGATTTTCTCAAAATAACTTTGGTTTGAAAGGTTGGGCCAGATTAATAATGAAGTTGATGGAAATGTGGTTTAGGTTGGGAAAGGTGTTTACCAAACATTTTTGAATAGTTACTTATGCTTTACTTATTTCTACTGCTTTCGAATCTACTTACATTACTTTTCAAATGTCACATCGCAAATATACCTTGAGCTATTCCTTTGTACCAAGCCATGCATGTAGTATATTAGCTTGCATTCTGTGCATGACTTGCTGAGTACCAAGTACTCACCCTTGCCACAATACAACACCAGTTGAAGAGGAGACTGCACAAGCTTTGGAGGAGGAGCTCCAAGAGGATCCGTCTACTTAGGGAAGCGAGCCCAGTCAGTTGCCTGTGGTATACTGGATGGCGCCACGAAGTTATTTAATTTTCCGCTGCTATTATTTTTCTCTGAATAAGTTTCGCCTTGCGAGGCATATATTTGTAATTTGACCATAAGGTCAAGTAACCAGTTTGACTATTTAAATAAAGTACTTTATCGGTATCGAGTGGTATGATTGTGATATTTACCGATGTTAAGACTGTGTGCACTAGCGCGTTCCTGGACTAGTGCTGAATACACAGAGGGTCCGGATTTGCAAATTCGGGGTCCCGACAGTTATTGATCCCGATATACTGGACAACTTACAAAGTGAGGTGGTGCAGACTCTTTGTCAGCTTGAGATGCATTTCCCCCGTCGTTCTTCGACGTCATGGTCCACCTTGTTGTTCACCTTGCTAGAGAAATTAAGATTTGTGGACCCGCATTCCTGCGTTACATGTATCCGTTCGAGAGGTACATGGGTATATTAAAGTCATACGTGAGGAATAGGTCGAAGCCTGAGGGTAGTATTATTGAAGGTTATGGGACTGAAGAGGTTATTGAGTTCTGCGTGGACTATCTAGGTAAAAGACAACCGATTGGTGTTCCTATATCTCGTCATTAGGCAGACTTGGTGGCAAAGGAACCATTGGGTCAAATCTAATGAGCCCACAATTTGATATGTACTGTAAAGCGCATTTCTGTAACATCCCACCATTTTCAAAAATTAGAAAAAAATGAAAATCTAAGATTTGAAAATAAAATCAAATAGCAATTTTAGATTGAAATCAAGAATTTGATTTGAAATTTATTAACCTCACTTTTTTTTCCTAAAACTTGATAAAGAGTAAATTCGATTTGGAAAATTCTTTTCCAAAAAGAACAAATTATTAAAATGAAATTCAAAGATGATCTTAATTTTTGAATAAACATCTTTTCTGAATTTCTAAAATCATTTATTGATTTTCTTCTTTGAAAAGGGAATTGATAAAAAGATAAGTAAAAGATAAAGAGGTAAAAGATAAAATGGTAAAATGGTAAAAGATTGAAATTACCATAGTAAATTTTGGATAACCTTGGAATACCCTAGAAGACACCCTTGGCTGGTCAAAAGTAGGTGTGAAATCCAATTGCAAGTTGATAAGATAAAATTTAATGGAGAAGCTTATCTTTGACCAGGCATTGTCAGAATTTTGGAGAATTATGTAGAGCTCTCCAGCAAATAATATTTTTACCATGTAATTTCAATCACGTTACCCTTATATACAAAAATTTACAAAAATTATTAAATGCATTTACTATTTATTCTTATTTAATCTTTCCAATCCTGAAAATCTGCAAAACGTAGTAAAATAATTCTTAGAAAATAACTACTAGGAATTTGACTTTGAAATTTTTATGGTAGCTCCCTGATACTACTTTAGACCTTTTTTAAAAATATAAAAAAATTAATAAGCTATTTTAGACTATCTGATGAATACTTTTCCGAATATAAATTCCTGTGCATTCAACATTGTCAGAATTTCTATAATTAAACCGTAAGTCATATTTACTCCAAAATTTTACTGGTAGTAGGAAACCTATCCAGGACTCTCCAGAAAAATCTACCAAAATTCTGGAGGAGGTTTGGCCACGCAATTAAATACATGTGGTCGGTGCTGTGTGGAAAACAGAGTTACTTTGCCTTCTTTGAGTCACTTCCAAGTGGGCCCACCAATTAATGAACCTAACCGACCAAGCTGAGTTACTCCTCTCTGCTGAACGCCTGGTGGGACCTACCTTATCATTTGGCCCACATGTCATCCTCTTGTCCTCCTCCATCTTTCTCCAATCTTCTCTTCTCTCGGTAAAACAGAGAAGCAAGCCACCAATTGCATCTGCCGTTCAAATCCAGTGATCAACAACTTGGACATTTATTTAATTGATGCCAGACCATCTGTGGGGGCTCCGGAATCAGATTAGCGATGCAGGTCATTACTGTTGCATCGGTCAGAAGATTAATGCAACCCGTAACGTCTCCTGACCGCTAAACCAACTCCGTACTCGGATTGGGGCCAATTAATCGGCAAAACTCGTGAGGAGTGTACATGCCAACTGATTGATCCCAACTCGAGCTTCCCGCAAATCGCGTGCATTATCTTGGTTCCTGGATCAAGAGCTCCAAGACTCCACGCATTGTCATACAAGACAGGTCTCAACTATGCAAGAGTAAATATATTACACATGAAAGGTAACGTTATTACATTAGTTTAACTTTACAAGTCTCGGCTTACAGCCGGTGTAACACCCCGGCTTTTAATATGCCTGAATGCTACCAAACATAAGCTAAACAACATCTAAATACCACATTTAACATAAAATTCCAGCAAAGGTGCATAGGCTAAAAACCGAGATTTCGGCAGCACCTCCTTTGTTTTAACATGGATTTAAGGAGCAACAACAGTATAGCATTATAAGGCAATATGAGAGACATCTAAAACAGCAATAAATGGAGTCTTAACGACAATATAAGACTAACATCAAGCACTTAAAGTCTCCAAGTGTCAAACGAACAATAAATCTCTCATAAACAAAGCTAAACCTTAAAGCAATAATCATCACACGCAATTTATTATCAAACTAATAGAATGACTTGTGGAATCAATATGGTGAAGCTACGTGTGGGCGTGTGACTATTTCCCTTCCCCGCATGCCGTTCTCATGGTACCTAAAATAACAAGAAAACACAAGCGTGAGTTCGAAACTCAAGAAGCATATTGCAATGGACAACAAGAACAATATCATGGCAATAACATCTCCCATCATATATATCATCTCATTCATGAACACTTAACAATATCATCATCATTATGTATGCAATGTAATGCAATGCTCATGTCTCCTTGGAAACTCATACCGGTATGGTTGAGTACACACTGTCGGTGTGCACCCTCTCCCCTTCCATCCCGAAGATGGAGGGTGCCTACTCCTCGCCTGCTCACCGCGGTGAATGGAATCACGATGTAGGACTTACTCATTGGCTTTCCGGATTAGTCATAACTTTCTCACCGACCTTCCGGACTAGTTATGACTTTCTCACCGCCTTGAGCCATGTAACATGCCATGTATGCATTTATGCCAACATCATATTTAACTCACATATTAACACATGGCATCATAACATATTAAACATGCTCATCATATCATTGGCAATCATAAAAGCATGGCAAGTGATCATATATCATGTAGTCAATTCCATCTATTCTCAACAAGCAACCTACAAATCGCTATCCATCACAACACACTTGCCTCAACCACGGGCAACGGATTGGCGGGAAGTAGAGGGCACTCCCGGGGTTGCACCACCTGCACATAGGTACCACACGCTCACAATAATGTCCACAAAACAGTACGCAAACCCTCATCTACCCCGACATTGCCAACTACTCGCAAAACCTAAAAACAGAGGTTCTGTCCCGTCGGGACAACAGCATTGCAAAAGGCATAACTTGAGTTCTGGGACTCCGAATCAATTAAACGAGTACATCCTCGCGTAGCTTAGGAAATTTTCCAACTTTATCTAGGTATATGGAAAGACTGATTCGGACTCTAAAGTCGTCTAATCTACAGATTACCGTGATCTGTTCCAATTACGTCACAGATTTTAACACGCTCGGTAAAACAGCCATAACTTTCAAACGGCTGATCGGAATTTAACGTGCTTTATGTCCACGGAAATATAATTAAATTATCTACAACTTATTCAACATCCGTAAGGACAGACTCGGATTCTAAATCGACAAAAACTCAAACCCTAGCCCGACTGCTCATGCTGTCCCAAAATAGAAACGTGGCAACATCTAGATCTAACCCAAATTACTCCAATCCAGCACCTCCAATTGATCTAAAAACTTGATAAACACCTTAATAACAGTACCTAGATCAATCCCCAGGGTTCCCATGGTCATACCTTTGCCCGGCCTTACGAAAACTCCAATAGATCTCCTCGCTCTTCGCTCCTCGCTCCTCGCACCTCGCTCCTCGCTCCTCGGATGGATCCATGAGGATGTAGGGGTGGGGAGGCCACCCTAGGGCAGCAAGGGGTGGAGGAGAGGTGGTGGAGAGGTGGGGAGCAATGGGGCAAGGGAGGGGGAGGCGCACGGCCAAGGGAGGAGGGAGGCGGCTAGGGCAAGGGCAAGTGGGGGGAAAGGCGCACAAGGGGCAGGGGTGAACGCCCAAGGGCTAGTGGGGAGCCCTTTTACCAGCCCCCACACCCAATCCTAGTCCGTTACGAAGACCTACTCCATCCCACCAAAGCCCACTTAAGGCCCAAACTCCCCCGGGAAGGCCCAAAACCCCGAAAACGGCCCGGAAACGTTATTAACCTCCATACCTTATGGTTTTAACCTGCCATACCATATTTCATAAAGTTTTTGACCTTAACATGCACCATTTAAAAGGTTACGACACTCCGTGGTGACACATCACTTCAATCGGCCCAAAAACGCGAGTAAACCTCAAGCCGAAAGGTTTTATTCTCTAATTTCACATTCTCTAATGTCACACCATACCGTAGTGTCACAGCCGACACAAGACCAAAAGAATCATCCAATGCCAGCGGAAACTCCAAAAGAAAAACACGCAGTGTGCCTCCACCCTCAGGCAACTGACTGGAAGGAAATCCAGCTAAGCCCTAGCGGAATCGTCAGCGTCATCAGCGAACTGCGACTCGTCTGGAACATCTGCATCAATACCTGCTTCTTCTCCTTCTGACCAAAGTCCGTTAGAGCAAACGGTGAGTACACGTATGTACTCGCAAGACTTTAGTGTATGGAATGTATACATATAAAATGTAGGTTAAATCAATGAATAATAGGTTACTACACTAGTCTTTTGAGCACAAAGCAGATTTTGCTTGCAATATGATAATAGATTCACATTCGCATTTTTACAAAAGAAGCTGAAGAAAACATTTCAAACAATTAATAATAGATAAACCATTCACCAAATCAACCATCCAACCATTCCTTTCACCAAAACAACCAACCACCCGCACCTTATCCGTACCCAAGATCCAAACACACACCCGACCAACACAATCTAACCTCGAAACCCATTTTCCCAGAAGTCAACCCAGACCCAAAATCTATACTTGATAATACTTTCCAAGCTGCTCATGACCATGAGCACGGCTAATCGATTAGTTAATTTATCTCTGCAGATACTGTACACTGTACCCACATGACACGTTCTAGCAATCATGTCCTCCATGCCTCGCGATACCGAAGTACCCGATTTGCTAGACAAAGGATGTAACCTTTCGAGAGATTGGAGTTCTAATCCTGCACCGGCCTGGTAACGTGCATTCCTAACTACAGCCACAGAGGCCGCCAGTGGTTCCCATAGGCACCCACTAGCCCACGACCTCCCTGTAGTAGGCATTACCGTTGTATTGGGTAAACTTTCCTTCGATGCCTCGACAAGAAAGTCCCTAGAATGCACCGACACCACAAGTGCATCCAATCCTCTTTGCCCTCCAATAATGCAGGGTCAGATCCCTTTTCCCCGTACTAGGCTGAGGCCATCCCACACTGGCACATGTGGTTGCACGTATTACACCCAGTAAATAGCACCAAGTTTGGTCCTTAGGGTGACTCAGGCGAGATCTTCCAAACCCACTTGCTATGGCCACAGAGGATCAACACTAGCGGCCCCACCGAGCACACACTAGCCTTCAACCTCCCCATAGCAAGGGACCAACTGAGACCAAACCACTCCAAACCAGCCAACGGCCTGACAACCAATCCGAATTTGAAACCAGCCTACCAACCGGAACCACTACCCGGCCAAATACCACCAACTCCGAACCACCAAACATCTCGCCCGGTCTAAACTCTCCAAGTTTTTCCATTTTACTCACGCAACCATTTCCTTTTTTTCAAACAAAACCCCATATCCACTGATTCCAACCTGACACCAATCACCTATCCTAATAGTTCCAAGAGTTTATGAATAAGAACGTCATGATCTCCTGCAACCAATTCTACTGCTGAACTAAGCACATGCGACTATTATTCTTTAATACCCTCTGACACTTACTAACGTGTCTAAATTATTCCTAAGTCTATCAAGGATTGCATATTCGGATTGCATTGAGGTAATCCAACAATTTCTGGTTTAACTACTGCTTCCCACAAATTATCACTTTTAATAAACTTATGAGCATGCATAATAGTTTTGGCAATCAAAAATAAGAATTTGCAAATATGGGATTCAAAATGGTCAAGGAGGTGCTTGCACATGTCGCTCTTCGGTGAAATCGGTCTCCGGGACGTAGTCGGGATCGTCGGCGACGTTCGAAGTGTCTACGTCTACACGAAAAGCAACGAGACCAAAATCATCGATCAAAATAGGCGAAGAAGCAATCAAAATCCAAAAAGAAGCGAAAACGAAAAACGAGAACCTAGACAGAAAAAGAGATTCTAAACTTTCTCCCAGAGGCCGGCAGTACCGGCTACTGTAGCCCGGTAGTGCCGCAGGTCACTCCGGCAGTACCGGCTGAATTGCCCGGTAGTGCCGCTGTCCGGGGATCGAAAGGGGTTGCTCTCTGGAAAATAACTACCGGCGTTCTAAACCCGGTAGTGCCGGACCCTCCGGCAGTACCGCCCTCACCCAGCGGTAGTGCCGGTCACTTCGAGACCAAAATCCAAAAATTGAGATTTTGCACACTAGCCCCCGGAACTTCGACGTAAGTGCATGGATAGGTTCCTGAGGACCCATGGGACTTATTCACGCAGGTTTCGTCAAGTTTCGAGCTCGTTTGCTCAAAATCTCACTTTTCGGATCCTTTCTCTCCCGATACCGGCGCGGAAATGGATTTCGCAACACGCGCACTAGGCCCAATAGAACACTAGGGTCCTTCGAGATCTAAATATTGACTGGAACCTCCGAAAGACACTATTAGACTTATAACACCCGAAAACCCAAATATGCTTTCCGAAACCAACTTTCGTCCCGAATCGAGTTCAAACTCGATTCTCCCACAAGAAATGACTTACGAGGCTCTAAGAAAACATCCGCAGGTCATTTCCCCGACTTCCCGGAGTTAGGGTTTCGAAAGGAAAGGGCTCCAAGAATTCGAGAAATGGCTTCTTGCAGCGAATGAGTCCAACGAAGCGTAGATCAGGGTTACAGAAACCACTCGATCACGCGGAAGGATTCTTCTACCCTTGACCTAGGTTTAACTACTCGGAAAACGACTTGCACCACAAGAACTAGGGTTTCTAGAGTTTAACTAGGACGTAAAGAACGATTACAAGTCAAGGAAGAGCTAGGGTTTGCATCTGCACCTAGGGTTTAGGTTTAGCTTCAAGCCCTACCTCTTGTGGAGCTCCTTGACAGCTTAGAGATGCTTCTCCACCCTTGCTCCTGCTCCCACACAGCTTCCTGGAGCTTCAACCGGCTGGAGATGGCGAGGAGGAGGAGAAAGCTCCAATGGAGAGAGAGGAAGGAGAAGAGAGGAAGAAGGAGGAGGAGAGGAGGAGAAATGAGAGAGGAGAGGGAGAGGAGGTGCTCCCTGGTGCTTTTAGAGGCTGAGACGTGCACGCATACCGAGGCAAAGAGATAACTACGTGCACAGGACAAAACCTGTCACTTTCGGCCCGGCGATCTGCTTCGGGCGGCCGATCTTGCCCTCGGCCGGTAATCTGCCGGCAAAAGTCTTGATGCTAGCTCAGCGAGAAAACTCGGGGATTTTTATAGTTTTTGCGATGGTTCTCCATTCAACTAACTTGAGGACTATTGGAATAGGTTCGAGGGGTCCTAATAAGGTTTTAAAACTTAGGTTTGGGATCTAGCTCTAACGATTTTAACTTTCACCCGATTTCGGATTCTGAGACTCCAATCGGGGAAAACGATCAAATGAAACGACAAAACGAATTCAAGGGCAAATAACTCCAAATTCAAACTGGAAACTTTACAGAGCACTAATCCACACTTAGTTAGCCTAATTAAGCTTAATTACAAACACGGGCGTTACACCATCTTTCTAGTTCTCTCCCCTCTTCTTTTCTTTCTCACGGCATGAACCATATTGTGCCACCGCCTTAAATCCTTGACTACTTTTTAGCATGCCTCACACTGTCTTACTGTTCCACTTCTGGCACAGCAGTAGAGTTTCAGAGAACGCAGCCACCGCAATGTCTAGCTCATATCCTGCCTCCAGATTCTTCGACCACCAGAGCGTCCACCGAGATAGGTTGCTGTGCCGCCATTCCTTGCTGTGTCCAAACACTGGAGCAACCGCCTTGGTGTCCCTTAAATCCACCAGCCATACTCAATTAAGAACCCACATATGTTAGAATGTCCCTGGAAACCTCCATACCTCTCACGGCAGGGCATTCAAGAAATCATTCAGTGTCTATTAATTGAGCTGCCACGACAAGCAATTTCCAAAGAAAACGCTAGAGCCAGCTAGCCGGTGTCTTTGCTCTTCGTGTTTACACCCTGTGCACAACCGCCTTATCCACCTATATAAACCATCCAAGCTTCCATTGTGAACTCCACAACCTTCCCAGAAACTCCACCGGCCCAAGCTGAACTGAATCCCATTCCCAAATTGCTTTAGCCACTAAGTAACGCCGCAAGGAAAGGAGTTCAATTGTGCCTTCCTAATGAATCTCAGCCCAAATTTAAGCTAGTACTAGCATTATGAATGTCCTTGACCGGCCACCAAGATCATCCTCCATTTGAGTTCAAAAGCCACCGACTTCTTTGGTTATCTAAAGGACTCGAGTATTGTCTAGTAATCATAGAACCCTTGCAAGCCAACCTCTACTATTTATTTGGTCTTCTTCGGATGCTTGTTGTCACTGGACAAAGCTAAGGGAGCCTCCTGTGCTTACTTTGTCCAGTACCAAATTCAACTGAAGGGTGGCCCTAAGGTGAGCATTAGTACTTAGCCGTTTTCAATCTTGTATGGGGTAGGACCAATATAGGGTATAGAAACATCTCTGGCTAGTAGCTCCACGAATAAATAGACTGGATGTTTAGGGAACTAGATCAACATGGTTTAATCTTCAAATTGAAATCAGTTAGTTCAAATGCCTTAGAAATCAAATGCTCACGCTATAGGAAAGTAGATCTTGGATTAGTTTATCTGGACCAATCTAGACTATATCTACATACTTGTATATAAGAGTCTGTCAATAGACTAGATGTTTACCTCCATAGCAGAATGATCAAGTGTTGTAAAACCTTAAACCAAGAGGTAACCTAATTAGCTTAGTCGAACCCACTGATAAATTCATATGTCAGAAAGTAAAATAACCTTTAGTTAGATTTAAACTAAGTTCACAGATAACCCTACCTTTAATACACCTATAGTTAAAATATAAGTTAAGGTGTAAAAATAAGTATGTGTTAACACTGGTAAATTCTGTATTTAAATACTCCATAGTACTGAGTTCAGTACTAATTAATCTTGCAAAAATAATCCTTATGCATGTAATGTAAGGTTTAAGTTCATATAAGGCTTTAACGCCCTTTTAGTTGAAAAGCGTCGCGGAATAAACTGAAGTATCGCGGAACCAACTTTAAAACACTCATAGAGATATCCCCAGCTAATGCCAGAAATATAAGTAAGAGAACATGTATAGTATAGTTGCAAACTTAAAAAGAAACTTTAGCTAAAATACTTGCATCATAACAAAGATTGTGTAACCATGTAGATACAGCCAATAGTCCTATTTGGTAAACCCAACTTGTATAAATCATTTGTTTGTGTAAAACATGTTTAAGGCTAAGTATTACTCATACAAACACCTTAACTAATGTCTTACTTGTACAAATCCAATTAGTATTAGCTTCTTGAATTCAAAATTTAATTTTACAATCTTAGCTTCCTAAATTCGTAAAATAAAATAAAATGGATCATAAGGAATAGGTATCGTATGCGATGCAACCCCTAAATAGTTAATCAATAATAAAAGACTATTACATGAAAGTACTCACTTACATACTTGTTCTATGTAATGATTTTTATTTGGTTTTTCCATCTGATTTCCTTTTGCCCTTATTGAAAGTGTTATTTGCTATTTGTTATTCTTTTCTGTTATACAACGTGTAGAATCCGACGTCTCGGACTTCATCGTCGACGACTTCAAGATCACGTCTTCGACTCCGTCACTGAAAACAACGGATAGCAAGGCAAGCACTCATGTAGATCCCAATTTTCTTTAACAAGAAGAATCTAATTAAAACTTGCATGCATATGCTATATTTTGCATACACTGCTATATTATGGGGAAATGGTAGATATAACCTTCATTGATGGTTTTCCTTAATCAGTAGTGATAGATGAAACCCTAGATTGTTAATGGACACACAAAATGGGTATATTCGATTATTACATGCATATGCTTAGCCCTGCTTAGATTGGGAACAGGAACGGATGGTTATACTGTTCGTGATGAACTAAAATTGTTGGACATAATGAATATTAATCTTGAATCTGTTGGAATAATGTGGTTATTGACACTTTTTTTCTGGAAATAAAACTATGATTTCGACGTGGGTGATTATTGGCAATAGCCGGCTGTGCATGTTTTAACGTGTACGTAGATAGGGTGGAGTTATCGCCCATGTCACTTTAAGGACCGAACGAAGTGTCCCGTGATCCAAGATTACCCGTACAACCACAATGCCGGTATGGTGACGGCTATAACCAATTAAATTATTAAAAACTGATCTTGCATTATGGAAGGTAGTAGTAGTACGGGCATTCCGAATATAGGGTTGCTCGAGGGAGGTGCCATCACCGAGGTGTTGACACTTGCCGATGCAACAAAGATATCGCCTTACTAATGGGGAGAAATGATCCGTATACACGATGTGCTTCTACCGCCATTTTCCAATGGGGAGGAATGATCCGTGCATACGATGTTCTTCGGCCGCCATTAGTAAGAGTCTGTCATACTGGACTGGTGCAATGTCAGGTTTTAGTAATGTAAAGGTTATATATGATTTTTCCCTGGTGACACACCAAAGGAAGTGTGTAATTATCGATTGCAAAAAGGGAAGTCATTATTTGTGGGTAAAGCTGTACAACTCTGCAGAGATTAAACTAATCGATTAGCCCTATCCACGGTCATGGATGACTTGGTGAACCCACACTAAGTTAACTGTTTTTATAAAATATTTTGGTGAGCTTACCCTTACAGATGATTCAATACTTGACATTACGTTGGCAAGGTTGAATTCAGCTGTTGTGCCCTGTGTGGACAAAACTTTAATCTTCAGATAACATTTCATATGATGGGATTGGACGTTTTATCACTCACGAAGGGTTGTGGGTATTTTGTTACATTTTATTCGCGAAGGGCTGTGAGTTATCTATCTCTTCGCATTACCTTTAAGTACATACTTTTTACTTTACTCCTTTATTTACTTTTATAATTTTCGCTTTCACTCTACTATTCAGTATCTATACTTCAAATTGGCTCCAAGCAAAAGATAACCGTAGAAGCTTTATTCTAGGATCAGCCTGCATGCCAAACACACAACTCAAGTCTTGCTGAGTACGAAATGTACTCACCCTTGCTATCATTATTTTTTTTAGGTGAAGATACAGGTATCTCGATGAACTTTACTTTGACGCAGGATTACGGGATTATTAACGATGGTTCTTTCTAAGGCTTTACCTTGTCAGTTGCCTGTGGATTATGTGGCAAACTACAAGTCATCTGATTCTTTTGCTATGTTTAGTCGACCTTGTCGGTCATATTGTATCATTACTTCCGCTGTAATAAAATATGAAACTTTTGTATGGTTGTGATTCCAAATTGTGTTTTGTGCGTGCCAGCCACTGATCATGGGAATGGTACAGTATGCACATTAGAACCTTGCTTTTATGTTTGCACTGTAGCATAAAAGTGAGGGTCTCACAGTTTGGTATCAGAGCCATGCTGACTGTAGGAAAACCTTAGTTAGAATGGTCGTTAGTTGAAATTTTAAAATTTGAAATAGACAATTCTATATTTAGGAATGAAAGATTGCTATATTTGTTATTAACCTTCCCTCATCTCATATTATCTGTTATTAATTCATTCCTCGTCACATTATATCTGTTACTACTCTTTCCTTAAATACCTTTGTTATTATTCTCCCCTTATTATATTATCTAAGTACTCTCCCTCTCTTTGAACATTTTGTATGTTCATTCCTTCCGGTAGATCTTTCTTTCCTATTCTTTCTATAAGAGTTCTTCCTCTTATCTACGTTATTAAATACCATCAACGTATCTTTTTCTAAAAATAATTTAATGGTCCCTGTTGACTGTTAAAACACATAGTGCATCGCTGCCACCAACTTTAGAATGTCGGTGATATATCGCTATTCTCTTCCCTATGCAACCTCAAGAAGACAGATGCGACACTCCGTCAACTTCTTCATTGTCGTGGAAGCTTCGGACTATCATCCCCGACAAATGGTGCAAGAATTCGAAGAAACTTGACGCCAGAGGGCTTACTATGAGAAACATCATCATCCAGGCTACAAGTAGCTCTTGTGATGTATCACAACTCTCGAAATAAGATCACGTTGATCTAAGTTAAGAATGAGACCCGTAATTGCTATAAATTAGCTTAAGTATTTGTTCTTTTTGAGCTATTGAATTTTTGTCAAAATCTTTTTGTATTGTTTCTCGGGATGCACTCGTGAATGCTTAACATAAAGTTAAAAATTTCACGATGTCGCAACCTTTGAAATTAATAAGAAGTTATAATTAAGAGATCTTGAGCAAGAGTAATTAAAGAATAGTTTTAGAATTTGATTAATTTCATGTAGATGTCTCTTCCCTCGTATAGACATTCTAAATAAAACCTTTGAGGAAAGTAATATTGTCTAAGAAATATGGTAACCTGAATTTTTAAACATACAACTTTGAGATAAAATATTCTCATATAACTTACCTCTTCTTTCTGTAAGACTTCTCACCTGTATATTAGTTAGTTACTAAGCTCCTCTGATTCTTATGAACAAAGTCAATATTTAGCAAGAAGCATCACGATCTTGATAAACATGCCATAGTTGAGGAAGTGTGCCGAAAACTATTTTTCTACCTATCCAAACTCCATTGCATATACAATAATGCCTTATTGTTCCTATGTTACTCATGTTAGACAGTAAGAGCCTAACCCCAAAATAATTAATACCACAATCTTCGTCGTCACTCCATTTATGCTTGAGCCTATGCTACCTACAGAAGAATCGAAATTAATACCTCGCCATATTGGTAATTGCAGAGAATACCTAAGAAACTTTAGGACAGTTACTATCCAATTACCTCTACAAGTAACAACTGGCCATGCCTATGAACCCGAAAAGTGTTCACTTTATTATTCTACCCTAGAATGGAATCGCAATGATAAGTCACCTCATGTAAGATTAAATATAGCTTTGGTCACATAAAGTGCTTAAGAATAGAATAGTAGTCATAACTTAAAGATTTCCTTGTGTGTTAGTTTTGAGTGCAATCTTTTGTGTTGTTATTCATTGTGATGAAATTCTGTGCAAGGATTGTTCTCGCGAATATTAAACCCTTGGGTTGAAAATTCACGACAAGACGATCTCAATCAATAATAACAAGGTCAAATTGTATCGAATGGAAAGTAGACCCAAATCAACTACGTCATCCCTTCTAAATTGTAGAAATTTTATTTGACAAAATTTTTAGGGAACGAAATGTTGCCTTATAATCACACCAAATCTTGACATATCTTTTCTATCCTGTCAACCTATCCGTTCTTTAATAACCTTGAGAACAAACTTCTTGACCTTAGACAATTTCTATTTACTGGATTAATAAGCATAACAAACAATCTTAGGCTATTCCAATCTGTCGATCAATTTCGCCTCCATTAATTACAAAATATAGCATTACATATCTCAAATAGATTCATGATTAGTATCAACCCTAATTTCAAAAGACTTAACCTCATCTTACCCCATTCTGTCTTTACCTAATCACCCTCCTGAGTAATTCTAGATCATGAATCTCGATCTTAGCTATTTCCTGTTCATCCATAACAATCGACAAACAACCTTCCGTTATTCCAAGATCGTTGATCAACATCATCTAGCCAAGTAGATTCATACTCCACTTAGTCCTCGACATCTAAAGATCCCGTGACAATCTCCAAGTCATTTCAAAGGATATCAAGTTCCGAGATCGACCATGTCCAAAGCCTAATTCCAAACCCAGAATCTTGAACATGGTCACTTTCACCATACGATCGCTAGAAAAATACACATGCACTCGACATCTACATTAGTAATAAAACTTTCCGATCAATCTTCCATAAACCTTATCTGAATAAAAATAAGAATTTTGTTTCTAACTACTAAATCGATTATCTTATTATCTTGAATAAAGTAGCAAATCACGATAATACCCAACTCCCACTCACCCTTTTAACCCTGCGAATCTCGGGGACGAGATTCCTGTTAAGGGGGGTAGTCTGTAACATCCCACCATTTTCAAAAATTAGAAAAAAAAAATGAAAATCTAAGATTTGAAAATAAAATCAAATAGCAATTTTAGATTGAAATCAAGAATTTGATTTGAAATTTATTAACCTCACTTCTTTTTCCTAAAACTTGATAAAGAGTAAATTCGATTTGGAAAATTCTTTTCCAAAAAGAATAAATTATTAAAATGAAATTCAAAGATGATCTTAATTTTTGAATAAACATCTTTTCTGAATTTCTAAAATCATTTATTGATTTTCTTCTTTGAAAAGGGAATTGATAAAAAGATAAGAAGTAAAAGATAAAGAGGTAAAAGATAAAATGGTAAAATGGTAAAAGATTGAAATTACCATAGTAAATTTTGGATAACCTTGGAATACCCTAGAAGACACCCTTGTCTGGTCAAAAGTAGGTGTGAAATCCAATTGCAAGTTGATAAGATAAAATTTAATGGAGAAGCTTATCTTTGACCAGGCATTGTCAGAATTTTGGAGAATTATGTAGAGCTCTCCAGCAAATAATATTTTTACCATGTAATTTCAGTCACGTTACCCTTATATAAAAAAATTTAAAAAAATTATTAAATGCATTTACTATTTATTCTTATTTAATCTTTCCAATCCTGAAAATCTGCAAAACGTAGTAAAATAATTCTTAGAAAATAACTACTAGGAATTTGACTTTGAAATTTTTATGGTAGCTCCCTGATACTACTTTAGACCTTTTGTAAAAATATAAAAAAATTAATAAGCTATTTTAGACTATCTGATGAATACTTTTCCGAATATAAATTCCTGTGCATTCAACATTGTCAGAATTTCTATAATTAAACCGTAGGTCATATTTACTCAAAAATTTTACTGGTGGTAGGAAACCTATCCAGGACTCTCCAGAAAAATCTATCAAAATTCTGGAGGAGGTTTGGCCACGCAATTAAATACATGTGGTCGGTGCTGTGTGGAAAACAGAGTTACTTTGCCTTCTTTGAGTCACTTCCAAGTGGGCCCACCAATTAATGAACCTAACCGACCAAGCTGAGTTACTCCTCTCTGCTAAACGCCTGGTGGGACCTACCTTATCATTTGGCCCACATGTCATCCTCTTGTCCTCCTCCATCTTTCTCCAATCTTCTTCTCTTCTCTCGGTAAAACAGAGAAGCAAGCCACCAATTGCATCTGCCGTTCAGATCCAGTGATCAACAACTTGGACATTTATTTAATTGATGCCAGACCATCTTTCTAGTTCTCTCCCCTCTTCTTTTCTTTCTCACGGCATGAACCATATTGTGCCACGGTCATGGATGACTTGGTGAACCCACACTAAGTTAGCTAACTTACGGATGAGCTTTCCATCACACGAGAACACAACGATCGATTCCTCACATGGTTCAAAGAAAAGGTGAAGGTCTCCGTTAGTACCGAGGATGTCAAATGGTTGGCTGACGGACCAAGATTTAATATACAGACATGGCAAGGTTACGATATTAATGGCTACACATTTTATACCGAAAGTCAAGATGCAAAGAGTACAGTGCAAAACAGTGGTGTGAGCATAGATGCTTTGTCCGATGATCACTCAATTAGAGGATCCTCAACTGCAATGAACTGTTACTACGGGATGATCGAAGAAATATGGGAGCTCGACTACGGAATATACCAAGTTCCATTGTTCCGATGTAAGTGGGTCAGACTTCCTCACGGAGTTAAGGTCGACAAGACAGGTTTTACAATTGTTGATCTGAATAGGCGGCCTACGAGAGATGAACCGTTCGTCCTCGCAAAGCAAGCAACTCAAGTTTTCTACGTGCGTGATCCGGCCAATCCGAGGTTGCACGTCGTACTTCATGGCAAGAGGAGGATTGTTGGAGTTGAAAATGTCGTAGATGAAGAAGAGTACAACCAATTTGATGAAACACCTCCGTTTGCAGATGGGGCATGTCTTAGCGGTGACGACGGCACACATGGAACACATTACATGCGTGTAGATCATCAAGAAGGGTTGTATTGTAAATAAATTAAGTTGTAAGAATTCCCTGTATAATGTAGCATTTTGTAGAATATATATGTCAAATGGATCTTATAGTATAGCAAATTTGAAAAAGATTTGACTTTTCGACTCTTTTGAATGAAGACTCTGAAAAGATGAGAAAGTTGCCTAGAGGGGGGGTGAATAGGCAGTTTAAAATTTAAACTAAATTTGTCGCAGCGGAAAGAGTATCGGAACTTCCGGTATTGGATCGGAACTTCCGATATAATCAGAACTTCCAATACCAGTTCGGTATGTCCGATCGACTTTAGACACGGACAATTAATCACTGAGAGTAATGAACTTGGAAAGCAATCTAAGAACGTTATATCAACTAAATAAGGAAACAAGTTTAAGTAAAGTAAAGTAAAGTAAAGACACGGATTTGTTCCCGGAGTTTGGATTCGTGAGGGAATCCTACGTCCCGTTGAGGAGGCTCCAAAGAGCCGGATCTTTTCCAACCTTTTCCTCCCAAACCTCGGTCACACTTGAGGCTTGGTTCCACTATTGGTTCCTTTCCTTTCGGAGGCGGAGCCGGCCTTCACAAACTTCTCACGGCGTCCCACAATCCTTGGGAGCTCGTGATCGACACCTAGCCGTCTAGGAGTCCTTCAACCTCCAAGAGAAACAAATACACCGTTGAACGATCTTGGAGGAACACTCTTAAGCTCGAGATGAATGACACTTGCTTTTCACTTCAAACTCTAGATCTCAACTATTGTCCTCACTCTCTAGATGATCCCTAAGATCAAAGAGGAGGACTCAATAGAAAGCTAGAAGCTGCTCAAGGTGCTCTAGAGTTCTGCCAACAAGAGTGTGTCACTTTCAAAAGAAAGAGGAGTGGGGTATTTATAGTTTCTTGCAAAAACTAGCCGTTATACACCCACTCAGCTGCATATCGGAACTTCCGATATCAACATCGGAATGTCCGATATGTGCAAACAATCAGAACTCGAGCGCACTTCAACTGTCGAAAAAGGTGCATCGGAACTTCCGATACCAACATCGGAATGTCCGATGTTCCCAGAAAAGCACCTCGACAAAATGCTTCTAAGTCCATATCGGACTGTCCGATATAAACATCGGAACTTCCGACTTAACATCGGAATGTCCGATCTAATATATCGGAGTGTCCGATAATTCCAGAGAGCTCCCTTTTTCAGGTTTGAACACATCGGAACTTCCGATGTCAAATATCGGAACTTCCGATATTTCCAGAGAGCACCCTAGAAAGCATCAGCAACGTATCGGAACTTCCGATCGAAAATATCGGAACTTCCGATGCATCTACCACGCATCGGACTGAAGCAAGCATGCACATCGGAATGTCCGGTCACATCGGAACTTCCGATGTAATATCGGAATGTCCGACTTGAACTTTGATAAAAACACATTCCGGTGCATGCGCGGTGACTTAGGGTCTCAACAAGAAATAAAGTAGCATTCATCTGAGCATAGAGACTATCCTAGATCATTTACGATGCATCCCTCTTAATAGTACGGCATTCCTACGACACAAAACATAGAAAATACAAGCGTAATGCCGTTTTACTCGCGTAATCTTGTTTGAGGGTATCCATCGCATGTAGACGATCTCACATTTAACCTTTTACCTGCTCATAAGCTCATTGAAGACATTAGTTTCTTTAATCGCTTGTCATTAATCAACCAAAACCAATTTGGGGGCCTAGATGCACTTTCAATCTTCCCCTTTTTGGTGATTGATGACAACCCGATTAAAGCTTACAATGAAAATGATATAATGAAAGATTAGTCTAGGTTTAGCTCCCCCTAAAGATGTGCATTGAATAGGAAAAGATCGTGAATGCACAATTTTGAAAGGAATTTTGCAGGAGCTCCCCCTAGAACTGAGCATATAATGAAAGAAACAATATGAATGCTAACATTTGAATAACCATTAATATTAAAACATCCATAAAACAAGTAGCAATCATCCATCATAGCATAAGTAAGGCAATAAGCAACAAGTAACAAGTCCCGAGTTCACATGATAACAAAGTTTGGAAACGAAACTAAGCGATGGATGATAAAACGGAGGGTGGTAAGCTTTCTCTTCTCCCCCTTTGGCATCAAGCACCAGAAAGGAGAAAAGGAGAGAGAGAGAGAAAAAGCTAGTCCGACTCCTCGGAAGCAGCATCAGAGCCAGACTCATCATCGTCCTCGGACTCATCTGAAGCTGCAGGCACTGGAGCAAAAGGATCCTCAACTTCTTCTTCACTGTCCTCATCCTCTGAACACTCTAGATTTAAATGCCTCTGAATATCTTTCAGTCTCTTGGTGTTCTTCTTGTGCGCTGCTGCATTGCCCTTGCACAGGACAAAGATTGACTTCAAAGCGCGGAGGATTGGAGAGGATGATCCACTGGCGGCTGCAGCAGGAGGAGCAGTAGAGGAGGAGGAAGCAGCACCTCTAGTCGAAGCACGCCTAGCGGTGGTGGGGCCTTGATCGCCCTGATCTGCACTCCAGTATGTCTTGCATCATACTCAAAATGCTGGTGAGTTATGTGCTCAATCATATGCATGATGAAAGGAGCATAACCATAGCTTCTCTTTGGCTCCTGAGCAGTCAAGCGGATCTCATTCCAAATGAAATCAAACACATCAAACGGACACTGTCCATCTCGCATCCTACTCAGCAGGTTTCTTGTATAAGATAGAACATGAGAAGCATCACCTTCTTTGGGAGCCAGCGTCTTTCTGAAAAGCCTGTTGAGACAGGCAAAGAAAGGCTTCATGCCTTTTGTGCTTCCCTCCTCAAAGTCTGCATCTTCATCATAGAGAAAGTTCAGGTTGGAGGCACCAAGAGAAGCTTCATTGTGAATTTGATCCTTGTCACGACAGTCAGCTTCGGTGAATCCAAGACAGCGAGCAAAATTAACATAGGAGATTTCATACCAAACTCCTTTAGTCATCCAATGCAAGGTGGAGACTCTGTCCCTGGAGATGTACAAGGTGGAGTAGAACTGAGCAATGATCTCAATGTTCCAGTCGTGCTGAAAACTCATTATCCTCTTTGTCCCAGTTCTCTCACAAGCTGCTATGACCTCAGTGAAGGTGGCATCATCAGCTGCGGCCATGTAGTCCCGGATCGACCCATCGCATCGTAATGACCGATTCTTCCTAGTCAAAATGATAGACTCATAGAAGTCTTCTGTCGAAGAAATTCGAAGCGATAGTCGATCGAGAATCGTGCAATTGCCCTGGTTCTCGCTCTCGGCCGGCGCACTTTGGCGGCTTTCCCTTTATAGCTCGTAGGTTTCCTCTTGAGACGAGGATTCCTCTCTGCCTGTCTGAGCCTTGGAACTGCTGGGTCTGGAACTGGTTGAGATTGAGAAGCCCCTGCCACAGTTTTGCCCTTCCTAGATGGCAATGGTGCTCCTCGAAGAACATTCACAGTCTGTGCAGGAGGATCGGGTGGAGGGTCACTGATTTGAATGCCTGGGCCTCCACTGCCTCTACCTTTTCCTCTACCCGCAGCCTTTTTAGTTCTCGCTCCTGTCGGAGTCTGTCTTGGCCTCTTGGCGCCTAAGACAGACGGGTCCGGTTGCGGCTGGGAACCACCTTGATCAGGATCCATTTAGCTAAGGATAGAGAGAGAATCGATTAAGCTTACGAGAGAAACAAACTTGGTTTGGTTTTCATTCAGTTGACATCGGAAGTTCCGATTTTATATCGGAAGTTCCGATGTTTTCGATCGGAATGTCCGATGTCTACGGACTTCAACCAACACAATATTTCTCCTAAACCAACCGATGGAAAGAATTGAAACTTGACAGTAGTGAACCAAAGGAATAGATGAACAAGTTCACCGAAACGATTTCTCAAAAAGATGCCCTAGATTCAAAAGGAAAGGATTGAGCCCTAGGGTTTACCTCACGAAGAACGAGGAGAAATTGCGCGGAGAAGAGAGTCCTCTTCAGGATGGAGTCCTTCCCAAGCGAAGATCGGAAGTTCCGAGAGGTCGGAGACTCCGATAACGGCACAAAGACGAAACGGGAAGGAGAGTCTAAAGAGACACGAGGAAAAGGACAAAAGAAAGTGAAAGGGTACGGGAACTTTCTTAAGTGCGGAGGAGACATCGGAAGTTCCGATATTACATCGGAAGTTCCGATGTGGAAAAACTGCCAGACATCGGATATTCCGATGATTTGATCGGATGTTCCGATGTGTTGATTTTTCCAGCAAACAGAGAAAGAAACAAGGAATTTGAGTGAAGTCTGAAAACTCTGAGTCATGTGAACTTAAGGAGGATCACTCCACTTGTCATCAGCAAGCATTCAAGCAATCAAAACTATGATTACAAGTGGATTGATCCGAGATTAAGATCCAATCAAAAATATTTTGAAATTCACTCAATTTGTTTTTTTTTTCAATCGTTTTGTTTCGAAATTGAGCTAAATAGCGGCAGTCAATGAGTGCAATCTTTCAAGACACATTCCGATAGTCTAGGACATTTAGCTCACTTCTAAGCTCGCAAAAGCGCTTCTCATCTAGAGGTTTGGTAAAGATATCGGCCAATTGTTTTTCGGTTCTCACATAGGTAATATCTATGTCTCCCTTAAGAGAGTGATCTCTAAGGAAGTGGTGTCGGATATCTATGTGCTTGGTCCGAGAGTGTTGAACGGGATTGTTGGCTATTTTGATCGCACTCTCATTGTCACATAAGAGTGGTACCTTTTCCATACTAAATCCAAAATCCTTCAAGGTTTGCCTCATCCATAACAATTGTGCACAACAACTTCCTACGGCAATGTATTCGACTTCTGCGGTGGATAGAGCCACTGAATTTTGTTTCTTTGAGGACCAAGACACTAGTGATCTACCTAAAAATTGATAAGTCCCCGAAGTGCTTTTTCTATCCACTTTGCAACTCGCATAATCAGCATCCGAATAACCAATCAAATCGAACTTTGATCCTTTAGGATACCAAAGCCCTAAACTAGGTGTGTGAACTAAATATCTAAGAATTCTTTTCACGGCTACTAGGTGGCACTCTCTCGGAGCGGCTTGAAATCTTACACACATACACACACTGAGCATAATATCAGGCCTAGATGCATAAAGGTAAAGCAATGAACCTATCATGGATCGATATACCTTTTGATCCACAGGATTACCTTCTTCATTTAGACTAAGATGTCCATTAGTTGTCATTGGTGTATGAATTGGCTTGGAGTTCTCCATATCAAACTTCTTCAGCATATCCTTTATGTACTTTGTTTGACATAAGAACGTCCCTTCCTTGAGTTGCTTGATTTGAAATCCGAGAAAGAATTTCAATTCGCCCATCATTGACATCTCAAATCTCTTCGTCATCAACCTACTAAATTCCTCACAAAAGTTTTTATTAGTGGACCCAAATATAATGTCATCGACATATATTTGGCACACAAATAAATCATTATCAACATATTTTGTGAAGAGAGTAGGATCGACTTTACCAATTTCGAAACCCTTTTTAATAAGAAAATCCTTAAGGCATTCATACCATGCTCTAGGTGCATGCTTAAGCCCGTAGAGTGCCTTATGGAGTTTGTAGACATGAGTAGGGTTCTTATGGTCCTCCATTCCCGACGGTTGCTCAACGTAGACTAATTCGGCGATTGGACCATTTAGGAAAGCACTCTTGACGTCCATTTGATAAAGCTTGAAATCATGGTGAGTAGCAAATGCAACCAATATACGAATTGATTCTAATCTAGCAACGGGAGCATAAGTCTCACCAAAATCCAAACCTTCAATTTGAGTGAATCCTTGAGCTACCAACCGAGCTTTATTTCTCATCACAACTCCGTTCTCGTCTTATTTGTTGCGGAAGACCCATTTGGTTCCAATCACGTTTTGATTTGGCCTTTCCACCAACGACCACACTTTGTTTCTAACGAAGTTATTGAGCTCTTCATGCATTGCCATCATCCAATCCGGATCCTTCAATGCATCTTCTACCTTCAAAGGTTCCAAAGTAGACACGAAAGAGTAAAATTCGCAAAAATTAGATACTCTTGAGCGTGTCGTTACCCCCTTTTGGATATCACCAAGGATATTATCGACGGGGTGGTCTCTTTGGATACTTTGATGCACCCTTGGATGTGGCATTTGAGAGACATGTTGGATTGGTTCAAGGTCTTCATCTTGAGCATCCTCCACGAGTTTGCTTGTACTCCCTTGAGGAATGTCTTGACTTTGGCTTGAAGTAGGAGGCTCGACTTGTGTAGATGAATTGTCTTGGTGCACCTTTTCTTGCGGCCTCACTTCACCTATTGCCATCTTCTTGATTGCTATGCTTGGCTCTTCCTCATTTTCTAGCACATTCAAATCAACTTGCTCTACTTGAGAGCCGTTAGATTCATCAAATGTCACGTCTCTCGCTATTTCAACACAACCCGAAGTTTTGTTGAAAACACGATAGGCGTAAGCATTTGATCCATATCCTAGCAAGAAACCTTCATCGATCTTTGAAGCGAATTTGGAGTTCTTAGGCTTCTTGTTTAGGATAAAGCATTTACTACCAAAAACTCTGAAATATGAAATGTTTGGTTTGTTACCGGTGAGGAGTTCGTATGCCGTTTTCTTCAATATCTTGTGGAGACATAATCGGTTGATGGCATGACAAGCGGTGTTGACGGCTTCCGCCCAAAAATGGTCGGAGATCTTGTACTCATCAAGCATTGTTCTTGCCATCTCGATCAAAGTCCGATTCTTTCTTTCTACCACTCCATTTTGTTGAGGGGAGTATGGAGCGGAGAACTCGTGCTTGATTCCTTCTTCATCAAGGAACTCTTCGACTTGAATATTCTTGAATTCACTTCCATTATCGCTTCGAATCTTCTTGATCTTCAACTCGAATTCATTTTGGGCTCTTCTTGCAAACTTCTTGATTATCCCTTGTGTTTCACTTTTCTCTTGCAAAAAGAATACCCACGTGAAGCGAGAAAAATCATCAACAATAACTAAACCATACTTGTTACCTCCGATGCTTATATAAGCAACGGGTCCGAAGAGGTCCATGTGTAGAAGCTCCAATGGTTTTGTAAATGCGTCATGATGTTCTTCGCGGGATGACGCGCTCCAACTTACTTTCCGGCTTGACACGCGCTACAAATTCTATTTTTCTCAAACTCAACATTAGTCAGTCCAATGATGTGATCCCCTTTGAGAAGTTTGTGAAGATTTCTCATGCCAACATGGGCTAGCCGGCGATGCCACAACCAACCCATGCTAGACTTTGCCATAAGGCATGTTTGAAGTTTAGCGCTATTTGCATTGAAATCAACCAAATAGAGCTTACCCTTCAAATATCCTTTAAAGGCAATTGAGGAATCATCTCTTCTCAAAACGGTCACATCCACATTAGTAAACAGGCAGTTGTAGCCCATTTCACACAATTGCGATACGGACAACAAGTTGTAATTTAAAGATTTAACTAGGAGAACATTTGAAATGGAATGATCATTAGAAATAGCAATTTTACCTAATCCCATTACCTCACCTTTACCATTGTCACCAAACACAATATTTTCATATTGTGACCCTTTTTCATCAAAAGATGAAAACATTTTCTTTTCTCCAATCATGTGGTTTGTGCAACCACTATCAAGCACCCAACTTGATCCACCGGAGGTATACTCCTACAAGATCACATTAGACTTTGTTTTTAGGTAACCAAATCCTTTTGGGTCCTTGCATGTTAGTGATCAATACTTTCGGTACCCACACCTTCTTTTTGCTTGCATCATTAGAGTGGTGGGCACCGACAAACTGAGTAACCACTTTACCACGGTGGTTTTTCTTCAATATATAAGAAGCAAAGTGAATAGAATGAGATGTATGATGTTGAAGATGCTTCTTAGATTCTTGCCCGGTCTTAATGACTTGTGTGGTGGTTAATGGTTGTTTGTCATTTCTTTTGACAAACTTGATGCATTCCTTGCCTTTCACCACTACACGGTCATTTCCTTTGCATTCGTGCTTATCATATCCTAGCCCTTCTTTGTTTTTGTTGCCTCGACCATTTATGGTCTTATATAGGGCATCCTTGGATTGATAAGTCTTTATGCAACCGTACCTTACCAAGACACTTAATCTCTCGTTTTTGCTTTTTAATACTTGCACGAATTGGGAGTTAGTAGTGCAAGCATTAACATCAATATTGTAGCAACGAGAGCAACCATTGCTAGTGGAAGGAATAGATGCTAATTGTGAATTAACAATTGGAGAGTTAATATCATTAAGAGATTCAATTTGCACTTCAAGAGCTTGAAGATTGTTTTCTAGACTTATAACATTCTCTTGAAGTGACTCATTTGAACCCTTAAGCATTTCAATTGAATTATTAGCCAAATCAAGTTTTTTGGTTAACAATTCAATAGTCTCCTTTTCTTTTGTGAGGATCTTCTCGAGAGCAAGAGTTTTCTTCTTTTCACAAATTAGTAACTCTTCTTGCTTCTCGAGAGTCTCCTCTTGGCTATCTATTCTTTTCAATAGCTTATGAATCTTAGCAATAGCCGATTTGCTCAAATCACAAAGTAGAGCATCATCATCATCATTATCATCACTATCTAATTCACTATCACTACTAGGGGGTTTTGATTTAGCCATTACCTTGCGCCCTTTGGCCATAAGACAAATAGGCGCGTCGTGGTCGGAGTCGCTGTCGCTCAATTCCCCGAAGAGTGACGTTGTTGGTGGAGTGGCTTCAATGGCGAGGGTGGCGACTCCTTCATCATTGGTGTCGGAGTCGGAGTCGTTTGAATCCCACTCTTCTCCAATGTGAGCTCGCCCCGAGTACTTCTTCTTGTACGTCTTGTTCTTCTTGAGCGGCTCATTCTTCTTGGTCTCGTTTGGGTTGTTCTTCTTCTTTGGACAATCGGCGATGAAGTGTCCAACTTCACCGCACTCATAGCAAGCCCTCTTGGTGTTTCTTCTTCCTCTTGATTTGTCATTGTAGTTCTTCTTGTATTTGCTTGACCCGTCATATTTGAGGAACTTTTTGAATTTCCTCACAAATAGAGCCAAGTCTTCTTCGTCTTCGCTCTCATCTTCCTTATCATCACTTGATGTTGATTCTTCCTTTTTGCTTGCCTTCAAAGCTATTTGCTTCGGTCTTGAGCTTGAGCTTTGCTTGGCAAGGTTCTTCACTTCTTTTGCTTCTTCCTCCATAAGCTCATGTGATAGAATTCTTCCTAGCACATCATTAGGAGTAAGCCTTTTAAAATCTTTTCGCTCTCGTATAAGTGTTACGAGAGTCAAATTCCTTGGAGCAAAGGCTCTCAACATCCTCTTCACCACGACGTGGTCCGTCATATCCTTGCTTCCAAGCCCTCGGATCTTGTTCACAAGGATCATCAAGCGATCATACATTTGTTGCGGAGTTTCATCATCGTTCATGACAAACCTCCCCAACTTTCCTTCAAGTAACTCAATCCTTGATTCCCTCACACTTGATGTTCCTTCGTGAGCTACTTGGAGTGTGTCCCATATCTCTTTGGCTTCTTCTAGACCATCAACCTTGTTGAATTCTTCGGGACTCAATGCTCCAAGCAAAACACTCGCGGCTTGAGCATTTCGGTGGATGTTTTGTTCTTGTTGCGGTGTAAGCTCCATGTCGTCTTCCGGCATGTCTAAACCTGTACACACAATCTTCCACACACTAGGATGGAGAGACATCAAATGCATTTTCATCTTGTGCCTCCAAGCGGAATAGTACGTGCCATCGAAAAATGGTGCACGCCCGGAGGGCACAGTAATATAGGAATGCGAAGAAGAAGTATTCAATTTTTCATAATTAAAAGGAATTTGAGCTCCCTGCGATGACGTTGAGGTGTCACCTTCCTTGGTCCTCGCGGGAGTTCCAAGTCCGGCCTTTGGACTACCTTCTTCCCCCGACACAACAACCTTCAATCCGGTGTTGGCCATCACGTTCCCTTCAAGCGGTTAAGCCTTCGAGAAGGTCAAGCTCTGATACCAATTGAAAAGATGAGAAAGTTGCCTAGAGGGGGGGTGAATAGGCAGTTTAAAATTTAAACTAAATTTGTCGCAGCGGAAAGAGTATCGGAACTTCCGGTATTGGATCGAAACTTCTGATATAATCGGAACTTCTGATACCAGTTCGGTATGTCCGATCGACTTTAGACACGGACAATTAATCACTGAGAGTAATGAACTTGGAAAGCAATCTAAGAACGTTATATCAACTAAATAAGGAAACAAGTTTAAGTAAAGTAAAGTAAAGACACGGATTTGTTCCCGGAGTTCGGATTCTTAAGGGAATCCTACGTCTCCGTTGAGGAGGCTCCAAAGAGCCAGATCTTTTCCAACCCTTTCCTCCCAAACCTCGGTCACACTTGAGGCTTGGTTCCACTATTGGTTCCTTTCCTTTCAGAGGCGGAGCCGGCCTTCACAAACTTCTCACGGCGTCCCACAATCCTTGGGAGCTCGTGATCGACACCTAACCGTCTAGGAGTCCTTCAACCTCCAAGAGAAACAAATACACCTTTGAACGATCTTGGAGGAACACTCTTAAGCTCGAGATGAATGACACTTGCTTTTCACTTCAAACTCTAGATCTCAACTATTGTCCTCACTCTCTAGATGATCCCTAAGATCAAAGAGGAGGACTCAATAGAAAGCTAGAAGGTGCTCAAGGTGCTCTAGAGTTCTGCCAACAAGAGTGTGTCACTTTCAAAAGAAAGAGGAGTGGGGTATTTATAGTTTCTTGCAAAAACTAGCCGTTATACACCCACTCAGCTGCATATCGGAACTTCCGATACCAACATCGGAATGTCCAATATGTGCAAACAATCAGAACTCGAGCGCACTTCAACTGTCGAAAAAGGTGCATCGGAACTTCCGATACCAACATCGGAATGTCCGATGTTCCCAGAAAAGCACCTTGACAAAATGCTTCTAAGTCCATATCGGACTGTCCGATATAAACATCGGAACTTCCGACTTAACATCGGAATGTCCGATCTAATATATCGGAGTGTCCGATAATTCCAGAGAGCTCCCTTTTTCAGGTTTGAACACATCGGAACTTCCGTTGTCAAATATCGAAACTTCCGATATTTCCAGAGAGCACCCTAGAAAGCATCAGCAACGTATCGGAACTTCCGATCGAAAATATCAGAACTTTCGATACATCTACCACGCATCGGACTGAAGCAAGCATGCACATTGGAATGTCCGGTCACATCGGAACTTCCGATGTAATATCGGAATGTCCGACTTGAACTTTGATAAAAACACATTCCGGTGCATGCGCGGTGACTTAGGGTCTCAACAAGAAATAAAGTAGCATTCATCTGAGCATAGAGACTATCCTAGATCATTTACGATGCATCCCTCTTAATAGTACGGCATTCCTACGACACAAAACATAGAAAATACAAGCGTAATGCCGTTTTACTCGCGTAATCTTGTTTGAGGGTATCCATCGCATGTAGACGATCTCACATTGAACCTTTTACCTGCTCATAAGCTCATTGAAGACATTAGTTTCTTTAATCGCTTGTCATTAATCAACCAAAACCAATTTGGGGGCCTAGATGCACTTTCAGACTCTGTTTTAAAAAAATTAGAAATTGGATCATAGTCATCACAATCGGTTCGTTTAGGAAACCGACACAGATAGTATATATTGCGATCGGTTTTTTTATAGAACCGACACAGATAGTGAACATATTGCGATCGGTTGTTTTAAAGAACCGACACAGATAGTGTATATATTGCGATCGGTTGTTTTAAAGAACCGACACAGATAGTGTATATATTGCGATCGGTTGTTTGAAAGAACCGACACAGATAGTGTACATATTGCGCGCACGCCGAGGCACTATTTAAAGCCCCGAGGCCACCCCGTTGAAGCCCTTTGCCGTGCGCATCTTTCGCCTCAAGTTTCAGAGCCCTAGCCGCCGCCGCGTAGCTGCAATTGCTCGCCGTAGTTCCTTCCCTCTCTCCGCTTCGGTTTTCGCCCGCGCCCGCCGTCGTCGAGCCGTCTCCGCCGTCACCGAGCACAGATCCGGACTCCTCGCTTTGAGACGCACCCGAGAGTGCCTTTCATCTCGTCGGAGAAGCCCCAAGGCGCCGTCGCCGTGGTCGCCTTCCCCAACTCCGGCGGAGCAGCGCCACCACAACGCCATCGTCGCCCTCGAAGCACGTCAACCGTCCGATCGAAATCCAACGATCCAGGTGAGCCCACGTGCAACCAAAACCCTAAAACCTAGATCAGATCGGGACCGTTGGATCTAGATCCAACGGCCCACGATCACTGTGCACTTTATAACGGTGTTAGCCTAGGGTAGATCTGGACCGTCCGATCTAGATCGAACGGCCCGCGATCACCGTGTAGTTTTGAACGTGAACCCTGGATCCGATCCGTGCCGTCGGATTTCAAATCAACGGCACGATCGTGCCACGTGTGCCTAGCCGCGCCCGCAGCGTGGCGCGTGTCTCGACACGGGGCCAGCGTTTGTGGGACAACCGAACCGCACCATGACGTCACCGCTGACGTCACGGTGGGGCCCGCATGTCAGTAGCGTCACCGAGCACGATGACGCTGGCCGACGCCACCCGAGACCCCACCGTCGATGACGCAAGCCGTGGATCGGGTCCACGGTGGACCGAGCCGGCGTGGACCGAGTCCATGGGCGGTGGCGTCGCCACCGCCAATCGAGGCTGACACGTGTCCAGGCTGACGCAATAATAATTTCCGAAAAAGAAAATGATTTATTAATTCGAAATAATGATTTCAAATTTTGTTTCAAACTTCAAACGCTTATAACTTTTGCGTTTCAACTCCGATTTGAGTGATTCAAATTTCTAAATTTGTATAAAATTGAGACCTACCTAAATATGAATTTTATTTAATTTTTGGACTAAATTTTTTCTCTGTAAAATTATTTAATTGATTATTTAAACTTCAAAATGCTATAACTTTTGCATTTTAACTCCGAATTTGACGATTCCAGTTTCTAAAAATTCATAAAATTATGTTCTCTCTGTTTATGGATTTTATTTGGATGTTTGGACACTTTTTGCCTATTGTTTATTCGTGTATTGATATTTGCACGCTTTACGAGTAAATGTTGAAGTGCCGGAAGGATTCGAAGGAGAAGTATTGACTCAGGATCCAACTCAAGACCAAGAACAAGTACTTTTTGAAGGCAAGTTGTGCTTTGACCATGTTGATCCTATTTTGAAATCTATTTTGATTTAACCTATTGCATGCTAGTTCAATTAGAAAATACTTTATTTAAATCTGGGGGTTAGATAAATTCCAATTTGTTGAATGACACCTTGATTATTTAAATATGTGCCATGACCCTTGTCACCCTAGTTGTGGATTACTAGTTGGACATTATCAAATTGCCAACATGGGTTTTAGACCGTTGTAGTATACTGCTTAGACCTGCTACGTTCCTCCGTTAATGTTTCACCGTTAACGCTCTGTCGTTAACGCTCCGTCGGTAACGTTTTGCCGTTAACGTTCCACCGTTCACGCTCCGTCGTTAACGCTCCACCGTTAACGTTCCTCCGTTACCTGTTGCCGTTAACGTTTCATCGTTAACGTTCCGTCGTTAACGCTCCGTTGTTAACGTTTCGTCGTTAACGTTCCTCCGTTAACGTTTCACCATTAACGCTCCACCGTTAACGTTCCGTCGTTAACCTTCCACCGTTAATGTTTTCCCGTTAACGCTCCGCCGTTAACATTCCGCCGTTAACGCTTCATCGTTAACGATTGGCTCTCATCGCTTCGTTGTCATCGCATGCATGCATTCATGCACAAACCCTAGTGCGATGCCTTCACCTGTTCTATCATCATGATGTGAGCCTAGCCTCATCGTCATATCATCTTCAAAGCCGAATCAAAACCCTAACCTAAGACCGGTTCGATGAACTAAGTTTATCGTGAGCTGCGTTGTTATCTTTGCAATCTTTTCCGTTGTTTCAATCGTGGTAAGACACTTGTCTTGTCTTATCCCTGAAAACCTAATCTGCCATTAATCGAGAATTCCTTCGTGGACTTGGTCGATAGACCAATGGCCATGTGTCATACCCCTGTGCCCGATCTATTCGTCTCTCTTTTGTTTGACTGTGTCCGTTCGGTCAACAAAAGTCAACTTCGAGAATCAGTTTAGTTCACTGTGAACTAACATATTCTTATGGACCCGATCTATAGATCGAGAGCCCATATGTCGCTATCTGTCCAATCAAGATAATAACTTCGGAAGAAATATTCTTCGGAATATTATTCTTTCTTTCCCAGTTACTAGTCTTTCCCTTTTCGGTGTTTTGCCGAAAGCCCGTTCTCTTTTGTCAACTCTTCGATCTAATCCGTTCGAGTTCCCAAATCTCTCTCAAGCCGTTGTGCCCAATGCTGTTCGTTCTTAATTTGGAGTTTACTTGATTTGTCTTTTGAATTGGTTTGTATTTGCTTCTTCTTTAATCGTTAGACGCGTCGTCGTAAATCGCTCGAGCAGTGAGGATCGAGAAAGTGGAAGTTGAAGCTCGAGGATCAAGGATCAAGGATAAAGAGTAAAGGACAGTAAAGTTTGCAAGGGCCAGGCAAGTTGTGCTTTGACCATGTTGATCCTATTTTGAAATCTATTTTGATTTAACCTATTGCATGCTAGTTCAATTAGAAAATACTTTATTTAAATCTGGGGGTTAGATAAATTCCAATTTGTTGAATGACACCTTGATTATTTAAATATGTGCCATGACCCTTGTCACCCTAGTTGTGGATTACTAGTTGGACATTATCAAATTGCCAACATGGGTTTTAGACCGTTGTAGTATACTGCTTAGACCTGCTACGTGCTCATGACATGATTTTGGACAATCAAATGTTAATATTGACTTAATGATATATTGAACCTGTTTGGAAAGGTATCATGTGATGTTGATGGCACGTGGTGCATGGTAATCAACTGGGGTTTGATAAATAGTTTTTCGACCGGGGCATGTGGCAAGAATAATCAGGTGGGCCAATTGTGGCGCTGGGGATGTTGATTTGGTTCTTCGGGTAGTCTTGCCCTGGTCACCCTAAGGACTTCACCTTGCAAGCCTTTGAACTGGGTCTAACGTGCAACCACATGTCCAGTAATGGGACGGACCTAGTTGACTAAGTTGCTAATAACGCATTACTGTGGGACCTCGGGAGGTCAACTACACCCTTTGTGTAAGTTATGCGGGGAGCGTCTGGGTGAGGCCAGTACACATCTAACGGTTGATTGGCCTAAACTTCGCCTTAGCTAAGGGAAGGGTTAGTGTGCAATAACGGGGAGGACCACTTGTATTGTTAGAAGTTTCGAAAGACTTTGTTACTGAACTTCGCCTTTGTGGTGTTTGATTGTATCTTGTGGGTAAAGTGCATAACCTCTGCAGAGTGTAGAATCTATTCGAATAGCCGTGTCCGCGGTATTGGACATCGCCGAATTACAATCAAGGGTTAGATTTTCTCAAAAATAACTTGGATCTGAAAGGTTGGGTTGGATTAATAATGATGTTGATGGAAATGTGGATTAGGATGGGAAAGATGTTTACTAAACTCCTTGAAAAGTTATCTATACTTTACTTGTTTCTACTGCTTTCGAATCTACTTATGCTACTTGTCAAATGCTGTTTACTGCAAATATACCTTGAGCTATTCCTTTGTATCAAGCCATGCATATAGTCTATTAGCCTGCATTCTGTGCATGACTTGCTGAGTACCAAGTACTCACCCTTGCCACAATACAACACCAGTTGAAGAGGAGACTACACCAGCTTTGGAGGAGGAGCTCCAAGAGGAACCGTCTACTTAGGGAGCGAGCCCAGTCAGTTGCCTGTGGTATACTGGATGGCGCCACGAAGTTATTTGATTTTCCGCTGCTACTATTTCTCTCTTAATAAGTTTCGCCCTGTGAGGCGTATAATTGTAACTTGACCATAAGGTCGAGTAACCAGTTTGACTATTTAAATAAAGTACTTTATTAGTATCGAGTGGTATGATTGTGATATTTACCGATGTTAAGACTGTGTGCACTAGCGCGTTCCTGGACTAGTGCTGAATACACAGAGGGTCCGGATTTGCAAATTCGGGGTCCCGACAGCCTCCCCCTCTGGCGCCTCCCCCACCGGCTCCTCCCCCATTGCTGACTAGGTTCGGCGCACTGTAAGAACTATCGGACTGTGGGCTGTAATTGGTTGTAAATAGCTCGATGATGATTGCTTGAAATTGAGGCTTGATTAATCTGATCATTAAAGGAACTTGCTAGACCTAGATAAGCACTACTCTTAGCTGACAATTTGGTGGCACTTGCTCTTAATGCATTGTTCTAGGTCGAGCGATCTTGTGCTTATTCCTTTATGCTCTTAGCTGACAATTTGTTGGCACTTGCTCTTAATGCATTGTGGTAGGGTTAGAGCAGTGCTATATTCATTCTGTGCTATGCTGTACTTGTTGTTTTCTGTGCTAGAGTAGTGCTGTTCTAGGGTTGTAATCCTGAAATTTTCAGATGTAATAGCCGGTGATATAATGGCCATCTAGAAGTTGGACGGCTAATTAATTTAGCAACCCTTCTATAGCAATCTGAGAGCAATCCACCTCGGCTAATTAATTTAGCAACCTTTCTATAGTAATATGTGCAGATTATATTCTCATTGCAATTTGAAACTTGTAACACATGCTATATTATCGCACTTTATTATCGAGTTTAGTTGCGTAACCTATGCGTCTCCCGTTCGAGGGTGCTTGTTTATAAGTATGCTAAAATGGCATATTTATAAATAAGCAGTCTCGAATTGTCCACGTTTTTTGGATAGTTCGAGGATATGTGGCTCGGGCAAGTTCCTAAGCTGTTGTACAAACTCTAGAGAAAGTTTCGGCAGCATCTCCCTGGTGTTCTTCGAATACACACCCTCTTGACCTGTTGTCGAGACGTGTATTTGGAGAACAATGAGATGTCTTGAAATTTCTCTAGAGTTGTACAACAGCTTAGGAACTTGCTCGAACCACATATCCTCGAATGGGATTAGGACCTAACTGCCTTGTCAAAATCTTTGGCTGAATTTTTCCTCTTGCTGAATTTTTCCTTACCTTGTCACGATTTAAAAATTTCGAGTTCTTACGTAAGCGCTCTTGTGACAGATGGAGGGAGAGTTCAACTACGTCGATCTGGAGGTTGGTCACGCCGCAGAACTTTGGCATATGCTACAGACTCTCGGAGATTTTGAGAAGCCGCAATACCAAGTGGAAGTAATCAGACAAGCAGGATTGATCAAGGCTTGTGACGTGAAGATTGAGGTACCTGCTAGGAAAAAGGGCCCAGGCAATCGCCCGATACCTTTACTGCTTGCCGGAGGTCTACAATGCGAGATGGGTATCCAAGAAGTATCACGACGAGCAATGCGGAACATTACACGTATCTACGCCAGAGATGACGAGAGAAAGGTGTTCCGTTATCACCAGCGCAGCAAAAACCTTCTTGACCCAAGGCGATTCGAGGATAGAGGATGCCATGGTTACACAGTGGGCATGACTTGTTGTCGCCAGGAGGATGTACTCGATGATACAAGCAAGGAGCTCTGAAGGCCCGCAAGGAGATCCACGGCAGAGAAGAATAGATGGCGGGAAGCTCAAGAGTATGTGTCCCACCTTCTGCAAAGGATTGGAGAGTTAGAGACGGCATTGTATGCGGACCAGAACCAGAGCGAAGATTTAGCTACGAGCCAGATCCGGAGGAGTCAGATCTCGATGAGGACACTACTTCTTCGATTACCACAGATGACACAGTTGCGGGACATGGCAATCGTTTCGCGCCTATGCCGCAGCATCCGTACCCAGGCCGTGGAGGTTTTCTCGATGAGTGAGCGTAGGTTCTATAGAGAGACTCCTTCGCCGAGTCACGTCATAGAATAAAGAGTCACCTTTAGGCGTTAGACTCCAGTGTCAGTTCGATTTGGATTTTCATTGTTTGCTGGGTGTGCAGTATGTGTTGCAAGGCCCTTAGGCATTGTAAGCAACCATACCAAGTTACTATTGATTAGTTAATAAAGTTGGACCTTAAAGTTACACCTTTCGCCCCGCATAAGTTCCATATTACTTGTCTATTCTTGTTTCCCCCTCATTTCTAAAACCTAGAACAAATCGACAGATGGTGAATACCCGCGGAAACTTTGGAAGCAATGGAAGTGACGAGCAGAAGAACCGACTGTGGGACGAAGTTAAGGGAAAATGGATTATACCAGAGGAAGATGAAATCAATGCGAGATGGTACGTCTTGAAGAGAATGGGTGTGGCTTTGAGGCATTTCAGGGTGACCATGCATGCCGAGTTCGTGTTGAAAAACCGTACTCCCTTCCAAAGGTATCCATTTGTTACTCCCGAGGTTTGGGAGGAGTTCGCAAGGATGAGGAATACGCCCGAGGCGGAGGAGCTGAGAGAGAAGAATATCGCTATACAGAGGCGTAACACACACGCGCACCACCTCGGTTCCGGTGGGTATGTAGGGAAGAAGGCAGAGTGGGCGCGACTAGCGGAGGAGTGTGCAACCTCTGGGACAACGATGCCTTACTCCCACATATGCGAGGAGCGGGCACGCGACTGGGTATTGGCGAGAACGAAGAAAACCTCTGACGGTCAGATTGTCATTCCAAACCCCGCGACCGCACAGATCGTCACGACCATCGTAAGATATCTAACATAGTACATTGCATATTATATTCCCATTGTATTTTAGCAATAATTTATATTTGCGACTTGCAGGAGGAGGTAAGCCTGCAGAAAGAGCAAGGAGCATTTGAAAGCCAAGGGTCAAGGGACATCCTGTGTTCGGCAATCGGGAAGCCCGATCATAAGGGGCGGGTGTTTGCCGAAAGCGGAGGTATACGAAGAGGTCCTTCTTTGTAGAGGAGAGCGCTTCCAGTGCCAGGGCAAGATCATGGGAAGCACGTGAGGCGCGAATTAGGGCGCAGATGAAGGAGGAGTTGAAGGAGGAGTTAAAGGCTGAGATGATGGCTGAGATGATGGCGATGTTCTCCCAGAATCAGATTCCTCAACCATCGCCTATGCTACGCCCTAGCAGCTGCGCTTCCAATAAGGAATTGTGCATTCCACACCTCAAGGTAATAACTGTTTCAGACCAAAAGGTACATGAGTAAACTTAACAAAGATTATGATGAAGATGTTGATCACTTCTTGCAGGGTCCTGCCAAGTGCCAGCTAGTCCTGATCGACGACGGAATACACATTGAGGCTGCGCGCGGGGTTGCATTTCCAAGCAAGGAGGATGACACGGTGCATGGTATACCTTTGGGGATGGGCTACATGAGGGTGCAGGTGGACTATGTCCACGATGTTTACATGTCTCATGCCCTGGAGTTCCCCCCGAATGAAGATATCACCACTCTCGGGCAAGCACGGATGTCGTTCATCAAGTGGCCCGCGACGGGTGTCGTAGTGCAAGCACCTCCTTCTGCTGCTACTGCTGGTACTACTACTACTACTTCGCTTTGCTGGTACTCTGCTGATGCGCTCGCTACAGCTCACGCTCACTGCTGCTACTACTATCGCTATCAACTAGTATCGCTCTCATCTTGGTGCTGCACCTGCTCCTTCTACTATTGTTGATGCACCTGCTCCTTTTACTGCTATCTGCTGGTACTCTGCTTCTTTGCTCACGCTCTCTTTGTATCTGCTGCTTTGCTCACTGCTCCTGCTACTACTCCTGCTGCTGCTGCTCCTGCTCCTCCTCCTACTGCTGCTCCTGCTCCTGCTGCACACGCTCCTGCCCTTGCTACACAACCTGCACCTACGCCTGCAGCTGCACCTCCTGCACCTACGCCTGCAGCTACAAATGGTGGTGTGCAGGTGGTGCGCAAAAGGACTTCTACCACGCTGACCAAAGATACAAAGCAGAGTTCAGAGAGTCCCTCCATGAAGAAGGCAAAGTTGTCAGAGGGCACAGAGCACCCTGATGATCACAAGCGGTACATACATGGAAAGCCCTTTCTCCCAAGCCAAGAATTGAATTCTTTGGGCTTGTTCACTCGCCACCTACATGGATGGTACATCGATAGGTCACATGAGTCCGAGCCTCGCCACGATTTCATAGTGAAGTATCGAGCGGCCCAATTCCACCGCAATGAGGATGGGACCTTCCCAGTCAGTTTTGAGGATTTGTACTTTATGTATAGCTTGAAAGCCGTCGATATTTCTACCATACGATCCTGGACACTGTGAGTCTCGCACCATACTCAATCAGATGACTATTTACTGATTTTGTATTATATTTTTTAACAATTGACATGAATTGCAAGATCATGAGGCAGCGAGCCTTGACGGGTTGACACCCTGTCGGGTTTGTCGACCCCGAGATGGTGTCTGCGACCATGGCTAAGTATCAATCGGAGTTCCTTGCAGGATACATCAAGCAGGCATTGCATGACGAGGCAAAAAAGGACTTCATTCTCTTCCCATACCACCAGGAGTATGTACTACTATACAATTCAATTACATGTACACACTTCAACCATGTATTAACTTATTCTCTTGCATTGTGTACCGTTTAATAAGCAACCATTGGGTTCTACTTGTGGTTGTTCCGAGTCAAAACAAGGTCTACACGTTCAACTCACTCGAAAATAGACCGATGGACTATGCGATCGAGCCTGTTTTGCAGAAGTAAGTACATTCCTCTAACCTAACACTTTACATATTGAACTACGTTAGGTATTTTTAACCTCAATGGCATCTCTCCAATGTATAGGGCTTTCATGTCTTACGTTGCTGAACGTGGCCGACACAATGATAAACAAGGCACCAAACTCGAGTGGAAGCGCTTCAAAGTACAAGTGTCTATCATAGGATTTTTTTCTGACACCTATTTTTAATTCGTCTCCTAATTTAAGTTTCTTTGTTCACAGTATCATCAACAAGGGTGCGATGATCTGTGTGGCTTTTACGTGATGCATCACATGCTGATTTTGGTTGGTCGCTCACATCTTTTTCCTAAGGTATAAAGCAGATTATTTGCACTACTGTCTATGTGATATTTGTTTACAAGCATAATACTATCAGCATGTTACAATACCAATTTAAGACTTAAATATATTAGTGCACTACTATCTATTTTGCAGGACCTTGATATCATCCGGAAGAGCCTAACCAACGCTGATCTCAAGAAATTACGAGACCATTTATGCCAGTGGTACTGGACAGAAGTTATAACGGATGATGGTAGATATAGAGACCATTCAAGCAAATACTAGTCCATAAAGTGTAAACAAAATTTATCTGAATGTGAATGTGATCTGTTACAGATTGTAAACAATATTAATTTGAATGTAATGTGTGTAGATTGTGATGTATATGTTCTGTGATATTGTGGATTGTGATGAATGTGTCATATTGTCAATGCGAGGCCATTTTCGGACGATGGACAGTAACATCATCACAATCGGTTCTTTGTTGGAACCGATTGGGATAGGTACAGTATCACAATCGGTTCTTACTGGAACCGATTGGGATATTTTTAGTATCGCAATCGGTTTGCATAAAGAACCGATTTTGATAATAAACTTATCCCCATCGGTTTCAACAAAAAACCGATTGTGATAATGTAATCATTTGTATCGGTTCTAAAAAAGAACCGATTGTGATATTGTACTTATCGCAATCGGTTCTAAGAGGAAACCGATTGTGATAAGTGTAATATCACAGTCGGTTCCTAAAAAGAACCGATAGTGATAATGTATTATTAGTGTCGGTTAAAAACCGACTGTGATATATCTATCTTATCACTGTCGTTGGACTTTGTATCGCCACCAAAACCGACTGTGATGACCAAAAAGAACCGATTGTGATGTACGGATCTGTAGTAGTGTTTATTCCGTATCCTATTCTAAATTTTTTCTCGGATACAGAATCTGATACAGACAATGTTGGATTCGAATTCGAATACGGATTATCGGATCTGTTATCGGATATCTATTTCACCAATTTACACTGATATTTTTTCGGATATGCGGGTATGGATCAGATACGAATCGGATACTTCTCTTCCTATATCTTGTTAGAAATGTAATCGTACATGCATGTATTTACTCAGTGATAGATGAGTTAGTCAGTTGTGCATTAGGTGCTGCACGTCACAGCTTCTCTATAACTGTGATCCACTTTCTTAGGACCACAAATCACTCTATAATCTGCCTTATATATATGAGTAGAAATCCACTAGGTTAGTTGGTTCGGCATACCCATTCGGTTATGGTATCGGAGCAGCGATCCATACAATTCTCTGATCTTCCTTCGCCATGACTGGAACTGAGAGCTCTCAGCATTCCTCTGCCTCCTCCCACTTCAACAACTCTTCATCATCAGCCACACAATCTTCCCAAGCTGGACTGCTACCCACTCCATCTTTCAATCACTTCATCAATGTGAAGCTATCACATGAGCAAGACAACTACCTTCTGTGGTCTGCCCAGATCCTCCCATATGTAAGAAGCCAACGACTTCTTGGATATGTCGACGGCACCATCGCTCGACCCAATTCTACAATCACCCAGGCAGGTGAAGGCGGCTCCCAGATCATCCAGGCGAACCCCGAGTACACGCAGTGGTATCAACAAGATCAGATCGTCCTCAGCGCTCTTCTCTCCTCCATCACTGAAGACGTTCTTGCCCATGTTGTGTTCCTCTCAACATCGTGAGAGGTATGGCACGCACTGGAGAAGATGTTCGCGTCAAGTTCACGAGCTCGCATCACATGCAACTCGCAACGATCAAGAAGAGGGACCTCAACGTGAACAATTACTTCCGTAAGGTAAAGAGTCTTGCCGATTCCTTGTCCATGATTGGGAAGCCATTAGAAGAGGACGAGATGATCTCTTATCTACTGCGTGGTCTCGGTCCTGAATATGATGCTCTTGTAACGAGCATCACCACTCGGTCTGATGCTATCACCGTAAGTGATGTTTATGCCCACATGCTGAGTTTTGAGATGAGGCTTGAGCAAAATAATGCAGTAGCACAAATCTCGTCCGCTAATGAAGTCAGTAGGAGTCAAGGACGTGGTGGTGGCAGAAATCAGATGCATGGTCGCGGTCGTGGAGGAGCGCGATCACCACAATTTGGGCGCGGTGGCGCTCCTGTGCAAGGTGCTCGTGGTGGCCGTTCTATGCAGGGCGGTCAGGGCATGCAGGGAGGACAGCGAGAGATCTGCCAAGTTTGCCGCAAGCCAGGACATGATGCACTTCGTTGTTGGCATCGTTTTGATCACAATTATCAATCTGAAGACACAAGCAAGGTTGCAACCACTGCCTCTAGCCATAGCTATGCCGTTGAGCCAAATTGGTATATGGAAACCGGTGCAACCGATCATATCACCTATGATTTGGAGCAGCTAACAACTAGAGAGCGCTACACTAGAGGTGATCAGATTCAGGTTGCAAACGGAGCAGGTTTGTCTATTACTCATGTTGGGAATTCTTCTATTGCTGGTCAATCCCGTCCACTTTACTTAAATCACATATTATATGCTCCTAAAATCAATAAACATCTTGTATCTGTTAGTAAGCTTGTGTCTGATAATAATGCCTATGCTGAGTTTCACCCTGATTCTTTCCTTGTAAAGGACAAAGCCACCAAGATTACACTTCTCAAAGGAAAATGTAGGAATGGCCTCTACATGCTTCCAAATAATCTTCCAAGCCAAGCCTTGCTAACAGCTAAAGACACTCAGAAGCTGTGGCATCTCAGGCTTGGGCATCCTGCTGCCCTTGTTGCTCTTCGTGTTTTCAACAAAAATAAGATTGCTGTAGACAATCAAGCATCTTCTAGTCTAGTTTGTGATGCTTGCCAGCAAGGCAAATCACACCAACTTCCATTTCATCCATCTTTACATGTTGCATCAGCTCCTTTAGAAATAATTCATACTGATGTTTGGGGGCCTGCCATTCCATCAGTCAACGGTTCAAAGTATTATGTGTCTTTTCTTGATGCTTATAGCAAATTTGTTTGGATATACTTCCTGAGATGCAAATCAAATGTCGAACATGTATTTCTTCAATTCCAAAAGCATGTTGAACGCCTTCTCAATTCTAAAATTCGTTCTGTTCAGTTCGATTGGGGAGGAGAGTATCGTCGCTTACACCATTACTTTGACTCCATCGACATCACTCATCGCATTTCTTGTCCCCACACTCACCAATAAAACGGCATGATCGAGCGAAAACATCGCCATATTGTCAAAACAGGGCTCTCTCTTCTTGCTCAAGCACACATGCCTCTCAGGTTTTGGGATGAGGCCTTTAACACCGCTTGCTTTCTCATCAACCGCATGCCCAGCAAAACCATTGATCAGGACACTCCCATTCACAAGCTTCACAGCATAGAACCCGATTACTCTTTCCTCCGAGTGTTTGGCTGTGTGTGCTGGCCCAACTTGCGTGCATACAATTATCGGAAACTGAATTTCAGAACTAGGCAGTGTGTGTTTCTGGGGTACAGTGCCCTCACAGGGGATATAAATGCTTCAATCGTTCTTCTGGTTGCATCTACATATCTCGTGACGTGGTTTTCGATGAAACAGTTTTTCCTTTTGCTTCTTCCACTCCTTTAGATACACCACTTACCCTTACCTCTTCTCATCCCACTCTTCTTCCTGTGCTGTCCAAACCTCTTCAGTACACTGAATCTGCTCTGACGGGCTCTCCTACCTCTGACATCCCCTCTTCACCGTGTCCATAGCCTTGATGCCTCTGGGACAAGTGTCTCTCCTGCAGGTTCTTCAGCCGGGGGCAAACAAACTCACCCAATGTGCGGGGTTTTGATTCTACACCTGCCAAACCTGCAGCAGCGATTAAGGGACATGAAGCGGCAGCTAAGATCCATCCAATGCGCACAAGACTCCAGGACAATACATGGCGACCAAAGGAGTTTACGGATGGAACCATACCATACTCAGAGAATGCAAGGAAATTCACAAGTTCATCTGCTGTAGCCCGGCCGACAATGGTGGTGTCTCACAGATACTGAACCCAGCAGTCTTCAGGAAGCAGTTCAGCACCCCAAGTGGAAACAAGCAATGGATTCTGAATACTCAGCACTTCAACAAAATGAGACTTGGGATCTAGTGCCACCAGCGAAAGGAATGAATATAATTGACAGTCAATGGGTATACAAGGTCAAAAGAAGAGCAGATGGTTCAGTCGATCGATTCAAAGCACGCTTGGTGGCAAAGGGTTTTAAACAGAGATATGGTGTCGATTATCTAGATACATACTGTCCGGTTGTGAAGCCAATGACAGTGAGGGTAATTCTCTCCCTTGTAGTCTCATGCGGCTGGACAATGCATCAAATTGACATCCAAAATGCTTTCCTCCATGGAGTCTTGCAAGAGGAAGTCTATATGAAGCAGCCTCCAGGATATATAGATTCAAGCAAACCCTCTGATTATGTCTGCCGTCTCAAAAAGGTCTTGTATGGACTTAAACTGGCTCCACGAGCATGGCACTCACGACTGACCAGCAGGCTTCAAGAACTTGGTTTTTAGCCGTCCAGGACAGATGCTTCATTATTTGTGCTTACTGATAAAGGAGTAACAATCTATATGCTAATCTATGTGGATGACATCATAACTGTAAGCTCGTCACCTAGTGCTACCAGGAAACTAATACAACAATTAATGGTCAGCTTTGCTGTAAAAGATCTTGGCAAATTGGAGTATTTCTTGGGTATTGAAGTCAAACCAACTAAAGAAGACAGTGTTCTGCTATCTCAGAAGCGTTATGCTTCTGATCTGTTGAAAAGAGCCAAGATGGATAAATGCAATGCAATATCTACACCGATGGCAACTAATGAAAAGTTAATGAAACATCAAGGAGTGTCGCTTAAAGACGATGAGCAATTTCAGTACAGAAGTATCGTGGGGGGATTGCAGTATCTGACGATTACTCGACCTGATTTATCCTTTTCAGTCAATCGGGTTTGTCAGTATATTCAGAATCCAACAGATGTGCATTGGATGGCAGTGAAGAGAATACTCTGCTATATTAAAGGCACACTTGATCAGGGATTAAGCATTCGAAGGTCCACAACCAATACCATTAGTGCATTCTCGGATGCCGATTGGGCTGGCTGTCCTGACGATCGAAGATCCACAAGTGGTTTTGCTGTGTTTATTGGTGATAATCTTGAGTCATGGAGTTCTAGGAAGCAGCATTCAGTTTCTAGATCCAGTACTGAAGCGGAGTACAAGACCATTGCTAATGTTACAGCTGAAGTGGTGTGGATACAGTCCCTGTTGAAAGAGCTTGGTATTGCTCAATATAAGTCACCTATATTGTGGTGCGACAATCTGGGTGCAACTTATTTGACGTCCAACCGATGTTTCACGCTCGCACAAAGCACATTGAAATCGATTTTCATTTTGTTCGTGAACAAGTGTCACGCAAGGCTATGGAAGTAAGGTTTATCTCCTCTAAAGATCAGCTTGCAGACATCTTTACCAAGCCACTATCTAGAGCTCCGTTTAATACAATATGTAACAATCTCAACCTGGAAAGACCATGTTGTGATTGAGGGGGCGTGTTAGAAATGTAATCGTACACGCATGTATTTACTCAGCGATAGATGAGTTAGTCAGTTGAGCATTAGGTGCTGCACGTCACAGCTTCTCTGTAACTGTGATCCACTTTCTTAGGACCCCAAATCACTCTATAATCTGCCTTATATATATGAGTAGAAATCCACTAGGTTAGTTGGTTCGGCATACCCATTCTGTTATATCTTAACCCATATTTTTTTTCAGATAGGCGGATTCGAATCCGGATCGAATCTGGATAAACCGGATATCATTTTTTCGGATTCGAATCGGGTTTTAAACGAAATCGGACTCGAATCGGTCGGAAATTATCCATTCCGTTTACACCCCTGCTGAATTGGTTCCCCGAGCTTGACCCCTAGGCCGGGATCTATTCACGACCTTCCCGTTCGAGATCTAGCGAGGAGGGGCCGCCCAGTCAACAAGTGATCGAGCTAGGGCTCGTTAACAGCGTCCTTTGACCGGGCGGGGTAATCCAATCCCCGACAACAATATATATTTGCCAACAGCAGAAAGTAAAAATGTGACATAACAATTTACAATCTTATCTAATAACCTCACACAGGGTTAACAAAACCGAAACCGAAAAAACCGATGGAAAACCGAAATTGGAAATTCGAAAATATCGAGCCAAAAATCGCTGAAAAATCGTTAGAAACCGAAGAGTTTCAAAATCGAGCATTTGAACAAAAAACATTCAAAACAAATTTAAAAAAAACGAAAACCATTCGGTTTTCTCGAAAAACCGCTCGGCGAGTTGAACCTTTTGGACGATCGGTTTCTTGAGCGGTTTTCGTCGGTTTTCTCGAAAAACTGTTCGGTTTTCTCAAAAACCGCTCGGTTTACATAGCATAAATTTTTTAAAATTTTCTGAATTTTTTTTGAACTGGACCGGTTTACCGGTCGGTTTTATATTTCGGTGGAGCTCGAAATCTCGAAACGAATTTCGTTCGGTTTTGTTAACTCCTGCAGATAGGAGGGGAACGACGTAGCAACAGCGGCTGTGCTAGTGGCAGTTTGAGCGGAGCTCGCCATTCCAGTGGAACTCCGGCAAGGGAAGATGCCAGTGGGTTCCTGAGCATCGGCGAGACATGGGGATGCCAAGAAAGGCCTTCCCGCTAGGAGAATTTGGGCGGCCTGGCGGGGAAATGTCACTGGCGACGGGGACGAAGGAGCGCATGACGGCGGCACCGTATGGCCAAATTGGCCTCGGTAATGAATACTACTATGCCTCCACCACATCACTTCTACTTATGATTATTCTTTTTCTTCAAGAACTGCACCGTGGATCTTTGCTGAGATAATGACTATCCAGGAGGCCCGTGCATTATTTGTTCCAAACCAAAACATTTCTCTCGAACTCGTGCATTGATCCATTGAAGCTCTGAAGATTCATTATGCTCTTGATATTGGGATGTCATATTCAATTGTTCATCATCCAGCAAATACATTCGCTATTGGAATTGGAAGGATTTCTGGCTCTTCTCAAATCCATCATTTTCAAGGCAGAGTAGACAGTATCCAACATTATAGCATTGGACTGAATTATAGGAACTCTGAGTTTCAGTTCCTTCTTCAGGAGATGAAGAATCCAATGAACCATTCCATGCGTCTCATTCATATCAAGGGCCATGTACTTGCTTTCAGGTGCACATAATTTATACAACCTTCAAGTGCTGCATTAGTTTGTTTGTTATAGAAATAACACTGTAGTTTAAGTTAGTGTGTCCATAAGAATATGCATTCTCGGGCTACTACCTTGTTTCACTAGTAACACCTAAATATTCCTGTTGAGATAATATTATACTATTCCAAGCTCCAATCTAAAGTGTAAAATAAAGATTAGAACTTAACTTGATATTAACTGTAGATTCTTGTGCAAGTCTAAACCATCATGTGAGAGCAAGGGTCAGCTTCCATCTGCCGCCTCCATTTTCTGTTTATGCCTAATTAATTAACACACTAGATGTCTCTATGCTACATAGATTGCAATGTGGATCTAACTCAATTGTCCAGTAAAACAAATATTCAATGATAATGCTGGTTACTATATAATCCTTGTTATCAGATATGCTACAGGATCTTTACTTCAGTTTTGTTGCAGTTTACAAGTACATACAAAATATAGGGATTGCTTACTAATTTGACATCCTGTTTGGTGGGACTGCAGCCATATACATATGCCTTTAAAATACTGATTGCTAGGTTTGTACACAATTTTTGGTATATGTCCTCTACATGAGTTCTTAAACTGTTGGTGATGACATCATGATAATTGACCTAACATAGTGCAATATTTGAAAAGCTTGAACCTGATATTTATTTATAGAAATAATTTAGGATAAACCAATTGGCCACTTGTAGGCTTGTTTACTGAATTCAAACCAATTTTTTCTTAGTAATAAGGAGCATGATAATGTTATAGGTTGTAGGTATTCGTAAACATCAAATATCTTAGGTTTAACTCTGATAGAAAGAAGTAGGGATATCTCAATCTAGATAGGAAAAAATCCTAGTATAATTTGGGTATTTCTCTTATTATTTGCTGAATTATATAAACTACGGTGTCATTCCTATATATAATCAGTGTCAGATTTTTTCCTCTTGACCAACTAATTTTTCATAGTATACAACTATTTTGCAATATGCACCGATTCAACTGATAACCGAAAAAGTCTTTATTAATTAACATTGTACGTATGAATCATACAATTTTGCAATTTTTCTTCTAAAATTTATGCATGCTTTCTACACTACTATTAATTGAGTACTTACAGTAATACTTCTAGTCCTTTGCAGGATCAAAGGATTTATTTTTGCGAGACATTTGGATATTTGTCTTGATGATGTAGAAGATATTCCAAAGAAAAATATGTATTCAAATTAGATGAAGTAGTTATTTAGATGACATGCATGTTAAGCGGCAATATAAATTTGTATTTGTACATGAGGAATCAATGTAAAATATTTTTTTAATATCCATAAAAATATTTATTCTTATTGCGTCTTTTCTGCTTTTAATTGTACGCATGTAAATTTCCATGGTATTTTTTCTACAATACTAAAAGTGATACGCTCATGCCATATGCCAACGCATACATGTGTAGCCATAACATCAAAATATGTGTTGCCACCTAACAACACTTCTATCTACATGTTACCAATGCATTTGTATGCATAGTAATAAATGTTTGCAACGGCACATGTGCCAACGCATATTGAATGCGTTGGTAATGACCCTAGCAACGCTTAGGCTATTCCCAGTGCAAAGTATCATACTCCAATATCCAAGAATGCCACATAGGATGAAAAGTATGATACTGCATTGAAGAAACATTCTTTACAATGCATATTATCATACTTATATGTTTAAAATAATTAATTGGTGTGATGTTGTGTCTATGAAAGTGGACCCAGAGCATTAGATTCTGTACCATAGTCTAAGATATCGTGCCAAAGCTGTATCTTGCTCAAGATACAGCTTTCTTCTCCCTCCCATTTATTGCTTTGCCACATCAGCAAAAAATCCTATGTGGCATCTAATTAATGAGTATGATACTACCTATTGGGAATAGCCTTATTTGGGCATTTAACAACGAATTGATGTGTTGGCAAAAGGGGATTCTTCTTGTATTTATTAAGCATCTGTTTAAGTTTATTTGCATTGGAGGAAAAAAAATATTTATAGATGTTTAGTGACATGGCAATGCTCTCTCTCCTTAAGCATCTGGGCATTGGCACCTTGCATTGAACATGGCCTCGAGTACCAACGTATGTTTTCTCGACAACATATATTGTAACATCCCAAAAAATTACTTTTAATATATTTAGTGTTTCTGGGTTTATTTGAAATTTTTCGTAATTTATTTGGAGGCCTCGAGGTTAATCTGAATTCCAGTCTATTGAACTAATCGCATTAAATAAAGATCATGCCTTTCGTATAAGCATAAAATCTAAAATTTCGTTTACAATAAAGGTAATTGGGAGGCAAGAGGGTTCTCTGAAATGTTTTCGAAAAACATGTTTTATAGCTTAAGTCGTTGATTTTTACAGGTGTCTGATTCACGAAAAGAATTTTTGCGAGAAATCTATACGTCGAAAAATCGCGAAACCAACTTTGTTAAGTTCCAAATATTTCCTAGTATTTTAGAGGAATTTTCCAGATTTTTAGAACCCCTATGTTATTTTTTTTCAACACTCTTTGAGAACATGTATGCATGTATATGTTTACATACAACATGTACCACATGCATGCCCATTTACACGTAATGCACGACTGCCTGGATGTTTCCCATCCCAACTGTTTCCTCTATTCTTTCCGGCCGTTATTAGACATCACTTCCCTCTATTCCTTTGTTAACTAGGAGTATTAGTAACGTGATCACTAATACCTCATGGGTGAATTAGTAGTGTGAAGTAGTAACGTGTGAATTAGTAGTAATGTATGAATTAGTATCGTGTGAATAGCTTGCACATGGCATTTTTCTTCGAGCCGGTTTCATTTCAAGCCGTTACTAGACATTACCTCCCACCATTGCTTTATCTCTTTCACATAGTCTTCATGTCATTAGCCTTTACGTCATTTTCTGTTGCACCATCCAAAGCTCCAGTGTAACACCCTAATTTTTGCTTTTCATGAATTCAAATGTTATTTTGCATTTTTGAGAATTTTTGAAATTTTCTGGAATCTATTTGGATTTATTTGGATTTAATTTGAATTTATCCTCTTCTGAGATAATTAAATAATTAAAAGTTTTAAATAAAATTTTGTTGGAAATATTTTATTTGAGTCCAAAATGTCTCAAAGTATTTTCTAGAATTTTTCTGATTAATTTGCTATTTTTCTCGAATTATTTGAATTTCTAGAAATTTATTTGAATATTTATTCGCTGGAAAAACCCGAGTGGGTTTCACTGTTCATGCGACCGGACCTGAGTCAGACTCGAGCCCGACCCAAGCCACGTTCGAACCAGACCCGAGCCGGAACCAAACCCTAACCGCGTGACCGTTGGATCGAGATCCAACGGCCAGCATCAAGCCACGTCGCCCACGTGGGGTTCGGGCCGAACCCGTTCACGCCCGTGCGATCTCGGCCGTTGATCTTGCCACGTTGACAGCTAGGATTGCGCCACATCACCCAATCTGAGTTCCCGTCGGACTCCGCCGCCGCAGCCGGGTGGACCTCGGTTTTCGTGGATTTCACGAAAGTCGAGGCCCCTATTTAATGCGCCGCCGCTGCCAACGTGCTCTCCTCTTCTGTGCGCACCCGTAGCCCTAGGTCACCGAGCCCGAGCCGCCGCCGCTTGCTCGCAAGAGCTCACCGTAGTTGGATCTCTGCTCCGCCGCGGTTTTCGCCGTTTTCCGCCGTGAACAAGCCCAGATCCGGAACCGTCACGACGAGACACGTCGGAGGGTACCACTCACCTCGCCGGAACTGCACCAAAACGCCATCGGGCTCGTCATCGTCTTTGTCTCCGGTGAACCAGCGCCGCCGCGTCGACATTAGGGTTCGCGAAGCTTCTCGACCGTTGGATCTTCATCGCAAGGCCACGGTAAGTCCACGTCACCCCGAACCCATAGAGAACCAGATTATATCTAGACCGTTGGATCCAGATCCAACGATCCACGCTCGTCCACGTTACCCGTGCGAGATTCACGTTACGGTGATTAGATCTGTTTTCAGCCGTTGGATCTAGATCCAACGCTCACGATTGAACCACGTAGCCCTTAAACCGCACCGTGCTAGGGTTAGATCTCAGCCGTTAGATCTAGATCGTACGGTGGAGAGTAAACCACGTTGTAGCGTTAGATGCAATCCCCGCCGTTGGATCCCCATCGAACGGCGAGGATCGCGCCACGCGTCGCACGCCAGGACATGCCACGTCGCCCTTGATGCGGTGAAATCTGATCTAATCCTAGCCGTCCGATTCAAATCGTACGGCTCATATCCACCCACGTTACCCCAAACCGCACGATCAGATCTAATCCGGACCGTTGATTTTCAAATCAACGGCCCAGATTGTGCCACGTGGCCGGGAGCCGAACCAGCGCGGTCCACACGGATGCGCCCGGTCGTCGCTGACGTCACGCGTGACGTCAGCGTTGGGCCCGCGTGTCAGCGTCTGGGTCAAACCGCACCATGACGTCACCCGCTGACGTCACGGTGGGGCCCGTGTGTCAGAGTCCTTCGGCCGCGAGCGATGACGTCTGCGATGATGTCATCCGGTGGGTCCCACGTGTCAGTGTCACGTGCGCCCGTGGACCGAGTCCACGGTGGACCCGAGCCGAACCATGGACCGAGTCCATAGACCGGGTGACGCAATGCTGACGCCATAAGTCGGAATTTTCAATAGAAAAATAAATGAATTAATTCGGTTTAATCTTTTATTTGAATTTTCAAACTTCAAACGCTTATAACTTTTGCGTTTCAACTCCGATTTGGGTGATTCAAATTTCTAAATTTTTATAAAATTAAGATCTACTTACTGGTTAATTTTATTTAATCTTTAGACATAATTTTTCCTCTATTTTTATTTATTTAATAGATCCCTTAAACTTTAAACGACTATAACTTTTGCGTTTTAACTCTGTTTTGGACGATTCAAATTCCTAAAAATTTATAAAATTATGCTCTTTCTGTTTATGAATTTTATTTGAATTTTTGGACACTTCTTGTCTAGTGTTTATTTATTTATTGCTATTTGCACACGTTATGAGTAGACGTTGAAGTGCCCGAAGGCTTCAAAGGAGAAGTGTTGACCCAGGAGCCAACTCAAGACCAAGAGCAAGTACTTTTTGAAGGCAAGTTATGCATGTCTATTGATGTTCAAGGAATTGGAAGAGGGGTCAACGTCGACGGTGGGATGAAGGAAATTGCGTGTTTGTCTATTGATGTTCAAGGAATTGGAAGAGGGGTCAATGTCGATGGTGGGATGAAGGAAAAGGAGATGAGCTCCATAGTCCGAGGGATCTAAGGCCGTGCTAGTTGATCATGACCACTTCGAGCATGCGGTGGACAAGAATCGACAAAGGGACGTATTTCCTTTTGACCATATTCAATAATGTCTTTGCACACCATTATGCTCAATTGTCTCATTCTAAATGGTGTTGTTCATTTCAATTGGTTTCATTAATTGGTATCATCGATTGGTATCTTATTCAATTGTCATGTTTGAGCTTCACTTATATCTTGTTAATCATGACAACTTTAAATTTGTTCAATTGGAAACATCAATCACCTAAATCTTGGATATAATTGATATCATATCTTGCCTAGATTTAGGGGGAGCTTAATATCATTGTCTTATTACTAGCTCCTTTGTTTTATTTTGTTCTTCTTAATCTTTTTATTGAGTGTTCAATCTAGAGGGAGAAAAGGTTATTCTTTTTGGGATTAATGACAAAGGGGGAGAATTTATGAATTTATCAATTGCCCCCTAATCGATTGACAAAAAGAGGGAGAATATTTGGGGAGAATTTATGGACTTATCAAATGCCCCCTAATCGATTGACAAAAAGGGACAATGAAAAAGAGGGAGAATATTTGTAAATATGATCTCCTACTCATTCCCCGTGTTCATTTCAATGCTAACCGTGTTCATTTCAATGCTAAATATCTTTATATTGTCCTTTGGTGCATTTGTTAAATCGTTTGTCATAAATCACCAAAAAGAGGGAGATTGAAAGTGCATCTAGGCACTTATGTTGTTTTGGTGATTAATGATAAACGATTAATGACAAACGCATGTAATGTCAATCAATGTAATTGTACAAAGGCTTAACTTAGTGCTTAACAAATGACAAACCTCTAATATGTTTATATTGTTATGAGACTAACATGTTTATTGCCTAGTTGAATATTAGTCTCATCTATTTTAGAGGAAAATCAATTGGGATGGTTAAGCAAAAATGAGGTATACAATCTCGGTATTCCTTCCATATTTGTCATTGCATTCCTCTTTAGCAAATGCATATTGAACTCTAATAACTTGTTGATTTCATTTGTGCACATTGATCCATGTCTTAATTGCTTGTGCATATATATATTCATTTGAGTTCATTATGTGCTTTGTTTTTAATATGCTTGTGTTAACTAGAGTTAAACTTCATTGCTTCATATTGACTTGGTGCATACATGTCTTAGTTGTGTATCTTCTAATGCACCTCTCTTAGTGAAGTTTAATCTAGAATTGGATCACATTATTTACTCTCATTCCAGATATTGTTTGCACATGTGTAATTTATGTATATTCTATCATGTGCTTCATTTAAGCAAAGTCTGTGGTTCTTGCCATGATTTAATTGATTATTCGTATTGGCAATTATCTCTCTAGTGCAGTTAGATCAATCATATATTCATCATGATGCACTTAGCAGAGAATAGTTCTATTGTCAAGTGTTTCCATTCATATTGTGCTTCTTGATATGAAACATTTGTTATTATTAATTTATTCAATATATCTTTTAAGCTTGTGGGACTAATATGTTTGCTGAGTGCTTTGATCAGAGTTAGGTCCCAAAACTGAGTGTATGATGACCAAGATGGTTTGAAGGATGGCACGCGAGTCAAAGTCAAATAAGACGGCGGTGTCACCAAGAGCTGAGGACTAAGTCAAGAATGACTTGGCGTGAGGATCGTCTGGGTGATGATCGAGGTCAAGGTCGGAGAGGACGAGAGTCTCATGAGGTGAATCGCATCGAGGTTGACAAGACGAAGGGTGTTATCATTCTTTGTAGAAGCGTCATCATGCACCGTGCATCCAAGAAGTCGGGATGCAAGCTGAGTGTAAGACTTAGATTTTTGTGTTTAAATTTGAGTCTAAGGATCGCCGTACTATTAAGAGGGATGCAATCGTTGAAATTACTTAGACATGTATCAAGTGCTCAAAAGTGGTCTATCCTTGTATAAATTTAAGAAACCCAAGTCACACTTTGTTCACCTAGGTGTAGGTGGGTTGGTGTGAGGGATAGAAGTGTTGTTAGTTTCGGAAAGTGAGAATTTGAGGTCTCCTTGAAGATTCTTTGTGCAATCTGATTTTATCCTTTGGGATTTGGGTAGTGAGACCTTGTTAGTTGTGTAGCCCTCGTTCTTAGCTTTCTGTAGAGTACAAATTCACTGAAAACGGAGTCCGGAGTCAAAAGTTATGCCCGTTTTCATCGGGCTGCTGTGTGCTGCCTGAGAGATCCAGAGTATACAGACTTTAGTCCGGAGTATCCGGGGTTAAATCCGGAGTATCCGGATGATCCAGAGTATCCGGGGTTTGATTCAGACATTCCGGGTGGCCCAGTTCGGTCCCTAACGGCTAGTTTTTGGGGTTCCTCTATTTAAAGCCCCCTTCTTGCCCATTTCAAAGTAGCCATTGGGGGAGGTTTTTGCTGGGTGTTAGAGGTGTTCTTTGTGAGTTTTTGAGCCCCCAATACTCCTCTCTATTCCTTAGATCTTAGTGATCCCCTTTTGGGTGAAGGGTTGGGTAGAGGAGAGAGGTGTTTGGATTGAAGATTGATTTGAGTTGTTGAGCACTTGAGGTGGACTCTAAGTAAGTTCTTTGGGAGCATTTGGTGCTCTTGGAGGTTGAGGACTCCTAGACGGCTAGGAGGTCACCTACGAGCCACCGGTGCTTTGTGTGGTTGGCCGTGGGAAGTTTGTGAAGGCCGATTCCGCCTCCGCAAGGAAAGGAATCAAAGAAGTGAAGACCGGCGAGTGCATTGTGCAACATCGGGAGGAAGAGGGTTGAAAGAGACCCCGGCTCAAGTGTGACCGAGCCGCCTCAATGGAGACGTAGGATCCCCTCAAGGATCCGAACTTCGGGATAAAATCTTCGTGTCTCCTTCCTTACTTCGGTTTCCTCTTTTGCTCATCTGCTTAATTTGCTTTCGATTCTTGTGAGTAGATCAATTAGATTGTATCTACTGCATCTATTCTTGCTTGTATACTTGATTCATTGCAGTAGAGTAATTTGTATCACTAGAATCAAAGAAGCGCTTCAATTTATTGTCCTTCTCTGTTTTGGCCGATCAGGGCAATCCGGAGAGTCCGGTATTTATGTCCGGACTATCCGAGTTGTTTGGAGTATCCGGACCAAGTGTCCGGGGTGTCCGGGTTACCTATCTCGGGCTAAATTGTTTAAATTGCAAAACTTAATTATCCTAATTGCTTCCGCATTATCTCTGATAGATTAATCTAAATTGGGTGTAATTTTGTAATTGCCTATTCACCCCCCTCTAGGCGCATCCCCTATCCTTTCAATTGGTATCAAAGCCAAGGTCTCCCATTTTATTAGACTTAACCGTCTAGAGAGTAAGGGATGGCGACTAGAGGTTTAGTGCACTCACATGATCCACTTATGATAGATGGCTCTAATTATGCTCATGGAAATTAATCATGATTTCTCATTTTAAATCCATGAGCCCCCAAATTTGGTGGATTGTAGATGTCGGCTTTTCATCTCCATTGAATGAAGTTGATCCAACTAACGGAGAGATGAAATGCCTACATCTCGACGCTCAAGCTACTAATGCTTTATTTAATGTTGTGAGCGAAGATATATTTGATGAAATATGCAATCTCAAGAGCGCTCATGAAATGTGGACAAAGCTTCAAGAATTATATGACGTGTCCACATCCATTAGTGAGGATTGCATTGAGGAAGAGATGTCGGTTGATGATTCTTCAACCTCTACATCAAGTGATGAAGAATCGACATCACCTTCTACCTCGTCTTCCGCCTTAAGCAATGATGACACTCCTATTTGCCTCATAGTAAGGGAGAAGAAGGTATCACACTCATCCAAATCTAAAAATATAGATGATTTAGGTAAGAGTGATGATGATAGTGATATCGAGTATGATGGTAGGTTTGGTGATATTAGAGAAATATCACTACCTAAAATGCTAGCATTGCTTGAAACGGTAGAAAAGCAAGAGGACACTCTCGAGAAGCAAGAGGATTTGCTAATCTTTGAAAAAGAAAGAAATCTTAAACTTGAGAGTGCTCTTGCTAAAGAAAAGGCAAAAAATGAATCTCTTGAGAAGGAGAAAACTAGATACAAAATTTTGAAGGATGAGTATGACTCACTTCAAAAGAATTATGATTTTCTTATGGAAAATCATGAAAGTATCCTTCTCAAGGAATTCATTAAGTCTAGAGTAGACATTAGTATTCAATGTGATTTAATTAATGAAATGCTTTGCTCAAATGTCATTCCTTGCATTTCATCTAAAATTGATATGTCTACTTCTAGCACTGATTTGCCTTGTTGCTCTAACATTGCTTCTAGTTCCTCTAGTTGTTTAGATGCTAATCTTATAGAGGAAAACAATGAGCTAAAGGCACAAGTCATTCGATTGGAAAATGACTTGGAGAAGTGCTACAAGGGCAAAGCCGTCCTCGATAAGATCTTGAGTGAGCCTCGGGCACCTCAAGATAGAATAGGACTTGGCTACATCTCCAAGAGGGAGAAGAGCAAGAAGAAGCATAATGCAAGAATGAAGACGATTGTGTGCTTCGGATGCAATAAGAAGGGCCATTTCGCCTCCGTGTGCCCCAATAAAGTGGATAATAAGGCCACAACTCCAACCTTGAGGCAAGCTGGCAAGAAGCAAGACAAGAGGAAGAGACGTTTAAAGCCTACTTGCTTCAATTGTCGGGAAAAAGGGCACATCGGTAAGGATTGCCCTAAAGGTATAATTCCTAAGCCCATCACTAATGTAAATTACCTTTTGGCTAGGAAAGACAAGAATAGTAATGTGTTTACTAAACTTGTCAAGTCCCCTAAGCTTGCTAAAAGTGATAATAATCACTTGCTTAGGAAGAGTGAGTCTAGAAATTGCTATGCAAAATTTGTTAGGACTCCTAAGCCAACTCAAAATAATTCCAACAAATTGCTTAGGAGAAATAACAATAGCAAACAATTTGCTAGACTTGCTAGATCCTCTAAGCCCATGCATAAACTTAATCATCCTATGCTTAGAAAGGATCAAACTAAATAAGTTTGCTAAATATCCATGCCCTCCTAAGCCATCTCACTTCATTCCAAATAATTCGCTTGGGAGGAATAATAATAATAGCAAACCTATTTCCAGCCATGTTAGTCAAGTCAATAATGCAAATATTAGGGCCATTTGGGTTCCTAAATCTATGGTGACTAACATTAATGGACCCAACAAAGATTGGGTACCAAAAAGTGCCTAAAAGAATTATTAGGTACTAAGAGATGGATTGGAAGCTTGGCTTCTCGAGAAGAAAAAGGAACTATCGATTGCAATCGGAGCCTAGCATGAAGATAATCAAGACAATCATGAGCCAATGCCATCTCGGTAACAAGTATTTAAATTGATTATGTTATTGCTTCTAGCCTTCTGTTGGTATAGATGCATTAGTATCATGTAAATCGATTTAATTGCTTGTTAGTAGTACTTGCTCTTGCTTTTAGTATTATTCTCTTATTGCAATCGTGAGCAAGTTTAAAGTGGCACATTTAGGGGGAGTGCTAATTCATATTCATGTGTATCACATCCCTACATGTGCCCATATGTATATAAGTGCATAATATATATTTTCAAAATCAACATTTTAGCCAAAACTCAAAACTTGTGTACTTACTAGTAATCTTTTGGAAAACTAGTTGAAATTGATATACAAATGTCTTTAAAATGTTTTCCAAAGGTTTTGGCTTCTCAAATTCTATCTTGAAAAGAAAATGACTTTCAAGCCCAAAATCTAGATAGTATTATCTTGTTTTGGATTTAAACTTATAATTTTCATAAGATTAAAAGTACAAAGATTCTGAAAATAATCTTAAAGCAAAAATCCTAGAGTTGGTCATTCTTAACATCTTTCGTGTTAAAAAGACTTTCAAAATACCAACCTAGCAAAAGTTGTTTGCTTTTGAAATTCCCCAAAAATCCTAGTTTGACCTCTATCGGTCAAAATATTGCACTCAGTGAGTTTCGCCATTTGGACTAGACTTTGTGCCATATTTTTGTTCAAAATGGTATTTCAAACTCCTACATAAAGTTTCAAATCTCTAATTCTTATCTCATTCTCTTGATTTGGATTTGATCTTTTGTGTTGATTGGACTTGACTTTGTTGAATTTCTTTTGGTTCTTCTCAAGAACCTTTTTTGGACAAAAGTCAAAAATTTTGTTTAAATTATCCATCTTTACTAAAAGCTTTGTAAAAATATTATGATATGTATTTGAAAGGTTTTACAAGCTTGGAAAATGAAAATTCCTACTTTAGAAAGTAATTTGGCCTAAACATTTGTGCTTCAATTCAAACATACCTATTCTAGCTTTTTGGCAGTCAAAGTGGATTTTACTGTTTTTCTAAGTGGTCATGGCTTCAAAACGTATTTCAAATCCTTCAAGCCATGAGGGTTCAATTGTTGGTGAAATCCAAGTTGAAGTTGCACTTTGAGGGTTTTATGAAATTTGTTTTCATCTTTATGCCTAAAAGCGCATGTTTGCCAAAAGTGAGCTATAAGAAAATTCTTTGCAAACAAAACTTATTCTAAAATCGTTTGAAAAAGTCCAAAGTTAGTTCCTTGAAGATCTCAATTCATTTGGACTTCATTTGCAAGATTTCATCTCTTCGGAACATCCGACTTGTATTCGGAAAATCCGATCGTTTCCTGGAGCTTAGTGTTCATCGGAACATCCGATATCAAATATCGGAATATCCGATTTCTGGAGGTCTACACACATCGGAACACCCGATACTTATATCGGAATGTCCAATCTGTTGTAACACCCCGGCATCTAGTACGCCTGAATGTTACCAAACATAGACTAAACAGCATTTAAATACCACAAATAAAGATAAATTACAGCAAATGAGCAAATGCTAAAACAGAAAATTTCGGCAGCATCTCCTTCGTTTTTCCATGAATTGAAGCAACAACAATATGATCACAGGATAAAGCATAAAGAAAGACATCTAAATCATCAATAACGAGGATTCTAGCAACAGTATAAGTCTAGAATAACGAATTCAACCATCTCATGAGCTAAACGAAGCAAATGAGGGAAACAAGCACACAATTTAACCATGCACTAAGTTTCATGGCACTATTCTTATTATCATGACTCAAGCTGATAAATCTGCCTAAAGGTGTGGAGCTACGTGAAGATGTGTAGCTAATGCCCCTTCCCACATGCCGGTGTCATGGTACCTAAAACAACATAAAACACAAGCGTGAGTTCATCACTCAGCAAGTATATTGCAATGGACCATAAGGAACAATTCAACATTAACATCACTACCATGCTCAATATCATGTACAAGCCATAATTTCATATACCACATCATTCTCATGTCTCAATATCATTGTACTCATTTCATCATCATCATGTATGCAATGCGATGCAATGCAAATGCTCATATCTCCTCGAAGCACATACCGGTATTGCCGAGTGCACACCCATCGGCGTGCACCCCCTTCCCCTTCCATCCCGTAGATGGAGGGTGACTACTCTTACTGACTCGCTCTCATGCACACACGTGGATGGGACTACGAGGTAGGTCTTTCGTGTTCACTACGTGTGAACACAGAGGCCCGCATCAGCATGGGATGCCTCTTCCATTATGAATGCACATATGACATAAACATGTAAATATTGGCATAAACATTAAATACCACACAATCATAATCAATATGAAATCATGTTCATCATGTCATAGGCAAACATCATTCTTAGCATCATATCATAAAGCAAGTTGTATCCAATCAAGTCTAGCAACAATCTAAACGATACCCATTCCAATACACTTGCCTTAACCTCGGGCGACGGATTGGCGAGAGGATGAGGGCACTCCTGGGGTCACACCACCTGCACATACATACCACACACTCAAAACGTGCCCCCAAAACAGTACGCAAACACTCTTCTACCCTGACTTCGCAAACTACTCGCAAAACCCAAAAACAGAGGTTCTGTCCCGTTGGGACAGCAGACTTCCAACGAGCATAACTTGAGTTCTAAAACTTCAAATTGATTAAACGAGTACATCCTCGCGTAGCTTAGAAAATTTCCTAACTTTTTCTAAGTATATGGAAAAACTGATTCGGCTTCTAAAGTGGTTTAATCTACAGAATACCGTGATCTGTTCCAATCTCGTCACAGTTTTTAACACATTCTGTAAAACGAGCATAACTTTCAAACGGCTGGGCGGAATTGGACATTCTTTATACCCACTGAAAGGTATTGAAGTTACCTACAACTTCTTCAACAGGCGACCGACCAAATTTCAAATCTAAATTGGCGAAAACCCAAACCCTAGGTCGACTGCACAATCTGCCCGAAACAGAGAACATGGCAAACAATAGATTTCATCTAATCTACCCAATTACAGCACCACCAATTGATCTAAAAACATGATATCAACCCCTAGAATAGTACCTAGACCAACCCCAAGGAATCCCGTGGCCATACCTTCGCCCGACGAACGAAGAACCAATGGATCTCCTCCTGGTTCGCGCGATCTCCTTCCTCGTTCCAAATCCACCGGATCTCCTCATCGCGGAGCGCTCCAATGGACGGATCTGTGGGGTGGTGAGGTGGAGAACTCCCCCAGGGGCAGCAAGGGAGGTGGAGAGGTGGTGGAGAGGGTGGTGGCGCAATGGGGAGAGGAGATGGGGCGGCTAGGAAGGAGATGAGAGGGGTGGCGGCTAGGGTTTGCAAAGGGGATAGGTGGGGGCCGCACAAGGGCTGTGGGGGGCGCATGGCAGGTCATGCTGCCCTCCTCCCCCTCATGGGCCGGGAAACCCTCACCTTTGGCCCAAGTGGGGTCCCCCCCTAAGGCCCAATTCGCCCCGAAAAGGCCCGAACTCCCGAAATCAGCCCGGAAACGCGATTAAAATTCATAACGTAAAATTTTAATCTCCGATTTCATATTTTATAATGTCACACCTTTCCGTAGTGTCACATTCTCCCCCCCCCCGTCAATAGGATTCGACCTCGAATCCAAGACATACCAAAATCAACAAGAAAGTCCCCAAGGGACAAAAGACTTCTTGCAACACAAAACATTCACACAAAGACTCGAACCGGAACAAACGACAAGCGAGTTCTCAAAACCAACACTAGCGAGAAAAATGTTGATTTAGCACAACAGAGTGCAACCTCTCACGGTTCCACCTTCACTTCAATTCCCAAATAGACCACGAAAGAAAACGGTCTCCCACTCCTCGTTCCATACATTCCTTGGCACTAATGTGCCCGATCCCTTTAATCGAAACTACTCTCCAGAAGAACACGGTACCAGCCTCTAGAACCCTCTTCATCTCCCACGCACAAACGTGTTTTCACACCTCAACCTCTCTAATGTGGTTCGCCGTATTCAAGACGACGACGAACCAGGTGAGACGTACACTCCAAGACCACCAACTATTTGAACAAACGAGGTTAAAATCTTGCAAAAGATTTATCTTCTACAAAAGACCAATACCGAACACTACCATCGAAAGGAAGGGCCTACTTTACAACTAGGGCCCTTAAACCCGCAAGAAACAATATCAACCGAACAAATTCGCTACGGTTGACACAACCTCGCTCAACCTCAGCGACAGAAAGATCCAATATTCTGAAAAGGAAAAACAATTACTAGCAACCACCCAGTGGTCCACTAATAATTTAATCAACCCCATCTAGGAACACATCAATGACCCAATTCTCCAAGAAGGTTTGGATTGAGGCATACACAACCTTCTTTTACTTTTCACTTTTAAACTGTTTACGATCATCTACTAGCAACATCTAATATCTTAGGTCATTACCAACCCATACTAAATTCCTCTTTCTTAGAAGGTTTCGCCCTCGCATTCTTCCTTTCAAAGAATCAGAACAAAGGGTACAATCATTGAGTAAGCTCAACCAAGACCCATGAACTCAAAATGATCCACATCCAACAACTCGAACTCCAAAGCGCTAAAAGCCACTTTAGAAAGAATTCGGCAACAACCAAAGAGTACTCCTTTTATTTTTCCTAAGCCAAGATGCAAAGAAAGCTCAGATCTCTTACACCACAACCAACATACCAGAAGATATTCATTCTTACTTCTCGTACTAGAAGGCAATTGAAATATCAATTCAGGACATGCATGCAGCTTTCCAAGAGCACTCCGGATTAGTCATATATCCATATATGACTTTGTCACCGACCTGGCTCAACGACTCTTTTATCATTTAACATCTATAAACGATGACATGTTTACTTTTCACGATTCAGTCATCATGTAACAACACTACCGAATAGTCATTCACCAAAAGACTTCTTCCTCGGTATCACATGATTGAAATACACATAACACTGACGGTTGCGCTAAATCATATAGACTATGACTGCAACACCGTTAGCAGGAACACACCACGTCATGACAGAACCCACCATTTCTTGAAAGCTAAACTTGCAAAACCTCGCATTTTAACCAAAATCAGCATTTTGGAAAAGAACATCGACTCCAAAGTCAAACATCAGCACACACAACTGCCACAAATTTTCTCAATGAGAAAGGGAAACTCATTTCCAAAAAGGGAACGTTTCACTAACAAAATCACTGATGAAACATTCATAAAATCCACCTTTTGAAACACTTGCAAACACCACACACAATTTCAAAAAAAAATAAATCCAACTCTAGCCAATTAGAGTTACAAATTAGATCCCAAGAATCTCCATCACAACCCGCTATGTCCATCTGCTTCCTTTAAAATTTATCCCAAAGAAAATTCAGGGTGAACGTGGAGAAGCGCGATCCTCTCAAAAACTTTTGGGTGAAAATCCATACTCATAGCACAACTAAACAAATGGGCCAAACCCAAAGATCAACACCAATCACTACGAGTTTAGGGAAACTCTGACACACAACAAAAAGAACGCCTTGACCGAAAGCATTTGACCAAGAGAGCAAACAACCAAACCAGTTCAAAAGGTTTTAAATACAAGCTCAGCATGAAACCCTATACTTACCTTTTAAACATTCAATATTCACTATTTACTCATCGAGAAACCCCTCAGGTTGCAACAAGAGCTACAAAACAAATTCTCTCTTATTATCTTCCTCAATACTTATAAATAAAGTTCATGATGCTTACCAAAAGACATCCAACGAAGACTACGTCAACAAGATCCCCACGGACCAACATATCATATAACATCATATTCTAGATTTGAAACAAGTGCTCCAACAAATCTTTCAGCATGATCAACAAATAAATTTCATACCACCTATATGTAAACATCTCTACAATAGAAACTTATTCAGTTAACAAGCGACTTCAACATGTAAATATTATCTCCACAGGGAAGAATTCGTAAGTAAGACTCTAAGTTATACTTTCATTAAGGGTAAAATCATTCATCATGTTAATTATCCAAAGCTCACTCCATCGCAACATGCACTCGACAATAATACCACTGTTTTACACTTTTCTCTATTGGATCAATGGTTTCCAACAATTAACAACACTACCAAGTCATCAATATCAATTCTTTGCATAATCTTAAAAACTGCGATATTACTTTTAGTTACCCTATCCAAAGGCTATAGCAAATTGTCACTACTCAACATGCTTCAACTATTTAAAACAAATTGAATGAGTTGGACCATCACAAAGCTCTTACCACAACCACAAAACCTATGTCTTCCCAACTGACATCGGTACTAGCATTATAGGAACACATATGCAAGCTTCCAAATATACTAATAATTTGCAACATCATAAGTAACAACCCTAATCAACTTCCAAGTTAAGGTCGCTAACACGATTAAATCTCTCTATTAACATGTAAAATTAGAATATCTTTAACAACCAGCAAAGTTTCTTTAACAATATCAGCAGTCTACATCATCTTAATGTTCTAACTATGCATCAGGGTTTTAAAACATTAAACATTATCGGGGGTCATAAGCAGTTTTCAAAGCAACAGATTCTAAGCATGTACATTAACACCTTTAGTCATTCTCGCTATAGAGATTATTGTATTTACACATGCTGCTTTACTGCAAATATACCTGCTAGCCTATCCTTTGTAATAAGCCATGCATGTAGAATATTAGCTTTGCATTTTGTGCATGACTTGCTGAGTACCAAGTACTCACCCCTTGCAAAACACAACACCAGTTGAAGAAGAAGCGACGCCAGCTCTGGAAGAGGAAATCTAGGAGAAGCCGTCTAACTAGGGAGAGAGTCCAGTCAGTTGCCTATGGCATATTGGTTGGCGCCACGCGTTATCTTTACATTCCACTTGTATTGTCTCTTTTATTAAGTTTCCACCATGCGAGGCGTACTTTTGTAACTTGACCATAAGGTCGAGCAACCAGTTATGTTTCCTTTTTAATAAAGTACTTTACTATTTCGTTGAGTATGGTTGTGATATATACCGATGTTGAGACTATGTGTACTAGCATGATCTTGGACTTGTGCTGAATACACAGAGGGTTCGGATTTGCAAATTCGGGTCCCGACATCGAGCACCTTCTCCACTGCATCCACGCCTCTCTGCCATTTTCCGTGACGCCGTCGCCGTCGTTGCCACCGCCGTCATCGCCGTTGCCGTCATTGACGTCATCGCTGCCGTCGTCACCGTTGCTGCTATTGACGTCCACTACTACAGAAATGCTTATATTAGACTCACCATCACAGACGGTTTTAAAAAACCGTCTGTAATATAGAACATCACAGACGATTCTATAAACCAACCGTCAGTGAAACTATCACAGACCATTCGCAAATACGCCATCACAGACGGTTTGAATACAAAACCGTCATGAATTTATCACGACGGTTTTATGAAATAACCGTGCAGCGATATACTTAACTATCACCAGGCGGTTTAGTGTATATAACAAATGCGTAATACATCACCAAGCGGTTTGTACACATCACCGTCTGTAATCTTCCCTATATCACAGACGGTTATTTTATAGAACCGTATGCGATAAAGTTTGCCTATATATAGGCCCGAGCGCAAGTTCGAGTTTGTGGTCCCTGGCTGGGATGAAATGCTAAGACCGTTATATCACCGACGGTTTGGCAATAGAGCCGTCTGTAAGCTTACATAATAGGTGATTCTTGTGATCTAATTAAGGTTAGTAATGGATAATTGCATTATATATATTAATTCAGATCTAAGGTTAGTAATGGATATAAAATTGCCTTATATATATTAATTCAATATCTAGCTTGGTTATGTAAGAAATTTAAGATTGTTTAGATCTAGCTTGTAGATCCATGTTTTGGTGGTGATCTAAGCTAGCTAGTAATTGGATGTTATAATTGCAATATTATTTTCAAGCTTTAACTTGTTAAGGAAATTGTACTTAATCAGTTCAAAAGAGGGTTCTAATTGGATCGAATATTACATGTGTAGCATAGATGGATCGAAGCTGGATGTACGCTGAGGACCGTACGAGTGTGGAGTATATTAATGGCGTCTCCACTTTTAGAAGAGCTGCAGAGGAGGACATGTTTAATAAGGGAGTGCAGTATATGCCTTGTCCATGCATCGATTGAGAGAATATGATGATGTTTAGAAACTCGGTATGGTCGAAGCACACTTGATTATGCGAGGTTTCAAAAAGGGGTATACATGTTGGACCCGATCCACGAAGAGCAGAATATACAAGAAGCAGGTGGTACTGTTAACATCTTCGACGAAGTCAACGATATGCCGGATGATCACATTGATTCTGCTTCCGACGAGGATATGTTGCATGATGACAATCTGGACCAGATGCTGCGCGACGCAGAAGGGAACCGTGATGAAAGGGAATATGAAAAATTCGTGGGTTTGATGGAGGACTCGAAGAAACCTTTGTTTGCTGGTTGCAAGGTGAAATACACAAGGTTGTCGTCCGTGCTTGAACTGTTGAAATTGAAGGCAAGCAATGGTTGGTCAGACAAGAGTTTCACAGCGCTATTACGTCTATTGGCAGACATGCTTCCAGAGGGAAATGAGTTGCCGACAACAACCTACAAAGCCAAGAAGGTTCTTTGTCCCTTGGGAATGGAGGTAGAAAGAATACATGCATGTCGAAACGATTGTATCCTATACCGCAAAGAGTATGCAAACTTGCATGTATGTCCGGTGTGCAACGCATCCCGGTACAAGCGTAAGAGTCATTCAGATGAGGAGGTGAAGAAAGGAAGTCCTGCTAAGATGGCATGGTATCTGCCTCTAATTCCCCGATTGAAGCGTTTGTTCGCCAACCCAAAGGAGGCAAAACTGCTGTGTTGGCATTCCGAGAAGCGTAAGAACGATGGAATGCTAAGACACCCTGCTGACTCCACCCAGTGGAGAAACATCGATAGGAGGTATGAAGAATTCGCTGCGGAGATGAGGAATATAAGGTTTGGACTGAGTACAGATGGAATGAATCCTTTCGGTAACATGAGCAGTCGGCATAGCACTTGGCCCGTGAATCTCTGTATCTACAACCTTCCTCCTTGGTTGTGTATGAAGCGAAAGTACATTTTATTGTCTTTGCTTATCCAAGGACTGAAACAACCTAGGAAAGATATTGATGTGTACCTAGCTCCAATGGTGGAAGATCTAAAAACATTGTGGGTTCCTGGGGTACAGGTTTGGGATGCATACAAACGAGAGAACTTCACTTTACACTGTTTGTTGTTCTGCACCATAAATGATTACCCTGCACTTGCTAACCTGTCGGGCCAGAGTACAAAAGGTGCCAAGGCTTGCACTCACTGCCTAGACGATACTGAGAGTGTGTGGCTGAATCACTCGCGTAAAACCGTGTACATGCGTCACCGTAGGTTCCTTGGGAGGAAACACCCATACCGCAAGATGAAGAAACTATTCGACGGGACGAACGAAAACGGTTCAGCTCCAAGGCCTTTTAGCGGGAGAGATGTTCATGACTTTGTAAAGGATTTGGATGTTACGTATGGAAAGGGACGTAAAGCAAGGTCGACCCGTGAGAAGAGCTTGTGGAAGAAGAGATCAATCTTTTGGGACCTACCTTACTGGGAGCACCTAGAAGTTCGCCACTGCATCGATGTCATGCACATGGAGAAAAATGTCTGTGATAGCCTGATTGGTCTCCTACTAAACATTAAGGGCAAAACAAAGGATGGTATCAACGCACGACTTGACTTAGTCAATATGGGCATAAGACCTGAGTTAGCACCAAAAGAGACCGTTAAAGGTGGTACGTATTGCGAACTAGCTTGTTACACTCAGTCAAAGGCCGAAAGAACTGAACTTTGACAGTGCTTGCATGGTGTGAAAGTTCCGTCCGGCTACTCGTCCAACATGAAGAGACTTGTTTCAATGCAAGATTTAAAATTAATTGGCATGAAGTCTCATGATTGTCATGTGTTGATGACACAAATGCTCCCTATTGCAATTAGAAGTATTTTGCCAGTCAAGGTCCGAGATTCAATCACGAGGCTGTGTTATTTATTTAACACAATCGCTCAGAAGGTCATCGATCCCGAAGGACTAGATGCTCTGCAGGCTGAGGTGGTGATGACTCTATGTAATCTTGAGATGTATTTCCCTCCGTTATTTTTCGATATCATGGTCCATCTCATTGTTCACCTTGTGATAGAGATAAAGATGTGCGGGCCTGTGTTCCTACGTAGCATGTACCCGTTCGAGAGGTGCATGGGAATTCTTAAGTCTTACGTACGAAATCGATCTCGTCCGGAGGGTAGCATTGTCGAAGGTTATGCAACCGAAGAGGTCGTCGAGTTCTGCGTCGATTACATGGCTCAGGCCCAACCAATTGGTGTGCCTCGATCTCGCCATGAGGGGAGGCTCCAGGGTATCGGGACCATCGGAAGGAAAGCAATCACGCCTGATCCAGTTGCGTGTGCTCAAGGCCATTTCACGGTTCTACAACACATGGCTGTAGTGTCCCCGTATATCGTCGAGCACAAGCAATGGCTAAGGCAAGAGAATCCGGCCACAGCGAAGTCTTGGATCACAAGACAACATAACCTTCAGTTCAACAATTGGTTCAAAGAGCGACCCATCACTGGGAGCTCGACATATGACACCCTGAAATGGCTGGCAAAAGGCCTAGCTTTTACAGTTGTCACATGGAAAGGATACGACTTAAATGGATACACATTTTACACGATAGATCAGGATTTGAAGAGCACAAATCAGAATAGCGGGGTCCGCATAGATGCGTTCATTACCGCTGGGTCAACAAGGAGCTCCTACTATGGGTTCATAGAGGAGATTTGGGAGCTTGACTACGTACTTTTCAAGATCCCACTATTTCGGTGTCGTTGGGTCCACCTCCAGCATGTGAAGGTTGACAAGTACGGCATCACTACTGTGGACCTCGAACGTGTCGGATACCAAGATGAACCATTCGTGCTCGCAAACCAAGTTGTTCAAGTCTTCTATGTTACCGAATTCGCCCAACAAGAAGCGCCACGTAGTTGTTCAGGGAAAAAGGAGGATTGTCGGAGTTGAGAATGTAGTAGATGAGGAAGAGTACAATCAATTTGATGATTTGCCTCCTATCGGAAATGCCAGCATGGTCGAAGAAGAACAAACTGAGGAAGTCAGCTACACACGCGTCGATCATCGTGAAGGGATAATTTTCACTGTATAATTACAATGTTAACTTGTAAGCAAGTGCATGCATGTATGCATAATAAAGTAATATTTCTGTATTTCGTGATATTTATCTGTAATATTTTGTGTGCTTTGGAAAAAAATATTCTGCAATGTATATAATAAGAACTAAAATTAATTTTTGTGTCCTTTAAAGACGTTTCTTACGAGCACCGTCTCATGATATCTATTTCACAGGCGATTTACTACACAACCGTCTTGAATATTTATCTATTACAGACGGTTATATTGAAGGACCGTCATGGTAGTTACTATTACGACGGTTGTTAAATAGAACCGTCTGTAATAGATAAACATTAAAGACGGTTGTGTTTTAGAACCGTCTGCGGAAATACATATCACAGACGGTTGTTTTTTAAAACCGCCTGTGATAGGTGCCTCTATATAACTTCTACATCAAAACGCGTTCGATCAGGTGAAAACCCTACGCACACTTCAAACTCCTAACCGCACACCGATGGAGATCGCCGCGCCTCCTCGAGCCCCGCCGCCGCCTCCCGAGCCGCGCCGGCGCCTCCCCGAGCCCCGCCGCGGCGTTGGCGCCTCCTCCCCCGGCGAACGCGCCTCCTCCTCCCCCGACTGCTGCGTCTCCTCCTCCCCCAGCGACGTCTCCTCCTCCATCACAAGGTTGGTCTCCTCCTCCCCCGTGGTAGAACAATAGATTTGTGGATTTGTGGATGTGTGTGCTAAGTTATAAATCTCCATTGGACTTGGAAATCTAATGGCTATATTTTTTCATTGATTATTTTTCAAATTGTGGGCATAGATTTGTAGGATTTGTCACCATCCTTGTATAGTTAAATGTACCATTTAGCCTCATGTGTTTATTTTGGGTTGAAATTGGTTCAATGAAAGAGGAAATATACTTCATACACACTAATACCCAAATACAATAGAATCATATTTCTTCTGGTTGGGAATTTTGCATTAGTCTTCTCGAAAGATTTTTGGGAATTCTAGATTTTTGCTTGGACTCTGGAGATTGACACTTATTTTGGGAGTCTTTTCGTCAATATTTAGATAAATCAGTTCCATCAAGATGGTATTACATGCTTGGAAAACCACGGTTGCCTCATAGAATTCAACCTTAGCTAACTTCATGTCATATTTGCTTAGGAACATATTAAGCACAGTTTGATCGCAATAAGATGAATTATACAAGCCTATTTTAGCATACATCAGTAGGTAGCTCAACTTGTCATTCGAAACTTAAATAGCCGATACAGACAAATATGTGGTGGATACAATTTGGATATGATGAGATGCATGGTAGTCCCACATTGTACAACCACATATGATTGATTTAGTCGTGTTGTGATCGAGTGAAGAATATATTGGTTTATATATAAGAGTTCGTCTACGCAGACGGTTCAAACTCAATATGTTAAGATGTCATTTTTTTATTTGTATTCACCTTTCGAAACTTTATTTTATAAAGCTGGGGGTAGCCGTCAATAATTAATGGTCGGGAATATCCAACTCATGTGAATTTAAGAAACATACATATTAATAAATGTAGTTTCAGAAGAAGAAGAAGAAGAAATATATGTAAACCGAGTAATTGCATGATTGCTTTGTGAGGTGATGAATAGCAATTTGTGAACTGTCATTCTAGTGTTGTTCTTTAAAATATCATCAACAAAGATCATAAATAACAACCAAAGCCAATCCATACACTCTAATAATAATCTGGTTCTCAGATTGCTCCCAAATGCGATTGCTTAACAGCAGAATAAAGTATTCATATGAAAATAGTAGCTAATCGGAACAAGAAAATTTGAATGCTATTTGTTTCTTTTATATCACAGTTATCTATGGTTATTCAATTCTTATATTATTTACTCTGTATTCATGGAAATTTTCCTTGTTTCCTTTTTGTGTGTGTGTGGATTCTATTCATTCTCATTATGCAAGTACTCTAGTATATGTTAGTGTCGTAATCCACTTGGCCTGATGTTTGCAGAGTAGTAAGATCAGAAACATATTCTGGTTTCGCTTTAAAACATAAGAAGCCACCGCTTATAGAGATTTTACACAGAGCTGAGGTAAGCTTACGGAGAGAGAGAGAGAGCGCAGCAGCAGTGAGCGGCAGGTAAGCTAGCGAAATGGGAAAAAATTGCACGAGTATAAACTCACTTCTTTCTTGCTGCCTCGGTTTTCGGTATACATGTAGTGCAGTATGAGCTTTAATGTTGACGCGATGGAATAGATGGACAGATCAGAAATTAGACAGGAGAGATAGCTCTTGTCTCTTGTTCCTGGTAAGTGCGTGAAAATGACACGGGCAATCCAGGGGAGGACCTCCTCGAGCAGATGGCAGCTTGAAAAGTCCTCCAAAGCATCCACGTCGACTGTAGCGCCACCGATGCATCGACATTGATCTTGCCGTAAGTTCCAAAAAAAATGACGCTAGGCAGTCAAAATTAACACAGAATCGTAGTTTTCTGCTCATCATAATATTCCCCGTATCCTAGATATAAATAGTATCATCGGGTTTTCTGCTCATTCACCTAAAAACAACAATTGTAGCAAGTTGAGTACAAAAATGTACTCACAAGACTTTTGCAAAACATATAATATATGTAGGTTGTATTAATAGAAAGGCTACTGCGGTTATTTTGCATAAAATTGACTTGAATTGTAAATACTGAATAGTAGATTAAAAGTGGAATTTAGTAAAAGCAATTTAACAGATATAAAATAACAAGTATGCAAGTATAAATATAACAACTCACAGTCCTCCATGACGTGAGCAACAAGTTTTCCATTTTCTACCAACACATGGCATAAAACCAATATAGCATTTGGTGAATTTTCAAATTAATTGCAACCTCTGTACGTTTGGTGAATAACATTATTTCAATATTTTCTGTCCACCTTAGGCCCAACTGATGAGCCGAGTCAAGTCAAACCAACTCGCGCTCCAAGAAAAGCAAACAAAAGGCCAACAGGCCGATATAGCATCACGGCGATCGATCCGAAAGATGGGTCCCCTACCGGAAGTAAAAAGGTAGTGAATGCATTACGAACAATGTGTGGGATAGTTGCACGCGAACGGGTCCCCATCACATGTACATCCTGGAAGTGGCTGACTGACGAGGGCCGCAATGACCTGCTTACAAAAATCCTTTCCTCCTTCGATCTCCCAGAAGAACTCGAGGACCCTGTGCGACGGTATGCACTGCTAGTGGCAGGAAAGGCGTGGAAGACCTTTAAGAGCACACTTGTCAAAGAATACGTCAATAAGGATAGGACTCCCTACTCTAAGTACGGGTTCATTAGTGAGGATTCATGGCGACGTTTTGTTCAGTTGAAGACGACAGATCAATTCTTGATTGAAAGCGAAGCACACAAGGCCCTGCAGGCAAGGAACACCCACCCCACACTCGGCACCGCTACGCGGGGAAGAGGATGCAATGGGACAGGGAGGACGAGGGGGACTCCGCGCCATTTGCATCGATTGCTGACCAGCGCGCCAGAGACTGGCTAAGAGCGAGGTCATGTGCCACACCATCTGGCACCATCTCCTTTACAAACCCTACGGACGAGGAAGTCTGCCAACATTTGGTAAGATATCGAACCACCATTTTGGTACGTATTTAGTTCCTAACTTCATAAGTCAAATAACTTGCTGCGATCTTGCAGGCAGAGTTGAGTGCACAATCTTCCGGTGGATCTTTTGTCCCAAACAGGGAGAGAGATGCACTCTCCACGGCATTGGGAAACAAGGAACACCCTGGTCGCACGCGAGGCAAAGGGGTTTTCGTTCCCTGGAAAACGGGCTTCGAAGACACTCACATGTACCGGAGTAAGAAGAGAGGTAGAGACGAGCGTGAGAAAAAGATCGTGAAGGATCTTAAGGACAGGCTGAGAGGAGAATTCGATGATAGAATAAGAAGCCTCGAGGAAAGGCTCAATGCTCAAAACACACAGCCTGTGGAAGGCCAAGGGTTCAGCCCACTACACGTAAGAGCAGCTGTGCGTCCGCCCCTGACCAGGGTAAACACGTCGGCAAATTCCCTGTCTGTGACATCAAGGTATACTAATTTAGATCTCTTGAATGCTCCATAGATATATCTTTTGGGCACATTAGCTAATTGGGTACCGTTGTGTAGGAGCCCACGCGGTGCAATCTCCAGGTGAGAGTTGCCAATTGCTCCCTTCCTATACAGGCTGCTTGGGGACTCGCGTATCCATCCATTGAAGGGGCGATGGTGCACGGTACCCTGCTAGCGTCGGGTTTCACGAAGGTCAATGTGGACGGCGTTCATGACATTTTCAAGATCGTCACGCTACAATTGCCTCCAAATGACGAGCTTCAGACAACGGGGATGTCATCGGCACATTCATCCAAAGGCCCAAAGAATGACATATCTATAGACATCCATCCTCCACCAGAAGTACCTCTACTTCCTCCGCCAGAAGTTGATCCAATTCCCCCCAAATCGGTTATCGTGCCCTCCCCACCCAAAAACATTGACAGTGAGTTTGATATTGACTTTGACTATGATTGCTCTCTACTCCCCTCGTCTCCCCCAAAGATTTCCGTTCCAACAAAGAAAGGGAAGGGCAAATCGAAAAAGATAGCGAAGGCCTTGGAGTACTATCCGATGGCCCCGTTGGCCCGGGTATTCAAGCTAGGAGAGCCTTTAATAACGGAAGATTGCATGAAGACATTGACTTACTGCTGCAAAAGCCTGCATACATACTACATGAGACAAGCTAACAAGCCAGAGAACGAACGTACAACAAGTATCATGGTCCGCTACAAGCCTAAGCATCTATTCAACGAGTCAGCGGGGGGCTACTTCGCGGTCGGCTTCCAGGACCTGTTGGATCTCTTCAACCTCGACGCCCTTGATGCCTCGCTCTTAAGATGCAGGACATTGTGAGTGTCTTCCCTGTAATACCGATAAATGTCATATATATATATATATTTGAAGTGACCCCTTTGCCTAACTTTTGTATATATAGATTCATGATACGCGAAGCGAGAACGAACAATACATCGGTGGATTTCCTCGACCCACTCTTAGTCTCGCAGCCAACAATGAACCAAGATGCAAAAGTAGTAGAGGAATACGTACGACATGCCTTGGATGCTCAGAAAGATAAAAGTTTCATACTTTTACCCTTTAAACCAGGGTAAGTCTACCCGACTTGGTATACTCTCATTTGTAATGTGCACACAATACTTTGGTGCTAATTGACCATGGCAATATACCTATGCAGCTTTCACTGGGTTCTAATTGTAATTCATCTGGCCAAGAACCGGGTTATTTACGTTGATTCCTCACATATCGGCAACCACGACTTGAACCCTATCGCACGGTTAATCACCAGGTAACCACGTTGTTTAAGGTGCTTGTTGCTCCTGGAATAGCTGAGGCTAACCTTTCAAAATCACGTAGGACGGTCAAAGCTTTGCGAGATCCTTCTGTTCAAGGCGGGGATAAGGCGTTGCAGCACGATTTCAAGTTTCCGGTATCCTCTATACAGTATAATCCTATTTCAAACTCCGTAGCCATGATTACGGAACTAAGCAATTCTATTTTTGCGGTGCCACCAACAGGAGACAGGCAATAACCGATGTGGATTTTACGTTTGCCATAACATGCATCTCCTCGTCAATGCAACACAAATGAGTAAGGATAAAACTTCGTTGCAAGACAAGGATCTGGCGTCCATTCGAGGAAAACTTTGTTTTTTCCTAGTCACTGAAGTCATTAGTAAAATAGGCGAGTTCTACGCAGGTGCCTAACTGCAAGAGTTAGGTTTTTCTCTGTATTGCCACTTGTACTGTTTTAATTTATGAAACTTGTGCTGTAATTTGTGAAGATTGTGGACGCAGTTTTTCTCTGTATTGCTGATCTGTGAAATGGATGTAATGATGCTTGTAATGTCTCTGTGACCGCTGAAATGGATGTAATAATGCTTCTGTGTTGATCGCATATATCTTGTGGACATATATCTTGGCGTAAAATGATTGTCTTGATAGGGAGCTAGGCTCAATAAGTTTTACGAGTCATGGGAAGACAATCCAGACATTGGCTTCGTCATGATGAAGGTATGGTGCTTCATCTTGTTTGTCAGATGTTCATTTTCTGCATCTTTTTTACCTTTATTCTTCAATTTGAGAATTTCTCTGATACTCCTTTGCACTTCACTTCACTGGTTTCTTTTATACCGTTCTTAACCTTATCTGATTTCCAGGTTTCTGAGAAGAAGGCTAAAGCATGGTGTGCTTCCAAGGGAAACATCCCTTATTTTGAGACGTCTGCTAAAGAAGGCTTCAATGTGGAAGCCGCTTTCGAATGTATAGCGAGGAATGCTGTCAAGAATGAACCGGAAGAAGAGATGTAAGTTTGCCTCTTGGACTTGTAGTAGTTGAATTGCTTAGGAAAAAAAATATCATTCTTAGTCAATTCTTTTTCTTGAGAGGAGAGCATTTCGAAATAGTAACACCGTGATGTAGTAGCCATGTACATATTAGGCAGCTGGAATGATGCCTTAGTAAATTTTGTAGATATCTTCCTGATACAATTGATGTGGGGGGTGCTGGAAGGCAACAACGTTCGTCAGGCTGTGATGGATCAAGTTATATCCTTCGTTGGTTTTATTGGATCGATGCTGCTTGCCATTCTCTTTCCATGTTTGATATATTTAGTTTGAAAGCTGCTATTTGTGTCAATTGCTACGTATGGTTGTTTAGTGTTTACTTCTCCAATAACGTGATTGGAGAAAATTCATTTGTAACTTCTGTTTCCTTGCATGAGCGCTAGATGATAATAGAGTTGGGATTCTTTTAGTCTTTATACGCATTTGATATATTGTTTGCGATCTGATATGTCTGTGTTATGTGATCTGTGATCTGTGTGTGTTATGTCTGTGATCTGTGTTATGATCACTTGTTTGTGATCTTATGTCTGTGTTATGTCTGTTTCAGAGGGCATGGCTAGCATTTCCTGAGGCTAGCCAATAAACAGAAAAATGTCGATGTATGAAAACCACATCACAGACGGTTCTTATTTGTGAACCGTCTGTGATAACCTATCACAGATGGTTCACAAATAAGAACCGTCTGTGATACAATACAGCACAGATGGTGTTATTTGTAAACCGTCTGTGATAGGTTATATAACACAGACGGTTCGTACAATAAACCGTCTGTGATATCCATACTATCACAGACGGTTCGTACAATAAACCGTCTGTGATATCCATACTATCACAGACGGGTCTTTTGTCAAACCGTTTGTGGAAGAAATATATCACTAACGGTTCTGAATAAGAACCGTCTGTAATATTATTATCACAGACGGTTGTCGAAACCGTCTGTGATGTGGCTCTATTATCACTGACCCATTGTTAGAGACGGTTCACAAAGCCGTCTCTGATGATATTTGTGAACCGTCTCTGATAGGGTTTTCTGTAGTAGTGGTCGTCGCTGCGCTACTGCCATCGCCGATCGGTACTCTCATCTTTCCTTTGCGCGTGCTCCGTCTTGATCAATCAGACGACTTCGGCCGTGTGTATTTGCTTATATACGTGTGTGTATACTTGCAGACTAGTTAGATTGGATATATGCATTAGGCTTATATACGTATGCAGTTATATATCTGGACGCATGTTGTGTTGTTGAGTTTAGGCCAACAAGTGTATATATATACTAGTTCCGTTGCCCTCACATGTGTGCATACATAAGGACCCCATGCATGTAATGATATATACCTTTGGATAGTATGCATCATATATTTCTACCATCCGTAGGCAAGTCTCTTATAGCCTAGCTGAACTACCAAGACAAGGAAACGCCAGAAGTATACCCATATACATGATGAATAGTGCCATGCATGAGAAACTTTGTAATTTATTTTCAGAAAATTGTGAAACTTGTCTTTCTCATTACAAATTCGTTATAAGTCCAAATTGTATGCGACCAATTTTATTAATTATTAAATATTAATACCTAGCTACGCTAATTTTACTGGAATTTTATAATCAAATCTATACTGTTAAATTATTCGCAGAAAGTCCAAACTAGTGAATTTTGTAGCTCTTAAACTATACGTCCAAAAATATCCAAATAAATTTTATAAATCTTAGAAAATGCTAAACTAATTATCTGGAAGTTTTCATGAAATTACAACCTAGTTTGATTTGTACCATTTTCTGAATATGTGTTGTATGTTGATTTGCGTGTTTATTTGGTTATTTAACTGTTGCGCGTAGACGTTGAACTGTGCGAGGGAGTTGATTTCGAGGAACAAGCTCAAGATCAAGATCTAGACCAAAACTAGCTGATCTTTGAAGGCAAGTTATGCTTTGACCATTTTTTTCCCATGTTTTTAAATATTAGTTTGTTTTAAATTATACATACTAATTTAATTATAAAGTGTTCCAGTAATTTGGGATTAGATAATTACCACTTGGTATTATCACCTTGTCCCTAATACTTATATGCCAATAAACCATTTGTCACCCTAGGTTGGATTATACATACTGGTTAATATTGATCACCAACATGGGGTAGTTAGAACGTGGTAGTTCTGCTTAGCCATGCCATTCAAGCTAATGACACAAATTTGGAAGTAAGCTGAATACTGACTATTGAACTATGGAACTTATTTTGAAAGAATGCGACATGTGTTGTTGATAAGTTGTTGGTAACCAACTAGGTGGGAAAAGGGTTTATACTGTGGCATGTGGCAAGTGATCAATGGGGGGGCGATGTGGCACATGGGAGAGATGTTGTTGAATTTGGTTTTGTAAACTTTGGGTAGTCTTGCCACGGTCAACCTAAGGACTTAACTTTGCAAGCCTTTGAACTGGGCCTAACATACAACCACATGTCTGGAGTGGGACAGACCTAATTGAGTATGATTCCGAAGTCTTAGCATGCGAGACCTCAGGTGGTTTTTGTAGCTATAAATGTGGAAAGAAGGGTTTAGTGTTTACCAATTGGTCTTACATCTCTTCAACAGTATGCGTTCGCCCTGTACTTCCTCTCAGCAAAAGGGAAGGGACAGTGGGGACTATACTGGGAGGTACGCATGCGAGGATAGAGGTTTCGGAAAGACTTTGTTATGGTTATTAGCCTGTGTGGTGTTTAACTATATCGTGTGCGTAAAGTGTATAACCTCTGCAGAGTGTACAAACTATTTGAATAGCCGAGTCCACGGTATTGGACATTGCTCGGGGATTACAGTCAAGTGTTAGACTTTATTAAAAATGTGGTTGGGATAAAAGAGGAAGTTAATGGAAACATGGATTAGGATGTGGGAATGCTTTTACTCAACTACTGGAAAAGTTATTGTTAATTCTACTTGTTTTTACTGCTTTCGAATGTACTTATGCTACTTGTTAAATGATGCTTTACTGCAAAATAAACCTGTTAAGCTATTCAATTGGAATAAGCCTGGGTTGCATTCTGTGCATAGCTTGTTGAGTACCATTGTACTCACCCCTCCAAAATCACAACACCAGAAGAAGAGGATCTGTAAGTCAATGGAGAGGAGCAGAATGGAGAGACGAACAACTAGGGGCAAGCCAAGTCAGTTGCCTGTGGCAGACTGAGGCGTCACGAATAATTTTCATTCCACTGCTATTTTAATGTTACTTTGAACTTAGCCCTGCGTGGGGCGTGGCTTATAATTGTAAGGCTGACCTTAAGGTCTTAACAATTTTTATACGAGTTGAATACTTTATTATTATTATTTTTGCTGTGTATGTGTAATGGTATTCATCTCTGTTGTATCTGTGAACACAGCGTGATCCTGGACTGGTGTGTCACACAGAGTGTTCGGAATTCCAATTCCGGACGCGACATATATTTGAAGGAAAAATTACATACATACCATTATAAAGTTGGAAAATTGCACAATAGTAATGGCATGTATGCAATTGGCCCTTATTTGAATCGTGAAGAATAAGAAAAAAAGAGGTGGATTTTAAATGAGCACATATGGGAAGCTCTATACGTACCCATGTTCATTCCATTTTGAGCACTTTGCCACAAAATGCTATCAGTACGGTTTCATAACCAAGCATTTGCACTGGTATTTGAATAGGTACAAATAATCCAAAACATATGAACTCAATCATCTGTGTTGGTTATAGCCGCAAACTAGCACAGATGAGAATTTTTGAAGACGTATTTTTCAGCCTAAATATTAATTTAAAAAAGGAAAAATATTTTTCAATCTTTACACTTACCACTACCCATCCCCCACCATCTATACTCACTTAGGACATTTCTAAACTTGAAATACAAACTACGCAACTTCTAGTATTCAAACTTAGGACCTCTTGAACGTAACTGTCGGTCGGGGATTGGACTACGAATTTTTTTTTTATTTAATACTTCTTTTTAATCATATTTTCAAAAATGTACTGCGGAGTTCGATTTTAACAGAAGTAGGCACCCGTCGCCCATGTACACGGCGATCGCCCCATACACAGGCGACTAGTGGGGCCCACTAACGGTACCTGCAGGTAGTAACGGCGAGCAGTAGCGAGCAGCAGAAATTGGGGCGATCGCCCATATTGCGGGCGATAGGAGGTTCGACCGGCCGATCGCCCAGATTGCGGGCGATAGGGCATACACACGGGTCTTAATTTTTTTTAAGAGATGCACATTTTATACATACAATTATATAATTTTGTACAATAATTTTGAACCATCATAAATCCAACGTATAGATTTGAAATTGGTTAAAAGTACAATAAAATAGTTCTAAGGACTTCAAAATCCCAAACCATCAAAATCAAAGCCAATTCAATCAGCAAATTTAGCCTATTAAAGATGTTTCTAAATATTCTATTGTTACGCTCTTTCCACTATCTCCAGCAGGTTAGGATAATCATACTCTTGACCCCCTTTCGACACCCGAAATGGCTGTTTATCTGCTGTATCGTCCACTGATCTAGACTGGAGGCGTGTTGGTCGCGACGTGGCAGCAGCGAAGGTAGATGTGTCCACTGAGCGATGGCCGCCCAAATCCATCTGAATTGGGAGCATTCTACAAATAGATGGTAGGTTGTTTCCAGATTTCGGCAACACATTTGACAAAAATACTGTTGCGTGTGGGGAAATCGCCCAAATATAGGGCGATCGCTCTAAATCCGGGCGATTGGTCCTTTTTATAACCACATGCACATTGTCCGAGGTTAATATCGCCAGAATAAGGGGCGATCGCCCAAATATGGGGAGATCGCCCAAATATAGGGCGATCGCCCTTAATCCTGGAGATTGGTCCTCTTTATAACCAGAGGCAGAAGCATGAAAGCTTTGGGCCATTGCGAGGGAAGACGAAACACAGAGCACAAGTAAGTGTAGCCAAGCAACGAGTGGCAATGGACTTCCCCTCGCCCCCAAGGCACAGCCTTCGCAAAGATATCCTCGAAGGCACGCAGGTCCATATGTGCCTATGCGGGGATCCTTGTCGGTTCCGAAAGTCTGTAGAAAACTCATACACATATGGTATGAGGTACTGGAGCTGCCGCAACCACGAGTCCGAGCCAAAGCTGGAGATGCGCATGGGCCAGAAAGTCCGGTATGTTCGTACTCGCATTTGATGTTACATAAAAATATGAAAACATAATACTTCTGACAAATTGCAGCCTCCACTGTGCGAGTTCATCAAATTCTACGACACGGAGCAGACAGCCGAGATGGAGAGGATGCGTGATTGGGAGTACTCGCATCGAAGAGCTATGGTAGATGAGAAGTGGCGTGAGCAGGAACAGGAGGAGAAGTGCATGAAGCAGCATGAAGAAATGTGTGCAAAGAGGGACGCCGAACGACATCACCTGGCAGCCGAGCGGGAGGCCGAGCGTGAGAGGAAGCGCGAGAGGGCGGCTAGGGCTAGGTCGGCAGGCACCGATGGGTTGCACAAGGGGAAATATCCCCGGTGCAGTCAGTAGTGTACCAGAACGGCCCTTGTTGTTCATTGTAACCTTCATGTTATTTGTTAGCATTTTCGCCCTATCGTGAAATCGTGGCAACTCAAATCGAATACTGCAGGCACACGTGCTAGTAATTAAGATAGATTAAAAAAACATGCACTGAGTTCAGCTAACTGCATTACAAGATGAAGAATGTAAAGTTATTACAAAAGCATAGATGTAGAACAAGTCAGTCACGTGGACGCCTCCTGATTTGTCCCGTGGGGTACGTGAGTGGCGACGGAGGATGAACTACCCTCCGAGGCCGACCCTGCGGCACAGGGGTAACGCCGGCTGTCGGCGAGTTGGGCGCTGCTGATTGAGGAGGAGGGGGGCCAAAGAACTCACTTGACAGAAACTGAGTCACGTCAATCTACACCTCCGTCTGGTCATCGTAGCGTGCGTCGTGATAGCGCGCATCGCCGATACCACGGCTAGAACTCTTTGGGGCACGATGAAGCGCCCCTCGTGACCCAGGCGGCCGCGGTGGGACGCCACGAGGGCTCGCAGTAGCCGACGTCGGGCGGTGTCAGCCGGCTGCCAGCGAGAGGTGCGGGCGCTGCTCCACGAGGGTGACGTGCTGGGCAACGTGGGGCCGGTGCGCTGCGCCGGACCGCGTCACCACGCCCTTGACATGTCAAAGTGCGAAAGAACAGCCTCGCAGCCTGCCGGACTCGCTCCCAAGCTGGCCTGGCCTCATCGACGGTAACCTGGATGCCTGCGTCGAGGCGCGCCAGCATGGACGTCGCCTCGACGTCCAACTCCATCACACGCTGTGCCTGCATGTAATGCAAGATTGATTTGAGGTATTCTACATGGAAATGACCGCACGTCCTGAGTTTCGATTGTGAAACTTACCATGAAGTTTCCCCTTTCAGACATCTGTGAAGGGTACGTGTCCGACACCGATGCTTGGCGGGGGACATACGGTGCTGGTGGTGTGTACCCCACCCTGATCCTTGTGCGCGGCGTGTACCACTCCATGTACTCGTCGTACGTGGAGTGGTCGTACAACCGCGTCTCGGTGACCCTATCTGCAAGTGCATCGTCCCACTGCAGTACCCATATCGTCATGCGATGCGCAAAGGGAGTTCCCGCTACAACCCCCATCCGGGACATCCTGCAATGCAAACAAAAAATTACATTTAGATTCAACATCTGATCCGACGGAATTGTAAGCGGTGCGGTCCGCAGACGTACCTATGAGCGGCCCGTGAGACAACGTGGGTAGGCTGTAATGGGAAAATCTGGAATAGGCCGAACTGCCACAGCACCCTGTGCGGCGAGTACTCCTCCACGCACAGGTCGAAGACGATGACCTTACGGGTAAGCCAGTATTGCTCATCCCGTGTGCAAAGCGCGGCGATCCCCAATGGTGCCCGGATGTGTACGTCATACGCGTCATACGGGGTCCACCGCACGTCCTCCTCGCGGAGGTTGTCGAACTCCCGAACGAACTCGGGGTACGACCTCCTCACCTGTCGGTGGGCGTACAAGCGCTGTGCGAAAATACAAAATGGTGCATGTTATCAAAGTGCGCAAGTACGGGAGCAATAAACAAGGGGGTGTACACATCACCAGAACCCGATAGTGGCCCATGGTGGGCGATCCATCAGTCCCCGTGGTACAAGTCCTCTGAGTACGGCGTGGTGTCAACAACAGGCCTGCCGATGGAGAAGCGCTCCCAGGACCACAATTGCAGAAGGAGGATGCACCCTGACATCATCGCCTCCTGAAGAGCCCGAGAGACCGCGTCGCACAGGCCTCTATATGTCGCCGTGAGCACAACGGAGGCCCAAGACCATTGCACAATCTGTTTACATCGAGAATGTTAGTCATGTCCTGTCAGTATAGATTTGAACGAAATGTTTTACCTCCTCCACGGGGGTGTCGGCTATGGACTGCGCGTACTCGATCAGGTGCCGATCCACCGTGTTCCCGTGCGACGAAGGGAACATTACCCAACCAAACAGCAAATGCAGGTATGCCTCAAGGTGTCGGGCCACGTCCCCCTCCTTTGCGTGCGGGTGGAGAAGCTCAGCCTGCAGCACTTGGCACAATTTTATAAGCAACGTAGCGTGTCCCCATTAAATAGCAACGAAGAGGGTACTAACCGTGAACTGAAGCAGCCACACCTTCGTCGGTCCGTGCCGCTCACCGTGCCTGAGGGGCACGTACACGCCTGCCCGAGGGTGTCGCTGCACCTCGGCGAACCGCGCGGACAAGTCCGCCTGTCACGTGACGGGAACGTCATGCGGCACAACTGCAGGACCCGCGCAGGGTAGTCCCAACAGGTAACACACGTCCTGCAGTGTCGGAGCCATCTCTCCGCACGGCAGGTGGAACGTGTGCATCTCGGGTCTCCACCGGTTGACGAGGGCGGTCTGCAGGGACCGGTCGTACCCGAAACGTGGGACCTGGTTCCCCTCCGCTTGGGCAGTCGTATGCTCCACTATCCTGTAGAGCGGAAGTAAACCAGCCGCTCGTAACCTGCATGTAGTGCTGTCAAATTGTATTCGCAAGTAAGTGCATGTACGAACACGAGTATGCAAGGCAGTGCCGGCTCTTTGTGGAACCCGGCGTGGGTCGATGGAGCATCTCGTTCGGCACCGAGGCCGCGATGTCGCTAGGCTATCGGCCCTCAGCTGCGGACAACCTAGACCGTGGAGTCTGATCAGCGGTCCTATCTAGTAGCTCAGGCGGCCAAGAAGACCATACCTATCTCCCGCCATCGCCGCCTGTTACAAACCAAATACATTAAACTGGTTAGCAATTAAATGACAAATAACAAATATTGGGATATGTCAAACGAAATAACAAAGTGGAGAATAAAAAGGTTACAAATTACGACAACTACAAGTTATGCGCCGTTACAATAATTAATTGGTACACATTGAAGTTCCCGAAGTAAAGAAATACATGCAGAAGGAAAAAACAACAGACAGGACAACACTTAAATCTTACAGATTACAACAACCAAATACATGCAGACATAAAACTACGTTATCCACGATTACGACGCGCCTCGGACTCGTCCATATCGTTCCGAATACGCCGTGTTCTTCGCCGACCGACCTTCTGCTTCAACAATCGGATGTATGGTACCCATCGATGCTCTGGAGGGGGTGCTGTTGTGAACGATCCATCCACCCTGTACCCGTACACCTCGTTATGCCATGTGGCGTGAACACTTTGCTTGTACTCCCTCCAGTCTGGTAATATCTGTCGTTTTGGACATCGACACGGTCTTCAAAACACAACTTTGACCGCTAATTTTTATTATAATATATTTATAAAACCCAATAAAATTATAATATTATGAAAGTACTTCTCGAGACAAGTCTACACATATAATTTTTATGTATCCAATTTAAATATTTAAAAATATATTGTTAGTCAAAGTTTCAAAAGTTTGACCATCACTATGTCCAAAACGACAGGTATTACCAAACTGGAGGGAGTAGTAATAGTGGGCGATGTATGGACGACAGGACTGGTGTGTCTCGGCAGCTGCAGCAATCACATGCGAGCACGGCAAGTGCAGCAGGCGTGGTTTCTGGCAGGAGCACTTTCGCATGATCGGATGCTCTCGGTGCACATATGTGAAGTCCTCTCTCGGTGGGCACCTCTTCGACCTCGGTCACCACAGTGCACGTGGTATCTCCGTTCCAAGCCACTCTCCGGTGTAACACGATGTGTCTATGCCTTCCGTGTTTTTTTGGCCATGTACGTAGATATAACCGTTGAGTACATCAGTCGATTGTCTGACATACATGCAACAGACTTGTTGTATCGCTCAATGAAATATCGTTGGGTGCCTAGCAACACACCTTCAATTATACCCACCAATGGAAGGCATCTAGTGCCTTTCATTACCCAGTTGTAAATCTCCGCCAGGTTCGTTGTCATTATTCCATAACGCAAACCGCCCTCATCATGCAGAAGGGACCATTTCTCCAATGGCTCGTGTCGTATCCAGTCTATGAAACTCTTTATGCTTGTCCCCGGCCTACGCCGAATGTTTGGGGCATCAATCGGGAGCGCACACAAGGCCGTCGGGTCCTCTCCTTGCTCGTGGTAGACCATAGGGTTCCTTGATGAACTAGCAGCCCCCCTTGGATTCATTGATTGCTTCTTGGTTAGTTCATCCAGTGTCCTCCAAAGTGCATCGAACTTCCGCCGTTGGTTCTGCTTGCATAGCCGCTTAAACATGTTCATCAACTCCTTGTTCCTGAACTGACGAAAGAAATTTGCACCCATGTGCCTCATGCACCACCTGCTCTTCAAATATGGCCACTTTGCTGCTCCCACGACGTTAGACCCTTCCTGCATATCCACGATCGCCCTCAGCAACCCTGCATGCCGGTCGTGGATGACACAAACATCGGGCCGATCCTGCACAACTGCAAGCTTGACTCTCGCAAGGAACCAATACCAGCTATCGGTGTTTTCTCCCTCCACGAAGGCCAATGCGACCGGTAGAACCTGGTTGTTGGCGTCCACCGCGATCGCAGTTAGAATCTGACCCTTGTATTTCCTAGTGAGGAATGTGTCGTCCATGCAAATGACCGGACGACAGTGTCGGAACGCACTTATGCATGCGCCGAGGGCGAGGAAGGCCCACTGCAATACCCACTTACCCGTGCACGGACCACCAGCAGGAAACTCCATAAGGTCGATGGATGTACCGGGGTTCCTATTTGATATTGCCCTAAGCAGGTGGGGAATATTCTCGTACGAAGCCTCGTACGGCCCGAACCGTATTTGCAAAGCTGTCCTTTTTGCTCTCCATGCTTTCGCATAGCTAATCTTGTACTGAAACCTCTCCTCGACAGCTGTTATAATGGATCGAGGCTGCAGGTGCGGATTGTCCACAATCTGACCATAAAACACATTTGCCACCCAAGTGGACGACAGATTGCGGTGTTCCTGCTCCGCTTCCTCCAGTTCACAGTTATGCTCCGTCACTATGGAACATTTCCAGTAGTCCTTCCACTTCTCCTTGTATGCATGCACCCGCCATGGGCACGAATTAACTACGCACTTCACGTCGTACTCTATTTTGCTGGACTTCACTACCCTAAATTGCCGCCGAAGTGACATTGCCCAGTATTTCACCGCATCCATCACAGCCTCCTTGTCTTTATATATGGCTCCCTGTGTTACCTCGTTTTCATGATACTCCCATGCATCAACGTTCCCTTCATTCATTGTTAGGTCTTCGAAATTAAAATTACTCCACGCACCAGGGACTGGCACCTCAGTAGTATTATCCTCCTCATCCAACTCTTCGCAATCAGGGACTTCCTCATCCGCACGGCCCTCCTCCTCCATCAGGTCAACTATATCCTCCACCTCCTCCCCCTCGTCGGCCACCCCCCGCGCATCCACGACAGTCTCCTCGCCCTCGCCGATCCCCTCGCCACCACCAAACTCATGTCCCCTGTGAGACCCTCATTTTTATGTCACTAAGTAACATAAATATGAGGCTCTTAAGTGCTTCCTGTGCCATTCCCATGATCAGTGGCTGGCACGTACAAACACAATTTGGAAATTACAGCCACACAGATACACATTTTTATTACATCACAAGTTTTATAGTGTTATTACAATACCAAAAGTAGCAGGAAATTAAAACCACGTCTCATAGTGTGCCAACTAAAACTCCACAGGCAACTGCTGAGATGAACCTAGAAAGATCAGTCGTCGCTAAAGTTCGCAGGTTCCTCATATTCATTCCCGTCATTATCGTAATCTTGCTCATCACCTAGAAACATTGTTGAAGCAAGTTGAGTACATTGGTACTCGCAATACTTTGTAGTGTATGCAATTCCTGGAATATATGCAAGCTGAAATAGAAAGTGGGTTTCTACGGTTGTTTTGCATAAAGCGAAAGTTTTGAATGAAGTAATACTGAATAGTAATGGAAAGCGTAAATAAAAATTTAAGACAGTTTGATAAGTAATTGAGATAACAAGTAATAAAAAGGATAATAACATTTTACTCACGGCCCTTTTGTGAGTAAAATAACGAACAAGACCCTCCATGGTCTTACAAAATAAAATGCAACGACAAGTGATATTTAACAGTCGTGAAACAATTTCCAAAGTCTTTTACCAAAGTTTTCAAAAATAGAAAACAACTAACTTAGTGTGGGTTCACCAAGTCGTCCATGACCGTGGACACGGCTAATCGATTAGTTTAATCTCTGCAGAGTTGTACAGCTTTACCCACAAGATATGTTCTCCCTTTTTGCAAGCTATAAGACACACTTCCTTTGGTATGTCCGCGGGGAGTTCATAACGAAACCGTTCGATTACTTGAATCTTAACTTTGCACTAGCCCAATGACGTTACTCCTGACTATGATGGAAGCAAACAAACGGTGAAGCAATAGTATTCAGGAGCCCGCGGCTCAAATGGTACAACAACAGCCCCAAATTCATAGCCAGCGTGCACATACAACGGCAGATGCCAACACCTCGGTGATGACACCTCCCTCGAGCAAACCTATATTCGGAATGCTCGTGCTACAACTGCCTACCAATGTGCAAAGCTAATTCCCAAATAATTTAATAAGTTAAGACTGTCCCAGTCCAGTACTTGTGGATGTACGGTTATCTTGGATCGCGGGACACTATGTTCGGTCCTCAAAGTGACATGGGCGATAACTCCACCCTAGCTACGTACACGTTAAAACATGTACAACCGGCTATTGCCAATAATCACCCACGTCAAAACAGTAGTTTTATTTTCATTTTTATCAAACTACCAGTATCCTTTACTACTTAAATAAACCATAAAAAGATTCATAAAGAATGATGTGTGGGTGTAAATGTTTCCGACATTAATCTAAAGCAGTGCTAAGCATATGCAGATTAATAAGCGATTATATCCCATTTAATGAACTTAACCAATCCTATGGTTTTCATGGATCGTATGTCAACATGATTAAGGGAATCCATCAATTTGGGTTATAATTACCAAGTAACAAAATAATAGTTTTATCAAATTATGAGCATGCAGGGAGATTCTTAATCATATTTTAGTGGATTTATGAAATCTGGGATCAAGAATGATCAAAGGGGGTGCTTGCCTTGCTCCTCAGCGGTGTAAGCTGGATCAGTGTCATCGACGGCGTAGTCAGTAGTCTCAGCGTCTATGCGTTGATTAAGAACATAGCAAATAGAATACTTAAATATCGATAAAGAAGCAAATACATAAACAAAGAAAGCAGTTGAAAGATTCAAACGAAATCACTCCAAGACAATCAAGATGTCCAATATCAATCACCATTTCACGAGTTAATCAAGTTATATGGTTTTGGGTCCTAAGGGTAAAGATATAAGGGTAAACAACACAACTACTTTTCTTTATGTATTATTTTATTTTAATTTACAAATTCAGGAAGCTAAGATTGTAAAGTTGAATATAATGAAATTCATTTTCAAGGTGTGGTGTTAGTTGTATTAATATTAATCATTGCATAAGGTAACTTCAAACATGTCAAACAAAAGTAACATGGTACACCCTAACTTTTATCTCATTATGTGGTCCTAATTAAGGTAATCAATCCAATGAAACAAGTTTCATTCAATTTGGATGCTTTTTCATTAAGTTATTGCAACTATATTAAATATATGCATTAACTAAAGTCCTAATGTGAAATTTTCACAAATTAATTCCAAATTCAAATCTAATTACATATTTAGACACTATTTGACCCAAGGATTCCAACAAAGTTGGTTTTACTTAATTTGGACTTAGTTTGCAAAAATCCTATATGCTACATATTCAAATTTCACTCTTTAAATTTAAATTCAAATTTAATTTGCTAAACAAGTTTGAAATATTTTTGCATATTATGAGACTAGATGATTTATCATGAATTTACAAATTTGTTTCACTTGATTTGGATTTACAAATAAAAAGTTATATGCATATGAATCAATTCGGGTTAATTAATTCAAGAAAATGGAAAAAATGCGCTTTCCACCAGAGAAGGCGTATTTCTCTAATTCGCGCGGGCTAGCTTTTGAACTCAGGCGCGATCGGCGGCTGATCGGGTCCAGGCGTTGGCTCATGCGTGCATAAGGCCAGGACCCGAGCTGGCTGACGCGGGGGTCCCACGCGACAGTGAGTGCGGGCTAGCTCATGCGGCTGACCGCTTGGGCCCGCGCAGCAGCGACACAGAGCAGGGGACATGGCCGATGGCCTCACTGGCGGCTAACCGGCGACGTCGATCGACTTTGGCCGACGGCTACGGCTTCATGGGATCCTGGTGAACCTAGGGAACTATTTGGACAAGGGTGGTGTTCGGAGAAATCAAGTTCACGGCGATGACCGGCGGAAGCTCACGGTGGCGCAAGGCACGAAGGAGCTACGGGGTTTTTCGAGCTTGAAGGTCATGCGCAAAAGCATCTGGAGGTCCTTAAGATTCTAACTGTGCATTCAAACCCGAAAGAAAACAACCGGGTGGAGTTCTCACCGTGCGGCGGCGATGGCGGAAGAGGTTACACGGTGCGGGAACAACTTGGAGCACTCCTGTCGGGACCCCGAATTTGCAAATTCGGACCCTCTGTGTATTCAGCACTAGTCCAGGAACGCGCTAGTGCACACAGTCTTAACATCGGTAAATATCACAATCATACCATTCGATACTAATAAAGTACTTTATTTAAATAACCAAACTGGTTGCTTGACCTTATGGCCAAGTTACAAATATACGCCTCGCAAGGCGAAACTTATTAAGAGAGAAATAGTAGCAATGAAAATCAAATAACCGTGGCGCCATCCGGTATACCACAGGCAATCGATGGCTCGCTTCCTAAGTAGACGGATCCTCTTGGAGCTCCTCCTCCAAAGTGGTGTAATCTCCTCTTCAACTGGTGTTGTAGGGTGGCAAGGGTGAGTACTTGGTACTCGGCAAGTCATGCACGAATGCAGGCTAATATACTATATGCATGGCTTGGTACAAAGGAATAGCTCAAGGTATATTTGCGATGTGACATTTGACAAGTAGTATAAGTAGATTCGAAAGCAGTAGAAACAAGTAAAGCATATATAACTTTTCAAGAAGTTTAGTAAACATTTTTCCCATCCTAAACCACATTTCCATCAACATCAATTATTAATCCAACCCAACCTTTCAAGTCCAAGTTATTTTTGAGAAAATCTAACCCTTGACTGTAATTCCCGAGCGATGTCCAATACCGCGGACACGGCTATTCGAATAGATTCTACACTCTGTAGAGGTTATTGTAACACCCCAAAATTTTGCTTTCCTTAAATTCATGTGTGATGTGGCACTTTGGTGAATTTTTGGAATTTTCTGGAATTTATTTGGAATTATTTGGAATTTATTTGAATTTATTCCATTTTGAAATAATTAAAGAATTTAATTTTGCAAATAAATTTTTGTTGGAAATATTTTATTTGAGTCCAAAATGATCCAAAATATTTTCCAGAATTTTTGGAATTTTTACGAGTCATTTGCTATTTTTAATGAATTAAATGAATTACTAGGAATTATTTTAAATATTAATTCGCTGGAAAATCCAACTCGGGTCAAGTCTTGTTCAACCGATCGAAGTCGGACTCGAGTCCGACCGAGCCGATTGACTCGGCCGAACCCACTCCTAACCTAATCAATCCCAACCGTTGGATCAAGATCCAACGCGGTGAGATCCGCCACTCGACCCGAGCCGTCCGGACCGGACGATCGCCGCGCCGCGTGATCGTGGCCGTTGGTTGTGCCACGTGGGCGGCCACGATTTCGTCGTCTTCACCGAGTCCGTGGACTCCGCCCGCGCGCCCGCCGCCGTAGCAAGTTAGGTTTTCCGTTTTACGCACGCCGAGGCTATTTAATGCCGGGGCATACCGAGGACCGCCGTGATTCCGCGCCTCCCTTCTCTACTTCACGAGGCTAAGTCGCGCCCGTTTAGCCGTCTGAAGCTTCGCCGTAGTTGCGCTGGCTGCTCGCCACGGTCTTTTTGCCGTTCCGCCGTCCGTCGCCGTCCCCTGCGCCGTTGACCTCGGAATCCGACTCACCGCGGCGAGGCGCGCCGAAGGACCCTTCATCTCGCCGAGCAACCGGAACGCCCGTTGGGCTCGTCGTCGTCTTCAACTCCGGCAGCCGTGCGCCTGCAAGCCATCGGCCCTCGCGAGCCTCGTACGCCGTCGGATCGGATCGGACGGTTGAGGTGAGTTCACGTGTTCCAAACCCGATTAGATGCGGGCCGTTGGATCAAGATCCAGCGGTTCACAATCGCCACGTCGTAGCGATGCGATTATAGGATTAGATCTGGACCGTCCGATCTAGATCGAGCGGCCCACGAGCATCGAGTAGTTTCAACGTGTTAAACCACTGGATCCAATCGCGCGGGTTGATTTTCAAACCAGCCAGGCGAGATTGCGCCACGTGTCGGGAAGTTGGACCGACGCGGTCAGCGCCGTCCAGCAGCGTCGCGTGTGACGCCCGACAGCGGGGCCCGCGTGTCGAGGGCCCGCATGTCGATGGCTAACCCAGCCTAAGCGCCGGCGTCGGCGATGACGCGTCACCCGAGTGGGCCCACATGTCGATCCACGTGGCCGTGGACCGAGTCCGCCGTGGACCCGAGCCGGCGTGGACCGAGCCCATGGACCGGTGACGTCGGCCAGGCCAATCAGGAGCTGCCACGTGTCCATGCTGGCGCAATAATTAATTTCCGAAAAAGAAAATGATTTATTAATTCGAATAATGATTTCAAATTTAGATTCAAACTTCAAACGCTTATAACTTTTATGCGTTTCAACTCCGATTTGAGTGATTCAAATTTCTAAATTTGTATAAAATTAAGATCTACCTAAATATGAATTTTATTTAATTTTTGGACTAAAGTTTTTCTCTGTAAAATTATTTAATTGATTATTTAAACTTTAAATAATCATAACTTTTAACGTTTTAACTCCAAATTTGTGATTCCAGTTTCTAAAAATCCAGAAAATTATGTTCTCTTTGTTTATGGATTTTATTTGGAGTTTTGGGATCTTTTTGCATAGTGTTTATTTGTGTATTTGCTATTTGCACGCTTTACGAGTAGGCGTTGAAGTCTTGGGAAGGATTCGAGGGAGAAGTGTTGACTCAGGATCCAACTCAAGACCAAGAGCAAGTACTTTTTGAAGGCAAGTTGTGCTTTGACCATATTGATCCCATTTGAAATCTATTTTGATTTAAACTATTGCATGCTAGTTCAATTAGAAAGATACTTTGTTTAAACATGGGGTTAGATAAATACCAATTTGCTATATGACACCTTGATTACTTAAGTATGTGCCATGACCCTTTGTCACCCTAGTTGTGGTTTACTAGTTGGACATTATTAAATTGCCAACATGGGTTTAGATCGTTGTAGTATCTTTGCTTAGACACCTTTCGTGCTCATAACATGATTTTGGATAATCAAATGCTAATATGGACTTAATGATATATTGAACCTGTTTTGGAAAAGTATCATGTGAAGTTGATGGCACGTGGTGCATGGTAATCAAGCGGGGTTTGATAAACGATTTTATTGGGGCATGTGGCAAGAGTAATCAGGTGGGCGGTTGTGGCATTGGGAGTGTTGATTTGGTTTTTCGGGTAGTCTTGCCCTGGTCACTCTAAGGACTTAACCTTGCAAGCCTTTGAACTGGGTCATACTTGCAACCACATGGTGGAATGGGACGGCCCTAGTTGACTAAGTCGCTAAGGACTCACTTGTGGAGCCTCGGGTGTCGATTACACCTTTTGTGTGATTGTGCGGGGAGGCGTATCGTGGTCGTGGCCAGATACCCATCTAACAGTGTGTTGGTCCCATACTTCGCCTTGGCTAAGGAAGGGATGGTGTAGAGCACGAACCTGAGAGGACCACTGTGTTGTTTGAGGCTTCCGAAAGGCTTTATTCACGGAACTTCGCCTTTGTGGTGTTTGACTGTATCTTGTGGGTAAAGTGCATAACCTCTGCAGAGTGTAGAATCTATTTGAATAGCCGAGTCCACGATGCTTGGACAATGCTCGGGAATTACAGTCAAGGGGTAGACTTTCTGAAAATAACTTGGATTTGAAAAGTTGGGTTGGTTTAACAATGAAGATGATGGAAATGTGGTTTAGGATGGGAAAAATATTTGTTAAACTTCTTGAAAAGTTATTTATGCTTTACTTATTTCTACTGCTTTCGAATCTACATTTATTACTTGTCAAAAGCTGTTTACTGCAAATATACCTTGAGCTATTCCTTTGTACCAAGCCATGCATATAGTATATTAGCTTGCATTCTGTGCATGACTTGTTGAGTACCAAGTACTCACCCTTGCCTCAACACAATACCAGTTGAAGAGGAGACTACGCCCGAGTTCGGAGGAGGATTTCCAAGAAGACCCGTCTACTTAGGGATGCGAGCCCGGTCGGTTGCTGTGGTATCTTTGGATGGCGCCCACGAAGTTTATTTGATTTTCATTTCTTGCTATTTCTCTTTTAATAAGTTTCGCCTTGCAAGGCATATATATTTGTATCTTGGCCATAAGGTCAAGTAACCCTTTATTAATAAAGTACTTTGATAGTATCGATTGGTATGATTGTGATATTTACCGGCGTTAAGGTGTGTGCACTAGCGCGTTCTGGACTAGTCTTTGAATACACAGAGGGTCCGGATTTGCAAATTCGGGGTCCCGACAGAGGTGGTATCGAGCCATACTTGACTTTGTAGGCTCAACCCTAAGCTAGAATGGTCGTAGTGAGGATAAAACCTATTTTCTAAAGCTAAAAATTTGTGAAGACAAGAAATGACATCTCGACTTATCCCCTTCTCTCTTTTCTTGTCTCTTGCTGAAATTTTCCCTTACCTTGTCACAATTTAAAAATTCCGAGTTCTTACGTAAAGCACTCTTGTGACAGATGGAGGAAGAGTTCAACTACGTTGATCTGGGAGTTAGTCACGCCGCGGAACTTTGGCATATGCTCTGAGACTCTCGGAGATTTTGAGAAGCCCCAATACCAAGTGGAAGTGATCGAGACAAGCGGGATTGATCAAGGCTTGTGATGTGAGGATTGAGGTACCCGCTAGGAAAAGGGCCCAGGCAATCGCCCGATACAACTGCCTTTGCCAGGAGATCTACAATGCAGATGGGTATCCAAGAAGTATCACGACGCCGCAATGCGGCACATTACCCGTATCTCGCCCGAGAGTTGGAAATGCGGTGTTCCGTTACCATCCGCGCCAGCGATAACCTTCTCGACCGAAGGAGATTCGGGATGAGGATGCCCACGGTTACACGGTTGGCACGATTTGTCGTCGCCAGGAGGATGTACTAGATAATACAAGCAAGGAGCTACTGAAGGCCCGCCAAGGAGATCACGGCGAGAGAAGAACGGATGGCGGGAAGCTCAAGAGTATGTGGCACACCTTCTACGAAGGATTGACGAGTTGGAGATGACTTTGTACGGACCAGACCCAGAGCCGATGCTCGAGCTACACGAGCCGGATCCGGAGGAGTCGAGATCTCGATGAGGACACCTTTGCTTCGACTACCATAGAGGACACGATTCTTTGGACATGACAATCGTTTGGCGCCTATGCCACAAGACCTGCAGTACCTAGGCCGTGGAGGTTTTCTCGATGAGTGAGCATAGGTTCTATAGTGAGACTCCTTCGCCAGAGTCGAGTCATAGAATAAAGAGTCACCCTTTAGGCGTTAGACTCGAGTTAGTTCGATTTGGATTTGCTTTGTTTCTTTGAGTGTGCATTATGTGTTGCAAGGCCCTTAGGCATTGTAAGCAGCCATACCAAGTTATTAATAATAAAGTTGGACCTTAAAGTTACCCCTTTCGCCCCGCATAAGTTCCATATTACTTGTCTATTCTTGTTTCCCTCTCATCTCTAAACCTAGAGCAAATCGGCCAGATGGTGAACACCCGTGGGAACTTTGGAAGCAATGGGAGTGGATCTCGCCCAGCGTAAAACCCCAATGATGGGCGCCCGGCCGCCACTGGATATGCAGAATTTGGAGTATTTCTTGCTGCCCAGACTCAGTTGATGCATGCTATGATGCAACAAATGCAGCACGTCCTTTGCTTTCAGGCCACCGCTAATCAAGTTAATCGGGGACCACGCCGAGAATACAAAGGCTGTCGAGTTCATGAGGACTCACCCACCCACTTTCTCTGGGAATGCCAATCCATTGGAGGCCGATGATTGGTTAAGATCAATTGAGAGGAAGCTACACATATCTCAATGCATAGGAATGAGAAGGTACTCTACGCTTCTCATCGGTTGGAAGGAAACATTGGCAGAATGGTGGGAGAACTTCGTGCCACGCAGAGAACCCTCAAGATATCACTTGGGAAGAGTTCACGGTGCATTCCGGCGATTATCACGTGCCTGAAGGAATCATGGACCTTAAGAAGGAGGAGTTGAGCATCGAAGCAAGGTAATCGGCCGGTGGCCGAGCTACTGAACAAGTTCACTCGGCTAGCACGCTACGCACCGAGGATGTAGCGACGGATAAATCCAGGCAGTCTCGTTTATGAAGGGACTTAACTCGGGATTGCAAGTAGGGTTGATCACCCACACCTTTCCAGATTTCCAAGAGTTGGTGAATAAGGCGCTTATTCTTGAGGACAAAGCGCAAGGAACCGGATGAGAACGAGAAGCGCGAGGATGCAACAAAGAAGGATCACGCCAGGAACGCATAGCGGCGCTGAGAGTTGCACCAAACCAATTCTTGATTCCAACCACGAGAATGCAACAAGGACACCATCCCGGCACCAAGACCTGCCAATCGAACTACCAGACCCGGCCCCGCTAGAAACGCTACCCCCAGGCAGAAGGAACAAGGAGGCGCTTATTACAAGCGCAACGAGCGAGGACACTTTGCCAACATGATTGTCCAAAGAAGACAGCGAGGCGACCCGATTCGCTTCAACCTAGGAACCACCCCAGCTAGGGCGCCAAAGCACGAGAGCCACACCCTGCATCGTGGTGAGAGGCCGAGTCAACCATGTCACCGCAGATGCACCTTTGCAGAATGCTACGGACGTCGTCTTTGGGTAAGTTACTTGTTAACTCGATACACCTTGATTTTGTTTGACTCTAGAGCTTAGCATTCGTTTGTTTCGCAAGGCTTTGCTACTAGAAATGACTTGAGAATTGCAAGACTTAAGTCGTGCTTTTAGTTCAAACCCTGGTTCCGAACTCCGAGCGGAAGTAGGATGTTCGAGTGAGAATACTAATAGATGGAATAGAGTTCCTAGCAAACCTTATAATTTTGGAGACCCGGACCTTAGATGTTATATTGGGAATGGATTGGTTATCCAAGCACAAGGCTGTATTGGATTGTGGACGAAGGACTATCTCGATTGAGAGCCCGTGTGGGAAGAAAGTGGAATTTCAAGCCACTGCGGTTAGAGATGGACAGCTTGATGGTTAACAGTACCAAGGCAATCAGCATAGAGGATGTCCCAAGAGTGAATGAGTACCCGATGTTTTTCCCGAAGATCTACCGGGTATGCCGCCGACAGTGGGACATAGAGTTTGTGATAGAGCTTGTACACAGTACGACCGATAGCAAAGAGACCCTATCGGATGTCTACCGAGGAGTTGGTAGAGATGAAGAAAGCTTGACTAGAAGAGTTAATGGAGAAAGGATTTATCGAGGCCAGAGTTCGTCGCCGTGGGGAACACCAGTTTTGTTTGTCAAGAAGAAGGGCGGGAGTTTCAGGATGTGCATTGACTACCGTGCACTCAATGAAGTCACCGTGAAGAATAAGTATCCGCTACCCAGGATTGATGATTTGTTTGATCGATTAAGAGGAGCCGGAGTTTTCTCCAAGATTGATCGAGATCGGGTACCATCGATTGAAGATCCGATCGAGAAGATATTCAAGATCGCATTCTCGTCAAGATATGGACATTACGAGTTTCTGATTATGTCCTTTGGGAAATTTGACGAATCGCCACTTATTTCATGAATATGATGAATAAGGTGTTCATGGAATATTTGGACAAGTTTGTCGTCGTGTTCATAGACGATATCCTGGTCTACTCCAAGGCGGAGGATGAACATGCAGAACACTTGAGGCGAGTTTTGGAAAAGGCGAGGAACAGCAACTTTTCGCCAAGTTCGGCAAGTGTGACTTTTGGAAGGACAAAGTGGAGTTTCTTGGACATGTAATGACCGCATGAAGGAGTCGCCAGTGGATCCAAGCAAAGTAGAAGCGGTGTTACATTGGGAACAACCAAAGGCGGTGACCCGGTCGGAGTTTCCTTGGAATGGCAGGATACTACCGCCCGTTTCATCGAAGGCTTTTCGACGATTGCGAAACCCCTTACGCAATTCTTTGAAGAAGGAGAAGAAGTTTGCATGGGCGCCAGAATGTGAGAAAGGATTTCAGCTGAAGAAGCGATTGACATCGGCACCGTGTTAGTTCTACGGATGTTGCTCAAAGCTTCGATATTTATTGTGGCGCATCGCGCCAAGGACTTGGATGTGTCTTGATGAGAATGGAAAGGTCGTAAACTTATGCATCAAGGCGATTGAGGCCGCATGAGGAAAATTATCCGACACATGACTTAGAGTTAGTGCCGTAGTGCATGCTTTGAAGATATGGCGTCACTATCTCGATTGGAAACAGATGTGAGGTATATACGAGATCATAAGAGCCTTAAGTACATATTCACCCAGTCAGATCTGAATATGAGGCAGAGGAGATGGTTGGAGTTAATCAAGGACTATAATGTTGGAATCCATTACCATCCCGGGAAGGCCAACGTAGTAGCCGATGCTCTGAGTCGGAAAAGCCATACCGTGAGTACGTGGCTAGCCACAAGTCAGGATGAGTTATGTAAGGATTTTCAGAAAATGAAGATTGAGGTTGTACCTAGCGGATTCTTGGCCGCACTGGAAGTAAAGCCTACTTTAGAGGATCGATCCGAGAAGGGATGAAGGATGATGACAAGATCCGCGAGGATTAAGTCCATCAAGGAGGAAGGCAAGGCGAGAGGACTTCAAATTGGATGAGCAAGGCACGTTATGGATGAAGGATCGGATTTGTGTGCACGACAAGGAGGAGTTAAAGCGATCGATTTTGGAAGAAGCCCATGACTCCAAGTACTCGATTCATCCCGAAGCGCCAAGATGTATCGAGGATCTCAAGGAGAGATTCTGGTGGCCGAGTATGAAACGTGAAGTTGCCGAGCATGTTGCATTGTGCGGCGTATGCCGGAGAGTCAAGGCAATGCATCGAGACCAGCGGGATTGCTACAAACAGTGAAAATACCTGAGTGGAAGTGGGAGGAAATCGGAATGGATTTCATTACGGTTTGCCGAAGACTCAAGGAGGTTACGACTCCATATGGGTTATAGTGGATCGCTTGACTAAAGTAGCCCATTTTATCCCGTGAAGACCACTTACTCGGGAGATAAATTAGCAGAATTGTACATGATCAGGATCGTCTGTTTGCACGGAGTGCTAAAGAGGATTGTATCAGACAGAGGTACCCAATTTACCTCAAGGTTCTGGAATAAGTTGCATGAGGCCATGGGAACCCGTTTGAACTTCAAGATACGTATCATCCCACATCGGATGGAGCCAGGCCAGAAAGAGTCAACCAGATTACGGAGGATATGTTGAGAGCTTGTGCATTAGCTTATGCTACCTCTTGGGATAAGAGTTTGCCGTATGCCGAGTTTAGTTACAACAATAGTTATCAGGCTAGCTTACGAGATGTCACCTTTTGAGGCCTTTGTATGGTCGACTCGTCGGACGCCATTGAATTGGAATGAGACCGGCGTGGCCCGTGTCTTTGGGCCTGATATTCTTCAAGAGGTGAGGAACAGATCGCTATGATTAGGAAAGGTTGAAGGTAGCCCAATCCACGACAAAAGAGTTATCTTGACAATCGTCGCCGAGATTTGAGTTTTGAACCGTAAGACTTTGTATACCTCGAGTTACGCCTCTCGGGGAGTTAAGAGGTTCCATGCCAAAGGGAAACTTGCACCCTGCTATGTTGGACCATTTAAGATTTTGAGCCGCAGAGGCGAAGTTGCTTATCACCGGAGTTGCCCACAATCGTTGGCGGGGAGTACATGATGTATTCCATGTGTCCCGATTAAAGAAGTGTCTCAGAGTTCCTAAGGAGCAGACACCGTTAGAATCAATTGAGTTGCAAGAGGACTTGACTTATAAGGAGCATCCCGTGAGGATTCTAGACACAATGGATCGAGAAACTAGAAACAAGTCAACCCGTTTCTGTAAAGTTCAGTGGAGCAACCACGAAGAAAGTGAAGCGACTTGGGAGCGCGAAAAGGATTTGAAGAAAGAGTTTCCAAACCTATTCCTTTAGTAAGCCCTGAATCTCGGGGACGAGATTCTATTAAGGGGGGGAGGTTTGTAACACCCCAAAATTTTGCTTTCCTTAAATTCATGTGTGATGTGGCACTTTGGTGAATTTTTGGAATTTTAAAATTTATTTGGAATTATTTGGAATTTATTTGAATTTATTCCATTTTGAAATAATTAAAGAATTTAATTTTGCAAATAAATTTTTGTTGGAAATATTTTATTTGAGTCCAAAATGATCCAAAATATTTTCGAATTTTTCTGGAATTTTTCTCGAGTCATTTGCTATTTTTAATGAATTAAATGAATTACTAGGAATTATTTTAAATATTAATTCATTTGGAAAATCCAACTCGGGTCAAGTAATCGTTCAATCGACCGAAAGTCGGACTCGAGTCCGACCGAGCCAGATTGACTCGACCGAACCCACTCTAACCACTAATCAATCCCAACCGTTGGATCAAGATCCAACGGCCGAGATCCGCCGACTTCGACCAGGCCGCGGTATCGACCGGACCGATCGCGCCGCGATCGTGGCCGTTGGTTGTGCCACATGGACGGCCACGATTTCGTCGTCTTCACCGAGTCCGAGCCGACTCACGCCGCCGCCATGCCGCGTAGCAAGTTAGGTTTCCGTTTTACGGACGCCGAGGCTATTTAATGCCCGGCATACCCGAGACCGCCCGTGATTCCGCGCCCTCCCTTCTCTACTTCACCGAGGCTAAGTCGCCGCCGTTTAGCCGTGCGAAGCTCGCCAGAAGTTGCGCTGCTCCGCCACGGTCTTTGCCGTTCATGCCGCCGTCCGTGTCCCCTGGCCGTTGACCTCGGATCCCAGGACTCATGCGACGAGACGCCTTGAAGGACCCTTCATCTCGCCGGAGCAACCCCGAACGCCCGTTGGGCTCGTCGTCGTCTTCAACTCCGGCAGCCGTGCGCCACCACGGCCATCAGCCCTCGCGAGCTCAGGCACCGCTTCGGATCGGTCGGACGGTTGAGGTGAGTTCACGTGTTCCAAACCCGATTAGATGCGGGCCGTTGGATCAAGATCCAGCGGTTCACAATCGCCACGCGCCGTAGCGATGCGATTATAGGATTAGATCTGGACCGTCCGATCTAGATCGAGCGGCCCACGAGCATCGAGTAGTTTCAACGTGTTAAACCCTGGATCCAATCGCGCCGTTGATTTTCAAACCAGCGGACGAGATTGCGCCACGTGTCGGGAAGTTGGACCGACGCGGTCGGCGCCGTCCCAGCGTCGCGTGTAGGACGCCGACACGCAGGCCCGCGTGTCGGAAGGGCCCGCATGTCGCTGGCTAACCCAAGCGCCGACGTCGGCGATGACGTCACCCGAGTGGGCCCACATGTCGATCCACGTGGTAGCCGTGGGACCGAGTCCGCCGTGGACCCGAGCCGGCGTGGACCGAGCCCATGGACCGGTGGCGTCAGCCGAGGCCAATCAGGAGCTGCCACGTGTCCATCTTGACGCAATAATTAATTTCCGAAAAAGAAAATGATTTATTAATTCGAATAATGATTTCAAATTTAGATTCAAACTTCAAACGCTTATAACTTTTTGCGTTTCAACTCCGATTTGAGTGATTCAAATTTCTAAATTTGTATAAAATTAAGATCTACCTAAATATGAATTTTATTTAATTTTTGGACTAAAGTTTTTCTCTGTAAAATTATTTAATTGATTATTTAAACTTTAAATAATCATAACTTTTATGCTTTTAACTCCAAATTTGATTTATTCCAGTTTCTAAAAATCCAGAAAATTATGTTCTCTTTGTTTATGGATTTTATTTGGAGTTTTGGGATCTTTTGCATAGTGTTTATTTGTGTATTTGCTATTTGCACGCTTTACGAGTAGACGCGTTGAAGTGCCTAAGGATTCGAGGAGAAGTGTTGACTCGGGATCCAACTCAAGACCAAGAGCAAGTACTTTTTGAAGGCAAGTTGTGCTTTGACCATATTGATCCCATTTCAAATCTATTTTGATTTAAACTATTGCATGCTAGTTCAATTAGAAAGATACTTTGTTTAAACATGGGGGTTAGATAAATACCAATTTGCTATATGACACCTTGATTACTTAAGTATGTGCCATGACCCTTTGTCACCCTAGTTGTGGTTTACTAGTTGGACATTATTAAATTGCCAACATGGGTTTAGATCGTTGTAGTATCTTTGCTTAGACACACTACGTGCTCATAACATGATTTTGGATAATCAAATGCTAATATGGACTTAATGATATATTGAACCTGCTTTTGGAAAAGTATCATGTGAAGTTGATGGCACGTGGTGCATGGTAATCAACTGGGTTTGATAAACGCTGATCGGGGCATGTGGCAAGATGTAATCGTGGGCCGATTGTGGCATTGGGAGTGTTGATTTGGTTTTGGGTAGTCTTGCCCTGGTCACTCTAAGGACTTAACCTTGCAAGCCTTTGAACTGGGTCATACTTGCAACCACATGGCTGGAATGGGACGGCCCTAGTTGACTAAGTCGCTAAGGACTCACTTGTGGAGCCTCGGGGTGTCGATTACACCTTTTGTGTGATTGTGCGGGGGGCGTATCGTGGTTTGTGGCCGAGATACCCATCTAACGGTGTGTTGGTCCCATACTTCGCCTTGGCTAAGGGAAGGGATGGTGTAGAAACCTGAACCGAGAGGACCACTGTGTTGTTTGAGGCTTAGAAGGCTTTATTCACGGGAACTCGCCTTTGTGGTGTTTGATTGTATCTTGTGGGTAAAGTGCATAACCTCTGCAGAGTGTAGAATCTATTTGAATAGCCGAGTCCACAGTCTTTGGACAATGCTCGGGAATTACAGTCAAGGGGTAGACTTTACGAAAATAACTTGGATTTGAAAAGTTGGGTTGGTTTAACAATGAAGATGATGGAAATGTGGTTTAGGATGGGAAAAATATTTGTTAAACTTCTTGAAAAGTTATTTATGCTTTACTTATTTCTCTGCTTCGAATCTACATTTATTACTTGTCAAAAGCTGTTTCTTGCAAATATACCTTGAGCTATTCCTTTGTACCAAGCCATGCATATAGTATATTAGCTTGCATTCTCATGCATGACTTGCTGAGTACCAAGTACTCACCCTTGCCTCAACACAATACCAGTTGAAGAGGAGACTACGCCCGGTTCGGAGGAGGATTTCCAAGAAGACCCGTCTACTTAGGGATGCGAGCCCGATCGGTTACTGTGGTATCTTGGATGGCGCCACGAGAGTTTATTTGATTTTCATTTGCTGCTATTTCTCTTTTAATAAGTTTCGCCTTGCAAGGCATATATATTTGTATCTTGGCCATAAGGTCAAGTAACCCTTTATTAATAAAGTACTTTGATAGTATCGATTGGTATGATTGTGATATTTACCGAAGCGTTAAGATCGTGTGCACTAAGCGGCGTTCTGGACTAGTGCTTTGAATACACTGAGGGTCGGATTTGCAAATTCGGGGTCCCGGCAGCTTATGCACTTTACCCACAAGATACAGTCAAACACCACAAAGGCGAGTTCAGTAACAAAGTCTTTCGAAACCTCTAACAATACAAGTGGTCCTCCCGGTTATTGCACACTAACCCTTCCCTTAGCTAAGGCGAAGTCTAGGCCAATCAACCGTTAGATGGGTACCTGGCCTCGGCCGATGCGCTCCCCGTACAACATACACAAAGGGTGTAGTTGACCTCTGAGGTCCCACAGTGCGTTATTAGCAACTTAGTCAACTAGGTCCGTCCCATTACGTAGACATGTGGTTGCACGTTAGACCCAGTTCAAAGGCTTGCAAGGTTAAGTCCTTAGGGTGACCAGGGCAAGACTACCCGAAGAACCAAATCAACATCCCCAATGCCACAACTGGCCCACCTGATCATTCTTGCCACATGCCCCGGTCGAAAACTATTTATCAAACCCCAGTTGATTACCATGCACCACGTGCCATCAACATCACATGATACCTTTCCAAAACAGGTTCAATATATCTTTAAGTCAATATTAACATTTGATTGTCCAAAATCATGTCATGAGCACGTGTGTGTCTAAGCAGTATACTACAACGGTCTAAAACCCATGTTGGCAATTTAATAATGTCCAACTAGTAAACCACAACTAGGGTGACAAGGGGTCATGGCACATACTTAAGTAATCAAGGTGTCATACAGCAAATTGGTATTTATCTAATTCCCCAAATTTAAATAAAGTATTTTCTAATTGAACTAGCATGCAATAAGTTAAATCAAAATAGGTTTCAAAATAGGATCAACATGGTCAAAGCACAACTTGCCTTCAAAAAGTACTTGCTCTTGGTCTTGAGTTGGATCCTGAGTCAATACTTCTCCTTCAAATCCTTCCGGCACTTCAACGTCTACTCGTAAAGCGTGCAAATAGCAATACACAAATAAACAATAGGCAAAAAGTGTCCAAACATCCAAATAAAATCCATAAACAGAGAGAACATAATTTTATGAATTTTTAGAAACTGAAATCGTCAAATTTGGAGTTAAAACGCAAAAGTTATGATTATTTAAAGTTTAAATAATCAAATTAAATAATTTTATAGAGAAAAAATTTAGTCCAAAAATTAAATAAAATTCATATTTAGGTAGATCTCAATTTTATACAAATTTAGAAATTTGAATCACTCAAATCGGAGTTGAAACGCAAAAGTTATAAGCGTTTGAAATTTGAATAAAAATCTGAAATCATTATTTCGAATTAATAAATCATTTTCTTTTTCGAAAATTCATTATTGCGTCAGCGAGGACACGTGGACCAATCGGGTGATGACACGTGGCCTCGGGTCCACGGACCCGGCGCACGGCCTCGGCTAGGTCCACCGTGGGCTCGGCCCACGGCTCGCGGTCGCTGACAGGCGGGCCCTCTAACACGCGGGCCCCGCGTGTCAGAGACACGCGCTCACGTGTGTGTGGCGCGGCCAGGGTACACGTGGCACGATCGTGTCCGTTGATTTGAAAATCAACGGCCGCGATTAGATCTAGGGTTAACACGTTGTAAACTACACGGTGATCGTGGGCCGTTCGATCTAGATCGGACGGTCCAGATCTAACCCTACCTTAACGCTGCTACGGCACGTGGTGATCGTGGGCCGTTGGATCAAGATCCAACGGTCCAGATCCGATCGAGGTTACGGTACGGGAAAAACACGCGAACTCACCTCGATCGCATGATCAAGATCGGACGGCGCACGGAGCTCGCGAGGGTCGGCGGCACGCGGCGGCGTGGAGGTTACCGGAGACGAAGACGATGACGCGTGCCGATGGCGCTCCAAGCTTCTCCGACGAGGTGGGTGCTACTTCCAGGTGCGCCTCGTCACACTGGTCACGGATCTGGCCACCAGCGCGGCGGAGAACGGCGGACGGCGGCGGATTCGGCAAAAGAACGCGGCGGCAGAGAGAAGCAACTACGGCGAGCTCTAGCGGGGCGACGGCGGCGGCTCAGGCGAGGTGAGAAGGGGGCACGGGTGCGCACGGCAAAGAGCCACCTCGGGGGCTGTCTCACGCCTTAAATACCCTCGGGATGCGCGCTGGCAAACCGAACCCTAGCGGGACACGGCGGCTCTGCGGCGGAGCTCTCCGAAGTCGGAGGCGGACGGGAAGATACGGGAGCCGTCCGCGTGGTACGATCCATGGCCACGATCGCCGCAGGCGCGGCGGGTCCGGATCGGTTTCTGGCTCGGGTCGGTCGGGTCGATCATGACCGTTGGATCTCGATCCGACGGTCCCGTGGGTTTGGGTTGAGCGTGGTTCGGTCGAGTCGGTGGCTCGGTCGGACTCGAACTTCGAGTCGACTCGGGCTCGGTCGGATGAACAGTACAAACCCACTCGCATTTTCCAGCGATTTAATAATTAAAATAATTCCCAGTAATTCATTTAATTCATTAAAAATAGCAAAAGACTCAGAAAAATTCTGGAAAATACTTTGGGGCATTTTGGACTCAAATAAAATATTTCCAACAAAATTTTATTTGCAAAGTTAAATTCTTTAATTATTTCAATATGGAATAAATTCAAATAAATTCCAAATAAATCCAAATAAATTCCAGAAAATTCCAAAAATTCACCAAAGTGCCAAATCACACATGAATTTAAGAAAAGCAAAATTTTGGGGTGTTACAAACCTCCCCCCTTAATAGAATCTCGTCCCCGAGATTCAGGGCTCACTACAGAATAGGCTTGGAAACTCTTTCTTCAAATCCTCTTCGCGCTCCCAAGTCGCTTCGCTTTCTTCATGATTGCTCCACTGAACTCTACAGAAACGGGTTGACTTATTCCTAGTTTCTCGATCCATAGTGTCCAGAATCTTCACGGGATGCTCCTTGTAAGTCAAATCTTCTTGCAACTCAATTGACTCTAGCGGCGTCTGTTCCTCAGGTACTCGGAGACACTTCTTCAACTGGGACACATGGAATACGTCATGCACTCCTGCTAACGACTGCGGCAACTCCAGCTGATAAGCAACTTCGCCTCTGCGACTCAAAATCTTAAATGGTCCAACATAACGGGGTGCAAGTTTCCCTTTGGCATGGAACCTCTTAACTCCCCTAAGAGGCGTAACTCTGAGGTATACAAAGTCTTCTGGTTCAAAACTCAAGTCCCGGCGACGATTGTCAGCATAACTCTTCTGTCGTGATTGGGCTATCTTCAACCTTTCCCTAATCATGGCAATCTGCTTTTCTGCTTCTTGAAGAATATCTGGCCCAAAGACACAGCGTTCACCTGTCTCATTCCAATTCAATGGCGTCCGACAGGGTCGACCATACAGTGCCTCAAAAGGTGACATCTGTAAACTAGCCTGGTAACTATTGTTGTAACTAAACTCGGCATACGGCAAACTCTTATCCCAAGAGGTAGCATAAGCCAATGCACATGCTCTTAACATATCCTCCAAAATCTGGTTGACTCTTTCGGTCTGTCCATCCGTCTGTGGATGATAAGGCACATCTTGAAGTTCAAACGGGTTCCCATGGCTTCATGCAACTTATTCCAAAACCTTGAGGTAAATTGGGTACCTCTATCCGATACAATCCTCTTTGGCACTCCGTGCAAACAGACGATCCTGATCATGTACAACTCTGCTAATTTATCTCCCGAGTAAGTGGTCTTCACGGGGATGAAATGGGCGACCTTGGTCAAGCGATCCACTATAACCCATATGGAGTCGTAACCTCCTTGAGTCTTAGGCAAACCGGTAATGAAATCCATTCCGATTTCCTCCCACTTCCACTCGGTATCTTCAGCTGCAACAATCCTACTGGTCTCTCGATGCATCGCCTTGACTCTGGCATACGTCGCACAATGCAACATGCTCGGCAACTTCACGCTTCATGCTCGGCCACCAGAATCTTTCTTTCAAATCCTGATACATTTTGGCGCTTCCAGGATGAATTGAATACTTGGAGTCATGGGCTTCTTCTAGAATCAACTGCTTGACTCCTTTTTGTTCGGCACACAAATGCGATCCTTCATCCATAACGTGCCTTGCTCATCCAACTTGAAGTCCTCTGCCTTGCCTTCCTCCTTGATGGTCTTAATCCTGCGGATCTTGCCATCATCCTTCTGCCCTTCTCGGATCTGATCCTCTAGGGTAGGCTTTACTTCTAATGCGCCAAGAATCCACTAGGTACCACCTCAATCTTCATTCTCCAAAATCCTCACATAACTCATCTTGATTTGTGGCTAGCAACATACTCACGGTATGGCTTTTCCGACTCAAGGCATCGGCAACTACGTTGGCCTTCCCGGGATGGTAATGGATTCCAACATTGTAGTCCTTGATTAACTCTAACCATCTCCTTTGCCTCATGTTCAGATCCGACTGGGTGAATATGTACTTAAGGCTCTTATGATCCGTATACACTTCACATCTGTTCCCGATCAGATAGTGACGCCATATCTTCAAGGCATGCACTACGGCAGCTAACTCTAGGTCATGCGTCGGATAATTTTCCTCATGCGGTGTCGGGAACCCGAATTTGCAAATCCGGACCCTCTGTGTATTCAGCACTAGTCCAGGAACGCGCTAGTGCACACAGTCTTAACATCGGTAAATATCACAATCATACCATTCGATATTATCAAAGTACTTTATTTAAATAACCAAACTGGTTACTTGACCTTATGGTCAAGTTACAAATGTATGCCTCGCAAGGCGAAACTTATTAAAAGAGAAATAATAGCAGCGGAAAATCAAATAACCGTGGCGCCATCCAAAGATACCACAGGCAACCGACCGGGCTCGCTTCCCTAAGTAGACGGATCCTCTTGGAGTTCCTCCTCCAAAGTCAGTGCGATCTCCTCTTCAAGCGATATTGTGTTGAGGCAAGGGTGAGTACTTGGTACTCAAGAAGTCATGCAGAATGCAAGCTAATATACTATATGCATGGCTTGGTACAAAGGAATAGCTCAAGGTATATTTGCAAAGAAACAGATTTGACAAGTAATATAAGTAGATTCGAAGCGAGAAATAAGTAAAGCATAAATAACTTTTCAAGAAGTTTAATAAACTTTTTCCCCATCCTAAACCATATTTCCATCATCTTCATTATTAAACCAACCCAACTTTCCAAATCCAAGTTATTTTTGAGAAAATCTAACCCTTGACTCAATTCGGCGATGTCCAATACCGCGGACACGGCTATTCGAATAGATTCTATACTCTGCAGAGGTTATGCACTTTACCCACAAGATACAATCAAACACGTAAAGGCGAGTTCCCGTAACAAAGTCTTTCGGAAACCTCTAACAATACAAGTGGTCCTCCCGGTTATTGCGCACTAACCCTTCCCTTCGCTAAGGCGAAGTCTAGGCCAATCAACCGTTAGATGGGTACCTGGCCTCACCCAGACGCTCCCTGCACAACTTACACAAAGGGTGTAGTTGACCTTCCGAGGTCCCACAGTGCGTTATTAGCAACTTAGTCAACTAGGTCCGTCCCATTACGGACATGTGGTTGCACGTTAGACCCAGTTCAAAGGCTTGCAAGGTTAAGTCCTTAGGGTGACCAGGGCAAGACTACCCTAAAACCAAAACAACACTCCCAATGCCACAATGGCCCACTGATTACTCTTTGCCACATGCCCCTGGCCGAAAATCGTTAATCAAACCCCAGTTGATTACCATGCACCACGTGCCATCAACATCACATGATACTTTTCCAAAACAGGTTCAATATATCATTAAGTCAATATTAACATTTGATTATCCAAAATCATGTTATGAGCACGTAGCAGGTCTAAGCAGTATACTACAACGGTCTAAACCCAGGTTGGCAACTTAATAATGTCCAACTAGTAATCCACAACTAGGGTGACAAAGGGTCATGGCACATACTTAAGTAATCAAGGTGTCATACAGCAAATTGGTATTTATCTAACCCCCATGTTTAAACCAAGTATTTTTCTAATTGAACTAGCATGCAATAGTTTAAATCAAAATAGATTTGAAATAGGATCAACATGGTCAAAGCACAACTTGCCTTCAAAAGTACTTGTTCTTGGTCTTGAGTTGGATCCTGAGTCAATACTTCTCCTTGAATCCTTCCCAGGCACTTCAACGCCTACTCGTAAAGCGTGCAAATAGCAAATACACAAATAAACAATGGGCAAAAGTATCCAAACATCCAAATAAAATCCATAAACAGAAAGAACATAATTTTATGGATTTTTAGAAACTGGAATAAATCAAATTTGGAGTTAAGGCCTTAAAAGTTATGATTATTTAAAGTTTAAATAATCAATTAAATAATTTTGCAGAGAAAAACTTTAGTCCAAAAATTAAATAAAATTCATATTTAGGTAGATCTCAATTTTATACAAATTTAGAAATTTGAATCACTCAAATCGGAGTTGAAACGCAAAAGTTATAAGCGTTTGAAGTTTTGAAATTCAAATCAATTATTAAACCGATTTATTAAATCATTTTCTTTTTCGGAAAATCATTTATTGCGTCAGCAGGGACACGTGGCAGCCTCTGATTGGTTGGCTGACGTCAGCCGGTCCATGGACTCGGTCCACGCTCGGCTTGGGTCTACCGTGGACCCGGTCCACGACTCCACGTGAGACTGACATGTGGGACCATTCGGATGACGTCATTCTTGGCGTCGGCGGGCTCGGCCAGATCGGCAGTGGGACCCACCATGACGTCATGGGTGACGTCAGCGCTTGGCTGGGTCAGCCGCTGACATGCGGGCCCGCCATGTCGATGTCGCAAGCGTCTGGCCACGGCCGCGTCGGTCCAACTTCACGACACGTGGCGCCAATCTCGGCCGTTGGTTTGAAAATCAACGGCGCGATTAGATCCGGGGTTAACACGCGTTGAAACTACTCGATGATCGTGGGCGTTCGATCGAGATCGGACGGTCCAGATCTAAGCCTATAATAATCACTACTCCGGCACGTGGCTATTGTGAACCGTTGGATCTTGATCCAACGGTCCAGATCTACTCGGGTTTGGAACACGCGAACTCACCTCAACCGCACGATCAAGATCGGACGGCGCACGCAGTTCGCGAGGGCGATGGCGACAGCGGCGAGCTGCAGCCACCGGAGACGGAGACGACGACGAGCCCGGACGGGCGCTCCGGGTCGTTCGGCGAAGTGGGTGGTCTCTTCGGTGCGTCTCGGCGGGGACTCGGATCTGGCTCCTCTCGGCGGAAGACGACGGACGGCGGCGAGGCAGAGGCAAAACCGCGGCGAGTGGCACTCAACTTCTGGCGAGCTCGCGAACAAGCAGCGGCGGCTTTCGGCGAGATGGCTCGAGGAACGGAGTGCGCAAGGATGAGGGCAACCTCGGGCGTGACCAGGGCTTTAAATAGCCTCGGCGTTCGTGCGAGACGGAAACCTAATTCTACACGGGCCACGCGGCGGCGAGTCCGGCTCGGACTCGGCGGAGAGCGACGACGCCTGGCCGTCCACGTGGCACGATCAACGGCCACGATCGCGTGGGCGCGATCGGATCCGGGCCGGATACGGCTCGAACCGGTACGGGCGGATCTCAGCCGTTGGATCTTGATCCAACGGTCGGGATCGATTAGGGTTTTGAGCTGGTTTGATCGAGTCACGTGGCTCGGGTCGGACTCGAGTCCGACTCGGGTTCCGACTCGGTCGGATGAACAGTACTAGACCCGAGTTGATTTTTCCAACGATTTAATATTTAAAATAATTCCCAATAATTCATTTAATTCATTAAAAATAGCAAAGGACTCAGAAAAATTCCAGAAAAATTCTGGAAAATACTTTGGATCATTTTGGACTCAAATAAAATATTTCCAACAAAATTTTATTTGCAAAATTAAATTCTTTATTTATTTCAAAATGGAATAAATTCAAATAAATTCCAAATAAATCCAAATAAATTCCAGAAAATTCCAAAAATTCACCAAAGTGCCAAATCACACATGAATTTAAGAAAAGCAAAATTTTGGGGTGTTACAAACCTCCCCCCTTAATAGAATCTCGTCCCCGAGATTCAGGGCTTACTAAAGGAATAGGTTTGGAAACTCTTTCCTCTTCGCGCTCCCAAGTCGCTTCGCTTTCTTCATGGTTGCTCCACTGAACTCTACAGAAACGGGTTGACTTATTTCTGGTCTCTCGATCCATTGTGTCTAGAATCCTCACGGGATGTTCCTTATAAGTCAAATCCTCTTGCAACTCAATTGACTCTAGCGGTGTCTGTTCTCGAGAACTTCGAAGACACTTCTTCAAGCTCGGGACACATGGAATACATCATGCACTCCTCGCCAACGATCGTGGCAACTCCGGTGGTAAGCAACTTCGCCTCTGCGACTCAAAATCTTAAATGGTCCAACATAACAGGGTGCAAGTTTCCCTTTGGCATGGAACCTCTTAACTCCCCGAGAGGCGTAACTCGAGGTATACAAAGTCTTAGGTTCAAAACTCAAATCCTGCGACGGTTGTCGGCCATAACTCTTCTGTCGAGATTGGGCTATCTTCAACCTTTCCCTAATCATGGCGATCTGCTCTTCACCTCTTGAAGAATATCAGGCCCAAAGACACGGCGCCACGGTCTCATTCCAATTCAATGGCGTCAGGCATGGTCGACCATCTGATGCCTCAAAAGGTGACATCTCGTAAACTAGCCTCGATAACTATTGTTGTAATCGAACTCGGCATACGGTAAACTCTTATCCCAAGAGGTAGCATAAGCTAATGCACAAGCTCTCAACATATCCTCGAATCTGGTTGACTCTTTCGTCTGTCCATCCGTCTGTGGATGATAAGGCATCTTGAAGTTCAAGCGGGTTCCCATGGCTTCATGCAACTTATTCCGAGAACCTTGAGGTAAATTGGGTACCTCTGTCTGATACAATCCTCTTTGGCACTCCGTGCAAAGCAGACAATCCTGATCATGTACAATTACGCTAATTTATCTCCCGAGTAAGTGGTCTTCACGGGGATAAAATGGGCTACTTTAGTCAAGCGATCCACTATAACCCATATGGAGTCATAACCTCCTTGAGTCTTCGGCAAACCGGTAATGAAATCCATTCCGATTTCCTCCCACTTCCACTCGGGTATTTTCAGCCAGTAGCAACCCTGTGGTATCCGATGCATTGCCTTGACTCTCTGGCATACGTCGCACAATGCAACATGCTCGGCAACTTCACGTTTCATACTCGGCCACCGAATCTCTCCTTGAGATCCTGATACATCTTGGCGCTTCCAGATGAATTGAGTACTTGGAGTCATGGGCTTCTTCCGAATCAGTTGCTTTAACTCCTTTTGTTAGGCACACAAATGCGATCCTTCATCCACAACGTGCCACGCTTCATCCAACTTGAAGTCCTCTGCCTTGCCTTCCTCCTTGATGGACTTAATCCTGCGGATCTTGTCATCATCCTTCATCCTTCTCGGATCTGATCCTCTAGGTAGGCTTTACTTCTAATGCGGCCAAGAATCCGCTAGGTACTACCTCAATCTTCATTTTCTGAAAATCCTCACATAACTCATCCCGACTTGTGGCTAGCAACGTACTCACGGTATGGCTTTTCCGACTCAGGGGCATCGGCTACTACGTTGGCCTTCCCGGATGGTAATGGATTCCAACATTGTAGTCTTTGATTAACTCTAACCATCTCCTCTCGCCTCATATTCAGATCCGATCGGGTGAATATGTACTTAAGGCTCTTATGATCCGTATACACTTCACACTGTTTCCAATCGATAGTAACGCCATATCTTCAAAGCATGCACTACGGCACTAACTCTAAGTCATGTGTCGGATAATTTTCCTCATGCGGCCTCAAGCGCCTTGATGCATAGCGGCGACCTTTCCATCCTGCATCAGCACACATCCAAGTCCTTGGCGCGATGCGTCACAATAAATATCGAAGCTTTGAGCAACATCCGGTAGAACTAACACCGGTGCTGATGTCAATCGCTTCTTCAGCTCCTGAAATCCTTTCTCACATTCTGGCGTCCAAGCAAACTTCTTTTCAGTTGCGTAAGAGGTTTCGCAATTGTCGAGAAGCCTTCGATGAAACGGCGGTAGTATCCTGCCATTCCAAGGAAACTCCGAATCTGGGTCACAGTCTTGTTTGGTCCCAATGTAACACGACTTCTACTTTGCTTGGATCTACTGGCGACTCATACTGCGGTCATTACATGTCCAAGAAACTCCACCTTGTCCTTCCAAAACTCACACTTGCTGAACTTGGCGAAAAGTTGCTGTTCCCTCAGCTTTTCCAGAACTCGCCTTAAGTGTTCGGCATGTTCACTCTCTGTCTTGGAGTAGATTAGGATATCGTCTATGAACACGACGACAAACTTGTCCAAATATTCCATGAACACCTTATTCATCATATTCATGAAATAAGTGGCGCATTTGTCGATCCAAAGGACATAATCGTAAACTCGTAATGTCCATATCTTGGCGAGAATGCGGTCTTGAAATATCCTCCGATCGGATCTTCAATCGATGGTATCCCGATCTCGGATCGATCTTGGAGAAAACTCCGGCTCCTCTCGGTGATCAAACAAATCATCAATCCTGGGTAGCGGATACTTATTCTTCACGGTGACTTCGTTGAGTGCACGGTAGTCAATGCACATCCTGAAACTCCCGTCCTTCTTCTTGACAAACAAAACCGGTGCTCCCCACGGCGACGAACTCGGCCTCGATAAATCCTTTCTCCATTAACTCTTCCAAATGTTTCTTCATTTCTACCAACTCCTCGGTGGACATCCGATAGGGTCTCTTTGCTATCGGTCTTTGTGCAGTACAAGCTCTATCACAAACTCTATGTCCCTGTCTGGCGGCATACCAGGTAGATCTTCGGGAAAAACATCGGGGTACTCATTCACTACTGAGACATCATCTATGCTGATTGCCTTGTGTGAAATCATGTGCTGAAAAATTGGCTTTGAACTGAAAAATTAACTTAGAATTGGATTTGCAAAATGTGCTTGTGCATGTGTTTGACAATTTGACAAGAAACAGTAAGTTTCCCATGTACAACGGACCAACTTTCTTGGTCCTTTGTAAACATGCTTTTGACAACCTCATTCTTCCATGTACAACAGACCAACTTTTTTGGTCTGTCGTAAATGTGTTTTTGAAGGTTGTTGTGCCAGACCAAGTTATTGAAAAACAGTAAGTTTTACATGTACAACAGACAAAGTTTTTGTGTCCGTCGTGAACATGATTTTGAGCGCATGAGCCAAACCCTATTTTCCAAGAATCCAGTAAGCTACGCATGTACGACGGACAAAGTTTTTGGGTCTGTCGTGAACGGCTTTTTGAGGATTGATTTCGCATGTACAACGGACAAAGTTTTTGTTGGTCCGTCGTAAACGTGTTTTCGCCGGAATGATTTCTTTTTGGAACCGAGAGTTTCACTTGTACAACGGACTGATTTTGTTGGTCCGTCGTGAATGGACTTTCTCTAGGATTTTTGATTTTGGTCCGTTGTAAACGTGTTTTGCTCGGTTTGGATGTTTTGCAAGATTTGAAATGGTTTGAATTTGAGATTATGAAATTTGTGATGATTTCATGATGCTTCTTTTGAAGTGGACTTTATGCAATACTCATGTGAGTAGTTGCATGGATTGACATTGAGTCAAGTCGTGGACTTGTGCTCGGATTTGTTTTGTGGTTTGTTCATGTGCAGGTATTGCTCGAAGACGAATGTGGTCGATGACGGGACCGGAACTAGGTTCATGGAGGAACTGAGGTTCGGGACTAGGTTCAGGAGGAACTGAGGTCTTGGTGGTCAAGGATGTCATGCGGGACGTTCGGGCTAAGAGAATGGTGCACATGAAGAATGGTTAGTCACGTGAGAATGGCAGGAGGTCATTCGCGTGCAAAGTGTTAGTCACGTGAGTATGGCAGGTGGCCATACGCGTGCAAAGTGTTAGTCACGTGAGTATGGTAGGGTTGCCATACGCGTGCAAGAATTGTATTCGGCCAGGTTGGGCCAAGAGGAGTTGTGTTGAATACGGACTCCTTCTAGATTAGGAATTGTATTCAGAACTCCTTGTGTTTTGCTCCTTTAAATAGGAGGGGTGTCTCCTGTTGAAGGGCAATCCAATCAAGTAGAGCTGAGCGCATCAAGCCTTGAGCTTGGTTTTAGGGTTTGTACTCTTTTGATGAGAGTATTTTAGACAAGAAATAAAGATCAATTCTTCCAAGATTTTTGCGTGCTACAGTAACCACGTCGCTACAGTATTTTCTGTCTTGGTTCTTGTTTGCATGCTTGTTCTAGTTCTAGATTGGTTTTTGTTCTTCAAGTTTTATCTTGATTTGATCCATCAAAAACCTCTCTAGGGTATTGATCTAGTGTTTCTCAAAGTCTAGTTGATCAATCTTTTGTCGTTCTTGTTTAATCTTGAAGTTTTGATTAGATTGATTCTCGTCAAGTTCTGGATCAGCAAGCTTGCGAAGCTCATAACTTTTGATCCGTAAGTCCGATCGAGCTGATTCTTTTTGGGTTCGATTCGTATTGGAATCTATTTTCTTGTGTCCAAATTTCAGATCATTTGGTCGGTTGGATCTCCGGGAATTCTCGTTTTACCAAACCTCTGTCATTCTGTTTTTGTCGAAAACGAGGCAATTATTTGGTTCTGTTTTGGGGTGAACTTTTAATAGGTCAAGAATTTGGTTTTAGCTTCCGCACAATCATTCACCCCCCCTCTGATTGCTATATTCGTATACTTCGATCCTACAAGTGGTATCAGAGCAAGGTTTCTCTAATCTATCTTAACCGGTGATTAGATCAATGGATCGTTATTCGACAAAACCATGTGTGTTCGATGGTGTTGATTTTCAGTTTTGGAAGGCCAAGATGGAGGCGTTCATCCAAGCACAGGGCTTCACAATTTGGGAGAAGGTCTACAAGCCATATGAAGTCCCTGCAAACGACAACGTCAACGACACCAATCGCACACATGTTGAAGCAAATAGCAAGGCGCGCAACTTGATCATCCAAGGCTTGGGACGCAGCGACTTTGATCGTGTGGTTCATCTTCGATCCGCATATGAGGTATGGAAATCTCTTTGTGATTACCATGAGGGTTCTAACACTGTCAAAGAGGTTCGCCAAGATATTTACAAAAAAGAATACATGCGTTTTGAGATGAAACCTAGTGAATCTGTAGATGACTTCTTTGCACGTTTCAATAAAATTCTTAGCAATCTACGTGCTTTGTTGGAGTTAGCTACACCGATGCTGAAAATGCTCTACAATTGATTATTGCTTTTGACATGTCTGTTTGTGAGATGAAAGTAACATCTATACAAGAATCTACTACCATGAGCACACTCACATTAGATGTTCTTTACTCTAAGTTGAAAACTCATGAGTTGGATGTTCTTGCCAGGAAGGGTAACATTAAATCAATTGCTTTGATCTCTAACCCTAACATGTCAAATGCAAATTCTTCTTCTAGCTTTGCCTTGTCTTCCATGTCTTCTTTAACAGATGAGCAACTTGAAGAGTTTCTGAAGAAGATCTGGCACTACTCTCTTCTCGCTTTAACAAAGCTTTGCGAGAATGTGAGGATGAGAAAGAGAGGTGGTCCTCCAAGATGCTATGAGTGTGGTGACCTCAACCATATTCGCATAAATTGTCCTAAGCTTGCAGGAAAAACATCAAAGGAGGAGAAGGACAACGACAGAAGGAATGAGAAGAAAAGGTTCTCGTCAAATGATAGGAAGAAGAAGAGCTTCATCAACACGCAAGGTGGTTCACCGAGTTCTTTCCGCTCTTGAACAAGTCAATTTGAGCGATGTGGACTCGGAGAGCAGCGAAGATGATGCAACTCCAAGCAAGCATGATTTGATAGGACTATGTCTCATGGCAAGCAGCAAGGATAGCCTCACCGAGGGCGATCACGACAAATGACTTCAATGAGGTAGATCCCTCTTATGATGAATTAGCTATTGCTGTTGCTCGTCTTGGAAAATTGCTTGACAAGCGTGATAAGAAAATTAAGAAACATGATTTCATTATTGAATCATTGAATGCTGAAATTGCTAGACTTAAGACTTTGATTCCTAGTGATGATACTTGCAAATCATGTGACTTAATTTACAATGAAGCTCACCTTGCTTAGGAAAGAACATGCTCTTTTGTTGCATCTAAATGAGAAAAATGAGAAACATGTTGTACATGCTAGCTGTTCCAATCGATGATTTGCATAGTTCAACTTCTTGTTCTAAATGCTCAACTCTTGAATTAAAATTGAAAGATGCAAATGCTAGGGTTTCTCAATTAAGCGATAATTTGCTTTCACATGAAATTCTCTCATGCTCAACTTGTCGCAAACAAAAGGAAAAGTAGATGTTCCTGCAATAATTGTTTAACTCTTGCTAAGAAAGTTGCTTACTTGCAAAATTCTTTGGAACGTTTCACTTATGGCAAGACGAAGTTGAACATGATTTTGGATCAAGCTAAGGTTAGCACACACAAGAGAGGTTTAGGTTTTGGTCCTTATGCCACAGATGACACTAAACCTCGCCGTTGTTCAGGCTCCTTGCAAAATTGAGTTATCTAATGAGCCTAAGAAAATTGCTTTTCAATCTGCCGGTTTTTATCTTCTACTATGATGAATGCAAAATGTGCTTTTCTTTGTTAAAGCTAAACATCATGTCAAGTACACTTGCACTCATTGTGGTAGAGATGGACACTTAGTAGATTTTTGCTTTAGACTAGCCAAACAAAGAAAAGAAGGAAAGAACTAAGGCTAGGTCAAATTTCAGCAAAGCACATTTTTATGCGCCTAGAGTGATGAAAACACCTTCTGTTCCTACAAACATGGGAAAAGGCAAATCTGATTTTGTGCATAAAAATTATCGTGTTGTGCCTATCTTGTTGTGCGTCGTGTGTCTCGATCTTTGGATTCCCAAAAATCTCATTCCTAACCCCAAGATCGAGACCTCGACATGTTTTGTTGCTATGTAGGCTTCTCGCGAGGAAGGAGAACATATGGCTAGTGGATTCCGAATGCTCACGCCACATGTCCGGTAATAAGAATTGGTTCTCCTCCTCACTCGTGCATCTCGTCTTTGAAAGTGTTACTTTTGGAGATGCTTCTTCCTCTTCTGTTGTGGCAAAAGGTACAATAAAGGTAAGTGACAAGTTTATGTTCAAAGATGTGGCTCTTGTTGAAAATTTGAAATATAACTTGCTTTCTGTCTCACAAATGCTTGATGAAGATCTTGAGATAAGCTTTAAGAAAAATGAATGCAAAGTGCTAGATGCTTGAGGTGATCTTGTGTTCAAAATTTCTCGTTTTGGAAGAGTCTTTAAAGCTGATTTTGATGCATCACCTTCTTCTAAGCATAGGTGTCTAATCGCCAATGTTTCTAAAGATTTATTCTTTTGGCATCGTAGACTTGGTCATGTTGGTTTTGATCATCTTACTCGTATAAGTGGTTTAGATCTTATACGTGGCTTGCCTAAGCTTAAGGGTGATAGCAATCTAGTATGTTCTTCTTGTAGACATGGTAAGATGATTGCAGGTTCACATCCACCTCTTACCATGGTAATGACAAACGCTCCAGACAGCTTCTACATCTTGATACAAATTGGACCATCTCGAGTTCAATCCTTTGGAGGCAAGCGGTATGTGCTTGTGATTGTTGATGATTTTTCTAGATACTCTTGGGTGTATTTTATGGCATCTAAGGATGAGGCTTTTAGTCATTTTAGAAGTCTTGTTCTTAGGCTTTACATTGACCATCCAGGAGCTCTCAAAGCTATTAGAAATGATAATGGAACTGAATTCAAAAATGCTTCATTTGATCTCTTTTGTGCTGAAAAAGGAATTGATCATCAATTTTCATCTCCTAGAGTGCCTCAACAAAATGGTGTAGTTGAGAGAAAAAGCAGAGCGTTAGTTGAGATGGCTAGAACCATGTTAGATGAACATCTCTCTCCTAGAAATTTTTGGGCTGAAGCTATTTCAAGCGCTTGTTATGTTTCAAACCGTGTGTTTTTGAGATCAAAATTGGGTAAGACTCCATATGAGCTTCGGTTTGGACATAGACCTTCTGTTTCTCACTTTCGAGTTTTTGGATGCAAATGCTTTGTCTTGAAATCTGGAAATCTTGATAAATTTGAAGCTAGATCAATGGATGGTTTTTTTTCTTGGATATCCTGCTCATACTCGTGGCTATCGTGGTGCTTGTTTTGGAGACTAACAAAATTGTGGAAACTTGTGAAGTTACTTTTGATGAGGCTAGTCCAGGCACTAGTCCAAGTGATGCAGTACAGCGCATACATTCGGGGAGAAAATCTTTGAAGATGATGATGATGTTGAAGATGAGGTCTTGACTCTTCCTAATGCACAACAAGATGTAGCACCTTTGGCACCTACTACTACATCACCTACAGCTAACCATCCTCAAGCTACAACATCATCTGTACATGCTGAAAATGAAGAAGGAGAAGGAGAAGTCTCAAAAGCCAATGCTCCCTTGTACATTCAAAAATGCATCCATCTGAACAAATGATTGGAGACCTAAATGAGAGAGTCACTCGATCCAGGTTTATTCATTCGACACTCATGCTCATTCCGCTTTAGTTGCTTCTTTTGAACCCAAAGATATATCTCATGCATTATCGGCGAATCTTGGATCAATGCCATGCATGAAGAAATAGAGAATTTTGAACGAAATAAAGTTTGGAAACTTGTCTCACCTCCTCCAGATTTTAATGTTATTGGAACTAGATGGGTTTTCAAAAATAAACAAAGTGAGGATGGTGTTGTTGTTAGAAACAAGGCTAGATTGGTTGCTCAAGGTTACACTCAAATTGAAGGCTTAGATTTTGATGAAACCTTTGCTCCTGTTGCTAGAATTGAAGCCATTAGAATCCTTTTAGCTTTTGCTGCATCCAAAGGTTTCAAATTGTATCAAATGGATGTGAAAAGTGCTTTTCTTAATGGCTACATAAATGAGGAGGTTTATGTCAAGCAACCACCTGGTTTTGAAAATCCAAAGTTTCCAAATCATGTATTCAAACTATCAAAAGCTTTGTATGGTTTGAAACAAGCACCTAGAGCATGGTATGATAGGCTAAAAACCTTTTACTTGAAAAGGCTTTTTAATGGGAAAGGTTGACAAAACTCTCTTTTTACTCAAGCAAGGCAATGATCAACTATTCGTTCAGATTTATGTTGATGATATTATCTTTGGTGGTTCATCTCATGTTTTAGTGTCTAAGTTTTCAGAAACAATGAGGAAGGAGTTTGAGATGAGTATGATGGGTGAGTTGACATACTTTTTGGGATTTCAAATCAAGCAAACGAAGGATGGTACTTTTGTACATCAAAGTAAATACACGAAAGACTTGCTACATCGCTTTAGAATGGAAAACAGCAAGCCGATCATGACACCCATGGAGAGCACTTGCGCACTTGACCCTGATGAAGATGGTGAGCCGGTTGATCAAAAGGAATATAGAAGTATGATAGGTTCACTTTTGTACCTCACTGCATCAAGGCCGGATATACAATTTTGTAACACCCCAAAATTTTGCTTTCCTTGAATTCATGTGTGATTTGGCACTTTGATGAATTTTTGGAATTTTCTGGAGTTTATTTGGAATTATTTGGAATTTATTTGAATTTATTCCATTTTGAAATAATTAAAGAATTTAATTATGCAAATAAAATTTTGTTGGAAATATTTTATTTGAGTCCAAAATGATCCAAAGTATTTTCAATTTTTGGAATTTTTTGAGTCATTTGCTATTTTTAATGAATTAAATGAATTACTAGGAATTATTTTAAATATTAAATCGCTGGAAAATCAAACTCGGGTCAAGTAATCTTGTTCATCCGACCGAGCCCGAGTCAGACTTCGTTCGAGTCCGACCGAAGCCACGTGACTCGGCCAGAACCCACTCCTAACCCTAATCAATCCCAACCGTTGGATCAAGATCCAACTACCGAGATCCGCCGACTTCGACCGAGCCGTGATCCGGCCCGGATCCGATCAGCGCCCGTGCGATCGGGGCCGTTGATCGCGCCACGTGGGCCGGCTGCGATTGCGTCGTCTCCGCCGAGTCCGAGCCGGACTCCGCCCGTGAGAGCGCCGCCGTGGCAAACTAGGGTTCCGCCACAGCACGCCTCCGGCTATTTAATGCCGGATCGCACTCGAGGATCGCCATCCCACGCGGTCGAAACCCTAGCTCACGCTGCTAGGATCCCCACCGTCTCGCTGCTATTGCTCGCCGGAGTTGGTAAAGCACTCCGCCGCGGTTTCGCGCCGTTTCATACCGTCGCCATCCTCCGCCGACGTTGACCCGAGATCCAAATCCCTTGCGTCAAAGGCGCACCGTGCCTACCATCCACTTCGCCGGAGAGCCTGCAGCGCCGTTGGGCGTGTCATCGTCATCAGCTCCGGCCGCCGCAAGCCGCCGCACGCCATTGCCGTCGCCCGAGCCATCTCAGCCGTCCGATCAAGATCGCACGATCCAGATCTTGCCACGTCATCGCGCGGTGAGGTTTCGTTATTTATCTCTAGATCAATCTCAACCATTGGATCTAAATCCAACGGTCCAGATTAACCGCGTTCAACCCATACTAGTAACACGAGATCCAATCTGGGCCGTTGATTTTCAAATCAACGGTCTAGATCTAGCCACGTGGCGGAAGGCCAACCGCCAGCGGTCGTAGCGGTCGGCGCCAGCATGAGAACGCGTGTCTACGACCGCAGGCCCGCATGTCGGCCGGCCCAGCCAAAGCGCACCATGACGTCACGATGGCGTCATGGCGGCCCGCTGTCGCCCGGTGTCCCGCGGTGTCTGGCGTCGGCCAATGACGTCACCCGAGTGGACCCACATGTCGCCTCTCGTGGAGCCGTGGGCCGAGTCCACCGTGGACCCGAGCCGGCGTGGACCAAGTCCATGGACCGGCCGACGTCGACCAGCCAATCGAGGTGACACGTGTCCATGCCGGCGCCAATAATTAATTTCGAAAAAGAAAATGATTTATTAATTCGAAATATTGATTCAAAATTTAGATTCAAACTTCAAACGCTTATAACTTTCGCGTTTCAACTCCGATTTGAGTGATTCAAATTTCTAAATTTGTATAAAATTGAGATCTACCTAAATATAAATTTTATTTAATTTTTGGACTAAAGTTTTTCTCTGAAATATTATTTAATTGATTATTTAAACTTTAATAAATCATAACTTTTGCGTTTTAACTCCAAATTTGACGATTCCAGTTTCTAAAAATCCATAAAATTATGTTCTCTCTGTTTATGGATTTTATTTGGAGTTTTGGGATCTTTTTGCCTAGTGTTTATTTGTGTATTTGCTATTTGCACGCTTTACGAGTAGACGTTGAAGTGCTGGAAGGATTCGAAGGAGAAGTGTTGACTCGGGGATCCAACTCAAGACCAAGAACAAGTACTTTTTGAAGGCAAGTTGTGCTTTGACCATGTTGATCCTATTTCGAAAATCTATTTTGATTTAAACTATTGCATGCTAGTTCAATTAGAAAGATACTTTGTTTAAACATGGGGGTTAGATAAATACCAATTTGCTATATGACACCTTGATTACTTAAGTATGTGCCATGACCCTTTGTCACCCTAGTTGTGGTTTACTAGTTGGACATTATTAAATTGCCAACATGGGTTTAGACCGTTGTAGTATCTTTGCTTAGACACGCTGCGTGCTCATGACATGATTTTGGACAATCAAATGCTAATATGGACTTAATGATATATTGAACCTGTTTTGGAAAAGTATCATGTGATGTTGATGGCACGTGGTGCATGGTAATCAAGCGGGGTTTGATAACGATTTCGGCCAAGGGCATGTGGCAAGAGCAATCAGGTGGGCGATTGTGGCATTGGGAGTGTTGATTTGGTTTTTCGGGTAGTCTTGCCCTGGTCACTCTAAGGACTTAACCTTGCAAGCCTTTGAACTGGGTCATACTTGCAACCACATGGTCGAATGGGACGGCCCTAGTTGACTAAGTCGCTAAGGACTCACTTGTGGAGCCTCAGGGTGTCGATTACACCGTTTGTGTGATTGTATGCGGGGAGCGTATCGTGGTGTGGCCAGTACCCATCTAACGGTGTGTTGGTCCCATACTTCGCCTTGGCTAAGGGAAGGGATGGTGTAGAGCACGTCTCAAGAGGACCACTGTGTTGTTTGAGGCTTCCGGAAGGCTTTATTCACGGGAACTTCGCCTTTGTGGTGTTTGACTGTATCTTGTGGGTAAAGTGCATAACCTCTGCAGAGTGTAGAATCTATTTGAATAGCCGAGTCCACGATCTTGGACAATGCTCGGGAATTACACTCAAGGGGTAGACTTTACGAAAATAACTTGGTTTTGAAAAGATGGGTTGGTTTAACAAGGAAGATGATGGAATTATGGTTTAGGATGGGAAAAATGTTTGTTAAACTTCTTGAAAAGTTATTTATGCTTTACTCATTTCTCTTGCTTTGAATCTACTTATATTACTTTTCAAATGTCAAGTTTCTTTGCAAAAATACCTTGTGCTATTCCTTTGTACCAAGCCATGCATATAGTCTATTAGCTTGCATTACAGGCATGACTTGTCGAGTACCAAGTACTCACCCTTGCCTCAACACAATACCGGTTGAAAAGGAGACTACGCCCGATTTCGGAGGGAGTTCCAAGAGGACCCGTCTACTTAGGGATCTGAGCGATCAGTTTACTGTGGTATCTTGGATGGCGCCACGAAGTTTATTTGATTTTCATTTGCTGCTATTTCTCTTTTAATAAGTTTCGCCTTGCAAGGCATATATTTGTAACTTGGCCATAAGGTCGAGTAACCCTTTGATTATTTAAATAAAGTACTTTGATAGTATCGTTTGGTATGATTGTGATATATACCGATGTTAAGACTGTGTGCACTAGCGCGTTCCTGGACTAGTGCTGAATACACAGAGGGTCCGGATTTGCAAATTCGGGTCCCGGCAGAGGTGGTATCGAGCCATACTTATTTGTAGGCTCAACCCTAGCTAGAATGGTCGTAGTGAGGATAAAACCTATTTTCTAAAGCTAAAAAGTTGTCAAGATAAGAAATGACCTCTCGACTTATCCCCTTCTCTCTTTTCTTGTCTCTTGCTGAAATTTTCCCTTACCTTATCACAATTTAAAGATTCCGGGTTCTTACGTAAAGCACTCTTGTGACAGATGGAGGAAGAGTTCAACTACGTTGATCTGGGAGTTGGTCACGCCACGGAACTTTGGCATATGCTACAGACTCTCGGAGATTTTGAGAAGCCCCAATACTAAGTGGAAGTGATCAGACAAGCGGGATTGATCAAGGCTTGTGACGTGAGGATTGAGGTACCTGCTAGGAAAAAGGGCCAGTGCAATCGCCCGATACATCCGCACCTGCCAGAGATCTACAATGCGGATGGGTATCCAAGAAGTATCACGACGAGCAATGCGGCACATTACCGTATCCACGCCAGAGAATTGAGAGCACGGTGTTCCGTTATCATCCGCGCCAGCGATAACCTTCTCGACCGAAGGAGATTCGGGATGAGGATGCCACGGTTACACAGCTTGGCACGATTTGTTGTAGCCGAGGAGGATTTACTAGAAAATACAAGCAATGAGCTACAGAAGGCCCGAAAGGAGATCACGACAGAGAAGAAAAGATTCAGGTAAGCTCAAGAGTATGAGGCACACCTTCTGCTAAGGATTGACGAGTTGGAGATGACTTTGTACGGACCGGACTCCGAGCGATTCGAGCTACACGAGCGAGATCCGGAAGGAGTCGGATCTCGATGAGGACACCGCTTCTTCGACTACCACAGAGGACACGATTCTTTGGACATGGCGATCAAGCTACGCTGTGCCCACAAAGACCCGCACTGGCCGTGGAGGTTTTCTCGATGAGTGAGCATAGGTTCTATAGTGAGACTCCTTCGCCGAGTCGAGTCATAGAGTAAAGAGTCACCCTTTAGGCGTTAGACTCCAGAGTTAGTTCGATTTGGATTTGCTTTGTTTGCTGAGTGTGCAGTATGTGTTGCAAGGCCCTTAGGCATTGTAAGCAGCCATACCAAGTTATTAATAATAAAGTTGGACCTTAAGGCTACACCTTTTGCCCCGCATAAGTTCCATATTACTTGTCTATTCTTGTTTCCCTCTCATCTCTAAACCTAGAGCAAATCGACAGATGGTGAACACCCGTGGAAACTTGGGAAGCAATGGGAGTGGATCTCGCCCAGAAAACCCCAATGTTGGAGCACCAAAGACCACCAGTTGATATGCGAGTTTTGGAGCCTTTCTTGCTGCCCAGACTCGGTTGATGCATGCTATGATGCAACAAATGCAGCACGTCCTTTGCCAGGCCACGCTAATCAAGTTAATCGGGGCCACGCCAGAATACAAGGTGTCGAGTTCATGAGAACTCACCCACCCACTTTCTCTGGGAATGCCAATCCATTGGAGGCCGATGATTGGTTAAGATCAATCGAGAGGAAGCTACACATAGCTCAATGCATAGGGAATGAGAAGGTACTTTACGCTTCTCATCACCGGAAGAACAAATTGAATGGTGGGAGAACCACTTGCCACGCAGAGAACCCTCAAGATATCACTTGGGAAGAGTTCACAATTTGCATTCCGACAAGTATCACGTGCCTGAAGGAATCATGGACCTTAAGAAGGAGGAGTTCAGAGCACCAAGCAAGGTAATCACCGGTGGCCGACTACCGAACAAGTTCACCCAGCTAGCACGCTACGCTTTGAGGATGTAGCGACGAGATAAATCCAGGCAGTCTCATTTTATGAAGGGACTTAACTCAGATTGCAAGTAGGGTTGATCACCCACACCTTTCCAGATTTCCAAGAATTGGTGAATAAGGCGCTTATTCTTGAGGACAAGCGCAAGGAACCGGATGAGAACAGAAGCGCAGGATGCAACAAAGAAGGATCACGCCAGTGAACGCAATACCGAGAGTTGCACCAAATCAATTCTTCGATTCCAACCACGTAATGCAACGAGGACACCATCCTCGGCACCAAGACCTGCCAATCGTAACTACCAAACCCCAGCCCCGCTTAGAAACGCTTACTCCGTGCAATCAAGGAACAGTGAGACGTCGCTACAATCGCAACGAGCCGTGACACTTTGCCAACAGCTTGTCCAAAGAAGACAGCGAGAGCGACCCGGCCGCTTCAATCTAGGAACCACCCCAGCTAGGACGCCAAAGACCAGAGCCACACCCTGCATCGTGGTGAGGCCGAGTCAACCATGTCACCGCAGATGCCTTTGCTGCGAGAATGCTACGGACGTAAATCTTGGGTAAGTTACTAGTTAACTCGATACACTGCACAGTTTTGTTTGACTCGAGCTTCGCATTCGCTTGTTTCGCAAGGCTTTGCTGCTAGAAATGACTTGAGAATTGCAAGACTTAAGTGCATGCTTTTAGTTCAAACCCACAGTTCAACTCCGAGCGGAAGTAGGATGTTCCGGTGAGAATACTAATAGATGGAATAGAGTTCCTAGCAAACCTTATAATTTTGGAGACCTGCACCTTAGATGTTATATTGGGAATGGATTGGTTATCCAAGCACAAGGCTGTATTGGATTGTGGAGGTAGGACTATCGCCGTTGAGAGCCCGGGTGGGAAGAAAGTGGAATTTCAAGCCACTGCAGCTTAGAGATGGACAGCTTGATGGTTAACAGTACCAAGGCAATCAGCATAGAGGATGTCCCAAGAGTGAATGAGTACCCGATGTTTTCCCGAAGATCTACCTCGTATGCCGCGCACAGGACATAGAGTTTGTGATAGAGCTTGTACCGTGCACAGACCGATAGCAAAGAGACCCTATCGGATGTCTACCGAGGAGTTGGTAGAAATGAAGAAGCAAATAGAGGAGTTAATGGAGAAAGGATTTATCGGACCAAGTTCGCCACCGTGGGGAGCACCGTTTTGTTTGTCAAGAAGAAGGACGGAGTTTCAGGATGTGCATTGACTACCGTGCACTCAATGAAGTCACCGTGAAGAATAAGTATCCGCTACCCAGGATTGATGATTTGTTTGATCGATTAAGAGGAGCCGGAGTTTTCTCCAAGATTGATCTCGAGATCGGGATACCATCGATTGAAGATCCGATCGGAAGATATTCAAGACTGCATTCTCGTCAAGATATGGACATTACGAAGTTCTGATTATGTCCTTTGGGCTGATTTAATGCGCCAAATTATTTCATGAATATGATGAATAAGGTGTTCATGGAATATTTGGACAAGTTTGTCGTCGTGTTCATAGACGATATCCTAGTCTACTCCAAGACAGAGGATGAACATGCCGAACACTTAAGGCGAGTTTTGGAAAAGGCGAGGAACAAAGAACTTTTCGCCAAGTTCAGCAAGTGTGATTTTTGGAAGGACAAGGTGGAGTTTCTTGGACATGTAATGACTGCAGAGGAGTCGCCAGTAGATCCAAGCAAAGTAGAAGCTGTGTTACATTGGGAGCAGTAGAAGACTGTGACCAGATTCGAGTTTCCTTGGAATGGCAGGATACTACCGCCGTTTCATCGAAGGCTTTTCGACAATTGCGAAACCTCTTACGCAATCTGAAGAAGGAAAAGAAGTTTGCATGGACGCCAGAATGTGAGAAAGGATTTGGGAGTCGAAGAAGCGATTGACGTCGGCACCGGTGTTAGTTCTACCGGATGTTGCTCAAAGCTTCGATATTTATTGTGACGCATCGCGCCAAGGACTTGGATGTGTCTTGTGCGTAACGGAAAGGTAAATCGCTTATGCATCAAGGCGATTGAGGCCGCATGAGGAAAATTATCCGACACATGACCTAGAGTTAGGCCGTAGTGCATGCCTTGAAGATATGGCGTCACTATCTCGATTGGAAACAGATGTGAAGTATATACGGATCATAAGAGCCTTAAGTACATATTCACCCAATGGATCTCGAATATGAGGCAGAGGAGATGGTTAGAGTTGATCAAGGACTATAATGTTGGAATCCATTACCATCCCGGGAAGGCCAACGTAGTAGCCGATGCTCTGAGTCGGAAAAGTCATACCGTGAGTACGTTGCTAGCCACAAGTCAGGATGAGTTATGTGAGGATTTTCAAAAGATGAAGATTGAGGTTGTACCTAGCGGATTCTTGGCCGCATTGGAAGTAAAGCCTACTTTAGAGGACCAGATCCGAGAAGGACGTATGATGATGACAAGATCCGTAGGATTAAGTCCAAAAAGGAGGAAGGCAAGGCAGAGGACTTCAAGTTGGATAAGCAAGGCACGTTGTGGATGAAGGATCGCATTTGTGTGCCTAACAAAAAGGAGTTAAAGCAACTGATTCTGGAAGAAGCCCATGACTCCAAGTACTCAATCCATCCTGGAAGCGCCAAGATGTATCAGGATCTGAAGGAGAGATTCTGGTGGCCGAGTATGAAACGTGAAGTTGCCGAGCATGTTGCATTGTGCGACGTATGCCAGAGAGTCAAGGCAATGCATCAGAGACCAGCAGGATTGCTACAACCGCTGAAAATACCTGAGTGGAAGTGGGAGGAAATCGGAATGGATTTCATTACTGGTTTGCCGAGGACTCAAGGAGGTTATGACTCCATATGGGTTATAGTGGATCGTTTGACTAAAGTAGCCCATTTTATCCCCGTGAAGACCACTTACTCGGGAGATAAATTAGCAGAGTTGTACATGATCAGGATCGTTTGTTTGCACGGAGTGCCAAAGAGGATTGTATCGGACAGAGGTACCCAATTTACCTCAAGGTTTTGGAATAAGTTGCATGAAGCCATGGGAACCCGTTTGAACTTCAGTACAGCTTATCATCCACAGACGGATGGGCAGACCGAAAGAGTCAACCAGATTCTGGAGGATATGTTGAGAGCTTGTGCATTGGCTTATGCTACCTCTTGGGATAAGAGTTTGCCGTATGCCGAGTTCGATTACAACAATAGCTATCAGGCTAGTTCTGAGATGTCACCTTTTGAGGCACTGTATGGTCGACCCTGTCGGACGCCATTGAATTGGAATGAGACCGGCGAGCGCCGTGTCTTTGGGCCTGATATTCTTCAAGAGGCTGAAGAGCAGATCGCTATGATTAGGGAAAGGTTGAAGATAGCCCAATCTCGACAAAAGAGTTATGCTGACAATCGTCGCGAGATTTGAGTTTTGAACTGTAAGACTTTGTATACCTCCGAGTTACGCCTCTCGGGAGTTAAGAGGTTCCATGCCAAAGGAAAACTTGCACCCGTTATGTTGGACCATTTAAGATTTTGAGCCGCAGAGGCGGTTGCTTATCACCGGAGTTGCCACAATGTTAAGCAGGAGTACATGATGTATTCCATGTGTCCCGATTGAAGAAGTGTCTTCGAGTTCCGGAGGAACAGACACTGTTAGAATCAATTGAGTTGCAAGAGGACTTGACTTATAAGGAGTATCCCGTGAGGATTCTAGACACAATGGATCGAGAAACTAGAAACAAGTCAACTCGTTTCTGTAGAGTTCAGTGGAGCAACCATGCAGAGAGCGAAGCGACTTGGGAGCGCGAAGAGGATTTGAAGAAAGAATTTCCAAACCTATTCCTTTAGTGAGCCCTGAATCTCGGGGACGAGATTCTATTAAGGGGGGGAGGTTTGTAACACCCCAAAATTTTGCTTTCCTTGAATTCATGTGTGATTTGGCACTTTGATGAATTTTTGGAATTTTCTGGAGTTTATTTGGAATTATTTGGAATTTATTTGAATTTATTCCATTTTGAAATAATTAAAGAATTTAATTATGCAAATAAAATTTTGTTGGAAATATTTTATTTGAGTCCAAAATGATCCAAAGTATTTTCCAGAATTTTTCTGGAATTTTTCTGAGTCATTTGCTATTTTTAATGAATTAAATGAATTACTAGGAATTATTTTAAATATTAAATCGCTGGAAAATCAAACTCGGGTCAAGTACTGTTCATCCGACCGAGCCCGAGTCAGACTGTTCGAGTCCGACCCGAGCCACGTGACTCGACCGAACCCACTCTAACCCTAATCAATCCCAACCGTTGGATCAAGATCCAACGGTACCGAGATCCGCCGACTTCGACCGAGCCGTATCCGCCCGGATCCGATCAGCGCCCGCGTCGATCGGGGCCGTTGATCGCGCCACGTGGGCGGCTGCGACAGGCTCGTCTCCGCCGAAGTCCGAGCCGACTCACGCCGTGAGCGCCGCCGTGGCAAACTAGGGTTCCGCCCGAAACACGCCTCCGGCTATTTAAAGCGCGGACCGCACCCCGAGGATCGCCATCCCACGCCGGTCCCGAAACCCTAGCTCACGCCGCTAGGATCCCCACCGTCTCGGCGCTATTGCTCGCGGAGTTGGTAAAGCACTCCGCCGCGGTTTCGCGCCGTTTCGCCACCGTCGCCATCCTCCGCCGACGTTGACCCCAGATCCAGATCCCTTGCGTCCAAGGCGCACTGCGTTTACCATCCACCGCCGGAGGGCCTGCAGCGCCGTTGGGCGTGTCGTAAATCATCGCTCACGGCCACCGCAAGCCGCCCGCCAGCGCGCCATTGCCGTCGCCGAAACCATCTCGGTAGTCCGATCAAGATCGCGACGATCCGAGATCTTGCCACGCCATCGCGCGGTGAGGTTTCGTTACGATCTCTAGATCCAATCTCAACCATTGGATCTAAATCCAACGGTTCAGACAACCGCGTTCACCCCAAACGCTGTAACACCGTGATTCAATCCGGGCCGTTGATTTTCAAATCAACGGTCTAGATCTAGCCACGCGGGCCGTAAGGCCAACCGCCGCGGCCAACGCCGCCAAGATGAGAACGTGTTCGACACGCTGGGCCCGCATGTCAGCGGCCCAGCCAAACGGCACCATGACGTCACGATGACGTCATGGCGGGCCCGCTTGTCGCCAGAAATGTCCCAAAGAAGCAGCCGACGCCAAGAATGACGCTACCCGAGTGGACCCACATGTCGGGCCTCTCGTGGAGCCGTGGACCGAGTCCACCGTGGACCCGAGCCGAAGCGTGGACCAAGTCCATGGACCGGCCGACGCCACCAGCCAATCAGAGCTGACACGTGTCCATGCCGACGCAATAATTAATTTCCGAAAAGAAAATGATTTATTAATTCGAAATATTGATTCAAAATTTAGATTCAAACTTCAAACGCTTATAACTTTCGCGTTTCAACTCCGATTTGAGTGATTCAAATTTCTAAATTTGTATAAAATTGAGATCTACCTAAATATAAATTTTATTTAATTTTTGGACTAAAGTTTTTCTCTGAAATATTATTTAATTGATTATTTAAACTTTAATAAATCATAACTTTTATGCGTTTTAACTCCAAATTTGATTTATTCCAGTTTCTAAAAATCCAGAAAATTATGTTCTCTCTGTTTATGGATTTTATTTGGAGTTTTGGGATCTTTTGCCTAGTGTTTATTTGTGTATTTGCTATTTGCACGCTTTACGAGTAGACGTTGAAGTGCCGGAAGGATTCGAAGGAGAAGTGTTGACTCAGGATCCAACTCAAGACCAAGAACAAGTACTTTTTGAAGGCAAGTTGTGCTTTGACCATGTTGATCCTCTTTCGAAAATCTATTTTGATTTAAACTATTGCATGCTAGTTCAATTAGAAAGATACTTTGTTTAAACATGGGGGTTAGATAAATACCAATTTGCTATATGACACCTTGATTACTTAAGTATGTGCCATGACCCTTTGTCACCCTAGTTGTGGTTTACTAGTTGGACATTATTAAATTGCCAACATGGGTTTAGACCGTTGTAGTATGCTGCTTAGACTTTCGTGCTCATGACATGATTTTGGACAATCAAATGCTAATATGGACTTAATGATATATTGAACCTGTTTTGGAAAAGTATCATGTGATGTTGATGGCACGTGGTGCATGGTAATCAACTGGGTTTGATAAACGATTTTCGGCCGGGCATGTGGCAAGAGCAATCAGGTGGGCCATTGTGGCATTGGGAGTGTTGATTTGGTTTTTCGGGTAGTCTTGCCCTGGTCACTCTAAGGACTTAACCTTGCAAGCCTTTGAACTGGTCATACTTGCAACCACATGGCTGGAATGGGACGGCCCTAGTTGACTAAGTCGCTAAGGACTCACTTGTGGAGCCTCAGGGTGTCGATTACACCGCTTGTGTGATTGTGCGGGGAGCGTGTCGTGGCTGTGGCCAGTACCCATCTAACGGTGTGTTGGTCCCATACTTCGCCTTGGCTAAGGGAAGGGATGGTGGAGAGCACGTGCTGAGAGGACCACCTGTGTTGTTTGAGGCTTCCGAAAGGCTTTGTTACTGAGGAACTCGCCTTTGTGGTGTTTGATCAGATCTTGTGGGTAAAGTGCATAACCTCTGCAGAGTGTAGAATCTATTTGAATAGCCGAGTCCACTGATCTTTGGACAATGCTCGGGAATTACAGTCAAGGGGTAGACTTTCTGAAAATAACTTGGTTTTGAAAAGATGGGTTGGTTTAACAAGGAAGATGATGGAATTATGGTTTAGGATGGGAAAAATGTTTGTTAAACTTCTTGAAAAGTTATTTATGCTTTACTCATTTCTACTGCTTTCGAATCTACTTATATTACTTTTCAAATGCTGTTTACTGCAAAAATACCTTGTGCTATTCCTTTGTACCAAGCCATGCATATAGTCTATTAGCTTGCATTCTGTGCATGACTTGCTGAGTACCAAGTACTCACCCTTGCCTCAACACAATACCAGTTGAAGAGGAGACTACGCCCGATTGAGGAGGAGTTCCAAGAGGACCCGTCTACTTAGGGATGCGAGCCCAGTCAGTTGCCTGTGGTATACTGGATGGCGCCACGAAGTTTATTTGATTTTCCGCTGCTGCTATTTCTCTTTTAATAAGTTTCGCCTTGCAAGGCATATATTTGTAACTTGGCCATAAGGTCGAGTAACCCTTTGATTATTTAAATAAAGTACTTTGATAGTATCGTTTGGTATGATTGTGATATATACCGATGTTAAGACTGTGTGCACTAGCGCGTTCCTGGACTAGTGCTGAATACACAGAGGGTCCGGATTTGCAAATTTGGGGTCCCGACAAATTTGCTGTATGCTTGTGTGCTCGTTTTCAAGCTTCCCCACGTGCTTCACATCGACAAGCTGTCAAAAGGATTTTCAGGTATCTTCATGGAACTCAAGATTTTGGCATTTGGCTTTACGCTTCCTCATGCATTAGTTTGAGATCTTTTTCTCGATGCTGATTTTGGAGGATGTAGAATTGATAGGAAAAGCACTTCTGGTTCATGTCACTTCTTGGGAAATTCTCTCATTGCATGGTCATCTAGAAAGCAATCTTCATTTGCACAATCAAGCTGCTTTGAATCTGAATATGTGGCTGCTGCTAGTTGTTGTTCTCAAATTCTTTGGATAGTAGCTACACTTAAAGATTATGGGGTTAATTTGGATAGTGTTCCTCTTTTGTGTGATAACACTAGTGCAATTTGCATTGCTAAGAACCCCGTGCAACACTCTAGAACAAAACACATTGACATCAGATTTCACTTTCTTAGAGATCATGTTGAAAAAGGCAACATTGTGCTTCATCATGTGGATACTGAACATCAATTGGCTGACATTTTCACAAAACCTTTGTCTTCTTCTCTCGTTTTGCTTTTATTCGGGGAGAACTTGGGATTGTTCATCCAATGGGTTTGTTTTGAGGGGGAGTTTCTTTGCCAAGTTCTTTCACTTTATGAGCTCACTTTATCATATTTCTTTATATATTGTGTAATTGTGCTAATATATGATAATCTAAATTGTTCCACTTGAACTAAAAATGACATTGCGAAATTCCTTGGTCTGATTGCCTATAGCTAAATACTTTGTGATATCTTACTCTTCTAGGCTTGATATTGAATCTTCTTGACAAAATTGGGCTATGAAGCAAGTCTGTTTTAGCTTTACTCTTTCATAAGACTTTTTAATCACTTTTGCATGTTTTCAAAGAAAAATGAAAAGAAAAGGGAATCAATAAAAAAGGGTTGTTAAAAGCAAAAGCCTCAAGTTATGAGCTTCAGGAATGCTTTCCCTAAAAAGATAAGATGTATGCTTCAAGCATGCCAATCCAAGGAAATAAAAGAAGTATGCTTCAAGCATGCCACATGCAGTTTACTGTTTAAAGATTAAATTGGTCTACTAGATTGGAGTTGAAATCACTTGCTCGCCCAGAGTTGTTAGTTGCTTCAATTTTTGAGCTTTTGTTCTTTTCTTTGAGATCTTGCTTCAGATTTGGCTATAGTTGACAGAATTGAGGTTGAGATACATGTCATTCCCTAACTTGTTAAAAATCACATTAATATCATGTATTTTGCATATTATGTGATATATAAGGTTATATGATCAAATGAGCTCATCCTCTTCTATCTTGGCACTCATTTGTTTCTCCTTGTGAAATCATTGCTACAAGAAAATTTTAAACATGTTCTCTCTTTTGTACTCTTGATGAATCCATTGTCAAAGGGGGAGAAAATTGGGAATTGTTGAAAAGTTTAATGAAAAAGGGGGAGAAGAAAAAGGGGGAGTTGTGTTTGGAAATTTGAGAATTTTGGGAGAAGTTTGGAGAATTTTGGAATTTTTGGGCGCATTGCACATTCACACACTTTTTCATTCTCAGGGGGAGATTTTGTTTTGCTTTTGGTAAAAAGGGGAATTCTGTGTTTTCTTACTTTGGTCTTTGATCCTTTGGATTTCAAAATCTTTTGTAAAGTGAATGCCAAATGTTCAATTCTAAGTAGTGTTGCCAATGTTTTCATCAAGGGGGAGATTGTGAAATCATGTGCTGAAAAATTGGCTTTGAACTGAAAAATTAACTTAGAATTGGATTTGCAAAATGTGCTTGTGCATGTGTTTGACAATTTGACAAGAAACAGTAAGTTTCCCATGTACAACGGACCAACTTTCTTGGTCCTTTGTAAACATGCTTTTGACAACCTCATTCTTCCATGTACAACAGACCAACTTTTTTGGTCTGTCGTAAATGTGTTTTTGAAGGTTGTTGTGCCAGACCAAGTTATTGAAAAACAGTAAGTTTTACATGTACAACGGACAAAGTTTTTGTGTCCGTCGTGAACATGATTTTGAGCGCATGAGCCAAACCCTATTTTCCAAGAATCCAGTAAGCTACGCATGTACGACGGACAAAGTTTTTGGGTCTGTCGTGAACGGCTTTTTGAGGATTGATTTCGCATGTACAACGGACAAAGTTTTTGTTGGTCCGTCGTAAACGTGTTTTCGCCGGAATGATTTCTTTTTGGAACCGAGAGTTTCACTTGTACAACGGACTGATTTTGTTGGTCCGTCGTGAATGGACTTTCTCTAGGATTTTTGATTTTGGTCCGTTGTAGACGTGTTTTGCTCGGTTTGGATGTTTTGCAAGATTTGAAATGGTTTGAATTTGAGATTATGAAATTTGTGATGATTTCATGATGCTTCTTTTGAAGTGGACTTTATGCAATACTCATGTGAGTAGTTGCATGGATTGACATTGAGTCAAGTCGTGGACTTGTGCTCGGATTTGTTTTAGGTTTGTTCATGTGCAGGTATTGCTCAAGACGAATGTGGTCGATGACGGACCGAACTAGGTTCATGGAGGAACCGAGGTTCTGACTAGGTTCAGGAGGAACTGAGGTCTTGGTGGTCAAGGATGTCATGCGGGACGTTCGGGCTAAGAGAATGGTGCACATGAAGAATGGTTAGTCACGTGAGAATGGCAGGAGGTCATTCGCGTGCAAAGTGTTAGTCACGTGAGTATGGCAGGTGGCCATACGCGTGCAAAGTGTTAGTCACGTGAGTATGGTAGGGTTGCCATACGCGTGCAAGAGTTGTATTCGGCCAGGTTGGGCCAAGAGGAGTTGTGTTGAATACGGACTCCTTCTAGATTAGGAATTGTATTCAGAACTCCTTGTGTTTTGCTCCTTTAAATAGGAGGGGTGTCTCCTGTTGAAGGGCAATCCAATCAAGTAGAGCTGAGCGCATCAAGCCTTGAGCTTGGTTTTAGGGTTTGTACTCTTTTGATGAGAGTATTTTAGACAAGAAATAAAGATCAATTCTTCCAAGATTTTTGCGTGCTCAAAGAACCACGTCGCTACAAAGATTTTCTCGCCTTGGTTCTTGTTTGCATGCTTGTTCTAGTTCTAGATTGGTTTTTGTTCTTCAAGTTTTATCTTGATTTGATCCATCAAAAACCTCTCTAGGGTATTGATCTAGTGTTTCTCAAAGTCTAGTTGATCAATCTTTTGTCGTTCTTGTTTAATCTTGAAGTTTTGATTAGATTGATTCTCGTCAAGTTCTGGATCAGCAAGCTTGCGAAGCTCATAACTTTTGATCCGTAAGTCCGATCGAGCTAATTCTTTTTGGGTTCGATTCGTATTGGAATCTAGTTTCTTGTGTCCACATTTCAGATCGTTTCGTCGGTTGGATCTCCGGGAATTCTCGTTTTACCAAACCTCTGTCATTCTGTTTTTGTCGAAAACGAGGCAATTATTTGGTTCTGTTTTGGGGTGAACTTTTAATAGGTCAAGAATTTGGTTTTAGCTTCCGCACAATCATTCACCCCCCCCTCTGATTGCTATATTCGTATACTTCGATCCTACACCTTGGTACTGTTTACCATCAACTGTCCATCTCTAACTGCGGTGGCTTGAAATTCCATTTTCTTCCCACACGGGCTCTCAACTGAGATAGTCCTTCGTCCACAATCCAATACGGCCTTGTGCTTGGATAACCAATCCATTCCCAATATGACGTCCAAGGTCTGGGTCTCCAAAATTATAAGGTTTGCTAGGAACTCTATTCCATCTATTAGTATTCTCACCCCGGAACATCCTACTTTCTTTCGGAGTTCGGAACCAGGGGTTTGAACTAAAAGCATGCACTTAAGTCTTGCAATCCTCAAATCATTTCTAGTAGCAAAGCCTTGCGAAACAAACGAATGCGAAGCTCCAGAGTCAAACAAAATCATGCAGTGTATCGAGTTAACAAGTAACTTACCCGATTTACGTCCGTCGCATTCTGCAGGCATCTGCGGTGACATGGTTGACTCGGCCTCTCACCACGGCCTGGGGTGTGGCTCCAGTGCTGCCGTCCTAGCTGGGGTGGTTCCTAGATTGAAGCGAATCGGGTCACTCCTGCTGTCTTCTTCGGACAAGCTGTTGGCAAAGTGTCTGGCTCGTTGCACAGGTTGTAGCGGCGTCTCACTTTGTTCCTTCTTGCTGGAGTAAGCGTTTCTAGCGGTGGGGTGCAGTAGTTCTGATTGGCAGGTCTTGGTCTTTGAGGGTGGTGTCCTTGTTGCCTTCGTGGTTGGAACTGAAGAATTGATTTGGTGCAACTCTCAGCGCCGCTGCGTTCCTGGCGTGATCCTTCTTTGTTGCATCCTGCGCTTCTGTTCTCATCCGGTTCCTTGCGCTTGTCCTCAAGAATAAGCGCCTTATTCACCAACTCTTGGAAATCTGGAAAGGTGTGGGTGATCAATCCTACTTGCAATCTGAGTTAAGTCCTTCATAAAACGAGACTGCCTGGATTTATCTGTCGCTACATCCTCAAAAAGCGTGGCGTGCTAGGCTGTGTGAACTTGTTCAGTAGTCGGCCACCGGGTGATTACCTTGCTTGGTGCTCTGAACTCCTCCTTCTTAAGGTCCATGATTCCTTCAGGCACGTGTTCTTTGTCGAATGCAATTGTGAACTCTTCCCAAGTGATATCTTGAGGGTTCTCTTGCGTGGCACAGAAGTTCTCCCACCATTCGGCGGCTGTTCCTTCCAGCTGATGAGAAGCGTAGAGTACCTTCTCATTTCCTATGCATTGAGCTATGTGTAGCTTCCTCTCGATTGACCTTAACCAGTCATCGGCCTCCAATGGATTGGCATTCCCAGAGAAAGTGGGTGGGTGAGTTCTCATGAACTCCGACACTTTGTATTCAAGCGTGGTCCCCGATTAACTTGATTAGCGATGGCCTGAGCGGTGACGTGTTGCATTTGTTGCATCATAGCATGCATCAACTGAGTGCAGGCAGCAAGAAAAGCTTCAAATTCTGCATGTCCGGTGGCGGTGCCGGTGCTCCATCATTGGGGTTTTCTGCTGGGCGAGAACCACTCCCATTGCTTCCAAAGTTTCCACGGGTGTTCACCATCTGTCGATTTGCTCTAGGTTTAGAGATGAGAGGGAAACAAGAATAGACAAGTAATATGGAACTTATTCGGGGCGAAAGGTGTAACTTTAAGGTCCAACTTTATTATTAATAACTTGGTATGGCTGCTTACAATGCCTAAGGGCCTTGCAACACATACTGCACACTCAGCAAACAAAACAAATCCAAATCGAACTAACTCTGGAGTCTAACGCCTAAATGGTGACTCTTTATTCTATGACGCGACTCGGCGAAGGAGTCTCACTATAGAACCTATGCTCACTCATCGAGAAAACCTCCACGGCCTGGGTACGGGTGCTGTGGCATAGGCGCGAAACGATTGCCATGTGTCCAAAGAATCGTGTCCTCTATGGTAGTCGAAGAAGCGATGTCCTCATCGAGATCGACTCCTCTGGATCTCGCTCGTGTAGCTCGAGCATCTTGGCTCTGGAGTGCAGTCCGTACAAGGTCATCTCCAACTCGTCAATCCTTCGTGAGGAGGTGTGCCACATACTCTTGAGCTTCCCGCCATCTCGCCCTTCTCTGTCGTGATTTCCTTGCGGGCCTTCAGAGCTCCTTGCTTGTATTATCTAGTACATCCTCCTGGCGACGACAAATCGTGCCAAGCGTGTAACCGTGGCATCCTCATCCTAAATCGCCTTGGGTCAAGAAGGTTATCGCTGTGGATGATAACGGAACACCGCACTCTCCAACTCTCCTGGCGTAGATACGGGTAATGTGCCGCATTGCTCGTCGTGATACTTCTTGGATACCCATCTGCATTGTAGATCTCCTGGCAAAGGTCAGTGTATCGGCGATTGCCTGGCCCTTTTCCTAGCAGTACCTCAATCTTCACGTCACAAGCCTTGATCAATCCCGCTTGTCTGATCACTTCCACTTGGTATTGGGGCTTCTCAAAATCTCCGAGAGTCTGAAGCATATGCCAAAGTTCCGCGGCGTGACCAACTCCCAGATCAACGTAGTTGAACTCTTCCTCCATCTGTCACAAGAGTGCTTTACGTAAGAACTCGGGATTTTTTTTTTAATTGTGACAAGGTAAGAGAAAAAAATTTCAGCAAGAGACAAGAAAAGAGAGAAGGGGATAAGTCGAGATGTCATTTCTTATCTTGACAAATTTTTAGCTTTTTAGAAAATGGATTTTATCCTCACTACGACCATTCTATCTTAGGGTTGAGCCTACGGTCAACCTGGCTCTGATACCACCTCTGTCGGGACCCCGAATTTGCAAATCCGGACCCTCTGTGTATTCAGCACTAGTCCAGGAACGCGCTAGTGCACACAGTCTTAACATCGGTAAATATCACAATCATACCATTCGATATTATCAAAGTACTTTATTTAAATAACCAAACTGGTTACTTGACCTTATGGTCAAGTTACAAATGTATGCCTCGCAAGGCGAAACTTATTAAAAGAGAAATAATAGCAATGAAAATCAAATAACTTCGTGGCGCCATCCAAGATACCACAGTAACTGATCGGGCTCGCTTCCTAAGTAGACGGATCCTCTTGGAGTTCCTCCTCCAAAGTAGTGCGATCTCCTCTTCAACCGATATTGTGTTGAGGCAAGGGTGAGTACTTGGTACTCAAAGAAGTCATGCACATAATGCAAGCTAATATACTATATGCATGGCTTGGTACAAAGGAATAGCTCAAGGTATATTTGCGAAACAAGATTTGACAAGTAATATAAGTAGATTCAAAGCAAAGAAATAAGTAAAGCATAAATAACTTTTCAAGAAGTTTAATAAACTTTTTCCCCATCCTAAACCATATTTCCATCATCTTCATTATTAAACCAACCCAACTTTCCAAATCCAAGTTATTTTTGAGAAAATCTAACCCTTGACTGTAATTCTGAGCGATGTCCAATACCATGACACTGGCTATTCGAATAGATTCTACACTCTGCAGAGGTTATGCACTTTACCCACAAGATACAAATCAAACACCGAAAAGGCGAGTTCCGTAACAAAGTCTTTCGGAAACCTCTAACAATACAAGTGGTCCTCCCGGTTATTGCGCACTAACCCTTCCCTTCGCTAAGGCGAAGTCTAGGCCAATCAACTGTTAGATGGGTACTGGCCTCACTTCAGACGCCTCCCCGCACAACTTACACAAAGGGTGTAGTTGACCTTCCGAGGTCCCACAGTGCGTTATTAGCAACTTAGTCAACTAGGTCCGTCCCATTACAGACATGTGGTTGCACGTTAGACCCAGTTCAAAGGCTTGCAAGGTTAAGTCCTTAGGGTGACCAGGCAAGACTACCCAAAACCAAAACAACACTCCCAATGCCACAACTGGCCCACTGATTACTCTTTGCCACATGCCCCTGGCCGAAATCGTTTATCAAACCCCAGTTGATTACCATGCACCACGTGCCATCAACATCACATGATACTTTTCCAAAACAGGTTCAATATATCATTAAGTCAATATTAACATTTGATTATCCAAAATCATGTTATGAGCACGTAGCAGGTCTAAGCAGTATACTACAACGGTCTAAACCCAGGTTGGCAACTTAATAATGTCCAACTAGTAATCCACAACTAGGGTGACAAAGGGTCATGGCACATACTTAAGTAATCAAGGTGTCATACAACAAATTGGTATTTATCTAACCCCCATGTTTAAACCAAGTATTTTTCTAATTGAACTAGCATGCAATAGTTTAAATCAAAATAGATTTCGAAATAGGATCAACATGGTCAAAGCACAACTTGCCTTCAAAAAGTACTTGTTCTTGGTCTTGAGTTGGATCCTGAGTCAATACTTCTCCTTCGAATCCTTCCGGCACTTCAACGTCTACTCGTAAAGCGTGCAAATAGCAAATACACAAATAAACAATGGGCAAAAAGTATCCAAACATCCAAATAAAATCCATAAACAGAAAGAACATAATTTTATGGATTTTTAGAAACTGGAATCGTCAAATTTGGAGTTAAGACGCAAAAGTTATGATTATTTAAAGTTTAAATAATCAATTAAATAATTTTGCAGAGAAAAACTTTAGTCCAAAAATTAAATAAAATTCATATTTAGGTAGATCTCAATTTTATACAAATTTAGAAATTTGAATCACTCAAATCGGAGTTGAAACGCAAAAGTTATAAGCGTTTGAAGTTTTGAAATTCAAATCAATTATTAAACCGATTTATTAAATCATTTTCTTTTTCGGAAAATCATTTATTGCGTCAACATGGACACATGGCAGCCTCTGATTGGTTGGCTGACGTCAGCCGGTCCATGGACTCGGTCCACGCTCGGCTTGGGTCTACCGTGGACCCGGTCCACGACTCCACGTGAGACTGACATGTGGGACCATTCGGATGACGTCATTGCTGACGTCAGCGGGCTCGACCACGATCGACAGTGGGACTCCACCGTGGACGTCATGGGTGACGTCGGCGCTTAGGCTGGGTCACCCGACATGCGGGCCCGCCATGTCGTCGTCGCAGCGTCTGGCCACCGCGTCGGTCCAACTTCCCGACACGTGGCGCAATCTCGACCGTTGGTTTGAAAATCAACGGCCGCGATTGGACCCAGGGTTAACACGTTGAAACTACTCGATGATCGTGGGCCGTTCGATCTAGATCGGACGGTCCAGATCTAATCCTATAATAATCACTACTACGGCACGTGGCGATTGTGAACCGTTGGATCTTGATCCAACGGTCCAGATCTAATCGGGTTTGAAACACGTGAACTCACCTCAACCGCACGATCAAGATCGGACGGCGCACACAGTTCGCGAGGGCGATGGCGACGCGGCGGAGCTGCAGCCACCGGAGACGGAGACGACGACGAGCCCGACGGCGCTCCGGGGTCGTTCCGGCGAAGTGGGTGGTCCCTTCGGGTGCGTCTCGAAGCGGGGACTCCGGATCTGGGCTCCTTCTCGGCGGATGACAACGGACGGCGGCGGCGAGGCGGGCAAAAACGCGCGGAGTGGCACTCAACTACAGCGAGCTCGCACGGGCAAACGGGCGACGGCTCGAGCGAGATGGCTCGAGAACGGGTGCGCAAGGATGAGGGCAACCTCGGGCGTGACCAGGGCTTTAAATAGCCTCGGCGTTCGTGCGAGACGGAAACCTAATTCTACACTACGCGACGCGGCGGCGGAGTCCGGCTTCCGACTCGGCGGAGACGACGACGCACGCCCGGCCCACGTGGCACGATCAACGGCCACGATCGCGTGGCGCGATCGGATCCGGGCCGGATACGGCTCGAACCCAGACGGGCGGATCTTAGCCGTTGGATCTTGATCCAACTGGCCGGATCGATTAGGGTTTTGAGCCGGTTTGATCGAGTCACGTGGCTCGGGTCGGACTCGAGTCCGACTCGGGTTCCGACTCGGTCGGATGAACAGTACTAGACCCGAGTTGATTTTTCCAACGATTTAATATTTAAAATAATTCCCAATAATTCATTTAATTCATTAAAAATAGCAAAGGACTCAGAAAAATTCCAGAAAAATTCTGGAAAATACTTTGGATCATTTTGGACTCAAATAAAATATTTCCAACAAAATTTTATTTGCAAAATTAAATTCTTTATTTATTTCAAAATGGAATAAATTCAAATAAATTCCAAATAAATCCAAATAAATTCCAGAAAATTCCAAAAATTCACCAAAGTGCCAAATCACACATGAATTTAAGAAAAGCAAAATTTTGGGGTGTTACATGCGGCCTCAACTGCCTTGATGCATAAGCGACGACCTTTCCATTCTGCATCAGCACACATCCAAGTCCTTGGCGCGATGCGTCACAATAATTATCAAAGCTTTGATTAACATCCGGTAGAACTAACACCGGTGCTGATGTCAATCGCTTCTTCAGCTCCTGAAATCCTGTCTCACATTCTGGCGTCCATGCAAACTTATTTTCCTTTTTCAGCAATTGCGTAAGAGGTTTCGCAATTGTCGAAAAGCCTTCAATGAAACGGCGGTAGTATCCTGCCATTCCTAGGAAACTCCGGATCTGGGTCACAGTCTTCGGCTGCTCCCAATGTAACACAGCTTCTACTTTGCTTGGATCTACGGCGACTCCTTCTGCGGTCATTAAATGTCCAAGAAACTCCACCTCGTTCTTCCAAAAATCACACTTAAGTGTTCGGCATGTTCCTCCTCTGTCTTGGAGTAGATTAGGATATCATCTATGAACACGACAACAAACTTGTCCAAATATTCCATGAACACCTTATTCATCATATTCATGAAATATGCTGGCGCATTCGTCAGACCAAAAGACATAATCATAAACTTCGTAATGTCCATATCTTGACGAGAATGCAGTCTTGAATATCTTCTCGATCGGATCTTCAATCGATGGTATCCCGATCTCGGATCAATCTTGGAGAAAACTCCGGCTCCTCTCGGTGATCAAACAAATCATCAATCCTGGGTAGCGGATACTTATTCTTCACGGTGACTTCATTGAGTGCACGGTAGTCGATGCACATCCTGAAACTCCCGTCCTTCTTCTTGACAAACAAAACTGGTGCTCCCCACGGTGATGAGCTCGGTCTGATAAATCCCTTCTCCATTAATTCTTCTAGCTGTTTCTTCATCTCTACCAACTCCTTGGTGGACATCCGATAGGGTCTCTTTGCTATCGGTGCTGTACCAGGTACAAGTTCTATCACAAACTCTATGTCCCTGTCTCAAGGCATACGGGTAGATCTTCGGAAAAACATCTGGGTACTCATTCACTCTTGAGACATCCTCTGTGCTGATTGTCTTGGTAGTTAACCATCAATCATCCATCTCTAACCGCGGTGGCTTGAAATTCCACTTTCCTTCCACACGGGCTCTCAATCGAGATAGTCCTTCGCCCACAATCCAATACGGCCTTGTGCTTGGATAACCAATCCATTCCCAAAATAATGTCTAAGGTCCGGGTCTCCAAAATTATAAGGTTCGCTAGGAACTCTATTCCATCTATTAGTATTCTCACCCGGAACATCCTACTTTCGTTCGGAGTTCTAACCAGGGTTTGAACTACAAGCATGCATCTAAGTCTTGCAATCCTCAAATCATTTCTAGTAGCAAAGCCTTGCGAAACAAACGAATGCGAAGCTCGTAATCAACAAAATCATTGCAGTGCATCGAGTTAACAAGTAACTTACCCAGATCTGACGTCCGTAGCATTCTGCAGGTGCATCTGCGGTGACATGGTTGACTCGGCCTCTCACCACACTGGGTGTGGCTCCTGATCTTTGGCGTCCTAGGTGGGGTGGTTCCTAGATTGAAGCGAACGGGGTCACTCCTGCTGTCTTCTTTGGACAACTATTGGCAAAATGTCACGGCTCGTTGCGATTGTAGCGGCGTCTCACTGCTCCTTCTTTGCCGACTGCCTCGAGTAGTGTTTCTAGCGGGGCTGGAGGTCTGGTAGTTACGATTGATGTGTCTTGAGTGCTTTGGTGACGGTGTCCTTGTTGCATTTTGTGGCTGGAATCGAAGAATTGATTTGGTGCAACTCTCAGCGCTGCTATGCGTTCCTGGCGTGATCCTTTCTGTTGCATCCTGCGATTCCTGTTCTCATCCAGTTACTTGAGCTTGTCATCAATAAAAAGTGCCTTATTCACAAACTCTTGGAAATCTGGAAAGGTGTGGGTGATCACTCCTACTTGCAATCCTGATTTATGTCCCTTAATAAAACGAGTCTGTCTTGATTTATCTGTCGCTACATCCTCAGGTGCGTAGCGTGCTATCTGTGTTAACTTGTTCAGGTAGTCGGCCACTGGCCGATTACCTTGCTTGATGCTCTGAACTCCTCCTTCTTAAGGTCCATGATTCCTTCGGCACGTGATACCGATTTTAACGCAGCAGTGAACTCTTCCCAAGTGATATCTTGAGGGTTCTCTTGCGTGGCACGTAAATTCTCCCACCATGCGGCAATGTTCCTTCCAACTGATGAGAAGCGTAGAGTACCTTCTCATTTCCTATGCATTGAGCTATGTGTAGCTTCCTCTCAATTGACCTTAACCAATCATCGGCCTCCAATGGATTGGCATTCCCAGAGAAAGTGGGTGGGTGAGTCCTCATGAACTCTGACAGTCTTGTATTCTGGCGTTGTCCTTGATTAACTTGATTAGCAGTGGCCTGGGCAGTGACGTGTTGCATTTGTTGCATCATAGCATGCATCAACTGAGTCTGAGCAGCAAGAAAAGCTCCAAAATTCTGCATATCCAGTGGCGGTGCTGGTGCTCCATCATTGGGATTTTCTGCTGGGCGAGAACCACTTCCATTGCTTCCAAAGTTTCCGCGGGTGTTCACCATCTGTCGATTTGCTCTAAGTTTTAGAGATGAGAGGGAAACAAGAATAGACAAGTAATATGGAACTTATGCGGGGCGAAAGGTGTAACTTTAAGGTCCAACTTTATTATTGATATTAATAACTTGGTATGGCTGCTTACAATGCCTAAGGGCCTTGCAACACATACTGCACACTCAGCAAACAATGAAAATCCAAATCGAACTAACATTGGAGTCTAACGCCTAAAGGGTGACTCTTTATTCCATGACGCGACTCGGCGAAGGAGTCTCACTATAGAACCTACGCTCACTCATCGAGAAAACCTCCACGGCCTGGGTACGGATGCTGCGGCATAGGCGCGAAACGATTGCCATGTCCCGCAACTGTGTCATCTGTGGTAGTCGAAGAAGCAGTGTCCTCATCGAGATCTGACTCCTCCGGATCTGGCTCGTGTAGCCCGCAATCGCTCACGGTTGCAGTCCGTACAAAGCCATCTCCAACTCGTCAATCCTTCGCGAAGGTGTGACACATACTCTTGAGCTTCTCGCCATCTGTTTCTTCTTCGCTGTGATCTCCTTACGGGCCTTCTGTAGCTCTTTGCTTGTATCATCGAGTACATCCTCCTGGGCGACAACAAGTCGTGCTAACTGTGTGACCATGGCATCCTCATCCTGAATCGCCTTCGGGTCAAGAAGGTTATTGCTGCGCGGGTGATAACGGAACACCGTGCTCTCCAACTCTCTGGCGTAGATACGGGTAATATGCCGCATTGCTAGTCGTGATACTTCTTGGGTACCCATCTGCATTGTAGACCTCCTGGCGGTCTGTGTGTATCGGGCGATTGCCTGGGCCCTTCTTCCTAGCAGGTACCTCAATCTTCACGTCACAAGCCTTGATCAATCCTGCTTGTCTGATCACTTCCACTTGGTATTGCGGCTTCTCAAAATCTCCGAGAGTTTGTAGCATATGCCAAAGTTCCGCGGCGTGACCAACCTCCAGATCAACGTAGTTGAACTCTCCCTCCATCTGTCACAAGAGTGCTCTCGTAAGAACTCGAAATTTTTAAATCGTGACAAGGTAAGGAAAATTCAGCAAGAGACAAGAAAAGAAAGAATGGGATAAGTCGAGATGTCATTTCTTATCTTGACAAATTTTTAGCTTTAGAAAATAGGTTTTATCCTCACTACGACCATTCTATCTAGGGTTGAGCCTACGGTCAAGATGGCTCACGATACCACCTCTGTCGGGACCCCGAATTTGCAAATCCGGACCCTCTGTGTATTCAGCACTAGTCCAGGAACGCGCTAGTGCACACAGTCTTAACATCGGTAAATATCACAATCATACAATTCGATACTAATAAAGTACTTTATTTAAATAACCAAACTGGTTGCTTGACCTTATGGCCAAGTTACAAATATACGCCTCGCAAGGCGAAACTTATTAAGAGAGAAATAGTAGCAAATGAAAATCAAATAACCCGTGGCGCCATCCAAAGATACCACGTGCAACTGACTGGGCTCGCTCCCTAAGTAGACGGATCCTCTTGGAGCTCCTCCTCCAAAGCTGGTGTAATCTCCTCTTCAACTGGTGTTGTAGGGTGGCAAGGGTGAGTACTTGGTACTCAGCAAGTCATGCACAGAATGCAGGCTAATATACTATATGCATGGCTTGGTACAAAGGAATAGCTCAAGGTATATTTGCAGTAAACAGCATTTGACAAGTAGTATAAGTAGATTCGAAAGCAGTAGAAACAAGTAAAGCATAAATAACTTTTCAAGAAGTTTAGTAAACATTTTTCCCATCCTAAACCACATTTCCATCAACATCAATTATTAATCCAACCCAACCTTTCAAGTCCAAGTTATTTTTGAGAAAATCTAACCCTTGACTGTAATTCCCGAGCGATGTCCAATACCGCGGACACGGCTATTCGAATAGATTCTACACTCTGCAGAGGTTATGCACTTTACCCACAAGATACAGTCAAACACCACAAAGGCGAGTTCCCGTAACAAAGTCTTTCGGAAACCTCTAACAATACAAGTGGTCCTCCCTGCTATTGCACACTAACCCTTCCCTTAGCTAAGGCGAAGTCTAGGCCAATCAACCGTTAGATGGGTACTGGCCTCACCAGACGCTCCCCGCACAACTTACACAAAGGGTGTAGTTGACCTCCTGAGGTCCCACAGTGCGTTATTAGCAACTTAGTCAACTAGGTCCGTCCCATTACGTGACATGTGGTTGCACGTTAGACCCAGTTCAAAGGCTTGCAAGGTTAAGTCCTTAGGGTGACCAGGGCAAGACTACCCGAAGAACCAAATCAACATCCCCAATGCCACAACCGGCCCACTGATCATTCTTGCCACATGCCCGGCCGAAAACTATTTATCAAACCCCGCTTGATTACCATGCACCACGTGCCATCAACATCACATGATACCTTTCCAAAACAGGTTCAATATATCTTTAAGTCAATATTAACATTTGATTGTCCAAAATCATGTCATGAGCACGAGCGTGTCTAAGCGATACTACAACGGTCTAAAACCCATGTTGGCAATTTAATAATGTCCAACTAGTAAACCACAACTAGTGTGACAAGGGTCATGGCACATACTTAAGTAATCAAGGTGTCATACAGCAAATTGGTATTTATCTAATTCCCCAAATTTAAATAAAGTATTTTCTAATTGAACTAGCATGCAATAAGTTAAATCAAAATAGGTTTCAAAATAGGATCAACATGGTCAAAGCACAACTTGCCTTCAAAAAGTACTTGCTCTTGGTCTTGAGTTGGATCCTGAGTCAATACTTCTCCTTCAAATCCTTCCGGCACTTCAACGTCTACTCGTAAAGCGTGCAAATAGCAATACACAAATAAACAATAGGCAAAAAGTGTCCAAACATCCAAATAAAATCCATAAACAGAGAGAACATAATTTTATGAATTTTTAGAAACTGAAATCGTCAAATTTGGAGTTAAAACGCATAAGTTATGATTATTTAAAGTTTAAATAATCAATTAAATAATTTTACAGAGAAAAAATTTAGTCCAAAAATTAAATAAAATTCATATTTAGGTAGATCTCAATTTTATACAAATTTAGAAATTTGAATCACTCAAATCGGAGTTGAAACGCAAAAGTTATAAGCGTTTGAAATTTAAATCAAAATCTGAAATCATTATTTCGAATTAATAAATCATTTTCTTTTTCGAAAATTCATTATTGCGTCAGCGAGGACACGTGGACCAATCGGGTGATGACACGTGGCCTCGGGTCCACGGACCCGCCGCGGCCTCGCTCGTCGCGTGGGCTCGGCCCGGCCTCGCTGATCGCCGACAAAGTGCGGGCCCCTCGACATCACGGGCCCTCGTGTCGAGACACGCCGCCACGCGTGTGTGTGGCGCGCCAGGGTACACGTGGCACGATCGCGTGTCCGTCGATTTGAAAATCAACGGCCGCGATTAGATCTAGGGTTAACACGTTGTAAACTACACGGTGATCATGGGCCGCTCGATCTAGATCGGACGGTCGGATCTAACCCTACCTTAACGCCGCTACGACGCGTGGTGATCGTGGGCCGTTGGATCAAGATCCAACGGTCCAGATCCGATCGGGTTACGATGATGCAGGAAAACACGCGAACTCACCTCGATCGCACGATCAAGATCGGACGGCGCCGGAGCTCGCGAGGGTGATGGCACGCGCGGCGTGGAGGTTCGGAGAGGCGAAGGCGATGACGTGCCCGATGGCGCTTCCGGGCTTCTCCGACGAGGTGGGTGCTACTTCCAGGTGCGCCTCGTCACACTGGTCACGGATCTGGCCACCAGCGCGGCGGAGAACGGCGGACGGTGGCGGATTCGGCAAAAGAACGCGGCGGCAGAGAGAAGCAACTACGGCGAACTCTAGCGGGGCGACGGCGACGGCTCAGGCGAGGTGAGAAGGGGGCACGGGTGCGCACGGCAAAGAGCCACGTCGGGGGCTGTCTCACGCCTTAAATACCCTCGGGATGCGCGCACAAACCGGAACCCTAGCGGGACACGGCGGCTACTGTCGGGACCCCGAATTTGCAAATCCAGACCCTCTGTGTATTCAGCACTAGTCCAGGAACGCGCTAGTGCACACAGTCTTAACATCGGTAAATATCACAATCATACCACTCGATACCGATAAAATACTTTATTTAAATAACCAAACTGGTTACTTGACCTTATGGTCAAGTTACAAATGTATGCCTTGCAAGGCGAAACTTATTAACAGAGAAATAATAGCAGCGGAAAATAAGATAACTTCGTGGCGCCATCCAGTATACCACAGGCAACTGACTGGGCTCGCTTCCCTAAGTAGACGGATCCTCTTGGAGTTCCTCCTCCAAAGCTGGTGCAGTCTCTTCTTCAACTGATATTGTGTTGAGGCAAGGGTGAGTACTTGGTACTCAGCAAGTCATGCACAGAATGCAGGCTAATATACTATATGCATGGCTTGGTACAAAGGAATAGCTCAAGGTATATTTGCGAAATGACTTTTGACAAGTAATATAAGTAGATTCAAAGCGTGAAATAAGTAAAGCGTAAATAACTTTTTCAGAAGTTTAATAAACATTTTTCCCCATCCTAAACCACATTTCCATCATCTTCATTACTAAACCAACCCACCTTTTCAAACCAAAGTTATTTTTAGAAAGTCTAACCCTTGACTGTAATTCCCGAGCATTGTCCAAAGATCAGTGGACACGGCTATTTAAATAGATTCTAAACTCTGCAGAGGTTATGCACTTTACCCACAAGATACACCAAACACCACAAAGGCGAGTTCCCAGTGAATAAAGCCTTTGGAAGCCTCAAACAACACAGTGGTCCTCTCCGGTTCAGTGCTCTACACCATCCCTTCCCTTAGCCAAGGCGAAGTATGGGACCAACACACCGTTAGATGGGTATCTGGCCACAGCCACGATACGCTCCCGCACAATCACACAAACGGTGTAATTGACACCCTGAGGCTCCACAAGTGAGTCCTTAGCGACTTAGTCAACTAGGGCCGTCCCATTCCAAACCATGTGGTTGCAAGTATGACCCGGTTCAAAGGCTTGCAAGGTTAAGTCCTTAGAGTGACCAGGCAAGACTACCCAAGAACCAAATCAACATCCCGATTGCCACACCGCCCACCTGATTACTCTTGCCACATGCCCGGTCGAAATTGTTTATCAAACCCCGCTTGATTACCATGCACCACGTGCCATCAACATCACATGATACTTTTCCCAAAACAGGTTCAATATATCATTAAGTCAATATTAACATTTGATTGTTCAAAACCATGTCATGAGCACGAAAGGTGTCTAAGCAAGATACTACAACGGTCTAAACCCATGTTGGCAATTTAATAATGTCCAACTAGTAATCCACAACTAGGGTGACAAAGGGTCATGGCACATACTTAAGTAATCAAGGTGTCATACAAAGAAATTGGTATTTATCTAACCCCATGTTTAAACCAAGTATTTTTCTAATTGAACTAGCATGCAATAGTTTAAATCAAAATAGATTTCAAAATGGGATCAATATGGTCAAAGCACAACTTGCCTTCAAAAAGTACTTGCTCTTGGTCTTGAGTTGGATCCTGAGTCAATACTTCTCCTTCGAATCCTTCCAGACTTCAACGTCTACTCGTAAAGCGTGCAAATAGCAAATACACAAATAAACACTAGGCAAAAGTATCCAAACATCCAAATAAAATCCACAAACAGAAAGAACATAATTTTATGGATTTTTAGAAACTGGAATCAAATTTGGAGTTAAAGCATAAAAGTTATGATTATTTAAAGTTTAAATAATCAATTAAATAATATTACAGAGAAAACTTTAGTCCAAAATTAAATAAAATTCATATTTAGGTAGATCTCAATTTTATACAAATTTAGAAATTTGAATCACTCAAATCGGAGTTGAAACGCAAAAGTTATAAGCGTTTGAAGTTTGAAACAAAATCAAATCATTATTCGAATTAATAAATCATTTTCTTTTCTAAAACTAATTATTACGCCAAAGCATGGACACGTGTCAGCTCCTGATTGGCTGGCCGACGTCACCGGTCCATGGACTTGGTCCATGCTTGGCTCAGTCTCACAGTGGACCCGGTCCACGACTCCACGTGAGGCGACATGTGGGACCACTTTCGGATGACGTCATTCTTGGCGTCGGTGAGGACTCGGCCGCAGTCTGTGGCAGTGGGACCATTGTGGCGTCATGGGTGACGTCGGCGCTCAGCTGGGACAGCCGTGACATCTTGAGCCCTCGACACGCGGGCCCCGCGTGTCGGCGTCACTGCCACGCCAGCGTGGGCGGCGACAGCGTCGGTCCAACTTCCAAGACGCTGTGGCACAATCTCGGCCGTTGATTCGAAAATCAACGGCCCAGATTGGATCGGGTGACGCATGTTCTGGGGTGAACGTGGCCAATCTGGACCGTTGGATCTAGATCCAACGGCTGGGATTAGATCCGAGGATCTAGACGTGATCTCACCGTGACGGTCAGATCTGGATCGGACGGCTGTCCGAGCTCGCGAGGTTGATGTCGACGCGGCGGCGTTGGCTTGACCGGAGACGAAGACGACGACCTCCCGTGCGGCGTTTCCGTGCAACTCCGGCGTGAAGGCTGGCACTCCCAGGCGCGGCGCGACACGGCGATCTCAGTTCTGGGTTTGGTGTCGTCGGAAGACGGCGGATGCGGCGGGGATCAACGAAAAACCGCGGCGGAAGACCTCCTCTACTCCGGCGAGCAATAAGCGGCGGCAGCGGCGGCTCGAGCGAGGTGAGAAGGGGCTCGGAGTGCCAGGCGGTTGTGCGCTTCCCGATGGCGGCGGCGTATTTAAAGGGCCTCGGCTTCCGTGTAGAGCGCGGAAACCGAGGTTGACACGGTGACAGCGGCGGAGGACTCCGGCTCGGATCCGGCGAGGACGACGAAATCGCGGCCGTCCACGTGGCGCGATCAACGGCCACGATGGCTTGGCGCGAACGGTCCGGTCGGACACGCGGCTCGGTTTGATCGATCATGACCGTTGGATCTCGATCCGACGGCCCACGTGGGTTAAGGTTCAACGTGGTTCGGTCAAGTCGGTGGCTCGGGTCGGACTCGAGTCCGACTCGGGTTCGACTTCGATCGGAGGAATAGTACTTGACCCGAGTTGAATTTCCAGCGATTTAATATTTAAAATAATTCGATAATTCATTTAATTCATTAAAAATAGCAAAAGACTCAAAAATTCAGAAAAATTCTGGAAAATATTTTGGATCATTTTGGACTCAAATAAAATATTTCCAACAAAATTTTATTTGCAAAATTAAATTCTTTAATTATTTCAAAATGGAATAAATTCAAATAAATTCCAAATAAATCCAAATAAATTCCAGAAAATTCCAAAAATTCACCAAAGTGCCAAATCACACATGAATTCAAGAAAAGCAAAATTTTGGGGTGTTACAAACCTCCCCCCCTTAATAGAATCTCGTCCCCGAGATTCAGGGCTTACTAAAGGAATAGGTTTGGAAACTCTTTCTTCAAATCCTCTTCGCGCTCCCAAGTCGCTTCGCTCTCTGCATGGTTACTCCACTGAACTCTACAGAAACGGGTTGACTTATTTCTGGTTTCTCGATCCATTGTGTCTAGAATCCTCACGGGATGCTCCTTATAGGTCAAATCCTCTTGCAACTCAATTGACTCTAGCGGTGTCTGTTCCTCAGGAACTCGGAGACACTTCTTCAACTGGGACACATGGAATACGTCATGCACTCCTGCCAACGACTGCGGCAACTCTAGCTGGTAAGCAACTTCGCCTCTGCGACTCAAAATCTTAAATGGTCCAACATAACGGGGTGCAAGTTTCCCTTTGGCATGGAACCTCTTAACTCCCCTGAGAGGCGTAACTCTGAGGTAAACAAAGTCTTCTGGTTCAAAACTCAAGTCTCGGCGACGATTGTCAGCATAACTCTTTTGTCGTGATTGGGCTATCTTCAACCTTTCCCTAATCATGGCGATCTGTTCTTCAGCCTCTTGAAGAATGTCAGGCCCAAAGACACGGCGCTCGCCGGTCTCATTCCAATTCAATGGCGTCCGACAGGGTCGACCATACAGTGCCTCAAAAGGTGACATCTGTAAACTAGCCTGATAACTATTGTTGTAACTGAACTCGGCATACGGTAAACTCTTATCCCAAGAAGTAGCATAAGCTAATGCACAAGCTCTCAACATATCTTCCAGAATCTGGTTGACTCTTTCGGTCTGTCCATCCGTCTGTGGATGATAAGCTGTACTGAAGTTCAAACGGGTTCCCATGGCTTCATGCAACTTATTCCAGAACCTTGAGGTAAATTGGGTACCTCTGTCCGATACAATCCTCTTTGGCACTCCGTGCAAACAGACAATCCTGATCATGTATAATTCTGCTAATTTATCTCCCGAGTAAGTGGTCTTCACGGGGATAAAATGGGCTACTTTAGTCAAGCGATCCACTATAACCCATATGGAGTCATAACCTCCTTGAGTCTTCGGCAACCGTGCTGAAATCCATTCCGATTTCCTCCCACTTCCACTCAGGTATTTTCAGTAATTTGTAGCAATCCTGCTGGTCTCGATGCATTGCCTTGACTCTCGGCATACGTCGCACAATGCAACATGCTCGGCAACTCCACGTTTCATACTCGGCCACCGAATCTCTCCTTCGCATCCTGATACATCTTGGCGCTTCGGGATGAATCGAGTACTTGGAGTCATGGGCTTCTTCCGAATCGATTGCTTTAACTCCTTTTTGTTAGGCACACAAATGCGATCCTTCATCCACAACGTGCCTTGCTTATCCAACTTGAAGTCCTCTGCCTTGCCTTCCTCCTTGATGGACTTAACTCCTGCCGGATCTTGTCATCATCCTTCATCCTTCTCGGATCTGATCCTCTAGGGTAGGCTTTACTTCTAATGTGGCCAAGAATCCACTAGGTACAACCTCAATCTTCATTTTAAAATCCTCACATAACTCGTCCCGACTTGTGGCTAGCAACGTACTCACGGTATGGCTTTTCCGACTGGGGCATCGGCTACCACGTTGGCCTTCCCGGATGGTAATGGATTCCAACATTGTAGTCCTTGATCAACTCTAGCCATCTCCTTTGCCTCATATTCAGATCCGATCGGGTGAATATGTACTTAAGGCTCTTATGATCCGTATATACTTCACATCTGTTTCCAATCAGATAGTGACGCCATATCTTTAAAGCATGCACTACGGCAGCTAACTCCAGGTCATGTGTCGGATAATTTTCCTCATGCGGCCTCAATCGCCTTGATGCATAGCGGCGACCTTTCCATTCTGCATCGGACACATCCAAGTCCTTGGCGCGATGCGTCACAATAAACATCGAAGCTTTGAGCAACATCAGGTAGAACTAACACCGGTCTTGGCGTCAATCGCTTCTTCACTCTGAAATCCTTTCTCACATTCTGGCGTCCATGCAAACTTCTTTTCCTTCTTCAGCGATTGCGTAAGAGGTTTCGCAATTGTCGAAAAGCCTTCGATGAAACGGCGGTAGTATCCTGCCATTCCAAGGAAACTCGAATCTGGGTCACAGTCTTGGTGCTCCCAATGTAACACAGCTTCTACTTTGCTTGGATCTACTGGCGACTCCTTTCATGCGGTCATTACATGTCCAAGAAACTCCACCTTGTCCTTCCAAAAATCACACTTGCTTTGAACTTGGCGAAAAGTTGCTTTGTTCCTCGGCTTTTCCAAAACTCGCCTTAAGTGTTCGGCATGTTCATCCTCTGTCTTGGAGTAGATTAGGATATCGTCTATGAACACGATTTACCTAACTTGTCCAAATATTCCATGAACACCTTATTCATCATATTCATGAAATAATTTGGCGCATTAAATCGGCCCAAAGGACATAATCAGAACTCGTAATGTCCATATCTTGACGAGAATGCGATCTTGAATATCTTACGATCGGATCTTCAATCGATGGTATCCCGATCTCGGTCGATCTTGGAGAAAACTCCGCTCCTCTCACCGATCGAACAAATCATCAATCCTGGGTAGCGGATACTTATTCTTCACTGTGACTTCGTTGAGTGCACGGTAGTCAATGCACATCCTGAAACTCCGTCCTTCTTCTTGACAAACAAAGCTGGTGCTCCCCACGGCGACGAACTCGGTCGATAAATCCTTTCTCCATTAACTCTCCTAGCTGTTTCTTCATCTCTACCAACTCCTCGGTGGACATCCGATAGGGTCTCTTTGCTATCGGTCTTTGTACCCAGTACAAGCTCTATCACAAACTCTATGTCCTGTCGCGGCATACCAGGTAGATCTTCGGGAAAAACATCGGGTACTCATTCACTACCGGACATCCTCTATGCTGATTGCCTTGGTACCTGTTAACCATCAATCGTCCATCTCTAATCGCAGTGGCTTGAAATTCTACTTTCTTCCCACACGGGCTCTCAATCGAGATAGTCCTCCGTCCACAATCCAATACGGCCTTGTGCTTGGATAACCAATCCATTCCCAATATGACGTCTAAGGTGCGGGTCTCCAAAATTATAAGGTTTGCTAGGAACTCTATTCCACCTATCAAGATTCTCACCCCGGAACATCCTACTTTCGTTCGGAGTTCGGAACCAGGTTTGAACTAAAAGCATGCACTTAAGTCTTGCAATCCTCAAATCATTTCTAGTAGCAAAGCCTTGCGAAACAAACGAATGCGAAGCTCGAGTCAAACAAAGCTGCAGGTGTACTGAGTTAACAAGTAACTTACCCGATCTGACGTCAGTAGCATTCTGCGGTGCATCTGCGGTGACATGGTTGACTCGGCCTCTCACCACGATGCAGGGTGTGGCTCCTGTCTTTGGCGTCCTAGCTGGGGTGGTTCCTAGATTGAAGCGAATCGGGTCACTCCTGCTGTCTTCTTTGGACAATCGTTGGCAAAGTGTCACTGGCTCGTTCTTGATTGTAGCGGCGTCTCACTGTTCCTTCTTTATTGCACGGGGTAGCGTTTCTAGCGAAGTGGGAGTGCAGTAGTTCGATTGGCGTGTCTTGGTGCTGGGGATGGTGTCCTTGTTGCATTCTCGTGGTTGGAATCTAAAGAATTGATTCGGTGCAACTCTCGAGCGCGGTTGCGTTCACTGGCGTGATCCTTCTTTGTTGCATCCTGCGCTTCCTGTTCTCATCCAGTTCCTTGCGCTTGTCCTCAAGAATAAGCGCCTTATTCACCAACTCTTGGAAATCTGGAAAGGTGTGGGTGATCAACCCTACTTGCAATCCTGAGTTAAGTCCCTTCATAAAAGCGAGGTATGCGGATTTATCCGTCGCTACATCCTCAGTGCGTAGCGTGCTAGGCGTGTGAACTTGTTCGTAGTCGCCACTTGGTGATTACCTTGCTTGATGCTCTGAACTCCTCCTTCTTAAGGTCCATAATTCCTTCGAGGCCACGTGATCTTTGTCGGAATGCGGTGTGAACTCTTCCCAAGTGATATCTTGAGGGTTCTCTTGCGTGGCACGAAGTTCTCCCACCATTCGTAATTTGTTCCTCCCAGTGATGAGAAGCGTAGAGTACCTTCTCATTTCCTATGCATTGAGCTATGTGTAGCTTCCTCTCGATTGATCTTAACCAATCATCGGCCTCCAATGGATTGGCATTCCCAGAGAAAGTGGGTGGGTGAGTTCTCATGAACTCCGACAGCCTTGTATTCTGGCGTTGTCCAGGATTAACTTGGTTAGCAGTGGCCTGAGCAGTGACGTGCTGCATTTGTTGCATCATAGCATGCATCAACTGAGTCTGAGCAGCAAGAAATGCTCCAAAATTCTGCATATCAACTGGCGGTGCTGGTGCTCCATCACTGGGGTTTTCTGCTGGGCGAGAACCACTCCCATTGCTTCCAAAGTTTCCACGGGTGTTCACCATCTGTCGATTTGCTCTAGGTTTAGAGATGAGAGGGAAACAAGAATAGACAAGTAATATGGAACTTATGCGGGGCGAAAGGTGTAACTTTAAGGTCCAACTTTATTATTAATAACTTGGTATGGCTGCTTACAATGCCTAAGGGCCTTGCAACACATACTGCACACTCAGCAAGCAATGAAAATCCAAATCGAACTAACACTGGAGTCTAACGCCTAAAGGGTGACTCTTTCTTCTATGACGCGACTCGGCGTAGGAGTCTCACTATAGAACCTATGCTCACTCATCGAGAAAACCTCCCGGCACAGTGCACGGTCTTTGTGGCATAGGCGCGAAACGATCGCCATGTCCAAAGAATCGTGTCCTCTATGGTAGTCGAAGAAGCGGTGTCCTCATCGAGATCCGACTCCTCTGGATCTCGGCTCGTGTAGCTCGATCTTGGCTGCAGGTCTGGTCAGTACAAGGTAATCTCCAACTCGTCAATCCTTCGCAAGGTGTGCCACATACTCTTGAGCTTCCCGCCATCTGTTCTTCTCTGTCGTGATCTCCTTGCGGGCCTTCTCGTAGCTCCTTGCTTGTATTATCTAGTACATCCTCCTGGCGGCGACAAATCGTGCCAAGCTATGTAACCGTGGCATCCTCATCCTGAATCGCCGCCGGGTCAAGAAGGTTATCGCTGCGCGGATGGTAGCGGAACACCGTGCGCTCCAATTCTCTGGCGTGAATACGGGTAATGTGCCGCATTGCTCGTCGTGATACTTCTTGGATACCCATCTGCATTGTAGATCTCCTGGCGGTCACGGTGTATCGAGGCGATTGCACAGGCCCTTTTCCTGGCGGTACCTCAATCCTCACGTCACAAGCCTTGATCAATCCCGCTTGTCCGATCACTTCCACTTGGTATTGGGGCTTCTCAAAATCTCCGAGAGTCTCAGAGCATATGCCAAAGTTCCGCAGCGTGACCAACTCCCAGATCAACGTAGTTGAACTCTTCCTCCATCTGTCACAAGAGTGCTTTACGTAAGAACTCGGAATTTTTAAATTGTGACAAGGTAAGGGAAAATTTCAGCAAGAGGCAAGAAAAGAGAGAAGGGGATAAGTCGAGATGTCATTTCTTATCTTGACAAATTTTTAGCTTTAGAAAATAGGTTTTATCCTCACTACGACCATTCTAGCTTAGGGTTGAGCCTACGGTCAAGTATGGCTCTGATACCACCTCTGTCGGGAGGGACCCCGAATTTGCAAATCCGGACCCTCTGTGTATTCAGCACTAGTCCAGGAACGCGCTAGTGCACACAGTCTTAACATCGGTAAATATCACAATCATACCACTCGATACCGATAAAATACTTTATTTAAATAACCAAACTGGTTACTTGACCTTATGGTCAAGTTACAAATGTATGCCTTGCAAGGCGAAACTTATTAACAGAGAAATAATAGCAGCGGAAAATCAAATAACCCGTGGCGCCATCCAAGATACCACAGTAACCGATCGGGCTCGCTTCCCTAAGTAGACGGATCCTCTTGGAGTTCCTCCTCCAAAGTGGTGCGATCTCTTCTTCAACTGATATTGTGTTGAGGCAAGGGTGAGTACTTGGTACTCGACAAGTCATGCACAGAATGCGAGGCTAATATACTATATGCATGGCTTGGTACAAAGGAATAGCTCAAGGTATATTTGCGATGCTTGACTTTTGACAAGTAATATAAGTAGATTCGAAAGCAGTAGAAATAAGTAAAGCGTAAATAACTTTTCCAGAAGTTTAATAAACATTTTTCCCCATCCTAAACCACATTTCCATCATCTTCATTACTAAACCAACCCACCTTTTCAAACCAAAGTTATTTTTAGAAAGTCTAACCCTTGACTGTAATTCCCGAGCATTGTCCAGTACCGTGGACACGGCTATTTAAATAGATTCTAAACTCTGCAGAGGTTATGCACTTTACCCACAAGATACAGTCAAACACCACAAAGGCGAGTTCCCGTAACAAAGCCTTTCGGAAGCCTCAAATAACACAGGTGGTCCTCTCCGGTTCGTGCTCTACACCATCCCTTCCCTTAGCCAAGGCGAAGTATGGGACCAACACACCGTTAGATGGGTATCTGGCCCACGACCACGATCGCTCCCCGCACAATCACACAAACGGTGTAATTGACACCCTGAGGCTCCACAAGTGAGTCCTTAGCGACTTAGTCAACTAGGGCCGTCCCATTCCGACCATGTGGTTGCAAGTATGACCCAGTTCAAAGGCTTGCAAGGTTAAGTCCTTAGAGTGACCAGGGCAAGACTACCCGAAGAACCAAATCAACATCCCGATTGCCACACCGCCCACTGATTACTCTTGCCACATGCCCCGTCAGCGTTTATCAAACCCCGGTTGATTACCATGCACCATGTGCCATCAACATCACATGATACTTTTCCCAAAACAGGTTCAATATATCATTAAGTCAATATTAACATTTGATTGTTCAAAACCATGTCATGAGCACGTAAAGGTCTAAGCAAAGATACTACAACGGTCTAAACCCATGTTGGCAATTTAATAATGTCCAACTAGTAATCCACAACTAGGGTGACAAAGGGTCATGGCACATACTTAAGTAATCAAGGTGTCATACAGCAAATTGGTATTTATCTAACCCCCATGTTTAAACCAAGTATTTTTCTAATTGAACTAGCATGCAATAGTTTAAATCAAAATAGATTTCAAAATGGGATCAATATGGTCAAAGCACAACTTGCCTTCAAAAAGTACTTGCTCTTGGTCTTGAGTTGGATCCTGAGTCAATACTTCTCCTTGAATCCTTAGGCACTTCAACGTCTACTCGTAAAGCGTGCAAATAGCAAATACACAAATAAACACTAGGCAAAAAGTATCCAAACATCCAAATAAAATCCACAAACAGAAAGAACATAATTTTACGGATTTTTAGAAACTGGAATCGTCAAATTTGGAGTTAAAGCATAAAAGTTATGATTATTTAAAGTTTAAATAATCAATTAAATAATATTACAGAGAAAAACTTTAGTACAAAAATTAAAAAAAATTCATATTTATGTAGATCATAATATTATACAAATTAATACATTTGAATCACTCAAATCGGAGTTGAAACTCAAAAGTTATAAGCGTTTGTAGTTTGAAAAAAAATCTGAAATCAGTATTCAAATTAATAAATCATTTTCTTTTCTAAACTAATTATTACGTCGGCATGGACACGTGTCAGCTCTGATTGGCTGGCTGGCGTCACCGGTCCATGGACTTGGTCCATGCTTGGCTCAGTCTACCGTGGACCCGGTCCACGACTCCACGTGAGACTGACATGTGGGACCACTCGGATGACGTCATTCTTGGCGTCGGCGAGGACTTCGGCCACGGTCTTGGCAGGTGGGACCCAGCTGTAGCGTCATGGGTGACGTCGGCGCTCGGCTGGGACGGCCGTGACATCTTGAGCCCTCGACACGCGCGGGCCCGCGTGTCGGCGTCCTACACGCCAGCGTGGGCGGCCGACCGCGTCGGTCCAACTTCCAAGACGGCGTGGCACAATCTCGGCCGTTGATTCGAAAATCAACGGCCCGGATTGATCGGGTGACGCCGCGTTACGGTGAACGTGGCCAATCTGGACCGTTGGATCTAGATCCAACGGTGGGATTAGATCCGAGGATCTAGACGTGATCTCACCGTGTGACGGTCGGATCTGGATCGGACGGTGTCCGAGCTCGCGAGGTTGATGTCGGCAGCGGCGTTGGCTTGACCGGAGACGAAGACGACGACCTCCCGTCTTGGCGTTCCGTGCAACTCCGGCGTGAAGGCCGCACTCCGGGCGCGGCGCGACTGCGGCGATCTCGGTCTGGGTTTGGTGTCGTCGGAAGACGGCGGATCTGCGAGGATCAACGAAAATCGCGGCGGAAGACCTCCTCTACTCCGGCGAGCAATAAGCGGCGGCGGCGGCGGCTCGAGCGAGGTGAGAAGGGGCTCGGGTGCCAGGCGGTTGTGCGCTTCCGATGGCGGCGGCGTATTTAAAGGGGCCTCGGCTTCCGTGTAGAGCGCGAAACCGAGGTTGACACTGATGGCGGCGGAGGACTCGGCTCGGATCCGGCGAGGACGAAATCGCGGCCCGTCCCACGTGGCGCGATCAAGCGCCACGATGGCTTGGCGCGACGGGTCCGGTCGGACACGGCTCGGGTCGGTCGGTCGATCATGACCGTTGGATCTCGATCCGAAGCGGTCCACGTGGTTAAGGTTCAACGTGGTTCGGTCAAGTCGGCTGGCTCGGGTCGGACTCGAGTCCGACTCGGGTTCTGACTCGGTCGGAGGAATAGTACTTGACCCGAGTTGAATTTCCAGCGATTTAATATTTAAAATAATTCCCAGTAATTCATTTAATTCATTAAAAATAGCAAAAGACTCAGAAAAATTCCAGAAAAATTCTGGAAAATATTTTGGATCATTTTGGACTCAAATAAAATATTTCAAACAAAATTTTATTTGCAAAATTAAATTCTTTAATTATTTCAAAATGGAATAAATTCAAATAAATTCCAAATAAATCCAAATAAATTCCAGAAAATTCCAAAAATTCACCAAAGTGCCAAATCACACATGAATTCAAGAAAAGCAAAATTTTGGGGTGTTACAGCTACGCGGCGGAGCTCTCCGAGTCGGAGACGGACGGGGAAGATACACGGGAGCCGTCCACGTGGTACGATCCACGGCCACGATCGCCGCGAGCGCGGCCGGGTCGGTCGGTTTGGCTCGGGTCGAGTCGGTCGATCATGACCGTTGGATCTCGATCAAGCGGTCCGTGGGTTTGGGTTCGAGCGTGGTTCGGTCGAGTCGGTGGCTCGGTCGGACTCGAACTCGAGTCGACTCGGGCTCGGTCGGATGAACAGTACAAACCCACTCGCATTTTCCAGCGATTTAATAATTAAAATAATTCCCAGTAATTCATTTAATTCATTAAAAATAGCAAAAGACTCAGAAAAATTCCAGAAAAATTCTGGAAAATACTTTGGGGCATTTTGGACTCAAATAAAATATTTCCAACAAAATTTTATTTGCAAATTTAAATTCTTTAATTATTTCAATATGGAATAAATTCAAATAAATTCCAAATAAATCCAAATAAATTCCAGAAAATTCCAAAAATTCACCAAAGTGCCAAATCACACATGAATTTAAGAAAAGCAAAATTTTGGGGTGTTACAACTCCAGGCTGAAACAAGTGGTGCACAAGCCACGTGAGTAACCAAGGATACTCTAGGACCGATTAATTTGGACGTTCTCTTACCGAGTCAAGCGAATTTGGAACTTCCCCCAATTTGGAACTTGCCGGAAACGGAGACGAAGGCTTCGGTCTGGGCGGTCCGGGCGTTAGTGGAGAAATGGTGGTGCGTGTTGGTTTGAGGGGATCACTACGCACTCGGTGGGGGCTTAAATAGAAGCGAAGTATGACTCCTATGGTTTGGACAACGGAGAAGTGGCGGCGGCCAACTAGGGCGTTCTCTAGAGCTTTCCTTCCAGCTAGGTCAAGGTCATCGAGTGGCGCAATGCAGGTGCAGTGACACCATCACAGTGTAGGCGCGCGGCGTGAGGAGTTGCGGCGCGATACGGACAAGAATGAAGGCGGTTTCGGGTGCTGTCGGCAATGCAGAGAACGAAAGAGAGAAAGAGAAATAGAGAGGAGGAGGAAGAAGAAACACCTGACCGATGGGGGCGACTGGTCCACAAGACAGAGAAAGAGAGAAAGAGAGAAGGGGATGAGGGGCTAACGCGTGGGCCTAGAAGTCTCTGGGCCCCGTCGGCAGAGGGCATTGTCGCCTGGCTGGCTGGACACGTGGACCCACACGCAAGGTTAAGGGGAGAGAACTCCAGTTTCTTCCCCCAGACAGCGCGACAAAAGAATTAATACCGGGGTCATTTCATGTCCAGATCTTTCGAAACTTTTTAACCAGCTCAGAGGCTAAGTCACCGACGCCCAGTAAAATTTTGGGGTTAAAATGTGCTATATTTATTTAATTAAAAATCTGACATTGTATGCTGCACAGAATATCCAATTCGGTTTTTGAATTGATTAAGGGACTAAATCAAAGTATTTACTTTTGAAATTTTTACTGAAGGTTTTGTTCTATACAATGGACCTACCATAAAAGTTTCAACATTAAAGTCGCATTATTTATTTCTCTATAATTCTTTTACTGTTTTCTGCAGAATTCCAAATCTGCTTTAATTAAATGCAAATAAATATCTAACCTTCTTAATAATTTTCGCAAATTTTTGTGGATGATGGTGATATGTCTGAGGTCTTATGGTAAAAATTCCAAGGCCTAGATTGCTCCACGTTTCTCTCTAAAAATCTGACATGGGTCAGGGCAACCATTAAGTTTATTATTTAAATTTGTTTTCTTTATCAATAAATGTATGCACATGGTCTTTTGACCATCTAGGGGTGCATTCTAGAGCTGAACAAGGTTGGTTACAAAATTTACCATGGTAATTTCTTATTCCCACCATTCTACCATTAACTCCTTTCTCTTTTCTTTATTCTCCTTCATTCCAATTATCATTTCATTCAACCATCACATAAGCAATTGCACAAGAAATCATAAAATGTAACACAAAGATGATTTCACATTCTTAATATTTGATTTTAAACTTTTATAAATTTGAGGATGTTACATCCCCCCTCTCCGAGCTCCTCGTCACCTTCATCATCACATTCCTACATGTTTGTCTGCCCCTCCTTCACAATATCTACCTCGACATCACCAACTACCGACACCGACGGAGCTACCGGGTACCACTGTACCAGTAAGGTGAGCGTCCAGCTCCTCTCCACGGCATACCCAAGATAGCTCCTCCACGATGTTGTCCCGTTAATAGGAATCAACTCTCCAAAAAAATAGAGTTGCGCACGGCTGACTATTGCTCTAATCCGCAGCCGAACTGCCTCTGCATCCAACCTAAACATCCCAAACAACCACTCCAACAAAGTCCTGTATGTCCTATCCCTCGGTCTAGGCATGCCCTGTACGACCATTGAAAATGATGACAAATCTACGCCTGTCGGACCCTGTGCTATCTCCCCATCTCCATAAAATATTTGAAAATATTTCATCTCCGACATGCTGCCTACAACGTCGGACCGAAATTTCAATCAGTTGTCATCTAACCGCATCGTGCATTACCCTATGAATATTACATTATATCTATACATTTTTCTGTGCTAATTTCTAACATTGCATGATACTTCATAAGTTCTTTTACTTTACTAATTTCTAACCTAGTACGGTATTTACATATGCTTGGTCGACTACTATTTTTTTAAATATTACTCTACACTACAATATATAAGTCAATCAACTGTAAACAAGTATTTCGACTAGCCTAACGTATGACTACGTTGTAATTTTCAATAACAAAATTTCGAGTACAAAATCCTACTACAATATATTTCTAAATATTACCTACATTACATTTCCTACGTTACATTTCTAACCAATCCTATATTACAATCCTAAAGCTAAACAATCCTACATTACATTTTCTACAAAATCCTATATTAGGTCTCATACATCAAAGACTAACCTACATTATATTTCTAAAGACATAACAATATACGAAAATAAACTTTTATACTACATTTCAAAAAACAAATTTGAAAAAACATACCTCACAAAAACGATGAACCAAACTTTTTAATCTTCTCTCTTTTCCTCTCTTTTTTTCCTTTCCTCTCTTTTCCTCTCCTTCTCTTCTTTCCTCTTCTTCTCTTCTTTCTTCTCTTCTTCTCTTCTCTTCTTTCCTTCGGCTGGTTTCTCTCCTCTGGCCCTTTGCTCGGCCGCCGAATGGGGGGTGGCTCTTAAGGAGCACCTATCGCCCGCAATATGGGCGATCGCCCTGCTTATGGGCGATTTCTGGCACGCTGTCGTTACTAGCCGTTACTACCTGCAGGTACCGTTAGTGGGCCCCACTGGTCGCCTGTGTATGGGGCGATCGTCGTGTACATGGGCGACGGGTGCCTACTTATGTTAAAATCGAACTCCGCAGTACATTTTCGAAAATATGATTAAAAAGAAGTATTAAATAAAAAAAATTCATTGGACTACGCTATGCTGACGTCATCTGACCTCACCCCCTGTGGGCCTGAGTACGATGCCCTAGGGTCTGGACCTAGGAAGGCCCTATGTTGCTTGGCCCGCGGATAACCGGGTTCTATTTCCCTGGCCCGAGCTATCTTTAGGTTGGAGGCCAAAAAGGCTCTGGCTCCCTAACCTGGGGCGTGATCCGGAACGGAGTTCGGACTCTCTGGGCTCTGGACGGGCCGGATAACGGTTCGGTCATGGGTCGGTTCCATGTGCTGCCTTATCTGGGTAACCCACGAGTTTCCATATAGGGGAGGACTTCATCTCCTAGCTTGGCACCCAAGACAAGGACATTTGGAAATGGAAGGATCAAGTTCATATTGGAGTGGAGGACATGCAAGTCAGAGACCGTATTCGGTAGGGACTTCGCCTCGTAGTTGAATTAGCCAGCCATGCTAGGCACTGTATGATGCCTTGTAAACCCAACTTAGATCCACATCTAATCCTTGGGCAAATTTTGAATTCTATACAAAACAGTATGCGTATTTTCAATTCTATACAACAGTTGATTGTATTTGCAAAAAAAACCACCTGTATTCGCAGTACCATTTCGCGAAAACATGTATACACAAAATGAAATAGCGAATACGGTGTATAATCATCATGAAATAGCGAATACGAGTAAACGCGAAACCACGTTGCGAATACACACTGTATTCGCCCCATGACCTAGCGAATACAGGGCACCCTGTATTCGCCACGCCCATTAGCGAATACAGGTCCTCCTGCTGTCGGCGCATGCACGCAGATGAGCCTCTAATTCATGATGATTAAGAAGCTTGCTGTCACTTCGCTAGTTGCTACTAAAGTTTCTTGAACACAACAAACTTTATTGTGTTTAAGAACTTTGGAAATCATATTAATTGATTAACTCCCAGTTGCTTCCAAAATCTAATCCAGAAGCTAATTGCTAGTTGCTACTAAGTCACTCCATGTAAGACCCAAACTTTGTTGTATTCAAGACCCAAGCCTTCATGCGCATTTGATATGGCGAATCTTGCTGTCACTTCATGCGAGGCGAATTCGCCATTCTAATACAATGTACACTGTAGCCATTCTTCTGTTTTTAATTTTCGGTTAGTATTTTTTGTATCTTTTCGGTTTTCAAAAAATGATATAATAGTTTCACGTTGTTCAAAAAAGCAGTAATGAATTACCTGAAATGTTTGGTTTCTTGAGAACCTACAAAAACCGGTACTAAAGGTTAGTACCGGTCGGGGGAACCGATACTGATGCTTTTGAGCATCAGTCCCGGATGCCCAGTACCAGTTTAAAATCCGGTACTAAAGGGGGGTTTGGAACCGATACTAAAGGTGTGTTCTGTAGTAGTGTCGTCAGCGCTAGTTCTAGCGATGAACCAGCACAAATAGTTCAAATTATTTTTGACGGTTCGTGGCCAGAGCCGGTACAAATACTCATTCATCTGTGTCGATTCTAGCCACGAACTGACATATATACTTACCCATCTGTGTTGGTCCTTGGCTAGAGCCAGGCCCACCGAAACCACCAGATTTCGTGTTTTCATTCAGCATTAGCGATGGCCGATTGCATGCGACATTCCTCGATCTGTTCCCATGGCCTTGCCGTCCGACCACAATCCACTCTTGTGCTACCATCTCCCCTGCCTACTATTTGCAAGCCTGAGAGCATCCCGTACGTCCTTGAACCCCTAATTAACCTCTACTCTGGCGAAAGGTGGCATGTGTTTTATACTTCGCGCGTGAGCGCAGCACGGGGCGTGCGCGAACTGCCGGCATGACACGTGGGTAGGCTCTTCTTGTGTGAAGTCTTTCAGTTTTATTTTAGAAAACATCCGGGTGAAACTTATCAAAACCCATATATATATATATGAGGGAGAAATAGCTAGCACGGATAGAGAGCAAGGTACGTACGTGAGGCGGAAGAAAGCAAGCACAGCCATGGCATGCATGCGGAGGAACCGAGAAACATCTATCTATCACGTTAGAATCCATGCAACACGCACTGTTCGGTCGGCTAGCTTTTATTTATTTATAAAAGTTAGGGACAGGAATAAAGAACGCAAACACATACAAGTTAGGGACAGGAATAAAGAACGCAAGGATCCGGTCTTTCAAACAAACAAACAAACAAAACAAAAACGCAAGGAGGACTGCCAACAATATTGCCACGGACACGCAAAGGACTGCCAATATTGCCACGGACACGCAAAGGGCAGCGAGCGACAGCAACAAAGCTGTAGCGCACATGTACGTCGCATAACAACTTTATGATTTTTTTAATAATATTTTTTTAAAAATGAATTGCGGTTTTAATACTCGAAAAATCAAAATTGCAAAATTAATATGTAATCGCCATACCGTATGGTGAATACCATATTTTCGTCATACCCTACGGCGATTACCTCATTTTCGTCATACCATACGGCGAAAATGCCCTAATTACCCAATTAAAGCCGGTTAACCGTCAGCTATCTGGTTTAGGCTATTTTCGCCATACCATTCAGCGACAATACCCAAATTATCAAATAATTTTTCAAAAATCATGAAATAATTATCCCTTATTCCTAGGGTGTAGGATGTCCCATTTTTGCAAAAATATGTAGGAATCAATTGAGTTGAATAAACTAAATAACTATAAGAAATTTCTCGTGTATGAAATTGTTAAGTCTTTTCGGCAGCTTGTAAAATACCACGTTTAAATATAATTTTTTGCAATAATACTGCAGATTTGCTATTTGATATATGGAATAGCATATTCTAGAAAAATATTTTATTTACACCTTTCTTTGCTACACAAATAGACTGTCGCAATAACCCTAAGTATTATTGTCAACGATAACTTTTAACCCTGTTCGACAGCCCATAAAATATCACGTTTAAATGTAATTTTTTGCAACAGTACTGCAGATTTGCTGTTTGATATATGGAGTAGCATATTCTGGAAAAATATTTTATTTACACCTTTCTTTGCTACACAAATAGATTGTCGCAATAACCCTAAGTATTATTATCAACGATAACTTTTAACCCTTTTCGGTAGCCCGTAAAATATCATGTTTAAATGTAATTTTTGCAATAGTACTGCAGATTTGCTCTTTGATGTATGGAGAACCATATTCTGAAAAAATATTTTATTTACACCTTTCGTTGCATACTAATTATACTATCGCAATAACCTCACTCGACAACAACTCATTATATGAATAGTTTAGCCCAGAAAAACTTTAGCCAAAGTGTTTAAATCATTACAAGCATTGTAAAAAGCATATAGATGCAGCCAGTAACCATAGTATGCAAACTCAACCTTAGTAGGGCAGATACAATTAAAGTTCAGATCATATTACACGGATATTACAACAGTGACAACATTACTAGAAAAAGTGGATTGTCATAGTGGATCAAGTGATCGTTCTGCCTATGTTCGTAGAGTGGGAATGACGCGCCACATTTTCTACATATTACATCACCCAACAATCTTATACGATTTGTTCTTGGACACCACTCAATCTCTATTATGAAAGAGCTCCATGGCCGTGCGTAGTGCTCCCAGCTGTCGCCGAATGGATAGCCTATGCTGAACGTCTCGGGAGTGTAAAACATAATTTTTTTTGGTCTTTTTTATGTGGATATCTTCCCTCCCGATTCCCCGCGCCCCCTGTGTTAATACTGAAAGGACCGGAGATGTCGCCTAGAGGGGGGTGAATAGGCGGATTAAAAATAATTGCAGCGGAATTAAACTTGGCTGAGCAGGTCAATCCAGAGTCTCTGGGTATTTTATCCGGATACTCCGGCTTGTCCGGAGTGTCCGGTCTTTTATTCGGATACTCCGGGTTAGGCAGCTCGGGAACGGAACTAAGACTACTCTATCTAGCTCAAGATACTTGAATAAAAGGATAGCAAGAGCAACCTAGTTCAAAAGCTAGTGCGGATCTAGAATAAGGAGTAGCAACAAGCTAGATCGAAGCTCTACAAAGACAAATCCACACAAGCTAAGCTAGAAAGCAAAAAGGAAATGAGAGACGCGGTTTTTCACCGAAGTTCGGATTCTTGAAGGGAATCCTACGTCTCCGTTGAGGTGGCTCGGTCGCACTTGAGCCGGGGTCTCTTTCAACCCGCTTTCCTCCCGATGTTTAACAAATGCACTCGTCGGCTTCACTTCTTGTCTCTTCCCTTTCGGAGGCGAGACTCGCCTTCACAAAAGACCAGGGCGCACCACAAGCGTCGGTTGCTCCCGGTGACTCTTAGCCGTCTAGGAGACCTTCAACCTCCAAGAGTAATAACACCACGGGAACTCGCTTGGAGGATGAACTAGTGCTCAAGGACTTGAATTGAATGCACCTAGCACTTTTCTTCTTCCCCTCCACACCAAATGAGATCAACCAACAAATCAAGAGGTGGGGGGAAGTGTGAGCTCTATTGAATGCTTAGAGAGGGTTAGGAATGGCTTGAATGCTGCTATGAATGAGCTCAATAGAGATCCTAGCCGTTGGAGTGGAGTGGAGGCTTTAAATACTCTTTTTGAAAACTAGCCGTTACTCCCCAATTTGAACTGTCCGGACACTCCGGACAATTTAACCCGGACACTCCAGATGATCCGGACTATCCGGACAAAATGTCCGGATACTCCGGATAAACTGGAATGACATTTTGACCGAATGGGTTAACCCGGATACTCCGGACAAATTGTCCGAATACTCCGGACTGAGTCCGGACACTCCGGACTAAATGTTCGGATACTCCAGGTTGGATGGCTCGGTTGGAAATTGCTGTTTTTGGGAAATGCAAGTATTTGAGTGCTAGTTTGTATGTAAGACTTGACCTTGAGCACATGCACATCCTAAAAATGATTTTCCGTCATATCCTCTTAATAGTACAGCTATCCTTAAGACTCAAAACGAAAATAGAAATGACAAATCTTCGTCTTGATGCCGTCTTTTTGAATTTTGAAGTACTTAGGAGCGTCCAATCTCATTCCAAGCTTGAAGAGTTCTCGAGATCTGCATTATTCTTAGTTAAACCATTAGATCTCCTTAATTGTGTCATCATTAATCACCAAAATAAATTGAGGGGCCTAGATGCACTTTCAATCTTCCCCTTTTTGGTGAATTAATGACAACACAATTAAAAGCAAATAGAATATGATATGAAATTGACTTAGCAAATTTGGACATCAAATATAAGGTGGAGCTCCCCCTAAATGTGTGCATTAGAAGTATTTAGAGGAATCAAATGCACATATTTAACGAGAAATAACCAAGAGCTCCCCCTAAAACATTGCATCCGAGGAATTACATAGCACAAATATCATAATGTAAACCATGTATAAGATAAACATAATGTCATAACACGGATAACAAAGTTCACGACAACACAATAAGCAACTGAAATAATAAGACCACAAATGAAACGCGAGCGACAAGCAAAAGGTAACAGAGTCCACAACCACAACCACAACCACAAGCACAAGTCACGACACGACAACTTAGACGACAACTAGACGACACGACAACTAAATCACTCCCCCTTTGGCATCAAGACACCAAAAAGAGGAGGAGACGGGAAATCACTCGTCGTCGCCTTCGTCATCGTCGGACGCCGAGTACTGCGAGCCCTCGCTGCCAGGGTCATCTCCAGGAGCAGGCGGAGCAGAAGAGATGATGCCAAAGAGCTTATCAGCAGATTTCGCATCACTACTCTCCTCTGAGGATCCGGAGGAATCACTGGGAGAGAGCGCCTCACCAAGGTGGCGGTGGATGTCTCGAATGCCCTTGCCGTTCTTCTTGATCTCCTTGCGCATCGCCTTCGCTGAGTAGAGATGTCACGACAAAGGCAGAAGATGTGCTTCAACATCTTCTGGAGCGTGCTGCTCGGGATCTCAGTCTGCTCAGAAGGAGCTGCAGGTGGCACAACAGGAGCAGACGAGGAACTGGATGGGTGACCTCGGTGAGCCCTAGTGGCAGGACCAGGGGCTGCTGGAGCAGGAGGAGCAGAGGGAGGTCGGACCTTGTAAGACAGGTGCTTCACACCCCTGACGAACTTCAGCCCACTGACATGAGTAATCAAAGCCATCACAAAGGGGGCATAGCTGCAACTGCTCATGTTGCTCTGCGCATTCTGTCTCATCGTCTCCCACATGAAGTCAACAATGTCAAAAGTGTGGGTGCGCTCAACGAGATGGAACAGCAGGTTCCTTCCATAGGAACTGATGGCAGAAGCATCTCTCTCCTTAGGCCAAAGAGTGACCCTGAGCATCCTGTAGAGCACCGCAGGCACATCCTTCAGACCCTTGATGGTCCCCAAGGTGAAATGCTGAGATGTATCATACAGTGCCTCCATCTGCTCAGGAGTCATGACCTTCTTCTCATGAAGCTTAGGACTGCCATCATATCTGAGGCCAAGCACTCTAGCGAACCTCTTCTTGTTGGCCACATACCAAACTCTATCTGTCATCCACCAGATAGCCTCCTCCTTCTTGTCAAAGTAGAGAGTGGCATAGAACTGCATGACCACCTCATTGTTCCAATCATACTTGAAAGACGTGATGTTCTTGATCTGGTGCAGCTCACAAATCTGGATGACCTGGTCAAACATTGGGTTCTCAGCTGCTACCATATAGTCCTAGTCAATGGTCTTCATTCTAACTGCTGGGTGCTCAAGCGGGTAGAGGACCGTCTCATAGTAATCTGACTGAAATCTGTTCCAAAAGAGGCGGTCCACATACTCGTCCTGATGGAACTCGAGGGGATCCTGCTTCCTGTGCTCAACAATAGCCTTGCCCTTGCCTGAGCCTGTCCGGTAGTCAATCACTCTCATCGGGTTTACAGACCCGGGATAATTCCAAACAGGCTTGGCCTTGACCAAGGGACCAATAAAGCGACCAGAGTCACGAAACTCTCTCCTCTTTTGATCACGCAAAGTAGCATGTGTGTCTGCAGGGTGCTCATCTGGATCAGGCTGTGGCTGAGGCTGAGGTTGCGGCTGAGGCTGAGAACCAGATGGAGGACCAATCCTCGGCGGACCCCTTGAAGTGGGCTGCTTCATCACAGCGCGTCTCTGCCTCTTGGGCGCCGGAGCAGCAGACGGAGAGCCAGGAGGGGTGTCTGGAGGATGAGAGTCCTGAGGAGGAACACCACCACCCGACGTCCCCTGAGAAGGATCCATCTGACCAGACAAAGTGAGTGAAAAAGATTAGCCACGAGGCGACTTGAATTACAACAAGTATTGAAGTCTGGCCGAGGCACTCAACCCGGAGAGTCTGGATAAATTAACCGGATACTCCGGATTGCATCCGGAGACTCCGGACAAATTATCCGGATACTCCGGACCAAATGTCCGGATACTCCGGATGTGCCAAAAATTGCGCACGGCGCGAGTGAGATTGAGGATTCCAACCCGCAAAATGACAAGCATTGAATCTAGATTGCCTCAGGAATGAGAGAGTGAAGACTTAGGGCACAATCTAGCAGGAGATTTCGCAGGATTAGGGTACAAATGAGAACTTACCTCAAGAGATTTGAAAGTAACGAACTCGGGTGAGAGAAAAACGAGATTCTCCGAGTTTGAGGGCCATGACGAGTCAAGCCGCACCTTAGAAGAGATGAAACACGAGGAGAAGCCCTAAGAATCGCAAGATTGAAGCCAATCTCGGAAGAAAGAAGGTTAGGGCACCACGATTCTTACCTAGATCTCCAATCCGAGGAGGAGGAGGGATTCAAGGTCTCTTGGAGATGAAGATGACGTGAGGAACCGCCCTATCCTTGAGGAGAACACGGGAGAGAGGGAGACACACGGAGTGAATGAGGAGAGAAAAAGAAACCGCGCGGGATTAGGGCGTTTAACCGCCCCCCAACCCGGAGAGTCCGGACAATTAGTCCGGATACTCCGGGTCACCCGGAGACTCCGGATAAAAACACCGGACACTCTGGGTTCCCCAGCTCGGTAGGAAATGAAGGAAATTGCACGAGGAACCTTGGAATTCGGCGGAGCGAGAGGGAGAAGAGGACCCTAAGATGTCCACTTGTTATGTGACCAGCGAACAATAAAGCAAACAAGCCATGGTCACACAGCAAAGACAAGATCAGAGGATCAAGAGCCAAAAACACAGGATAAATTCAAAGAAAAAGATGAATAAGTTTTTGAAATTCATTTTCCATTCAACAAACAATATGTGAGCACTCTTCAAGCCACGTTACGAGAATCTAAATATTTAGACCACTTCTCAATTCACAGAACATTTTCTCGTCAAGGGGCTTGGTAAATATATCGGCCAATTGATCATTTGTGCTCACATGTTGGATATCAATTTCGCCTTTGGTTGCGTGATCTCTTAGGAAATGATGGCGAATATCGATGTGTTTTGTACGGGAGTGTTGGACAGGATTATTGGCAATTTTTATGGCACTCTCATTGTCACACAATAGTGGAACACTTTTGTAGGTTAGGCCATAATCACTCAAGTTTGTCTCATCCAAAGTAATTGGACACAACAACTCCCGGCGGCTATATATTCGGCTTCGGCAGTGGATAGGGCTACTGAATTTTGTTTCTTGGAAGACCACGAGACTAGAGACCTACCCAAGAATTGGCAAGTCCCCGAGGTACTCTTCCTATCCACTTTACAACCGGCGTAATCCACATCGGAATAGCCAACTAATTCAAAAGATCCTTTCGGATACCAAAGTCCAAAATGAGGAGTGTGCACTAAGTATCTTAAGATTCTCTTAACGGCCACCAAGTGGCACTCTTTAGGAGCAGCTTGAAAACGTGCACACATACAAACGCTAAGCATGATATCGGGCCTAGATGCACAAAGATAAAGGAGAGAACCAATCATCGAACGATATACCTTTTGGATGACCGGTTTACCTTCTTTGTCGAGGTCTAGATGCCCGTTGGCCTGCATGGGCGTCTTTATGGGCTTGGTGTCCTCCATTCCGAACTACTTGAGCATGTCCTTGATGTACTTAGTTTGACAGATGAAAGTTCCTTCCTTGAGTTGTTTGACTTGAAATCCGAGGAAGAACTTCAACCCTCCCATTATGGATATCTCGAATCTTTTAGTCATTATTTTGCTAAACTCTTTACACAAATGTTCATTAGTAGATCCAAATATGATGTCATCGACATATATTTGGCATACAAATAAGTCATTATCAATATGCTTAGTAAAGAGAGTAGGGTCGGCCTTTCCGACTACAAAACCTTGTTCTAGAAGAAAATCTCGTAGACATTCGAACCATACCCTTGGTGATTGCTTAAGTCCATAAAGCGCTTTGTGAAGGTAGTAGACATGGTCAGGATGTCTTGGATCCTCAAACCCGGGTGGTTGCTCGATGTAGACCATCTCGGAGAGCGGTCCATTTAGGAAGGCGCTTTTCACGTCCATTTGGTATAACTTAAAATCATGGTGAGTAGCAAAGGCAAGTAATATTCTAATAGATTCAAGCCTAGCTACTGGAGCATATGTTTCATCGAAATCCAAACCTTCGATTTGTGTGTACCCTTGAGCAACCAATCGAGCTTTGTTCCTTGTCACGATCCCATTCTCATCTTGCTTGTTCCGGAAGACCCATTTTGTTCCGATCACGTTTTGCTTGGGTCTTTCGACAAGCTCCCAGACTTGATTTCGTTTGAAGTTGTTGAGCTCCTCTTGCATAGCCATCACCCAATCAGGATCATCAAGTACTTCATCAACCTTAAGAGGCTCAAGAGAAGACACAAAAGAGTAAAATTCACAAAAATTTGCAATTCGAGATCTAGTAGATACTCCCTTGTGAATGTCTCCAAGTATGTTGTTGACTGGATGATCTCGTTGAATACTTTGATGAACTCTTGGGTGCGGTACAGTTGAATTTGAAGCTTGGATGGGTTCCTCATCTTGAGACGCGTTCGAACCATCTTGAGCTTGCTTGGACGAGGAGGGAATATCACCTGAGCCATTCCCATCCGGAGACTCCGGTATTGGACCCGGAGACTCCGGACCAGTCCGGATACTCCGGGGTTCAGTCCGGAGACTCCGGGTTGGGGTGCTCGGGTGGGTTTCCAGATTTTGAGGTTTCACCTCCCCAATTGCCAATTTCTTGATAGCTTCACACGGTGGTCCTTCCCTGTCAATAACGGCAGGATCAACTTGTTCTACTTGAGAACCGTTAGTCTCATAAAGTGCCCAGAGTCTCGAAAGTCCCTCCTCTTCTGATCTGGAAGCCTGGCATGAGTGTCTGCAGGGTGCTCATCTGGATCAGGAACAAGCTGAGGTGGAGGGAGGCTGAGTAGAAGCCGAAGGACCGCCAAGGGTGCGAGGTTTGGAAGTGGGTCGCTTGGCTACTCCGATTCTTTGCTTCTTTTGCGGAGGAAGCTAAGGAGGAGAATCCTGAGGGACAGGATCCTGAGGAGGAGGATCCTGAGGAGCCAAACCCTGAGGAGGAACATCCTGAGGGGGATCACTGCCACTAGAAGCTCCCTGAGATGGATCCATCTGATCAAGAAGCGAGAACGAAAGAAGTTAGCCACGAAGCGATACGAAGGAATTCTGAAAACTGGTTCTGGCCGAAGCAGCCAACCCGAAGAGTCCGGATCTTTTACCCGGATACTCCGGATTGCATCCAGAGACTCCGTATAAAAGGTCCGGACACTCCGGATGTGCCAGAACGCTTGCGCGATGACTGTGATATTGATGATTCCAATTCAAAATCAATAAGTTTTGGGACTAGATTGTCAAGAGGAGAAAGCAAGAATAGATAAGGCGACAATCTATTAAGAGATTTCACGGGATTAGGTTAAAGTAGAGGATTCACCTTGAAAGATTGAATTTCACAAAAGCGGATGAGTGAAGAGGGAGTTCTTCCAATTTGAGGGCCGAAGAGAAGGGTGACTGCGTCCCCTAGAGGCGGGAGAGGAAGAGGAAGCCCTAAGAAGAGGAGAATCGAAGCCAATTCCGGAATGGAGAGGGTTAGGGCAAGGATTCCTTACCTTGGTCTTCAAAGACGAGGGAGAGGAGAAGATCCAACCGCCCTAGCGACGAGGACGACGGAGGAGAAATGCCCTAGCCAGCACGGAGAAGGAGAGGTGCAAGGGAACGAGAAGACGAAGTGAAACGGCGCGCGGTTTTGGGGTTTAACCGAATCCCCCAACCCGGAGACTCCGGACAAATTGTCCGGATACTCCGGATTAAAGCCCTGGACACTCTGGGTTCCCCAGCTCGGAAAGGAATAAAGGATTTTCAAGGAATGGTTTGGAGAGCCGTGGAGAGAGAGAGATAGGAGATAGAGTCCTAGAGCATTCACTTGCTTTGTGACTAGCGAACAATCAACCAAACAGGCTATAGTCACATAGCAATGATGCGATCCGAGGATCAAGAACCAACAACACATGGTAAATTCAAAAAGAAAAGGATAAATAAAATTTTTGAAAATTCATTTTCCATTCAACATACAATATGTGAGCACTCCTCAAGCCACGTTACGAGAATCTAAAATATTTAGACCACTTCTCAACTTGCAGAACCTTTTCTCGTCAAGGGGCTTGGTGAAAATATCGGCTAATTGATTGACTATGCTCACGTGTTGAATATCAATTTCGCCTTTGGTTGAGTGGTCTCTTAGGAAGTGATGGTGAATATCGATATGCTTAGTACGGGAGTGTTGGACGGAATTGTTGGCAATTTTTATGGCACTCTCATTATCACACAAAAGTGGGACACTTTTGTAAGTTAGGCCATAATCACTCAAGGTTTGTATCATCCAAAGTAATTGGGCACAACAACTCCCGGCGGCTATATATTCGGCTTCGGTAGTGGACAGGGCTACGGAATTTTGTTTCTTGGAAGACCACGAGACTAGAGACCTACCCAAAAATTGGCAAGTCCCCGAGGTACTCTTCCTATCCACTTTGCAACCGGCATAATCCACATCGGAATAGCCAACTAATTCGAAGGAAGATCCTTTCGGATACCAAAGTCCGAAGTGAGGAGTATGCACTAAGTATCTTAAGATTCTCTTAACGGCCATCATGTGGCACTCTTTAGGAGCGGCTTGAAAACGTGCACACATGCAAACGCTAAGCATGATATCGGGCCTAGATGCACAAAGGTAAAGAAGAGAGCCGATCATTGAGCGATATACCTTTTGGATGACCGGTTTACCTTCTTTGTCGAGGTCTAGATGCCCGTTGGCTTGCATTGGCATTTTTATTGGCTTGGCATCCTCCATTCTGAACTTCTTGAGCATGTCCTTGATGAACTTGGTTTGGCAAATGAAAGTTCCTTCCTTTAGTTGTTTGACTTGGAAGCCGAGGAAGAACTTCAACTCTCCCATCATAGACATCTCGAACCTTTTAGTCATTATCTTGCTAAACTCTTTACACAAATATTCATTAGTAGATCCAAATATAATGTCATCGACATATATTTGGCACACAAATAAATCATTATCAATATGTTTAGTAAATAGAGTAGGGTCGGCCTTTCCGACAACAAAGCCTTGTCCAAGAAGAAAATCTCGTAGACACTCGAACCATGCTCTCGGTGCTTGTTTAAGTCCATATAGGGCTTTGTGAAGGTAGTAGACATGGTCCGGATGTTTTGGATCTTCAAAGCCGGGTGGTTGCTCAACATAGACCATCTCGGAGAGTGGTCCATTTAGAAAGGCGCTTTTAACGTCCATTTGATACAACTTAAAGTCATGGTGAGTAGCAAAGGCAAGTAATATTCTAATAGATTCAAGCCTAGCTACTGGAGCATATGTTTCATCGAAATCCAAACCTTCGATTTGCGTGTACCCTTGAGCAACCAATCGAGCTTTGTTCCTTGTCACGATCCCATTTTCGTCTTGCTTGTTTCGGAAGACCCACTTTGTACCGATCACATTTTGCTTTGGTCTTTCGACAAGCTCCTAGACTTGGTTGCGCTTGAAGTTGTTTAGCTCTTCTTGCATTGCCATCACCCAATCCGGGTCTTCAAGTGCTTCATCTACCTTAAGAGGCTCAAGAGAAGACACAAACGAGTAAAATTCACAAAAATTTGCAAAACGAGATCTAGTGGATACTCCCTTGTTAATGTCTCCGAGAATGTTGTCGACAGGATGATCTCGTTGAATACTCTGATGAACCCTTGGGTGAGGTACAGTTGAATTTGAAGTTTGAATGGGTTCCTCATCATCTTGAGTGGCATTCGAACCACTTGAGCTTGCTTGGACGAGGAGGGGATGTCACCCGAGACACCTTCATCCGGAGTGTCCGGTATTGGACCCGGAGACTCCGGGTTGGACTGCTCGGGATTTGTTCTGTAATTTGAGGTCTCACTTCTCCAATCGCCAATTTCTTGATGGCTTCGCACGGTGGTTCTTCCCTGTCAATTTTGGCACGATCAACTTGTTCTACTTGAGAATCGTTAGTCTCATCAAAAGTTACGTCACGCGATATTTCAACCACACCGGTGGTGGTGTTGAAAACCCGGTACGCATAAGCATTAGTCCCATAACCAAGTAAGAAACCTTCATCTACTTTAGGAGCAAATTTAGAAGACTTAGCTCTTTTGTTGAGGATATAGCATTTACTCCCAAAGACTCGAAAGTAGGATACGTTGGTGTGGTGGGCCGGCCAGGCTCAGCCCTCCCCTCGGCCAACTAAGCGAAAACACCACGCGTCTAGTGACCCATATGAACGGTTTTATGAACGCCAACCTCTCCCTTCGACAAAGCCATGAGTCCATACACTAGGGGGTCAACCCCCGGTAAGAGGAGGAGATGGATAAGGATCACCCCCTCTCCCCCCGCAATAAGGGGAAGTACCCTTCCGTGGCGAAGGAGGAAACCGGAGGGAATCACTCCCAGTCGTGCCTTCCTTCGACGTGAACCTAATGCTAAATCACCAATGTCTGACACCCTCCAACAACTCCTCCCAAATACATGGTGACGTGTCCAGGCAATCTGAGACCCCTACACAAGTGAAATTCCCGTCGAACCCCTATAAAAGGTGTACGAACATAGGGTAAAAAACCCAACGTATTAGAGACGTGAGTCAATAAAAAAAATTCAGATTAGCCCCTGGCAAGAAATAATAAAGAAAAAGAAAGCCAATCAATACGGGCATATCCAAGCCCGCCCTATAAAGCGGAAAAGAGGACAGAGTAGAAGCAGGTTCCCCGAAAAACAAGAAGCAGTCTGACGAGTAAGAAGAGAGAGAGACCCGGTGGTTCCACACCACCACACTGGCGCCGTCCGTGGGGAACCCAACCGCAAGGTGAAACCACCACCTGCCGATCAAGCCCAAGGGTAAGTTTCCTGCAACCATGCCACCAAAGAAAGGAAAGGAGGCAGTATCCAAGGGGCGACAACGACAGGAAATGTAAGAACCAAGGCGGCGACGAAGCCAATCGAGATCCCCTCGACTTCGCATGACGAGACGCGGATGCCACCGCAAAGCCGAAACATGGCGGGAACTTTACATCCACAGACTCGGTGGCCGTGCAAGCGAGCCCCCAAACGGCGGCCTCCGACGACAGGACGAACGGTTTCGACACCAGGAGGAGATGTGGCGGAAGCGTCGACACATCCGACTCATCGCCGAGAGACCCACGGAAATGAAGAAACCCACGGAGGAGGAACCGGAGCTCGGGAGGAGATTGACCCCAACGTGCGGGCGCTGATGGAAGCCAACGAGCAACTCATGGCAGAGTTGAGGCGTCTACAAGGACAATCTGACGGGGGTCAATACGAATCACAAGATGAAAGCCCGAGCCGCGAGGTGCTATCTCCAGCGGTTGCGATGGCGCACAGGGAAGATCACGATCCAAACCCCCTCAGCACCCGTCTACGGGCCAAAAAATGGCCCTCCCCGGGAAGCTTCAAATTTCCCACTGTTAAGCCATATGACGGTCGGACGGACCCAAGGGAGTTCCTCCGCGTTTATGATACGGCGATTGAAGCAGCGGGAGGAGATGATGACATCAAGGCGAAGGGGCTCCTTCTAGCCCTTGAAGGCATAGCCCTGTCCTGGTACTCTTCGCTGGAGCCCCGATCGATCACCTGTTGGCCACAACTCCGCTCCAAGCTTGAAGGCAACTTTCAGGGTAACCGGCGGAATGAAAGAGGAAAGTGACCTATTTGCGGTCGAGACAACGCGAAGGGGAAACCCTTAAAAGTTACTTCCAGCGTTTCTCCGGATTAAGTGCAGTGCACGAGGAGTGCGACACTACTATCATCAATGCGGCACGTTGCGGCCTACGTAGGGGACCGTTGGCGGAAAGGCTCGCTCGTAAAGAGGTCCGCACGGTGGAAGAACTCTTTGCGAAGATGAGGGAGTACGCGCGGGCGGAGGAAGACAACTCCCGAAGGGAAGACGGGCCCCAACAGAGAAGCAAGAATTCGCTCCACGCAAGAGAGGGCGAGGAAGGACCTCCCGCCCAACCCAAAAATGAGGGAACGATACCCGAGCCAGGAAGAAGAGACGAGAGGAGGAGAATCCACCACATTGAAAAGCCAAGAGATCGGCAAGCCACTCGACAGGCCCATGGAGCAAAGAAAGACGAGACCACCCGGGCCGAGGAAAACAAGACGAGGGAAGCCGAGTTAACAAGAAAGAAGGGACAGAGCCCGGCGATTTCCGTGAATATCACGGGAAAATATCACTCACGACACCATCCAATGCAAAGTGATCAACGGATATAGGCGGTTCGAGGCGAAACAAAGGGAAGTCAAGATGCATCCTGCGCCGCCGGAAGCGCCTCCTGTTGGACGACAACACCCCCCTCGTGTAGGAATGAATCATCTTCGTCGCATTATCAACGTCATTGCGGGGGGCTCCTCATCACATCTCTCGTCAAAAAGACAGAGGAAGGCGTACGCCCGGCAAATTAACCACGTTGCAATTACCCCCACCACCCTTCCTCCCAGAAATGCGAACCAATCACATTCACACAGGAGGATGCCACGAGTACACTTCCCGCACCAAGATTCCTTGGTAGTAACCGCCATTATCGCCGACTGCGAAGTACGTCGAATATTGGTAGATGGAGGGAGCGCCGCGGACATACTATCCATGGAGGCTTTCCGACAAATGATGATTCCACAAGATCGGTTGAAAAATCGGAGGTGCCACTGATGGGTTTTGGAGGAAGCACGGTCAGCACTGGGCAATTGGAGCTTGAAGTCACATTCGCGACGCCTCAAACCAGCGTCACAAGTCGCGTCACATTCGATGTGGTAGACATGCCATTCCAATACAATGCGATCCTAGGCAGGGGCTCGTTGACAACCATGGGGGCCATAATTCATCACGGTTTCCTATGCATGAAAATCCCTACCGCAGATGGTGTCATCACGGTGCGAGGAGACCAAGCCTTGGCAAGGAAGATAGATATGGAGAACCCACCTCAAGTCAAACACGTCCGCGCCATCGAGCTAGATCCCGTCAGACTGCGAATCGCAGCCGGTGGCTCCCTAAACCACAACCCCAGGAGAAACCCAACAGATACCGCCAGGCCAGAGCAAAGAAGACAAGAAGTATCGGCGCCATGTTGTCTCCAGAGGAGGAAAAACACTTGCCGCCGCTTCCTCCAGGAATATGAAACCGTGTTCGCTTGGGGCTCAAGACCTTCCCTGGCCCCGAGAGAAACTATTGAACATGCTCTCGTTAATCCAAACGTGAAGCCTAGGAAGCAAAAATTGAGAAAACTTGCAGCAGAAAGACAAGAAGTCTGCGAAGGTGGAAGTGGCTAAACTGCTCCAGCGGAATCATCCGCGAAACTTCGATACCCGGATTGGTGGCCAACATCGTCTTAGTCAAGAAGGCTAGCGGGGCATGGAGGATGTGCATCGACTTCACCGATTTAAACAAAGCATGCCCGAAAGATGACTTCCCCTCGCTCGCATCGACCACCGTTGATTCAACCTCCGGTCGAAAGGATGAGCTTCCTTGATGCGCATCTGGTTATCACCAAATCTATATGCAAGGAGGAGACGAAGACAAGACAGATTCGTTACTCCCTTCTGTACCTATTGCTTCGCACGGATGCCTTTCGCTCAAAACGCAGTGCTACCTTCGCTCGACTCATCACGAAGATCTTCGCCGATCGATTGGGAAGAAATGTGGAAGCCTACGTTGACGATATCATTGTCAAAAGTGAGAAGAAAGAAGATCACATCGGGACCTCCGGAAACTTTCGTAAATTTGATAAAAGGAAAGGTGAAGCTTAACTCACAAAATGCGTTTTGGCGTGGGCGCTGAAAACCGCTAGGCTTCCTGGTCTCCCAACGGGCATGAAGCGAATCCAAAAGATAAGAGCTGTCCAAGACATGGCCCCACCAAGAAACCTGAAAGAAGTACAACGGTTGGCGTGGCGGATAGCGCTGGCCAGCGGTTCTTGCCAAAATCCGCGAGCGGTCTGCCGGTCTTTAAAGCCTTGCGCACAAACGATAGTTTCGTGCAGACAGGGAATGCCAACGTGCCTTCGATAACTTGAAGCAGAGCCTCATGGAAATCCTCGCCCTACAAAGCCCGAAGCAAGGTGAGGAGCTTACGTTATATCTAGCAGCTAGCCCTCGGCCAGTAAGCGCGTGTTAGTGCGGCCTCAAGGCGCCAAACAATGTACCGGTCTACTTTGTCTCTCAAGCCTCCAAGGAGCGAAGCTACGATACTTAAATGGAAAATCGGCATATGCTCTGTTAATGGCATCTCAAAGCTCCGCATTATTTTCAAGCCAACCGCATCAAGGTGCCAACTACATATCCCCTAGGGTCTATGCTCTTCAACAGGGAAAGCACGGGCGCATCGGCAAGTGGGTCATCGAGCTAGCTCCCTTTGAATTAACCATAATTCCTCGCACGGCAATCAAAAGCCAAGCCCTCGCCGATTTCATGGTAGAATGGACCTCCCAGCCCTCGAGAACAACCAAACTCCAACAATGTGGTCCATCCACTGACGGGTCTTGGGGCGAGTGGGGCGGGAATAGCGGCGTGATACACACACCCAAACAAGAAAAAGTGGAGTTTGCAGCAAGGCTGGAATTTCCTTCAACTAACAATATAGCTGAGTATGAAGCGCTATTATTGGGTATCAGAAAAGCAAAGATCAGGGGAGCAAGAAAGGCGATAATATACACCGCCTCGAAACTCATTCTGGGGCACATCACCAAAGAATATCAAGTGAGGGATGAGCAGCTCCGTATACGTCGATATGATCCTGACAATGGAGAAGGGCTTCACCGGTTCACCGTTAATGCAATTCCCAGGTCTCAATACGAACGTGCTGACGAGCTAGCCAAGATCGCAGCCACCGGAGGAAGCCTACCTTCGACAAGCTTCTTCGAGATACTTCGCACCCCCTCCATTCCTTCCCAGATAAACCTCCTCGTTCGGGCAAATACGAAGACCGGAGGGATGAGATATACAACTACCTCCTGGAAGGAGTTTTGCCGACGAGGATACACGGGCGAGGCGCATCGAAAGACGAGCAAAGAAGTACGCCATCATCAACGGCCTCTTGTTCCGTGAGCGCCTCTGCGCCTCAGTGGCTACGCCGCATCTCGCGAGAAGAAGGAGTTCAAGCCTTACTTGAAGCACACGAGGGAGATTATGAGCGCACTGTGCCCCTAGGAATCTCGTGAGAAAGCTATTCCTGATGGGGCTCTCACTGGCCTTCGCGTTGCAAGATGCGGAGCACATGGTCCGACATCACATGCGTGCCAATGGATGACCAAGCAAACGAGGCCCCGCCAACGAATCGCATGCGGTACCCGCCTGCCTCTTCGCCAAGTGGGAATAGACATTGTTGGGGCGCTTCCTAAAGCTCGAGCAAACCTTCGCTTTTAATCGTCGCCATCGATTACTTCTCCTTACCGGATCGAGGCAGAGCCGCCAAGATAACCGCAGAGGCCGCTGGCCAAATTCCTATGGAAAACAATTATCCGGCCGATACGGGTCCCTTACCGGATCAGAATCGACAATGGGACTCAATTCGACTCTGGAAATTCCGCGACATCGTGATAATCTCGGGATAAAGATCTGCTTCGCCTCGGTGGGTCATCCTCGATCGAGCGGGGCGGTGGAGGCAGGCGAGCAGGTTACTTCTTGATGGCATAAAAAAGGCTTTACGGCTCTAAGAAGGGCTTTGGCCCGACGAGCCGATCACGCCTTATGGGCAACACGCACTTCCGGCCTCAAGAGCGACCGGTTCTCCCTTCCGCCTCCTTTTCGGGAAGAAGCCGCTTTCTCCCGCGAGATCTGTGCAAAATCCTTACGAGTAATCAAAACCCCGACCCATGAGGCAATTGACGCCACGTGTGATCTAAAGGAAGAACACAAGCTTCAAGCCTTAAAGACCATGAAAGCCTACGCGGAGGCGTCCACCCGAAGCTTCAACAAGAAGGTGAAGAAACGTGAACTACACCCTGGAGACATGGTGCTCAAGCCGGCCGCTCCGGCCTTGTGGCCGAAACGACTGGGAAGGACCATACATTATCCAAGAGTCAACAGCCGAAGGGTGCCCACAAGCTCATTACCTCGGAGAAGAGATACCACGGACCTGGAACACCGACGCGCTCAAAAAATTTTTTCCGTAGGTGGTCGAATCCGAAGGAAAGAAATGTACCGATCCTTATCAATAAAAAAAAAAAGTGGAAAGACATCGCGAGTTTGAGCCATCTTCATGTTCTCCAAGATTCAAATCAAGAAACCTATTAGGATTTCGCGGATGCTTGGTCGGGCGTAAGTCCCACCCATCCCTCGCTCCGGAGACCCGTTGCCTCGTGCCGGGTAGGATTTCGCGGATGCTTGGTCGGGCATAAGTCCCACCCATCCCTCGCTCCGGAGACCCGTTGCCTCGTGCCGGGTAGGATTTCGCGGATGCTTGGTCGGGCGTAAGTCCCACCCATCCCTCGCTCCGGAGACCCGTTGCCTCGTGCCGGGTAGGATTTCGCGGATGCTTGGTCGGGCATAAGTCCCACCCATCCATCGCTCCGAAGACCCGCTGCCTCGTCTTAGGGTAGGATTTCTCGCGGATGCTTGGTCGGGCATAAGTCCCACCCATCCCTCGCTCAGGAGACCCGCTGCCTCGTGCCGGGTAGGATTTCATGGATGCTTGGTCGGGTTTAAGTCCCACCCATCCTCGCTCCGAGACCCGCTGCCTCGTGTCGGTAGGATTTCGCGGATGCTTGGTCGGGCATAAGTCCCACCCATCCTCGCTCCGAGACCCGCTGCCTCGTGCCGGGTAGGATTCCGCGGATGCTTGGTCGGGCATAAGTCCCACCCATCCCTCGCTCCGAGACCCGTTGCCTCGCGTCTTAGGGTAGGATTTCGCGGATGCTTGGTCGGGCATAAGTCCCACCCATCCTCGCCCGAGACCCGCTGCCTCGCGTCGGTAGGATTTCGCGGATGCTTGGTCGGGCGTAAGTCCCACCCATCCTCGCTCAGGAGACCCGTTGCCTCGTCTTAGGGTAGGATTTCGCGGATGCTTGGTCGGGCGTAAGTCCCACCCATCCTCGCTCCGAGACCCGCTGCCTCGTGTCGGTAGGATTTCGCGGATGCTTGGTCGGGCATAAGTCCCACCCATCCTCGCTCCGAGACCCGCTGCCTCGTGCCGGTAGGATTTCGCGGATGCTTGGTCGGGCATAAGTCCCACCCATCCTCGCTCCGAGACCCGTTGCCTCGTCTGTAGGATTTCGCGGATGCTTGGTCGGGCATAAGTCCCACCCATCCTCGCTCCGAGACCCGCTGCCTCGTCTTGGGGTAGGATTTCGCGGATGCTTGGCTCGGGCGTAAGTCCCACCCATCCTCGCTACAGAGTCCCGCTGCCTCGCGAGGTAAGAATTGTGGGTAGTTAGTCGCACCGACACTACAATTCGTCATTGCCCCCGCTCATCTATTCACGAAATAACCGTCCTGTTAAGGTACCAACCTCACCTTCGCTCCGAAGGACCGAGAACACGCCGTACTACCCTCGCCAAGTCATTGAGAAAATACACCCAAGCCAGATCCCGCCTTTCTCTCGGCAAGGAGGGAGGGGTGCTTACGCATTATGCGACCATATGAGACCATTTCACGACTACTACTCAAGGCACGATAGGAAGCTAAGAATGTAAGATCGTAAGGAATTCAAACAGAGAAGACAAAGAACAGATATAAGTACCAATCCCGATCGGGAATTACATAACATCGTCCCAAGCATACATAGAACGAGAATCCAACAAAAGCTTTTATACTAAACGGACTTAGATGCGATTAGCACGCGCCACGGCTTCGCGAGGGCGTCCTTGGCTTCTAGCAGCCGGCACCATCCCGATCAAAATGTCGAGGTTGGCGAGGTCTCGAGCGAGGGCCTCCTCTGCGGCCATTATCATGTCGAAATCTGCCCATAGACCTTCAATGAAGGCCTCGAATCGTCGGGCCGGAAGACCCCTGAGCGAGCGTCACCCAGAGGATCAGAACCATGATAGGGGCTCCTCCTCCTCCAAAGAAGTGGCGGGATCTTCGCCACAGCGGCCCCTCATCCAGGTTGGCAAAAATGGGGTCTTCTTCCATAATTTCCCGGGAGGTCAGCCATTGAAAAATCAAAGGAAGGCAGGGAAGAAAGCGATCGTCTACTCGATACTAACAAGGTGGGCGAGGAAGGTGAAAAGGGCCGAGTTAAATAATAACGCGAGAAGCCCAAGCGCCTACACGCCCCCGAGAAGTTCGGCCGACCATTAAGTCCCGCTTAATACTCAAATCACCGACGCTTGGTCTCCATTGGGAGAAGCTAAACGCTTTTTCTGACGAAGGGACTCGTGAGAGCGAACGAACATACATGGTCATTTGATAAAATAAGTGATTTAACCCAAGTGTCTACAAAAATCCCCTCACACGAAGATACACCAACTAAGAAGGAGGCGGCTTCTCTTTGCCTTTCCCGAGTCACGATCACAAAGACGAGCTCGACGAATCGACTCCCTTGCGGTGGGCTCCCGTCTTGCTTCCTAAATCTGACATAAAACTTGACGATAATCTAGATGCGGCGGAGGAAGGCTTCACCGACGAAGGGATATCTCCGAACCCCAGAACGACGGAGCTGCAGAAGAAAAGCCGAAATGCTCGCGTATATGAGTACATCCTTTTGCCTCCAATAGCTGAGCCGCTTTCACGGAGCCCAATCTCGCAGAATCGCCGAAGGTCGATCTTTGAATCCCCAAAAATCTTAGTAGATTTCTCAAGGAAGGAGACACTTTCCAGTGGAGGAAGGAATACGACTGAGCCGCATCAATACCGAACCGAGGGAGTCTGCCAAGGAAGGCCTCAGAGCCCCGTGAATCCTCGAGACAACGGATTCCAATTCCGTCTCGAACCATGTCGTGACGCTCCTCCGCCTCGTTGAGCGTTCTGAAGATGCATTTGAACTTCGCTCCGCGCCGCTGCGAGTTGAGAGGGAATTCTCCACTTGCTTCTTCAACATGTTCTTGCCTTCTTCAAGAACCACCAATAGGTTTTTCAACTCCTCTATTCGATCATCCTTCTTCTTTTCGCTTCGCTCCGCCGCCATGCGGCTCGCTTCCTCCTCGGCGAGACGGTCCCTCATCGTGAGAAATTACCCCTCCGATTCTCGCATTTTTCGCAGCCTAAGTCCCGACTCTGGGACGCTTGACCGCACCTTGGCCAACGAGTCCTCCGAGTCCCGAAGTGCCCTTGAAAGATTAGCCTTCTCCGCCTCCAGTTCGCTACTCGCTCCTTCGGCCTCACAATCCCGGGCCCCCTTGTTGAACTGACCTGGCACGTCCGAAATCGACGTGATATCTCCAAGCGAGTACAATTTCTAAAAATGGAGAAGATATGAAGCAGATATTGAAAGACATTGATACCGATAGGATAAGCTCAAAAGGAAGGATACCTTTAGATGATGGTCCATCGAGATCTCGCAGAGAGAAAGGTCATTGACTTCCTCAAATAAAGCCACAGATTTATTGTAAGGAGAAAAGGCCGCGCATCTTTCTTAAGGACGGAGAAACAAATTACCCCTTTCAAAATCTGAGGTGAAAAATCCGACAAATCAAAGCGGACAAAGGAAGAGCCCACACCACCCGCAGGGCTGGCGGGCCCGAAGGTAAAATCCCCTCATCCGGGGACGCTTTGAGTACTTGGAATCGGAGGTTCTCGACCCTCCTCCTCCGCGACAGCAAAGGATCGCAAGCGCCCGGCTTTGGACCTGTTTCAACGGTGTTAAATCCTCCGCCTCCTCCGCATTATTACCTCCTGCATTAACCTCATCAAGACTGAAAGAATATCGCACCCTAACGAAATGGGCGGGAAAAGTATCAGAGTAAGACCTTCTCCCAGTGGGGGTGTCGAGTGGAAATGTTCAACCGCAAACCCCGAGTCTCTCTGTCATGGCGGCGATCCCATCTTCAAGTTGCCCTTGTGCGCACTCCGCAGCCGGAGAATCACCATCATCCTCGTCATATATGTCGATAGTCCCCACTCCGGGAATCCCCAGAAATGAATACCCGGGATCGACTCCCGCCAACAGCACATTAACGTAAGGGTCAAGTGGGAGGGCCGAGGAACCTCCCCTCGGCAGCCGGACTTGATGTTGCCTCAGAAAGCTCAGATCTGGGGCAGATGGCACATGCGCAGGGTTCGCCCACAACAGCCAAGGGAATCATTTCGAGGGACCCCCGCACTCACAGAATCCGGAGGCGGAGGCAGAGAGACGAGCCGCCACGTAACTGCAGGAATCACCTCGTCGCCGATTCCTCCGAATCCCAATCCGCCTCCTTGTCGCCATCATCCCCGAATCCTCGCTCCCACCCGGCGTAGCAGCCTTGGGGCAGCGCAACACGAGCTAACCTTGCTCGCTTAGCAGGCGAGGAGAGCCAATCGACCCTCGGGGATGAGGGGCGCGCGCCCCCCCAAGAAACGAGAACATCGGGTGGCCCCCACGGCGCCCATAGCACCTCATACTCCGTTGCCTGGCAAGGGCCCTAAGCTTATGAGCCAATCTCTCGGCCGCCCCACGCCCGGTCTTGTACCCTTCAGACGAATCACGACACCGCATTCTCCCAACACCGCTTCCAGAGTAACGGGGAACTCGCCAAAGGGTCGATACGACATAGGCGTGATTCTTCCACCAAATCTCGCATTGTACTGGGCACGAAGGGCCTTCAGGTAGTCAAGATGTCTAATTTCTTCCGCGTCGCGCTCAATTAGGGGATCGAATTGCGCGGATCGACCCATTGAAGTATGAAGAGGAGAGTCCGTGCTCACGAGAATTTGATAATACCACCGGACATCCATCCCGAGTCCCATTTCCCTTGGCGGCCGCTCTTTGGGATTTCCTTTATAAGAGATCTCTTCGCCTGGAAATTCAGAGAACCGAAACATGACTTACGGCCTTCGCTCCTGCTTTCGCTGCTTCGTTGCCAAAACGCGTCTTCTATGAGAGAAAACAAGCGCCTGTCGCGTGGATTCCAGCCGGCGGAAAGCCCATTCCAACACCGCCAATCGCACGATGGCATTAGGGGTAGCCGTGACAGCTCCGCATGGAAAACCCGGAGTATCGATGATAGTAGAGGCGGGGCGGAAGCGAAGTCTGCCTCGAGAAATGCCGCGAACACCATCGCTTCATTTGCCCGAGGCCGAGGGGTTTCTTCACCACCCGGAGGCGCATGGAAGGGCGTATTACCCCAAAATCGGCCGCTAGTACATCGAGGTCGGCAGAGCTCAACGCCGACCGCCCCAAAATGGGGGATAATCCCGCGGCATCCTCTTCGCTCAGAACTGGTTTTATCTTAGGGGGGCGCCTAGGACCCATGGAGATCTAGGTGGGTAGGAGATCGTGAGACAGCACCAGAGGAGAGTGCGAACGAGAAAAGAAAACGGACGAAATGCGGAGCCAAAGAAGATGAACTTCGCCAACATCGGAAAACCCTATCTCTATAAAAAAAAAAAAAAAAACTCCTGACGTTTAATGTTGCATCCCAAATGAGCGTAATCCACTTCTACCCGCCGACATGAGGGGCTAGTGTGGTGGGCCGCCAGGCTCACCCTCCCTCGGCCAACTAAGCGAAAACACCACGCGCCTAGTGACCCATATGAACGGTTTTATGAACGCCAACCTCTCCTTCGACAAAGCCATGAGTCCATACACTAGGGGTCAACCCCTGTGAAGAGGAGGAGATGGATAAGGATCACCCTCTCCCCGCAATAAGGGGAAGTACCCTTCCGTGGCGAAGGAGGAAACCGGAGGGAATCACTCCTGGGCCAGGCCTTCCTTCGACGTGAACCTAATGCTAAATCACCAATGTCTGACACCCTCCAACAACTCCTCCCAAATACATGGTGACGTGTCCAGGCAATCTGAGACCCCTACACAAGTGAAATTCCCGTCGAACCCCTATAAAAGGTGTACGAACATAGGGTAAAAAACCCAACGTATTAGAGACGTGAGTCAATAAAAAAAATTTCAGATTAGCCCCTGGCAAGAAATAATAAAGAAAAAGAAAGCCAATCAATACGGGCATATCCAAGCCCGCCCTATAAAGCGGAAAAGAGGACAGAGTAGAAGCAGGTTCCCCGAAAAACAAGAAGCAGTCTGACGAGTAAGAAGAGAGAGAGACCCGGTGGTTCCACACCACCACAGTTGGGTTTCTGATATGTCTGGAGTGCCCGATCTTTCGGTGGAGGGATAACTATTGATTGGCGTTGGAGAAGACTCTCACGATCCGACTACGCACGAACAAGTCGATGGCGCCTTAGCAATCGCTGAACCTACTCCGCGTGGTTATTGATCCTGCTAGGTAGCCGAGATCAACCTGAACACGAAGTTCAATTCTTGTTGGTAATCGAAGAACAAACAAGAACAAGTAAAAAACAATCTGAAGTATGAGAGAAAGTGGAGACGAATTGAGATTCTATTAAAGTCTTCACAAGGTGGCTATCTAGCACAACTTGAAGAAGAAAGTTTGCACACGGCTAAACTCAATCAACAAAATCTGCGTTCTAAGGGAGGGACGGCAGGAGTATATAAAGGGAGAAGTGGAGGGTTGAGGGGAGGCGCCCATATGGCAGCCAAGGGAGAGGGCGCACATGCAGCCCAACACAGGAGGAAAATCCGTCCCTCCTTTCCTTCTTAACAAAGCTTCCTAAAATACAAAAGGAAAGAAATAAACGAGATTTCTTCATGGCGCCTTGATCTGATTTCGTGCTTCCAAAAAGGAAGGAAACTCCTTCCTCCTTTCCTTCTTGGTAGTATTTCTCATGTGCTCGTTTTCTTCTTTGACTTTGTCTTCTGGATCCTGCGCATATGATGATCGAGCTTGATCTTCTCCTTGGTTCCTAAGAACAATGAAATCATCACAAGAATTAAATAGCAATCCATTCTGTGAATTAATCGTATACAAACTTAGAAACGAGTTGACCTGATAATTGAGCTGACGTGCTTTGGCACGAGTAATTGGTCCTTGCACAGATGGCTCATTTGTGTTCATGGAAGAGATGTCCTCATCATTTCTTTCCGGCGAGCAACTCGTATGCCGTCTTCTTCAAGATCTTGTGGAGGTAGAGGCGGTTGGTGCTGTGGCATGCGGTGTTGATGGCTTCCGCCCAAAAACTATCGGAAACCTTGTACTCGTCAAACATCGTCCGCGCCATCTTGATGAGGGTTCGATTCTTCCTTTCGGCCACCCCATTTTGTTGAGGGGAGTAGGGGGCTGAGAATTCATGCTTGATTCCTTCTTCATCGAGATACTCCTCTACACTAATGTTCTTGAACTCGGTGCCGTTGTCGCTTCGGATTCTTTTGATCTTCACTTCAAACTCATTTTGAGCTCTTCTCATGAATTTCTTCAAAGTCACTTGGACTTCTCCCTTGTCATGCAAGAAAAATACCCAAGTGAAGCGAGAAAAATCATCTACAATAACTAAACCATACTTACTTCCCCCGATGCTTATGTAGGTGATCGGACCGAAAAGATCCATATGAAGCATCTCCAACGGTCTTGAGGTCGTCATCACGTTCTTGGCGGGATGAGAGGAACTGATTTGCTTTCCCGCTTGACAAGCGCTACAAACTCTATCTTTCTCAAAGACAACATTTGTTAGTCCAAGAATGTGGTTGCCTTTAATGAGTTTGTGAAGGTTCCTCATACCGACATGGGCTAGTCGGCGATGCCATAGCCAACCCATGCTAGATTTAGCCATTAAGCATGTTTCAAGATTAAGTCTATCTGTATTGAAGTCTACGAGATAGAGCTTACCCTTCAAACGCCCTTTAAAGGCTATTGAACCATCAAGCCTCTTAATGACCTCCACACCCTTTTCATTAAACAAACAATTGTAGCCCGCTTCACATAATTGTGCAACGGACAACAAATTGTAGCTTAATGATTCAACGAGTAAAACATTACTTAAATAGAAATCATTTGAGATAGAGATTTTACCCAAACCAATTACTTATCCTTTTCCATTGTCTCCAAAGACAATGCTTTCGCTATTTGATCCATTCACATCCAAATGCGCGAACATTGCCTTTTCTCCGGTCATGTGATGCGTGCATCCGCTATCCAAAATCCAACTTGTTCCACCGAAGACATAGGCCTACAAAAAGACATTTAGTTTTTGCTCTTTGGTACCCAAACTTGGTTAGGTCCGCGCACGTTAGCAACAAGCGATTTTGGGACCCAAATAGAACGAACAAAAGAAGCATTTCTCGGCTTACGCCCAATATGATAAGCAACTACACGACCAAGGTTAGTCTTTTTAAGAACATAAGAAGCAAAGAACTCGGAGTGAACTTTGTGCTTGGATGTTCCTTCACTCGTTACAAAGTGGATAGGCTCGCTTAAAGGAGCAACCACAATGTTGCTCTTTTTGCCCTTTGGCGGAACATACCCAAGCCCTTGCCTCTTAGGATTACCTTGGCACTTACCGAGAAACTCCTCTAAACCTTTGCTAGCCTTGTAGGACTTTTGAAGTCCATCTTCAAGCAACACCTTAAGCTTCTCATTTTCATGAGCCAAGACTTTCAAAGTCTCACATTTAGTAGCACAAGTAGCAACATCAATATTATAGCATCTAGCGCAACCGTTGCTTGTTGAAGTTATTGAAACTTTGGAGTTGTTAATTGAGATAGAAGCATTATTCGAAAGATCAACAAGCTTCACTTCAAGAGCCTTGCAAGCATCCTTCGCTTGAGCAAGTTGCTCTAAGAGTGAAGCATTGGTGATCTCAAGACTAATCACTTTCTTCTTGGTCAAATTTGAGCTTTTGACCAAGTCCTCATTTTTCTTTCTTTCAAAAACTAGGCTCTTCTCTAGCTCAAGATTTTTCTCCTTTTCAAAAATGAGGAGATCTTCTTGAGCTTCAAGAATAGCCTCCTTTTGTTCGATTACCTCCTCCAATTTTTCAATATCTTTAAGTAGCAAGTCTAATTTCTTAATATCAAAGTCATTCATCGACTTGAATGCTACTTCTTCATCATCACCACTAGCGTCATCGCAATCATCTAAACCATAATCAACAATGGAATGAATAGGATTTTTAGATGATACCTTGTGCCCCTTTGCCATAAGGCACATTGGAGCATCTTCATCTCCGTCGCTTAAGTTGTCGAAGAGGCTCTTCGACTTTGTCAGTGGAGTATCAATGGCGATGGTGGCAAGTCCTCCTTCATTGTCGGAGTTGAACTCGGACTCGGAGTCGGAGTCGGAGTCGGAGTTCCACTCCTTGCCGATGTAAGCGTGACCCTTGCCCTTGTACTTCTTGCTCTTGTTTTTGTCCTTCTTTCGGTACTTGTCTTTCTTGTAAGTCTTTTCTTCCTTCTCTTTGTGCGGACACTCGGCAATAAAATGGCCGGGTTCACCACACTCATAGCACTTTCTTGTCGAGTGTCTCCCTCTTGACTTGTTGCCGAAGCTCTTGGAATGATTCCCCGGCTTGTAGCCTTTCTTCTTCAAGAGCTTGTTGAATCTTCTCACTAGTAGGGCCATGTCTTCATTTGTGAGCGGCCCATTTGACTCTTCTTCATCACTTGAACTTTCTTCTACTTCTTGAGCTACTTTGACGGTCTTCAAAGCAACGCCCTTCTTCTTACCGGACTTGAGCTCCTCTACCACTTCCGCTTCTTTGACCATCATCTCATCCATCATCAACCGGCCAATCACGTCATGAGGAGTGAGTGCGTCGAAGTTTGGCCGGTCGCGAATGAGTTGAACGAGATTGCGGTTGGTGGGGGTGATCACTCGGAGGATGATCTTGACTATTGCTTTGTCGGTGAGCTCGGTTCTTCCAAGTCCCTTAGCTTGATTTACCAACACCATCAAGCGATCAAACATCTTTGTGTAAGATTCTCCTTCTTCCAATGTGAATCGGCTTAGTTCTTCAATGATAAGCTCGATCTTGGATTCACGGACACTTGACACACCTTCATGAGTTACCATTAGCCTTTCCCAAATTTCCTTGGCGTTGTCAAGACCATCGACTCGGTTGAATTTCGAATCACTCAAAGCATTAAATAAGGCATTGACGGCCAAGTCGTTGAAGTGTTGAGCTTTGTCTTCTTCGGAAGTAAGATTGTTGGGATCGGCGGGCTTGAAACCTATTTCAACAATCTTCCAAATGCAAGGATGAAGTGATCTCAAATGCATCTTCATCTTATGTTTCCACGCTGCATAGCGAGTGCCATCGAAATGAGGCGCTCGGCCAGAGGAGATGGAGACATAAGATGAGGAGTTTGAGACTACAAAAGAGGAATAATCGAAAGGAATTGCAACCCCTTTACCGGAACCCATGGCCTTCTCTTGGTCATGGGTTTCGGCAATCTTTTCTATTTTCGACATCTCAGATTCTCCAAGCGGTTAAGCTAAAACAAAGGAGATTTGGCTCTGATACCAATTGAAAGGACCGGAGATGTCGCCTAGAGGGGGGTGAATAGGCGGATTAAAAAAAATTGCAGCGGAATTAAACTTGGCCGAGCAGGTCAATCCGGAGTCTCCGGGTATTTTATCCAGATACTCCAGCTTGTCCGGAGTGTCCGATCTTTTATCCGAATACTCCGGGTTAGGCAGCTCGGGAACGAAACTAAGACTACTCTATCTAGCACAAGATACTTGAATAAAAGTATAGCAAGAGCAACCTAGTTCAAAAGCTAGTGCGGATCTAGAATAAGGAGTAGCAACAAGCTAGATCGAAGCTCTACAAAGACAAATCCACACAAGCTAAGCTAGGAAGTAAAAAGGAAATGAGAGACGCGATTTTTCACCGAAGTTCGGATTCTTGAAGGGAATCCTATGTCTCCGTTGAGGTGGCTCGGTCGCACTTGAGCCGAGGTCTCTTTCAACCCGCTTTCCTCCCGGTGTTGCACAAATGCACTCGCCGGCTTCACTTCTTGTCTCTTCCCTTTCGGAGGCGAGACTCGCCTTCTAAGCAGCCGGGCGCACCACAAGCGTCGGTTGCTCCCGGTGACTCCTAGCCGTCTAGGAGACCTTCAACCTCCAAGAGTAATAACACCACGGGAACTCACTTGGAGGATGAACTAGTGCTCAAGGACTTGAATTGAATGCACCTAGCACTTTTCTTCTTCCCCTCCACACTAAATGAGATCAACCAACAAATTAAGAGGTGGGGGGAAGTGTGAGCTCTATTGAATGCTTAGAGAGGGTTAGGAATGGCTTGAATGCTGCTATGAATGAGCTCAATAGAGATCCTAGCCGTTGGAGTGGAGTGGAGGCTTTAAATACTCTTTTTGAAAACTAGCCGTTACTCCCCAATTTGAACTGTCCGGACACTCCGGACAATTTAACCCGAACACTCCGGATAAACTGGAATGACATTTTGACCGAATGTGTTAATCCGGATACTCCGGACTGAGTTCGGACACTCCGGACTAAATGTCCGGATACTCCGGGTTGGATGGCTCGATTGGAAATTGCTGTTTTTGGGAAATGCAAGTATTTGAGTGCTAGTTTGTATGCAAGACTTGACCTTGAGCACATGCACATCCTAAAAACGATTTTCCGTTGTATCCTCTTAATAGTACGGCTATCCTTAAGACTCAAAACGAAAATAGAAATTACAAATCTTCGTCTTGATGCCGTCTTTTTTAATTTTCAAGTACTTAGGAGCGTCCAATCTCATTCCAAGCTTGAGGAGTTCTCAAGATCTGCATTATTCTTAGTTAAACCATTAGATCTCCTTAATTGTGTCATCATTAATCACCAAAATAAATTAAGGGGCCTAGATGCACTTTCAAATGCCACCCGGGTTCCCGGATGGTTTTTGTAATGCGTTAAGAATTTGTTGTGTACTGTGGACCTCGGCCGGCTGCTTCCCCTTATCCCTTTCTCTTCGAGAGGACGAACCCTCTTGCCCTTCCGGAGACTTGCCGAGACGCCTCCTCTGTTTCGGCTCGCATTCAACTATATGGTGCAGGAGATGTGTGTTCAGAATGAGCTGATATCACTTTTGGCTTCTGTTATTACAAGTTCTATCATAAAGGTTGTTAAAGAGGCCAAGTATTTCTCTATTATCCTAGATGGTACCCCTGATGTCAGTCATCAAGAACAAATGACATTATTAGTTCGTTGTGTTAATTTGTCTGATGGAAGGATAAATATTGAAGAGTACTTTTTGGGGTTCTTGAAGGTGGATGACACATCTGGTTTGGGGCTTTTTAATGTATTGCTTGATGCTATGAAGTCCTTTGGCCTAAATATTAATGATACAAGGGGTCAAGGCTATGACAATGGTTCCAATATGAAAGAAAAACACCAAGGGGTACAAAAACGGTTAATTGATATCAATTCAAGAGCATTGTATATGCCATGTGCTTGCCATAGTCTCAATCTTACTCTTTGTGATATGGCAAAATCTTGTGGGAAAGCTGTTTCATTTTTTGGAATTGTTCAGCGCATATATGTATTATTTGCTGGTTCTACGAAAAGGTGTTTTGCTTAAACATGTTCCTAGTTTAATTGTGAAATCATTGTCAAATACTCGGTGGGAGAGTCGAATCAAAAGTGTTACAGCAATAAGATATCAAGCAACTGAGATAAGGTCAGTTTTGTCTGAGTTACGTCATGCTTCTGACATTGAACCTAAGGACAAAAGTGATGCAAAAAAATTTATTTGATGCACTTGGCAGCTTTGAGTTTATACTTGATATGGTTATCTGGCATGATGTTTTATTTGCTGTAAATAAAGTGAGTAAAAAGCTACAATTACCAGCCATGTGCATTGAATCTACTTTGAAGCAAATACAAGGTATAATGGAATACTTTGAGAACTACAGAAATGTGGGGTTTTCTTCTTGTCTGAACATTGCAAAAGGTATTGCAGATGACATGGGTGTAGAGGCATCGTTTCCAGTAAAGCATCGTGCCGTGAGAAAGAAACAATTTGATGGAAATAATTGCCAAGAAGAAATCCTAGAAACTGAGAGGGCTTTTGAAGTTAAATATTTTTTGGTTTTGGTTGATATGGCGATCACTTCTGTGAGACCCTCCCTTTTATGCTACAGTGCAACATAAAAGAAAGGTTCTAATGCGCATACTGTGCTAGTCCCATGATCAGTAGCTAGCACGCACAAACACAATTTGGAATCACAACCATACAAAAGTTTCATATTTTATTACAGCGGAAGTATTGATACAATTATGACCGACGAGGTCAACTAAACATAGCAAAAGAAACAACTGTCTTGTAGTGTGCCACATAACCCGCATGCAACTGACAAGGTAAAGCCTTAGAAAGAACCGTCGTTAATAATCCTGTTTTCCTGCGTCGAAGTACCTATCGAGGTTTCCTGCCTAAAAACAACAATAATAGCAAGGGTGAGTACATTGCGTACTCAGCAAGACTTGTAGTGTTTGCTAAACCTGAAATATATATGCAGGCTGAATAGAAAGAGGGTTTCTACGGTTGTTTTGCATAAAGCAAAATTTGAATTGTAATTACTGAATAATAGAGTGAAAGCGAAAATTGTAAATGAAAGGAAATAACAAGTATGTAAATACAAAAATAATATATAAGAATAACATAAACGAAATAAGAGACTCACATCCCTTTGTGAGTGAAATGAAACGTCCAATCCCATCATATGAAGTATTATATGAAGATTAAACTTTTGTCCACACAGGGCACAACAGCTGAATTCAATCTTGCCAACGAAATGTCAAGTACTGAATCATCTGTAAGGGTAAGCTCACCAATTTCAAATTATCTGGTCCAGTTTTATAAGAATATAGAAAATGTCTAGTTATGTGATGACTTTACCAAGTGCTCATGACCGAGAGCGCGGCTAATCGATTAGTTTTAGACTCTGTAGAGTTTGTACAGCTTTACCCACAAGAAATGTTCTCCCTTTGTGGCAATGCATATTAGACACACTTCCTTTGGTGTGCCGCCAGAGAGTTCATTATGAAACCGTTCGATTACCTGAACCTAACTTTGCACTAGCCCGATGTCGACTCACCCTGACTATGATGGAAGCCAAAAAGGTAAAAATTATTCCGGAGTCAGTGACCCACCAGGAATAATAACAGCCCCAAATCATAGTCAGGCGTACACCGTTACAACGGCAGATGCCAACACCTCGGTAATGACACCTCCCTCGAGCAAACCTATATCTGGAATGCCCGTGCTACAACTTCCTACCAATGTGCAAAGCTAGTTCCAAATAATTTTAATTGGTTAAGGCTGCCCCATCCCAGCACTTGTGGATGTATGGTTATCTTGGCCTGAAAACAACACATTAGCTTGGTTCTTATACGACACGGGCGATAGATCTCTCCCTATCTACGTGCATCATTAATTGCACTTCCGGCTATTGCCAATAATCACCCACGTCAAAATCATAGTTTTGTTTTTCAGAAAAAGAAAGTTTCAATAATCACAATATTCCAACATGTCCATGAACAGAGTTCATCATGTCTACAATTTAAGTTCTTCACGAGCAGTATAACCATCTGTTCGTGTTCCCAGTCTAAAGTATGGCTAAGCATATGCATGTAATAATCGAATATACCCATTTTGATATTCTCGATGTCTATCCAGGAGCTAGCGTTATCAAGTTTCACATATCAATGCCAATTGAGGAAATTCATCAATGATAAGGTATATCTACCTGTACCTAAAAATAATTTTATGGAACATAGCATATGCAAGCAAGTTTTAATCAACATTTTAGTTAATTATGAAAAATTAGGATCAATATGATCAAGGGGGTGCTTGCCTTGCTACTTGTCGTCTTTAGCGACAAAGTTGCAGATGTTCTCTTGAAGTTGACGACGACGAAGTCCGAGACGTCGGATTCTACACGTCGTATAACGGAAAAGAATATCAAAAGCAGATAACACTTTCAATAAGGGCAAAAGGAAATCAAATGGAAAATCAAATATAAATCAATACATAAAACAAGCATGTAAGTGAGTTATTTTCATGTTATAGTCTCCTATTATTGATTAACGGTTTTAGGGGTCGCATTGCACACGATACCTATTCTTTATGATTTATTTTATTTTATTTTACGAATTCAGGAAGCTAAGATTGTAAGATTTAATATACTATAATTCATTTTCAGGGTATGAAGCTGCTTGTACTAATACTAATTAGTACATAAAACAATAGGGGTGAGAGTGACTACAAATTGCATGTTAAACTTATGCACATGCATTGGTACGGCGGATCCGAGGATTTATATCTCGTAGGGTCACATTTTTAATAGGATTCAGATGCAAAGCATATATAAAAATGCTTATGTAGATTAAGTCAATCATGCTTTAGGGAATACTCCAAGGTTAATTTTAATAGGTAATGGAGTCTATTGCTAATGTTTCAAAAATAGAAGTTTATGTTAATTAAAGGTTAGAGGAATAATAGGCATAAGGTTTAACTTACTGTCGGGACCCCGAATTTGCAAATCCGGACCCTCTGTGTATTCAACACTAGTCCAGGAACGCGCTAGTGCACACAGTCTTAACATCGGTAAATATCACAATCATACCATTCGATGCTAATAAAGTACTTTTATTTAAATAACTAAATCAAGTTACTCGACCTTATGGTCAAGTCACAAATGCACGCCTCGCAGCGATACTTATTAAAAGAGAAATAGTAGCAATGAAAATCAAATAAGGTAACATCGTGGCGCCATCCAAGATACCACAGGCAACCGATCGGGCTCGCTCCTACGTGAGCGGATCCTCTTGGAGCTCCTCCTCCAAAGCTGGCGTAGTCTCCTCTTCAACTGGTGTTGTGTTGAGGCAAGGGTGAGTACTTGGTACTCAGCAAGTCATGCAAAGAATGCAGCTAATATACTATATGCATGGCTTGGTACAAAGGAATAGCTCAAGGTATATTTGCAGAAACAGCATTTGACAAGTAGTATAAGTAGATTCAAAGCGGAGAAACAAGTAAAGCATAAATAACTTTTCAAGAAGTTTAGTAAACATTTTTCCCATCCTAAACCACATTTCCATCAACATCATTATTAATCCAGCCCGACCTTTCAAACCAAAGTTATTTTTGAGAAAATCTAACCCTTGACTGTAATTCCCGAGCGATGTCCAATACCGCGGACACGGCTATTCGAATAGATTCTAAACTCTGCAGAGGTTATGCACTTTACCCACAAGATACAGTCAAACACCACAAAGGCGAGTTCCCGTAACAAAGTCTTTCGGAAACTTCTAACAATACAAGTGGTCCTCCCTGTTATTAAGCGCACTAACCCTTCCCTTCGCTAAGGCGAAGTCTAGGCCAATCAACTGTTAGATGGGTACTGGCCTCACCCAGACGCTCCCCGCATAACTTACACAAAGGGTGTAGCCGACCTCCCGAGGTCCCACAGTGCGTTATTAGCAACTTAGTCAATTAGGTCCGTCCCATTACGTACATGTGGTTGCACGTTAGACCCAGTTCAAAGGCTTGCAAGGTTAAGTCCTTAGGGTGACCAGGCAAGACTACCCAAGAACCAAATCAACATCCCTAATGCCACAACTGCCCACTGATTACTCTTGCCACATGCCCGGCCGAAAATCGTTTATCAAACCCCGCTTGATTACCATGCACCACGTGCCATCCACATCACATGATACCTTTCCAAAACAGGTTCAATAGATCATTAAGTCCATCTTAGTATTTTATTGTCCAAAATCATGTCATGAGCACGTAGCATGTATAAGCAATATACTACAACGGTCTAAAACCCATGTTGGCAACTTAATAATGTCCAACTAGTAAACCACAACTAGGGTGACAAAGGGTCATGGCACATACTTAATAATCAAGGTGTCATACAAGAAATTGGTACTTATCTAATCCCCCATGTTTAAATAAAGTATTTTTCTATTTGAACTTAGCATGCAATAGGTTAAATCAAAATAGATTTCAAAATAGGATCAACATGGTCAAAGCACAACTTGCCTTCAAAAAGTACTTGTTCTTGGTCTTGAGTTGGATCCTGAGTCAATACTTCTCCTTCGAATCCTTCCCAGACTTCAACGTCTACTCGTAAAGCGTGCAAATAGCAAATACACGAATAAACAATAGGCAAAAAGTGTCCAAACATCCAAATAAAATCCATAAACAGAGAGAACATAATTTTATGAATTTTTAGAAACTGGAATCGTCAAATTTGGAGTTAAGATGCAAAAGTTATGATTATTTAAAGTTCAAATAATCAACTAAATAATTTTACAGAGAAAAACTTTAGTCCAAAAAATTAAATAAAATTCATATTTAGGTAGATCTCAATTTTATACAAATTTAGAAATTTGAATCACTCAAATCGGAGTTGAAACGCAAAAGTTATAAGCGTTTGAAGTTTGAATCAAATTTGAAATCATTATTTCGAATTAATAAATCATTTTCTTTTTCGGAAAATCATTTATTGCGTCGGCGAGGACACACGTGGACCAATCGGGTGACGACAGCGTGGCCTCGGTCCACGGACCCGGCGCCGCGGTCGGCTTTCGGTCCACCGTGGGCTCGACCACGGCTCACGATCGGCCGACAGCGGCCCACACGTCGATGACGTGCTCCCATGCGTCTGATCGCGGCTAGGGCCACGTGGCATGATCAGGCCGTTGGATCTAGATCCACCCTAGGTTAACGCAGCTTCAAAGACGTGGCGATCGTGGCCGTTGGATCTTTATCCAACGGTCCAGATCCGATCTAGTTTAAGGAGTTTGGGTTGCACGTGGGCTCACCGTGACTGTCGGATCTTGATCGGACGGCTGAGGACCTTCGCGGGTGACGATGGCGTCGCGGCGGGGCTTGGTGCACCGGAGACGGGGACGACGACCAAGGGCGCGGCGCTACGGGGCTCCTCCGGCGACGTGCGTGGTCACGCTCGAATCGCCCTGGCTCGGGATCCGGATCCGCCTCCTTCGGCGACGGCGACGGCGGCGGAAGGTGAGAAAACCAACACAAGACCCTAAGCTACTATGGCGAGCAATCCCGGCAAGCGGCGTTGCTAGGGTTTAGCGAGCTAGGCAAAAGTAGCGCTGGGTCACGGCGGTCCTCGGCAGACTCGGCTTTAAATAGCCTCGGCTTCCGCGCTCAATCCGTAACCCTAACGGATGCGGCGGAGGACGGCGGCGGCACGGTCCGATCCGGACTCGGCGAAGACGACGACCCGCGGCCGTACGCGTGTCCGATCAACGGCCACGATTGCCAGGCGCGCACGGGTCCGAGCCGGACTTTGCCGAATCGCGGCGCGATCCTCGTTGCCGTTGGATCTCGATCCAACGGTTGGGATCGAGTAGGTTTAGAGCTGGTTCGGTCGAGTCACGTGGCATGGGTCGGACTCGAGTCGGACTCGGACTCGGGTCCGGTCGGATGAACAGTACTCGACCCGATTGATTTTCCAGCGATTTAATAATTAAAATAATTCCCAATAATTCATTTAATTCATTAAAAATAGCAAAAGACTCAGAAAAATTCTGGAAAATATTTTGGATCATTTTGGACTCAAATAAAATATTTCCAACAAAATTTTATTTGCAAAGTTTAATTCTTTAATTAATTCAAAATGGAATAAATTCAAATAAATTCCAAATAAATCCAAATAAATTCCAGAAAATTCCAAAAATTCACCAAAGTGCCAAATCACACATGAATTTAAGGAAAGCAAAATTTTGGGGTGTTACAAACCTCCCCCCTTAATAGAATCTCGTCCCGAGATTCGTGGCTCACTACTGAGAATAGGTTTGGAAACTCTTTCTTCAAATCCTCTTGTGACTCCCAAAGTCGCTTAAGCTCTCTGCATGGTTGCTCCACCGAACTCTACAAAAACGGGTTGACTTGTTTCTAGTTTCTCGATCCATTGTGTCTAGAATCCTCACGGATGCTCCTTATAAGTCAAATCTTCTTGCAACTCAATTGACTCTAGCGGTGTCTGCTCCTCAGAACTCGAGACACTTCTTCAAGCTGGGACACATGGAATACGCCATGTACTCCTGTTAACGATCGTGGCAACTCCGGTGATAAGCAACTTCGCCCTTTCTCAAAATCTTAAATGGACCAACATAACGGGGTGCAAGTTTCCCTTTGGTATGGAACCTCTTAACTCCCTAAGAGGCGTAACTCGAGGTATACAAAGTCTTCCTGGTTCAAAACTCAAATCCTCGCGACGATTGTCAAGATAACTCTTCTCGTCGAGATTGGGCGATCTTCAACCTTTCCCTAATCATGGCGACCGCTCTTCACCTCTTGAAGAATATCAGGCCAAGACACGGCGCTCGCCGGTCTCATTCCAATTCAATGGCGTCCGACAGCGAGTCGACCATACAAAGGCCTCAAAAGGTGACATCTCAGAACTAGCCTGATAACTATTGTTGTAATCGAACTCGGCATACGGCAAACTCTTATCCCAAGAGGTAGCATAAGCTAATGCACAAGCTCTCAACATATCCTCCAGACCTGGTTGACTCTTTCGGCCTGTCCATCCGCCTGTGGATGATAAGTCATCTTGAAGTTCAAACGGGTTCCCATGGTTTCATGCAACTTATTCCAAAACCTTGAGGTAAATTGGGTACCTCGTCCGATACAATCCTCTTTGGCACTCCGCGTGCAAGCGACGACTCCGATCATGTACAACTCGCCAATTTATCTCCGAGTAAGTGGTCTTCACGAGGATAAAATGGGCTACTTTAGTCAAGCGATCCACTATAACCCATATGGAGTCATAACCTCCTTGAGTTTTAGGCAAACCGTAATGAAATCCATTCCGATTTCCTCCCACTTCCACTCGTATTTTCGTGGTTGTAGCAATCCTGCTGGTCTCTCGATGCATTGCCTTGACTCTCGGCATATGTCGCACAATGCAACATGCTCAAGAACTTCACGCTTCATACTCGGCCACTGAATCTCTCCTTCAGATCCTGATACATCTTGGCGCTTCCTGTGATGAATCGAGTACTTGGAGTCGTGGGCTTCTTCCAAAATCGATTGCTTTAACTCCTTCTTGTTAGGCACACAAATGCGATCCTTCATCCACAACGTGCCTTGCTCATCCAACTTGAAATCCTCTCGCCTTGCCTTCCTCCTTGATGAACTTAATCCTGCGGATCTTGTCATCATCCTTCGCCCTTCTCGGATCTGGTCCTCTAAAGTAGGCTTTACTTCCAATGCGCCAAGAATCCGCTTAGGTACAACCTCAATCTTCATTTTCCTAAAATCCTCACATAACTCATCCCGACTTGTGGCTAGCAACGCACTCACGGTGATGGCTTTTCCGACTCAGAGCATCGGCTACTCGTTGGCCTTCCCGGATGGTAATGGATTCCAACATTGTAGTCCTTGATCAACTCTAACCATCTCCTTTGCCTCATATTCAGATCCGATCGGGTGAATATTTACTTAAGGCTCTTATGATCCGTATACACTTCACATCTGCTCCCGATCGATAGTGACGCCATATCTTCAAGGCATGCACTACGGCAGCCTAACTCTAGGTCATGCGTCGGATAATTTTCCTCATGCGGCCTCAATCAGCCTTGATGCATAAGCGACGACCTTTCCATTCTCGTGATCAAGACACATCCAAGTCCTTGGCGCGATGCGTCACAATAAATATCAAAGCTTTGAGCAACATCCGGTAGAACTAACACCGGCGCTGATGTCAATCGCTTCTTCAGCTCCTGAAATCCTTTCTCACATTCTGGCGTCCATGCAAACTTCTTTTCTTTCTTCAGCAATTGCGTAAGAGGTTTCGCAATTGTTGAAAAGCCTTCAATGAAACGGCGGTAGTATCCTGCCATTCCAAGGAAACTCTGAACTGGTCACGCCTTTGGTCAGCTCCCAATGTAACACAGCCTTCTACTTTGCTTGGATCTACTGGCGACTCCTTCAATGTCATCACATGTCCAAGAAACTCCACCTTGTCCTTCCAAAAATCACACTTGCTGAACTTGGCGAAAAGTTGTTGTTCCCTCAGCTTTTCCAAAACTCGCCTTAAGTGTTCGGCATGTTCATCCTCTGTCTTGGAGTAGATTAAGATATCATCTATGAACACGACGACAAACTTGTCCAAATATTCCATGAACACCTTATTCATCATATTCATGAAATAAGCTGGCGCATTCGTCACCCAAAGGACATAATCAGAACTCGTAATGTCCATATCTTGACGAGAATGCGCCTTGAATATCTTCTCGATCGGATCTTCAACTGATGGTATCCCGATCTCGAGATCAATCTTGGAGAAAACTCCGGCTCCTCACCGATCAAACAAATCATCAATCCTGGGTAGCGGATACTTATTCTTCACGGTGACTTCATTGAGTGCACGGTAGTCGATGCACATCCTGAAACTTCCGCCCTTTTTCTTGACAAACAAAACTGGTGCTCCCCACGGCGACGAGCTCCTGGTCTCGATAAATCCTTTATCCATTAACTCTTCTAGCTGTTTCTTCATCTCTACCAACTCCTCGGTGGACATCCGATAGGATCTCTTTGCTATCGGTCTTTGTACTGTACAAGCTCTATCACAAACTCTATGTCCCTGTCAAGCGGCATACTGTAGATCTTCGTGAAAACATCTGTGTACTCATTCACTACCGAGACATCCTCTATGCCGATTGCCTTGGTACTGTTAACCATCAATCGCCCATCTCTAATCTGCAGTGGCTTGAAATTCCACTTTCTTCCCACACTGCTCTCAATCGAGATAGTCCTTCGTCCACAATCCAATACGGCCTGGTGCTTGGATAACCAATCCATTCCCAATATAACGTCTAAGGTCTGGGTTTCCAAAATAATAAGGTTTGCTAGGAACTCTATTCCATCTATTAGTATTCTCACCCTAACATCCTACTTTCGCTCGGAGTTCGAACCAGGGGTTTGAACTAAAAGCATGCATCTAAGTCTTGCAATCCTCAAATCATTTCTAGTAGCAAAGCCTTGCGAAACAAACGAATGCGAAGCTCGAGTCAAACAAAATCAAGCAGTGTATCGAGTTAACAAGTAACTTACCCGATCTGACGTCCGTAGCATTCTGCAAAGGCATCTGCGGTGACATGGTTGACTCGGCCTCTCACCACGGTCCTGGTGTGGCTCTGCTTTGGCGTCCTAGCTGGGTGGTTCCTAGATTGAAGCGAATCGGGTCACTCTCGCTGTCTTCTTTGGACAATCTGTTGGCGAAGTGTCTGGCTCGTTGCGATTGTAGCAGCGTCTCACTGTTCCTTCTTTGCCGACTCGAGTAAGCGTTTCTAGCGAAGTGGTGCAGTAGTTCTGATTGACAGGTCTTGGTGCGGATGGTGTCCTTGTTGCATTCTGTGGTTGGAATCGGAAGAATTGATTTGGTGCAACTCTCGAGGCGTATTGCGTTCCCTGGCGTGATCCTTGCTTTGTTGCATCCTGCGCTTCTGTTCTCATCCAGTTCCTTGCGCTTGTCCTCAAGAATAAGCGCCTTATTCACCAATTCTTGGAAATCTGGGAAGGTGTGGGTGATCAATCCTACTTGCAATCCCGAGTTAAGTCCCTTCATGAAGCGAGACTGCGGCTTTATCCGTCGCTACATCCTCAAAGCGTAGCGTGCTAGCTGTGTGAACTTGTTCGTAGTCGGCCACCTGGCCGATTACCTTGCTTCATGCTCAACTCCTCCTTCTTAAGGTCCATGATTCCTTCAGCATGTGATCTTGTCGGAATGCACCGTGAACTCCTCCCAAGTGATATCTTGAGGGTTCTCTTTGCGTGGCAGAAGTTCTCCCACCATTCGGCAATGTTCCTTCCAAATTGATGAGAAGCGTAGAGTACCTTCTCATTTCCTATGCATTGAGCTATGTGTAGCTTCCTCTCGATTGATCTTAACCAATCATCGGCCTCCAATGGATTGGCATTCCCAGAGAAAGTGGGTGGGTGAGTCCTCATGAACTCTGACAGTCTTGTATTCTGGCGTGGTCCCTGATTAACTTGATTAGCAGTGGCCTGAGCAGTGACGTGTTGCATTTGTTGCATCATAGCATGCATCAACTGAGTCTGAGCAGCAAGAAAAGCTCCGAAATTCTGCATATCTAGTGGCGGTGCTGGTGCTCCATCATTGGGGTTTTCTGCTGGGCGAGAACCACTCCCATTGCTTCCAAAGTTTCCGCGGGTGTTCACCATCTGTCGATTTGCTCTAAGTTTTAGAGATGAGAGGGAAACAAGAATAGACAAGTAATATGGAACTTATGCGGGGCGAAAGGTGTAACTTTAAGGTCCAACTTTATTATTGATATTAATAACTTGGTATGGTTGCTTACAATGCCTAAGGGCCTTGCAACACATACTGCACACTCAGCAAACAATGAAAATCCAAATCGAACTAACATTGGAGTCTAACGCCTAAAGGGTGACTCTTTATTCTATGACGCGACTCGGCGAAGGAGTCTCACTATAGAACCTATGCTCACTCATCGAGAAAACCTCCACGGCCTGGGTACGGATGCTGTGGCATAGGCGCGAAACGATTGCCATGTCCAAAGAATCGTGTCATCTGTGGTAGTCGAAGAAGCGATGTCCTCATCGAGATCTAACTCCTCCAGGATCGGCTCGTGTAGCTCAGTCGCGGCTCTGGGTGCGGTCGTACAAAGTCATCTCCAACTCGTCAATCCTTCGCAAGGTGTGCCACATACTCTTGAGCTTCCCGCCATCTGTTTCTTCTCTGTCGTGATCTCCTTGCGGGCCTTCAGCAGCTCTTTGCTTGTATCATCGAGTACATCCTCCTGGGCGACAACAAATCGTGCCAACTGTGTAACCGTGGCATCCTCATCCTGAATCGCCTTCGGGTCAAGAAGGTTATTGCTGCGCGGGTGATAACGGAACACCGTGCTCTCCAACTCTCTGGCGTAGATACGGGTAATGTGCCGCATTGCTCGTCGTGATACTTCTTGGATACCCATCTGCATTGTAGATCTCCTGGCGGTCAGTTGTATCGGGCGATTGCCTGGGCCCTTCTTCCTAGCAGGTACCTCAATCTTCACGTCACAAGCCTTGATCAATCCCGCTTGTCTGATCACTTCCACTTGGTATTGCGGCTTCTCAAAATCTTCGAGAGTTTGTAGCATATGCCAAAGTTCCGCGGCGTGACCAACTCCCAGATCAACGTAGTTGAACTCTTCCCCCATCTGTCACAAGAGTGCTTTACGTAAGAACTCGGAATTTTTAAATTGTGACAAGGTAAGGGAAAATTTCAGCAAGAGACAAGAAAAGAGAGAAGGGGATAAGTCGAGATGTCATTTCTTGTCTTCACAAATTTTTAGCTTTAGAAAATAGGTTTTATCCTCACTACGACCATTCTAGCTAGGGCTGAGCCTACGGTCAGTATGGCTCTGGTACCACCTCTGTCGGGACCTCGAATTTGCAAATCCGGACCCTCTGTGTATTCAACACTAATCCAGGAACGCGCTAGTGCACACAGTCTTAACATCGGTAAATATCACAATCATACCATTCGATGCTAATAAAGTACTTTTATTTAAATAACCAAACTAGTTACTCGACCTTATGGTCAAGTCACAAATGCACGATTGCAGGCGATACTTATTAAAAGAGAAATAGTAGCAATGAAAATCAAATAAGGTAACATCGTGGCGCCATCCAAGATACCACAGTGCAACCGACCGGCTCGCTCCCTACGTGAGACGGATCCTCTTGGAGCTCCTCCTCCAAAATCGGCGTAGTCTCCTCTTCAACTGGTGTTGTGTTGAGGCAAGGGTGAGTACTTGGTACTCGCAAGTCATGCATGCAATGCAGCTAATATACTATATGCATGGCTTGGTACAAAGGAATAGCTCAAGGTATATTTGCAAGAAACAGATTTGACAAGTAGTATAAGTAGATTCGAAGCAAAGAGAAACAAGTAAAGCATAAATAACTTTTCAAGAAGTTTAGTAAACATTTTTCCCATCCTAAACCACATTTCCATCAACATCATTATTAATCCAGCCCGACCTTTCAAACCAAAGTTATTTTTGAGAAAATCTAACCCTTGACTGTAATTCCCGAGCGATGTCCAATACCGCGGACACGGCTATTCGAATAGATTCTAAACTCTGCAGAGGTTATGCACTTTACCCACAAGATACAATCAAACACCACAAAGACGAAGTTCCCGTAATAAAGTCTTTCTGAAACTTCTAACAATACAAGTGGTCCTCCTGCTATTGCGCAAGACTAACCCTTCCCTTCGCTTAAGGCGAAGTCTAGGCCAATCAACCGTTAGATGGGTACCTGGCCTCACCTCCAGACGCTCCCCGCACAACTTACACAAAGGGTGTAGCCGACCTCCCGAGGTCCCACAGCACGTTATTAGCAACTTAGTCAATTAGGTCCGTCCCATTACAGACATGTGGTTGCACGTTAGACCCAGTTCAAAGGCTTGCAAGGTTAAGTCCTTAGGGTGACCAGGGCAAGACTACCCGAAGAACCAAATCAACATCCCCAATGCCACAACCGGCCCACCTGATTACTCTTGCCACATGCCCTGGCCGAAATCATTTATCAAACCCCGCTTGATTACCATGCACCACGTGCCATCAACATCACATGATACCTTTCCAAAACAGGTTCAATATATCATTAAGTCAATATTAGTATTTGATTGTCCAAAATCATGTCATGAGCACGAAAGCGTGTCTAAGCAATATACTACAACGGTCTAAAACCCATGTTGGCAACTTAATAATGTCCAACTAGTAAACCACAACTAGGGTGACAAAGGGGTCATGGCACATACTTAATAATCAAGGTGTCATACAAAGAAATTGGTACTTATCTAATCCCCCATGTTTAAATAAAGTATTTTTCTATTTGAACTTAGCATGCAATAGGTTAAATCAAAATAGATTTCAAAATAGGATCAACATGGTCAAAGCACAACTTGCCTTCAAAAAGTACTTGTTCTTGGTCTTGAGTTGGATCCTGAGTCAATACTTCTCCTTCGAATCCTTCCCAGACTTCAACGCTCTACTCGTAAAGCGTGCAAATAGCAAATACACGAATAAACAATAGGCAAAAAGTGTCCAAACATCCAAATAAAATCCATAAACAGAGAGAACATAATTTTATGAATTTTTAGAAACTGGAATCGTCAAATTTGGAGTTAAGATGCAAAAGTTATGATTATTTAAAGTTCAAATAATCAACTAAATAATTTTACAGAGAAAAACTTTAGTCCAAAAATTAAATAAAATTCATATTTAGGTAGATCTCAATTTTATACAAATTTAGAAATTTGAATCACTCAAATCGGAGTTGAAACGCAAAAGTTATAAGCGTTTGAAGTTTGAATCAAATCTGAAATCATTATTTCGAATTAATAAATCATTTTCTTTTTCGAAAATCAATTATTGCGTCAGCGAGGACACGTGGACCAATCGGGTGACGACAGCGTGGCCTCGGGTCCACGGACCGGCGCCGCGATCTCGGCTCGGTCCCACCGTGGGCTCGGCCCCACGGCTCACTCGGCCGACAGCGGCCCACACGCCGCTGACGTGCTCCCATGCGTCTGATCGCGGCTAGGGCCACGTGGCATGATCAGGCCATTGGATCTAGATCCCACGGTCTAGATCCACCCTAGGTTAACGCAGCTTCAAAGACGTGGCGATCGTGGGCCGTTGGATCTTGATCCAACGGCCCGCATCCGATCTAGTTTAAGGAGTTTGGGTTGCACGTGGGCTCACCGTGGATCGCTTGATCTTGATCGGACGGCCGAGGACCTTCGCGGGTGACGATGGCGTCGCGGCGGGCTTGGTGCACCGAGACGGACGACGACCAAGGGCGCGGCGCTACGGGCTCCTCGGCGACGCGTGCGTGGTCACGCTCGACCGCCTCGCTCTCGGGGATCCTGATCCGCCTCCTTCTTCTCGCGACGGCGACGGCGGCGAAGGTGAAAAAACCAACACAAGACCCTAAGCTACTACGGCGAGCAATCCCGCAAGCGGCGGCCGCTAGGGTTTAGCGAGCTAGGGCAAAAGTAGCGCGGGTCACGGCGGTCTCGGTAGGACTCGGCTTTAAATAGCCTCGGCTTCACGCTCAATCCAGTAACCCTAACGGATGCGGCGGAGGACGGCGGCGGCTGGCCCGATCCGGACTCGGGCGAAGACGACAACTCATGGTACATCGTGTCCGATCAACGGCCACGATTGCCAGGGCGCACGGTCCGAGCCGGACTTTGCCGAATCGGTGCGGCCGATCCTGGCCGTTGGATCTCGATCCAACGGTTGGGATCGAGTAGGTTTAGAGTCGGGTTCGGTCGAGTCACGTGGCACGGCCTGACTCGAGTCGGACTCGGACTCGGGTCCGGTCGGATGAACAGTACTCGACCCGATTGATTTTCCAGCGATTTAATAATTAAAATAATTCCCAATAATTCATTTAATTCATTAAAAATAGCAAAAGACTCAGAAAAATTCTGGAAAAATTCTGGAAAATATTTTGGATCATTTTGGACTCAAATAAAATATTTCCAACAAAATTTTATTTGCAAAGTTTAATTCTTTAATTAATTCAAAATGGAATAAATTCAAATAAATTCCAAATAAATCCAAATAAATTCCAGAAAATTCCAAAAATTCACCAAAGTGCCAAATCACACATGAATTTAAGGAAAGCAAAATTTTGGGGTGTTACACTTACATATGAGAATAATAAACTAATTTTGAGTGTAATCATCTTTGTAGTACAGAATGATCAGGTTTCATGGTTCGTATAAGAAATAAGTTAAATATGTATGTTTACTCATATGTATATTGTGACTATATCCTAAATGGGTATATATAGATAGTGGAAGTATGAGTATTTACTATCTTAACTCAGCTTTAACCAACCATACGAAATTCTCGCATATTTGGAGCTCTCATTTTCCTAGGAACACATATTATTATTATTATTATTATTATTATTATTATTATTATTATTATTATTATTATTATTATTATTATTATTATTATACATACATATTCTCCCATTATCCTTTTTATTATTCTATTTTGTTCTTTCCTTTTCTTATTTCTTTCCTTCTTTCGAGAGGCTTCCTCTCTTTATTCTCCCTAGGTCTTGGTTTACCCCAGGCCGATTCATCCGGTGCCTTTGTCGGCTCCCTCGGCCTCCTCCGGCTCCTCGTTGACTCCACCTCCGCCGGCTCCTCTCCAACGTTGCCCCACAGGCCGATCACCAATCGTCGCCGGGTCTTCCTCCCGTGCGCGCCGCCCTTGCGCCCTGCCACCTCTTCCTCGGCCGACGGTTTCTGTGCCGCCGATGCTTGCCCTGGGTGTTCTCCCTCAGTTGCTCGGCGCCGATTCATGGTCTTCTACTCTCCCTTCCTCTACTGGTACCTCCCCTCTTCACCTCTTGCGCCTAGTTCGGTTCTGGGCTAGGGTTTTGGAAATCCCTAATCCTACTCCTCCTTTCTCCCCCCTTTAGTTCTTTATTAGGGATTGGTACTCCCTACTCTTCTCCCATTCTAAGTCTTTACTGAAGATCATGACTATTGATTGCACAAATTATTTATGATTCTGAAATTGTGCTGAATGTATTTGTGCTGAGATCATTCTATTGTGATCTGTGATGTGCTTGAACGATTAGTCTTAACAATCAATTGCACTAAAATTGATTATGGAAGGTAAAGCATGCTGCTGGTGGCTTCCTAATGATTCACTTACATGGTGCATAATGACTTTGATTAGATTGCATAGCAAATGATGAATTTGATGTTATGCTAGGCTTAAATGCTCAGTTATGGCATGATGAGCATGGTTTCGGCACTGGTTGGGGGGTCACATGGTATACGATGATCTTGATATCATGTTCTGTGAATAATTGCAGGAGGTTTTATAGAGCTTTATTCATAGATAAATTGGCTTAGTAAATGACAGAAGTTGATACTAAGCTTCTCTTTGAAGGCATTTCAATATCCATTGATGGAATACCAATGTTGGCTTTAGTATTAATGGATTTACATGGTAAATGATAAGTTGATACCATGTCCTACGAATGGGCTATGCCTCTTTGGCCCGTGATGATTCATGCACTAACCAATTTACGAGTTGGACGGCGTTATAGCGCTGGCCTTGAGTTGCAGTACGCCGGGGGAGTACTTGCAATTCAAAGGGTACATATAACGTAACCCTTGAAATTTTGGTTATGCATATAAACTGAGGCCACTAATTCTATTATCCCTTCTTTAAGTCTTTTACTATCCACTTTCACTTATAGTTCACTTTTGATACTACTGATAGGGTATAATGATTCTAATGGAATCGAATTTGGAAAACTTACTTGTGCGAAAAGGGGATGAATGAATGTCTGTTCGACTGGGTTTCCCTTTCTTGTTTCTGGGATTTAGTCCTCCTAGCTTCCTGCTGGTTGTTCCTGGTGCTGGCTTGTGGCACTTGAATGGATATGCTGTCTTATCTTCTTGATTTTGGGTTAGCTAATAAGGGCAGTTTCATTTGGGACTCTTTGAATGGACTTTGGCTAGTTTATATAGCCATGGCAAGGAGGTTCAATAGGGTTTGAATGGGAGCATGATCTTGCGCCTGGACTGAATGTTCATTTACTACTTCCTGTCAGTGCATTCATCCTAGACTTGCGATTTGGCTTATGTGGCTTCATCTTAAGGAATACATCCTCCTTATCTTGTCAGTGTAATGATATTGGCTTTAAACGCAATGTGCTTGACTCGGCTGGGTATTGTTCTGGAGGTCTCGGTCGGCTGGAGGGGATGGCTTGGTAACTTTGCTCATGTGCCTTGGCCTTTGCCTTGACCCCTGCTTGGCCGGCTGAGAATTGACGTGGCTGATTCTGGGCTTTCGGTTGGGCATCCCCCTTATCTCTATCCTTAGCCGGCTGGCTCATTCTGGAGGGTTCGGCTGGGAACTTGCCCTGGCAGTTTCGGTTGGAAGGATGGCTTGAGTTGTTCTAGGGCCTTCGGTTTATCTGCTTTATCCTAGCACCATGGTTTTTATCTTGATGCACACGCTCAGGGTTCACTTTTACTTTGAGCATTAGCTTACATACTTTGAAACATGGTTGCCCTGATTACTTTTATCCCAAGACTGGCTGGATACTCTAGAGATTTCGGCTGGTTCTGGAATGGGTTATGCTGTCCCTTGCACAGTACCGTGACTTATCCATACTTGCTGTGGTGTTACTATTTTACTGCGAAAAAATTTCCAAATATCCATAGCTACGGCTTAATCAGGTTTGTTATCTGCCGAATGATGCAAACCTAATCGCTAGAGGAGCCAGATTGGCCCCCGGACAATCTAGGGTATCTCATTGAGCGATCATTCTTAGCTGACGGCACTCTTTCTCTTTTCAATCATTGTATTTAATTTAATGCATTTATTTTGTTCTTTCTCTTATATGTGTACAATTGAATATGCAGGTTCACAAGATGCAGATCAAGTCAACATAGTAGTTGTAGCTTATAATCTTGTAGCCTACTTTCTAGAATGTAATCATTTATGTAATTGTGGTTCCATATGTAATTGAATGATTGTATTGAGTTGTATTCTAGATAATTGTTGTATGTCTTTATAAAACTTTTTGTATTTCCTATTTATTGAAGATGTGAACTACAACGTATCAATGAAATTCGTGTTGCAGTTCAATCTTATGTAATGAATATTCTTGATCAACAAATGGCAATTGATTTATCTTCTTACCATTAACTTTTTCCTTCCCTAAATTCAGGAATTCAATTATCTTTTAACAAAAGCTTTTAAATTTGCAGAAAGATAATAATAAATCAAATTCACATTTTTAATATTTTATTTTTACTGTTTAGTAAATTCTGGGATGTTACAACTTCTTTGAAGACCAGATTCGAAGAACTCATGGTGTTTAAAGATATATTCGGATTTTTATTGAGCTCAAGCACCCTAAAGTCATTAAATGATTGTGAACTTGAAGAGTGTTGCACTAAATTTGCAGACACTTTCTCTCATGATGGTTTATCTGATGTTGAGGTATATGATCTTATTTCTGAATTAAAGATTATTATGAAATTCACTTTGCCAGATGGCGCATTGTCTGCTATGGAGATTTTCGAGCATGCTAGAGATGTGGATTGTTATCCTCATGTCTCCATTGCTTATCGAATCTTATTTATCAGGCTGTGGATCTGTAGATCTACGAAAGAAGTTTTTCAAAATTGAAATTGTTGAAGAACTATTTGAGATCAAAAATGACTCAAGAAAGGTTAAATGTGATTTGGCGACTTTATGCATCGAGAAGAAGTTATTGGACAAGATTGATATCAATAGTATAATTGATGACTTTGTATCGCAAAATGTTAGAAGAAATTTTTTAAGATGAAGCCAAGTGCCAAGTAAGTGTTTATGATTATAATTTACATTTGTCATTTCATAAACTTTAAAGTGTTCTATAGAAGTAATTTTTGTACATCAAATATTAATTTTTTCAATGATGTGTGCTTATAAGACTATATATATACATACATATATATGAGGAGGTGGATAGGACCTCCATATAAGTTTTCGCCCTGGACCCCCAAAATGCCAGGACCGGCCCTAGTCACATGTTATGAATTCTGTTACAACCCGCTTGCACATGACCAGTATAATTAAGTAAAGTCATTTGCTTACAGTGTTGACGAAGCCATTATTCACATATAGTGTTGAAGAAGCTATTCGGATATGTTCTAATTAAGCTGGCAGATAATCATGCGTCCATGGTAGGGAAACCATTACCGCACACACCGACAGAGAGAGAGAGAGAGAGAGGATGATGAATGTGTGGAGTGCTGTGCGATGGTGGGACGAGTGGCAGCTGCGCATCCTCGTGCTAGGCAGCCTCGGCGTGCAGTGGTTCCTGCTGGTGGCCGCCCCCATTCGCAAGTACACCATCCCGCGCTGCTTCAGAACCTTCATCTGGCTGGCGTACATCAGCAGCGACGCCCTGGCGATCTACGCGCTCGCCACCCTCTTCAACCGCCACGCCAGGGCGAGCTCGAGCAGCTGCACCTGCAGCGGCGGCGGCGCCGGGAGCAATATCCTGGAGGTGCTGTGGGCTCCCGTCCTCCTCATCCACCTCGGCGGGCAGGAGTACATGACCGGCTACGCCATCGAAGACAACGAGCTGTGGACGCGGCAGACCGTGACCCTTGTGTCCCAGGTCACCGTCGCCGTGTACGCCTTCTACAAGTCGTGGCCCAGCTCCAGCGACACGAGGCTGCTGGCGTCGGCGATCCTGCTGTTCGTCATCGGGATCCTCAGCTTCAGCGAGAAGCCGTGGGCTTTCAAGAGAGCCAGCATCAACAGGCTGGCGGCCATGTCGTCCCTGAGGCAAGGAGGAAGAAGTCCGCCTAGCGTGTGGGAGAGCTGCTTCACCGAGATGGACCTAGACCTGCAAGAGAGGAAGATTAGTATGTGTGGGCACTGGCTCAGATACAAGCGGCCTGGCTTTGAAGGATCGAAGAAGCCGCGCATCTTGTCTGAGAGAGACAAAGTCCATATGATACTCTCAGACATGTCGCTGCTAGCTGCTGACTCTGATCTGAAGAAAAAATGGGGCGAAGCCCATGGCAAGGTTCAAGTTCAACGCGAGGTTCTGGATATTCTAGACCCGCTCGCAGAGAGTTCCACCGAGGTTCTGGATAATCTAGACTCGAGCGCAGAGAGGTCCACCATCCCCTGGCTCCGCAGAGCGTTCGGACTCATCTACACCAGAGCCAACGTGGTGTCCACACCAGCGTACCTGGCCTACCATCTGCTGGTGGTCCCGTCTCTGCACATCACCGCCATCGTGCTCTTCGCCACGAGCCGCAAGCACGGGTTCAACCGCACCGACGTGAAGACAACGTACGTCCTCCTCTGCTTCACGGCGGCGCTGGACGTCCTCGGGGTGTTCATCATCGACCTGCTCTACTGGCTAATGGACAAGGCAAAAGTCCCGAAGCTGTGCGAGACGGTTCCCCAGTACAGCAACGTCATCAACTCCGCTCTGCGGCGAATGCAGCCGACGGGGGTGCTGCTCAAGTGCGCCGCGCGCGTCGGCTACAAGGAAGGCTACTTCGGCCGCTACAAAAGCAGGGACCTCAACCTGTACGCCAAAGTTGCCGGCTTCATCTTCACCAACCTTGTGAGCATGAAAGACATCGACCTTACCAGCTACAGGAGCTTCCGCAAGGGCGAGAACTCCAACTGGGTGCTGACCAAGGAGCTGCGCGAGAAATGCAGCGAAAAGATACAAGTCAGCCTGCGCGGGTCGTTCGACCGGAGCGTCCTCGTCTGGCACCTGGCCACCGACCTCTGCTTCCGCCAAATGTATCCACGAGGAGGTCCAGACGACGAGGAACGCATGCCGATTCGGGAGGTGTGCACGCAGGCCATCTCCAACTACATGGCGCACCTGCTCACCTTCCGGTCCGACATGCTCATGACCGGTAGCAGGCAGCGCCTCTTCACCCAGGCCATTGACGAGGTGGAGGCTATCCTGAGGCTCCCCCGTCCCCGTCCAGGCCAGCCGGCACATAATCCCCAACGGCTAGACTTAGCATTGACGATCGAGGACATCTTCGGCGTGCATCTCCCATTAAAGAGAAAGAGAGAGGCCGACGCCCTCCCCGATTACCCTCTCCTCCACGAGGCGTGCGTCCTTGCCAAGGAGCTGATCGCCCTCGACGACCTGGGCCGCGACGAGGCCGAGGGCCAGGAGTGCCGCCTCGAGCTGATGTACCGCGTTTGGCTGGGCATGCTGTGCTACTCCGCCAGCATGTGCAGGGGATACCTGCATGCCAAGAGCCTGGGCGAAGGCGGCGAGTTCCTCTCCTCCGTCTGGCTCGCTCTCTCGCTCAAGGGGGCCAGGACCTTGGCCGACAAGCTTCAGATGCCCGAGCCCGATGGAGAAGACATCATATCACCTGTCCAAGGCTCCAAGCCCGATGGCCCTGTCGAACACGCCCAACAACAAGTAGAGCCTCCAGGACCAGGAGAAGACTTCAGCTTCTTGTTTAGTGGGCTCCAGGAGAACACACGTCCAACAAGACCTCCGCCTCCCGGTGACGTGCGCTCGCTGTTTCGATGATTGATTTCCCCACGTACCGTGTATCTTTGCTTCCTTCAATTCGCTCGCTCGCTCGCTCGCTCCTTCGGCTTCATCTGTTGCCGCTGCATCCTACATGCCTGTCCTCTCCTCTGCCGCGTTAATTGCTTGTCAGCTAGTCTTCTGCGCTAGCACTTGAATTTCGTTTCCTTGCCGTTGATACATGATTTGTTAAGCTGAGCCTCTAGCTCCGCTGATTGATTGAGTGGACTTCTATCTAATTACTTCTATAATTACGTGTGTGTGTGTAAACGAGCATGGTGTCTCGTGTATTTTCAATGATAGATTTGTACCAAATTCTAAGAAAAATTTATATATATAAAGATTGATGCTCCAATTGATCATACACGCAATAAGATCTAATAGAGTTAACATTCATCTCTTTTATATATGTTTTTATTTCATATACTATTCAGCCCCGGAGACGCTGAATAGCTATTTAGCCCTCGAACCACCCTGACCACCTAGCTTGGGGGGCATGCATTCTGTATATTAGGAACGCGCGGAAGGACAGTTTGA